>OX422213.1:131958150-134358150 GCA_949130495.1 Sambucus nigra | reverse complement strand
ATTCTGAGGCATAAGTTAAAATCCCCTAATGGCTCATCAGGATGAGACTGTCCATGGTGCGAAACCTCCCGTGATAACAAGTAGCTTAGGTATGTTCACACATGAGAATCTACTCAATGGGTATTCACGCAACCTATATATATATATATATATATATATATATATAACTCTCGAATATCCTACGTATTATTTAATTTCGATTATACTTTCTCATCATATATTCTTGAGTATCCCCCACTACTCGAAATGTGCCAATTATTCTTTTAAAGTAATCTAGTAGGTAATTCACCCATACCCTACTGGTCTAAGTCATAGGTTCACTCAACTTCACCGTGACTAATTCTCATTTTCTGCATTCATTACATTACAAATTACACCGATTAATCTTATAGTTAATTCATCTCACTTATGACTAAGTTCCGATCCTACCATTAGCCTACTCGTAACCAAAATATGTCTCACAATGTGTTAAAGGTGTCCCAAAAGTTCCCTCGTTCATCGATTTCAAGTTTAAGGTTAAAATAGAGAAAATTTCCAAAATCTGGGAAATCGAATCGATTCGCCCAATGGCTGAATCGATTCGCCTGACTGAATCGATTCACCCTTGGGCCAAATCGACTAAAAAATGTATAGGTCTCTTCCTTCCTCTATGCAGTTTCGTTTTTCTCCTTTTTTCTTACCCAAAACCTCATGGTTCTTCACCAAACTTACAACCAAGATTCCCAAACATTATATACATATATAAGGGTGATTTCCAACGTAAATATATCATCAAATTACCAAGAATCCTACCCAAAAATTGATTATTTCATAATTATCCATAAAACCCTAGTTTTATGATCTTCCATGCCTATACATCATTTAATAAAGATTTTTGCTATTTATATTGTCCTATATATTCATATAGGACTTTGATCTACATGCGAATCCTACTCAAGATCATGAATTCAATCTCCAAACTCAAGTAAAAATCATTTATTCATGGGTATTGTATAATTCTACTCTAACATGGATAATATATACACTCAATTTAGCAGGATAAACACTTGCCTGGAATTATAGGTCTGATTCTCTGTAAAAAGGTGTTGGGGTGGCCTTCCTCTCCTCATGATCTACACTCCGGTGGTAGTGGTGGTGCTTAAATAGTGTGGGATCCTTGAAACTCCTTCTCTTCCTCCTCTAATGGCCTCTCTGTATTTTGGTAACTTGTAACCCTAACCCCCTTATCATAACTGATGATATAAACCTCTAAAATTCGTAGGTCTTTTTTTCCTAAAAGTCTAAAAGTCCAAAATGCCTAAAATATTCCGGGACCCAATCCAAACCCCCAAGTACACTTTTCTGACTATTTCGACCCTTTCGGACACATTACGCACTCGAAATGACCATTTGGATGACCCATAATAAAATTACATTTTTTTCTCATAAATTTAAGTCCTGACATGACTGACACGCGTCCTGACTAAATTATCGTAATTATCGTATTTCTCACTCACGACAATCATAATACTTTCTTATCAATTTATTACTCATTAACTAAGTAATATTCTATATAAATAAATATTAACCCTTGTCTCGCTAATTAATATTTATTTTAACCCGGATTAATTTGCTATTAATTTTTTATTTTAATTTAATTAATTCCGATATAAAAATCATTAAAATTTTAGGGTGTTACACTATCATATCCCAGTATACTCAATCTAACCCGGTTACTATAAGTCGGTTAACTCACAATGAAATATGTAAAGAAATCGTAAGCATAGTGGAGGCGGTCATAGTCCCCCGAGAGTGAGACCAAATCATACCCAAAGCGTCTCACTTCGAAAATAAAAACAATAAAATACCGAGCGCTATGACCTAGGGATTATACTCTCCCTGCATTCACTAGCCAAGGGATTCACCCACATCGTGCAACCTCCCATGATAGAACTATAAGGGTATGCTTCACATAAATATCATACACAACGATATTTATAAAATACACACATATGTATATAGTGTCTCTTTATCCGTATATACATATAATTACAAATTCGGCTAAACCGTGCCTATCGCCCAAAGCACTCTCCTCCTATCCCGAGTCTATCCCGCGACCCTTAATTCATTAAAGTTCTCATCAATTCAATAAATAACTTAATGCCACTCTGTCAAATTACCTGGACTTACCCAACCAGCCCGTACATCATATATTTACGAATTTAGCTCTCTCAATTAGTTATCTAAACTTTCTCGTCAATTAACTCTCTCATTATGTCTAATTCAACTTTAATTATCGACTCACCCCTAGGTAATATAATCATGTGCATCCATACTAGGATTTGAATTCTGATTAAAGATTTAGATCTCGGACACCCTTTCATAGAAAATTCATAACTAATTAAAAAAAAATAAGAAATATATGAAACTGGAGGCCACGCGTTCGTAACGAAAAGATTTATCTCCATGAACAAAACCTAGGGTCGTTATAACGACATGCCAGCTTTGTTCTAACGAGAAAGCCACGTCGTTCGAACGAGGTTCTAACTACATTTTAACAGGATTGACAAAAATAGTGTAGAAACCTAAATGAAAACACTGCAGAAACTCATATTTTTCTTCTTCAAATCAACCCAAACACCTTCTACATGATATTATACATTCACCTACACTACACCAAATCTACTGAATTGTCACGGTCATTGACCTTGAAAAGTTGGACTTGTCAAGGTCAATGACCGTGACAATTCTGGGGGTGACAATTTTTTTTATCACGGACTTATCACGGTCAATGACCGTGATAAGTTCGTTAAACTTGTCACGGTCATGTGACAAACCCGTGACAATGTTTAAAAAATTATCACGGTCATTGACCTTGACAAGCCCGTGACAAAAATCCTTTGTCACGAACTTGTCACGATCAATGACCGTGACAATTCTAGGCAAATTGAAAAAAAATATGCTGGGTAGTTTGGCCACTACCACTGCCACTGCCCAGCAGTATATTTGTACCTGTTATAGCAACGTTGTACATGTTCAAACATTATATATCCAGATAAAATAGAGATAGTGCAAATATACATTCAAAATAGAGAGAATATGCATCACCATATAATCCACACGCACACACACACATACACACACACGCGCACAACCCACACCCACCACACACGCATGCACACACACACACACGCACAGCCCCCCACCCCTCCCCACCCCCCACCCACCACACACGCACACACACACACACACATATATATATATAAATGGAAGAGAGAGAGAGAGAGAGTAACCTGAAAGTAGAGAGAGAGAGCAGCAGCAGCGTAGAGAGAGAGAAAAAAAGGAGGGAAGAAACAGCGAGGGAAAAAAGAAGGGGAAAGGGTTTTTTACTGCGATATTTGTCACGGTCGTGTCATGACAAGTCCGTGACAATTATATTTGTCACGGCCTTGTCACGATCATTGACCGTGATAATACTTTATCACGGCCTTGTCACGGTCATTGACCGTGACAAGGCTAAGCGCTGGAAGGGTGACAATTTATCCATTTTGATGTAGTGCTAATCATTTAGAATATAAGAGAAATTTTCTTAGATGCTTCTAAAATCAAACAATTATCCTAATACCAAAGATTAACTACAACCACCCGATTAATCCATTAAAATGGGTTTTCATGATAAACACCTCAAATAAACCTAAATTTGATTCAAAGTCCCAACTAATCATGATCAATCTATGAATTTCTAATAAGGGTCAAGTTCCAACAATAATGATTCATTTAAAAAACATCAAATATGCATTTACTCTACAAGTTATGGGATAATTTTCCAGACCCCCATTTTACATGTGTGACCCTTCCCAAAAATGATTTTTTTCTACCTATTAGGCTACTATGATATGAATTGAAAATCCCTATATATGCGATATTACAAGTCAATTACTTGTGTTAAATGGTTCGTAGAGTTCGAAAATCCATTGTAGATGACGAATCTACGATTGAATGCTCAAATCCCCCCTTGAATTCTCTCTCAATTTGGTCCTTCTAGCTTTCTCCTGGACTTTGCCTCTTTTTATTTCTCTCTTAGGGTTTGTCTCTAATGATAATGGCTACCAACACTTCTAATCTTAGGTTATAAACTCTCTAATCCCGAAATTAGCCTAATGGGCCAAGCCCACTTGACCCTTATACCCCTGTAAGAGCCAGTACAGTCTATAACTCCCTCGGAACCCAAATATTATACCCGGGTACATTATTTCGTCTATTTCGGCCCATTCGAAAATAATCGTGACCTCGAAATCACCATTTGAGTCACTCTTCATAAATTTTTCGTCACAACCTCATATAGTCTACACGCGACTCCCGGTTAAGATATAACACAGACAGGTCGATATCACTCGCTATGATGTATAATAATTGTTTACTACTCACTTAGTAAATTTATTCCATAAACATTAATCATTCTCTCTCTCGATTAATATTTTAATAAACACATAATATTTAATTCAATTAAATTACAACGCACGTGTAATTTAAAAATAACCGAATGAATTAAATTCGAAATACTCAGAAATATAGGGTGTTACATCGGCCAGCATGGTAATGTCCCGATGTTTATATTATGATGAGGGAGGGTCCTCACTAATTCGGTGTAAAATTTCCCTCAGAGTACGAGAGGGTTTTAAGTTTTCTTTTCAAACTAAGTCTCCTTCTTAGATGTTTTGACCCTTTACTTTCTTGTTGAAGGCTGTAACGATGCATCACTGGTAGCCCTAGTTGTGATAGGTGGATTTATGCATTCTCTCATCTAGCAATAATAATTATGCGTATCTGGCTTTGATCTAGTTGGCTTGTGCAATATGACTCTTTAGCATGAATTTGGGGGAAGAGACCTCCAACTCTACATGCAAAACTTCTTAAATGACGTAGGCCAGTGAGTAAGCGATAGCCCCAATAGAGTTACGTTTTGTGGTGCGGCAACCCTAGAGGTAGAGTTATGTCTTGTGATGTGGTAGCCTCGAAGGCCGTAAAGAATTTTGTTTGACCAGTCATTATATATCTTTTTCATCTTCTGAATAATGTTATAGACATTTATTTGGATGCCTCCATTGTGTTGTTGGTTGGAGGTCTATAAGGGGATGATTTGTGCTTAGTGATACCATATTCACGTCGTTATTCCCTTTTGAAAATGCATGTTGTTGTCGAAAATTGAGGTACGACGAAGCGACATGTGACAAGTAAAAACTTGGTCACCCTCTTGGCATTCAATATAACATAGGATTTTGCCTTTCATGAAGTAGAAAATGGCGATTAAAATGAACTCGTTTTCATTTGAGGCATGGATGCATGTTTTCTCACACCAAATAAAGTTAAATGAGAAGTTTATAAACACATAGAAACAAAAAAATGTATTCCTTATGCCCTTAATTAACAATCATACTTCCATTTTTGGTACATCCCAAATTAAGAGTTCATTTATTTATTTTTGGATGTAATAAACGAGCTGAATTCAATAATAGTTAAGAAGTGCCAATTGTGGTAAGTTAAGAGAGTTTATCCTTAAAACGCATAACTTTTAAATAAAAAATAATAATTTTTCGAGAAGAAGAGAGTGATTCATTTAAATAATAATGCACTTTGGAAGTGTATAATAACAAGTTGAAAATGATTGAAAAATAGCTCAATTTTGGGAGAAGTTGAAAATTGAGTGAAAATATGAGAGTTTCTTGATCGAGCTTTGAGAGTTTTCTACGAAAATAAATTCATGGGGTGGGTAAAAAATATTTTTATAACTATTGCTTCCACAAAATTTATCTGAAATCAAGCTCAACAAAGTTAAAAGGAAAATGAACTAAAGTAATATTTTCAATGATAAAAAAATACTCTAATCAAGCGAAAGATGTTTTCGTATTTTTAGTATTACATGGGTTAAGTTTTAATGTTATAGATTGTCTCTTATATTTAGGGTATTACTAAAGTCACCCATATATATTTCCGATTGATAATACACCATAGTTTTGTAAACAGTGTACATTAATATGCACTTTGTGATGAGGAGGATTTTAATTTTAAACGAGCCCGCTAGTTTCATTCCACACACCTCCTTTGTCGTAAAACACAACTAAAACAGGCAGTTACCACCCTTAATCAGATTCAAATGTCTAAAGCAATTAGAATTAGCCAAAACATGAACTGGAAGAATCCTTACAAATAACGTGTTTGGAGAAGCCATGAACAAGCGTCCGTAGGACCATAGCAGCTAGCAAGTACACTTTGGCGACGAAAACTATAAATGATGCTAATAGTAAGAGCCCTTCACTCCCAAACAGCTCTTTAGCGGGCACAACACAAACCAAATGGAGACGAACAACAAACCTCAATGCTACTGCCTCTTATTCTCAGTCATAGCCAATTTTGTGTTGGCTGGAGCTTTCAATTACGCCGACGCTCTTTCCAAGAGTCTCCTCTACTTCGAAGCCCAACGGTCTGGCCGATTGCCATATAACCAGCGACTCAACTGGCGGGATCATTCCGGTCTCACCGACGGCTTAGAACAAGGAGTAAGTTCAAATCTTTTCAACCAACAATATTGTGGGAATATTGGGTTTGTATATGTAACTATTTTTTATTTTTTTTCAATTTCAGGTTGATTTAGTTGGAGGGTACTATGATGCCGGTGACCATGTAAAGTTTGGTTTGCCTATGGCCTTTACCGTTACAATGCTGTGTTGGGGAGTTATTGAATACGGGGAACAAATCGCCAGCGCGGGAGAATTGGAGCACGCTCTAGAGGCAATCAAGTGGGGGACTGATTACTTCATGAAAGCTCACACTAGTCCTAATGTTTTGTGGGCAGAGGTACTTACTTATTTGCATTCTCCTATATAGTATTTAGTAATGGTATGACTAAAATTTGTGTCACAGGTGGGTGATGGAGACACGGATCATTACTGCTGGCAACGACCGGAGGATATGACGACGTCCAGACACGCGTACAAGATCGACCAGAATAATCCCGGGTCAGATCTTGCAGGCGAGACGGCTGCCGCCATGGCCGCCGCGTCCATTGTGTTCAAGAAGATAAACCCTCATTACTCTCACATGCTATTGCACCATGCCCAACAGGTGATTTTATTTTTATTTTTTAAAGTGATGGGTTAATTTAATGTATTAGATCTTGTAGGTAAGGTAATCGTAATTGTTTTATAATGTTGCAGTTATTTGAGTTTGGGGATAGGTACAGAGGGAAGTATGATGAGAGTGTGGGAGTGGCAAAGAGGTATTATGAATCAGTGAGTGGGTACATGGATGAGTTGCTGTGGGGAGCTTTGTGGCTATACAAGGCCACCGACAATGAGGACTATTTCAACTATGTTGTTAAAAACGCTCGTCTCTTTGGTGGGACTGGTTGGGCCATTACTGAGTTCAGCTGGGATGTTAAATATGCTGGTGTTCAAATCATTGCTTCCCAGGTAAATTCCCTCTTTCACACACACTAATCCACGAAAAGTAATTCAACAAATAATGGTGCCCTTATTTAATCAAAATAGAGCTTCACTAAATAAGGATGGCCCTTATTTTATAACCAATCAAATACTTACAAAAATGTGTATGTGGTAACTTTTTGTAGGTTGTTTTTGTGCTTATCCCGTTTTTATGATCGGGTTGTAATTGTACAAACCAAATATTTAATTTTTAAAGTTATAGTGTTGAAACCGAACACGACACGATGCACACGAATTGCCACCCCTACTTGAAGTTGGAAGATCAAAATTTTATATATTTCATAAAAAAATGAATTATCATAAAAAAGGATAAAATAACTTACACCAAAAAATGGGATAAAATCTCATAATTAAAAATTGTGTCAACATCAAATCTATCTTCCTATAAATGATAAAACTCAAATTCATACAAGTAAACAATCAAAATGGTCATTTCATATTTAATCAAACTATAAAAAAAAAGGTTATCCTGAGAGTTAAACTAAAAAAATAGGATCAAACTAACAAACCCAGTTTCCAAACTGATTTTTCTCCCCGCTTAGAACAAGTTAGACGAAGACTGCAAAAATTATTCACTACTTAAATATATACCTAGGTGATATAAACAAAGATATATGTTTAAAACGTAAAATCCACATTAAACATTTATATGTTCATTGATTATTATTCTTAAATCTAAGAAGAGTGGAGTAAAAGAATACATTTGGAAGAAAAATAAATACACATAAAAATGAAAATCAGATTTATGAAAAAAATAAATGGTTATTTCTTTTTAAATACAGTTTTTATTTACGTGATTTAAAATATTCGCCGAAAAACTTTTTTTACTGTTTTTTCCTCAAAAAAACTTTACAATTTTTTTCTAAATAAGAACTGTTTTTGTAAAACTCTAAATACAAATTATTTTTTTAGTAACTTATTTTTCTAAAGCTATAAATAAAAACTGTTTTTTAGTTACTTTTTTTTCTAAAACTGTCAATAAAAATTGTTGTACACTATGAGCTGAGAACACGAACAATTTTCACCATGAATTGAAACATAAATTTTGAACAACCTTTTCATGGACAATGCATGGAATGATCATACATTACGAACTAAGTCATTAACTTTATATAAAATGATACTACTCTTTTTCTTTCAACCAAACACGATTCTGCTTCACTAATATTCCATATCCACCCTTAAAAATAAGAGAGGTGATGGTGGACACAAGTGAAATGTTGAATTGGGTTTGTGAAAGGAAGGTGGTGGACACAAGTGAAATTGTCGGCTAACGATTTAACCGTACAATTTTGACTCTATATTGGTTTCAAATCCGGGAAAGACGAAACGATACCATATTTAGAGCATACAAAATTAAAAAAATCGTACAAACGACATGAATATTTTTGTGTTGTCTTGAACTTGTTCATTGTAGTATTATGTACCCCGAATTAGTTTACTTTGTATCTTAGTCCCTTAAAGTTTAACCTTCATTTTTTCTTTTTCCTTCCATAAATTTAATAAAACAGTAAGCTTTATTGCCTTCAATGATTCTGTGCTATTGTCTCAATTTTATTTCCATCCTTGGTTATCTTGGCAAGCATGTGTCACAATAACACAAAAATTCTAGCACATAAACAACATACATAAGCAAGTCTATATATATAAAGACAGTAAAAAACTCTAGCACATAAACAACATAAAAAAATAATACGTGTTGTGACTACGTCCAACCCTCGATTAGTGAAAACCCATACAACTGATCTGAACTAATATGACACGGATTTGGCAATCATAAAACCTCCCATATGAAAACACTTTGCATCTGTTTGCATACAGTTACAAAAAAAAAACAATTTTGTCCAAATTTTCTTGGTGCTACAAAAAGGCAAATTTGTAAGCCAACATTCAACCATGAAAAATCTCCAAGACATTAACAATTTTAAACAAACCCCTTTCACCAGATTAAGTGAACAAACCCTTGATCTATTTTTTCTATCAAATGAAACAAAGTAAGGATCTAAATATCAATTTAGTGGATAAAGTACCCTAAACCCCCCCTGAAAACCAAATCAGAAAATAAATCCTCCAAAAGACAAACAAAAAACAGTCACATAAGAAATTATACAATAAGGTCATACAGAAAAGATAAGAGAGAGAAGGTTGTGAAATGTTAAAAGTATACAAAGCATATACAAATGGTTACCTTGATCGAACCAGAGCATATATTCCCATACTGCACATTTGTTCACATAAATAGATAGAACATTTGTTCCCATTTGGAGTTTCTAGATGTTGGAGAGCAAGAGAGTGGGGCGACTGGATCTGCAAGAGAGAGAGAGAAGGCCGTAAAATGTTAAAACCCCATTAGTTTCGGCTCATGCATATACAATTTACAAATGGAGTTTCTAGATGTTGGTCTTAAAATAAAGAAAAATAAAAGAGTAAGAGTATAAGTATACCCTGATCTTCAAAACAAAGATAAATCCCAAAACACAAACAAAAAACATTAACGCACAAAACATAGATTAAATAATATTGATTTGAAATTGTAAATAGAGAGGTAGAGAACCTGACCTGGAGAGGGCATAGATAGAGAGAGGGAGTCGAGAGATTGAATGAAAGAGAACGGGACGCCATCTGGAAAATACATTGCTGCATAATTTTTGGGTTAAATTTTTTGTTGATAAGGGAGATGAAGCTCAACATTCTAGGTTAAGGAATCGTCGAAGGATGGAGGTGATTTCGTTCAAGGAGAGAGAGAGAGAGAGACGTGTATTACAATTCGTTTCAATTTACTGTCCACGTGGACATGCCGGTTGCAAAGCAAAATTAAATGCTTGTAAAGCATTTTTAGAGTTTCCTACGTGGATAGGCTGGTTGGAAGTCATCATTTTTGTTGACTCGTTTTTTGATTTTCCGATTATTGGCCCGCATTTTTAGAATAATTTTTTTGCGCGATAAATTTGTGGGCAAAATATTCATAATTTTGCTACTCCTCAAGTAGCAAAGTGTGGTCTCCAGCGGTAAAAGAGACATGCGGCACTTGGTTTGTTACAAGAGACCCAATTTTTATTTATTTTTATCATTCCCCCCATTTTGTGATATTTCTAATATTTTCTTGTTTCTTTTTATAGATTATGCACTTTTAGGACTTAAAATAATATTGATTATGGATATAGGACAATAAACATTTCGTTTTCAATTTTAGTCCCTATTTTCAAATTATCAGCTGACGTGACATGTTGTAATTGACTGACCTTTTATGATATGGGTCCGCGCCAACGGATTTTTTCAAAAATAGGGACTAAAATTATAAATAAAATGTTTGTTGTCTTATTTTCAAAATCAATATTACAATAGGTCCTAAATTTACAAAATCCCTAATTTTTAATGACTTGATTTAGGAATGCAATTGTACAAAAATCGTCAAGTAAAATATTGTTATAATGAAAACGTAAGATTAATAAAAACTAAAGGCTAATGAAAACAAAAAATGAAAAACTACATGTGGCCATGAAAATTCCACAAATTATCTTGTAAATCGTGTTGTAAAGTCACATTCGTTGCGGGGTCCTCGATCTAGATTTGTGCAAACATTTAGGTCGCTTCAATTGGAAACCCTAATCGAACTCGGATTGAATTCTTAAAACCTATTAATTATAACTAATTCCACTGTATGATTATAATTTCACTCTAGTCCCTTAACTCATAATTATATTTACAAGTTCCTAATTATTAATTGCTTAATATCTCATCCCATTATGGTTACAAATCCTGCTAAGGCCATCTCCAGTGGGAGAGCTAACTGTGCACATTTAGCTCTTCTGGCGCACAGTGGGTAATGAAATGTTCACATTTTGGAGGGAGAAAATGTAGAGAGAATGTAAAACTACATCCTTGCTACACAATGTGTAAAGATTGGACCTGCAGTTGGACGGTTGAATATCATCTGCCCAAGCCATGATTTAAACAAAGCAAAAAAAAAAACATTCTCCAAACGAATGAAAAATGGGAGAACCATTGCCTGGAGGGCAAAAACTTGTTCGTCCAAGGCAAAACCTATATTGTCCCACCGTGTCAACTACCCAAACAATGTAAGGAAGAAAATGCAAATTTATATCTTTGGGCATCAACCCGGAGGAGATGGCCTAATAAGGCAAATAACTGATAATTTATTATAATTAACCTTTTTCTAATATTTGAGCGGTCCAACTTATCTTTTTTTAATACTTGGCAACAAAATATTCATTAGCCCATTATTTACTTTCTGTTTTTAAAAAAAATTGATTTCACAAATTACACCTTACCGGTTGTAATTAAAATCCATTACTTTTATAATACAAATAATGAATATGACATTCTTCCTAAAAAGAGGGAGTGGGCAGATGAGAATGTAAAATCAAAATCACTTTGGAAAAATTAGTAAGGCACTAGTTTGGAAAATTCAGGTGGTAAGATTAAAAATAATTTCCATATTCTTTAAAAAATTTGAAAATCGAAAATCTCATATAGCATGTACAAAAATGAAACAATATTCAATAGTTTGAGAAGTATAGAACGTACACCTCTAGTAATAATGGGACACATGTCATCATTAGTTAGAACAATGCTCTAAATTGGTAAAACTATACCTTTCACTAAACGAACTTTGTATAAATGCAATTTCATAATTCTTCATCATCCTTATCTTAATTCCATCACATTTGATCGGTCATAGGGATTCTCTTTTTTTTCATTCTAATTTATTATAAGTAGTATTATCATCCAAGTTTAATTCCTTAAGATCTCTCTCCTAATAATTTTCCTCCATGATAGCTCAGTGCGACGTCTTTCTCGTTTACCTTCTATTTTCAATAATTTTCCTCTTGTTATAGGTGCATCAACTGGTCTACGCAATATATGTCCGTACCATCTAAGTCTACTTTCTCTTAATTTATCGCTAATGAAAGCTACTCTATAATTATTTGATTTAAATAAATAATATAGGTTTTGTCTTATAGTTGGTATCAAGGATGGAGCCAAACATTATTAGTGAGAGGGGGCTAGGTGGTTTTCACAAAAAAATATTCTATAGAAAATATAAAACGAATAGTTTTTTGGTGAATAAGAAAAACTGTAGATGAATTTTCTTTGTTTGAAAAATATTGGAGGCCAAAAAATTCAAAACAATTGCTCAAATTCATTATGTTATAAAACATTAGTCTTCTCTAGGCATATCAACTAATAATTATGCAATCAAGTTAGATGATAACAGGATAAAAGGTTGCCACTTGGCCCACTGATATAACGTTGCCACTGGAACAGTGTTGGGGTGGATTAAGTTTGATCATCAGTTCGATTCCTGACACAATCAAAATAATGCTTGGCCAGCGGAAGCTACGAACCGCGAATGGAGATTAGTCAAGGTGCGCGTAAGCTGGCGGACACCTCATGATATGCTAAAAAAAACAGTCAAGGGAACTAGTGGCTTAGAAAAATTAAATGACTTGATAATCAAACAAGTTATGAATAAAAGCAGAAATATAAATTCATGGTTATGCGGGAGCTTTGGCCTCCACTAGGCCTGTCTTGGCTCCATCCCTGGTTGGTATGAACTTCAAATCGTATCAACCTTTACATAATTTGTAAGCACTCTCCAAATTTAGGGGCAACTTACCCTTTCTCTTACCGGCTTCATAATGTTGTCCTTACCATTGTTTGCATCTCATTTCATAAATTCACTGTTCTAAAAAACCCGCCTAGGCTCCGCCTAGGCTTAAGGCTTGGGAGAAACGCCTCGCCTTAAGTTTTTCACGCCTTATTCTTGGTAAAACCCTTAAGGCGCACTTTTTTCTAAAAACAACAATGCTTTAGTGAAACGATATTGCCTTTTAAAGAATTTTTTTACTAACCGAACCATTATTTCATCCAAAATAATCCAATAATATTTTAATTTGCATATATTCGGACATATTTTTATAATATGTACAATTTTAGTATTTTATTAGCCTTGTTATGGTTTAAAAATATTAAAATATATTAAGAAGGCCTAAACGCCTTTTCACGCCTTTTTACGCCAAGGCCCGCCTAGGCTTCTAAGGCTTAAGGCTTGGCCTCCACGCCTCGACCACGCCCCGCGTTTTTTAGAACCTTGCATAAATTTAAAGGTTTCTGGACTCTAACTACTACCATTTTGAACCCTCTTAAAAGGTCACCATGGGTAACCCTAATCCTCTGTTAGTTATTAAATCTGCTAGTTAATTATTAAAGACTCTAATTTGTTTAAATAAATTGCACACGTGAGGGGTTAGTCGAGTGACGTTTATTTGTAAAATTACGAAGGTCCACGATGTACCACACTTCATTGCGCAAAATTGACTCTCAAAATGAAATGCGTTGGTTACCAAAAATAAAAAGGCCCATTTGCAATTAGGTCTCTTGGTAATAATTTTTAAATATTTAATGACAATTTACTATTCGGTCCACTTATTATGTCATTAGCGTAGATTTTACAAGAAGAGAATTAGTGGATTTAAGTGTATAAAATTTGTCAAAATTTCTTACATGTTCAAAATTTATTTGTAAGGAACCTAACAATTTTTAAACATTTGTACTCATTTGAAGAAAATTTTAGCGATCAAAAAAAGAAAATATTAATTGGAACAGTTTTTAGGATATTCGTTTAGCTTTAGTAGCTACAGTCATTTAGACAATCAAATTTGTTAATTCAGAGTTCATATGACTTTACCACGATTTATAATACCATTAAAACTTAATGAACCTACTCCAACTACCTGTATGTTCTCATAATAGTTCAAAAAATTAACTAATATGAAAAAAAAAATTCAATAATAAAGTCAACAAATACAAATTTAAATTTGTAGTCTAAGATACAATTTGACGAATTTCATTGATCCTTACAAATCATAATTATCAATAAATCTTACTCATAAATGTAATAAATATTCACTATCTCTTTCCTAATGAAACCTATTGCAGAAAAAATCAATTTTCATGAGATTTCTTGAAAAAAAAAAAAGACTAATCAATTGATTAATATTTCATTTGACGTGTAACTTAGAGCTAGAAAAGTCCAAAATCGATTCCGACAGTATGTTAATTTACATATTAAAAAATGTTCGTTTTCTAATGCAAAACAGTGCAAATATTAAATGCTTTTTGTAAAGTCTTCAGTGAATATATCCTGCAGTTACTCATGGAAGAAAAGCACAACAAACACAGGCACGTACTCGAGCAGTACCGATCGAAAGCCGAGCACTACATCTGCTCATGCCTAAATAAAAACAACAACAGCAATATCGACCGTACACCTGGCGGCCTCTTATTCATTCGTCAATGGAACAACATGCAGTACGTTTCCACCGCAACATTTCTCCTCACAATATACTCAGACTTCCTTTATAACTCGGCCCAAAATATTACCTGTAATGAGGGAACAGTGGGCCCTAACGAGATTCTCAGCTTAGCCAAATCTCAAGTGGACTACATATTAGGCTCAAACCCAATGGGCTTAAGTTATTTAGTGGGTTATGGGCCGAACTATCCGACCCGGATGCACCACAGAGGTGGGTCCATTGTGTCGTATAGGGAGAACAAAGGGTTTATTGGGTGCACCCAAGGGTATGATAATTGGTACGGTCGGGTCGGGTCAAATCCGAATGTGGTGATCGGGGCGTTGGTCGGTGGGCCTGACAGTGAAGATAAGTTCAGTGATGAGAGAGGGAATTATATGCAAACAGAGGCTTGTACTTATAATACGGCACCACTGGTTGGAGTTTTTGCCAGGTTGAATGGGTTGGATAATCCACCCTTGATTGATTCTTCGAGGTGAACTATACTACAAATGCAAATATAGATCAATTTGTAAGTGAGTTTTTTTTTTTTGTTGTTGTTGTTGATCCCTTTTTTGGGTGGCTCAGTTTTATTATTCGAGCCCAATTTGTATCTGCATTCCTCAATTGTTTTTTTTTTTCCGAATTTAAGAGGGAGAGACGAAATTTATTTCGCAAGTTATCTCTCTCTCTCTCTCGAAAATATTTGGTATAGCTCCATATACAATATAATGTGGAATATATAGAGCCCGAAACTTTTGCTAAGATGAGTAAAAAAATATAATATAATTTATGTTCCAATCAATAGTGACAGAACGTTGATAATTTAGCAAAATGCTAGAGAAAATACTAATGTGATCTTGAAATTTCATAAGAGTAACACAACAAGAGATCAAAATGCATTTTATTATATAAGTTAACTATTAAAAAAAAGGGTCAATTATTAAATAGTCCTTACTATAAATATATATTTTTTAAAAAGGACACATATTTTTAGTTTAACCCATTTAGTCCCTCAAGCACTCAATATCCTCTTATTTTTAGAAGTCCGCGCCAGTGGCACTCCCTCTCCAAAATATGTGGCAAAGGACTTTTTGAGGCAAAATAAAAAAGTTTGGACTAAATGGGTATTAAAAAATGTCCGAGGGACTATTTGGTATATGTACCTAAAAAAGACGAGTAAAATAGATTAATAGTCCCTAAATTATCACGGGTTTTTTTCTAAATCAAAAATCCTATAAATTTAGTTCCTAAACTATTACTTATTCTCTTAATCATACTTGTTGCCAGTGGCGGACCCAGGAATTTATCGCGGTGTGGGCGAAACACATGCGGAAAAAAAAAACGCGACGTATAATCAAAATTAACATATATAGATAGTCAAATTGTCTTGCAAAATTGCATTACAAAGATCAAATTACATAAGATTTCTACAATAAAACTCTTCGGGTCTTCATTTTTTGGAAACGTTGAATGATATCTTCATTGTTAACGTCGGACACTATTTCCCTCTCAATGTATGCCACCAAACAGTCATTCATCATCTCATCTCCCATTTGATTGCGCAACGAAGTTTTAATGATTTTCATCGCAGAAAATACTCTCTCTACCGTCGCGGTTGCAACAGGTAGGAGTAGTGCCAATTTCACAAGCAAATAAACCAATGGATATGTGCGATGTTTGTTCAATTGACGCATCTTTATAGCAAGCCCACCAATCCCATTAACTCCAACAAATTGTTCATCGGATCGCACATCCACATTATAGTTATCAAGCTGATGCCCAATAATCATTAATTCTTGACAAGAAAAGTCCGATGGATAGAACTCAGCAAATCAAAGCAACTTTATCTTATCATATGCGAAGAATGAATCTCTTGGATCAAGAGAATACAGACATACTAACAACTCTGTATTCACTTCATTAAAACGACTATTCAACTCTTGAAGTTGCAAATCTATCACTCCATAAAATATTTCAACACGATAATGATGAAGATTTGTGGCTTCTTCTGGGTTGCGACGTGATCTTCCTATAACAACAAACAATTCTTCCATCTTTGGCACAGGAATCTCATACTTTACACAAAATAATCTCATCTAAATAATTAAATGAGATTAATTGGATGTTTACGACAAGGTAATAATTAAATTAAGATTTAATTGATTTGGACTATCATGCGTAGTTTTATACGTTGATTAATTGTGCTTGTTTGTGTGACTTGTTACTATTATTATATTGTCTTTGTGACGACGGGGTGTTGGGTAATTTTTTCTCTCCCTATATTTTAGGATGCCTTCTAGGTATGGGACTCTTGGGTAGGCCTTTTAATAATTTACGCCTTCTAGGTATGGGACTAGTGAGGGTAGATTATCGCGTTTTTATCATCCTGGGAGTGAGCTGATTTTTGGTACTTTTTCATCGTTACGCTAGCCTAGGCATGAGACTAGGTCGAAGTTTATGATAGAAATTCTTCCTATACATAGGGTGGAACGTAATAATAACTTGGGGATCCTTAGTTATGGGATTAAGGGGGATTTTGAGGATCTCACATCGATTAAAAGGTTGGGTTGATTATAAATTGAGAAATTGAGAATTAATGCCTAAGATGAAAATGGGTATTAAAATTTGTGGCGACATAATGTGTCAGGGCCGACAGTTTAAACGGGTCAGAGAACGATTTATGTCGTGTCGTGTGTGGAACCTTGTCATGTGTAGGGACCGATAGTTTAAACGGGTCAGAGGACGATTGACAAGGGAAAGTGTGTCACTTTAATAAAAAAAAAGGGTGAGAACAATAATAAAAATTGGTTAATTTAATAAATTAACATCGTGGGACTTGAAAATTTTAAAATCTAATGGTGTGCCTTTTAAATGGGAATTCCTACAGATAGTTGGTTATTTATATTTATCGTGTTTAATTATTCCGTTTAATTGAAAATATTCTATTATGATATTTATTGCGTATAATGCTACTGTCTGGGTTCATTGATTTTATTTGAGGGGAGTAGTGTGTATTCTTGCTCGGGGCTTTGGCTCTGACCCATGCGTTGACTAATCTTTTTCAGGATTAGAATTGGAGAAGCTGCATAAGTTTATCGGAGTTTATCGTTTGGAGGTGCAACTAGAGTTATTTATTTTATAGCATAGTTAGTTAGACTTTCTTTTCCAGTCGTATTTAATTATGAAACTTCATTGGAGTTTTATTGAGCCATTCGGTTCCAAAGTTGTTTAGAGGATTTCTGTTGGTTTATTATGATTTTATTTAATCATTTTTGGAGATTGGATTTATTCGGAATTAGCATGTGATGGATCTTTTATCGCTTAGTTGTTTATGATCATTTGAGATTGATTCAATTATTTATCTTATGGACTGATTTATTTATGTCTCATATCTGTCTCATGCTAAAATGGTATTTATTTAGATCACGCTCGGTATAGTTCGGCGGCAGTGGCTGGCCATCCCGTCTGTCGGATTTTGCGGGGTGTGATAATATTATCCTAATTATGGTTTATAATAATGAGTAAACCGATAGTGTGCGGATATTGCAAGTCTATCGGGGTTACTACCTTAGTGTAGAATGTTTTGTTCTGGCGAGACCCCATCTGCGAGAGGTTCGGGCTCACGTTTATATATATATATATTATCGAGACTTCGAAAGGTATAATGGTCTCGGATATTTGATCCCGATATGTGTAGGTACTTTATTGATATGATTCGGAGTGTATTTGGTTTACTGTTCAGCGAAAAAGATTTAGCCGGTTATTATAATCAACGCTCAGGATGTGGTAATAAGAAGAGTGCATTGTTATATCACCCGTTAGAGACGTGGAAGTTAATACTCATAGTTATATGTTCGGGGACGGGATTTTGAGAGCCTCGATTATATTTGCATGGTGTTTATGGAATGTTATTACCATCAATGTTAAGAGACAGTGTCTTTCGAAAGAAGTTCCTTGTTTAAGTGTAATTACGGAAGGAGATGTAACTTTGTTATCAAGAGACGGGAATATAGGGGTACATGTTATGGACTGAGGGCCTAACGGATTCCGATGACCGACAATGCTAGGTAGTAGTGTATCGGGGGGTTCCTTGTTTGGATTTCGCTTTGCAAGGCATCCCACGCATGAAACTTAGCGTAAGGTTAGTAGTAGGGAGATGTTTGGCCATTCGTCCATGAGTCCGGTACCTCGGTCGTTATGGAAGTATGTAGTTATAACTAAAAGCTAAAAGGTAAATTACGATATAAGGCCAGTAGAGCTAGTTGTGTGGTGAGTAAGTACTGAAAATTTGGTTTTATTACGACGGGTTGAAGGTTGGAATAATGTTAAGGAGGATTTATAATTTCTAATTCAGGGGTAATTGAGATGGTCCAAGTGGTATAGCCACATTGCGAATACAAGGGAAATAACAAATTAGGCGTATGTATGAGCGTGTATGATGTTTAAACCCATTTGCACGATTTATAGGGTGTATGGACACCTTGGTTTGCTAGTGTCAGAATCGCCGGAAGAAGAAACATGGAAATAGATGGGTGAAATTTATGCTTGTGGGACTAATGTGACAAAATGAAAGCGGTAGAGTGGATTAAGCATCATGAGAAGGACAACAATCTATAAATTCACGTGCAATCAGAGTAGCACGTTCGGACTTGGTTCAAAGGCAGTGGGAAGCCATTTAAAAAGGGGGATATCCCTTGAGAAGACAAATATTTAACTATTATGGAAAAATTTGAGTGGAGTTCTAACCAGTAGAATATTGAGAGTGACTCGCGCATAAATAGAATGATGATGTCAATAAGGTATAAAGAGTTCAGAAGTGCACATCGTGGCGAAAAATGAGCGGATCAAAATTTTTGATATTTGCCGAGGGAAGAAGAGGATCATTATGTACCTTTTAACGGGGAGAATTGTAAGTAAAAGTCGATGTTGAGCGGAGTATAGTAAGTAGTCTCCACGTGCACTGCTAATAGATAGAAAACAGTTGGAGTGAGATAATTAGCCAGAAAATTTTGTATCAAGCCGACGATTCCAGTAATGGAAGAGTCAAGTTGGTAAATTTCTTTGATGGGTTGCCAACCTAAAGATAAGTAACGAGTTCCTTCGAATGTGTGGAACAGGTTGTCCAAAAGGAAAGTAATTATTATATCCTTGAATGAGTTACACTATTAGGTAGTGATCGCGTCAGTACATGGTCCTACCCAGTATTATTCTGACTAGGATGAGATCCTTGAAACCCACCTTCAATATGGGGTATAAGGAAGTAGTGGGGATAACGTTTCGTTTTGAGCAGGTTATATCACCTATAGCCCGAGTAGTAAGCGCAAAGTGATTGATGACTGGTGAAGCGGTGTGAAAGTAATTTTGGACTCATTGCGATCATTTTATTTCCACAACGGGTATAGCTAGTAAGTGAAGTATAATGTGGTAATGGGGAGAGGATATTACCTATTAGTAGAGTTGAGTAAAAGCACCCGTACCTATTTATAGTGGACAAGGTGCTTACTGAGGTTTTGTGTGGATAAACCTTGCCATTCTTCCTCTGGATATTTATAGGTGAGAGGATTATCAAAGTGTTGGGATCAGTCACAAGTTAAAATCCGATAACTATATGGGATAACCACCAACCGTCTTACGTGGATTTTCCTTTTGTAAAAGTCACACCGCCGGGAATAGAGATTCGAAGAACGGATAAGAGTAGTCAGATGTTCTACGGTTTCTCCAAGGATGGATGTTCTGTGTTTGGATAAATGCGGGAGTTGATACAAAGTAAGGTGCGAACTCCCAATAATATTGAGAAATGTGGCCAATGATGTATATGTTATTCTTATTCGAATGTTGTTTAGTAAGAGCACACGTGAGGTTTATTTATTGAGGTGTGTACCTATAATTGATAAAGTGTCGAGAGTGTTCAACAAGCTGGTTGTGAAGCAGGGGGTTGTAATGATTGAACCTTACTTTGAATTTTGTTTTGAGTACTGGAGGATACCAATTTTTTTCCAGGTATGCCTTATTTTTCCGAATGTAGGGATGAAATTCCGTTATTAGGGGGGGAGTATGTAATACCCCGTAATTTTATGGCTTTTAATTATGAGATTAATTAAATAAAATTGCTTTTAATTGTGGGATTAATTAAATTAATTTGGGATAATTAATTAGAAATTAATTCGAATTTAAATAACTAGCGAGAGGAGAGTTAATATTTAAATATGATGATAATGTTGAATATTAATGAGTGATTATGGTAATATGTGATTATTGAATTTATTAAAATTTTCATGAGTTGAAAATACGGCAGTTTCGGTAATTAAGTTGGGACGTGCGTGTCACTCGTGTCAGGACCCAATTTAATAGATTTAAAAGTATTTTATTTTTATGTCATCCGTATGATCATTTTGAGTGCACCAACATGTTCAAAAGGGTTGAGATAGTCAGAAAACACTAGCCGAGGGTTTTGTTTGGATCCCAGGACATTTAGGCCTAACCAGCAACCTAGGAGGGTATTTTAGTCATTTTGATTTTTTGAGGAATAGTAACCCTCGAATTTTAGACTGAAATTATTAGCCACCACTTGAGTCCCTTGGGGTTTTTACAACCAAAAATCATAATGGCAGTTAGAGAGGAAGAGAACAAAGTCCCCAAAGAAGAAACCACCCTAGAGGCTTTTGCACCACCGTCACCACCACCGGATAGATCGAAAAGAGAGGATCACTCCCATATCGTCTGCTTCAAAGGATCAGAAATTTTATTTTGCAGGAAAGTGATTTATCTTGCAAAGATTTATGGCATATGTTCTACATGATAAATTAAATTTGAAGACAAATTATGAATAATTGTGGTAATGTGAAATTGGAGACTAAATCATGAACTTGAGTAGGTTTGCATGTAGTGGACCTTATGGAATCATTAAGAGAAAGAATTATAAACTAAGCGATAGCAAATCACGAAATTAAATTGAGGTTTATAATGATTTTTGAAGAGATGATGAAAATCTAGGGTTATAGTATTATTAATGACTTTTAATCCAAGAAATCGATAATCTGTGATGTTTTGATGAATCTTGAACGTTAATACTAGTGTAGTAATGTTGGTTTCATGATTAGTATACTCATTTGGGGAGTTTGGAACGTTGTAATGTGATTTGGAGGTGTAAAAATGGTAGAATCCCGTAACTGTTAAAGGAATTCTGGGCAGATAACTGCTTAATCGATCGATCGATCCAAGCATGTCGATCGATCGACCTATTTCTTCGATCGATCGACCACTCTAGAGAAAAAGTGAAGTATTTTTCCTTTAAATAATTGTATAACTTCCAACCTTTAGAACTCTTTAGTGATGATTGATTGAGCATGTTGGTACTTAGGGAAGACCAGTAGGATGGTATTCGAAGCCCGAAAAATTATTATGTTTATTGAGGTTAAGTGGGAGACTTACGAATATCCGACTAATTAGGTACGATTGTAAGTTGTGAGAACCTAAATATATGTTGCTCCAATTATAATTTGAGGTTAAAGACTAAAAGAGGGAAATTTTAAATACTGAGATAACCTTAGAGACTAGCGGGAGAACTTAGTAACCTTTTTGGGATAGGGAATGTACTCGGAGGTATACGACGAGAATTATAGCGTTAAAATCTATTGTGTAAAATAAATGGGAAAATATTATTATATGTGTGAGACATACGGTATGGGCCTGGAATATACCTATACTAAAAATATGATTATCTAAGTTGTGTGATTCCTTAGTATCTGGATTATTGTGTGTATGACATACCTAATATACTTGCTATCACGGGAGGTCAGTTTTCGGAAAAGGACCATCTTATCCTTGTGTGCCTTCGGGGGGGATTTAGTTTGGTACCTTATGGACATAGGACTGTGAATGACTTTGGGGGGGATTTAGTTTGGTACCTTAAGGACACATAAGATTTTCTTTTAATAATTCCTATAACTTACCATCTTTAAAAACATTATCAAATCTCTCTCTCTCTCTCTCTCTCTCTCTCTCTGTATATATATATATATATATATATATATATATATATATATATATATACAGAGAGAGAGAGAGAGAGAGAGAGAGAGAGAGAGACCCTCTCCTATAAGGGCTCCTTATGGTGCAGACTTCGGTACATACCATTTTTTTAAAATAGTAAAAAATGAGTTTTTTGATGAATCTTCGTGGATATGATCTTCACGATGAGAAGATCATCTCCAATTTTGTTCATCAAAAAACTCAATAAAAAATCCATTGAGATGAGGTGATATGCAAAACAATAGTATCAATATGTATTTTCGACCGTTTAAATGTTGGTGATCATCTCACCCACTTTTGATTGAATTTTTTGATGAAACTTCACGGATATGATCTCGACAGTGAGAAGATCATATCCATGAAGTTTCATAAAAAAAATTCAATCAATAAAGTGGCTGGCACCGACTCAATATTTCAACGGTTGAAAATGAATATTTATACCCTTTTTTTACATATCGCCTCATCTCAACGATTTTTTTATTGAATTTTTTTATGAAAAAATTTGGAGATGATCTTCTATCCATGGACAATATATCCATAAAGTTTCATCTAAAAAATTTCATGAAGTTTCATTTTTTTTACTATATATATATACAGAAAGTCTCCTGTAAGGACTCCTTATGGTACAGGGCCCGGTACATACCATTTTTTTAAAATAGTAAAAAAATGAATTTTTCGACAAAACTTCATGGATATGATCTCCATGGTGAGAAAATCATCTTCAATTATTTTCGTCAAAATATTCAATAAAAAAACCGTTGAGATCCCCATCTTGCTCGAACGACCTGCAACCTCGATTTTTGTGTTTTCATTTTCTTGGACTCTGTGCTGCTCAGTTATAAATAAAAAACGTATATGCGAAAGTTTCATAAGGCATAACAGTTTCGAAAACTTATTCCCATACAATGTTTCATTCATCCGGTGTTTATTCAAGATCGTATTACTCAATTCCAAAGTTAGTGATCTTGAACGCGTTTATCGGAAGATAATTCATTCACTACACTGTGTTGCACTTTGTGAGGAGAACTCTACAACCGAAAAGTTGCGCGCTATTGTGGAGGGAGTCCTTATGAAGTAATTTGTGGAGAAGCCATCTTCTTTTCTACTGCTGCCCACCTGGAGTTCCTGCGGGAGATTTCAGCCGAGACATCGAAATCGACCCCTGCGAGTATTTCGTATGTCACCATATTTCATTGTAATTCGTGTAAGTTGTGTCTTACAAATTATAGTTAAATAAAAAGGTTTTGCCCTTCGGGGATTTTTCTTGAAATTGTTTCTTTTACTGAATGCTTTATTCATAGAATGGATTTAATCACTTAGATGCATGTTTAGGGTTTAAGAAGTTAAAATTTGTTTTAACTAAAAATTGGAACAAAGTTATTGTTACCTAATGTACACACTAAAGGGGCGTTTCACGTTTATATATATATATATATATATCACTGTTCTAAAAAACCCGCCTAGGCTCCGTCTAGGCACGCCTAGGCTTGAGGCTTGGGAGAAACGCCCCGCCTTAAGATTTTGGCGCCTTATGCTTGATAAAACCCTTAAGGTGTACTTTTTCTCTAAAAACAACAATGCTTTAGGGAAACGATATCGCCTTTTAAAGATTTTTTTGCAAACCGGACCATTATCTCATCCAAAATAATCAAATAGTATTTTTATTTACAAATATTTAGACATATTTTTATGATATGTACAATTTTAGTACTTTAATAGCCTTGATATGGTTAAAATATATTAAAAAGACCAAAACGCCTTTTCACGCCTTTTTACGCCAAGGCCCGCCTAGGCTTCTAAGGCTTAAGGCTTGGCCTCCACGCATCGATCACGCCCCGCGTTTTTTAGAACCTTGATATATATATATATATATATATATATATATATATATATATATCTGTGTGTGTGTGTGTGAGTGTGTGTGTGTGCGCGCGCGAAACTTGCGAGTTAATTGCTGATTATAGATATTTGAGTGTTATTTTATTATGATGTTTGTTGAAATGATTGAACGGTGTATTTTCTAGATAACTTTCACTTTTATTAATTTCTGTTTCAAATATGACCTCAATTTTTCACTTTTTATATTCTTCTAACAATCTATTTCATATGCACAACAAATATAAAAACGCTTTCGATATATCGTATACTCTGTCATTGAATAATTTTTTTTTAATAATTTAAGGAACATTTTTTCTAATAATTTTGTTAAAAACGATCCGCATGTTTGTATTAGTAAAACGAGCCACGTGAATATGAATCGTTCAATCTGGCGCCAAAACTAACGGTCCAACTCCTCCCCATTTGAAGGGAGAGCACAATGGCCCTTTTGCCCTTTTCTTAGCGAACTCCGTCTTACAAGCAGAATCACCAAATTTCACACCCACTACAAATCACTCTCTCACACAGTCACATATCGATTGTTAAAGGTGATCATGTCATCCTCAGCCGGAAACTCATCTAGTGGGCGCCTCGTTTCCGTTTACAGCGAAGTCCAAACTAGCCGCGTCAAAGTAACGCTCCCTCTCCCCGCCGTCCTCAACACCTCCTTTAACGTCGTCGACGGCCCTAACAGCTCAGCCGCTGGAAATCCAGGTCTTTACAACTCATCACTCTCTCTCTCTCTATACACACATATATATCACTTATACATTCATTATGTATATAATGTAGATGAGATCGCAAAACTTTTCCCGAATCTGTTTGGCCAGCCCTCCGCAAAGCTGGTTCCCGGTAATCCAACAGGCGACTTATTTAATCAGAGCTTGAAAATCGGAGTTGTGCTCTCCGGGGGACAGGCTCCTGGTGGACACAATGTCATTTCGGGAATTTTTGGTACTCTTTTCAAATTGTTAATGTCTATATTGCATTAAATTCATATATGTCTGTGATAATTTATAGTTTTCTGGTTTGGTTGTCCGTACTAGATTATTTACAGGAACGGACCAAGGGTAGCACGATGTATGGGTTTAAGGGCGGCCCAGCTGGGGTTATGAAATGTAAATATGTTGAGTTGACAGCGGACTTTGTTTATCCTTATAGGAATCAGGTCAGCCTACACTCTCTACATAAATATAGCGATCCCTCTGTTTTCTAATAAAGATTAGTGACAGGTTTGGTTTGTGAAATTTCAGCTATCAAATTGTTTGGATTAAGTTCCTTTTTAGTTGGCCTTGTATAGTTTTCTACAATACTCCTGATATTTAGATTTCGTCACTGCTATCATGTTGATTCAGCATATTACACACACCTCTTTAGATTTCGGCATACATTATTAATTTGTGACATGAATAGAAGTGCATTATAACAAACGGTCTGTGAGAGGTATGATGAATAGGGCTGTCAATGGACCGGGTCTCGACCGGCGCCGATTCAGACCAGACCCGAATTAACGGATCTGGCAAATTTTATAGACCCGATTATCCGATTAATTAATGGACCGGATCTGGATATACATAACTCCGATCCGATAAGGCCCCGACCCGAATGTGTATATATATAAGGGGAATATATCAAATAGTCTCTCGACCTTTTTTTAATATACGTTTAGTCCAAGCCTTTTTATTTTGCATCAAAAACTCCTTCACCATGCCAAAAAAGCTTTACCATGCTGCTGACGCGGACCTTTAAAGATAAGAGAATAAGGGGCTTTTTGGTACAAAATAAAAGGCTTTGACTAAATGTGTATTAAAAAATGTTTGAGGAATTTTTTGATATTTGATCCTATATATAATATAATAAATATATATTTATATATAATATTTTATATATATATATAGTTACTATATATATAAACTATATTAATAGTTAACTATATATATATAAACTATATTAACAGTTAAACTATATTAACAGTTAACTATATATATAAACTAACTTATATAATATAATAATAGTTACTATATATATAAACTATATTAAGTTAACTATATTTATATAAACTATATTAACAATTAAATATATATATAAACTAACTTATATAATATAATAATAGTTATATAACTATATATATAAACTAACTTAATTTAGTTATATAACTTAGTAATATAGTTATATAGTTAACTAACTAACTAACTTAACTTAGTTATATAACTTAGTAATATAGTTAGGGTATATCTATTGACACTCCATATAATTCTTTAAACACTTCAAAAATTTATACAATTACTCTATTACCCTTACAATCTACAATGACCCCTTTTCTTTCATCAACAAATCAAAGCTTTGGCACAAAAATAGTCTATTTGTCTTATAAGTACACTGTCAAACAAATAAAAAACGACTTTGTTGTTAATGTTTGTTTGTTTGATCAAACAAATAAGTTTTGGCACACTGTCAAACCTTATAACAAAGATAATCAAAAACAAAAAGATAGTTATTTGTTGTTACTACACTGTCAAAGTTTTGTTAACAAATCAAAGTTTTGGCGCAAAAATAGTCATCTTACTACACTGTCAAACAAATCAAAGTTGTGGCACAAAAACTACCAACATTTACATTAGATATTAACAACTAAAATCCACAAAAATAGTCAACAACTATTACATTATATATTGGCTAAAATATTTGACAACCAAACAAGGTTTGCAAAAACAAATTCATCAACATTGGCCTTCTAAATCGGTCCAAAATCTGTCCAAAAAACCCAGTCCAAAATCTGTCTAAATTCTGTCCATCTTGTCCAAAAAAACTAGTCCAAAATATGTCCACAAAGCAGTCTAAAATATGTCCAAAAGCAATCCCAAATCTGTCCAAAAATCCAAAAATGCAGTCCTAAATGCAGTCTAAAATCTGTCCAAAAGCAATCCCAAATCTGTCCAAAAATCCAACAATGCAATCCCAAATCTGCAAAAAAAAAAAAACTATCACGAAAAGCAATTATTATAATAAACTTTCTTGATTTTTTAAAATGAAATAACAATATACACGATAATAAAACTTACTTGATTTTCATCAAAAGTAATTCAAATCGATCATTTCCTCCTTGTTTATGCAAGTGCGGCTATTGTGTCCCACATTTTGACAAACTCCACATTTTCTATCATTTTCAACAATCTCAAATGCGGAGGGATCACGACTTGTAGAACTAATTACCTTTCTTTTTTTTGAACCACACCGACGCCCTTTATGAGGTTGAATAATAGGTTCAATAATGGACGAAAATGGAGAATCAAGTAGTTTGACAATTTGATTTTGGCTATCTTCCCTTTGAGCAAGTGACATTTGTAAGTACTTTGCACGGAATTCCCCAAGAAGACCTTCAATTTTATCCTTTTGGCAAATCAACACCCTCTCAAAACTACTAGATGACCGTATATCAATCCTCCATTATAAATATATATCACAAAGCCGTAAAACGCTGGGACTATTTCTCATCATGTGTGCACATGGCATACCTATTGTCTTCGTGAAATGCCCCGTACATGTACCCCCGAGTGAGTCGGATTTTGATAATTCATATTGCTTGGAAATCTCCCGAAGTGCAAACCCAGAAATATTATTAGTAACAAGTTCCTTGAAAAGCGGCCTATCGAATTTGTGTGGAACACGAATTTTTTCACTAGCAAGTTGTGTGCATATTTCTTTGTACTGATTTTCAATTGCAAGACAAATCTTTTCTTTCACCTCACGTAAGGTTCCGGTGGAAACATGAAGATATTTCTTGATCATTGCATGGGCACCTTCCACCCTTGAAGTTGCACGATTCCCAAAGTGTGCATAATTTCCCGTCCATGCATATACAAATTTCTCTCTGAAAGGAAGCCAAGTTTTTTTTTATGTAACAAAGAGCACATTCTTTTTCTCTATATTGAACTTCAAGAGTATGCCAAGCTTCATCATAATTCGATAAATCGGGGGATTCTATCAATTTAGTCCAACTCAATAAGAATGCATCCCAATCTTCATCTTTATCAAATTCTTTTTTACACTTAGCAAGAATATTTTTCTCAATGTGCCATAAACACAAAAGATGCCCGGTCCTTGGAAAAAGTAACTTCAATTGCATTGACCAAAGCTAACTCCCTATCCGTCACAATTGCTAAAGGATGTTGATCAACACCCAAAATATTGTGGAACCTTTGCAACACCCACACATAATCTTCTTCTTCCTCTTTTTGCATGAAGGCAAAACAAGAGGAAAATGAAGTATTAAAAATTATAACTCCAACTATATGCAATAATGACATTTTATACTTATTTGTCTTATAAGTACAATCCATCACAAAAATATTGCCATAACTTTTGGTTAATGCAATTGACTTGGGATGTGCAAAAAACATATGAGTCAAATGACCATCTTTATCGCACTTAGTGTCAAAAATAAAATCACCTTGAGAAAGTTCATCAAATAATGCTTGAAGAACGGTACGATCCGATATAACTTCTTTTACGATCTTTGCCTTAGCATTATAAATTGTCTTTGAAATAGCTTGAATATTTGGATTATTTTGTCGAAGTGCTGAAAGTATTTGACGAGCTGGCACACCAGCCAACGTCATTTATTTGATTCTTAAAAATTCTTCCTCGAAAAAACACCGACAAGATGGATGTGCCGACATATCCTTTGAAGGCTCGTGATTGTGGGACGCATTTTTTATTTTCACTTCCCAAGTTCCATCTCTTTTCTTTTTTCCCCAAATCTGAAATTGACAATTTATACGTCGCGACGCGGTTGCCCTTTTTCGTTGATCTATCGAAACACTAGTGCCACGATATTTTCCACCTTTATCACAACCAATAATAACATAATAATCTTTTTTTGATTTTTTAATTGTAACAGCATATCCCTGAATTAACGCCACATTACGAATACTATCGAGGAGTTCTTCTCGGTTTGGAAATTTATCAATGGCCAAATACATTCTTTTTTTAGATTCAATAATATCAACATCACTTGTTTTTTTTTTTCAGTGTTAAAAATGATATTCCTAGAAAAATATTAAATTAAAATTAAAATATGAAAAATATCCAATACCCAATACAATCTCATTTCTGACAAAAAAATTCAATCTCGTGAAGTTTTTGTTTTTTTTAGATTCAATAATTTTTTTTTTAATCTGTGAAGTTTCTTCAATACCCAATAAAATCTCCAACAAGTTTACTAGTTGATAGCACAAACAAACCTACATAATGAAATAACTAATTCTAACCAAGGTTCTAAAAAACGCGGGGCGTGATTGAGGCGTGGAGGCCAAGCCTTAAGCCTTAGAAGCCTAGGCGGGCCTAAGCGTGAAAAGGCGTTTAGGCCTTCTTAATATATTTTAATAGTGCTATTAAAATACAAAAATTGCACATATCATAAAAATATGTCTGAATATATGCAAATTAAAATACTATTTGATTATTTTGGATGAGATAATGGTCCGATTTGTAAATAAATTCTTTAAAAGGTGACATCGTTTCACTAAAGCATTGTTATTTTTAGAAAAAAGTGCGCCTTAAGGGTTTTACCAAGAATAAGGCGTGAAAAGCGTAAGGCGAGGCGTTTCTCCCAAGCCTTAAGCCTAGGCGGGTTTTTTAGAACAGTGATTCTAACATACATCTTTTAATAACTAACATCTACATAATGAAATATATATATATATATATATATATATATATATATATATATATATATATATATATATATTGAAAGAAAAATCACCTGAGGTATTGGAGCTGAAATGGTAATTCTTTGAAATGACTTCAATGTCATTTGTGCTTGTGAAATGAATTATTTCATCCAACTCAAGTAATTGTGTAGGAGTTAGGGTTGACATTTCTCCACAATCTTCACTTTCTTCTTCTGATATTATCATTTGTAAATGGAAGATGAATGGATTTTTAGGTTGTTTTGGATTTGTGAAAATGGGGTATGAAGATTATAGGTTTCTTGGATTTTTAGGTTGTTTTGGATTTGTGAAAATGGGGTATGAAGAGTATAGGTTTCTCTCTCTTGAAATGCTGAACGGATGAATAGATGAAGAAGTGAAATGGGCTAAATGTTTATGTTGGGGCAAAGGATATATTTGGTATTTATCAAAGGTTTGGAGTGTTTTCAGAAATGGTGGCGCCCCTATAGCCGCACCCTATAGTTATATAGTTAACTTAGTTATATAACTTAGTAATATAGTTATATATCTATATTATAATTTACATATATATATATATATATATATATTAGAGAATTAAGGTAAAGGTCATGTTCCTTTCTATTTTTGGATTTTTAGGACAATGCTTTTCAAGTTTATAAATCTAGTCCCTGTGGTACAATAGCATTTATAAATCTAGTCCCTGTGGTACAATACCTTTATTTTTTTGGTCCGTGCCAGCGACACTATTTTTCACTATTAAATTTATAAAATTATATGGAGTGTCCTATTTTTATACACTTTGAGCACTATGATGACCTTTTCTCAAAACCCCCTATATATATATATATATATATATATATATATATATATATATATATATATGTAAACTAACTTAACTTAAACTAACTTAACTTATAATAGTTATATAAGTTAGTTTATATATATAGTTTTTATAAGTTAAGACTAACTTAACTTATAAAAACTATATACATAAACTAAGTTATATAACTGTTATAAGTTAAGTTAGTTTAAGTTAAGTTAGTTTATATATATAGTTACAGGTATTCGGGTCGGGTATTTGAGTCGGGTCTCCAGGTGCTTAATGGATTCGGGTCTGGATCCATTTTCTGAGCCCGACGGGTAATCAGGTAAGACCCGATCCACTAAAAAAATGCCCGTATCGGATTTGGATTTACCCTTACCCGATCCAGACCCGATCCGTTTACACCCCTAATGATGAACATTAGTCCTTACGACAGCGGATCCAGGTCCAAAATAAAAACTCCCTACATCCCAATTTAATAGTTCTACTTATTAGGATGCCTCAAATAATTGTCCGCTTTCCTTTTTTAAACGACAATCAGGGAACCAAATTTCACCATAGTAAACAAGTCTTTGATCTTGGCTATTGATTAAGTGTGTCCTTAAAAAACGTCATTTTTAATCCGCGACTTTAAATATGGGTTGGAGGTACTAATGTTTTCTAGAGGGAGCAAATATGTAAGAATAACAAAAAAACTTGCACAAACCCTAAGGCCCTGTTTAACCGTGGAAAATAGGCTTGTTTTCCAAAAAGAAATTTCCAAATTTTTTTCACAAAAATAGAAAATTAGAAAATGTGTTCAAGTTTGATATTTTTCCAAAATAAAAAATTGAAATGAGTTTTCCAAATTTTTCAATTTTCTAGAAAGTTGGAAAACCACTATTTCATGTTTTCCACAATTTTTCAAAGTCCCAAAATTATATTTTGACCATGAACTTTTGATAACTTATATTTAGACCCTTTACCTTTTTGTAACTTTACTATTTACGAGCTCATAAAAAATGAAAGTAAAGTTAATGCTTATTAGAACATTTGCCAATTCATAGTCCTAACATCATGTAAAGTTATGCTTGCATGTGGTGGAGTTTTATGGTCTGTTTGTGGTTTCTTGCAATTTGAGTAAGGCGCTGGCTGGTTTTATCCATTGTGATTGTGGTTACCTTTTTTTCCGGTGCGTTCTCTCTCAACTTGTATATGAAAAATAACGAGTGAAATACTTGGATTGTAAAGGACAATGTTGTTTATAAAGCATATATAAAAGAAAACTAAGTTCATGTGGCAGTGTGTTTATCAAGTTTTCTGTAAGCATTTTAACCACCAACAAACAAGGTTTTCTTTTTGGCATTTGTACGTGACATTATTTGCTCCCTGTTCATACTTAAACAGGGTGGCTTTGATATGATTTGCAGCGGGAGGGACAAGATTGAAACCCCTGAGCAGGTTTTCTATTCCTAGTTCTATATTTATATCTCATCTTTTTCCCCTTTAATTTGCATGTAATTATCTAATATGAATGTGATTTTTTCCATACTTAGTTGGTTCTTGATTAGGATGTTTAAATTTAATCTCTAGTAACAGGTTTCATACTCTTTCAGTTTAAGCAAGCGGAAGAAACCGCATTGAAACTTGATTTGGATGGGCTTGTTGTCATAGGTGGGGATGACTCCAACACAAATGCTTGCCTTCTTGCTGAGAACTTCAGGTACATTATGTTTATGCGTGCAGCAATATTTGTCTCTCCATGTAAAGGAACATTTTGAGGTTCTCTTAATTAAATTTTTTCTCCTCACCATTGAAGGGGAAAAAAATTGAAAACTCGTGTTATTGGGTGCCCAAAGACTATTGACGGTGACTTGAAGTGCAAAGAAGTTCCCACAAGTTTTGGATTTGATACTGCATGCAAGGTAATTATAATTTTTCACCTTTTAGTTTATAGTTCCTGTGAAGGTATTAGATAAGGATAATATTAGCGCTACCCCTTTTTGTTACCCCTTTTGTTACCCCCGACTTCAAAGTGTTGTACCTTGCTTTGTCTTTACTTGTATGGGTCCCGCCAGGGCATGAAAAACAAAGCAAGGTATAATACTATCATGCCGAGGGTAACAAAAAGGTGTAACCAAAAGGGGTAGCCCTAGTGTTACCCATTTGATAAAAGACAAAGTTCTAGGCACCTACGAGTCCATTTATAGGCCTCTACATGTTGCAAGATGATCTAGGATCTTATACCTTAACTATAGGCGTCTAGACGTGGCAGAATTCAAAATCTGTTGATTTAACCCAATTTAGGTGCTCAAGCATTAACAGTTAGGCACCTAAATGTTCCTAAAATCTGATGCACTTTTTAAAGTATAAAATCTTTACATTGGGGACATAGGTATGGGACTTGTACAACTTAATGGAGCTTTGTGCACATTGAATGACTCAATGTGTCTCTAAACGGACTTGTGCACATCAAGTTAGGCCTATCAATGGGTCGGGTCTGGACCCGAACCCGACCGGACCCGATCCGTATAATAGGGTCCGAGCATATTCTTTTGGATCCGAGACCTGAAGACCCGACCCGGATTGTAGATTATTATTTTTTAAATATATACATATACTATAACTTTATATATATTTATAAATATATCTTATCAATATAACATGTAAGTAATATATATAAAAATATATATTCATGTATATAATAAATATAAATAATATATGTTTTATTTATACTAATAATATTCTATAATACATTACAAAATATTTTAATTTAAGATTAAAATATAAAGAAGGGGGATAATATAAAATAAATGTATATATCTGGCCAGACCTAGACCCGAACCCGAGACCCGAACGGATCCGGGTCTGGATCCAATATTGTAGACCCGATGAAGACCCGGACCCGGACTCGAACCCGATGAAGACCCGAGGATCTCCCTAAACCCGACCCGGCTCCGACCCGTTGACAGGCATACATCAGGTGGCTCTAGGTACTTGTAGTGTGAGCATTAAGTCTTGTAAGAATTTTTGTATATGTCTCACTGAGATTGGGGTAGAAAGAGAAGTGAAAAACTCAACTTGGTGTAGAGAGAGAGAGAGAACTTAATTTTTATTAGGAGTTTTGTTGTGCGTGAGATTGAGAGGATACGAAGATTGCGTTCTTAGTTGATTTGAGAGATATTCTTAAGAGGTTTAACTTTAAGTGTTGCAACACATTGTTCCTCATCCTCATAGTGCAATCTTTCTCTTCCCTCCAGTGGGCATTAATCATTTTGGGTTACCACGTTAAATCTCTTGTGTCTCTCTTGTATAATTTTTTGATTTTACATTGGTGCACCTATATCATCTTGCTTGTTTTACTACTTGGTTGGTTGATTAAATTGTTGTTTTGAGCACAACAATTGGTATTAGAGCTTCAAGGTGTATACATAGTGCTTGTTTAAATTCTTGCTGAGATTTAGGTATTGTTTCTCTTCAGCACTTGTGCAACCATGGCTAAAATTGCTATTGTTTACTATAAGTATACAAATTCGATGGAAAAATGGTGCGTCACTCCTGAACAAAGTAGAGTGAATGACATTATTGTTCAACAAAGCATTATGCGAGCATTATGGGAAAATGATGAGAAGTCAAAAAGATTAAGGGTGATGGTTGGGATGATATAGAAGCAAGTTGCTTGAGAACCATTTGACTCATTATCGGTAATATCATCAACGTCATTAATGAGCAGAGTGATAAAGTTGTTAGAAATACTAGAATTGCTTTAAATAGCAAGAGTCTCGCAACAAAGCACAATCACAAGCACCCAGTAAGGAGTCTCACAACAAAGCTCAATCTCAAGCAGGTATTTTGACGTGTGAAGATGGAGGAAGGGGGAGACCTCATGAATCACATGAGTGCTTCTCATGGTATTGTTTATCACTAAGAAGGTTGATGTAAATATAGAGAAAGATACAAGATTCTTTTGCTTCTTACCTCTATTGTATATTCATGAGAACAATGTGGCTATCATCTTATATTAAAAAGAAAAGTGAAGATGGAGGATGTCGTGTTTGTGGTTTTGGCTTAAAATTCAATCTGAAAACTCAGTAGAAAATTCATTGGCAGTCGTCGGAACTTTTCGGAACTCGTTGGCATTCGCTACTCGCGAAGATTCATCAGAAACAAACTTGGGTTTCTTGAGGAATGGAAGTTCGCAGGCATCGAGGTTTGGTTTCGCTCCGGCGATTTAGTTCGCAGCAGCGAAGTGGTTGCAAATGGGAGTCAAGAGGAGCGAAGTGGTTGCGAATGGGAGTCAAGAGGTGAAAAAGTTGAGTTTTATGAGGGGTATATCGGTGGTTTTGCCACCAACTCCTCCTTCTTTAGGGGTTCTTTATGTGAGGCTTATCATAAGGCGAGATTTTGGGGTGAGAGGTGAAGTCCCATGGTAATTGCTCAAAGGTCGTAGAGGGTGGCGTGTACGAGTGTTTCATGTATTAAGGGTGGGCTCTGGATGTGTCAGTGAGGGGTGTTCTCATCGGGCTACTTGGGGAGCAGAATACAATGGGTGGGTACATGTATAAGAGGAGCACTTGGAAGCATGAAATGGAGGAAGTTCTAAGTTTAAAACTTTGATTCACTTGGGTGGAAAGTTGGTGTACAATGGCTATCACGGTTTTGGGTAGGAGAGTAAAGGATACGTGATTTGTCCTTTCATACTCTATCGTACTTGGTCATTTCTATATAGTGGAATTGGATATCTCTGTGGATGTAACCAATTTGATGAACCACGTGTATCTTGGTGTGCTTATTGTTCTCTCTTGTTTTCATATTTATTATGCTTGTTTATCTTTACCATTATATCTTGATTTTATCAGGCGTCATGGTTGTATGGCGATTTGCCAACAAAGTCAACATTCTTTTCTAACAATAAAAGGAAAAACACCTTTGAAGTGAGTTTCGACTATGTTTTCTCCTACTCAGATTAGGGGAAGGAACAACTCCAAGGAATTTATAGAAAAAGCAGATCTCGATCGAGAGGTGAAGATGCTATAGAAGTTGGGAACAGGGACACATTCGAAAGGTATGTCCGCATTAAAAGAGGGTAAAACAATGGCCCCAAGATTTTGCATTGATGCCATATGCTTTAGAAGAATAAGACTTTGAAGTTGCCCTAAAAATTTCTAAAAGAACCACTCTTCTAACACGGATGAATTTTAGATTGGGTTATTCGAACCATGTTTGCTCCTCAAAAGGAGTTTTTGATTTGTTTCAAGAACTTGATAATAATTCTTTGACATTTACCTAACAGTGAGAAATGTTTCGTTTAAGATGTGAGAAACGTGACAATCAAAATGTTTGGTGGGGTGGAGCGTACTTTGGGAGGCGTTGCTTTGTGTGTGTGGGGGTGGGGGGGGGGGAGATTTGTAATGTGGAGAGTGGCAGTAGTATTCAGACATGTGGATTGGGAATGAGGCGCACGTGATAACAAATATTGAGGCGTGTTTCAATTTAAAGATTTGACGAAGACATGAGTGACAAGTTTTTGGATAGACAAGGATGGGTTGAAAAGAAAGTACCTTTTTGTAAAGTGTTGGATTGAAGTCCCCTTTCAAAGTCGATTGATAAGTTATAGCTGCGCGTTGACATTTCCCCCGTGTGAATCAAGGAAAGCATGCATCATACTTGATTCGGGTTATGTGTAGCTGGGATATTAAAGACGAATGGTGGACTTGTGGATTTGCAAGCTGGTGGAGTCTTGGTATCAAAAAGCCACTGCTATTCCTCATTAAGGCGGAGATTTGTGAATGTATTGCATCAAAACGGGAAGTTCTAGGCACTTACGAGTCCACGTTTCAAGAAGATCTAGGCTATCCCTTAACATATACAGGCCTTGATGTAGCAGAATTTGAAGCACGTAGCAAATTTTGATAGGTGATTGTGGAATTCTATTTGTAGTTTTAGTTTTGACCTGGGTGTCATTTTGCTGAAGTGATTTTTGTTGTAATTTTGGGGTTCGCTGTCACACTTGTTGATGTGCATGGTGGCATGGCACGCATGTGGATTTCAGTGAAGAATGGAGAGAAACATTTATTGTATTTTTTTTTTGTTTTATTGTTTTAATATTTCTATAATAAATGAATATTAGGATTAGTAGTGCCATAGCTTAGGTCACTAAGTCCATGACATCACCCATGCCATCATAGGTTAGCTTGCCCACCAAGTATTGGGGACCCATAAATACCATTGTATTCTCTCATTTTGTATTACACTATTACAATGAATATATGAGAATGAGTTGAGAGATCACCTTGTTATTCTTAATGTGTGTGTGTGTAAATAATGCTGCGTTCACATCACTTATAGTCCAGGGTGATATAGTATGATTGGATTCTTGGGTTCTCTTACTGTATTATTCAGTTTCTTATTAGAGAGACATATAATTTTCTATTTTATTTTCTTGGTATTTTGCAATTAAATATAGAGCAAAGTATATATTCTACTTCTTTCTTATTTTAGTGAAGCCATTATGCTTGAGTATTAGCTCATAGTTTTCTATTATATATTATTAGTATTTAATCAACCATTGGATATGATCTCAGATTTTTATTTCATTTCCTCTTTGTATGCAGATATATGCAGAAATGATTGGAAATGTCATGACAGATGCTCGTTCGACTGGAAAATACTATCATTGTAAGTGCAATATATATACGCACACTATATGCCACATACTTTTGTTTTGTTTCCTTTTCCCTTTCATACTGTGATTCCATCATTATCATAAAATAATATTGTCATTTGTTAAGGAACACAAATATTTGTAGTTTACTTTTGGTATTTTTTATATTGGAATATATATGTAAACACATCGACTAAGCACATTTTTTGTTTGAAACACTTCCGCCGTTTCCTAAATCTTCTTTCAGAAACTCTTATCTAGTTGGCTATTAGATCAATACACATTATTAATTCACTACGTTTTTTCTATTCTCTCTCGTAAACAAACTTACTGGAAGAAATAGGAAAATATCAAGGTTCTAAAAGGCGCGAGACGTGGTCGAGGCGTAGAGGTCAAGCCTCAAGCCTTAGGAGCCTAGGAAAAGGCGTTTTTCCTTTTTCTATTATTTTAATTATTCCAAGGCTAGTAATATTATAAAATAGTACATACCTTGAATTTTGAAAATATATCCATATGTTTGGTAGCCATCTTTCTCATAATCATGCTCCATAACCAATATTTGCCAACTAATCCTTTGTTTTTTAAAACAAAAGTGTGCCTTAAGCCTTTTACCAAGAATAAGGCGTAATCGATGCGTTTCTCTCAAGCCTCAAGCCTAGGCAGGCCTTTTAGAACAGAGGATAATATCTTTCGCACGGTTAACTTTAGTGTTTTAATATGAAGTGTCCCACATTTCATAATGTGCGCATGCACTGTGTAAATCACTGAGTGTTAGCATTTCATCAATGGGTTGCGTTAATGTGTACGAGGGCAGTGTGCTGAGAGGGATGCAGACGAGTGTTGGGGTTCCACGTGGCAGCCTCAGGTGCACTCTGCTTCTTGGATTGCTGGAGCAACAATGAGAGTGTAACTAAAGAGACCGTAGGTCTGGTAGGAGGATATTAACACAATCATGAGAGAGAGAGAGAGAGAGAGAGAGAGGACTAGGCAGAAATAGACGCCATAAGGGAGGTGAAGAATGCTATACATGATTACGCAAAGGGGGTTTCTGGCTAGAGGCAGAAGAGAATAAATTGAATTTTCTACTTAGTTACCAACATATTACTGAGTAGACAAGGGATAAAAAGCTTGAGAAGCCAATCTTCATCATTCATTAATGTTTTAAATTTATGCAGTTAATGATTTTATGTGACAAAGATCATTTACAAAGGAAATAACCTTACACAACTTTTTCCCTGCTCCTTTTTGGTACTTCTTGATTCTAGAATTCTACTTTTCTTCATTTCATAATCTATTAATTTGGGTATTTCCTAATTGTGCCTCTGCAGTTGAATGTGTTTGTCTTATAGCTTCATGTATATATTTCCCCTTTCTCAGAGTTGTAATCTCCTATTGCAGTTGTGAGGCTTATGGGTCGTGCCGCTTCTCACATAACATTGGAGTGTGCTTTACAAACTCATCCAAACATTACCATTGTTGGAGAAGAAGTATCTTCATTATCTTTCTCTTTATTTTTATGTGAGATGTTTGGTTGGCATTTTACATTTAGTCCTGATACCCAAATTGTATAGAGAGGGGGAAGTGTTTACGTTTATGTAGAGCGTATTTGAACCCTTACTTGCTCGTTACATGGTAATCGTGTCGGCTATCTTCAAATTTCTACCTTCATATATTCTATTTAATAGAAATGAAAACCAATTACAGCTCACCTTAGGCCTTGTTAGTTCAGTGTAATATTTTCAAATGACTGAAAAGTATTTTCATCTATTCAGAATTATTATTTTTGCTCATGTAAAATTTAAGACAAGTGTACATTTTGACCAAAATAGTAAGAAAAAGAAGAAGCTAGCCCTGAATAGGTGAAAGTTTCACCTAAGTACAAATATCTTACCCCAAACCAACAGATCCTTAACTGTTTAAGGTACTTGCAAACATAATTAAGTTTGTAGGTGATGGGTGCAACTATTTCCCAAGTCGTGTGCACTTCCTTATATTGTTTAAATGAGATGTTCAAGAATGTGTTGGAAACTTCTATATTTTTTTGTGGAATTTGTACTAATTATCACCAGTGCTTCCCATCCATCTTTGACAAGGTTTTATCTTGATACAGGTTGCTGCTAAGAAACAAACACTGAAGAATGTTACGGATTACATTACAGATATAATCTGCAAACGTGCAGAACTTGGTTATAATTATGGTGTTATACTTATACCTGAAGGCCTAATTGATTTCATTCCAGAGGTAGGAATATAAATCACCCTAAACAATTCTCTCACCCTCACCCCCGCCTCGTGTGTGCTTCTGTAATCAACTTGATCCTACCTAGATAAATTTAACTACCTGTCTTTTGCAGTTGTTGACATTACTTTCTGATCTGCAGGTACAACAGCTTATTGCAGAGCTTAATGAAATCCTAGCACATGATGTTGTTGATGAAAATGGACAATGGAAAAAGAAACTTGAAAACCAATCTCATCAGCTATTTGAATTTTTACCTCAAGCAATTCAAGAGCAACTACTGCTTGAAAGAGACCCACATGGGAATGTACAGGTATTTATTCTTCCTCATTCTTGTATGATTTTCATCTGGCCATCGGAAATAGAACTTTCTTAATGCTTGTTTTGATATCATGCGTGTACCCTATATTTAGGTTGCCAAAATTGAGACTGAAAAAATGCTCATTGAAATGGTGGAAACCGAGTTAGAGAAAAGGAGAAAGGAAGGCACCTATAAAATGCAATTCAAAGGGCAGTCCCACTTTTTCGGGTAATTAATTTGTTTTCCCATCTGACTGATTGAGATTTGATGTTTATTAACAGATAATGGGTTTTCTTCATCTCTTTCTTTTTGGGGAGTGGTGATAGTTTATCTTCTGCATGATTTTCTTTTTGCAGTTATGAGGGTAGATGTGGTTTGCCTTCAAACTTTGACTCTAACTACTGCTATGCATTGGGTTATGCTGCTGGAGCACTCCTTCAATTTGGGAAGACTGGATTGATTTCCTCAGTTTGTGTTTTACACTTTTAGTTCTTCTCTTCATATATATTTAATTTTTTAAATGCATAAATATAGCTTTCAAGCTTTCTTTCAGTGTTATGTTTCTTGTGTTTTCATCTTGTTCAGTGGTTAATCAGCAAGGAGCGTACAGTATGTGAATGGAAGCTTTTTACTAATATATTAATGTAAATCTAGGTGGGAAACTTGGGTGCTCCGGTTGAAGAATGGACAGTAGGTGGGACAGCTTTGACTTCTTTAATGGATGTGGAAAGGAGACATGGTATTTATCACCCCTCTGGGAAAGTTTAAATTCGATGGAATTTATGAACTTATAAGAATTAGAGTAGACTATTTCATAGGTTTTTTATCTTTCCATTTATTTTAGTTTTGTTCATGTTCTTTTGTTATTTCAATTTCATTCTTAATCTTTGATTTTATCTCAATTTCGTATTTTTTTTAATTTCATCTTCAACCTTTTATTTTGTCTCAAATTAATCTCTCTACTAACTATTTTGTATACAATTGAGTATTTTATTTCTCTTATTAAAAAATAATAAAATAGATATTATAAAATTTTAAAAATTAACTATTTTATTTTTACTTGGGGATATAAAATACTTTTTTTTATTGAAAATAATAATTTTTTTATCCCAATGGTTTTTAAGTTTTAAAAAAAACTGGAATAGTTATTTTAATAGTCAACATAGTTTTATATTTATAAAAAAACTCTTTTTTAATTTTAATTAAAAATATTTAATTTGATGTCTTAGATTCAGATTGATTAGTGCCGCTGGTGCGGACCTACATCATTTAATGAATATGAGTTTAATCCAGGGAACTAACTAATCGCGAATCTAAGACATCAATTTGTTTTCCCCATCATGTAATATAATTGATAAATAAAAATTTTCCTGTGATGTGGATCCGTGCCAGCAGCACTAATCAGTCGTAAATCTAAGACATCAAATTAAACATTTTTAATTAAAATTAAATAAAGATTTTTTATAACTAAAAAAAACTATGTTGACTATTAAAATTCTTATTCTAGTTTTTTTTTTAAATTAAAAATTTACTCAATTTTTTTTAATGAAATTGAAAATAAAAATAGGAACGAAATTAAAATAAGTGAAAAGATAAGGACCTATGAGCTAATTTACTCTAAAAATTTAAAAATAATAATTAGTGAAATGGATGCATAATTCACATCACATCCTTAAAGTTGAAGCTCTTTTTATGTACTTACATAAATTTAACTAAATCTATTTACGATGTCAGTTAAGAACAAATTTTGATCAGCCATTTCATTTACATTTAGTGTCCTTATGCTTCCGCTTGTCTTTATTTTCTCGTTCTAATATTTTGTTTAAAAAAAAAACATTGCAGGAAAGTTCAAGCCTGTGATTAAGAAGGCAATGGTGGAACTTGAAGGTAAAAATTGATGCCAAAAGTGCTGTTTTTCTTCTTTCAGTTCCCTTATTGGCTATGTTAAAGCTAAAGTATATTTGATCTTCATTTTTTTACTATCAGGTGCTCCTTTCAAAAAGTTTGCATCCATGCGGGATGAGTGGGCCCTCAAGAACCGATATATCAGTCCAGGTATATTGTGAAAACCATTCCCGGGTTTCATGAAATCTGTTGCACTCTCAAGTTAAAAATTGAGAGTGCAGCGAGTAGCTTAGGAAAAGAAATCCTTTAAAGGCCATAAGAACATATACAGAGTCCCACAATTCTCACTCCTCTACTATATTTTTTCACTTCATCATTATATTAGATGACTTTATTACTCTTAAAATTTATAAACTCTTTTTACTCATTCAAAACTCATTCCTCACTTTCTTTAATGTAAGATAAAAAGGGTGAAAAATGCAAACATATATATGTATAAACAACAATTTATTTATTTATTAAAAAAAGTTTTATATAAATTAAAAACTGTTTTGATTATAAAAAATTATTTACAATAGAAAAATGTTTTTTTTTAAATTTGTATAAAAACTGTTTTAACTTTTTATAGCCGTTAAAAGAAACCATTTCAACTCTTTTATAAAAAAACTTTTTAATTGAAGTTTTTAAAATACTTTATATATTTTTAGAACCTAAAATAATATCAATTATGGATATAGGACAACAAACATTTGGCTTGCACTTTTAGTCCCTATTTTCAAATTACCGATTGACGTGACATGCTATGATTGGTTAACGTTTTATTGATATGGGTCTGCGTCAGCGGCTTTATTACAAAATAGAGACTAAAATTATAAAAGAAATGTTTGTTGTCCTATTTTCATAATACATACTACAATAGGCCCTAAATTTAGAAAGTCCCTTTTTAAAAACTTCTTATAAAAACTAAAACAACGTTCTATATAATATAAAAAATAATTTTTTACAAAGTAAATTGCTTTAACTATTAAAAATATGTCCTTTATATAAATAACTGTACATTTGATTTAACACTATTTTATAAAAAAATAACACTATTTTCTTTAAATATAAATAAAGCACTAAAATAGTCATGTTAAAAAATTGTTAAAATAGTTTTTTTTACAAAAGAGTCATGTTAAAAAATTGTTTTCGTTATAAACGTTTTTAATTGTTAAAAATCTATCTTTTATATAAAAAAAATTGTACAATTTATTTTAAACCATTTTATAAAAAAAAATCGAACCTTTTTTTATAAATACAAATAAAATACTAGAAAAAAGTTAAAACAATTTATTTTTGTATAAAATAGATTTTGTATTATATAGAACATTGTTTTAGTTTTTCTAAAAATTATTAAAAACAACAATTGAATTTAAAAAAACAGTTGAAATGTTTTTCTGATTTTTTAACGAAAACATTTTCTTAGTAGAACTTTTTGTAAAAAAAACATTTTAACTGTTTTTCTAGTGTTTTATTTATATTTATAGAAAAAGTGTTAATTTTTTTATCAAAAAATTTAAATAAAATGCACAGCTTTTTATATTATATATATCATTGTTTTAGTTTTATAAACAATTTTTAAAAACAACCATTAAAACTTAAAAAAACATTTGACATATTTTTTTAAACAGTTAGAAAAAGTTGAAACAAGTTTTTATGCAATTTTTAAAAAAAATAGTTTTCTATAATAAACATTTTTTTTAATAATCAAAGCAGTTTTTAATTTTTATAAAAAATTTAACAAATAAAGAAATTGTTATTATATATATATATATATATATATATATATATATATATACATATATGGATTTTTCTCCCTTTTTGTCTTACACTAAAGAAGGTGAGGGATGAATTTTGGATGAGTGAAAAAAGTTAATAGGTTTCAAGGGTAATATAGTCATTCAATATAAAGGTGGAGTAGTGGAATGTTGTATAGGAGTGAGAATAGTGAGACTCTATATATTTATGAATAATTTTATGAGACACCCATTATTCAAACATTTTTATTTTATTGGTGCCTTGATGTGTCTTTTAATGTATTGGTCATGAGTAAGTCACACATCTTCTATGCATTAAAAGCACATAAGAATGTCAATAAAAGGATATCAATAAAGGTGCCCCATAAAACTACTCTATATTATATAGTCTTTATATATTTTTCCAATATTAGAATTAGAGTAGCATTACTCTCATTAAAAAAGTACTCCCCAAATTTACCCAATGTGCTTTAAGGGTATTGTACCATGGTGGGACCCACACCATGATACATTACCCTCGTAACATATTCGGTAAATTCGGTACACACTTTTTTCGGTAAATGTATCATTTTTCTTAGAATTAATGTTATTTATGTTTGGTGAACTTTTTATTTACCAATCACAACATTAAACACTATCTAAGAAGTTGTTGTAAAAGACGCCCAAAGCTTTTGCGACTTACACCATATACTATATTATAAACATAGCATAGTGACAAAATATAGGTCTTTAACACACTCATTTGAGAAATGCTTGTAAAATTTTGGATTATGTGTTTGAAGACAAACAGTTAGGCGTAAAGTAGTGGAAGCGAAACATATATACAATAACAAGCTAACAACGATATAGAAAGTAGCGAATAGAAACTTTATATCTAGTTCTCATTCACACTCTCCAAATGTAATAATGAAATACAAAACCATAACCCCTTTATACGCTTAGGGGTGATTGTGCATAAATACAATAATATTTTATCCAATAACAACTAATATAAATGGTAAATGATGACCATGCCCCTGCATCACTCCCCCTTCTTAAGGGAAAGCTAAATACTTAGAGTAGCAGGCTTAGAAATCTGGTTTAATGTTATGTAAGGTCCCATTTGTCATCCAATAGCTCTTGGAAATGGTCATCCCACCCAACTAACTAAGTATTTGGTCAGTTAGATTGGGGCATGTGAATTTCTCTAAAATAATGACTCCCTTAATGCGGTCTACATGAGAGTGAGTCAGTTGTGACACGATGGTCGACAATAGAATTGAAAAACATGGTGGCCCCTTTTGAGGGAGAGGTTTGTCACATTAAACATATTGTGAATACATAACTCGGGCAGAAGGATGACTTCGTATGTGTTCATCTCATGATCATTCAAGATGGGAAAGAGTTTAGACTACTTCATCTGTAACTTATGGCCCTTTCTGTGGCCTCAATGGCTCTAATGGTAGATCATAAGTAAGCCCCCTAATAGGTAACCTCCTGAGGTGAACATGAGCATGTTCCTTATTGGAGCCATATATGTGAGTCAACTCTTAAACATCAAGTAGGATGGAGGCTATATGGGTTGCAAAGTTTGCGATTGTTGGGCTGTCCAACACGTTAAAGGAAGTTGATGAGAATTTGGGGGCTAGTACCCAAACCAATTTAAAATAGGAGAAGATTCATGGACCGATTGGTGGCGTTGTTGTAATATATCTCCAACACTACGGTTAACAATCTCTATTTGAGGTTTGGGATGAGAGGTAGTGGAGAACTGAAGTAACAATTGTAAGAGTTATTAAAGTTAATTTAGAAATGACCATTAAAGAAAACATCTCGATCTAATGTAATTCTTAGTGGGATGTTGTTCAGTTGGATGCAATCTTCAGGGAATAGATAGTTGTGCCATAGGTTGTATGTAGGTCCTAGAGTAGGGGATAAAGTGGGCCATCTTCGAGAACTAATCAACTACCACAAATATAGAATATTGGCATGAAATCCGTCAAAACCTCATGCTAAGATATGTTAGGAAAGGAGATATGGGTGTACAAGTCGGCATTAGAGTGTTAGTTTTTTGTCATATGGCAAACGTAACTATTCTGAATATGTGTTAGTTCCATGCCTCATATTAGGCCAAAAAAATCTTTTAGTGTTGCCATGGTGCAAGAGACCATATATGTTCTGTTAGGCCCTGAGTGGACCTCCACAATGATCTTTTCCCATAGGGAAAAAGTGGGGATATAAATAGAGGATCTGCACTGAGAAGGAAAACACCTGACGGATCCTAGTGGCTAGAATACTTTGTTGATATCAGTCCAAAATATTCATTAGTGGCAAACAAATCGTGGGTCGAAACCAAACATTGAGCCTCGAATAATGGTCAAGGCATGAAATCGTAATTCAATGTGTCGGTGACATGGCTCTCCTTCACCGTTCGATACTAAGGGTGGGACATGTAATGCTTGAGGAAGTAACACCACTTTGTATAGTGGTCCCTGATCTTCTTATGGTTATTGACAAACTAGAGAGCTTTATGATCTAACTTGATAAAAAAACTCTCCCTATAAATATAGTATTCATAGGGCTACAGAACTTGTGATTGATGAAAGCTATTGGGCGACCATTCGAATTGAGCATTATGTTAATCCTAGGTGTAAACATCACAAGACAACTCAAATGACTGAGTGAAATTGATGCAGAACAAATGTAGTGGTCATCTGGGAATTTGATGAGGCGAAAACCCTTATAGATCTCCTCAACGGAAGTTAAACTCGACACCCCTACGGGTGTTGTAATTTGTGCCATAATAGAGTTAAACAATGATATAAATCGTTCATAAAAAAGTGGGTAACCCATGGAAACTACGTACCTGTGCAAAGGTAGAAGAACCAACAAGTCTACAATTAACCACACCTTGGACTTGTTAGCACGCACACCCTTAGTGGATACTATGAAGCCTAAAAATTTATGTATGGGACCATAAGGGCTCACTTGCGTAGTTGAACGTGAAATTGGTGAGTGCATAGCAACTCAAGCACATGAAGAACATGATCCAAGTGCTCTTCATTTGACCGACTGTGGATGAGAATATCGTTTAAGTACACAATTACAAACTTGCCCAAGAAAGGGTGCAGGTCTGAGTCATCACCTCATGAACGTCAACGGTTCAGTAGACATGCTGAAGGGAATTATTTTCTAGTCACGTGGCTTAAAGGTGAGCATCCACTTGTGTCAAGGGTGCATCTGTATCTAATGGTAATGATCCAACGTCTCCATCAATCATGTAAATGATAATTAGTACAATCGTGATCTTATTAATCGCACAATTGTCGTTGAACTGTTGGCCTTTTATGGCTTTAGAAATGAAAGAACAACACAATGTACCATTCTCTCTCTCGATAACCCATCGGTGCAAAACTCGGTCAGACACCTGTTTATGAAACTCCTCGTGCTCAACTAGTGACATGTGGTAATGAAGATGATTGGGCAATGGGGTTGGTACAAAATCAATCATACATTGAATATCTCGTAATGGAAGCAATCTGATTGGACGGGGTGCATACGTTCAGGATAGTCCTCATGGAAGGGTGAACATCCATCTCAAGAGTGGTAAGAGGACTCACCAATGCAAAAAAACAACCTTTATAGGCCTTAAAAAACAATGATGACATCGTGACCATAGTGACGAATGAAGGGGTGGACGAGGAGGCGAATAGGGCAAAGTTTTATTCATATTGTGTTTTTCTTAAAGGAGTATGTGTATGATCACTCGTTATGTATGGTGTCGCGATCAAACTTTCAAGGTCTCCCTAAGAGGAGATGGCATATGGTCGTATCGACCACCGTTCAAAGTACAACATGAGAATACAACTCAATCGAGAGAAAAAAAACATGGCAGTGTTAGGTAAGTACTAACATGGTATCGCTATTGCTCCACCCAATTCAACACGATTTTCTTTAAGGTATCTACCGATAGGCTGAGCTTGCTAACCATCTCTATTAAGACAATATTTTATCTAGAATATATGTCAATTATGGTGCATAATATCCCTTTCGGAATCTGCTTAGGGTGAGGATGGGACTGATAAGGTGAGGTGATATATAAGGGTAGTGGCGGCTCAAGATTGAGGTTATGGAGGTTGGGATGTATTGGGGTTGGGACAAGTGACCCATGAGATTTGAGGTCTGAGTTTTGAATCTGCAAATAAATTAACCAACAGTGAAGAATTGAAGTGGAAACTGAAAGTGCGACATAATTGGTATTTGTTAGTGGTTGAAAAAGAGTTCGACGAAAGGGTGGGGTGGATTTATCATATTTGGTTGATTTGGGGTATAAGTTTGGATTGATGGACACTCGATACCTGTGTGTGTGTGTGGGGGGGGGGGGGGGGTCCAAATGTGGACGAAGTGGCCTAGTAGGCCTATCAAAAGGTGTATTGGGTTGAGAAGATCGATGGAGGAGTTGTTCAGAGACAGATCGAGGCAAGTTGGGCTGTGGAAATATGGTGGTCTTGGTCACCACCCTTGCCAAAACTGATGTCCAAACTGCAATGATAATGCATGGGATGGTCGGCGGTACCCCCACATCCATCAAGCGATCCTCTTTCTCCTTGTGGATGATTGTGTTATTGATGATGTCCAATTGGGGTTAAATGTTTTATGGGACACTCAGATAGCGGGAGTGGTTCCTTGGTGAGTTTGGGACTAAATATAGGGTTGGATATCTAAACTTGATTCGATCATTATCTGAATCACCCTAAATATCTCTCTTAATGTGAAGTCCTAGCATAAGGAAGAAAGAAGAATTAATAGCGACCATGCTTAGATATCAACTTGAAGTAAACAGTAAAAGCGAATCACAATAAAACAACAATAATATGGAAATTAGGGAGTAAACTCTCTTCAGTTCTCATGCATACTCTTTAACGTGTAATAATGATATATAAAGACAAAAAACCCTTATATATTGAGGGGTGAATGTGCACAAATATAATAATACCCCTAATTAATAAGACAACTAATAAAAGGGTAAATGTCGACTATGACCCTACATCATAATATAATAGAGTTATAATAGAGTTATAAAGACCCTACATCATAATAATATCCCTAATTAATACCCCTAATTATGTGTGTTTGTAGTCTGGGTCCAAAGTTTTGGATATGGATCTTGCTAAAGGCACCCCCATTTTTTCTCCCCAGAAGCAAAGCACAACTTTTTTAAACACAATATACAATCATTTTTAAGCATGTTGTGGTGTCGGGGAGAAATAATGGGGGTGCTTTTAGCACAACCCTTTGGATATTTGCATTTTTGGTGCCATTTTCACTTTTTGAGACATTTTAAAATATTTTTTGCAACACTTTTTTCCTAAAAATAAAATGAAAATGGCCCCTAAAGGATAAATATCTAAAATTTGAACCCAAACTACATATACACAATTTTTAATATCGTATGTACAAACAATCAAATTTAAAAAGGGTAAATTTCAAATAATTCTCTAAACTATTATGATGGTTGCAATTTGTAAATCTATCGTGATCTATAAATTTTTTGAAATCATTCCTTCAACTATATCCAATGTTCTCAATGTTGTACACCAATGGCACCACATCTAACCAAACAAGGAAATATATATGCGAGATGATATAAATGTAAATAAGACACAAACAATGATGAATAAATGAGAGTTAATTTGGCGTGTTAAATTTACCTTTTTTACATCCATTAGAGAGATAACTCACTATTTGAGAATATAGTTTATGATGGTAGGATCGTAGCATAGGTATATTCACTCTCAACCCAAACCTCAAAAATCACCTTAAAATCAAATTTTGAAAACTTAAACTTCCTCAGTATATCTTACATATCTCAATGACTATCTTTCTCACTGCCAATAAAATTCGAATGCAAAATTTCTCATGTTATTCTATTTATACCCAATGTAATACATGTGTAAGCATAATCCAAAACACCGTCACTTTAAATTCAAAAGAGAACCCCCAATAAATGTTTGATGAAGGAGCTAAGAGACGTTTGCCCGGTGGTTGGGTGTAGGCTCAGTTAAGAACTAATAGTTATTGGATATCTCATGTCCACTTGAATGAAGCTATGTTTTGAGCCAATATTTTCATAAATCTCCACCGTAATGAGGAATGTTGCTACCCCATCACATTGGTATTCTCCATTTTTTATGTCTCAAAAGGTCCATCATGCTACCACCACTCATCAACCCCGGAGTCCCATTGGCTAATGAATATCATATTTATTTGCAACACATAGGCCACACTCCTCAAAATGCTCTCCACCACATCAAGTATTTCAAGCTTCCCCATCACTACTCTTTTAATAACACAGTTTCCCACGTAAGTATATACAAGAAGCCTTTATTCTTATCTTAGAACATATTAAACTATTTTCATTCAGAGAAAACATGGTTCGAAGATCCTGAATTCAATATGCGCTTCCAATTTTGATAAGGAGTTTACCTTTGAAAATTATTAGAGCCCTCTTGAAGTCTTCTTCACCGATGCACAATGGGAGCCGCGCTAATGATTTTTCAAAGGGTAATCCCGCTTTATGTGACCACACTCCTGCACTTGTAACTTTATCGACTTCTTCCACTACTCCTTCATCTAGATCCACTACTTCATTAGACATATATTAACGAGCCCAAGCTCTCCTCTCTCAAATATTTTTGTATTCTCATTGGATAATAGAGCTAACCCCGTATCATCCATCTTCACCGTATCTCTTTCATGAAAGATGGTGAGTATATTATCGTATAAGGCTGTAAGTTAGGTTAGAAGCACTATTTCTTCCATTATTATTATATCGAACATTTTTTAGCTGATTTGCAATTCCATAAAATAAACCCGTGTGATTTATGAGGTTCTCGTCCTCTTCCTTCTACAAATGGTAAAGTTTTCGCTTGATATTGATCTTTGTTGTGAGACTCTTCATTAAATTGAGTTCTTGGCATTGATTTCTCATTTGTGGTGATGTTGATTATATTATAACTAATAGAGTCGCATCAAGCAGATTGCCTTATATCCTTCTAATCTTACTCCTTCATTTCAATATTCGTGCTTGACCTTGTTAAATGAGGAGATCCTTCACTTTGCTTGATTATAAATTTTTGATTCCATCAAACCTGTTCACCTTTCAATGTGAAACAATATTTTCAGACATAGTTGATTGAAAATAACAACCCCAACAGTTTTAAACACTAGTGGTTTGTCACTTGAAGGTCATAAATAATGTGTACCAAAGCTCTTATACCAATGAAGCATCACACTTTGAAGCAAGGATTTATACGTATGAAAGATGATGAGAATGTAAACTGGATACAATTATACAAACATGAAACTGTGATATTTAAGAGAAACAATCCTACTATATGAGAAAATAGGTTATAATATTCTACTATATGAGAAAATAGGTTATAATAGATATGCTTAGGCTCAACCTCAACACGCAATACACCCAAATCCCACCTTGAAATCAAGTTTAAGAAACCCTGAACTTCCTCTTTTTTCTTGCATCTCTCAAAGACTAGCCCTCTCAATACCAATGAACCTGATGCAAAAGTCTCATAATGTATTATATATACCCTACACAATACATATTCAAATACTAAAAAACCCTCACTTAAAACCTAGTTGCGAACCCTAACAAACATTTTTGGGTGATAAATTACAAACCCACCGACAACTCCTAATATGGGAAACAAAAGGTTGTCGAAGCCTCCAACAAAAGTGTATTGGTTTTAAGCTCTTTTTAAGACAACATTTTCACAAGAAAGTTCCCACTTGAGACATAATGGACAAATGAAATTTTTTGTAATTGATTCTGAAATGCAACATATGTCATCGAAAATGAGGAAGATTCCATATTTTTCAAGTTTAAGTGTTATGGTGTGCTTGGTTGGAGAGGGTGGAAAAATGGAAAAAAAATTAGGAAATTTTTACCTGGCTCTCTCCTAAAGAATTGTTTTAATTGAAATTGCTCATTACCAATATCTACTTTGGGTGAATTGGAAAATATTCTCTAAGAAAAATTTAGAGAATCAAATACACCAAAAGGTGTGGAAAATATGGAATCTTCCATGGAAATATTGCTAAACAAAACATTACCTAAGGGTTATTTACATCACTGAACTTTTTTAACAATTTATTCTAGTATAAATCATTTGTGATTGAGCGAGGTAATAGCAAAACTTCTCTCATGACCTAGTCACCTTATTTGTTTTCCTACAATTAGGTGGTGTATCTTTCAATATTTTCATCATAACATATATTATTCTTTTATTAGATTATTATCTTATATTTTATTTGAAATCACATGATTAGGAGAAAATGCAGATTAAATTCCATTGGCCACTAGAAGCAACTAATTGTTAAAATTTGGATAGGAAAAAATACAAAGGCTTTTATAAAAAAATCCAAACTTTAGATTTAAATCTTATAATTAATTGTTATATTATTAACAGGTCCTCTTCAGTTTGTTGGTCCAACTGCAAACAATATCAACCACACTTTATTGTTGGAGCTCGGAGCCCAAGCATAGGAGGAGCTTTGATGTATTTTGACCTCATTTTTTCCCATAATAAGGAGAAATTTATCGTTTCACTTTTATAGATTCTTACTATCTTTTCTTATATATGATCATAGGAAAAATAAATGCCCACTTAAGCTAATAATTGATCGTGGTGGTCACCTTCCCAAATATGACTCAGTTTTTCCAAATTGATTGTTCTTTGTATTACAATTATGATTATTATGAGATATAATTAGAAAATTAAACGAGAAGAAACTTGTTGTTAGTCAATTTGTATGTTTTTTCTTAGCTAATGTCAAAACAATTCCTCTACCACATTTTTTTACGAAAGACTTTCCAATTCGATCTGCAATTCTGAATCAATTTGGAAAATCCTACCTCATATTTAACGTGCCTTTAGTGAGGACTACAAGCTTATGGTGGTCAGGCTTGCTATAGCGATCCACCGCACTATAACGCCTAGTCATGGCCAGGTCACGACCACTCTCTCTCTCCGCTACCAGAATTCAATCAAATTCATTTAATTACCACTAATTTCTCCACAAGTTCATCACAACTAATAAAATGTGGTTAATAATTTAACCCTCGTCACTTGTTGTATAAGTTGTACAAAAAGTCCCATACTATAGGGTTTCTACAATTACCCTACCCTAACATCTACAAGGTTTATTTTGTCACATTTAGCCCAATTCCAGATTAAATTAGATGCCCCTAATAAGGGTTAATTGTAGATTGACGTACTACTTTAGGGGTTCTAATTTGCTTTTATTCTGTATTTGTTCTGTTTTATTTTCTTACTCTATGTGAACTTTGTTGTGACATAGTTTTTAGTTTAATTTTATAGATCCTCGCAAGAATAAGAAGCCCTTACTTTTTGAAATAAACTTTGTTAACTTGAGAAACATTTGGTCGATAAAATAGAATTTATCAAAATCACTTTGTTCTTTCAGTAAATCTGAATTCCACTTTACTCCTATATTGAAAGAGTATTGTTGAGTTTGAGAGCCTATCAATTGCATCTCTTATATCAAAATCACTTGGTTCTCTCACAATTAAGAGTGTTTTGAGATCAAATCTACTAGATTCAATCTAATTGATCCACGCCAGAATTGAAGAACAAACTCGGATATAAAAGAGGTGTTTGAGTTATTAAAGAGTTCAAGCATGGTCCTAATTCTAATGAGGAGAATGCGACTTCCTTGTTCGTGCGATAGAATTTCTGGTGGACCACTAATTTTCCTTAGGGGAGAATTCATTGTTCATAGGTAATTTCTTATAGGAAAGAAGAGAGAGGTATCTTCTTGCATTGTGTAAAATATTTTAAGTTGAATGAGAGATTAGGATACATCGAAGTTTTTTACTCCTAGGGAATTTTTCCTCATAAATTTATCTTGTGTCTTAATTATGTGTTATTTACTTAGATTGACATATTGCTAACACGCCTATCATTTGGATATAAATTAAATCTTGTTAGATCCATTAAAATTGACCATAGGATTTGCATTTAGTTATTATTTGGCACAATTATCTTAGATTTCTTATTTGAATGCTTTAAATTATAGATCTTCATGCTTCTTATCATCTTACATAGTTGTGTGTTATGCTAGAATTTTTTTTAATTGTCATTAAAATTGAAATTGGGATAATTTTTTTAAGAAACCTATTCACCCCCACCCCCCAATGGGTTTACTTGAATTTAACACATTGTATACAACACACCATTCTTAGTAATACCCAACTCCTTGTTTCTTGAAGCTTAGATTCTTGACTTTCGACTACTTAAAGTGGTGTTTGTTAACTCAGACCCTCAATATCAAATCATAAGTTATTGTAAGGGACCACTATGGATTGAGCTTTCAAATGTTATGTTTGACGAGCTTGCATTTACAGTAGGTAGGGGTATGATTAACCATTACCTCTGGATTAATACCGAGCATTTTTGCATGAAACCAGGTAAATATATTGTTGTATTCTTTGAGGAGATTAGTTTTCTCATACATATTTAGATCAGATATGGTGGAACCAATTTTAATTTCATTACTAGACTCTAGGTTGACAATTATCATTTTGTTGATAGGTTTTGTGCAATTATTTTGTTTTTTGCTATCTTAAGTGAACTTCTAGCTCTTCATAACTTATATTTTCTAAAGATAATTTGTGATCATGACAAACAATTTAATTTTCATTTATATTAAGCACACATGGATAAGCGAAAGTTTATCTCATTTGTAAAAGTAGCAAAGTTGTTTGTAAAATAGAAATAATCAGCCTTAAGGGCCACATTCTTGAACAAATGGTTACACAAAGGTATGAAAATGAAGGTGGATTTTCTTACGGTGTTTAGGTTGTGATGTCCTCAAAGAGTTCACCACACGACAATAGGTGGTGAAATGGCCAGTTCTCCTTAGACACCATGTCGGTTTTCTTGAATAGTTTCATGTCTGTTAAGGCTTATGTGGGGTCCAAATTGGCATATAACTTTCCTAGGATTTTAATCATAGTAGGAACCTCGTCGATGCCATTCTTGACCCATATAGGATTATCCTTTAAGCATATATCACACCTTATCATTTATTTCCCAATGGTAGCATCATACCATGGCTTGGGGTACCTTTAGTAAAGGAGTTCCTCTACTTACTTGACAAAATACCCATTCAAGCTAGGGTAATAAGGTGGGCAACCAACTCCTTGTTTCTCAAAGCTTAGGTTCTTCACTTTCAACTACTTAGAGTGATGTTTGTTCTTTTTAGGGGTGAATCTCAGCCCTTTGGTATCAGATTATAAGGGTATTTTACTGGACTTAATTATTCTTTGATGGTCTTACCCAAATCCGATCCATGACGTTATCTCATATGTTTTATTATAAGAATAACACTATACCATCCGAATTAAAAATATAGAGGCAAAATATGATCCTTGGTATAAAAGGCTATGGCTTGCAGGAGAGGATCAAGATGACACCACTAGATCGAGATAACCTCGTGCTTACGCTGGATTCGATTTCTAGGCCCTTCTCGTTTAAGGAGGTCGCAATCCCTTATGATAGTGATAAGGTTTTTCCTATTTAAATTTTTTTATTTTTTGATGCAACAATGAGGCAACTTCTTTAGTACCGTGGAGTCATGATCTTTATTGGATAAGGTTAAAAGAAGCAAGTACATAAAATACCTATAATTTTGTGATAGTATCCAAAGGTCCTATCCTTAGTATCGGTGGCAAAAATCCCATAACTTCTCATTTGGAATTATCTTAAGCCCTCATGACCTGTGTTGTGAGTGTGGCGTATTGATACTTTGTGTCAAGTAATACGTAGTTTTAAAGGGAAAACATCTTAGGATGATTCGTCATCTACAACCACCATGGGTAACGACTCCAAATGTTTATTGTGATTTTAATTGTCAAGTTGTGGTAAGGATTGATTTTTGGGAGTTCGTCATTAACAGATGTTTGAACTCAACACTTTTTCAAAAATCATTGAGGAGTGGTCATTATAGGCATATGGTTTTAAGAAAATTGCTTATATATAATGTCTCAATGAGGTTGGGAAGACATCAATTTTCCCAAGATAGAGATATTGGCCTAGTTTTTAATTTGTTCGAGAACCTGGTTTTCTTTCGCGATGTCTAAAAGTAGTCCTTTAACAATCTAATTTCATTTTATTATTAATATTATTTTTAGTAAAGTCTAGGTTGAGAAATGGATTCTTGTAAAACCTTTTGGATCGTGTCACTTGATTTACCTATGTGGGTTCCTAATTTGTTTTGAGGAACTCGTTTAAGATCTCATCAAAGTTTATAGTAAAAAAAATAGTTGATCCCTTCACAAGGGGGTGAAATAAACAGGTGATCAATGTTGAACATCAAGTCATCTTTGTATGACACATCATTGGTGTTAAGGTCTTTTGAGGAAACCCATGGATGCTCATCTTTAGTGCTTTTTTAAGCTTATCATCTTCCCTTACCATTTAAAAACACCAACATTACGTAATAAGTCAGTTCCTTTTTCATTATCTTATCAAAAACAAAAATAAAAATAAAGGAAAAACAATTTACTTCTTGAGAACGTCATCAGGAACCATCTTGAGGAGTTTTCTCTGTTTAGATTTCGCAATCTTCTTAAGCATCTTCTGATTAGTGATCTTCTACATCTTGGTACTGGTTCTATGAATGTTCTCCTTCTTTCGCTTTTCTTGCTCTTCTTTTTTATTTCTTTTCTCCACCTTGTTCTACCTAATCTCCTCTGTGAGCTCAGTTATCCTCTCCTTGTATGCCTTATTTATCTCTTTTTGCTTTACCCCTAGTCAAATGTCGTTCCCTTCAAGCTCACCTTAGTTGTTGATGACCGGTGAGTCCTTACTAGTTCTATCAGAGACTTTACTTTTTTAGGATCCTCAATTGAAGAAATTATTTGTCTTTTCTATTCATCATCAACATCCACGGACCCATCATCACCGTTGATGATTCCTTGCTGTCTTAATAACAACTCATTTTGTTGTTCTGATCTTTTTCTTTTATAAGTTTTGCTCTAATATCCCTCATCTAGGTACCTGAAATCAATAGTGCATGTCACTGGGGGAGTTTTTGAGTTTTGTGTAAACCCTAATTTTAGGGCTCGAGAAGAGTATTTTTTTAGTATTGCTACTTTCAACCCTTGGTGGCTTGGGTGTAATTGGATCAGCATCTAACATTTCAAATGCCATCCAGCTAGGCATGACCTCATATTTAGTGCTTGTTTATGATGAATTCTACTCCAAGTCCCATGGGTGTGATTGGCTTTGATTTTGGGCCTCGAATGTAAGTTGTTTCCTATTAGTCCTCATAGTGCATAACTATCAAATGCTCATATAGATTCTCATGTTTGTGAATTGGGTCCTCTATGAACAAGTTTGGATTTCTTTATATGAGGAGGTGTGTTAACTGATATGGGTTGCCTGAATGAATTGTTGTCAGTTATCTTTAGGGTTTCCAACATATGTACCATGGAATCAATATAATTTTATATGGGTGCCGTAAGTTGTAGGTATGGAAGGACCAATTCTTACATGTTGGTTATTTTTAGATTTGAGGAGGACCAGGTTGATAAGGATAGAAGGATCACCCCCATTTTAATATGCAGTGAGGACATTTACCCTTGACATGTGATGTGGTAGTGAATTTTTACTTATATTTAGATACAAAATCTTTCCCTAATTAATGAGGTCTTAAATGACATATTTTAAGGTCCAACCCCATCATGGTCATCTCCTAAGCATTGTAGACATTTGCAATACAAATCTAAGTGGTAGTTTTTAGGAAGGGGGTTGGGGTGGGTGTCGAATCTCGAGGATTTAGTATTCTATTATTCCTTAATGCTTGGAAAAAAAATATTAATGGGAGTATACAAGGAGTGAAATAGGCATTGGTATATTCCCACAACCCACAGTGTATGATATAGGTTCTGAATGGCATTGATAGTTTTTATGTTGGACTTTCCCGATTTGATAAATAATTAGTATTTATCCGAGTGTGGACTCGACTTTATGAGGTCAATTCAACATATTGTCTCTCAATTAAGCCCTAATGTCCATAGGGGACTTAAAATATAAAATCTATTGTGTTTTTGGTGTTCACGATATGGTGGAATCAAATTTCTCTTCATTGTGGGTTCGTGTTCCAACTTAGAGTACCATTCAACCATTTGAGATATTTAGTCTCTCCAACGAGCATTGAAAGTCTTAAAGTTCTCTCCCATTTCTTATTTCGTCATCATGAGGTCTTGGCAGGTAATTTCTAAATTGTTGTTTTACTTGTATTATTTCACAATTACATGACATATGTTGATCCAAGCCAGTATTCTCCTATTAGATAAATATGGGGCCAAGCATCTTATCCATTATCTCTTCGGAGTCCCCAAGGGCTTTCATGACACAAGCATAAAGATATAAATTGATGGTAGGTAAACCTCTTGAAACTTTTGATTAATATAACTTTTGGGTTTAAGGACATGCATCGTAGCTAGGTTAACAAGGCCATTGGAGGGGGAAACTATTGGAAATTATGGTGAAGAGATTGAAACTCCATCTTAAGGCGACCCAAGTTTAATTGGGTCCCTCTCAGTTCCAGGGTAACAGCACTATCGATAATGGTTATAATAAGAATCTTTGTTTTCAAAGCTACGACTAGTTGAGGAACGATATTCAAAAGTGGGAAATTTCTCCCTCCTCCCTTAGAATTTACAAGAGGAGTTCAAATGGAGATTTTCTATTATCTCAAGGTAGACATTTAACTTATCAAAGCAACTAGATTGTTTAGAATTTCAGCTAGTAATGATTCCTTGTCTCTTTTTATGTGAACATGGCCATCAAATATTGGGATTCTCAATATTCAACTCCCGCCTCTATGCCAAGTTGGTTGTGTAAGATGTGAGTGCAGATTTGGGGAAGCACCGCGACGAGCGTATTTTAGACTTGAGCAACGTTGTTGCGTTTACGTCTCCGTCTCGTTTGCGGAATTAGAGCCTGTGTAGTTTGTGGGTCCATGTGATACGCTAAAAAACTCGATTTTGGTGATTTCGGGTACCAAATTTGACTATCCGCCTCTCAAATGCCCGTACACCATAATAAAACTATGAAAATCTGCGCGTCACTTATGGAACTCGTGACGGAGCTCAAGAGGTGCGTAGGGGAGAAGAGTTAGGTTTCTTCTCCTTACTTTTACCCTTAAACCATCATCCAACTAAATGAGGGGGAACCCTCTTTTTATAGTAAAAGTGCCTTAAGTGGGCTTGACACATGTCATGTAATCTGTGGTACCAAGTGTCCAATATCTATGGTGCCATTTGTCACAATATATGTGGTGGCATATTAAATGAACAAATTAAATCACTACTAGAGTATTGTTGAGTGCAATTTATCGAACGCGAAATATACACATTATATTAAACTGTGCGTAATAATATCTCACCCTGTGTAGGGTCTGAACTGTAGCAAAACTTGATAAATAAAAAATCAATATTTAATCAAATATGTGGGGTTAATTTATCAGAGTATTGGTGGTTAATTTATTTAACCCCACTCTACATTTGCCCCCTCGTAGACAAAGTTGGTGTGTTGATGCTTCGGCAGAGACATATCAATTATGTGTACGAAATAAATCATTTAGCCTGTTTCGACTAGAAAATCATCACATAACCGTGTTCAGTCTGCTTATCATGCATGTATATGCATATATCATCTGTAAGTAATTTTGAGGACTATCTTTGCTACCTCTGCTTTTCATTTTGGAGGAGTATTTTAAGGATTTCCCCCACTCCTCTCGAATGAGCATGTCTCCTCAATTTTATTGTGGTTTTAAACATTTTTGAACAACAAACTTGCCAGATGTACTGGCTCGAGCTACCAATTGGTGGTTGTCTAATTATACTGGATCTTTTGCAATCATAAGATCAAAACCTGTCGATAGTACTCAGTCGAGAAACCATTAGTGCTTCGAGTGAAGTGGGTTTTTTAAACCATATTTTATAAGTGTGCCCAACTTTATTTGGTCAAGCAACCATAAAGGCCTTGTTAGGACTTTAATCGTGCCCAAAAATCAAGGTCTTTAAGCGTGCCTAGTAATATAGAACTTTAGTCTCCTATAAATCAGGTTTATGCCTAGTAATGTAGTACTTTAAGTCTCCCTTAAGAAGGTCATGCGTGCCTAGAATTATAGGACTTTAGTCTCCCGTAAATCAGGCTTATGCCTAGTAATGTAGGGGTTTAAGTCTCCCATCAGAGGGTCATGCGAGCCTAGTAGTATAGGACTTTGGTGCCTAGTAATATAGGACTTTGAATCTCCCATGAGAGACGGTCAAGCACGCCAAGTTATATTGGACTCTAAATCTCCCATAACTGAGGGTGGAGGCGGGCCAAGTCATATTGATTTTTAAATCTCCCATAACCGAGGGTGGAGGCGGGCCAATTCATATTGGTCTTCAATTCTCCCATAACTAAGGGTGGAGGCGGGCCAAGTCATTTTGGTCTTAAAAACAAAATCTCCCATAGCCGAGGGTCAGGCGGACCAAGCTATAGTGGTCTTAAAAATAAAATCTCCCGTAACTGAGGGTGAGTTGGGCCAAGTCATATTAGTCTTAACTCTCCCATAACCGAGGGTCAGGCGGGCCAAGTCTTATTGGTCCTAAGAATCTCCCATAATTGACGGTGGAGGCGGGACAAATCATATTGATCTTAAATCTCCCATATCCGAGGGTCAGGCGGTCTAAGTCATATTGGTCTTAAATCTTCCATAACCGAGGGTCAGGTGGGCCAAGTCATATTGGTCTTAAAATCTCCCATAACCGCGGGTCAGGCAGGTCTAGTAATGTAGGACTTTATGATAACTGTAATGCACCGCTTTGGGCGACTTACCACAATACTGGCAAAGTTTGTGAGGATTATAATGCACCTATGTGGGCGTCTTACCACAATACTGCTAAGGTTTGTGAGAGGTATAATACACCTCTGTGGGTGACTTACCACGATACAGGTAAGGTTTGTGTGAACTATAATGCACCTCTGTGGGTGACTTACCACAATAGTGGTAAGGTTTGTGAGAACTATAATTCACCTATGTGGGCGACTTATCACGATATTGGTAAGGTTTGTGAGAAATATAATGTACCTTTGTGGGCGACTTACCACAATATTAGTAAGGTTTGTGAGAACCATAATACACCTCTGTGGGCGACTTACCACGATATTGGTAATGTTTGTATCCCAACTCTGTATCCATGCTTCAGTTTTTGCGAGCAATTTGTTTGGCCCCTTGTCGCTTTGCTGAATATAATCAGCGCTATATATGAGCCATCCGGTGGCTATGCTGAACAACTCTGATGTTTCTTTTGGGGATGCTTCAATCAATGATGGTCATTCTGGGATCGAATCCAAGCATACTTGTCACCTGTGTTTATGTCTAACTAGAAGTTGTACATCATACAGTACTTTTCCTCCTCTTTACTTTGCTTTCTCTTTTATCTCAAGATAAAGTAAAGTAAAGAAAAATATAGCTACTAGTTACAACACCATCTAAGAGTTGAAAGCATTTAAATACATTTCACAGGGTATTTATCACCAATTAAAATAAAATCTCTTTAGCGTTTGGCTTTGACATCTGTAAGGCCTGATGTAATTGCTCAAACTCGATTTGATCATGTGCGTTCAATATCTGCAAGGATAAGAAATCGACTTGGGTTCTGGCACAAAAATCATTAGTAACTTGTGAGGCATATTATAATGCCATAAATAATCGTGTGGGGTATATCTTTCCCCCTCTATTTTATTTTATGCCAATAGAATAAAATAAACTCGAAAACATGCTTTGAGGATTCATAGACATATTGTTTTATGCAATTTCATGATGCAAATTTGATATGCTACAACATGCAATTGATAGAGTGTAAATATATCATGTGGTGAGTTATTTATCTTATGCCCCCATTATTTTATCAAAGTTGAGAAAACTCAAAAGTTTTGGGATCTATATAAGTCATATGCAGAATAATTCAATCAGTTAAGCATGCTAAGTCACTTTGAGGTGAATAATAAATATCAAACTTGAATTTTCATGTAACTAACATCACAATGTGAATAAATCATAGTTTAGCATAAATCAAATATAATGTAGCGCGAAAAGTTGATCCGGGCGACCATGGATGCAGTTGCTTAGGAGGTTGCTCCGAGCAACCGTGAATGAGGCAGCCCAAGCTACAATGAATGAGGTAGCTCGAGTCACTAGGATGAGGTAGCTCGAGTCACTAGGACGAGGTTGCTTGAGCCATTTGGATGAGGCTGTTAGAGGCACTAGAACGGGGTTGCTCGAGGTACTATGACTGAGGCTTCTCGAGGTACCTGCCCGAGTTACCATGGATGAGGTTGCTCGAGGTACCATGACTTGAGCAAGTTGCTAAGTTTTCAGCAAAATATAATTTTCCAAGATCACTTTAAAATATCATTTTGATAGGGTTTTTCGAAGGATGTAATTTTTGATATGGTTGCTCGAGTACATGCTCGTACTAAGTCTTTAATGGTCTCTCGTGGTATAACATAAAATATTCGTGTAATTTCAAGGGGTATATGATTTTTCAGAAATAAATGTTTTTCTACTCTAGCAACTCAAATTAGTGCGAGGCTACAAATGTTTTTAAACCTTGAATAGTATTTTTCAGGGTGTGTAAATAAAACATGCACAAATTAAATACCATATCATGCAAATTAAATGAAATAATAATCACTAGCTACCATTTATTGTCAACTTGCTCGAATGACATATAGGTACCTCGAGTACCTTATTATCTCAATGCCCTTATTAACATTAAACAAAAATAAAACCCAATAACTTGGGACTTTGGAGTCGCGGCTCACAAAGAAAATATTAAAATCACAGCAAATGGTTTAGGCAACTCGCACGTTAAGCCCTCTAGAAGATCAAAATCGGTGGCCGAGGTTATTCCGAGATCAAGACCACTCAAGGTTATTAAGGGAATGAGTTCAAGGGTCAAAGTGCTTGGAGTTATTGGTGATCAGCTATTGAAAGTTCTTGTTTTCACCTTACTTATGGTCCAACCAAGCTCAAGGTGGGGCTTTCCCCCAAAATACGAAAACTCTAGGCCTGTTGAGTTTTTTTACACCGTGTCCACCTAATCTGCCATTCGTACGAAGATGGTCACTCATATGGTGACTTGAATCGAGTTTTTGCAAACAAATGCCTCGGGTTACCATGGACCTAGGTCGATCGGTCTTTATACACGCATAGTGAATCGGTTTATGGTGGATCGAATTTCGATTTTAGCTAAAATCTTATCGTTTTTCGTACAAGTTCAAAACCATGGTGGGTCGGGTTTTAAATCAAAAGTCAGCTGGTCAGCTGGGTCGGTTTCATTACTGGGTCGATTTTAAAATGGGGTGCTGGGATATATGGTTGGTCAAAAGATGCCCTGATGTTTTTTTTTCAAAATGGTCCGACGATAATGATGGATCACTTGTTTTTTTTTTTTGGCCGGAGTTTATAATGAGCTTTCTCATTTTGGTTCAAATAAGCATAGAGGGGCTTTGACGTGTCCCCTACTTTTCAGTTAAGAGAAAAACAAATGAAATCAAATAATATATTCCTTCTTTTTTTAATAGTCAAACGTAATATTTCTATTATGTCTAGTCAAATAAAATATTTAAAAGTTGATATCGACTTTTCTAACATGCAAGTGGGTACATCATTTCGGCATTGCAGACCTTAGGTACAGTACATAAGTCAGAGCATACATAAACTTTTCTCTAAAGTTGTAGTATTACAACATTTGAACATTTGTATGGTTGATATTTTGGTTCATAATTTTGAAGAGACCACCAACTTTTTGTTAACTCAACTAGAACCTTATGCATGTTTTTTCATCTGAATATTTCAAATATTCCAATCGAAGATAAATGCTACCAGATTTATATGTGTATTCTAAGAGATATGATTTGTGATATTCATCATTAAAAATATATATAGAATATTTAATATCACTAATAAAGAGTATAAGCAATAATACTTATCTTTATTGAAGAAAAACACTCCGCCTCCACCGAGTTCTCTGTGTGTGCGCACGAGGTGTTACGCAACCGGAATCACGAATACCTCCCTAGCAGAGTCGTCAAATGTAAGATGTGAGTGCAAATTTGGGGAAGCACCGCGTCGAGCATGTTTTAGACTTGAGCAACGTTGTTGCGCCTACGTAATCGTCTCGTTTTCTAAATCAAAGTCTGCGTAGTTCGTGGATCCGTATGATACACCAAAAAACTCTGTTTTGGTCGTTTAGGTGCGTGAGGGGTGCCAAATCCGACTATCCGCCTCTCAAATACCCGTACACTGTAATGAAACTATGAAAATATGCTCGTCGCTTATGGAACTCGTGGCGAAGCTCAAGAGGTGCTTGGGGGATAAGAGTTAGGTTTCCTCTCCTAACTTTGCCCCCAAGACCATCATCCAACTAAATGAGGGGGAATCCTCTTTTTATAGTAAAAGTGCCTCAAGTGGGCTTGATACATGTCATGTAATCTGTGGAACTAAGTGTCGAATATATATAGTGCCACTTGTCACAATATATATGGTGTCATATTAAATGAACAAGTTAAATCACTACTAAAGTATTGTCTAGTGTAATTTATTGAACGCGGAGTATACGCAATATATTAAATTGTGCGTAATAATATCTCACCCGTGTAGGGTCTGAATTGTAGCAAAACTTGATAAATAAAAAATAAATATTTAATCTTATTTGTGGTACAACATTGAGACACTAACAAAATGTACAATGTGCGAAAAGAGTCAACAACCAAGAGAGTTTTTCTTCTTCTTATTATTTTTAAATTTTAACCAGATCTAGGACCCATTGCCTATAAAAATCCTTATTCAAATCGAAGACCCTCGCTCACGGGCTAGGATAATGATCAAACTTCTAAGGTTTTGAGTTCCAACATAACTTCTATAGAAGGTTTATTGGGGGATCAAAACCCATTTTGGGTTCTAACCTAGTGTCACATCTAGGTTTCATATTCTGAATTGTACATCTAAATCCTTATATAAATGCACTAAATTTGTTAGGACAATATAAACATCGGATTGGTGAAGTTTGTAGGACAATTTAGGGTGTATAGGAGGTGATAAACCCCTTAAGCACGTCCTAAATGGAGATTATGGGTTCAAGGTTCAGTATAGAGGCTGTAGGTTGAAGAAAAATGAATTTCTGGAGAGTTTTGTGGTTTAGCCATGCGAACGACAACAAGTGTGGTATGTGCACACGAATCGTGTAAACGGTTCTGTTTTAGCATCGTGTGCATGGTTTTAGGCAGATTTGTAATTTTTTTTCTAAATTGAGAAAAGGGAACGTGGGATGAGGATTGGGACTTAAACTATGGGGACGTACTGATTTAAAACGTTTAGTAATATGTGTTATATTACTCAGTATAAGATAAGTAAGTTAGCACACAAATAACTAATGTAAAATATAGCGGATATGAGTACTTAGTTTATATAGACTAGATGGTATATTTGTTTATATGGTTGACAGAGATGTGGTGTACCCTAGGTCGGGTGACGACTCCTCTTCGGTATCCCGATTGAGAGAGACGGGTTTACCCTGGATCGTGCGATGATTACTGCTTCAGTACTCCGGTATATAGAGATGTGTTGTACTCTGAGATGGTTGATGATGCATCTTTGGTATCCTAATAGAGAAATATGGGCTTTACCTTGGGTCATGCGATAGTTATCGATTCAGAACTCCGGTATATAGAGATGTATCATACCCTAGGTCGGTCAACGGTGCCACTTCGGCATCTCGATAAATATCGACGACCTTTACCCTGGGCCGTGCCATGATTATTGTTTTGGTAATCCGATAGTGATAAAATATTTGGTATGAACCATATATATGAGGATATACACGAAGACATCTGTTTCACAATGAAATGTTTATGCTTGAGAAGTGTATAATTGTAAAAAGTGCGCTACAGCGGAATAATGCGACTTCTCAAATAAATCTAATTATAATTAAACCCAAATTTTAGTTAAACCCTAACACATGCATCTAGGTGATTTGATAACATAAAATCAATAAGCATGCAAAGGAAACCAATTTCACGAAAAATCCCCAACGGGAAAAACCTTTTATTTCACTATAATTGTAAATCGTAACTTACACGGTTATAATGAAATATATTTTGACACACGAATACCCGCAGGTGTCGATCAGGGTCGTCAGCAATATATCCATGCATAGAGAACCTACAAGAACCGCAGTCCTATCTTCAGCCCAGGAATACCGCAACACTCCCTAATGACACGCAGTCAATCAGCCCCGTACCTCCCTCAAGTGGTACCTATTTTCAGCAGTTAGTTATCCTCCCTATAAGAGCAAACTTGAATAAGATGTATGTTCTTGGGTTCCAAAACAATTCACCACAGCATATGGGATTTTTGTTAATTGAAAACAAAGAAGAAGCCAAAAGTGTTATGCTGATTTCGCAGTGTGTGCAGAATGAAAAACGAAAAAGACTTCTTGTGAAAAACGAATTTGAAGAGTCCTATTTATAAAAACTTTAAGGCGGTAGGTCGGTCAACGAGATAACATGTCATTTGAATGAGATGCAATGTCGTTTGAACGACAACTAGCACTTCGCGCGACATACCATGTCGTTTAAACAACATACAGTGTCGTTCGACCGGGATGGATAAAATTTAATATTTTTTTTTCTTTTTCTCGTTAAATGCACCGCCTCAAAAACTCCGAAAATTATATTTTTGACGAAAAACATTTAAAGCTCCACTCCAACACTTAGAAAATATTTTGTGAAAAATATCCCAATATCCTAAGTGAATAATTATGGAATAAGAAATAAACTTTACCAAATTCGTCTTGCAGAAGCTTCTTTGATAAAGAACTTTGATATAATGATCTGTCTTGATGCTTGAATGATCTTGAATAATTCTTCGACGGTTGTAGCGGTATACGACATACTCTAATGTAAACAGGACTTATATAATATGTCCTTACAATAATAATTATGTAGAATAATATTCAATGAAAGATAAATAATACGTAATCATGGGTTCACTAGGGTCTGAGATTAGACTTATGTAATATCTAGGACTGTTGGGCTTCGGATAACTTAAAAGTTATTAAAATACGAGAAGAAGATGCATAATTATATTTTAGCTGAAATTCAATTATATTCTTATGCTACTTAGACTTGTTGTTAACCTATCATATTAACATTTTTTACGACATAGGCCACATATGTAGCCTCATCCCTGATCCAGTCTTGAGTTCTCAGTTGCTGATCCTCTAGGATGTAGGTGTCGGACCTGCGTGATTACTTTTTTTATTCCATTTACAATTATATCGTGACACTATTATTACTACTTTCGTTTGGGATTTTATTTCAAAATAGTGTAGTATCTGATGATTCTATTACTTTTATTAGTTTGGTATCAGAGATTGTATGTGATAGAGTGGAATGCTCCAATACCATTTAGTTAGCGCGTATCAACACACTCAGCAAGGATGGTTACAATTTTTTTTTTTTGTATTTTTATCAATTTAAGTCCCAAACACACAAATCCAATTTTAAATAAATTTTAACCTTTGATTAAATTGGGTGTGAAGACAAATATGTGTTCTAAATATAATGATTTAAACTACGCATGCAAATAACACAAATATTGAAGAAAAATTCCCTTACAGGGCAAAACCTATTTTTGATCACTTGAGAGAGTTTTACAATACTATCGACTTACAGATTACTTGATACACCCAAAAGTATAGTGCCTAGTGTCTTCAAAACCTCTAAAGAAAATGACTCAGTTCAAAGTCATCCACAGGTGGCAGTCCACCCTCGATATCCCCCGATCAGCTTTTAGCCATCTTCTACCTTCTTTAGTCATGATCCCTCGGATTCACAAGGTCAGACGTAGAGATCTCTCTACACAAAACTTTTAAGGGTTTCAAAACTATTCACAAAACTATTTGAGGATGTAAAGTGTGAATCAAAAAGTGTTTGGAAAACCAAAGGATGGAAAAACGTTAGCAAAGATATTTTGTTTACGTTTTTTCCAAAGTCCCATGAAATTTGGAATCAAAATAGATATTTATAGACTTGACATAAAATTCGAGTTGACAAATTCGTTCGAACGAAAAGAGAAGTGGTTCGAACAAGAAAGGCATTTTGTTTGAACGAAAATATAGTTCGTTCCAACGAGACTCTAATCTCGTTTGAACAAGCTTCTAACGAGCTTCAAACAAATTCAAGCAGAATGCCCTCGTTGGATGTTCGTTCGATGTAGGACGAACGAGATAGCAATATCGTTTGACCGAAGTTCGAAAAAAATTAACCTTTTCAAAATCCTACCTCGATTTTTCATAAAAATAACATCCCAAATAAAGTTATGAATAATTTTAAAATCCTAAAGGAATTATACCTTCATGAGATGTAGAGGAGTCTTGAACTTAGAGATGTTAGAGTTCGATTCATTGTTTCGGCGTGTGTCGGTTTGTAAAGGGATATGCCAAATTTGCCAAAATGCAAATAAAATAAATTAATAGCCTAAGCTAAAATATTTTTCTTTATAAATCTATCCCTTTAGCTATTCTGGTACAAAACCAACCGAAACCCAAATTACAAAAAATACCCCTCTATAACAAAAATTCTAATACCCTTACTAAGTCATAGCAAAGGAATGGCATAGATAAACTTTGTCTTGAATCTCCACTTGTTCATCATGATCTTCCCTTAGGCAACGTTGTCTTCGTCCGGTGTAATATTATTTGTCGTAAGTACCTACACACATGAATCAAAGAGGAATACTCCGTGATGCATTGAGTTTGAAATAGAAAATAAAAACAAAACACATAATGCGATCTCCCCCATAAATCAAACTTGTCATTAAATCAAATATCCCCCTTAATTTGTTCTACCCATTTTTGTCCAAATTAGACAAATTAATAGAATCTAAACATGAAGTATAAATCATCACATAGAATAAGTAAGTTATCATCATAAAGTTAAGTAAACAATGCACGTGTAATGATAATCTCAAAGGTATCACCAACTATTTTTGAAATTTTCAATTTTTTCAAAAAGGTGTAAATATTAAAAGTACAACATGACAACTCAAGCACAAATAATCCAAATTTTGATCAAGTATTTGACAACCATGGGCTAAATGTAAACCGTGATGAATGAAAACACGATACTATATATAATATATGAAAATTATACCCAAGAAAATCTGGCATATATACATAGGTATAAACTTGACACAAAACACATAAATTTTATACACTAGTATAGTATCGATGTGTCTAAACATGTGGGATGGAATGAATGGGCGTGAACTGTATACAAATGAATTATGACCCAAACACTCAAATATGTTCAAGAAGTTCTAATTGATCGCAAAACTTGATCAAACTAAGCTTTAGCCTCAAGTGACTAGTAAAATTAAACTTCAATGAATAAACAAAAATAATGCACACAAGCCTAGAATATTGATGATTCTACAAATAAATAGCATCATGACAAAATAAGCATAACTAGAATTCATTGTACAATCCCGTTAATCTTCAACTAAACACTCTCAAAAGATAAACATATCTCATATTTTCTTTTCTTTTCTCAATTCTTCTGAAGTTATTTCTTTTGAATGATCAAACATTAAACCTAGTTGGCCCTTTTTTGGCAATTTTTTTATTTTTATTGACTTTAATCTTTTTATTGGATTGTTGCCGACGGTGGCTTTCCCGTAAAGGATATTTGCTCCTTTTGTAGCTTTTTACCGTGCCCACTCATATTTCTTTTATACTAATCAAAATCTCTCACGCGCAAGGTTCTTACATGCACAAATCACCCATAGTCATAAACATGTAGATGGAAAAATTAATGGAAGAACAGCTCACAAAGCTCAAATATACATGTGAAGTTAACATTCAAAAAGCTCGTGCATGTGAGAGCGGAGGTATATACAAAGTTGAATCCATTAAGACAATCAAGTTTCAAACAACTCAATACAAGCATGATTAAGAACAATTTAAGTATCTACAATTATAACCAAATGTCTTATCCATGTGGAAAGTACGGGGTGAATTAGATTCAAATACACCAGTATGCCACACCATATGTGTAAAACTAAAATACATAAAACCCAAAAATCATTTTTGTATTTTTCAAAAAAAAATTATCAAAGTAAAATTTTTTGGAATTTTTCCAATATAACTCAATAAAAGAAAAATATAATACCAAAGATACACATGTCATAACACTATCAAACATATATTATGAAGCATAACTAGAGTATAAGAAACAAAATCATGCAAGCAATCACCATAAGATATAGCATGTGAAGATTCATGCGTATGCATGCGAGAACTAAGCATTCGAATATTTAGTGCCTCTAAAATAGATATCCTATCCCAAATAGATATATACTTTATGCGTTGAGTTTTGGGAAATAAGGGGACACTAGACTTCAACTTCCTAAGACCTCTTTCAAGATCATAACAAAATTCCCTAAGGTGACCTTTCCTGCCACAATGCAAACATGTGTAAGCGCGAGGAATGTTACCTATGGATTTACCTTTTCTAATGTCCTTGGATGCGTTTGACCCTCTAAAACTAGCAATGCTCTTGGCTTTGACACTGGAAGCATTAGAAACATGGGATCCAATACCAACACTACTAGAGTATTTTAAAAAATCATTTAACTTTAAAATTTTAGACTTAAGCAAAGAATTAGACTCTTCTAGCTTTAGAGACTCCTTATTCATATTTTCAATCATTCTTAGAAGGCTATCTACCTCCCCCTCAATGCAAGAGAACTTATCCCTAAGAGTCTTCTCATGTGCCCTCAATTCTAAAATCAATTTATCATTATCCTCATTGTCATGTACACTAACCCTATAAATTTTTTAGTCCTATAATTATTTTTCTAAAAATCGAACTCTATCATCACTCTCTTTCTAGGACAATTCTAAATTTTTAAAATCACGGTCCATGTCCACAAGCTTCTCATGAAATAAATATCTTTGATCTTGAACAGTTTGCAAAAGTTCCTTAGCAACTTTAAAACGAGAATTTCTTCTTCAAGAATTTAATTCTTTTAGCAAACTTCAAATTCAAATAATTTAAGTCATCATCACTAAACACATCTGACAGTTTATCACTATGGGAATCCATCGAGAAGAAAAAAACAAATCTAAGATAGATGAATGAACAACCACCCTAAACAACACTAAACAAATATCTACACGATAAATTAGTGCAACCTTCTCTAATACCACTTGATAGAGTGGAATGCTCTGAAACCACTTAGTTAGCGCGTATGAACACGCTCGACAAGGATGGTCACAAATAAAAATTCAATTTTTGTATTTTTATCAATTTAAGTCCCCAACACACAAATCAATTTTTAAACAAATCTAGCCTTTGATTAAATTAGGTGTGAAGAAAAATATGTATTCTTAATATAATGATTTAAACTACGCATGCAACGAACACAAATATTAAGGAAAAATCCCTTTATAGGGAAAAACCTTTTTTCAGCACTTTAGAGTGTTTTACAAGACTATCGACTTGCAAACTACTTGATACACCTACAAGTATAACATGCAGTGTTTTCAAAACCTCTAAAGAAATTGGCTCAGTCCAGAGTCGTCCACATGTGGCAGTCCACCCTCGATATCCACTGATCAACCTTCTTCCGCCTTCTTCACCCGTGATCCCTCGAGTTCACAAGGTCAGCCATAGAGATCTCTTTTCACAAAGTGTGTATACAATATACAAAACTTTTAAGGGTTTTAAAAGGATTCACAAAACTATGTGGGGATGTAAAGCGTGAATCAAAAAGTGTTTGGAAAACCAAAAGATGGAAAACATTTGGCAAACATATTATGTTTATGGCTTTCTCCAAAGTCCTACGAATTTTGGAGTCCAAATAGGTATTTATAGACCTGACACAAAATTCGAGGTTGAGAATTCATTTGAACGAAAATAGAAGTCGTTCTAATGAGAAAAGCATTTCATTTGAATGAAAACACATTTCATTTGAATGAGACTCCAATCTCGTTTCAAACAGCTTCTAACAAGCTTTAACTGAATTTAAACAGAAGACCCTCGTTGGATGTTTGTTCGATGTAGGGTCTAATGAGCCTTCAAACAAAAAGCCAAATTTGTTTAAACGAGATGGTAATCTCATTTGACCGAGGTTAAAAAAATTAATTTTAAAACTTTTTGAAATCCAGCATCGCTTTTTAATAGAAAAAAATGACATCCCATATAAAGTTATAAATAAAATCCTAAAAGAATTATACCTTATGAGATGTAGAGGAGTCTTGAACTTGGATATGTTGGAGTTCGGTTCATCGTGTTGGTGCGTGTCAGTTTGTAACGAGGTATGCCAAATATATCAAAGTGCAAATAAAACAAATAAATAGCCAAAGCTAAAATATTTTCCCTTACAGTACGGTTCACCAGTTTTATGTTGAGTTATTTATTTATGCATTCAGTTTTAATTTTTTCATTTATGTTGATAATGTTAAAAAAAATAAAATTTATTCCTGTGATTTTTGTATTATACGTGATCAATCTATTTATAAATTTTATTGTGTATCACAGTTGGTATCAGAGCATTCTAGGTTCTAGTATCCTAAGGATCTTGAGTGCGTCTATCGCTATTTCATGTTGCATTCTATAATTACTTTAGATACTTATGATATTGTATTTTTACTTTGTATAATGACGACTGCTTAGGGAAGTTTCGCACCGTTATTCCAGACGAACGACTCGAACAAGATCGAGTGTATCGGGATGGTTCCTTGTTTAGATTTCCTTTGTGAAATGTCCCGGGCACGAGGTTAACTTCAATCGGGAGTTAGGCACTTTTGGGAGTGAGATTTAACAAGTTCTTAGTTTATGGATCAAGGATAAATATTTAATCACTATTCGTAATGGCATTTGAAGTATGTTTTTGAAGACCTCATATGTGCGACCATGTGGTAGCCTAAATGAGGAGGAGTTCAACTATCATTCCCTTTTTATACAGAAAGATATTGATACGGAGACAAAGAAGGATGTTCATGTATTCTCTTCAGTGCGAGTAGAATTTATTTTGAGTTGGCACATACCTTACGAGGAGGGTTTGGCAAGGTTTATAAGGGAAATCATTAATCACCACTCACATTCAGATGGTGTGAGTTATCTTCCTACATTAATAGGATCGCCACAAACTATCTCAAGGATAGAGTTCCTAAGATTGTGAAAGTAGAGACCAAAGTAGGCCCAAATGAATAAAATCGGTGTAGAGTAGACCGAGTAGGGACGACCTCACCAGAAAAAGGGACCCCAAGAGGTTTCCAAGAGTAGAAAATATGATCCGTTATGGCTAGTAGAACTGAGAGAATAATGACTAGTAGGGTCATTGCTAATGAGAGCAGGCTCAACGAGACAAGTTTTAGCAGACATGACTATAGAGGAAAGGTTAGTAGGGTCGTCATTATTTTGGTCCTTTATATAGTTCCTTTAGAAAAACGTTTTACACTTGAGGTGAGTGAGACTACTTAATTGGTAGAGGTGGTAGTATGATCTGTGTTATGGAGAATACCACCGGGGGATGGGTACGATTATCTTTATGGCTCACGCACATGAGTCTAACTTAGACACCCTATCATTCTTTATTAGTAATGTGTTTAATACGATTGTGATATGTTATCATTGGGATTTATTTTTATGTAGATACCCAGGGGGTGGTGGCTACTTTATGATGTGACTGTAGAGATGTGACAACTTGTTGGCCGGCATGGGTGTTCAGCCTCTTTATTGATATATACATGTGATCTTTTGATTAGTATTATTTAACTTTGAGTAGTACCTATATGTATTACGCTTATAATCGAGTATTGGGGTAGGTTTACACGATTTCCAGTTTTGGGCAGGGATGGATGTTTCGTTATAGTTATGTATGGTCCCAGGGAGGGTCTAACACATACTTGTATTAGATTGGCATGACTTCGTTTGAGGAGGTCACCCGTATTGTTAGACTCGATGTCGGTTTTCCAAGATTTTATGGACGTATGCGATGAGGTAACATGATTACCACTAGTTAGAGATATACATTCTTGTATAGATTTGGTGTCGGGTTTAGGCCCATTGCAAGGCCATCATACCGGATGACTTTGTTAGAAATGCGGGTTCCAAGTGAGCAGGTTCAGTCATTTTAAACTCATGGGTCATACGGAGGAGCACATCTTCATGATGATCTCTAATTTAATTTTTGAAAAATAGGGACAGTTTAGTCCAATTATGTGTGGACTATCGGGAGCTGAATAAGGTCACGATACGAAATAAGTATTTACTGTCACGTATCGATACCCTATTTGACTAGTTGAGTAGTGTGTCATTCTTTTCCAAGATTGACTTGCACTCAATGTATCACCAGTTACGTATTAGAGAGGAGGAAATTTCAAAAATATATTTTTTAATGCAATATGGAGCATATAAGTAATGGACCATACCGCTTGGGTTGACCAGTGCTGTCACACCCCAAAACCCAATATCCATACTAATCATTTGTTATTGGAATAATTAGATCATAATCTTGAGCTTATTGGAAATATGATTCATTCATCAATATTTTCCTACATAATGTGCATAATGAACATAATATTATTCTTATATCATAAAATTCAATATCAGAGTCATAATTAAGGGAACATACAATACCGTGATTAACTATGATCAACTCAATCCATACTAAATCAATATATACAATGTGTGAGTATATTAAAATCTTCAGTGTCACAACGGTAAAATCCCATTTTTAAACCCCAGCTCTCTCCAACGGTGCAACTCTCAAAGCTACCGGTCATATGGTATCCTAGCTGGCAACGTATGAACCTGAAATTGTTAAAATATAAACCGTAAGCATTAAACTTAGTGAGGTACTCCTTCCCTGCAATAGAATAACAATTCTATATCGAATATGTAGATATAAAATCCGAACAATCCTCCCCATTGGCAATAACAAATCATGGATTATAAGATCCAAATAATTCTGCCCATTGGCAATAACAAATCCTGGATCATAAGATCCAAACAATTCTTCCCATTGGCAATAACAAATTCTGGAACATTAGTTCCAACAAATCATTGGATCTTTGTCCAATTCCAATCCTGGATCATAAGACCCAAACAAATCCTGGATATTTTAATATCCAAACAAATCCTGAATACCGAAGTATTCAAACCAATCCTGGATCATGAGACCCAAACAAATCCTGGATATTTTAATATCCAAACAAATCCTGAATACCGAAGTATTCAAACAAATCCGCTCTTAGAGCTATATTCATATTTATATATGAAACAAATCATAAGTACACTCACCTTGGCAGTTTAACTGGCTTTGCCCTTGCCTTTATCCAATACTTGTTCAATCAGATCTTCTTCCCTTCCTATCATTCTTAAAATATTAGTATCATCATAATAATATCAATAATCCAAAGAACGATTTAAACATAATTCAATCCATAAGCATCACATGATTCCATTCAAATCATTTATCACAAGTGAAGTCCCATCCAAATTCATGCTAGTATATTTAACATATCCAAATCATAGACCAAATATGAATTCATTTATTCTTGGAAATTCAATCATTGTCATATTAGTTTTCCAATACAAAAGACGGTACATCATTTTAGGTCTCGTAGAGCAAGATATGCTCATTTCTTTACCACATGGCAAATCTTCCCTATAGGCCCTCTTATCGTTCATTCAACTTCCACGAATTTCCATAATTTTTCTACATAATAAATTTATATGATATTTCACCCAACATCAGTAAACATATTAAAAAAATATAAAATTAAATAATTTTTAAGGTTCGTTTGCTATGTCAAGCAAAACACCGAACACATGGCGGGCATATTTTCACCCTTAGGGCAGATTTCATACCCGAATTTCAAACTCTCATCAAAGACTCATTTCTTGGTATTTTCACGTGATTTTCAGATATGTCATACATATATGAGTCCAGGTTAATTTTCAATTGGAATCAATCAATTCCAGTAAGTATACAAAAATATATGGAAGTTTGAATAAAAAAAAGTTTCTAAACAAAGCAATTTTAGGGTTTTATACATTAAACTTAACTTAAACTTTCATCTAACCAAACATATATACCAAGGGCTGAAAGTTTAGTAAACAAATGATGGTTTCTATCATCTAAAACATAAATATAAGAAAAACAATAAGATTTGCAGTTAGAATTATCTTCGGGGCTTTTACGTAATTTTCTATGAATTTTCTTCAATTTTCTCCTCACTTTTTCTTCCTAACTTCCTACTTCTCTTTCCTTAAGCTTAAAATCTCTCATGGCTGCATTTTGGATGAATGAAGAGGTAATTCTAAGGGTTTAAGGTCGGCCAAATCCACCACCCTTCCCAACCAATGAGAATAAAACATTTGTTGCCATAATAAGACAAAATACTACTTAACAAATGGACTATTTTGCCCTTGTTTCGTAATTTTGGTATAAATTCTCACTCGAACCTCCGTTTCACACACTGTTTATTGTGTTACAACCATAACTCACTTGTATACAACTATATAGTTTTCACCTCAAGTCAACTGTTATGTCATAAAGGTCAAAACTAGCCTTAAACATGAACATTCCTACCGAAACCTTCAAAATTTTGTATTTGTAACTAATTCGACATTTCATGCTTTTTTGAAGGTAGGATTAGACTAAACATAATAAATTAACATCACATATATTAATAACACACTAATCATATCACATAAGCTAGGCATGATTTAAGCATAATTAATCATAATTATATTCGGGTTGTCACTAGTGCGCCAATGATGAATTAGGTTTTTCAACCATTCCTAGATTAGTTCATCATCATACTTATTGTCGATAGTCTAAAGTACGCTCGGACGAAGGGAGAGCATGTGGAAAAAATGTGATTGGTTTTACAGACACTATGGGAACATTAGTTTTATGCCAAGTTCTCTAAGTATGAGTTTTGGCTTCGAGAGGTACAGTTCTTGGACCATGTCGTATCTAAGGCTAGGATTTCGATGATTCTTAACATGATATCTCATGTTGTGAATTAAGGACAAGCCTAAACACTTATAGCGGGTAGGAGTTTCTTTGGGTTTAACGGGGTACTACAGGAGGTACATTCAAGAGTTCTCAAAGATGGACAAACCATTTAATCATCCGAAAAGGGGTACCATTATTTGATGTGTAAATTGTAAGAGAACGTTTGAAGAGCTCAAGTAAAAGCTTACTACCGCACTCGTCCTTACGTTACCACTAGGCAACATGGAATAATGGGTATATACACACACATCACTCTAGTGACTAAGAGGCGTATTAATGCAAGAGGAGATGTATATAGCTCATGTTTACTAAAATATTAAGCCTCATAAGGACTACTTCACTGTAATTTAGAGTTGGCAACGATAATATGTGCTCTTCTATAAGATGTACTTCGGGAAAGTGTATTGAAATTCAAAGGGAGTTGATAAGGTCGTGATGCGAAATAAGTACTCGTTACCACCTGTCAATGACCTATTGAATCATTTGAAGAGGGTTGTCAAGGTTGGTTCGGGCTCAAATGTGGAACTTTATCGAGGGAAGGTATGGAGGTTGTAACTGGGAAGAGTCCCTTTTTATGTTAACAAATATAGAATGTCACATTTCCAAGAGAAATTAGTTGTGCCATAAGGTCCCAAGATACATAAGGTAGTTTTAGAGAAGTAAAATGTATTGTGGATTACTTTACATTCCAGAAGAAAGTGGGTGTACAGTAATTTGAGGAATTTGTATAGTTATTGTGGAAAAGCAGCTATTAGTATAGTTTGTATCGAGAAGGGGCTCTTGCCAATAAAGAAGGTAGAAAAATGGAGACATTCAAAGAGTTTTGATGTTCGATATCCCAGTGTAGAAGTGAGAGTAAAACCATTGAGTTTTATTAGGCTACAGGAGTTCCAATGAGGATAAGTAATTAGTCGGAATCATTTGAGTTAAATTGACCAAGTGGATGAAGACCCAAGAGTTAATAAGTTGTTGTTTGAGAATGTATTCAGGACACCTCAGAAGAAGTTTCATTAAAAATAGGGTGTATAAAGATTGTCGGAGTAGGAAAAAGAGCTTGTGTGACGAATGAGAACATGGTTTGGGGGCCTAAGAGCTAGGTCATATACTTTTGAATACCTCCACAAGGATGGATATTGCAAAGTCTAATTCCAGAGTGAAGTTGGAACTCTGATGTACAGGTCATTTCCCATACTAGTGGATTGGGTGGGGATGATATAATTTGACCACAATTAATTACCCTCACTGTGGACACGATGTTGATAAGGAAGTCCTTATGGGACAAGTTGATATTCCAACGGCTGGATTAGTTGGTTGAGGGTTTGCCAAATGTAATTTATGACGAGAGACCTTACTATGCAGTAGGTCATAAGGCGAATTGATTATGTATTAGAGTATGATGACGATAAGGGCAAGATATTCTTAGAATTCTGAGTAGGATTTTAACGAATTCGAATTTCGAGGACTATATTCCTTGTTTTAAGGGGGGAGGATGTAATAACCTGTATTTTAATGCATTAACTTAATGGTAAAATTTATTATTTATGATTATATGTGCTTGCGGTGACATGTGATGCCACTGATTATATTTTCATATGTCTCGGGTTATGTGTATTGTATTCAAAATTGAAATATGACTTAATACGCAGGAATAAATTAATAATTATTTAATAAATAAATAAATCAATAATAATTTTTGGGACTCATACAAATTAGAATATTAAGAAGTTGGTTTGACAATTTGGGTTGGTGTTTGGGACATTTATAATGTTGGATTAGGACTTAAATAGTGGGTTTTAAGCCCAATAGGCTAGTATATGGTTTGGACTAGAATTAAACTATTTAAAATTGATTTTAGGCTTAATGGGACAAGGCCTATATGGGTGTTAACCTAAATTTTATTGTTAACCATATAAAAAGGGAGATTAGGTTTATTATGAATCATTTTACACTTGAGAAAAGAAACCTAGGAGAGAGAAGGAATGGGCTACTTGGAGAAGGAGAAAATAGAGCAATCGGCTTGGAAGGCTAAGAAGAATTGGGGGAATTGACTTGGAATTCACAACTTTGATTTAAAGGCAAGTTTATTTAGTATATTATTATAATTGTTTTGATGGTAGAATATAATTATACATTGGATTCCAGATCTAAACGTAGAAATACTTGATTTAGATAATTAAATAACAAATTTTAGGATTTAATTTAATTAGTAAAATTAGGTTTTCATTACTAAATGGAATTTGATGTAATTTTTCATGAATTTAGGATATATTGAATAAACTGTTGTTAAGGTTATGCTATACTTAAAGGATGGAATAAAAAACATTTTATATTCCATGAGTGAATTGGAAAATATGGATTTGAAGATGAAATTCATATTTAGGTTTTTAAGTTTAAATTATACCTATAAATACTTATATAAATACACGAAATTTGTAAGGGCAACATATAAATTGGATTGGCGAAGTTTGTAGGACAATTTAGGGTGTATGGGAGGTGATAAAACCCTTAGGTATGTCGTAAATATAGGTTTCGGGTTCAAGCATCGTAATAGGGGCTGTAGGTTGAAGAAAAATGAATTGGGGATAGTTTCGTGGTTTGGCCGTGCGAACATCCACAATCATTTTCTGTGCGCATGGGATGTGCGAATGGTTGTGTTTTAGCATCTTATGCACGATCTAGGAAGATTTATATTTTTTCTTAAATTTAAAAAATGGAATATGGGATGAGGATTGGATCTTAAACTATGGGGACATGCAGATTTAAAATCTTTAATAAGTTGTGTTAACTTACTTTGTAGAAGATAAGTAATTTCGTACATGAATGAAATAATTATGTTGATTTTTATTGTGACTTATGTAAAACATAGCGAATATGAGTACTTAACTAATATATACTAGATGGTATATTTGTTATTATGGTTGACATAGATGTGTTATACCCTCGGTAGGGCGACGGCGCCTCTTCGATATCCCGGTTGAGAGAAGGGTTTACCCTAGGTCATGTGACAGTTATCGCTTCGGTATATAGAGATGTGTTATATCATAAGCAGATCGACAACGTCTCTTCGATAGCCCAATAGAGAGCGATGGACTTTACCCTGGGTCGTGCATCGTTTGCCATTTTGATACTCCAGTATGTATAGATGTGTCGTACCCTGGGTCAGCCGATGGCACCATTTCAGAATCCTGATAGAAAGCGACGTGCCTTACTCTGGGTCGTACGATGGTAACTGCTTCAGTACTCCAGTAGTTATAAAATATTTAGTATGAACCATATATATGGGGATATACACATATATATGGATTTCATAGTGAAATGTTTATGATTGAGAAGTATAAAATAATTATGTAGAGAATGATATTTAATCAAACATGAATAGTGAAATGTTTATGATTGAGAATTATAAAATAATTATGTAGAGAATGATATTCAATCAAACATGAATAATACGTAATCATGGGTTCACGTGGGTCTGAGATTAAACCTATGTGATATATAGGACTATTGGGTTTGGGATAACATAAAAGGTATTAAAATATGAAAAGAAGATGCATATTTTTACTGTATCACGAGTTCAATTATATTCTTATGCAACTTAAACTTGTTGTTGATGTATCATATTAACATTTTTCAGGACATAGGCTACAAGTATGGCCTCACCCCAGATCCAGTCTTAAGTTCTCAGTTGTTGATCTTGTAGGATGTAGGTGTTGTGTTTGCGTGCTCACTTTTTTATTCCCTTTACCATTTTATCTGGGTGGTAATATTATTACATTGTTTTGGGATTTTATTTCAAAACAATGTAATATGCGATAATTTTGTTATTATTTCTGGTTTGGTATCAGAGATTGTATTGTTCACCACTTTTATGTTGAGTTATTTATTTATGTATTTACTTTTAGTTTTTTCATTTATGCTGAGAATGTTACTAAATGTCTTTTATTCTCGTGATTTTTGTATTAAACCTGATTAAATTATCTATAAATTTCATTGGGGTGTTACGAGATGCCTATGAACGACGACTCCATTAGCAGGAGGAGGCCACATAACACCAATAAGAAGAGAAGATTCGCCTTCAACATTGCGTGGAAATAGTGGAGTAAGTACTCTATGGGGATAAACGCAAATGCCAAAAGCGCACCCTTAGCCCTCTGGTGACTAAAACTTGCATCTTAGTAAGGATTTCAAGGTACGATCAGGGTCATTCCAGCCAAAGGGGCTCACCAGGTAGAAGAGACCACAACAACGTTCATCACAGCAAAAAGGATCTTTAAAAATTCATCCGAAGATAGATGGATGGGTATCCAACTTATCGATGAGCCAGAATCACCAAGGAGCTAGCCAGGAGATCCATCATCAGTTAGATGAAATAGCCTTTGGTGAGGTCAGTTGAAGATTTTGAGTCGCCTAAGAAGTTTGTGATTACCTAATTTAAGGTCTACAATGGAAAAACTAACTCCGCCAACCATGTTTGTCAATATTAGCAGGCCATAACCCTCTGGAGAAATAACGAGGCTCTTATGTGTCACGTCTTTCCTTCCATTTGAGGGACATGATGCAAAAGTGGTTTGAAAGTCACCACATCGGTCAATCACTAGCTATAATCAATTCACGGAGGCCTTCACTGCCAGATTCATCACTAATAACACCCCTCTAAAGACATGGACTCAGGTTTAGTAATGAATAAGAATCCCCGAGATACCTTGCACGAGTAATGTGACGCCCCAATTTTGGGTGTCAATGCAGAAAACCTTTTTATACTTTGATTTCATTTAAGAAAATACTCTTTTGAAATAAACTTTCACTCTATTCATTTGTGTCGTAAAATTCATTTAATTTGATTAATGAAATGATGTCTAACTTATGAGGTTTATAAGAACACTTGAAATAAAAGAGTTTTGCAGTTTCAATGGAATAATTAATGACTAAAGTGGAATTCATACAGTCCTGAATTATTACACACCCAAATTTAATATACTTGACTCAAAGTCAAATGATAAAAACCATTATTCGAAACTAAATTACAGAACTGAAATTAATAGTGAGACAGATCTAACTGCGTTGATAACTCTTATTTCCCTTTTCGTTATCCTTGTCGTTTCCTCTAGCTGAAGTACCCGGGGTTGGAAAATGGCGAGGTATGAGAGTGCACTTAGTAGGATAAATACTAGGAGAGTATATATCGTACAAAAGAATATTCATAAATATATAATGTATTTAAGAAATTATGACATCATCGTTTATTTGATTTAGTGTTCCCACGCAAGTTGTATGTAACCATGCAATTTACATTTTAACTATGCAACTCGGACGATGAACCCACTCACACTTAATCTTTATTTTAATACTACTCGTATCCCGTTAATTTAACCATTAACGTATTTTCACATTTCCTAAGTAATTTCATAAACTTGGTTTTACATTAATGAGCGTCGTGCTCAAAATCATATTTTCACTTGATTAATTAGGGTACAAATCCACAAGTGTTTATGGCCTTTCACTGACTGCCATCATGTCGCAATATACTTATGCTCAATGGTCTTGGGTCTAAGCATTAAGCTGCACCAAAGGGCTCCGGGACCTCCTTAAATTTCCTTGTTACCTCTAAGTAGGGATGTTAACAGATTGGATCAAGGTGATCCAAATTCAATTTATTAAGTTGTTAATGGATTCAGATCTGAATCCGAATCCGAATTTGTTAAAGATTTGAATAATTCGATCAAAAAATTCGATTATCTGACCTTTTTTAACATATTTTTATGTATTTAAAAATGAACTTCAGACTCTCTCTCTCTCTCTCTCTCTCTCTCTCTCTCTCTATATATATATATATATATATATATATATATATATATATATATATATATATATATATAACAATCGGATCATATCATATCAGATTATTATTCGATCAGATTGGCCCTGATCCAAATCCGATCCATTTAATAAACGAATAATCAGGTAATTGGATTACGAATTTTAAAATCAATACCGGATCTGGTTAAACGGATCGAATTTGAATCGAATCCGGATCAAAATTCGATCTGTTGACATCCTTACCTCCGACTGTCTTTTACTTGTTACGTCATTGTAACCCTTTTTTCTTTCTTTCTTTCTTTCTTTCTTATCCGCTTTTAAGCCTTTTCCCTTTATTTCCTTTTTACCGGCCATTGACACCAAATACCCCAGACAAGACTACTTCCAACACACTTTATTTCTAAGTTTCACACTTTATCAAAAGTTCGTTTTGTTTTACCTTTTAACTAGGTATTTTATATTTGAAAATAACTTTATTTATCATTTCTTGCGAAACTTTATCATTTGAGTTCAAATACCATTTCTTGCATTCTGTATACTTTTCACTATTCATGCATACTAGTAAACTTGTGTTTTATTTATTTTGAAAAAATGTTTTTTCATCTTTAATTTGCAAAACATGAGTTTTCACTACATTAAATCCAACTCTTTAACTAAAATCCTCCTAGTTTAGTGAATTTTCTCTCAAGTCCAACTTTTACATAAAATGACACTTTTGTACTAAACATTATTTTTTCATTTCAAGACTTGTAATTCAACATATTTGACTTACATTTTTTTCTTGTTTTCTAATCTTTTTACGTGTAAAAATTACGCTATTTCATGTTTCTACTCAAAACATTTTACCACTTTCACTTTTAGTCCCTTATAGCATAATCTTTATGGACTTTCTTCACATGTGTTTGTACCATTTCATGTGATAATTATTCTGGAATTTTTACCATATATTTTTTCATGTTTCAAGGCTCAATTTAACATACTTTCAACACATTTAACTCATTTTCCCAACTACTTAAGTTTATGTTGTGAATGTAAGGTTTCATACTTATAAAAATTATATATGCATCATATTATTTCTTCAATAATGTTCAATATAACATTTATCATGAAATCAATAAATTTTACATGATTTTTATAAAAAATAATTAGCTTAAACATTCTAAAATTTAACTTTCTTTTGATCTTTATCTTTCATCCATTTTTATCACATATTCGTCCTCATAAATTCATATATGGTGATAATAGCATGTGTAATCTTATGAATCATACATATACATACAAATCTAGCATATTTTGTCTTTAAACTTGAAAATATAATGTAGATACCGTACCTCTTAAAGATAATAACTTTAAAGAAGATGTTAAAAAGAAGGCCCAATAAGCTCCAATCTTTTAGAAATTTAGTCCTTCTAGAAATCCTCTTTTACACTAAAAATAACATTTCTATAAGACTTGGAAAGTCTTGATAATGGAAGGATAATTGCGTGGGATAGTCTGATTGAACTATAAAGTGAATAAGTAAAGCTTTTGTTGAGTGAAAATGGTGGAGATAATGAGTATTTTCTAATTGGACTTAAAGCATATTTTCATTTTACATAAATCGAAGAAAATGGAGTAGGTAGCATCCTACGAACCACTTTATATGACCCCTACTCATGTCAAATGGCCCCTACCCATTAGGGGTTGCTACCCTACTACCTAAAGTGTCCAAAAATAGCTAGAAACTTCTCAACGCTCAAACAGAGTCATCCAAAAACACCCCACAAACTTACACACTCAACAACCTACAATTATAGGCATTCTGCAAGTGCTGAATTGATTCAGCCTTAGCTCGAATCAATTCGCACATGACAAGTGCGAATTTTTGTTCTATTTTTTTTTACTCCTTATTTATTCTAGTGATATTATAACATAAATATAGATTTAATAATATAATTCATTCCATATAATTTCTTTAATCTAATTTTAAATACGTGACTTATTTAGTACACGTTACGTGGTACATAACATTTTTAAATTTTCTCATAGCGCGACTTTGTTAATTTTAACAAAAATGGGCTTTATAACTTTTCGACCATGGGAATCTTCGTCCCCTAAATAAAAATACTAAACATAATTAAGTAAGTAATCCTAGATGTATCCTTCTCATCGTAGATTTTAATTCCCAAGTCGCTCCCTCAATGCCATTATTATCCCAAATAACCTTGACGAGAGGAATCGTCTTCTTATGAAGCATCCATTTCTTATGGTCTACTATAGCCGTTAGACTGATCTCATTGGAAGCATCTTCTTAGAGATCTAACTGACCCCAATTTATTACATGAGATGGATCCGGTATATATTTTTGTAATATCGATACGCGAAAAATGTTATGAGCATTAGCTAACTGAGGCGGTAAAGCCAAACCGTACGATACTAGACAAATCCTATTCAAATCTAAAACATTCCTTTGTACCTTAGTGCCAACTTTCCCTTCTCTCCAAACTACATAACCACTGGTTTAACCTTGATCCTTAAAAATACGTGATCACCCACACTGAATTCCAAATCGAAATGTCGTACATCAGCATAGTTATTCTAATTGCCCAAAGAAGTTTTAAGTCTAGCCCAAATAATATGAATCTTCTTAGCGTCCTCCTTAATCACTTTAACCCTGAAATGTGATTCTCACCTACCTCCACTAACAAACTGGAAAACGACAAGGTCTTCCATATAAAGCTTCAAACATTGACATCCCAATACTAGCCTAAAAATTATTGTTGTAGGCACACTCCGCTAACATTTAATGATCAGCCCAACTACACTAAAAATCTATAGTGCAAGCTCGCAACATATATTCGAGTATCTTAATAGTTCTATCAGATTATCCATTCGTTTGTTGATGATATACTATACTGATATTTAGATTTGTTCCCAGCTCTTGTTGCAGTTTATTCCAAAACTTGGATACAAATCTCAAATCCCGACCTGAAATAATGGATAAAGATGCGCTACGCAACCTTATGATTTCTCGAAATGTAGTGTCTGGCAAGATTAGCCACATTATTCATGACATTTATAGGAAGGAAATGCATTGACATGGTGAGTCGATTAGCTATAACCCACACTGCATCGTTACCAACCTGAGTCTTAGGAAAATTTATGATGATCCATTATTATACGCTCCCATTTCCACTGTGCTACCGATAGTGGTTATAATAACCCTATTGGCTTCTGGTGCTCGGTCTTGACCTGTTGATAAGTGAGACACTTTTCCATAAATAGTGCGAAATCCTTTTTCATTTCTGACCACCAGTATTCTCTGCATAAATTCATATGCATCTTTATACTGCTTGGATGAATATTGAAACTAGACTGGTGTGCTTCCACTATGACTTGCTCCCTGAGTTCCTCAATACTCGGAACTACCAACCTTCCTCGAAATCTCACACCATTATCCTTGTCGATCGATAAGTTCCCAATTGACTCACCTGACAAGATACGATTTTGAAAGTTCGCCAAATCATCATTGAAATCTTGGGCATTAAGAACCATATATTATATTACAGGCCTTGCCCCCATACCGTAGACGTAGGCATGATGCTCTACCCACTTAAACCTCAATTCGCATCTCTAAAGGTATTGCATCATCTTATGATGATAGCTTTTTATTACTGCCAAAGATACTCTCGTATTGATGCTCAATACATCGGCTACAATATTGATATTACCCAGGTTGTAATATAGGCCAAAGTCGTAGTCTTCTATTAACTCTATCCATCGTCTCTGCCTGAGATTAAGATATCTCTAAGTGAAAATATGTTGGAGGATTTTGTTATCTAAGTACACCTCGAACCGTTCCCAGATAGGTTATGTCTCCAAATCTCAAAGGCAAAGATAATTTATCCAAGCTTTTAGTCATGCGTTGGGTAGTTCTTCTCGTGAACCTTTAAATGTCTTGATACATAAGCTACTACATTCTTTGCTTGCATAAATACCGCTCCTAAACCATCTCCTGATGCATTACAATAAACAAAATATCTCTTTCCTCTCTCGGGAAGGATAAGTATTGGTGTTGAGGTTAGTCTTGTCTTTAAATTTTGGAAGGCTGCCTCACAGTTATCTCTCCACTCAAAGCGAACATATTTCTGTGTCAACCTAGTGAGGTGTGAATCAATATTTTAGAATCCCTGGATGAAATTCCTATAATACCCGATGAGTTCCAAGAAACTCCTCACTTCCATTACTGTCTTTAGTTATTCCCAATTCATCACTACTTCAACCTTTATTGGATCTATCGAAATCTCATGTCCTGAGATGATATGGACAAGAAACCTGACCTCTTTCATCTGAACTTGACATACAAATTATTTTCACCAAGCACTCACAAATTTGTGTGAAGATTCTCCTTGTGATCCACTTTTGAAACTGAATAGATTAGGATATAGTCAATAAATACCATAACAAATCGATCTAAGCACGGGTGATAAATTTGATTCATCAGCTCCATGAACGATGCAGGTGCATTCGTTAAATCGAATAAAATCACTAAGAACTCACAATGACCGTATCATATCCTGAATGTTGTCTTTTAAATATCCTTAGTCTTGACCCTCAACTGATGATAGCCAAATCGAATATCAGTCTTTAAGAATACACATGTGCCTCGTAACTGATCGAAGAGATCATCAATCTGTAGCATGGGAAACTTGTTCTTAATTGTAACACAATTTACCCTTCCTATATTCAATACAAAGCCTGAGGGAATTGTCCTTCTTCTTAGCAAAAAGGACTAGTGCACCCCACAATGACATACTTGGCCTAACAAGTCCCTTTGATAACAAATCCTCTAACTGTATCTTCAGTCCATTCAATTTAAATAGAACTAAATGGTGTGGAAGAATGGAAATAGATGAGATACTCGTGTGTTCCTCAATTGCAAAGTCTATTTCCTTCATTGTGGAAACACTGGAAGCTCTTTCTAAAACACTTTCAAGAACTCCCGTATGAGTAGATAATCAAGGACCATAATGTCAGGACCATACTAATCCATAAGGCTTGAAATCAACCCGAAATAATTTCATTATTCCTTGGTGATAGTGTATTTACTATGACAGTTTATGAGTTATTCACTATTAAATCTTTAACCAGGCCCGTCCGATAATAACACTAACATGTTGTGCTGATGACATTCAATGGTGGCACTAAAGCACAAAAGTCAATCCATCCTAAGGATTACTTCAAAAACCTCCATATGCGTAAGAATTAAGTCATATTCGAGCACATAATCTCCCGTAATGATTACACGAGTATGATATATGCAGTTTAACAAAATATATTCGCCAATTGTAAGTCCTATGAAGATAAGGGATATAAACAATTGACCTCTAACCGCAAATTGAAAGCTAATGGGGATATAAAGGAATGCGATGCACCAGAATTAATTAAAGCTCAAACCCACGTATGGAATATTAAAATCATACCTTATGTCACTGTGTCGCCTGGCTGAACAGTGGACTCAACAATGGCATAGGCACGTCCTTATATGAACTTCGTGCTCTAATCGCCCTTACTGTTTCCACTGACGTTGCTCACCGTAACCCTGTATGGGTCTTGAACTATCAAAAAAATCTATGCCTTACTAAAACCCATTATATTGTTGAGGATGCTGGGTGGGGGTTGTAAATCTAAAGTTCCATGTTAATTAAAAGCTATCACCCTGGTTATTTGGTTAAGGACCGTTATGCCTATATCTTCCAATGGTTAGGTGCCCCACATATGAAACACCATTTACTTGGTTGTGTTAACCCCTCACCCTGGCTTTGGACGAGCCATTGTTTCCTTTAATTTGGCGAAGAATCATTTGGACTCGCCGTCCTTATATTTCTTATTTCCATTGTTATTATTCTCATTACCAGTTATCCTTTTCTTCTCCTTGGTCGACTTCTCATCTTCGTACTCCAACTATAACCTGATGGGATTATTCAGTGTCTCTCAAAACTGGAAAACATCTTGGTAAATGATTAGCCTTCGGATGGAAGGGTTGTGACCCTTTATGAAAAGGTGGGTATTCTCCCTCTCATCTCTACCCACATATTGGTCATAGTCTGACAAGCTCTCAAACTTGATCGCATATTCTAAAACAATTATCTTCCCTTGGATCAAGTTTTGAAACTCATCTCTCTTCCCGTATCAATAAGCTTTAGGAAAGTATCGGTCCAGAAATGTCGCTAAAAAATCTTCCTAAATGAGTGCCCTATTCATATTGGCTTGAAAGGGACATCCACCACTTTTGGACCTGGTCCGTATATTGAAATGTAGCCACACGTACCCTATAAGAAGGAGACACTTCAAAGACCTCAAAAATATGAGTGATGACTTGCAGTCACTACTCTGCCCCTTCGGACCATGAAGTGCCATGCAAGTTGCTCTCCGTTAAGCTAACATTGCCTCAGTTATGTTGAGAGAGGGAATCAGCGAGCTACCTGACTGCCTGAGTCATTTGGTTTAACTCGTTGGTGTTTTCACCAGTTTGTCCGCCATTAGTAAGTCCACCTCCTCTACGTGTATACATTCCATGAAGGGGATGATAGTTTAGAACATGATAGATTATAGACAAATATTATATATAAAAAAATATAAGCGCACTCTCTGACACACACATAACCTATGCTCTGATACCAAGTTGTGACACCTCAATTTTAGGTTTCAATGCATAAAACCTTTTTATACTTTGAATTCATTTAAGAAAATCCTCTTTCGAAATAAACATTATCTTTATTCATTTGTGTCATAAAATTCTTTTAATTTAATTAATGAAATGATGTCTAACTTATGATATTTATGTGAACACTTGAAATAAACGATTTTTGCAGTTTCAATGGAATAAATAACGGCTAAAGTGAAATTCATATAGTCTTGAATTATTTCACTCCCAAATTTAAGGTACTTAAATCAAAGTCAAATGATAAAAACCATCGTTTGAAATTAAATTACATAATTAAAATGAATAGTAACAGAGCTTTAATTGCATTGATAACTCTCCTTTCCCTTTCCGTTATCCTTTCCGTGTCCTCTAGCTGAAATACATGGGGTTGACAAATGGCGGGATATAAGAGTGTGCCCAATAGGAGAAATACTAGCAAAGTATATATCGTACAAAAAATATTTATATATAATGTATTTTAGAAATTATGAAATGTTTTTTATTTGATTTAATGTTCTCGTGAAAGTTGTACCGTAATCATGAAATTTATATTTTCCATATACAACTCGGGTGATGAGATCATTCACACGTAATCTTTCTTTTAATACTACTTGTATGCCATTAATGTAACCATTAATGTACTTTCACATTTTTACATTAATGAGGGACGTGCTTAAAATTATCACTTCACTTAATTAATCGGGGTACCAATCCATGAGTGTTATACAACCTTTCGTCGGCTAACACCATGCCATAATATGCTCATGATCAGCGGTCATGGGTCTAAGCATTAATCCTCACCCTAGGACTCCAGGCCCTCCTTAAATTTTTCGATTACCTCTTAGTGACATTTTCTTATTACGTCATTGTAAACCTTTTTTTTTCTTTCTTTCTTTCTTATCTGCTTTTAAGACTTTTCCTTTTAATTCCTTTTACCGACCAATGAGGACAAATACCCAGTATGAGACTAGTTCCAACACATTTTATTTCCAAATTTTACTCTTTATCAAAATTCTATTTTCATTTCACCTTTTAACTCAGTATTTCATCATTGAAATCAATTGTATTTATCTTTTCTTTTGAAACTTAATCTTTAGAGTTCAAATGCCCATTTCTTGCATTTTTGTATACTTTTCACTATTCACGCACGCTATTAAACTTGCATTTTATTTATTTTGCAAAAATTCTTCTTTCATCTTTAATTCGCCAAACATAAATTTTCACTACATTTAATCAAACTTTTTAACTAGTGTCCTCTTAGTTTAGTGAATTCGCTCTTAAGTCCAACTTTTACATAAAATGACATTTTTGTACTAAAATATTACTTTTGTCATTTCAAGACTTGTAATTCAACTTATTTGACTTACGCTTTCTGCCTTGTTTTCTTATCTTTTTATGTGTTAACATTACACAATTTCATGTTTTTACCCCAAACATTTTACTACTTTCACTTTGTCCCTTGTGTCATAATCTTTATAGACTTTCTTCATACATGTTTATACCATTTCATGTGATTAGTATTCTAGAATTTTAAGCATATATAGTTTCATTTTTCAAGACTCAATTTAACATACTTTCAACACATTTATCCCATTTTCCTAACTACATAAGTTTGTATTGTGAATGTTAGGTTTTGTACTCATAAAATCCATATATGCATCATGTTATTTATTCAACAATGTTTAATACAACATTTATCATGAAATCAACAAGTTTTACATGATTTGTACAAAAAATAATTACCTTTAACATTCTAAAATTTAACCTTCTTTCAATCTTTATCTTTCATCCATTTTTATCACGTATTCTTCCTCAGAAGTTCATATATTGTGATAATATGCATATGTAATCATGTGAATCATACATAATCATATATCTAGCATGTTTTGTCTTTAATCTCGAAAATAGAGTTTAGAACCCCTACCTTTAGGAAAGATATTGAAAAGAAAACCCAATAAGCTCCAAACTTTCTGAAATTTAGTTCTTCTAGTAATCCTCTTTTACACCCAAAAAATAACACTTTTATAATACTTGGAAGCTATTGATAATTGAAGTATAATTGTGTGGGATAGTATGAGTGAACTATAGAGAGAATAAGAAAGTTATTTCTGAGTGAAAATAGTTGAGGGGATGAGTATTTTCGAAATAGACTTAAGGCAAATTTTCATTCTGCATAAATGGAAGGAAGTGGGGTAGGTAGCCCCCTATAAGCCACCCTACATGATTCTCTACCCATATCGCATGGTCCCTACCCATTAGGGGTTGCTACCATACTACCTAAAGGGTCCAAGGATATCTAGAAAGTGGTAAGCACTCAAAGAGGGCCGTCCAAAAACACACCACAAACTTACACACTCGACAGCCTACAATTATAGGCATTATGTAGGTGCCGAATCGATTCGGGTCCTAGCTCGAATCGATTCTCACTTAACAAGTTTGAATTTTTTTTCTATTTTTTTAATTCCTTATTTATTATAATGATATTTTAACATAAATATAAATATAATTATATAATTTTCTCCGTATAATATCTATAATATAATTTAAAATACATAACTTATTTAACTCGCATAACATGGTACGCCACATATTTAATTTTTCTCATAACATAAATTAATTAATTTCAATAAAAGTGGGCATTACAAGTACACTCGATGATATTGGAAAACTTAAAATGGGGTAGAGGATTGCTCTAAATAAGTGGTTGTGGACTCTTTAAGACCGACCTCCCGAGAAGTACCATGTTGCACTAGTCTCTTATCAAAAAAGAGGCCAACACTATAGACGACCTGACATCTGATCAGGAAGTACACAATGTGGATGAAATGGTGGCTGGCACCCAATAAGATAATGGTGTCTAGAAGGCGAATAAGAATAGAGATAATAAGAGCGCTCCAAAAAGGGGAAAGCATAATGGCGGATCTAAGGTCGACAATAAAAAATCTCAAGAAAACCCACCGTGCCATCAACATTTTCTTCAAAGAGACAATCATTAAAATCTTAAACAGGATTAAGGATTATAAATATTTCAAATGGCCGAGCAAGATGATAGAAGACCCATCGAAGAAAAATAATGCCTGAAATGTTCCTACCATAAGGGGCATGGGAACAAAATAAACAAACTACAAGGCACTTAAGTCCCACCTAGAGAAGTTGGCCTAGGAAACTAATCTGGGCAACAATCTCGAGAAGAAGAATGAAAAGGCTCCCGTGGAACGCGATCAAAATCCTAATAAATTTATGGATGATGATGCGATGGGTGGGGGTGTTCGCGGTCCTGTTCGATTCAATTTTTAGTAAATTTAAGGACAACCCGATTAAACCGGTCCTAAAAAAGGACCAAGATCGAATCGATTAAATCGATTTTTCGAGCATAGTCGGTCCGATTTTTTGTATGGTCGGTCTGATCTAACTTATCGGTCCTAATTATATTGAAAATATTCTTCAAAATGAAAACTACCCTTTTTTTTAGTAACAAAAAATAACTTTGATTTTGATGTAAGATTATTGAACATAAACTATGTGAATAAGATTACTAGTTTTGTGGTACTGCTTGAAGGAATAAATATTGTTCAAAATCCACTAGTTATGTTAGCTGAGATACACATACTATCTTCCACCTTGCTTATATTTTGATGGTGTAATGCATAGCTTAGATACACATACTATCTACCATTCTTTTTTTAGTAACTCTCCATCCCTATTTATCAATCTTATGCATATTGTAATATACTTACCAAGTTGATGAAATACGATTTTCTATGACTCATTTGTATTTCTTTGTTAAGAAATGTGAATTGAGTTTTCAGTTATTATTATTGTATTTTGAAAATATAACATTCTCACATCTTAACATAGTTAAATGGCACTTAATTAAAGACTTAACTTAACTACTGACAGGAAAATTTATGTGGAGATGCCCTGAGTGAAAGAGAAGTAATGTTTAATACCTGAGTGAAAGAATAGCGACGGGGAAATAATGGGAAGGAGAGAGCAGGCGGCGTAACAACTGAGAGAACTTGAGAAGAGGAGAGTAGAACAGAGAACTTGAGAAGAGGAGAGCTGAGAGCCGAGCTGAACAGCGGCGCAACTAGAGAAACTGAGACCTTTCAGTGTGCCTATCACCGTGTTGTTTTTGTTGTTGTAAGTCTTGTTGGCTTGTGAGAGAGAACAAATGTGTGAATGTGTACGTGTGTTTTAGATTTACGGTTCTTTTTTCTTCGACGAGCGTACCCCAAGAAGCTAGTTGTGTCACTTGTGTGTGTGTGTTATTAATATATATTTATAAATATAATTAAATACATATATATATATATATATTAATAGTAACCGGTCTGGTCCAGACCGAGTATTTAATAAGGGAGATCGAGGACCGGACTGGTTAGACCGGTTTGTCAAAAAAAATATGGACCGGACTGATTAAAAAAAATGGCAAAATTAGAACAGTCATGTTCGGTCCACCGATCCATTCAGTTTTCTGAACACCCCTAGTGATGAGACATGAGCCCGCGGATCCTCAAGTCCGAATAAGATCTAAGGTAATTCCGTGCAGATGGAACTGAAGAAGGTAACCGCAATCATAGAAGCCTTCCATATCGACCCTGCTAAAACCTCGTCCGATAAATGCCAGCACGCAAAAGATATTAACTATGAAAAGCATACCTTTTTAATAAGGAGGACCCAATCAGAGTCAAAAATCCACATCACGGCACGCTAGTAATCACTCTCAAAATAGTCAAACGGGTTGTAGATAAGCCACTAGTGGGCCACGGGATCTCTTCAGAGGTCGTATACTTAAAGTTGTTTAATTAAATCCAAAGGTGGAGGATTTAAAGCAAGCATCCATCCTTTTAGTCAGCTTCGCTAGAAAGATTGCAATACCCCTGGAAAAGGTGGTACTCCAAGTGCGAACTGGGAACATATCCATGTTGATACACTTTCTAGTAGTGGATATTGAGCCTCCCTACAACAATTGTTTTGGGTAAGTATGGATCTACACCATGAAAGTTGTTCCTTCCACCTACCATCAAAAGCTCAAATGTATTAGCGGCCGGTGGATAATGGAGATACGTGGAAATCAGGCTACTGCTTTATAAAACTTCATTGTTTCCATTACACCCAAATAAGAAAAGAAGAAGAAAAAGGTGGAGAACATGGAGGGATCCCGTCCCTCCAAATTATAGCTAAAGTACAAATACCGGGGGTGGAAAAAAAAAGGGTGGCCCCCATAAATAGAGTCATAGAACCATTGTATGGATTTAAATTATATGATTCTCACCTGGAAAAGAAATTTATGATCGGCAACTCACTCATCGATCATGAGAAGGAAGAATTGATCTATTTTCTCAAAGATAACCAGAATGTGTCTGCATAGTGGTTGTATGATATGTCTGGCATTTATTCCGAAGTGAAGTGCCGCCAACTTCACATGAACTTGATGTTTCCACTGATCACAGAGAAAGTGGAGTGAGCAGTCCTAGAGAAGTTCAATCATGTAGATAGATATCAAACCCAATTGTGTACAGAAATAGTGGAAAATGGAGAGTTTGTATAGACTTTACCGACCTAAATAAAGCGTGTCCCGATGACAACTTTCCCCTATTAAAGATAGATCGGTTGATCGATGCCACAGCTTTCCATAAATGAATGAGTTTCCTAAATTCTTATTTCGTCTATCACCAGATCCCTTTATTCAGTCTCTATCAAGAGAAAACCTCTTTTAGCACCACCATTGGTCTCTATTATTACGCAGTCATGTCATTATGACTCAAGAATGCTAGGGTGATCTATTAGCGTTAGGTCACCAATATATTCAAGCATCAGTTGAGTGATACCATGAAAGTATGTATATAATATATATATATATATATATATATATATATATGTGTGTGTGTGTGTGTGTGTGTGTGTGTGTGTGTGTGTGACATGCTCGTGAAGAGCATACAAAAGGCCGACCATCTGCCAGATTTAGCAAAGACATTTGAAGTCCTCAAATTTTACAAGATGGAGCTCAATGTGGCCAAGTGCTCTTTTAGAGTTCAGTCTGACAAGTTTCTGGGTTACCTAATGAATCAAAGGGGAATCTAAGCAAATCCCGACCAAATCTAGGTAATAAATCATATCTAGCCACCAAATGCAGTTATGGACATTTAAAAGTTATCTAGGATGTTTACAATACCCAATTACTTCTTCTCTAGATCATCTTAAAAGTATCGACCTTTCTTTTAGCTGTTGAGGAAGGAGAATACCTAAATATGGAATGAAGAATATCTAAAGGCACTTGAGTTTTATTTGCCAAATATAGATGATATAGTTTACCTATATGTCTTAATGTCTGACCACATAATCATCACGGCTTAGTATGTGAAAAGAAGGGTCACCAAGCCCCCGATTTATTACAGTAGTAAGACATTGTTGGATGTTGAGAAACTCTATCTGCCTCTGGAAAAGTTTGCCTACTCATTAATTATCGCGTCACGTAAGTTGAAGCACTACTTTGAAGTGAATTAAGTTATATTTATCAATTCCTTCCCCTTTAAGGTAGTCCTCAAAAAGGCCGACCCCTCTAGACGAATGTCCAAGTGATTGGTGGAATTAGGAAGGTTTGATATCCATTATCAATCCATAACTGCTATCAAAGGATAAGTTTTGGCACACTTTATTGCCAAATTAACTAGAGGGTATCAACCTGACGAAAAGGGAACTCATAGATCAAGTGATTACTGGAGAACCCCGATAAACCCAAAAAATGGATGTTTTATATTGACGGAGCATCTAGTTTAAAAGGGTCAAGGGTTGGAATTATCTTATTAACTTCAAACCTTATTGTGCCAAAGTATGGAATTAGAGTTGGTTTTAAAGCATCTAACAAGGAAGCAGAATATAAGGCTCTTATTGTGCATTAAACAAACCTTTGTCCCTTGGCGCTAGTCACCTTGAGGTCTAATGTGATTCAAGTTTGGTGTCCAATCAAATACCAGTAGATTATAATGCCAGGGAAGAACGTATGTAGGCATACCTCTATATCGCCCAGTACTTGGTAATCCAGTTCAAGTACGTCCAAGTCCAATAATTTTCACGTGGAAATAAGAGTCACGCAGAAACCCCAACTACTTTGGCTTCAGTTTTCAACTCCTAACTCAAAAGAACAACTGAAGTGGAATATTTGGATCAACCAATTATCATAAAGTAGAAGACTATCGACCAAGTTCTTGTTGTCCAGGAGTTTTCTAGTTGGATGGACATAATCATTACATACTTACGATATAATACATTACCTACCGATAAGAAGTAAGCTCATCAAATAAGAGTGAAGTCTGCTTGATTTTACCTGTCCCCTTAGGGGGATCTCTCTAGACGATCTTTCATTAGTCCATATGTGCAATGTGTGCATCCCAGCGACGTCGACCAAGTTCTCTTTGAACTACACGAGTGGATATAAGGAAGTCCGGCGTGAGGATGATCTTTGGAATTTGAGTCTTAAAGTAAGTATATTAGTCTCTATACATGTAGAAAGACGTCGTCTCCTATGTCAAGAAATGTAAGAAGTGTCAAGTGTTCTCACCAATGATCCACCATCCGGATAACGACCTCAAGAATTTTACCATCCCATGGCCCTTTGCGTAATAGGGGGACATTATAGGCCCACTACCTACAGCACCTGGAAATCAGAATTATCTCCCAGTCAATACAGATTACTTATCCAAGTGGATAGAGGCAGAACCTTTGGTGAACATACGAGACACCGACATGATTAGGTTCATTTGGAGGAGCATCATGACCTATATCAGTGAGTTAAGGATGGTTATCATCAATAATGGACATAATTTTAGAGCGGGCCATTTTAAGACTTCTTAAATAACAATGATATCATACACTACTACAACTCAGTGGCATAGTTTCAGAGCAATGAGCAGGCTGAGGCCTCTAATAAAACTATGCTCGATGGAATACATAAGTGATTAGAGAAAACAAAAGGTGTTTGGGTGGAAGAGCTCCCCCATGTCCTCTTGGCGTATCGAACAACTCCCACGAGGTCGATCAAGGAAAAGTTATTTTGCCTTAGCATATGAGATGGAGGCCATAATATTGCTGGCAACAGGTCTATTGACCACGAGGACAACTGTGGCTAATCAGAATGTGAACAAGGAAATCATTATAACCGAGATCGTCCTGGATGATGAGATGAGATAACAAGCCTTGATCAGACTGGTATCCTACTAATAATAGTTGGTAAATAAGCACAATAAAGGCGTTAATCTGAGGGAATTTTAGGTCAGAGACTACGTACTGAGAAAGATCACTAGTAATGCAAGGAAGCCGTCAGACGACAAGAGTAGTCCTAACCGGGAAGTCCTATTCAAGGTCAGTAGAGACGTCCTCCAAGGAGTCGATCCTATGGAAACAATGGAGGACAGGGAGATACCTAGGTCATAGAACACATCCAACCTTAGGAAGCTTGTTATGCAAGTTTTAATTTATCATTTCTATTTTTTTAGGATTAAAGTTTAATTAATTCAATTAGATTTCTGATGTTCACAAATGGCAAGCCAATATCATTACAAATTTTTCGACCAAATTATGATTGTTATTGTTTTACCTTATTATGATTACACCTAGTCATGTTTAAAGGTTACATGTTTTTCATTAATCGCAAAATAAAAAAAACATTAAGAATTTTCTAGGTAAAATAAAGACCTACAGGGGATCCCTATTCATTAAGCAATCCAACTTTAGTTAGTTAGGATCTCGAACGGGTGGATGGCCCATCAACTATATACATTTTCTCCATATCTTGGTTCTAAGCCTAAGGTGATGTGACAACACTATCCTAAAAGGTAAGGCCCACAATAATGCATGATCGACATAAAGAATTGGAAAATGTGAATATGAAATTAACTTAAATTTCAATAAAATACACATTGATTATAGAGACAACCAAAGTCATTCGATTACGAAAATAAATAAAAAATTACAAAGTGATAAAAGCAGTTACATCACCTTCGACGAGTCACCTTCTCAATTATGGAATCTCGGTGACCATCATCAGGGTAGGAAGAAACTCTAATAACTATCATAGTCGATGAGATAGTTTTTCACCAATTGAATGGGGATCACGTCGGGTGGTATCCATGTCCTATCTCTCCCAACGAGAGGTAACGAGAAAAATAAGAATCCACATTGTACCAATACCATAATTGGGAATTCATTGGGATTTTGCAGACATCCAGAGCATTTATCTAGACATTATTGTAAGCTACCTATCTAGCTTCAACAAAGTGCATTGGGGCGTCCATTCAACCTTCATCATAATCGGACACCCAGATTGAGTGAGAACCCTTTTGGAACTCGTATTTCAGTATGATAACCCGAATATAATTATGATAAATTATATTTAAATCATGCTTACCTTATGTGATATGAATAGTATGTTATTACTATATATAATGTTAAGTCATCATATATAGTCTAATCCTACTTTCATAAATCGTAAAATGTCGAGTTATGTATAAACACAAAAATTTGTTAATTTCGGTAGAAATGTCCCTATTTAAGACTAGTTTTGACCTTTATAACGTAATAATTGACTTAAGGTGAAAACTATATAATTGTAAACATATGATTTAGGGTTGTAACACAAAAAAAGGTGAATCAAACGGATGTATGAGTAAGAAGTTAGGCCAAATTTACGAACAAGGGGGAAAATCTGTCAATTCCCTTTAAGTGGTAAATTGTCTTTTATTAAACCAAATGGTTTAATTTGATTGGTTGGCTTGGGAGGCAGCCTTGGCCGACTTAAACTCTCCCTCTAACTTATTTCCTCAGAAAATTAAGCCCTAGGTTCAGTTTGAAGTGTTGTTAGGTTGAGGAAGGAGAAAGTAGAAGTTTAGGAAGAAAAAGTGAGGAGAAAAAGTGTAGAAAAAATCCGTAGAAATTACGTAAAAGTCCCGAAGGTAATCCTAATTGAAAACCTTTTTATTTTTCTTATATTACTGATTTAGATGATATAAATCATCATTTGTTTACTAAAATTTCGGCCCTTTATATATATGTATGGTTAGATGAAAGTTTAAGTTAAATTGAATGTACAAACCCTTAAAATTGCTTTGTATTGAAACCCCTTGTATTCAAACTTGTATATATCTTTGTGTGCTTACTGTAATTGAGAAATTACAATTGGATATGAAAGTAGACTCATATATTCATATTCATATCCTAAAATTATAATTTATCTCCTTGTGGTTAGGCTTTAATGATGATTTCAAGTTGGTACATAGTTGTTGTTTGTTTATTTCATTTCGGTATGCCTTGAGTTTGGTCAAGCTTTTAACATAGCAAATGAAGTCAAAAAATTATGAAACTTTAATTTTGTACTATTAAGTATGTCTAATGAAAATGGGTTGAAAATCATGGAAAGTTATATTGTATAAAAATTATGAAATTTCTTTGAATTCGAAGGAACAATAAAGGAGCTTGTAGGGCAGATTTCTTGTGTTGTAAAGAAATGGTCATAACTTGCTCTAGGAAGCTTAAAAAATTACATCGTCACTTGTACTGGAAATTATATTAATATATATTTTCATATTGATAAGTTTGGACACCTGTATTTATTCAATTTTGGAATATAGGACGGTTGAGTATAAAAGTCAATAATTTGAGGCCATACTGAATACCCCATGAAAGAATATTGTTATCTCCTCTTTCTAAAGAGTATTTTGAGTACATGTTTCATGTGTACATAAATTGGGAAGTATGTTTTCATATTTACTTGGGTTTAATTATAAATCCCTTATGAGGTATTTCCTTCGGTTGAATGTTCATAACTTTATCAACATGTGTACCATTGTTTTGTCTTTACTCATGTTTCATGAAATGTGACTGAAGTAGAATTATATTGTTGTTGTATAGTCATGGAAAGTTACATAATTATGTTAGAATAATACTTATGATTGAGATTCAGTACCGATTTAGTTGGATTGATAGGTGTAAGGTCTAATCAACCCAGTTCAGCTCCACCCGAAGGAAACATAAATACATAGTTGATAACTCAAGGTGAGTGTACTCATTGGAATGATGTATTTGTATGCTATTACGAATATGATCAAAATGTTATGAATATAAAATTATTCATTTTGGTTTACCGAAATGGGATGTTACTCCTCGACCCGGAATGGGGTAAATTTGTCTATTAATGACGAGGGGTTACTCCTCGACCAGGAATGGGGGAGAATTGTCTATTTAGACAGCATATGTGAATCATGATTCGGAAAAGTTGGTCATTCATTATTAATGAGATGGATAAGTTAATATATAATTATATGGACATGATTTATTGCATTTAAATTCATGCAGTAGTATAGTAGTGATGCATTCACTGGGCTATTTTGCTCATGGTTCCTATAGACATATTTTTTCAGGTAACACGATGTCACTGCCAAATCTAGGAGGTCGGGTTGGGTTAGCCAGGAACGGGAGAAACAAAGATTTGGTTTAATGTAAATGATGTAATTAAGTTAACTTATCCTTCAAGAAAGTTTTTATGGGCATGACTACTCTGATAATACAAAAAGGTTTTTAGTTATACGGATTCACAATGATGACTATGAAATTAGAACTCGTGTTTATGTTTTGATTAAATTAATAATGGTTTGACTCACTTTGACTTTCAAACTTAATTATAAGTAACTGGGTTGGGGTGTGTCATTCAGTTTCATGATCCTTATTGTACAAAACATATTTGATCAACTCATTTCTATTAAAGTATTGTTCGAATCTACTGAGATCCTCTCATAAATAGACATTCCTAGTTTACAACAGATCTACAATGTTCTGGATCATTCTTAATTTATCTTGTAGGCCTACGATTGCCTTAGTCTAATCGCCATATGCACTTGAAATCCTCTGTAATGCTTGACAGACAATGACAAAGGATACATGTGCTCGCTTATAGACATTTTCACCAATAATGAAGTCCAAATCTTCATTATCTTGGGCAATTACCACTAAAGGTGAGCTATTATCACACAATAAGGGTTAAAGAAGTGTGTTTAGAGATCTAAGGCAAGAAATAATGCAAAAAATACAAAAGTGATAGTTGAACATAACAAAATGAGGACAAGAATAATGTTCTACTTCATTTCATCAAAAATTATGGCAAGCCCATACAGAATGTTACAAAATAAGAGATAATATATCCAAACAAAATACAATAAGATCCTAACTTAATCTACTTAGTAAGAGTCTCTTTCCTCGATATAACCTTGTCTTTATTGGAGTCTCCTATTGCTGGTCGGTGACCTATTTATTATCCTCTTCCTCTAGGTTAGGAGGAATGATAGGAACATATTGAGAGAATAACTCAGACTCAAGGAAAACCCCAATCTTTTCCAGGGCCTCATCCTAGCCCTTCTTAAAAAAAGTTTTAGACGAAGTCAAACTGTTTTTGGGTAAGGGGAAATTCCTTGTTCCATCCTTTGCCATAGGCAGTGTTGTTAGCCTCTTAATTTGATGCAAAAAATTAGGCAGATTCCTCGCCAACCTTCTTTAGCTACTCGACCTTCGACCTCAGAGTGGTGATCATTGTATCTTTAGCCTTCATCGTAGCGTCATTCTCCTTGGCCTTCTTCTAGGCAGCATTGAAGTCCTTGTGTTCCTACTCAATTGACCTTCCTAGGTCGGCATTATCATTTGTCTTCTCGAATATCTTGTCAAGAAGATTGTCAAGTCTACCACAAATTGCAAAACCAATACTTACCAGACAAAGAGTTTGGGAAGCATGAGAAATAAGCCTATCAGAGGGCAGGCCTCCAAACAAATCTTGGTTGGCTAGTAGACAAGCACCCCTCAGTGAGTCAAAAGCCAAGTTTGGTTGAGTGGTCCTTAAACCTTCAGCAAGGCCCTTCCCCTTATTGAGGGCATCCATAGCCTTTTGGGTGGGCAGGGTGACGTCCCATAATTTTTAATAATTAGATTGATTAAGTTTATTTATAAATTATTACAGTTTGTCAAAATAATTTAAATATCATCCTTAGCATGAAGTAGGACTCAATGAATAACGATAATAAAAAAGAATTATGATATGATAAAACCTCAAATGATAATATAGATATGATAAACCACAACCACTTAATAATAAGAGTACTATGTACCTAACACAACTATTACATGCCAAACTTCCAACGCAATACCATTTTCAACCTAAAAAAGTGCAATGCTAAGATAACACTCGCATCTCTCAACAAAATGAAATATAAATGCAATATAGATCAAAGGGTAGCTCCAACACCAATGTAATCAAAATCGATAATGTTGGCATGTAACAAATGAGTACTCATCAATGAAAGCTAAGTGTGGTACCCTAAAGCCTTTGAAATAATATGACGGGTTAGGCTTACCTCAATAAAATAATAGCTACGCACTCAAGTAGTAAAATTATCAATTATGAGTATAAATAATAAAATCTACAATTATTATTTAAATAACTTTACTTAACCCTTAATGGTGTTAACTAATGGGAGTTAAGTATTTTCAAGGGCTATGTTTTAAACTCCAACATTTTCTTATAAGTAGAATTTATTGAATAAAGGGAACCTCTAAAAACTATCATATGTGTTCTCAAAGATTAACTAAATTATAAACCCCATTAAGGCCGTTTACATGGTTATAAAATACAGTCATTCGCGTGTTATCGTTCACCGGTAAAAACCATGTCCGTTCGCATGCCACTATGTGCATGGTGAAAACTATGTCCGTTCCCACGGTGCACGAAAACCACAGTCGTCCAAAATCAATCTATACACCCCTTGTATCAAGCCCAAAATTCAGATCACCATTTCCTACAAAAAAAAAAAGTTCTATACCCCATATCCCCCAATTGTGGTCTAGGACAGTGGCTAAAGTTAACCCATACATTAAATGTTTTATTTTCTTCTTTATAATTGTGATCTTTTAATATAAAATGCCATAACTAAGAGTTATACTAAAATTTGAAGGGAACATCTTATTACATGTAAAGAGTTACCACATGATTTCGTAAGAACATTTAAGAGAAAACATATAATTTTCTACTTAATTCCATTAAACTCATTTTAGCTAAACATAAAATTGCAAGAAATGGGTTTATTTATTTTAATACCCAAATTATCATTTCTCGTTATATCATATAACCTTAATTGTTTTTGCACCATTTTCATAATTTTATAAAAATTATTTTGATAGAAATCATTATTGACATCATGGGAGGAGAGGGTAGAATTATCTTTCCTTAAATGATGAATATTAAATACCAAAAATAAAACTAGAAGAAATTCCTTTGAAAGACCTTTGTAATTGCCCCTCAAAATCCCCAATTTGTGTAGAAAAGAGTCCCACTGATGAAGAAAAGATTCCCTTTAAAGTGATAGTTCGATTGCTCTTCCAAAGTTGTAAGTTTTTTATCTAGAATAGAAAAGAGAAAATTTGTGAGTTAGGAGTTAGATTGTGGGAGGTATTAGGGTTACAGTTTTCCTTAGGTTTTTATATAAATTATCTACTTCTTAAGCTTTTACTGTTTTATCCTTAACCCTAACTTCCTCTCTACGTACAAACTTCAATTCCTTTTTAATCTTTTTCACCCCACTAATTACATTACTTAGTTTCAACATAATAATTTAAAAGTCCTAAAACATTTTAAATTATGTTATGTTCCTGAATTTCATTATTTCCCAAGTTCCTTATAAAACTTTATTTTCTATTAATTTATTTTTTTATAAAAAATCAGTTTTCCTTTAAAAACAGTTATTTAAAATTTTCTCAAAGATTTCCAAAAATTCACTCAAGAATCTGAATTAACAAATTATTCTAATTACTTAAATTCTTTTAAATTTACGGGGTATTACAATCTCCATCTTAAGAAAATGAATTCCTTCATCGGAATTCATAACTTTCTTACTTCATTCAGTTAAGAATTATATTTCTTCATAAGTTATAAACAATATCCTCATATAAAAGAGTCAAAATATCTCCTCATTTAAAATGAATCTAAATATCTCCTCATATAAAAGTATTCAAACTATCTACTCATATAAAATTAGTCTCATTATATGTGTATGAGTTAAATTCATCCCCTCGTATAAGAATGAGTCAAAATCATCTCATCACATGCGTGTGAGCCAAAATTAACTCCTCATATAAGAATGATTCAAAATCATTTCCTCGCATACGTGTGTCTCAAAATCATCTACCCATATAGGAATGAGTCAAAATAATCTTCTTATATAAGAATGAGTCAAAATAATCTCCTCATATTAGAATGAGTTAAAAATTACTAACAACTCATATACCTGAGTCAAAACAGATGGGGGCATTATTTCCTCATCAAGTCCACACGTTGCAAGTGGATTCCTCCTCGTTATGATGATTCCACTACACTCGTACTAGTGGCATCTCCTTGGAGTGAAACTTTTGGATTCGATAATTCAAAATACTCATCGACTACTCACTGTATGACTCATTCAAGTCTAAATCAATCTCACCCAAATCAATATGTTGATATGCAACCTTAAGGTAAAAAATGGATAGAATAGAAAGATATAAAACATATTATGCCCTCAATAGAGGTGGTCTGGAAGTGCTAGATGGTACGCAACCTTCCCTACCTTCTTCGTAGTCATGAATTCCTCAATCTAACGAAGGCCTAATTTCCTTATCTTTTCGAACCTCATCACCCCTTTCATAGGGAAAACCTGTAATTAAGCATGCTCTCCCACCTAAAACTCTATCGGATTTCGATTCTTATCGGCATAACTCTTTTATCTATTCTGAGAGATTTTGATGCGCTCTCTGATTAACTTAATCTTTTTACTAATTTCTTGGACATACTCTGGTCTCGAATGTGTACCCTCATCTGGGTCCAATTAGCATACCAGTGTTCGATACGTTCTTGCGTAAAGTTCCTCATAAGGAGACATATAAATGAACTTCTGATAATTACAGTTATATGCAAGCTTCACTAGTGGTAAACGGGACTCCCAAATGCCCTTGAAGTCCATTATTCACAACCATAACATATCCTCTAATGTCTCTAAAGGTCTGGACATCCATTTGTGGATGGTATGTCATGCTAAGATGGAGCTTGGTCCCCATGGCCTATTGGATATTATCCCAAAAGTGTGATACAAATGTACGGCCCCGATCTAAAATGGTCGATAATTAAACCCTATGTAAACGGACAATCTTGGTCACACATAAATGTGTAAGCTGCTCTGTCAAATAATCATAACAAACTGCCAAAAAGTGTGACACCTTGGTAAGGCGATCAATAATCACCCAAATAGAATCATGTTGTCGAGGCATCAAGGGTATCCCCGTGATGAAGTTCATCGAGATGTTTTCCCACTTGCACTTAGGAATGGGCAGAGGCTGAAGCACACCATAAGTCAATTGATGGTCCACCTTCACCATCTGACAAGTAGTGCATCTTGATACGAATTTGTCCACATCCTTATTCACACGAGCCCAACAATAATGTCGCTTCATAGCTTAGTACATTATATCCTTTCTTGGGTGTACCGAGAAAACATGAACCAGTTGTCTCCACTATAATAGCCCATATCAATTCTTGATCCAAGGGTACCACCAACCTATCCTTATAACGTAACCCGCCATCGAATCCCACTATAAAAAGGTACACCGATAGTGAGAAGTTCTGCCACCTTCCCCTTACACTTATCATCCTATGACTATCCCCGGATCACTAGTATCATAATTTTTGGAATCACTGTGAGCATACTCATGTGATCTCTGAAGTGTCTAAACTTTTCACCCCACAAATAATGTCTCCACGCATGTAATAAAAATATAATGGATGCCAACTTCAATTCCTGATTTGGGAAATGAACCTCGTGTGGATTCAACTTTTGAGAGGAGTAAAAAATTGTCCTATCTTCCAGCATTAATACGCCATCTAGTCCCTATAGAGAATCATCGGCATAAAACAAAAACTAAACTCCACTCTTGAGTGAGGCAAGAATTAACATTGAAGTTAACTTGTCTTTGAGAGTGTAAAATGCCTGCTGACACTTCTCATTCCAATAAAATACCTCACCCTTCTTAGTCAACTGGACCATTGGCCCCTCTATCTTTGAGAATCCTCAGATTAATCTCCTGTAATAACTGGATAAGCCTAAAAAGTTGCAAATCTCAATAGGCATCGTGGGTTATCCCCAATCCAACATAGCTGACACCTTACTAGGGTCCATTGATAGTGTCTGACACGACATAGCCCCAAAACATCACTTTTAGTTTTCAAAATTCATATTTGGATAACTTAACATGAATTTTATGCTCTCATAGCATCTGCAATGCAATCCATAAATGTCGATCGTGCTCCTTATCAGTCCGTGAATAGATTAAAATATCATCAATATAGATGACGATAAACGGGTCCAAATATGGTCGGAACACCCAATTCATTAAGTCCATGAATACAGTTAGGGCATTAGTTAACCCAAACGGCATCACTCAAGATTTATAAGACTCATAATAAGTCAAGAATCATGTCTTGGGCACGTCCTCCTCACACACCCTCAACTCGTGATAATCAAATCGCAAACTAATCTTCGAAAAGATAGAAACTCCTTATAACTGATCAAAAATATCATCAATCCTAGGCAGTGGATACTTGTTTTTTAAGTCACCTTATTCAACTCACGGTAGTCTATACATAGTCTCATCTACCCATCTCTCTTCCCCACAAATAACATTAGTGCACCCCAAGGTGAAGTGTTACGACGAATAAACCCTTTCTCTAATAACTATTTAATCTGGTCTCTGAGATCCTTCATATCCATAGAAACCATACGATATGGCGTTCTATCTATCGGCTTAGTTCTTGATGGCAAATCTATGATGAAATCAATCTCCTTACTCAGTGATAAGCCAGTAATCTCATCGAACACGCCAGTGAACTGCAAAACTCCAAAAATCATATATAGGGATATTGCGGTATCCTCTTGAGTCTCATCATCAATAAAATACAAGTGAGTAGTATCCCCACCCTCACCTCTAGGCATAGCCTCCAAATATATATCATGTCCTGGTACAGTAAATGGAATCCCTCTACCAACACAGTCAATCTAATCCTGATACGTACATAACCAATCAATCCATAATATCACATCGTATGTGTGGGTATCTAAAACTAATAAATTATGTACAAATCATAGCCTACTAATATCAATGCTGACCGTATCACATGACTCGATAATAATAATTGTCGATACGCCTAATGGAGTAGCTATAGATAATATCTTTGTACAAGGAGTCATAACCATTCCCGATAAACCCACAATATGTTGTGCAATAAAAGAGTGTGTAGCACCCGTATTGAATAAATATTTTGTTAGAGTGCCATGAATAAAAAACATAACATCGATAGCATGAAGAGGAACTTGATCATCCTTAGGTCCCACCTGACAGACCCTACCATATTGTAATAGGGGCTAAGGTATTGCAGCTGGTGTAGAAAGTATTATTGAATCCTGTTGCCTAAGAGTTAGAGGACCTGGAACTTGCTGATGATGTTGCTGATACTGCTAATAATTACGTAGAAAGCCCTATTATCATTGGCCTTTCTAGCCCTGAGCAAACTAGCTTAGTGGTTCTGTCTTGGACTCACTTGGGCCATCTTTCTGCTTATAACTAAATACTTCACTCCTGAAATAGACTAGTGGATACTATCCATGGGCGGTATTACCCTGCATCCCCTACTTATGTTGACCTTTCCCACCTTGCTAGGGCCTCTGCTAGTTAGATAAAAACTTCTTCCATGGTCCTTAGACTTACTATCACGAACCTCCCTTTCGATCATTGTCGGTTCCCATCTTATTCTTAAGTCTACCTCCCTGGCCCCATTTTCTAACTTCTTCCTATGCTCAGATCAATCCATATAAAGGGTGAGTGTTGCATTAACTATCTCGGTATACATAGAATAAAAAGGATTTGATATCATGATCTAATGAATAGAGTAAATGAGACCTTACATGAAACATCTAATCTTCTTTTTCTCCATATTCGCTTCCTCCAAGTCAAACAACGATAAGTTTGTGAACTCCTTCGCATACTCAGTAATCGTACGAGTTCCCTATTGAAGGGCTAAAAATTCCTTCCTCTTCTATGTGCGAATGGACTCAGGGAAATACTTGTCATTGAATTTCTCTACAAACATGACATCAGTCATTTGATCTCTTTGTGCAGGTGACGCGACTAAAAACTTGTGTACAAGTATCTACAGCTCAAGTGTGAGTCGGTCGCTTAAATAATAACCCGGTAAATCGGGTGTCGAACTCAGGGAACGAGATGAAAGATCGTGACGACTACTATAATAGGCTTCTAAAACCTAACTATCGACTCACTAACAGAAATAAGAAATGGTGATGAAATTGTCTTTGTGAAGTCCTATGAACTAATAAAAAATAACTAATGAATGAAACTTACTACTAAAAGCGTGATAAAATTTGTTTAAGTTCTAGAAATAAACTATGTGACAAATTGGGATGGAATAAACTCCCCGGAACCATCGGTAATTATGTTGAAAATAAAACGTTTAAGAATTATATACATAATTCAGAGAAAACCTTAAATTATTTAAGTATGAACTAAATTAGGATTAACTCCGCACAATACCTAGTCAAAAATAAAATTTACGTGGAAGACACAATTATTGACACACGTGTTATATCCTTAAACACTCCGGTTACCTACAACAAACGATGTTAAAAGACCTACAATACTCGTCCAGCCAAAATATCAAGCCTCTAAATTATTTATTTAATTCCATTAAGTTTTACATCCATCCATAATACCAGGTTTGGTTCACATACCCCAACCCTGTAAAAATTTAGCCGGACATGGAATAGTTAACCTTAACCATGATTTCTAGATTGCACAAAAATATAATAATATATAGAACGTAAGAAAACATGTATTCAATCTCAAACTCAAAAGAAAGAATAATTATATCCTAAAGATGCAACCTTAAAAAGCATAGAGAAGAAGATAATACTTATATTGAGAATATGTGCAAAAATAAGAAAATAATGTATGCTTCTTGTTCCTCTTTTTACTAGCATTCTTCCTCTCTCCAAAAGTATGTAAAAACTAGGGTTAAACAAAAATAAACTAAGTCTAATAATATGTTACTATCCATTTGGTCGTTTTCAGAAGAGTTTCAAACCAATACAACACTAGGTAAAAATTTAGGATAAATGCAAAATTCGCCTATAGGACATCCGAGCTGGTTCGCCCAGCGAATCGATTCTCCTTTAGTCAGAACCAATTTGCATGAGGTTAATTTTACTCTTTTGCCACTGCATCATTTATCAACTTTAAATGCGCATAACTTCTTCACCGTAACTCAAATTTGAATGTCATTTTTTCCAGTATACTCATAGCTTCGAGCTCTTCAACTTTCCTTTGGTTTTTGCATCTGAGTTCGGGCTGCAAGACTACTTAAATGCCCTTGGATTTTCTTTCCTTCTTTTCTTTCTTTATTTCGATTTTCCTCTCGCATTCACTTGCACGAAATACTTGTAAAATAAGTGAGAAATACACAAAATAAGAAATACTTGTTGAAAAGGGTTAGTAGCATAAATATGAGATAAATAAAATCTAATTACAACGCACGGTACCGTAAAATAATCGAAATTAAGGGGATAAATATAAAATATTTATGCCGAATCAACCCCCCCCCCCCCCCCCCCCCCCCAACTAAGGACCTTGCTCATCCTAACAAATGTTAATAGAATAATCATATTGTCAAAACAAACTTCCAAACGATTTATGAGGATAGAAAACCTCTTTTGTGGGCAAGCGATGGCATTTAGCGTATGCAACAAGCCGTTAAACCCATAGGATACCCTGGTATGTCGAATGGTGTCTCGTGAGGGTCTGCAGTGAATTTACCCCCAAAATTCATTTTTTGACTCAAATAAAATATCAAAATAATTAAAAACCGTATAATTAAAATTACTTAAAAATGACCACTTTAATTTTTTATTCAATAATCTTAATTTATAAGTGTGTGTGTGTGTGTGAAGCCTAGAATTAAATCGTTAATTCCTACCGATTGATCATTACGTTACTTTTCGAAAATTCTCTTTGATTCAAATTCTCACGGGATGCTCTCACGAACGAATCTCTTAGAATGTGACTATTTTCTCCCAGTGCGCGTGATATTAAGAGTAAATTTAATGGAGTTAAATCACGCTCACAATTTGAAATACAAAATTATATGGGTGAAAAAATCTCATCAACGGATTACGGTTATAGGAAAACAGAAAACATCATCTTTTATTCGCACCATATAATATCTTTTCGTATTTTAGCTCTCCACATGGTAATTAATTTCATTATTCGGACTCGGCTAGGACTTTTTCGGTTATGGTGTATTGGGTAAAATTAGGCGTCCTTGGGAAATTTTGAATTCAAAAATTTTCTTATGATGTCCGTTAGCGCTTTTTCGGGCTTTTGCTCATTTTCTCTTCTTTTTTTATTTGTTTATATTTCTTTTCTCGCAATGTTTGTTGAGCATTGTTCTATTTTTCTTACACCTTTTTGTGCATTTTTTGGACGTAATTTATGAATATTCGATTCTCACAATTCCGATCTCTTTTGATTATTCTGGTTAACAAACGAAAAGGAAGAAATTTATTAGGCTCAAATTGGTTTGCAAAAGGATAATTTTTCACAACTTTTTATGGCTAATATTTTCGGGTGACAAACGATGGCCTAACTTTATTTATCCAAACTAGTAATTATATTACCATATGCGTCTCGAGTTTAATTTTATTTTAGAGATATTTTTAGCTCATTTTCAAAACAACACCTCACTCGTTTTTCGTAACCGAACAAAACAACAATTTTAGAGATCATTAACAAATTTTTGACACTTAAAAGAACTTTGAGTTAATTTTTAACTCAGAGTGATTTCATTACTTAGAAAAAATTATAGGCTCAAAATCTCATTAGGTAAAAAATCTTCACACTTATTAGTTAAGTCATCAATTTTCGATCAATTTTCATCTTAGGCCAATTTCGGCTTAGTGCATTTGATTTTTACAAATTGAGACTTTAAACAAAATATTTATTGGTATTTTTGAAGAATTAAAATTCATATTTTTATTTATTTTGAAAAAAAAAACAATTTTGACTTTTTCATAACTTTTCAATTTTTTTTGGGAAATTTTTGAGTTTTTTATTTTTTATGAACTTTTTGATATTTTTCAAATTTTTGGGAGGCATTTTGAAATTTGTGAAGTTTAAAAATTCATGTATACACCCCCCCCCCCCCCAACTTAGACTTTTGCAATGTCCTCAAACAAAAGAACTAAAATCTAATTAAGAAAGAAAAAGTACGGAATTAAAAGGAACAATTGAACAAAATGCAAATTTTTTTCATTAATAACAAACACTAAATACAATGCGATAAAGAGAAGAGGAATTACATGGCTCTTTTAAAAAAATGGAAATACAATGGTAAATCAAAGAACTACATATCACAGTAACACCAAAAGACAGTTTCAATGGGACGAGTCGGGTGCATTGGGCTTAAGGGCGTACCGGTCATAAAAATAACTCAAAAGTTTGGAATTTGGACCCATTTGTAAGAGATAAATCTCCGCTTGGAGACGGACCATCATGCTTGTATCGCGATGGTAGTCATGCTGATCCTCCCAATACTCGTGAATGAACCCGTCAAACCTAGTCTCTAAATCGTGAATGTGGCGGTAAATAATTGTCGATTGCTAAGCACCCTCGTCAAAATCGGGCCCATAATCTGATTCCCCCTCCTCCTCTCTAATGTGGTCACCTCCCACCTCGGGCTCCTCTTCCTTGTCCTCCATTTTAATGTTTCAAAAATCAGGGGGGAGGGTGGATCACCCTCATTTTCCGCACACTCCTATCAATGGACATGCGCCCAATTGGTTTTGGAATGCAGATAGTATTATGACCGCCCCACACACCGGTGTCTTTTAATTTCTCCATAATTCAACTCGTGTATGATAGAGATACTTTTCCCTTTTTTGTTGTAGGAGGCATTAAGTATCTCATGGTAAAAGATTAGGGCGAGGTTGATTTCGCTTTGCTCGTCTAGGAATAATATAACAACTTGTCGTGACAGAGGCGGACGGAGAAATTGTTTATCTTTTGGAGGATGGTGCCGCGCGTGATGAGGTGTGTGTAGCGGATATAATTGGAAAGTTGACCCATGGGGAAGGTGTCCATGATGCATTCGTGGCCAGATGCCAAACGAGTAACACATTCTTCTTTGGAGATATACGGGGCGGGATTGGGGTAGGTGTGTTGTTGACGGATGATCACGCCTTTTGCCCGCATTTCATTGGATTATGGCAAAGGAGATATGAATGCGGGTTTTGTCAACATATGATTCATGGAAGGTGGGGTACTTGCGCACTAGTGGGCCATAGAAATGGCTCACTTCTCAGTCATACACGGTGTTGGCGGGGGGATTGAAGATATCCCACCCTGTGTGTCTTTATAAGAGCGCGATTACATTTTGGAGGAGTTGGTACCATTTTACTTTCCACTCAACAAAACGACTCAGGTGGGCTTGAAGTGTTCGTTAACCCAATCCCTCTCTTGATTAGAGCGAAAGATGTGATCTTGACCCTCCTCAAGGATTTTGGTGGAATCGTATTTGGTGTAGCAGGTCATGTATGGAATTTGGAGGATGGGAAGTAAGAGGAATTTTAGAAAATAAAAACAGGATTTAAGTGTGGAGGAGATGATGGTAGAAGTGGGGATTTGGTGGGGAAGGAAAAAGTGGAGGTGGGAGAGGGTGGGGCGAATGAATATGGTGGGAAAAGGAGTTTTGGAAGTGTGAATTTTCGGAATGAAGGGGGATGAATGTGGTGGGAAATGGAAAAGTGGGGAAGAATTCTGAAATAGGACATCTCAATTGGTTCGTCCCTAAGCGAACCAGTTCCCCTAAAAATTCTACCCAAACGTGGTTTGTGTCGCCTTTTTTCATAGGCTATGTGTGTAAAGTTGGTTTTACTCCTCTCTAATACACTATACCCTCCACTCAATTTGGAACTCCAGGGCACCTCAAAATCTCACCGTAATATGATGTGCGCTCTCTTGTGTGTGGTGTGCCATTTCGGTGTTCCAAACCCATTTTTAGCGTGGACTCGACGAATGTCTAAAAAACCCTAAAATTGATACGACTCAACAATATATAATAAAAATCACTCCATAAGCATCGGGGGTGCGACGACCTCTTATGGAATCTTATTCCACTCCGTAAATGGGATATGACAATCAAATTGTGTCAGCTTCCTTGACACACCTCGAGATATGGCTTTAAGCGTTGTCCATTAACTTTAAATGTGTCCCCACTAGGGATGTTTTTTTTTTTCTGAACTTCCGATTTTTGCGATTTCGAATTCGATTTTTTCCGAATTTGGAATGAAATTTTAATTTTCCAAATTTCGATTTTCTGATTTTTGAGGAAAAAAAATCGGATCGAAAATAGAAAATAATTCTGAATTTTTTATTTTTCGATTTTTCTGAAACTATGCCAATCCGGGTTTTTTCCGAATTATTTCTGATTTTTTTCAGAATTATTTTTATATATTTTATTTTTTCGATTTTTTGAAAGTTTTCCATATCCCGCACCGATTGGGAAAAGGAGAGGGCTCCAAAGTGTGATCTATAAAAGGAGAGTATCTTCCTAACTTCTACACAAATGAAAAAATGGGTCAAATCCTCATGTATTCACATGTTGGGTTAAACCATTTCCTTTGTTTATTTAAAATGAGAATTTCGAGTAATCGAAAATTGATTTTTTTTTAAAAATTTTGGAATTTTTGAAATTTCAGGATCTTTAATATATTCGAGGAATTTCCATTTTTTTCGATTTTTTGATTTTTCTGAATTCGATTTTTTTTTAATTTTTCAAAAAAATCGGATCGAAAATCAATTTTATTTCCAAAAAAATCAAAAAAAAATTCGAAGCGGTATTTTTCGATCCGTTCCAACCGAAACACATGCCGAGTCCCCCACCCTTTAGGTTCTTCAATTCTATCGCACCGTGGGGAAACATTTCTTTTATGACGAGCGAGTCGATCCATCGCGATCGTAACTTGCTGGAAAATAAGTATAATTGAGATTTGTAAAGAAGCACTTTTTTACCCGAGCAAAACTCTTTTCGATGGATAGTTAGCTCGTGTACGAGTTTCATCCTTTCTTTGGAGATATGGGTGCTTTCATACGCATCGTTGCGTATTTCTTCCAACTCGTGCAATTACGATTTTTGCACTTCATAGGCTTTATTGATGTTATAGTTTAACCTCTTAATGGCTCAATACGCTTTGTGCTCGAGCTCAACGGGGAGTTAGAAAGGTTTTTCATAAACAAATTGGAATGGGGAGATTTCGAAAACATTCTTATACGCGGTCTGATAAGCCCATAGCGCATCGATCAATCTAGTTGACCAATCCTTTAGATTTGGATCAACGGTCTTTTCGAGAATTTATTGGATCTCTCGATTTGATAACTCAGCTTGCCCGTTCATTTAGGGTGGTAAGTCGTCCTAACCTTGTGGACAACTTCATACTTTCTCATTATTTTTCAAACGGTCTATTGCAAAAGTGTTGCAATTATCACTAATAATGGCCTTCGGAGCACCAAAGCGAGATAGTATGTGTTCATGGATGAACTTTACCACCACCTAACTGTCATTCGTCTCGATGGCTATGGCCTCAACCCATTTTGACACATAGCCTGTCGCGATAGGGATGTATAGGAAACCAAAGTAGGAAGGGAAAGGTCCCATGAAGTCTATTCCCCAATCATCGAATATCTCGATGATGAGAATAAGGGTCAACGACATCATGTCTCGTCGAGTGATTGTTCCCATTCTTTAGCGCCTATCGCAATATTTACAATGGGAATTCACATCCCGAAAGATTGTGGAAAAGTGGCCTCCATAAGCATTCGAATGATAAAATTGGATGATACTAGGGATCTCGTCATCTGGCACACATCCCCGGATAATTTGGTCGGCACGATATTTAAACAGTACGGATCGTCATAAAAAACATACGTGACCAAGTGAAGAACTTCCTATTTTCTTGCGATGTCCAATCGAAGGGGATGACCCCCACGACTAGATAATTAGCAATGTCCATAAACCAGGGGAGAGAGAAAGTGGCAAATAATTGGTTATTCGAAAAATACTCGTTTATGGGTATAGGATCTTTAGGTATGTCGGGTGAGATCCTTGATAAATGATCGGCTATGGCATTCTCTACTTCTTTCTTGTCTTTAATGGAAAGGTCAAATTCTTGGAGTAGTAAGATCCACCTAATGAGGCGCGTGTTCGCATCCTTCTTGGAAAGAAGATATTTTAGCGTTGGGTGGTCGGTAGAGCAAGTAATGGGTGAATCGATGAGATAAAAACAAAATTTGTCTAGGGCGAATATTATTGCTAGCAACTCTTTCTCCATGGTGGAGTAATTCAATTGAGACCCAGTTAAACTTCGGCTAGTGTAGTATATAACATGGTCTTTCTTATCTCTCTGTTGACCTAAAACTGCCCCTATCGCATAATCACTCGCATTACACATAAGCTCGAATGGAAGGGTCCAATCTGGAGCCTACATGATAGGAGCGGAGATTAACATGTTTTTTAATTTTTCAAAAGATTCTTGGCGTGTTTCACTCCATTTAAAAGGGGCTTCTTTCACAAGTAGGTTACTTAAGGGACTAGCGATGGTGCCAAAATCCTTAATAAACATACGATAGAACCCCAGGTAACCCAAGAATCAGCATAAGACTTTTAGTGACCAAAGTGGGGAAAGTTCGGCAATAATGTTGATTTTCGCCCTATCGACCACTATACCCTTAAATAACACGATGTGGCCAAGAACTACGCCTTCGATAACCATAAAATAGCACTTATCCCAATTTAGTACCAAGTTCTTGTCCAAACATCGGGCAAACACCTTTTTGAGATTAGCGAGGCAATGGTCAAAGGAAGAGCCGAAGACACTAAAATCATCCATGAACACCTCAAGGCCCCTTTTGACCATGTCACTAAATAGACTAATCATGCACCGTTGAATGATCTCGGGTGCATTACACAATCCATATGGCATATATTTATAGGAAAATGTGTCGAAAGGACATGTGAACATAGTATTCTCTTGATCTAAAACATCCACCTCGATTTGGTTATACTCGGAATAACCATCTATAAAATAGTAAAACAGGTGGCCCTCTACTCTCTCAAGCATTTGGTCCATAAACGGCAAAGGGGAATGGTTTTTTCGAGTGTTGGCATTGAGCTTCCCATAGTTCATGCAAATGCGCCACCCGGTGGTGGTACGTTTTGGGATAAGTTCCCCCTTTTCTTTTTGTACCACTATCATTCACAAATTCTTCAGGATGACTTGAAAAAGACTCACCCATTTACTATCCGAGATGGGATAGTTTATGCACACATCCAATAACTTTATAATATCTGCTCTTATGACATCTCTGATCATTAGGTTCAAACACCTTTGCATCTCCCTAAAGGGTATCACGTCATCCTCTAAGTGGATTTTATGGGTATAAATTAAAGTACTTATACCCTGCAAATCCGCAATGCTCCAACCAAAATCATTGTGGTTCTTCCTTAAAATGGCCATAAGCTTTTCGTGTTGCTTTTTATTTAGGCTCGAGGAGACAACAACAGGATATGTATCCTTCTGTCCTAAATAGGCATATTTGACATTAGAAGAAAGCTTTTTCAACTTGGGGTTGTGAAATTTCTCATTAAAGGGAATAATGCATGATTCTCTCGGTGGTATTTCCTCGAATCAAGAGACCCAGCTAATATCTCTTACTTTATCATCGCTACCATCCTCATCTAAATACTCTCTCATCTCCCTCACCTCTCACTCAAAATCAGTGTAGGCATTATCGCTCTCACTTACCGTAACAAGACAAGCCCCTAACGGATTACTAGTGTGATTACCCAAAAGTGTTTGTGCACTACCTCCTTTATAAGATCCAACTCGTGTAGCTTGTCCTCATCACCCATTTTCTTGGCGATGTTAAAGACATTAGTCTTGAGTGTCATGTTCCCGAACGGGAGTTGCATTTGCCTATTTCGCGTGTTAATCAAAGCATTAGCCATAGCTAAGAATGGACGGATAAGGATCATGGGAACATGATGGCTCGAGGGAGAGGAGGGCTCTGTGTCCCAAATGACAAAATCTACCAGGAAGTAAAAAGTGTCGACTTGGACGATCACATCCTCAATAATCCCCTGAGGTATTTTGGCAGAACGATCTGTGAGTTGGAGAGTAATTTTTATGGGCATACGGTCCCCTAAATCAAGCTATCTATAAATGGAGTAAGTGACAATGTTAACACTCACCCTTAAATCTAATAACGCCTTATCAAAATTTACTCTCTCTAATAGTGCACGAAATGTTAGGTGCATAATACGTCACGAATATTGCATACTCGGCAGCCACGGGAAAAAGAAATTTTCCCAACCTTCTGGGAGATGATGATGCTGATAGTACCCACAATCAAGTGGATGGTGGGGACAAAAAGAAGGGTGATTCTAGGAAGAAGCCCCCAGCCGCCAAGTGAGATGAGTCTCTCTTAAAAAGATTGAGAAGAGGTCTTGCTACTAGGCAGGTTGGAGAAAATATTGATGCGACCAACAGAGCTTGATCGATGTTACTCCATTTGGTGTTGGCTCCTCTGTAGCCATAGGTCATGGATTGGCTGGGAAATTAATTAAATTTGGTACTCTTCTAAACCACCGAGGTGCTGCTTCTTCTCTGCCCCGACTTAAAATTTTTGAAAGGGTCGCTCAAAACCTTGCTATGGTTAAAATTCTTCTTTTACTCTTTCGTACTTTGTACTTTGACTTCTTGTACTGATTTTTCCTTTCTTTTTGCAATTTCTAGTTAATTTTAACCAGATGTTGGAGAAGGATGATGCTCTTCATTCTTATTCAACTGATGTTGAAAAGGCTTTTGCTGGTCTCAAAAAATCCTTGCTTGACTCCCAATAAGTACTGGAGACTTAAAAGAAAACTTGGGAGAACAAAATAAAAGTTACTGAGGAAGCTCGACAGAAAGCTGTGAATGAGGCTGATGAAGTTTAGAAGCAAGTGGTTGAGCTGACAAAGGGCCTAACTGCTGAGAAGGACAAAAGGAAGAAGGACTGGAAAAATTCCTTCAATAAAGGCTGAGAAAACCTATCACTGTTGCCTCTGCTCATATTGAGTATGCAAACAAGAAATTTTTCCAAGATGGTTGATCGGTTGCACTGAAAGATATCGACACCGTGGAAGACTCTAAACTCTTCCAAAGGCATGAGTCTGGAGCTCCCCTAACATGGATGATGAAGTTGAAGATGATGGTTCTGAGGATTCATCTCTAGTGGTTGAGTCTTCAGCCGACTAACCTAAGAATGTTGTTGTGTCAGTCCTCCCACCCACCAAGCAAGTCACTCTAGCCATCCTTTCTACCAACCAAGCTGGAATTGAACAGAAAGAGAGAAGGTATAGATTTGATCGATAGTTGGACTCTGTATTTTTTTGCCTATCTTCTATTTCTTTTTTGCTGTATTTATGATTTCCCTTCATATCAATAAAAGGACTTTTTCTTCATACTGTTTGTCGTTTCTTGGCTATTATTATATCTTCTTTTATTAAATGTTACTTTATTTTTCTAGTTCATGGCCAAGATGGAATAACTTTATTCTACTGACTCTGAGTTGATCAAGCACTGCAATAGTTTGTTCAAATCTGGCCACATGGCTTTGTCCGAGGAAGATTTATCAAACTTGCTCGGGGCGAAAGCCATTGATTAAGCCAAGGATGCGTATATTTATCTCAAGTTTCTTCTTGACCGGGTTGAGGCCAATAACGTGGCTTACTTTAAAATAATTGAAGAACTTCAAAATGAGCATAATGAATCTAAGTCTCTCCTTTATACTGATTATGAAGACAAGTACAAGGCTTTGAGGAGAAGTTCGAGAAGCATATTTCTGTCTTTAGGAAAAAGGAATTCATGCTCAATTGTGAGATTGATAATCTATAGACATTGCCAAGTTATTGGAGGAAGAATATATTAAGTTAATGAGTGAATTGGACTCCTTGAAGGCTCCTTCTACAACTTTTGCTAATGATGAAGGGGTATTATTCATGGAAATTAAGAATATTAGGCTGATGGAGGAACTGGAAGCCCTGAAGAAGTCCAAAAATGCTTCTACCTCCCGACTAAGATCTAGATTTATCCGACCTACAATTGATGAGAACAGAACTCAACAAAAGCTTGCAAATTAGGTTGCGCATATAAAGGCCAAGAACTTAGGCATTATTGAGATGTCTCAAAAGATCCAAACTTCGAACTTGCAACTTTCCACCCAGCCTTCTCAATTACAAACTAAAGATAGAGTGTTGAAGAAGTTGTAACACTAGGTTGAAAGATTAACCTTCCAGTTTCACAAGCAACCCTGAGAAGTTTGGATGGAAGGGTACAATGAAGCTCTTGGATGATTTGACGATCATTTTAGTCAAGCTCGGCGTGAAGGCTATACATGGGGCTGGACCAATTGCATAATAATTATGAAGATTGAACAGGACAGCAAACTATGGTACTGGGTTAATCCTGGGTTCTTAGACTGTGACAAATGTCCCTTCAAGCTTGACGTTACCTGGATCCCTTTAGAAACTATTCCCCGATGCTTGATCTCTAAATATTTAGGGGATTATGGCTTGCACAATGAGCTGGAAATAGTTAGCCCCCCTCATTTATTGAATACTCTGAGCAGTAGTAACAGGAGAATGCTTCACGATTTTAACTTTATCAACTCTTCATACACATTAGATGATCCTCCAGCAGGCATGGAACCAATGTCGAGCTCCTCTAAAGCTTAAGGAAAGCGTCCAGTAGAATAATTTGAGAATAATCTGTTCTTGCATTTCATTTGTACACAATATTTGCATGTAATCATCATTTGTATAAATGAAATACAATTTATTAACTTATCTTGTTAATTTCTGGATGATTGAATGACTTTGTTGTTTCATTAGTTCTACTGATACACTTAGGCATTTGCCTAAATTTAGTATCAGTTACCAATGATATGGCCATAGGTTCCACTATTGCACCTATATTAAATCCAAGTTTAGCACTAGTCACCCGTGGTATTGCCATAGGTTCTACTAATGCACCCAATTTTTTTGGTTTAACATTAGTTACCAGTGGTGACCAAGCATATGTGGAATATGGGTCTACATTCCTATTTAGGAATCTTCACAACGTGCTTCCTCCATTTTGCTTTGTTTGGATAAAACTTATTGATTTTTATACAGAGTTTTATCCCTGATTTTTCTTGACCAAGTATGGAGGACATAAAACCCTGTTTTGACTTGGGTTTGTGTTTTTTCGATCAAGTATTGAATTTCGGTTGTCTTGCCGATCAAGTATCGCCTTTACCGACTACCTACCAAGTAGTTATGGGGGGATGCATATCACCAATATTCCCCCAAAAAATCAAAAAAAATGGAAAAAAATAACTTTTTATTGATATTGAAGCAAATTGATTACAAAAGATATTGCTTGTTATATTACTAGTAGTAGTTCCTAAGATGCTTGATATCCCAAGGGCTTTTGAATTATTCCCCATACAAAGTTTTAATTCAATAAGTTCCTGGTCAAACAATTGTTGTGACACGATAAGGTCCGTGCCAATTGGCTTCAAGCTTGTTAGTCTTCTGAATCACCTTCTTAAGTACATAATCCCCCTCTTTTAAGTTGGTCGACTTCACCCTCTTGTTATAAAAGCGTGTTGTTTGTTGTTGATAAGCAGCAATCCTCAAGGCTGCATCTTCTCGCACCTCTTCCAACATATCTAGGTCTAGCCTTCGTATCAAATCACTGGCGAGAGAATTAAAATCCAACACTCTATGAGTTGGAAAACCTAGCTCAGCTGGTACCACTACTTCAGTCCCAAATGCTACCCTATATGGTGTTTCCCCTGTTGCAGCCCTAAGAGTTGTTCGGTAGGCCCATAATACTAAGTGCAATTCATTTATCCAGTTTCACTTTGCTTAATTAAGTCTATTCTTCAACCCATTGAGCAAGGTTCAATTTCTCACCTCGGTCTGCCCATTGCTTTGAGGATGACCTGGAGCAGAAAGTAACTTTTGGATCTTGGATTGGGCACAGTATGCTGTAAACTCCTCATTGTCAAACTGGGTATCATGGTCAGTAATGAAGTCATATGGAAAACCATATATACAAATGATGTTTTTTTCCAGATGAACCAGTACACCTTCTCATAGCGCATATCCACTACTGGTTCTGCTTCAACCCATTTAGTGAAAATAATCAACATCTACGACCAAGTACTTAAATCTTCCTCGGGTGGTTGACAATGGCCTGACAAAGTCTATTTCCCAAATAGCAAATGGCCAGGGTGAAGTATTGGGAGTCAAAGTTGCATTGGAGTTTTGCGAATGTTGAAGAACTTCTGGCACTTATCACACTTCTTTGCAAAAGTTTTACAATCTTCCCTCATGGTCTGCCAGTAATACACTTGAGTATTCATCCACTGTATTAATGATATTCCTACCACATGAGCTCCACAAGATCCCTCATGAACTTCTTCTATTAGATCTCTAACTTCCGTTGGGTGAACACAACGCTGCAAAGTAGCTATTAACCCTCTTTGGTATAGAACTCCTTTATTTAACACGTACCTTACTACCTTATACTTAAGCTTTTGGTCAAAGTTGGATCTGCTGGGGTGACACCCCGCCTAATAAAATACCGGGTGATCAGTCATATACCAAATTAAAGCAGGAATCTCAGTTGGATCATCCTTAGCATCACTGTCGAAAACTTTTTAAAAACTTACTAACCACCTAGTATTCCAAAAGCTGGTGCCAATTTTAACTTTTTAATTACACAAAACAGTACATGCGGAAATAAATATAAAACCATTCACACAACTGAATAAAACTCAACTGAATAATTAATTAAATAATTTTTCGAATAAACCATCGGCCACCAAAGTGAAATAATCCAAAATGAATATCTAACACCGGAATAAGATAAGTCTTAAAACTGAACTGAAAGTCTGGGCGACATGCCCTAAATAAAACTGAAACTGATAAGTGATTCCTACTCTAGGAATGAATGAATGATGCGTCTAATCCAAACTCCTGCTAGCATCCACATATGTCGCAGCTCTGTGTCCCTGGAATAGAATATCAATCCTGGCGTCCCTGTGGCTGGACACCTAAAAGGTTTTGAAAATAGTTTTATATCAAGGGTTAGAACCCAAAACATTTTGAAAATATTTAGCAAGTTAATTAACTGCAGTAATTTAAAATGCATGAATGCGCTTCATATTTAAGTTAGTGTCGCACTCCCTTGTGGACATTCTCACCCCTCCACTATTGTGCACACCTAACGGTTACCTTGACCCCCACCGAGTTATACTACCCCGTCCAACTAGTCCTGGTATAACCTCCCCTTGCCATACTACTCTAACCCGAGTATATTGATTTCTTGAATTATAAGTGATCTCACAATTAACTTAATTAATTCCTCTTAAATAGTAGCATATAACCGTGTCACAAGTTATATAAAGGAAATACATCACACACTATATTATTACTCGTATATAATATTTACATACGTACCTTTACCACAACATGCACACATATAACATACGTATATCCATCCCTTCGAGTATACCCTCGTCGGATGATTCCCTCTAAAATGCTATCTCGGTAGGTGTGCTCACAAAACCTAGTTTCCCCAAGTTGGAATCGCTCACCAACTTGGCCCAAAATATAAACGTAGTGGAGGCGGTCATATTCCTTCCCTGAAAGTGAGATAAATCCCTCACCCATATATACCGGACGCTATGACCTGGGGATATACTCGCCCTACTCCTCAAGCTAGGGGATTCACCCACATTGCGCAACCTCCCTTGATAGCGTTAGAGTATATAAATTGAATAAATATATAGTCACTGATATTTAATATCACACACAATATATACACGTATATATATACTATCACTACACCGTATATATATAATATAAACCCCGGCTTCACCGTGTACTCTCAACCCGTAACACTAGCCTGTAATTTTCTGAGTCTCTCGCCTGACTCAACTAAATAAATTTTCTCACTTATTAAATTATCACTATTCCGAGTCTATGGTCCGACTGTAATTTAATTAATTCACACATTAATTAATATAATATTTTTCCCGAGTCTATGGTCCGACTCTAATATAAATACTTCACTCATTAATTTATATAACAGTTGCCCGAGTCCATGATCAGACTCTCATTTAATTAATTTACACATTAATTAATTAATACCAATCCGAATCTGTGGTCCGACTCTCATATAATTAATTTACACATTTATTCATTTATTACCTTGCCGAGCCTACAGTCCGACTTTAGCTAATTAATTACACATTAAATAAACTTAACACTTTCCCGAGTCTATAGTCCGACTCTACCTTAATTGATTTTTCATTAATTAATTTAATACTTGGTGTCACCCAACCATCATACTCGGACTCACTCACTTGGCCCATAACTTAATATTTTCCGAGTCTATATTCCGACTCCAAATTAACCTATTCTCTCAATAATAATTTCATACTTTGGTGTCACTTAACCAACATACCCGGACTCGCTCACTTGGTCCATACTTAAATCTCAAAATTTAATTCCCACATATTCGCCCCTAATGTGTCACTCATTTATCCCTCCCAAATCTCCTAATTATTTGTATCTGTAATCGCTAGGAGCCATGTCTTGTATTTATTTGACACTAAATAAATAAGTCTCAAAAGGGTTTTATCTAAATTTCTCCCAATTAAAATTATACCAAGAGAAAATCCAAAAATAAAACAAGGGTAACAAAACAACCTGACCTGGCAAGATTTCTCCATCGTCGATCGATCGATGGCCCCCAACCGATCGATCGATCATCCCTGGACAGCCCTTCTTCCCCACTGAATTCCACCATTAACGAATTCCACGGTTTGTAAACCTTAATTTCAACCTCTAATCAAGCCATCCCACCACATAAACATGTTGAACTATAACCCTATACATCATATACATCTTCTAGTATATAAATTTCTCAACTTATCTCACAAATTCCGAAATGGGTTTTTCCATAAATCTCCATTATCCCTAATTCCAGATTCAAATTCCACCATTTTATATTCCGATTTCTCATTCAAATCAGATATCTATAATTAAAGATATATATAATACACCTATTTCTTACTTTGAATCTCAGCCAAGTATTCCATTAACAAAAACCCAATTTTCACCCATTTATACCCAAAAATGAATTTCAAATTACACATCACTAGAATATGAATTGGATATCAAAATTGATTACAGCAAGTTAACCACTTGCCTGGAATTGTTCGTAGGGTCTGATTCCGTTGGTGTAGAATGGTTGATGAAGAACACACCAATTAGTCCCTTAATTTGGCTCTAAAATCCCCAAATTGACTCTTGATTTGCTCTCCCCCAATGCCCTCTCAAACCCTAGGTTCTCCCTTGTGTTTTCTGCCGTTTTCCTTTCTTAGATTTAGGTCTTAAAACACTAATCCCGTTTTTAGCCTAATGGGCCTAATTAAAATAGCCCAAATCACCCCGTGTGGGCCCGGCTATGCCCAAAAATACCCCGAAACCCAATTACTACCCCCGGGTACTCTTTTCTAACTATCTTGACCCATTTGGACTCAACCGCGCCCTCAGATTTTCCATCCGAAATACCTTTTGACATTGTCCAATTTTGACCTCAAAATGCGACACACGAGATTTCGAACAATTAAACTTAAAAGTCGCCAATTATAAATAATTCGGCTCACTCAAATAAATTCTCCAACTCATGAATTTAAGTTTCTCCAATTTAAATATTTTTATGACTCCCAAAATAATTAAATATTTAATCCTCAAATTTACGGGGTGTTACTGCTGGTAGAATTCCTTTTTCAACATAAGCTCTGATGGGATCCATCCGGGAAGGTCCCATTTCTAGTGCAATGAAATTAATCATCAAATCTTCATCAATACTCCGACTAGCTAGAATCTCAATGGGGATTGTTCTCCTAAGTTCAATCCCAGTTGCTGGTGCAAGTTGAGCAAGTGCATCAGCTCGGGTATTCTCCAATCTTGGAATCCTGCTCATCTGAGCGATCAATTTGGATATAATCTCCAGAGTTTTAGCGAGGTACCTTATCATGAACTCACCTTTGGCTCCATATAAACTTAAGATCTGATTGACCACCAATTGAGAATCACAGTGTGCCACAACTTGCTCGAAGTTTAGTGTTTGAGCCAAACTTAATCCCACAATTAATTCTTCGTACTCCACTTCATTGTTTGAGGCCTGGAACTGGAATCTAAGCGAGTACTCATTATCAATCCCGTCAGGGGTATTGAATATAATACATGCTCCACTTACTGTCGCACACGAAGATCCATCCACATATAAATTCTATAGTGGGATGTTGTTGTCAAAGCCTTGGTCTGATAATGTCCCATAGTGGAATACCTTCTTTCTTGCCTCATCATATCTTTGAGCCATCTCTTGCATTCTTGTTAATTGTTTCGGTAGGCCGGCAGCAACTTCTTCTGAGCTTTCCCCTGTTGGGGTCTGCTTGGACTAGGCCAGTCAATGGGTCAGGTCTAGACCCGGACCCGACCCGAATTTGATCCGTATAATAGGGTCTGAGCATATTTTTTTTGGACCCGAGACTCGAAGACCCATTTATTAAACGGGTAGGGTCTGAATCTTATACAAGACCCGACCCGGATTGTATATTATTATTTTTTAAATATATATACATATACTATAAATTTATAAATATATCTTATCAATATAACATGTAAGTAATATATATTAATGTATATAATAAATATAAATAATATATGTTTTATTTATACTAATAATATTCTATAATACATTACAAAATATTTTAATTTAAGATTAAAAAATAAAGAAGGGGGATAACATAAAATAAATGTATATATTTGGTCAGACCCGGTCCCGAACACGAGACCCGAATACCCGAACGAATCCGAGTCTGGATCCAATATTGTAGACCCGATAAAGACCCGATTACACGAATTTATATATCCCTAAACTCGACCTGTCTCCGGCCCGTTGATAGACCTAGCTTGGACTACTGGTCCTTGATAAATCTGATTGAGCTTTCCCCTTTTGGGGTTTTGCTCTGCATGAACTCTTTGTTGCTCGGGGACCTCAGGATAATTGAATTATGTAAGGTCACAAATTTTCAATTGAGTCTTATGTAGTGTTGGCTCAATTATGAACAAAACCGTTTGAGTCATAGGATAGAAGTTTTCCCTATCAAACTTATGACGTGTTTAAGGAGTTGAAGACGTAGTGGCCCAGATTTTAAAGATTCATCATTGTCGAGTTCCTAATACCATGTGTCACGTCATTAACATTTGAGGATTCCATGTCTCCAGAAGGTATGAATGAATTTAATATATATAGGGAGAATTGGAATATTTTTATGGGTGTTATTTTTGTCTAAACGACTTTTATTTTCAGAAAATATTTTTAAAAATTTGTATAACAAGTTTTGTGCTTAAAATGAAATTTTAAGAATTTTTGAATTTTCTGAAAAGTTGTTCAAACGACTTTTTCTAGTTTAAATGAGTTCATTCGAACGACATTTTGAAAAAGGATTCCATTGACTTTGTGTTAAACTCTCTGAATTCTTGTTAGTAAAATTCGTTCGAACGAGATTTTGTTTTTCCTTCTAACGATATTTCAGTATTTAACTCGTTAGATTGTCGTTCGGATGACGTCATTCGAACGACCTGGGCAGTTTTTCTGACAGTTTTTTATAAAACTTCCCACTTGCCCACTTGCCCACTTGTTTTCCCACTTCCTTCTCCCGAATAACTAAGTGCAGAAAACACCTTTTTGTAACTTTTTCATTCCCTCCAAGAAAAAGAGAGATCAACATACTTGAGAGAAAAAGTTTCTTTTTGTGTTCATGATTTTAATGAATTAAAATCTTTCAAAAACACATATACACCCATATGTTAGTTTAATTCTAAGCCTACATTTATATATATATATATATATATATATATATATATATATAATAGAGTAGCGTTGTTTTTGAATTGGCAAAAATATAAAAAGCACAATGATGGTTTGGATTTTGCCACATCTCCCCCTTGCCAAATCAACGATTCTGATCCACCCCCAAATTTTTTTAGCTCGCCTAAAGATTTCATGCATCCCTCCTAAATAAAATTCATTACAAACTTTTACTTTCTCTTATTCCAAAGCATTACATACGATTTCTCTCTCTCTCTCTCTCCCTCTCTTCCACCTGACCCGTTGTGAAGCAACCTCTCCACTCTTTCGCGACCACACCCACAACACTCACTTTCTCTTATTCCAAACATTCATTTTTCTTTTTCCAGATCCGATCTCCGAAGATGAGCTGGAGAAGATGTCGGTGTGGTTATGCATATGGGTGTACAGTTTCAAGGTGACCTGATAATAACTTTCTCTCCACTCTTTTCAAACACCCGTTTATCTTTATTTTCCCACGCCTCTCTCTCTCTCTTCAAGCCCTCGACCTCCCCCTCACAAACCTTCTGACACTCACCAAGTGAGATTGTCCATCACCATGACCAAAGCTCAGAATACAATTCAATCCAAAACCAATAACTCGATTCAGAAAATTAGAATTCCCAAAACAAAATACATTCAAACCAAATCGATCCAAAACAAAAACCCATCTCACTCTATCTCTTTATGAATATTTGATATATGATCTAGACTGATGGGTGTTTTGATTTTTGTTTTGTGGATCTCACAACTCAGGTACTTCTTAGTGTGTATGGGTTTGGGTTTTGGAGATACCCTGTTATTTTTCTTTTTAAATCTTTATGTATGGAGTTTTATGCATATGGGTTTGGTATGTGTTGTGTGTTTAGTAAACGATATGGAGCAAAAAACCTTTGGACGTGGTATGTGTTCTCTGATATTATTTCAAAACTCTGAATCAGCTGGGTTCGTGAATAATCGAGGCTCGCTTTTGAGGTTAGTGTTGGCACCTGCCGACATTTTTTATCTCTTATTGCTATTTATTTCTAAATTTAGCAAAGGCTTGACTGACTGATGTGGTAACACCGATTGACAGATCATCCTTTTGTTCAGATCCGATCTGTTTGGTTAAAAAAATGATTTGGGTTGCTGATTTCAAACCCGATTTGGGTTGCTGATTTCAAAACCGAACGGAGAGTTGAGGACTTGAGGTTTTATTTTGATCTTAAGTTTTTTTTTTAGTTTTTTTTACTTTAAAAATCGATTTATGTTTTTAAAAAAAATTGATATGTGTTCTTGATTATTTCTCTGAGTTATTTTTTTTTCAAAAATGAGTTTTATTTTAAAAAACAATTCATCGTGTTTCTCAAAAAATGATCTACACCTTTTAGATCTGTTTTTTTATTGATCAAAACCGTTTTTATGTTGTTTTGTTCTAATAAGATTTGTATTGTTACATTTAAGTCTGAGTTCTCTTATATCGAGAATGGCTAGACTTCGTATTCTAGCTTCCATATTTATTTTGGGCTCTTAGTTCAAGAATGCTTCTCTTAGCCACTGATAACATATCTATATCAAGAGTGCTTCTTACTTCAAATGGGTTCATATTTATTTTGGGTTCCCTATTTTTATTTTAGCCACTGTCGTTTTTTTATTACGAATTTTTCGTCAGTTTTATTACATATTTATGTTTTTAGATTTTGTTTACACTTTTAGGACCATATTTTTTGTGCTTTTTTTATTGATTGGTTTCATTACATTTCAATCTTATGAGTCCAATCCATTGCTTTCAGATTTTTAATTTGCTTCTTTTTTCTCCTTTCTACATTTAGGCGTTTATTAAAATTTGAAATTCATTAATTATTTTTTCAAAGAATTTCAATTTTAAATTGTTGGTATGTATATATATTATTATGTTTTTAAAATAATGAAAAAAAATGATATTTGGTTGTGGTTTCACTAGGTTTATTGTCACAGGAAGCACTCTTCATTATGTAGTCGTTGTTCGATGATGACCCACGGGAGAAATAAGTTGTAGGCGTGGTTGAATATGAAGAGTGACATCGCCACGAATCAGTTTAAGGTGAACAATACCATGACCCTTGGGCATATAAACAAAGAGGTGACATTTTTGGAAAAAATTTCATTAATTTTTCTTTTATAGTGATATTCTTAGCCATATTTTAAGAACTCAGATGTAAAGGAGCATCTCCAGCACACACTGATGATTATGTTTCCATGATGGTCCATTTAAGTAAGAATTAAATTTTTTGTTACAAGCATTGTTGGATTTGTGTTTTATACCAATTTGTAAATTAGTTATTATAATTTTCAAATTAAATGAATAACAAACTCATTTATATTGAATGAATTTAGTGATTTGAAGAAGTACTCTTATAGTTTAAGTTTTAGGGTGTTTGGCAAGTTTCTATTTTTGAGGCTTAAATTTATAAATTTACAAAAATTACACATTTCGGCTAAATCATTATGTTCCATTCAAATACGTCTTTGGAATAAATGTATTGAAATGTCAATTTGAAATAAATGTAGTGATTTTCCTTTTGTGTATAAAATTATTAACTACTCTATAACAATCGAAATTAAAAAGTTTAATGAGTAATAAATCATTAAAATATAATACCTTGTAAAAGAGTAAAGTTACATGTAATAGTTATGCACTTATATATATTGGGCAACGATATATACATGTTTTGTTTGGGAAAAATTTTGTCGTTTTGCGATTACAAGCTTTCAAATTTTTTTCCGTTTCGCGATTACGTAGTTTGGAAATTTTTGGCGCGCCTTCAGGCACGGGTATCCGTTAGGATATATATTCTTCTTGGAGAGTTTATTTGGCACCGGGTTTTCTCTACACCAATAAGAAGAGAAGTTTGAGTTCATTCTCTACACATAAAAGAGAAGATTTTTTTTACTGCGGCTTTTTCACATGGTGAAAGGCACCATGTGTGGTTGACGGTGGGTTGTGCCTCCATTGGTGGACTCCAAGACTACGATGGATGTCGTGGTTATCAACTAAACAGAGGTATTTACAAGAAGAAGCGTCAGGGCTTGAAGGGAGTCAAGTCGAGTTTTGTAAGTCTTTTTGTCTTGTAATTATAAAACCATGTCTAGTGGATTTGTTAGGCCAGGGCCATCCGAGGTTATTCCCGTTGTGGGTTTTTCCCCATACAACGTCATGTAGTGAGATTATTTCTTTTATCTTGTTTTAACTCACCTAGAATGCATGCTTAGGTTAAAAAGATAACATTTGGTTTAATTTGCAATCTTGCTTAATTTGGTGCTAGTAAATTGTTTGGATTGTGTTAGTTTAATTTTATTTAAGTCATCATATTTAATTTGTTAAAATTGGTGTTGGCCTATATTGATAAATGAATTAATTATTGTTAGGCAAATTTTAGGACTTGGATTGAATTAATTATGTTTAAATGAAATAAATTTGTTAGTTTTATTTTTATACTCTAGCTTATGTGCGTCATGATATATTCTTTTGCTAGTTGTATGTTTTGTTTGTCATGTTCTAGTATTTACCCCATGCTTAATCACATGCTAGAATTTTGATTTGTGTATACCTTTTGTATTTATTTTTATTTGTTTGTGTCTTATTGAGAAAAATACAAAAAGATTTTTTTTTGTTTTCTTTTGAGTTGTATTTTTGTTTGGCTAAAATTTTTTGAAAAACTCAAAAAGATTTTTTTGTGTGTGTATATTTTAGTTTGACACACTTTCTGTGGCATATGCTTGTATTTGAATCCTTTCCTTTTCCGCTACAGAAAGTGTAGTTGTTACCCCATGCTTAATCACATGTTTGTTATACATGCATGGAGTAGTTGGATTTTGTGTTGCTTAATGGATTCTATTTTTATATGCCTCTATTCACACATGCATGAGCTCATTTGAAATTTAAACTTCACATATATATTTTAGCTAAATGAGATGTTCTCCTATCAATTTAGTCATCTACATTTTGCTATGACTATGAAGGATTTGTGCATGTAATAACCGTTTCTCGGATGTAAAGAACAAAAAAATATGTTTATTCGGCATAGTTGTTTATCAATGGAATCGGGTTGCGAAAGACAAAATTACTTTGCATGAAAAGCCACCATTGAATATTAGGCCTTAAAAATGTGGCATTAAAAAAAATATTTGCCAAGGCCAACCATAGTTTAGTTAATATGTTCAAAGGGAAAATAAAAAGAAAAATTATGGGGAGTTTTGTTGGATGTATTAATGGGTTTGCACAATGACTTTGTATCCTAGTTATGCTTTTATTGTCATGACTCTATTGGTTTGTAGAATCATCAAAATTCTAGGCTTGTGTGCATTGTGTATGCTAGTTCATTGAGTTCAATTTATATTGTCACATGAGGCTATATCTAAATGTGATAAAGCTTTGCAATCAAATGAGAACTCCGTGAACATGTTTTAAGTGATTGGGTCTTAATTTAATTGTTACTAGTTTACACCCCTACACTTCCATTTACCACATGTATTTGGACACATTTTCGCCATATGAGTGTGAAAAGATTTATGTATTTTGTGTCGTCTGAGGTGTTTATACCTACGTATATGTGCGAGTGCGTTAGTAATATTCATTATGTATAAATAAATATGATATTTTTTTAGTCTTTGCCTTGCTTGCTAGTCCATATTTTCTCTAAATTCATAATTGGTATCTACCTTGTTGCGAATTTTGGTTGATATCCCATGGTTATGTTCAAAACATGTTAGTTAATATCATTTTTTTCGCATCATGCTTGGTATCCATTTATCCTTGTTGTGGATTAGTTGCTTGTTATTGTTGCCCATATGTTTTATTGTTCTTATCGCTTTATGCAACATTGCATGTTTAACATGTTTTTTCTTAATTCGTATCCCTTGAGTAGATGTAGATTTGAGGGGGAGAAATGGTATTCGCTTTAAAGGGTGAAATAAGTTAAATTTAATTCTTTATCCTTTGTCTATTTCTGAACAAAAAGGGGGAGAAATGGTATCTAATACTTCAAATTTGGGGAGATCAAACTTAGGGGGAGACATCTTTCTAGGTAGATCATGTTAGATAAAAGGGGATAATTAATTTAAAGGGAGTATTTATTTAAGTTTATTCAAATTGTATTTAATCTTTTGATATTCACTATGTGTTTAATGGTTTGCTTAAATGTGCAGGAAATTTCTTTTAGAGGCATCTTTAAAGGGGCAAAGCGATTCATCCTTAGGTCGAGTCATAACGTCTGATTTTTTTTGTTTTGGGTATGATGTTGTATCTATACGAGCTTGACGGTCCTTCAGGATTTTTGGTTGGGTTTTGTCCCGGAATAGCCAAAGTGGGAGATTTATAAGGTCACAAATTTCTAATTGAGTCTTATGTAATGTTGCCTCAATTCCTGACAAAACCATTTCAGTCATAGGATAGGAATTTTCCCTATCACGCCTATGACGTGTTTGAGGAGTTGAAGACGTAGCTGCCCAAATTTTAAAGCTTCATCATTGTTGAGTTCCTAATGTCATGTGTCACGTCATCAACATTTGCGGATTCCATGTCTTCAAAAGGTATGAATGCATTTAATATATATGGGGAGATTTGGAATATTTTTATGGGTGTTATTTTTGTCTGAACGACTTTTATTTTCAGAAAATATTTATAGAAATTTATATAAAAAGTTTTGGGCTTAAACAGAAATTTTAAGAATTTTTGAATTTTCTGAAAAGTCATTCAAACGAATTTTTCTCGTTCAAACGAGTTCGTTCGAACAACATTTTGAACGAGGATTCCAACGAATTTGTGTTAAACTCTCTGAATTCTCGTTAGTAAAATTCGTTCGAAAGAGATTTTGTTTTTCCTTCTAATGACATTTCAGTGTTTAACTCGTTAGATTGTCGTTCGAACGGAGACCTGGGTAGTTTTTCTGACAGTTTTTTATAAAATTTCCCACTTGCCTACTTGTTTTCCCACTTCCTCCTCTTGAATAACAAAGTGTGGTAAACACCTTTTCTGTAACTTTTTCATTCCCTCCAAGAAAAAGAGAAAGCAACATACTTGAGAGAAAAAGTTCCTTTTTGTGTTCATGATTTTAATGGATTAAAATCTTTCAAAAATACATATACATGCATATGTTAGTTTAATTTCAAGCTTCCACACACACACACACACACACACACACACACACACACATATATATATATATATATATATATATATATATATATATATATATATATATATATATATATATATATATATTCTACTGGGAGAGTTTATTTGGCACCGGGTTTTCTCTACACCAACAAGAAGAGAAGTTTGGGTTCATTCTCTACCCAAAATAGAGAAGATTTATTTTGCTGCGGATTTTTCACATGGTGAAAGGCACCATGTGTGGTTGACGGTGGGTTGTGCCTCTATTGGTGGACTCCAAGACTGCGATGTACGTCGTGGTTATCAACTATACATAGGTATTTGAAAGAAGAATCGTCGGGGATTGAAGGGAGTCAAGTCGAGTGTTGTAAGTCTTTTTTACTTGTAATTATAAAACTGTATCTAGTGGATTTGTTAGGCCAGGGTCGTCCGAGATTTTTTCCGTTGTGGATTTTTCCTCGTACATCGTCGTGTAGTAAGATTGTTTCTTTTATCTTGTTTTAACTCACCAAGAATGCATGCTTAGGTTAAAAAGATAAAATTTGATTTAATTTTCAATCTTTCTTAACTTGATGCTAATAAATTATTTGGGTTGTGTTAGTTTAATTCGATTCAAGTCATCATGTTTAATTCCTTAAAATTGTTGTTGGCCTATATTTATAAATAAATTAATTTTTGTTAGGCAAATTTTAGGACTTGGATTGAATTAATTGTGTTTAAGTTAAAATTAATGTTTGAGTAATTTTTTTTTCAATTCTAGTTTAGTTTAATTTTAATTTGAAAGAAATTAAAATTTGAAGTTTGTTTTGTTTTAAATTTGAATTGAAATTCTAGTTGGGAATTTAATTGAACTATCTCGTTTAATTGAAAGAATTTTAAAATTGGGGACCTTGTGTTCCAACAAATTCTGCAATGAAGTATGTTACATCTTGACCCTCTAATAAGGACCTTGGCTCATATACATTATCGTACTCCCCCAATTCTACTTCCCAATACATTAATCTTCCAGACTTCTCAGGTTTATAAAGAGCTTGTCTGAAAGGCATGGCAGTGTACACCACTATAATATACACTTGGAAATAAGGCTTCATACATCGGGATGCCTCTATAAGTGCCAAAGCAAGTTTCTCCAATCATGGATACCTGATTTTTGCTCCTCGAAAGGCTTTGTTGGTGTAATAGACTGGCTTCTGAACTCCATTATCTTCTCGTATCAAAGTAGAACTTTAGTCGACTCGGAAACGACTAGTTACACATATAATTTTTCTATCAAAACTGGTCGGGAGTGCAATGGGGGTGATCCTATGTACTTTTTCAACTCCTGAAAATCATTCTCGCATTCGTTGATCCATTCAAAGGTCTTCCTCAGCACCTTAAGGAATAGTAAACACATGTTTGTTGCTCGGGACATGAATCTATTCAAAGAAGCTACTCGCCCAGTGAGCCTTTGAACATCCTTCTTGTAAGTTGGAGACTGCATTTCAATCAGTACCTTTATTTTATCAGGATTAGACTCAATTCCCCTTTGATTCACTATGTACTCGAGGAACATTCCCTCATGCACACCGAACACACACTTGGTCTGATTCAGCTTCATCTGGTGTTTTTCCAACTGATCAAAGGTTTGGTTGAGGTTGAAAATATGGTCAGATGCTTTCTTTCTCTTCATCAGCATGTCATCCACATATACCTCCATGTTTTGCCTATTTGATCTTCAAATACCTTGTTCACCAACCTCTGGTAAGTAGCACCTGCTTTTTTTAAACCAAAAGGCATCACATTATAACAGTAAGCTCATCGGGGAGTAATAAAAAAGGTACTTTCCCTGTCTTTGGGCTTCATTTTAATCTGGTTATAACCAGAATAGGAATCTATAAAGCTCAATAGCTCATATCCTAACGTATCATCCACAAGTTGGTCAATCCTGGGCAAAGGAAAATGATCCTTTGGACATTTTTTATTCAAATCTGTGAAGTCCACACACATTCTCCACTTATTATTTTTCTTCTTGACCATAACAAAGTTGGCCAACCATTCTGGATATTTCACATATTTAATGAATGAAGTTTTTTTAAGCTTATCTACCTCCTCCTGAATAGCCTGAATCTTCTTGGGGATGAACATTCTGTGCCTTTGTTTCACTGGCTTGACATCCTTATTGACGTTGACCTCATGGCAAAGGAAATTGGGATCAATGCCAGGCATGTCCTTATGACTCCAAGCGAACACGCGCTTTTTCTATCTCAGGAACGTTGCTATCTATTATTTAAGAACAAGGTCTAGCATTAATGCCACCTATGCAGTTCGCTCTGGTTGTCATCTCATAAGATGATATTTTTCGTTGCTTCCATAATTTAGCCTTTCATCAGTTTTGTCTCTTCACTTGGATCTAAGGTTTCCACCTCAGATTCGTTATTGGGCTCAGTAATGTCCACTTGGTAAGTGGTGGTCTTCTTATTTATTTCCTTCAGATCCTCTTGATCGGTAGAGGAGTAATATCTTTCTTGAGCTACTTTTTTATCATCCTTCACCACACCTACTCCAAAGTTGGATGGGAACTTTAAACACTAATGGACTGTTCAGGGAGCTGCTTCAAACTTCTTTAATCCTGCTCTGCCCATGATGACAATATAGGTTGACTGCACGTTCTTATCCATCACAAAGAAATGAAATTTCTCGATTCGAATTGCTGGCTAGGTGCCAAGCAACACCTCTAACTTGATTATGCCCAAAGGATAAACTTTTTCACCATAAAAATCGATCAAAATCTTGTGGTACTGATCTAGTTGACTGAACTTTAAATCCAGCTTTTGAAAACAGGAATAAAACATGATATCTGCTGAGCTACCATTATCAATCAAAACCTTAGAAACGATTGTGTCCTGGTATCTGAATTTAACCACGAGAGGGTCATCATAGGGGTATAGAATTCCTGGTAGGTTATTTTTGGAAAACCCAATCACTAGTTTTTCTTTATTCACCTTCCTTGGCCTATCCTCCTCGGTTAAATTGATCCTCTAGATGTATTAGCAAGCTAAAGCCTCATTGAGGTAGGCTTTTCTCTCTAAAGTGTGATCTCCACCTCCAGTATCTCCACCTGTAATCATCTAACAATCATTGTAACCAAAACTAAGTGTAAATACATCATGTTTTGGTTGCTTGGATTTTTTAGGGAAATCGGGATCGTCTTCAGGATTATCTTCGTGATTTTTTTCTTTTCTTCCCTAGGCCTGCAAGGAGACTTTGACCAGCCCAAAGCTCCTCTATCATCCTGTCGGTTAACAAACTTATATAGTTTTTCTTGGCGGCTGATATTTTTATCTTATTTTGTAGAGCAATACAACGGTCTGTTGTGTGCCCATGGTCCTTGTGAAATTCACAGTATTTGGATCTATCCCTCTTCCCAATGGATGCTCTTAATTTCTTTGGCCAACGTACCTCCTTACTATGTTTAATTTCCTCCAAAATATGGTGAGTTCCCATCGTTAATGGAGTGTAGGTGTTGTACTTTCTGAGCCTATCATCATTTTTCTTTTGCTAATATTTCTGATCCTTATGCTCCCTTTGATCCTTCTTCTCAGTTTTAACCTTAAGCTTTGTGACCGAGCTCTACTTCGATGCCATTTCTTCCTCAACATTCACTATCTTGGTTGCTTTGCGCATTAATTCAATCAAAGTCTTGGGAGGATCTTTGGCAAGAGTGTGATAAAGCTTCTCGGGAAGCAGTCCACTCATGAGAGCTGTAATAGCTATTTTCTCATCATAATCAATCACCTCCAACTTCTCATTATTGAAGCGAGTAATATAATCCATTTTACTTTCTCATGCACGTTGTCTCACACTTAATAAGTGAGCTACTCTCTTTACCGGCTTGGCCACGAAGCAAAAATTACTAATGAATAGCTCGGTCAATTAGTTAAAATAAAATATTTACCCCTGAGGAAGGTTATTGTACCATATCTCGGCATGACTTGTTATGGTACCTGAGAATTCCCTGCATCTCATCTCGTCCGAGACAGTGCAAATGTCTGCTGCTATTTGATACTGTTTTACATGAAAAACAGGGTCAGTTTTTCAATCACACTTGGGAGTAACCATAGGATCTTTGAACTTTGAAGGAGTACGAAAATCCACAATAGCTTGAACAAAAGGAGACCCTTTCGCAAAACTTCGTTGCAAAGGCTTCTTCGTCTTCACCATTTCTCCCAACCTGTCTTCCAACCTCTGGATTGAGCCTTTCCATGCATGCTTACCCGTATCAAATTTATGCGATATAGCTCGACTGTTCCAACCAGCTGTCTGTGCTGAGCTTTCCTCCTAAGAGGTCTGTTCAACATGGATAGATCATCGGGCGCATGATCTTGATTGGGCTAAGTCCTCATGTTGGTCGACTGGTCGTCGAGTATGCCTCAATAATGCACTAGGTCCTAGACGATCAAAGGACGATGCTCGGCTCAGTCTTTCTAAGGCACTTATCCTTTCAGGAGAAAAAGACTGCTCATCATATGACTCTGAAGTCCTGAGGGAAGAACTTACTCCAGGAAGATAGGACATATCTATGGAAAGCCTAAAGTGGTTATGTCATCTGAGGGAAGAACTTGCTCCTGGATGATAGGACGTATCTCTAGAAGTTCTAGAGTGGCTATGCGCGCAGGTTCTTGGAGGTGGTGGTGGCATATTTCTGTGAATAGACAAGGCAGGAGATCTGATTTGTAGTGTTTAGGCCAATTACCTAATCTTATCGTGTATAACATCATGTCCCCTAGCTAGTGAGACTAGATAAAATTCCAGTCAGATCATTATTTCTTGGAGGAGAAGAAGAAATAGGCGGATTGCGATCGTTCCTGTCACTAGATTCGAGAATGTCAGTTATCTTTGGATCAATGAATGATAATAAAAATGTTTAGAAACACGTTCCTGCAGACGGTGCCAATCTGTTGATGTAAAAACTAGACTAGGTCTAATTATTTAATAATAGATATTATATGTAAATAAAATAGAGGCAAAAAGGTTTTTTAAATGGTTCAGCTATAAGGAAAAAGCCTATGTCCACTGTCGTTCTTGTTGCCTTATATTATGTCTTTCCTTTCGTGCTTTTGAATGGCTTGGGCCTGCCCTTGATGAAGGGATTAAAATGTATTTATAGTCTCATAAGGATATAGAGAGGTGGAATGTAAAAGGATGAAATGGCTTCATAAATTAGGCATTTACACCAGTACATGGCGTTCACAATGTTCATGACTGTTGGCGCCTTACTGACCCTGTTGGTCGGTATTCTCATTATTAGTTGGCATTATACATGTTGGTCGGCGAGTCTTTATCTTAATGACTAGTATTCTTGCCATATTGGATGATACATGTCTGTTTTTTATTAGTCCACGTAAGTGGACAATTTTTTGTATCAACATGAGTTAAGTATTTTCAAGGACTATGTTTTAAACTCCAACATTTGCATATGAGTAGAATATATTGAATAAAAGGGCACTTCTAAAAATTATCACATGGTTTCTCAAAGATTAACTAAATTATAAAACCCTACTGAGGTCATTCACACGGGTACAAAAAGAAGTCGTTCCCCATCATCGTTCGCACGGTAAAATCGATGTCCATTCGCAGGCACTATGTGCATGGTAAAAATTATGTTTGTTCGCACAGTGCACGAAAACCAAATTCGTCTAGAATCAAATCAGTACATCTCCTCAGGAATTCAGATCACCATTTCTTTCAAAAAATGAAATTATATACCCCATATCCCCCAATTGTGGTCCAGGAGAGTGGAAAAGTCAGCCCATGCATCAAATGCTTCACTTTCTCATATATAATTATGATCTTTAAATATAATATGCCATAACCAAGAGTTGTAATAAAATTTGAAGGTAAATATACCATCACGTGTAAAGAGTTAATCTACCACATTATTTCATAAGAACATTTAAGAGAAAACATATAATTCTCATCTACCACATTATTTCATAAGAACATTTAAGAGAAAACATATAATTCTCTACTCAATTCCATTAAACTCATTTATGCTAAACATAAAATTGCAGGAATTGGGTTTATTCATTTTGATACCAAAATCATCATTTCTCCATATAGAAAATAACCCTGATTGTTTCTACACCATTTTCATGATTTTATTAAAATTATTTAGATAGAAATCATTATTGACATCTTGAGAGGAGAGGGTGGACGTATCTTGCCATGAATAATGAATACTAAATCCCAAAATAAATCTTGAAGAAATTCCTTTGAATGTCCCTTGTACTTTCTCCTCATAATCCCCAATTTGGGTAGAAAAAAAACCCAATAATGTAGAAAAGAGTTCCTTAAAACAATATTTGAATCATTCTTTCAAAGTTAAAAGGTTTTTATTTAGAATAGAAAATAAAAAAATTTGAGTTGGGAGTTAGATTGTAGTAGGTAATAGGGTTAGGATTTCTCTAAGGTTTTTATATATATTATCTACTTCTTAAGATTTTGCCCTTTTATTCTTAACCCTAGTTTCCTCTCCAAGTATATACTTCAATTCCCTTATTAGCCTTGTCCATGCCACTAATTACCTTACGTAGTTTCTATATAATAATTTAAAAGCCATTAAACATTTTAAATTATTTCCAGTTCTCAAACTCAGATTTTCATTATTTTCAAAGTTTCTTATAAAACTTTATTTTTCCATTAATTTTTTTGATAAAAATTCAGTTTTCCTTTAAAAACAGTTGTTTAAAATCTTATCGAAGATTTTAAAAAATTTAATAAAATCCCACGAATCCGAATTAACGAATTATTTTAATTAATTAAATTCTTTTAAATTCAGGGGGTATCACGTGCAGGTTGATTGGAAGACCACAATTGATCGTGCCCTTCTTCATAGGATGGGCATACTGAAGAATCGCTACAGCGAAAATATTGCGACTTCTCAAATAAAATCCAATTTTAATTATTCCCAAATTTTAGTTAAACCCTATAACATGCATCTAGATGATTTATCAAATAAAATGTAGCATGCAGAATCAAACAGTTTCAGGAAAAATCCCCTAAAGGGGCAAAACCTTTTATTTCACTATAATTTGTAAGAAAACGGCTTACACGGATTACAATGAAATAAGTGCGACATACGAAATACCCTCAGGCATCGGTTTCGATGTCTCGGCTGAAATCTCCCGCAGGAACTTCAGGTGGTCAGCAATGAAGAAGAGAAACGGCTTCTCCACAAGTTTGTCGGCTGGAATTTTCCCTTTCCAGGAGGGCTGCAATGAAGAAGAGAACGGCTTCTCCACAAGGGTTGAACAGATACACGGATGTGTTCTTGGGTTGCAAACTGATTCACAAAGGTTTGGAAGAATTGTGTGAATCAAAACATGAGTATTGGGACTAAAAAAATATGAAGACTAGAGGTATTTGGACTCTCAAAAAAGTCTTCTAAAGTCTTGCAAAACAACTCCCCCGAAGTTGGTATTTATAGGAAAAAAGATGAAGAGTCCCACGTTCTTAAAACTCTAAAATTCTATCCAGCGTACAAAAAAAAACAGCATTCTTTAAGGAATTTTCTCTATCTTCAAAAGGTCATAAGTCCTTCACCGTAGCTCGGATTGAGGCGCCGTTTTTTCCAATATCTTCGTTGAGGCGAGCTCTTCAACTTTCCAGTTGACCAGACCCCCTAACTATGGATGTGAAATTACGAAAATGCCCTTGAACTCTCCTATCGTGCCTTTTTTCACTGTTTTGACTTCCCTTGCGTACCACTTGCATTAAGTCCCTAAAATCTTGGACCATAAAGTCGTTGAGGCATATGTGGGACATATTAATGGAAATGTTGAATGCTTGATTCCCGAAATTCGGATTGAGGCCGTCGAGTGACATCTTGAGGTGACGTGCCAAATGTAGCGGTGTACGACATACATAAATGTAACATGTTGGACATGAGAAAAATGTCCTTACAAATCTCCCCCTATGTCTATGCCGGTACACACATAAAAAATCCGAATTATCAAATATGAAATTGCCTATACAAATCTACCATCCCATGAACCCAAAACTGGAAAAGGTACAAATGAATAGTCTTCATCGTTTGTTCTTCAAATCTTCAGGAATCTCAAATCTTTTCTCATCATGGTGTGCAATTCAGAGATCATCAATGTAGTACCTACACACATGAGATAAAGAAAAAAAATACCAAGTGACGTATTGAGTTTGAAATGAGATAAACATAGATACCAATATATGATAAGCATAAGTCAAATCTCAAAACTCCCCCAAAATTCAAACTCCCCCATAAAATGATAATTCTTTCTCCCCCTTTTTATGATGTCCGCAAATAGACAAATAAGAAGAATGAATCAAACAAGAAAAATCGGGGTGTCACGGTATACAAAAAATACACAAACTATTTTTGATTTTTTTTCAATTTTTTTTTATACAAAAAATAGATACCATTTCGAAAAAAAATGTAAAACATGATACAAAAATCACACCATGGATTTAAACTCAAACAACCAAGTCATGGAAACGGAATGAATGGGTGTGAACACATTCGATAGGTAAATCAACTCAATCAATCATATGTGCACGATGCATATGTGTACCCCTAACGAATGAACATCAAAAGTATCCTTAGGTGTAAAAAAAAATTTGTTGAATTTAGATGACATCGTCTTATGCAAATCAACAAATCAAAGTCAAAGTGATTTCCACACCAATAACGTCCAAAACAATGTAGCGCATTTTCAAGCATTTCAAGGACGTGCAAATCCGTTTTAAATTCTCCAACCAAACTCCCTCATATATATATATTCTTTTAGAGGTAATCTAAATTCTCAAACTTTGGAGAATTGGTGCAAAAACCTAAATGGCCCATAATTGGCATGAATTTTTTTTTTATTGCCTTTAAATTTTTTTCGGGCTCTTTTAACCTCTTTGGACCTCGGATAATAAAATTCCTCAATTTTTTAGGTCCTTTTTAACGGTGGCTTTTGCGCAAAGGATAGATTATTACCTTTCGCAGCCCCTCCCCGTTATCAAACAAATCACACAAACTCACAAAACGGTTTTTATATGCACAATTTCCTTATAAAAATTATCACGCTTGGTTCGTTTTAAAGACAGGATTGGAGTGAAAACACCCAACCAACATGTGATAAGACAAGCACAATAATCAAACAAATCCGTGCATGTGTGCAATAAAGGAAATATGAGTCAAACATGTAGGAAGTAACACTTAATTACATCTTAATGACTCCAAACATTATAAAGCACATGGATGAATTGACCTATTGTCTCAAAACACTATCAAATAGTCGCATGAAAAAATGGAATGATGTTGTGACTCGGTCATCCAAAGTATTCATTCATAAACGGTGCAACAAAAAAAATCTTTTTGTATTTTTCAAAATTTTTCAAAAAAATATATACAAAAAGTAAATGTCACAACGCTAGCAAAAATATATCAAAAAGCATAACTAGCGTATGACAAACATGCAAACACAATCATCTATATGATATGGCAAGAGAAGAATCATGTGCAAGCAAACGGGAATCAACTTGTCTAAAATCTAGTTCCTCCAAAAGTGATTTCCTAACCCAAATGGATGAAACACGTCGACAAGGGGTTTTGGGAACCAATAAAATACTAGACTTCGAATTCCTAGGACCTCTTCCAAGATCAAAACAAAATCGCCTAAGGTGACCATTCCTACCACAATATGAGCATGTGTAAACAGGTGGGATGACACTGAAAGTGTGATCTTTTCTAGCATCCTTGGAATTAGTTGACCCTCTAAAACAAATAATGGTTTTGGCTTTAGCATTAGAAGCATGAGAACACGATGAGCCATTACCATCACTATCAAACCTACTTGACTCTGTCAAATCATTTTTTAACTTCAAAATTTTTTACTCAAGCAAAGAATTAGACTCTTCCAAATTAAGGGACGCCTTCTTCAAATTATCAATTAAACTTAACAGTTTATCACGCTCCCCCTCAATTAAAACAAACTTATTCCTAAGAGTCTTTTCGCGTGCCATAAAATCATCGATTAATTTTTTATCCTCGACGGCACAAACGGGAACCCTAGAATTTCTTAAGTCCTCCAATTCCTTCTCTAAAACTAGGACTCTCTCATCACTCTTCCTTTTGGAAATTTTTAAAGAATCAAAATCAATACACAAATTACCAAAGTGCTCACGACAAATATCACTTTGAGTTTGAAACTCTTGCAAATATTCAATCTTACTTTTAAAGAAAGAATTTTCTTTTTCCAAAACTTTAATTCTTTTGCAAAGTTTCAAATTCATACTTTTTAATTTTTCATCACGGTCGTGAAATTTTTCAAAAATAGGCTCCTCATTAAATGGGCGTTCCATTGAAAAATTGCGATTTTTCATAAAACTGATTTTTAAAAAAATCAATATCACACAATTTTTGCGAAAAATAGGAATACGCGATAAATTTGCGCAACCTGCTCTGATACCAATTTGAAGAATCGCTACAGCGGAAATATTGCGACTTCTCAAATAAAATCCAATTTTAATTATTCCCAAATTTTAGTTAAACCCTATAACATGCATCTAGATGATTTATCAAATAAAATATAGCATGCAGAATCAAACAGTTTCAGGAAAAATCCCCTAAAGGGGCAAAACCTTTTATTTCACTATAATTTGTAAGAAAACGGCTTACACGGATTACAATGAAATAAGTGCGACATACGAAATACCCTCAGGCGTCGGTTTCGATGTCTCGGCTGAAATCTCTCGCAGGAACTTCAGGTGGTCAGCAATGAAGAAGAGAAACGGCTTCTCCACAAGTTTATCGGCTGGAATTTTCCCTTTCCAGGAGGGCTGCAATGAAGAAGAGAACGGCTTCTCCACAAGGGTTGAACAGATACACGGGTGTGTTCTTGGATTGCAAACTGATTCACAAAGGTTTGGAAGAATTGTGTGAATCAAAACATGAGTATTGGGACTAAAAAAATATGAAGACTAGAGGTATTTGGACTCTCAAAAACATCTTCTAAAGTCTTGCAAAAAAACTCCCCCGAAGTTGGTATTTATAGGAAAAAAGATGAAGAGTCCCACGTTCTTGAAACTCTAAAATTCTATCCAGCGTACAAAAAAAACAACATTCTTTAAGGAATTTTCTCTATCTTCAAAAGGTCATAAGTCCTTCACCGTAGCTCGGATTGAGGTGCCATTTTTTCCAGTATCTTCGTTGTGGCGAGATCTTCAACTTTCCAGTTGACCAGACCTCCTAACTATGGATGTGAAATTACAAAAATGCCCTTGAACTCTCCTATCGTGCCTTTTTTCACTGTTTTGACTTCCCTTGCGTACCACTTGCATTATGTCCCTAAAATCTTGGACCGTAAAGTCGTTGAGGCAGATGTGGGACATATTAATGGAGATGTTGAATGCTTGATTTTCGAAATTCGGATTGAGGCCGTCGAGTGACATCTTGAGGTGACGTGCCAAATGTAGCGGTGTACGACATACATAAATGTAACATGTTGGACATGAGAAAAATGTCCTTACACATACGTGTTATTAGGGGAATCCCTTAAAGTAACTAAGTCTGATGGACCCACGATCTCCTTCCTTTACGAAGGTTGGGCAATCAGAGAACTAGGGGAAAACGCTCCCTCCATTAACTTCGGTATTTTTCTCCTCGAATCCATTCCTTCCTCCGAGGTTTGGGGGTAACTGTTGGGATGGTGGAAACATTAGCGAATTCAAACGATTATGGGGTGCTCGCGGTAAAAGGGTCATGCTTGCCAAGCCCCCCGAGAATTTTTGGTTCCCTGTTAAATCATCGGGAAATAAATAATCTAGTGGTGGAAGTGTAGAACCACAATAATGAGTCCAACCTTCGATGATCAATAGAAGTTAAGGGTTTTTTAGTGCCCATGCTTTCTTCAATTCAATAAATTTTATCTCTCTATGATACGGTTATTTTTCTTTTGTGACCTACACAAAAAAATCCATAACATTAGCAAAGGCATAAAAAAATTAAAGAAAATATAAGAGAAGAAAAAGGCATATCGAAGTTAAGTTAAACCTATTCCATAACCCCCCTTTAGGGCACCTCGATCCCTGGTAATGTTCACCGCCCTTTGGGATGGGCAAGTTCTCCTAATCTCTCATAACAAATTCGTGCAACCAATACTCTTTATTAAAATCTATAAAGTTCGCTACAAGAACCCTATCACCTTTCCTCTCCTTCAATTAGTAAAGCCCCTCATTTAACTTTACCCACATGTAACAATAACGGATTTTAGGGATCCCGAGCTTGGTCCCATAAAACTCATTGATTACGTGGACACCATTGGCAATTCTCTAAGTATTCAGGTAACATTGGGCACGAATGTAATACCCCGACTTTGAACAAAATGTTTAAAAAGGACAATTATGTGTAGTCATGGATTAACCTTTAAAAGCTTACGTAAATTGCATAAATGCAAGGGTTTGCAAGGGTTTTATATAAACTTTAGAGTGAGTACGTGGAGTCGCATGTCACATGCATGGTGCTACAGGTGGGAAAAAATAATATTTTTATGAAAATTTTGGAACCGAGTGCAATTCTATAAATAAAATAATTATCAAATATCTGGGTCATGTGAAAATTTCACGTAAAAGAATTACACACATTGCATTACACGGGTTACATGAGTGTTAAAAATAATGGTTTTATGTTTCGAGTGAGCGTTCCACGTAAGAATATGCATGAAAGGTTGAATATAACGAATACGAAATTGCTTGTCGTGTTCCGGCTTGACTTGGTGCATGTATGATGCGCAGACATAAAAAATATAATTAATGGTAAAAAATGGTAATTGACTTTAAAAGACAAAAAAAAATCATTTTATATATAGGTTACAAGCCTCATTTTTGGTAAAATTATATTTTCAGTAAGTCAAATATGAGGTGTTTGTGAAAAAAAATATTTTTGAGCTAGTAATTATTTTGCTATTAAAGGGTACAAATGTTATTTAATAACAAGTACTTTTGCAAAAATTATAATGCAACGAAAATTATAAGAGACCCCAAATTGGTAAAAATGTGACGTTTTGTTAGAAAAATGGATTTTTTGTCAAAAATAAAAAAGCTCAAAAAAATCTAAAAAAAGTACTACGATATGTATAATATAATTCCAAACGAATTTCATGTTTTACACTTTCTTGGGAAAAAATCATCTAGCAAATTTCAGTACTTATTACAAAGGGTTGGACAGTGGACGAACATGAGGAAGAATTTGCTTGACTAACAAACTTCGTACCCGACGAGGTGGATACGGAGGAGAAAAAAGGGTCCTTAAGTTGATGATGGACTCATAGATCGAATACACCAGCATTGATGGGGAAATCCGACTGGGATAACTTACGGTGATGTTGTCAATGTCGTACTTTTTCAAAGGCAATATCAATACTTCCATGTGAAGGGAGCAAAGAGATTGGAGAGTTTAATAAGTAGGGAAAGACTGGATATAATTGGTGTTGGTGGGGCACCACATGGGGAACTAACCAAGAAAGGGACCCGTTTAAAAGATTCGAATCAAAGGGATTTCGACCGAGTGAATGTAGATTTCGACAGGGCCATTAGGGCTAGAACCGTATTCCACAAGGCTAGTGGAGCCAGAGGAACAATCGGGGTAGCCATAAGGGCTGAGATTACTAGGACCAGAGAATAAGACAGTCTCGACATGGCAATTGGGGCAAGGTTCCCAGTAGGGGAAATAATTACTGCAGTTCTTGGAATAGTTCATACGCGAGTATTGCGTCTAGGAACCAGTTGAGCGGTTAGTGCCATTGGCGGTTAAAGGTGCGATTACATGACACGGGTGCGTCGCCGTTGTTAACGTCTAAAAGTGGAAGCAACAAATAATAAAGGAGATAATCAAAGAGAAATAATAACTATAGAGAATGGGGATGAGAGACAGAGAGAACACAATGATTTTACATGGTTCAACCCTTTTAGGAAACCTATGTCCATGGTGTTGGTGATTTTCTATTACACATATTGGCAAAGTTAGAATTAGGGCTCCTGATATAACTCGTAGCTTGAGAAGATATCAGTGCAGTCCCTTTCTTTCATGGGCTAATTCCCTATTTATATGTGATTTATGAATATTTACAAGAGGATAAGTGGATTTCCCTTATAAGTCGAGCAATTACACCTGGAGATACATGTTTATCATAATAAATTTGGGCACCTTGTATCACGGACTGGCCTTGTTGATAAACGCACTAATAACTACGATGTAAAAAATATGTTATTATAGTTCCACATGTTTAATAAGGGATGTCTTGCGTGTATACACTTATAGGAATATAGGCGTGTCCAATCTTATATAAATAGGTCAGGCGAGCATATTGATACCGAGATAACCTCACTTTGGAGTAAAGTCGAGCACATTTATTAACTCTTTTGCAACTTATAACATATTCACCTTTAGGAATATATAGGTATAACAGAAAGCCTCCAAGACCTCTTGCACGAATTCCACAAGTTGAGGCATGGTGAGTGGAGGAGGTGTTCTATGATGCTCGTACTGAATCATTTGTAGTCGGCTCACCTTGGTCGACCTAAGCCAAGCAAATTTCCTGTAGGTTTTTTTATGACATTTCGAGGACACGTGTAAGGTAATCGAAGCGTTTGCTTTATAATGATGGCGACTAGACATGCGCATTTATACTCCGTACTATCGTTTCAATTCTATAAATTTGCTGACGTTTGGTTTGTTGTGTCTTTTCAGTCTTCCATCAAAGAGTATAAATACATGACACTTCTCTCATTTCCTTTACTTTGGCTATTCGCACAGAGCTGAAGAGAGAGAAAATTTCAAGCGTTATTTCAAAGGTTCGTGAAAGCTTAATCTTTTTGCCAGCAAAAATATTTTAATGCCTCCTTTTTCGTTCTTCGTATCTTAATCCGCCATTACTTTATTTTTAAGTACACCTTCCTTGCTTTAGTTAGGGTTTTTTCATCTCAGTAATTTATTGGTTGGTTTCTTATTGTTATCTAGTGCTTGCAATATTGGACGGCCATCGAGTCGGTGGCCTAGTTTTAGTAGGAAGAAAATAGGAGGTCGTATGAGTTTTCCCCCATACGTTCAGAGAATTTACGACTTCATCCGTGGTCATGAACCAGAGTGTTCGAGATTATAGATCGGAGGTTTACCCATCCTCTTAAATTGATTAGACGAGAGGAGGAGTCTTGTTACCCTCTTTATACTCCTAAGACCCCTTAGAGTTATGGTTCTTCTATTGAGCCTAGTATCCCTTATATTTCTTCCCCCGTTTTATAAGCTCCTGATACGATCCCTGTCATTCCTCCTTCTCGTGAGGGAGACTTCGTGGATACTGTTTCTATGGACCACATAAATCCTAATTCTCTTTTTAAATAACCCGCCACTGATAGGGCAGAGATATTAGATCGAAAATCTTGGGCCCCCACCTTTCTACTGAGGGATCTCATAATGAGACTTCTGATGAAGAAGAAGAATAGGATCCTACTGGGTCTTCTAATACTTATAATCCAACTGAAACTGATGCCCATTGGTATCAATCTACTGTTACTGAGGATGAACTTAATGCAATAAGGGAGAGATTTTCCCTTCCTATAGCTATCCAAACCCGAAAGCCCAGCGTGTCAGAGAGATATTACCCTGTATAAGATTCTGAGGATATTTGCCTCCTCTTACGGTCTCTCTAAGCAGGGTTAAGGCTACCTCTACAACCCACTATCCACTCCATTTTGAGGTGCTATGGAATGACTCTAACCCAACTTCCTCCAAATTCATACAGGACCATACTGGGAGCAATGATATTTTAGAAGCTTCGGAAGGGATTTGATCTAATGGGGGATATCTGCAGGTATATGTATAGTTTAAAGGATAACCTCAAGGCCCCTGAATATTACTATTTTTTCGATTGGAAGCCCCGATATAGAATGGTTACTATAGTTCAGTCTAGTGACCATAGTTGGAAAGGCCTATACGTGTTCATAAAAGGTAACTGGGAGTTTAGGGCCCATGAGCGGGACAGGTCGTGTAAGGTCCCCAGGGAATGGAATGGGCCAAATAACATAGGTAAAGCCCTTTTTCTATCATTTGATATCTCATTTAATCATTCTAGTTGTCTTATTACGTTGACGTTATTGCTCTATTTTGTGTATTTCAGTGAAGCGAGCTCCCAGGTTGCCCAAGTCTCTGCTTGACCCTGTTGTCTCCTATTGTGAAAAGAAGCCTCCCAAATTTAAGGCTTTATTTACTGAGGAAAATTTCATTGCTGTTGGGTACTGCACTCCACCTGGTGGTAGGGTTCCATTGGAGTTTGAGGTGCCTCAAAAAGGTTGGATGGCATAGGAAACCTACTTGATACAAGTGATCAGTTGGCAATTGGGGAAGGTAATTTCAAAGCAGGTAATTTATGATGGTGCTTCACTTACTATCCCTTTATGCTTTTATAGTGATACACTGATGTGTAAGTTCATTATTCTGTAAAGGGTAGAAGAGAATCCATTCGAAGAAGCCTTGGGTGTGGCTTCTCGTCCTATTAATCGCAATACGTTAGCAGAGGCTCGCTAAAAGAGAGCCATTATTGGCCAAAAGTAGATAAGAGTCGAGCAGGCTACTGCTTCTAAGGCGTTTGGCCAGGTTGCTCATTATCAGGAGGCTGCAGCTTCCGCTGGGATAAGGGGTAAAGCCCCCATGGATCCTTTAATAGGGTATAAAAGTCCCAGGGAGGATAAGGAAGACAGGTAACCTTTGAACAAATTTTTTAGAGGATTTGGTCGTTCTTTCGAGCCCAATCACGCTTCAGCCCCAGGTTATACTTCTCGTTATGGGAAGGTCCCTGAATTTAACTCTGACCCGGAGCATAAGGTTAAAGTTCGATGAGGACTCTATTTTTTATCATGCTAAGAATGCCTTGGATCTTCTTGGCTATTGGGGCCATGTGAAGAATTTTGAGTTTCTGCACTGCTCTAATACAGACTCCGAGTGGACTTTGGCCCAGCATCGATTGTTGGTGGTATGCACCTCTTAACCATGTTATACTTTAAGTGCCTAATTGCCGTATTTTGACCATGTTTTCTTATTTGTTTTCCAGGCGTCTATGGCTTGTACTGTTTTGTGAGAGAAATATTTGGTGAATCACGTAGCCTACAATGACCTTGCTGAGGAAAATAAAACATTAAAGGTTGGGTATGATAAAATTTTCGCTGAATTGAAGGAGAGGGATGAGCAGTTGATGGACAGGATAAAAGATTTAAGCAAGGGAGAAGGTAAAAATGTTACTCTCAAGGAAAAGTCTAGCACCGACAACGCCAAGATTCATTGTTTGGATGATGCTCTTATTGTTGAGAGAGAGAAGTTTAAAAAGGAGAAGTTTGCCTTTGCTTCAAACTTACAAGTTGCCAGGGATGCCTTAGCCTCTGCTGGTACTATAACTATTAAAGCTTTAGAGTCTTCGACAGAATTTAATACTAAATGCCTTGGCTACTTCTTGTACGAGTACAAAGAGAGTGGCCACTCATTACCCCAATATTGCTGAGAACGTGATTGGGTGGAAAGGAGATGAGGAGAAGGCCGCAAACTTGGCTAAGGAAGAAGGTGATAACCCGCCTACTGATGCCCATATTTGACAAACTTTTGTGGATGTTCTATGTATTCCTTATTTTTGTGAAAGAATAATTCTGTAATATTGGATACCCCCTCAATCTGGTTACGTTTCTGCTACTTTTAAATATGGTTTTGTTAATTTACTCATTTACATCTTGTTGCTTTATTAGAAATGATATTTTATCAGCTTGTGCAAGTATGACTGTTCGAGACTAATGAGGTCGTATAACTTTTTATCCGACCATATGGTTCTCGACCTGTGAGGTCGTACAATAGTTTAGTAAACTTATAAAAATAAGTTTATACAAGTCTAACTGTTCGCGACCTATATGGTCGTACAGTTTTGTAGCCGACCATATTATTCTCGACCTGTGAGGTCGTACAATGGGTGTTGCCAACCACCTCGTTCATGACCTACGAGGTCGTATAAGGGTTCGATAAACTTATGAAAATAAGTTTTTGCCAATCTAATTGTTCGCAACCTATATGGTCATACAGTTTTATATCCAACATATTATTCTCAACTTGTGAGGTCGTACAATGGGTGTAGCCAACCACCTCGTTCACAACCTGCGAGGTCATACAAGGGTTTGGCAAACTTGTGAAAATAAGTTTATACAAGTTTAATTCTTCACAACCTATAGGGTCGTACAATCTGATCAGGTATTTTTATTTTGATGCTGCTATTTTTTACAACGCAATTTAGATATGTTCATTGTATCTATGTTAGGAAGAAGTCAACAAAATGAGAGACGAAAACATCGTTTTATTAATTTCAATAGTGCTAGGTACATAAATGAAGTGACTAACAAACTACTGATAATATTTCCTAAAATGCTCCGAATTCCCGGGGTTCTTGAACTTTTCGCCCTCCAAAGTTTCAATGTGGTAAGTCTCTGGCCTTACGACACTAATTACCCTGTACAACCCGTGCCAGTTGGGCTCGAGCTTATTGCTCTTCTGTATTACTTTCTTGAGGACGTAGTCCCCATCCTTCAAGTTGTTCATCTTCACCCGATGGTTATAGTAAGATGCGGTCACGCGTAATGCTGCATTTTATTTGACTTCTTCCTCTAGATCAAGGTTTAGTATTCTTGCCCAATCACTTTTTAGGGAATCAAAATTGAGGAATTTATGGCTGGGGATTCCTATCTATATAGGGATGACCATTTTTTTGCCAAAGGCGAGCATATACTGTGTTTCTCCAGTAGTTGTTCGTTGATCCAATTCCCCTTTACATCATCGAGTCTCTTTTTTATCCCGTCTATTATCATCCGATTGGTGACCTTTATTTGGCCATTGCATTACGGGTGTCCTGGTGCGGAGTGTAGTTTCCTGATGTTGGACCTAGTACAGTAGTATTTGAAGTCGTGGTTATTGAACTGTGTGCCATGATATGTGATGAACACGAAGGGCATACCGTAGTGGTATATGATCAATTTCCAGATGAACGAGAATACCCTTTCATAAGGGATCTCCACTAGGGGTTCGGCCTCTACCCATTTTATGAAGTAGTCCACCGTTACTACGAAGTACTTGTACCGTCCTTTTATCCTCAACAAGGGTCCAACTAGGTTTATTCCCCATATAGAGAATGGCCATGGTGATACAATTGGAGTTAATGGGGCTCTAGGGGAGTGGTAGAACATTGCGAACCTTCGTCACTTATCACATTTTTTGCATAATCTATGCAATTATCCTTCATTGTCAGCAAGTAATATCCTTGGTATGCTATACGTTTAGCAACTATCTTTCTACATAATGGGCTCCATAACATCCTTCATGTACTTCCTTAATGAGTTTATTAACTTTTGCTAAGTGGATGCACTTTAATAGTGAGACGGTGCACCCTTTCTTATATAGTAATCTTGCTTCCATGACATACTGGACTACCTTGTAGTGCATCTTTCTGGCCTCGTTCGGATCTAAAGGGTGTTTACCATCGTCAATGTATGCTCGTATGGGGTCCATCCAGGAAGGTCCCATATTCACCTCTATCACTTTTTGTGGATCTTCCTCTATGCTCTTTTGGGCAAGAACTTCAATTGGAATTGTTCTTCTTAAATATGTTCTCATCACCAAGGCCAGCCTAGCTAGGGCGTCTGCTCAGACTTTTTCAATATAGGGATTCTTACGATTTTTGCCTCCGTGAATCCTTCTCACCTTTGTCGTACGATGGTCGGGTATTTTGTCGTGGAGCCCTACCTAACTTCATATATCCCCAATATATGGTTGACAATTAGCTGGGAGTCACTATGTGATGAAATGTGGTCGGCTACCATGGATGAAGCCAAACCCAGTCCGACTATTAAGGCCTCGTATTATGCTTTGTTATTATAGGCTTCAAACTGAAATCGCAGCGCATATTCTATATTTATCTCGTCAGGTGTGGCGATGATAATGCATGCACCACTTCTTTTTTAACAAGATGACCCATCAACATACAACCTCCATAGAATATTGTCTTGGTTGAAATCTGTTTCTTCTATTTTTCCAAACCTAAAAAGTTTGCGTTGAGAATCGTTGCATTGTCCATTTGCTTCTTTGGGGGAGATCTCTCCCTTAGGAGTCTGCTCGATTTCGTAAGGATTCATGGTCCCTTCTGGGTGTGATTGTTCACTACTGGAAACTGAGCTCTATCCCATGGGAGTCTGCTCGGGAAGTTTCTCCTCGTAGATGAACTCAGCGATGAAGTCCACCAATACCTTCCCTTTTTTATAGAAGTTATAGGTTCGTACTGTATATTATATGCACTCAGCTCAATTGCCCAAACTAGGAGCCGACCAGATGTATGACTTGCCGGAGAGGTAGATCCGTGTAGATTATAATAGTGTGGGCTAGGCCTGTCAATGGGTCGGGTAGGGTCTGAGTATATTTTTTTAGACCCGAGACCCAAAGACCCGTTTATTAAACGGGTAGGGTCTGGATCTTATACAAGACCCGAACTCGAAAGACCCGATCCGGATTGTACATTATTATTTTTTAAATATATATACATATACTATAAATTTATATATATTTACAAATATATCTTATCAATATAACATGTAAGTAATATATATAAAAATATAAAGTTATGTATATAATAAATATAAATAATATATGTTTTATTTATACTAATAATATTCTATAATGCATTACAAAATATTTTAATTTAAGATTAAAAATAAAGAAGGGGGATAATATAAAATAAATGTATATATTTCCCCAGACCCGAACCCGAACCCGAGACCCGAAGACCCGAACGGATCCGGGCCTGAATCCAATATTATAGACCCGATGAAGACCCATACCTGGATCTGGACCCGAACCCGAACCCGATAAAGACCCGATTACATGGATATGGATCTTCCTAAACCCGACCCGGCTCCGACCCATTGACATGCCTAGTGTGGGCTTGGAAGTACGATTTCATTCTTCTCGAAGCTTCTCATAATGCCAATGTTAATTTCTCCATTCGGGGGTATCGAACCTCAGCCCCCTGGTATGCTCTGCTAGTATAATAAAATGGTTTTTGGACCCCTTCCTAGTACCTCACCAGCACAGAACTAATTACTAATTCGGACACTGCGAGATATAAGTAGAGTTCTTCGTCAACAACTAGTCGTGATAAGAGAGATGGGGAGCCTATGTATCACTTCAATTCTATGAATGCATTTTCGCATTCCTTATTCCATTTGAACGACTTTCGTAATACCTTAAAGAAAGGCAAACACCTATCACTCGCTCTGGAAACGAGCATGTTCAATGAGACCACTTGCCCAGTTAATTTTTGCACGTCCTTCTTCATTGTGGGAGATTTCATGTTGAGCAGAGCCTGAATCTTATCGGGATTAGCTTCAATACCCCACTGATTAACGATAAATCCTAGGAACATGCCTTCTTTATTTACCAACCTCTAGTAGGTGGCTCCTGAATTTTTAAGACTAAATGGCATCACATTATAATAGTAGGTACTTCTGTGGGTTATGAAGGATGTCTTTTCTCTATTGGAGGGCTTCATCCTGATCTGGTTGTAACTGGAGTATGCATCCATAAAATTGATGAGCTCGTGGCTCGTCGTGGCGTTGACCATTTGGTCAATCCATAGTAGCGGGAAATAATCTTTTGGGAAAGCCTTATTTAGGTCAATAAAATCGACGCACATCCTCCATTTGTCATTTTATTTACGTACCGTGACCACGTTAGACAACCACTTCGGGTACCTAACTTCGTCTATGAAGTTGGCTTTCTGCAGTTTGATCACTTCTTCCTAAACGGCGAGGTTCTTGTCATCATAAAAAACCCTTTGTTTCTTCTTGACTAGCTTATCCCCTTCCATCACATTGAATTCGTGACACATAAAGTTAGGATCTATCCCGTGCATGTCTTTATGGCTCTATACGAACACGTTTTTGCGTTGCTACAAGAAGCTTATAAGTTCTTTCCTTAAAAGCAGATATAAAGACGACCCGATTTGAACTGTTCGTTCCGGGTGAGTGGTGTCCAGCGAAATTGTTTCAATTTCTTTAGCGGGCTTCCCATTGACTAGTTTTGCTTCATATTGAGGATCGATAGTTTCGATGTGATAGGTCGCCTAAAATGAAATAGCATTCATATGCTGCCTTTTGATTACCTTTTACAGTACTATTCCGAAGTGGGTTGGAAACTTTAAGCACTAATGTATAGTAGATGGAACGACCTCAAATGTTTTTAGGCCAATCATTTCTAAGATCGCATTGTGGTTGAAAGTACGTTCTTATTGAGAAAAAATAAGCATATTTTTTTTTTCATTCAGCTGATCAGCCAGGTGCCGACCACAACTTCCAATTCCATCATGCCCAGTGGGTACACTTTTTCTCCAGAAAACCCTATTTGGGGTTAATGGTAAGGAGTTAGTTCTATATCCAGGAGCTTTAATTTCTTGTAACAACTATAAAACATCACATCTGCAGAGCTTCCGTTATCCACTAGGATCCTGGCCACCCTACCTTCTTGGATGACCATTATGATGACCAAAGGATCATTATGGAGGTATAATGCCCCAGATATGTCTTCTTTTGAGAAGTCGGCGATTAGTTTTCCCTTGCTCACCTTGAATTGGTCATTAATCTATACCTTCCATCAAGTTTACCGGTGTTGGCTCATAAGATTGGCCCTTATTTAGATAGGCTTTCCTTTCTACGGGGTCTTCTCCCCCACTGGAGCCACCTCTGGTGATGAAATGATAGTCAAAGGATATCATGCCGATGTCGTGTATAAGTTCTTTGGGTTTTTTAGGAAGATTTAGGTCATTGTTTGAGTCATCGTCCCTCGCTCTTTTCTTGTCGACTATCCTTTGATAAGGCGATTCTGACCGTCTCCTGACTTTGTTTTCTTCAAGAATTGATCGTCTATTTCCATCCACGTACTTGGATAGTTTGCCCCTTCAGATTAAACCTTCAATCTCATTCTTCAAAGCTATATAATGGTTTGTATTATGACCATGGTTCTTGTGGAATTCGTAATACTTGTTTTTATCTCTTTTATTTGATGGTATTTTCAACTTTCTCGCCATCGAAGGCCTTTACTTTCTCAGATTTCCTCCAGGATGTGGTGGATGTCAATTGTAAGGGGCGTGTACTCGTCCTACTTTCTTGGCTTGTTAGCCTTTTTATCCTTTTATTCCTGTTTGTCGTTGTTCTTATCGGTCGATGGATTATAGTCATTGTATTCTTTAGCTTCCATCACCTCTTCTGCGTTCATAATTTTCCCTACTTTAGCCAGTAATTTGGTCATGGTTTTGGGCAGCTCCTTGGCCAGTTCCCAAAATAACTTTCCTGGTCGCAATCCACTCATCAGGATCGTAATGGAGGTTGGTTTGTTGTAATCCACCACTTCCAATTTTTCGATATTTAATCGGGTAATATAATTATGGGTGCTCCCATCTACCCTTTAACGAACGCTGAGCAAATGGGCAACTTACTTACCTAGTTTTGCGCCAAAGTAAAAATTACTGACAATCAAGACGGCCAATTGCTAAAAAAAATTATATGCCCCCTAGGCAGACTGTTGTACCAGATTTGGGCAAAACCCGTTATGGTGCTGGAGAATGCTCGGCACCTCATTTCATTAGGGATGGAATAAATTCCTGCAGCGGCTTGGTATTGTTCGATATGTAAAATGGGATAAGTCATCCCATCATATTTTGGGGCGATAATCGACGGCGGCTGGAATTTCATCGAAGTGGGGTATGCCACGACAAAGGAGATAAAGGGGGATCCTTTTGTGAAATCCCGCTGGAGGGGGTTCTTCAACTTGACAAATTCTCCCATACGGTCTTTCAAGCACTGGATTGAGACTTTACATGGCTAGTTATCACCTTGGGTACCGACCTCAACTAATTTGTCTGCTTGTCCTCGTATTTCGATCGAACTCTCTTCCTGATGAGTTTGCTCAGCTTCAGACGACACTCATACAGAGCGACGAGAGCCCCTGGTGGTGGACCTGCCTAATGCGCTCCTTTGGGAGTAATCGTGTGAGGCCATTGGTGCTTGCCAACCATTACAACACGAGCCTAGTTGATCAAATGTTGACCCCCTGATTAGTCTTTCAAACACAGTAGGAATATCTTCTGAATATGACTGGTCATTGTAGTCTCCCGGAGGGCCCCCTTTTAAATTTCTCTAAGAAATACTATTATTTCCTTTTTATGAAAAACGATGCGAAAGCGTAAAGGTGATGGTTCAACATAAAACAAAATTTTAATTTCTTTTTCAAATTAAAATTAAACCCAAGTGAAAATTAATTAAACACACACAAATATTAATTTCACTTAAACCAATTAATTCAAGTCCTAGAATTTGCCTAAGTCGTATTTTTCATTTAAACAAATTAGGCTAAACCATTTTTAACAAATGACTTGAATTAAATAAACTTTACCCAAATTTAATTATGCACCAAATTAAGTTAATAGTGATTTAAACCAATTTTATCTTCTTTACCTAAGCATGCGTTCTAGGTGATATTGCAAGATAAAATTAAACAAGAAATCACTACGCCGCGATGTACGAGGAAAAACCCAAGACGGGAAACAACCTCGGACGGCCCTAGCCTCAAATCCACTAAGTATGGAATTTATAATTACAAAACAAAAGACTTACATCACACGACTCGATCTCTTTCAAGCCTCGACGCTCCTTCTTGCAAACACCTCCAGTTAGCGAATAACCCCGGAGCTCCACCGCGATCTCGGAATCCACCGATCGGACTTTATGTGGTCACCGTCACCCGAACTAGGAGCCTTTCTCCAAGTGGGTAAATCACGAAAACCTCTTCTTCTTTGTGGGATTTAGAAGCAAACCCAAACTTCTCTTCTTCAATGGTGTAGAGAAAACCGGTGCCAAAACTCCAAGCAAGATGTATATATATATATATATATATGAACTTGGATAAACTAAACTACGGGTGTAAACTAAAGTGTATAATAATTTTTCCTTTGAAAAATTGACACTTTAAAACAATGAACTTTTTCCTAAAACAATTTGTCTCTCAAACACTCTCTAGAGGTTGGTAGTATGTGAAAAGTTAACTTTGAAAAATTTATTCCCACACATCGATATTCAGCAAAAAGTAGTGGGCTAAAACCAAATGGGAAAGTGGGCAAAACTGCTTAAAACTGCCAAAAAACCTGTTCCCGCCAAATCTCGTTCGAACGATATTTTATTCGAACGACAATCTCATTCGAGCGAGTCTTCTAACGAAGTTCCAATGTGAACTCGTTATAAGCTCGTTAGAAATCTCGTTAGAATGACCATCTCGTTTGAACGACATTTCGAACGAAGTTCCAGTATGCCATAATGGGAAGTCGTTGGCAATCTCGTTAGAATGACTTGTGGTTCGAACGACAATATCGTACGAACAACACTTCGAACGAACTCACAGAATGTTCAAAAAGGCTTTTTAAGCCCAGAAACTTTTATATGCTTTATATATAAGTTTTAGTAGAAAACATTCTTAAAACGAAACACAGTTTTAAAAACCTAACACCCAATATAAACATGTTCCAAGCTCTTATATATATATGTAATGCATTCATACCTTGGGAGCATGGAACTACTGTTGATGACGTTGAAACGAGGCACAAAAACTCAGCATTTTGATGAAGCTTTATACACTTGGCCACTACGTCTTCAACAAACACGTCATAGGCTTGAAAGATGATCAATATACTCTATCCTATGACTCAAACGTTTTTATCCGGAATTGAGCCAAAACTACAAAGGACTCAATTGGAAATTTGCGTCCTTACAAATCTCCCCCTTTGGATATTCCGAGACAAAAACTATACAAAAATCCTAAAGGGCCGTCAAGCTCTACTAGACTAATAGAAAGTCCCACCCCAAATAAAAATACAATGCTTGACTCAAACAACACAACCCAAAGGATCAATAATCTTTGTCGTTGAAAGTTGTCGCTTTATAAAATAATTCCTGCGCACTTAGGCAAACACATTAAACGCATAGGGAATATCAAAATAGTTAATGCAAGTAAAGTTAACTACTCCCCCAAACTAATTATCTCCCTTTATCAAGTATGATCAACTTAGAAAGACGTCTCCCCCTAAGATAAATCTCCCTTAAACTAAGATACGATAATAATAGGATTAGATACCATTTCTCCCCCTATCATTCTCCCCCTTTTTGTTCAGGAATAGACAAAGGCTTAAAGAATCAAATATTGACTTATCTCCCCCAAATAAAGCATATACACCCTCTAAATTAATCAAGGGATAAATAGAATGGGAAAGCAAGCTAAAACTTGTAATTGTGCATTTAGTGAAGAGAACATTAATGCATATTTGGCAACAAAATTATAACTAATCCAACAAATAACAACTTAGACCAACTAGGATGCAATAAAAGGATACCAATATGATATATAAATTATTAAGCATAAGACATCAACAACGAATGCAATAAGATGGATACCAAGTATGAATTAAAGCATATATGGATTAGAAATTAAAGCAATGATTAAACAAAAATATCAAATATGTATACATAAGATATAACTAATAGACGTAAGTACACATATATAGATATAAACACACAGATGACACACACAAAATATAATAGGAGTCTTTCACACTCGTATGGCAAAAATGTGTCATATGGAAATGGAAGTGTTGGGGTGTGAACTAGAAACGATTAAATTTAGACCCAATCACTTAAAAGCATGTTCACGGAGTTCTCAATTGATTGCAAACTTCATCACATTTGAATATAACCTCATGTGACAATGTAGATTGAACTCAATGAGCAAACATACACAATGCATACAAGCCTAGCATATTGATGATTCTACAAACCAATAGAGTCATGACATGAGATAAGCAACTAGGATAAACGGACATTGTGCAAACCGTTGATATACCATCCAATCTCCCTCAATAAGCATTTATATTAATTTTGAATGAATACATCAATCAAACATAGGCCTTGGCAAATTGTTTTCTTTTTAATGCCATATTTTCTATTTTTAGGCCTTTGGACCACGTATTTCTTTTAGGTCCATTTTAAACGGTGGCTTACAATCGCAAAGGATCACTAAGTCCTTTCGGAGCCCTTCCCCGTGCACATTTATATTTATCATGTTTTCATTTTTCACACAAATCTCACGTGCAAAGGATTTTGACATGCACTAGTCCTCCTAAGCCACAAATATGTAGATGACAAGATTGGAAGGAGAACACCTCACATAGCTCAAATATACATATGAAGTTAAAATTTTAAAAGAGCTCGTGCATGTGTGAATAAAGGCATATAAAATTAGAATCCATTTAAACAACACCAAATCCAACTACTCCATGTAAGCATGGTAAAGAACATAATAAGGATTGATAATCTAAGCCAAAAGTTCTAGCCACATGAGAGCGTTAAAGGAGGGATTCAAACACACGTATATGCCACTTAAAGTGTGTCAAACCAAAATACACACAAAATAAAATCTTTTTGAGTTTTTGACATTTTTAACCAAAAATAAAAATATATACTCAAAAGACAAACAAAAATCATTTGAACTTTTCATTAAGCTTAAATTATTAAGAGATAAAAACCCAAATGATAAACAAAAATCTTTTTGTAATTTTTCATTTAATGCATACAAAATGAAGAAATAAAATACAAAAGATAAACAAAAATCATTATTCCAGCATGTGATTAAGCATGGGGCATAAACTAGAAAATTGATTAAACAAGCATACATTTAGCATGTAAATATAGCATGAAGTACAAACGCTAAAGTATGCAAACACTAACACATTCATCCTTTAGATTTAGCAAGGGAGGAAGCATGTGAAAGTAAATGAGAATAAAAAACCCTATTTTGCAAGGCAGCCAAGTCGGATTTCCTAACCCAAATTAATGAAGAATGACTATCTTGGGGTGTAGGAATTCTAAATACATTGGTTGCTTTACGTTGGGATTTTCTAGGAATTCGTTTAAGATCAAAACAAAATTTCCTAAGATGACCTTTTCGACCACAATGTGTACAAGTAAAAATATGTCGAAAAGATTTACCTCCGGAGTGATATCTAAAAGTTTTCCTAGTAGATTCTCCTAAAACGTTGGTTTTGGCTTTATGAGTAGATTCATTACAAGTATTGAAGCCTAAACCACACATGTCATTTTTAATTTGGACCGTTCCTAAGATTTTATCTAATTTTTTCGAACGACACTCCAAATCAAATTTGACATTACTAGAGTCTTTTAATTTATTTTGCAATTCTAAAATGTTAGACTCTAATAAAACATTTCGCTCTTCAAAAGCAAGTAGCTCATTTTTCAAGGATTCCATTAAACCCCTAAGGCTATCTCTCTCGCCTTCTACATATTCAAGCTTCTCTTGAAGAGTCCTCTTATGTGTCCTAAGGTCTTCTACTAACATACTTTCATCAATGACCTTGCCACGCTCTTTTAAACTAGCTTCTAACTTCAAATTAGCTCTTTTCAATTTAATAGATTCTTTATAAAGTTCTTGAAAAGCATTTTGAAGTTCACTCACATTAACCTCTTCTTCATTTTCACTCTCTCTTTGTTCTCCACTCTCACTATCATCAAAAACAAGGGAATCAAAAACTTTGACCTCAGAAGTGTCATGATTTTGAGTATCTTCATGAGAAGATTCACTTTCGGTGCTCACATGACTAGCCATAAAAGCCACAAAATTTGGCTTAGTGAGGGAATTGGGTCCCTCTTCCTTATCACTATCACTAAGGATAGCATTATATGAAATGGGTCATTTACCCTCTTTCCTTAGTTTAGTGGGGCACTCAGAAGCCCTATGGCCATAACCCTCACAACCAAATCACCTATTAGACTCATCCCTATTTACATTTTCATTAATAGGTTTAGGGATCTTCTCGGCTATGTCATACTTAGGAGTTTCAAATTTCTTAAAATCATTTTTAAATTTATCTTTGTTAAATTTAAGAAATTTTCTAAATTTACGAGAAAAAAAAGCCATGTTTTCCGAGTCACTATCACTCTCACTCTCTACTACTTGTTTGACCTCTTTTCGGGCTTTTAAAGTAACACCCTTTTCAATTTTCTTTTCAGTTTTAGAGGGAAACATGTCTAGTTCATAGGTTTGTAAATCACCTACAAGCTCTTCTAATTTCGTAGAGCCTAAAGATGGTAAAGAATTTAAAACGGTCACTTTTGGAATAAATCTATCGGGAAGGGACCTTAAAATTTTCTTTACAACTCGGTTGTCGGGTATTTTCTCTCCCAAGTTAAAAGATGAATTGACAATATCGGAAAGTCTAGCATAAAATTCATCAAAAGTTTCATTATCGTTCATTTTGATAGTTTCAAATTGAGTGGTGAGGTTTTGGAGTTTCGAAGCTTTAACGACATTTATACCTTCGTGAGTGAGTTGTAAAATATCTCAAGCTTCTTTAACAGTCTCACACGTCATAATGCGTCAAAATTCATCTGGTGTGAAAGCGCTAAACAAGGCATTCAAACCACAGGAATTAAAATTTGAAAGCTAAAATTCACCCTCACTCCATCTATCGGCGGGTTTGGGAACACGCTCATTATCTACTAAATGAGTAGGTGGGGACCACCCGTTAACAACAGACATCCAAACTCTCTTGTCAATAGATTTTAGTGCCGATTTCATTCGCCCTTTCCAATACGCATAGTTAGAACCATCGAAAATAGGAAATTTTGAAAATGGGAAAAATTCCATTTTAGCAAAAAAAAATTTAAAGGATCTTTAACGAAATAATTTATCGCTTTGGCTGTGATACCAATCTGTAGTCTCCCAGAGGGCCCCCTTTAAATTTCGCTAAGAAATATTATTATTTCCTTTTTATGAAAAACGATGCGGAAGCGTAAAGGTGATGGTTCAACATAAAAATAAATTTTAATTTCTTTTTCAAATTAAAATTAAACCCAAGTGAAAATTAATTAAACACACACAAATATTAATTTCACTTAAACCAATTAATTCAAGTCCTAGAATTTTCCTAAGTCATATTTTTCATTTAAACAAATTAGGCTAAACCATTTTTAACAAATGACTTGAATTAAATAAACTTTACCCAAATTTAATTATGCACCAAATTAAGTTAATAGTGATTTAAACCAATTTTATCTTCTTTACCTAATCATGCGTTCTAGGTGATATTGCAGGATAAAATAAAACAAGAAATCACTACGCCGTGATGTACGAGGAAAAATCCAAGACGGGAAACAACCTCGGACGGCCGTAGCCTCAAATCCACTAAGTATGGAATTTACAATTACAAGACAAAAGACTTACATCACACGACTCGATCCCTTTCAAGACTCGACGCTCCTTCTTGCAAACACCTCCACTTAGCGAATAACCCCGGAGCTCCACCGCGGTCTCGGAATCCACCGATCGGACTTTATGTGGTCACCGTCACCCGAACTAGGAGCCTTTCTCCAAGTGGGTAAATCACGAAAACCTCTTCTTCTTTGTGGGATTTAGAAGCAAACCCAAACTTCTCTTCTTCAATGGTGTAGAGAAAACCGGTGCCAAAATTCCAAGCAAGATGTATATATATATATATGAACTTGGATAAACTAAACTATGGGTGTAAACTAAAGTGTATAATAATTTTTCCTTTGAAAAATTGACACTTTAAAACAATGAACTTTTTCCTAAAAAAATTTTTCTCTCAAACACTCTCCAGAGGTTGGTAGGATGTGAAAAGTTAACTTTGAAAAAGTTATTCCCGCACATAGATATTCAGCAAAAAGTGGGGGGGTAAAACCAAATGGGAAAGTGGGCAAAACTGCTTAAAACTGCCAAAAACATGTTCCCGCCAAATCTCGTTCGAACGACATTTCGTTCGAACGACAATATCGTTCGAACGAGTCTTCTAACGAAGTTCCAGTATGAACTCATTAGAAGCTCGTTAGAACGACCATCTCGTTCGAACGACATTTCGAACGAAGTTCTAGTATGCTATAATGGGAAGTCGTTGGCAATCTCGTTCGAACGACTTGTGGATCGAACGACAATATCGTTCGAACGACACTTCGAACGAACTCACAGAATGTTCAAAAAGTCTTTTTAAGCCCAGAAACTTTTATATACTTTATATATAAGTTTTAGTATAAAATATTCTTAAAACGAAACACAGTTTTAAAAACCTAACACCCAATATAAACATATTCCAAGCTCCTATATATATATATATATATATATATATATATATATATATATATATATATATATATATATATATATATATATATATATATATATGTAATGCATTCATATCTTGGGAGTATGGAACCACTGTTGATGACGTTGAAACGAGGCACAAAAACTCGGCATTTTGATGAAGCTTTATACAATTGGCCACTACATCTTCAACAAACACGTCATAGGCTTGAAAGATGATCAATATACTCTATCCTATGACTCAAACGTTTTTGTCCTGAATTGAGCCAAAACTACAAAGGACTCAATTAGAAATTTGCGTCCTTACAGTCATCAAAGTGGCTGGGCGATAAATAGAGGAGGTTATGCCGGAGCGGTATGTTCGATGTCGTTGCGACCTGATTCGCTGGGTGAAATTGGTGTTTCCACAGCATGCCAAGTATAACCTCATTGGATTCTCCATCATCTGTCTACGGTATTCTTGTTGTCATTCCTTATGAGGCACTGGAGGAAGTATCCTTTCGTCGCTTTATGATATCTCGGATCCGGGAGTCACATTATTCGGATTGGGTTGCGTCGGCCTCGTCTGGAGGGTGTGTGTAGACTGCTTGACACTTTCCTGCATTGCTTCTTGCCTTTAGTGAGGCTCCGGTAGAGGTAGGTGGCGTATGAACTTCCTCTACACGATTGCTATCGTGATTATCCTCCATTCCGGGTTGTCTCTGTTAGGTATCTGAATAAGTGGTTTTGGGTAGGAACTACAATGGCTTATTACGAGTTTCCCACAGATGGCGCCAATTTGTTAACGTCCAAAAGTGGAAGCGACACATAATAAAGGAGATAATCAGAGAGAAATAATAAATGTAGATAATGGGGATGAGATACAGAGAGAACACACTGATTTTACGTGGTTCAGCCCTTTTAGCAAACCTGCATCCACGGTGTTGGTGATTTTCTACTACACGTATTGGCAAAGTTATAATTAGGGTTCCTCATATAACTCGTAGCTTGAGAAGATATTAGTGGAGTCCCTTTATTTCATGGGCTAATGCCCTATTTATATTTGATTTGCGGATATTTATGAGATGACGGAAAGATTTCCCTTATAAGTTCGAACAGTTACACTTGGAGATACATGTTTATCATAATAAATTTGGGCGCCTTGGATCACGGACTGGCCATGTTGATATGCGCACGGATAATTGTGATGTAACAGATATGTTATTATAGTCCCACATGTTTAATAAGGGATGTCTTGCATGTATGCACTTACAGAAATGTAGATGTGTCCAATCTTATACGAATAGGCCGGCCGAGCAGATTGACACTAAGACGACCTCACTTAGGAGTAAAGCCTAGCACATTTATTAACTCCTTTACAACTTAGAATGTATTCACCTTTGGGAATATATATTTATAACAACCGTATTTTGGTTAGCATTAGATTCACGTGTGAGATGGGTTTAGTGGATGTATCGATTGTATCACTACTCTGTATATATTTATATATATATATATACACACGCGCCCGCCCGCAGACACGCCGTTGGGTAATAAGGCTCTCTTTAGTTCCATCTATGGGGGAGTGGTTGCTGACACTGAGTGGATACATCTTTATATACCTACTCATTTTAGAGAGATGTGATATGCGAGTATGATGTTATCCAGGATATGGACTAGTTAACGATGGTTTGAGTGATGAAGGATGGGTACAGTAAGGCTATCGCGTTCGCTATTCTAGGATACGATGTGTTGTTTTGTGAGGTCTCACCTGAAATAGGGTCGAGCCTGCATATATATTTTATTGTAGAGGAGACTTTAAAAATTAGAGACGTCTTGTTATATTTGATCCCGGTTCATAAGAACTTAACTAATATGATTTGAAGGATATTAGGTTTATCGCCGAGTGATGAGATTCAGCTCATTATAGATTTAGATTATGATCCATTTATGAAAACAACGGTATGAACCTTATCTTTCTATTGAGATTTGAATCACGTTATTTGGACTTCTGTAGAGGGAGTAATAGTCGTTTAATAATAGGTGTTTAATCTGTCAGAATATCTGATTTTCATAAATTTTGACGTTACTTCAAACGCATGCCATTTTAGTTTTACTTATAATTAGATTACGATCCATATATGAAAAGAACGATATAGATCTTAGACTTCTAAATATCCTTGAATCAAGTCATTTGGACTTCTGTAGATGGAGTATTAGTCATTTTAGTAACAGGTGTTTAACATATCATAATATTTGATTTTCACGAATTTTGACGTCAATTTAAACGCATGCCATATTAGTTGTAATTTGAATTAGATTACTAACCATAGATGAAAATAAATGTATGGATATTAGCTTTCTAATGAGCTTTGAATCAGTTTATTTGGACTTCTGCTGAGGGAGTAGTATCCGTTTTATTAACAGGTGGTTATTCTGTCAGGATATTAAAGTTATGCTAAATTGTGATTTTTAAGAGTTCTAATGGGATAAGGACTTTAATATTTTACTTATTTAAAGGGAGAGCATGAGAGGAATTTTTAGAGCCCATGTTAACTTATTCCCACGAGACTTAGGAAGTGTCCTAGGCTAACCGGGGATGGATTCCATGTAAGGAAATACGAGATTAAGCGAGTAAATGATCACGGGTGGGAACGGGATATTGGGTTAGGATTTCAAGATAGAGAGGCAAAGTGTTAGGGTAGAATAGCATGTTGGTTACAAATGTGAAGTTATAGAATTAATAATAATTAAGTGAATAATTAATATTTAGGTGTCGGGAATAGACTCGGGATATTTAGGCTAATGCTTCGGTTGATAGGAATGGATTAGCCGGATTATGTGATTATATATATATATATATATATATATATATATATATGTGTGTGTGTGTGTGTGTGTGTGTGTGTGTGTGTGTGTGTGTGTGATATTTATGTGAAACATGCCCATCCTACGGATATGCTCTCGGTGGAGGTTGCTCAACGTGGGAGGTCACTTTAGCAAAAATCCAGCAGAGGTAGTATCGTTCCCCTGGGTCATAAGTTTGTGCACGACCACCCGATGTGAGTTTTGGAGTCCCGTGAAATAATTTTATATGGTTATGACCCATAGACATAAGGCCATGACTGCCTCTAATTTTCTTTTTCATTTTGGGTTCAGTGGTGAGATTCCGACCCAGTTGCTTAGGGTGTGGTGGACATTCCTGAAGCTTGATAGCATGCTAGTGAGTTGCATCCACGAGGTAATGCTCTGGGAATTGCAATTATATATATATATATATATATATATATATATATATATATATATATATATATATATATATATATATATATATATATATATATATATATATATATATATATATATATATTGTGAATGATATATATGTATGCTTGATGTGATATTGAATTAGGTATACATGTGTGTGCGGAAAAGTATATACATGTATAAGACCTTAGGTGTGAATGTTTATTAATAACAGGAGTAAAGTTATGTGGATTAATTAAGATGGAACTTAAAATGATTTATTGTATAGATAAATAAAAATTAAAAATATGAACAAATGTTTGTGACATAGTTTGGGGAAAAGGTTAGCATATGGGACTAAGATACGTGTTGGTAATAGTTAGGCAGGGTAGCATAACTAGGGTGTTTAAAATGCTTACGATAGGTGCGCGTAATAGATGAGGGGTGAGGGTTGTCTCATGGGAGTATGATACCAGTTTAAATATATAGCAAATGCTTTACATTTCATTATGCATTTCATTCACTTGTTAAATGTTTTTAAAATATTTTGGGCTCTGACCCGCATCAAATATTTTTAAAACTTTTAGGTGTCCAGCCACAGGGGCGCCAAGCATGATTACTCATTCCAAGATTTACGGAGATATAACTGATGTGGAGGCTTGCAGGTTTTATAGTAGCCAATTATATCCTTTGTATTCTAGATAGATCTCGTCTCATTCCATAATTGGGCATATCGTCCCTTTTATCAGATTCCTTACATTCAATTTTTATTTAATTCATCTAGTGTGGATTGTTTTGGATTTTTGTAAACAATTATTTACTCAGTATTTGGTTTTTTATTTATTCAACTTTTGGACTTTATTATTGTTGCAATTTATCCAAATTGTTTAATTTGAATGGTGTGTGATGAATTATTTACATTTTAGTTATTTAACGAAAGATAAAATAAAAATTGGCACCAACTTGTTTAAACAATAGGTGGTTAGTAATTAAAATATTTTCGACAGTGATGCTAAGAATGAACAAGATGAGATTCCTGTTTTTAGTAGAGGACTAATCACGCGTATTGAAATAGGTCGGCTGTCACAGATGGTATTAGAGCATTAGGTTCTAGAATCCTTAGGATTTGTGCAGACATATTGTGTTTTCAGTGTTGCTTTCTCTTTAATGTAGAGCCCTACTGTTGATTCACATTGCGGTTTACGTTATCCTGCTATTGCATATAACTGAAGTGAATCATATACATTTTCAATTGGCCTTCTTATAACAAACAACAAAGAATGACTAGCGAGGACCGTTAGGAGGACTAAAGGACAAGAGGTTCAGGCAGAGCCACAAAGTATTTTGGGAACGGTGATCACAGTAGAGTTCACCACTATTATTGCTCAGGTAGTCGATGCTATGATGACCTCTAGCATGCAGTAGTTTCCCCAAGTACGAGCACAGAAGACGATGGTGCCAATTCAGACTCACCTAGTGTAGTCGGTATAGGAGAGAGTTGGAGGGGATTTCAAAAGGGCCGTTCGCAAGAGTCTATGGAAATTGCGTACGTGTGTTAGCTAACCAACAGAAGGTGAACATCCCAAGGCAATTACGTATGGTAGAGTGGAATGACACTCTTGATTAAATTTTGGGTAATTGTAAGCTCATAGGAGAAGTGTTGTAATGATGGGAGTTACTCACCAAATCTAAGGAGAGATACCATAAATATCGATGAATTTGGGGTGCAATTTGACCGCAAATCCTTTCATCTGCTATTTAGATAGAGATGCGAAGGAAATCTCATTACTTATTACGGGAGGACCGCATAGTTTTCTATCATAAGGAAGAATTTACTTGTTTATCAAACTTCGTAGGTGAATACGGAGGAGAAAAATGGGTCCTTAAGTTGATGATGGACTCATGGGTAGAATACCCCAACATTGATGGGGAAATTTAGCTTCGATAACTAATGGTGATGTCGTCAATGCCGTATTTTTGTGAGGGCAATATCGATGATTTCATGTTAACGGATCTAAGAGATTGAAGAGTCTAGCCATTAGGGCAATACTGGATATAATCGGTACTAGTGGGGCACCACATGGGGAAATAACTAAGAAAGGAACCCGTTCAAAAGATTTAGATCAAGGGGATATCGACCGAGTGAATGCAAATTTCGATAGGGCCATCATGGCTAGAGTCGTGTTCTACAGGACCAACAGAGCCAAGGGAACAACCAGGGCAGCCATTAGGGCTAAGACTACCAAGGTCAAAGAGAAAGGCAGCCTTGACATGGCCAATGGGTAAGGTGACCAGTAGGAGCAATAATTACAGCAGTTTTTAGAATAGTTCAGACGCGAATATTAAGTCCATGAACCAGTTGAGCAGTCAGTGCCATTAGCGGTTGAAGGTACAATTTTTATCATTGGGTAAATGTGACACCCCGACTAATTAAATACCGGGTAGCTACTCCTTTATTAAATTAATACAAAATGCCAAGTTGGTTCAGTTCATAGCATCACTGTCGAAAATATTTTAACAATTACTAGCCACCTACTATTTAAAAAGTGAGTTGTCAATTTTAATTAAATCCAATTAACATACAACAAGTAAATTATGAAATGCTAACATAACCACCACAACATATTCACAATAGAATAACCATCAAATAATAATGAGTCTGGAGGAAATACTCCTCACAACAATCCGAATACTGAAATAAATAAATACCAAGTCTGCATCACTAAATTAATTACAACCCAAAGTCTGAAATAACTGAATAAGTAAGATGTCTATAAAAGGAATGGGTGACATGCCCAACAAATGATAAAAACTGATAATGGAGTCAAGATCAGAAATGGAGGCGTCTACTGTGAAGGTCCTGTAACTTCCACAGCAGCTACAGCACGTCACCTGAATAGAACTCCTATGCATGGTGTCCTTGTGGCTGGGCACCTAAAAGGTTTTATAGCAAAATAGATTTGAAAGCAAACGGGTCAGAGCCCGATTTTGAAAATAGTTTAAAAATTTGCAAGTGTTTAATATCATTAAACGGTGAATATAAAGTACATGATAGTGTGTGCACTCACATGAGTTCCTCACCTCTCAACTAATCGTGCACTCCTATCGCACCCGTACCCATTCTAGTTATTCCCATTTCTAACTAGTCCGATACTAAAATCTAACATTTCTATACGATATTCAATTCAAATTCCCAGAAACTTTTAGTTAACAGAGTGTTATAACTTGTTATACAGTTTCCCACATTAGCACTACTAATTACTAGAGATCTTCCATTTTCACTTGACAAACTGTTGCTATTATTAATATTCACATTTATTCATGATAATACATTTCAATTAACAGTATATTATTCTCATCATAAATATACATTACTAGCACCCCGAGACTAAGTTGCGGTGCACACATACTCTGCTATCCAATCCCGGTACATCACGTACATAAGGACCACGTATTTCGAATCTCTCGGGAAACATTTCATTAACAACAATCACAGACAATGGAGGCGAACATAGTTCACATCACATGGGTCACGCACATACCTATGCTCCCATGATCAGCAGACTTATTAACTTCTCAATAAGTCCTTCTCTGACCTATGTCCTCGAGGTACCAATCTAAATCCCCCTCGTAGGCACACAAAGATTAGATGGCCCTGAGCGAACGCCGACCTCCCCTATAGCAAGTATGGTAGGTATGTTATACACAGATAACTACTTACTAGGCATTCGCACATCTTAGATATCATAATATTTCATTACTGGTACACATCTCGTTCTTATACCAACATTTAGTGTTTTACAACTCACAAGTCCCCGGTTTATATGTAATTAAGTTATTTACTCTTCTCACGTCGTAATTAGGTACTCGCTTCCCAATCCATAATTGTCATCCAATTTACTACACGATTCTAAGTTTCACTCTTCCATGTACCCCAATCTCCCAAGTATACCCACTAGTTAATAAGGGAAGGCTATTCTACCATTTAAATAAGTTTACGGGATACTAAAAATAAATTCAGGCCAAAAAGGCCATTCTGTCAACTCGTTAGAAGTCTCGTTCGAACGAGGTCGTTCGAACGAGTTTCGTTCGAACGAATGGCTTCGAACGAAATGCCAATTTCGTTCGAACGACCTGGGTAGGTCTTCTAACGAGATGGCAGTTTCAGCCCATAAATTCTTTAAGTCCATTTTTCTCAATTCTTCTCTTCTCTAAATCCACCCTAAGTCCATCCAATTTATGTTTTAACGTATGTAAATCATTTTTAATCACTCTAGATCATCTCTTAACATATTTTAGGGGTCAAATCTTACAAATCATAATGGAATTAATGTAAATCTCCAAATATTCCCCAAACCTTATGAACATGAACCCATAATTTTTATTATGCCCAATTACTCATCAAAAATACAATTTTTAAATCATCATATACAACTCTTCGAATAGTAAATCAGTCCATTATCATTCTACATACAAATCCTAACCCAAATTCAAAGTTTCTCCAACAATTTCTTTGGTTTTCTTCAAAACTTTCAAGATAAGAGAAATTCCTACACTAAACATGGAAGAAATATTCATTGCGTTAAAAATATCAAATCACTTGCCTTAGATTGTTCTTCAGGATTGATGTTGGTGATTGAATGTTGGTTCTCTCCTTTCTCTACGGATTTTCTCCCAAGGTTGAAGATGGCTTGGTTTTGGTTCTTGTAACTTCTCTCCAACTTCTCTCAAAACTCCCGTAGCCCACTCTCTAAACTTTTTGCTGGTAATGGCCTTAGTGGCCCCTTTAAAATTATAAATATAAACAACAATTTTCGTGGGTTTTAATTCCCTAATTTTTAAAATTACCAAAATACCTTTTTAAGTTGCCGGTATGGCCCAAAAATGCCCCGGGACCCAAACTAAACCCCCGGCTAGTGTTTTTTGACTATTTCGACCCTTCCGGACTCGTTGGCACACTCAAAATGACCATTCGGTTGATAAATATAAAATTCAATTTTTAATTCAAATAATTTCATACCTGACGCGACTGATACGCGCGTCCCAACTAAATTTCCCAAATTGTCGTATTTCAGTCTCGCGACAATTTTAATATTTTCAATATTTTATATTACCATATGTACGCATCATAATCAAATACCAACTCGCATCTCGTTAGTATTCATATCGGGATTAATTTTCAATTAATTCTCATTTAATTTAATTAATCCCATAATTAAAAATCAATAAATATACGGGGTATTACAGTAAATGGGGTAAGTTTTATGTGACACGGGTGCATCACCGTATTTTAGTTAGCACTAAATTCACGCATGAGATGGGTTTAGTGGATTTATCGTCAGTATCACAACTGTGTGTATATATATACCGTTGGGTAGCGGGACCTCTTTAGTTCCATCTGCGAGGGAGTGGGTGTGGACACTGAGAGGATATGTCTTTATATATCTACTCGTTTTAGAGAGATGCGATATACGAGTATGATGCTATCTAGGGTTTGGGCTGGTTAATGATGGTTTAAGCGATGGTGGATGAGTACCATAAGGCTATCGTGCTCTCTATTCTAGTATAAGATGTGTTATCTTATGAGGTTTAACCTGAAAGAGGGTCGAGCCCACATATATATTATATTATAGAGGATACTTAAAAAATTAGATACGTATCATTATATTTTATCCCAGTGCATAGGGACTTTACTGCTGCGATTTAGAGGATATCAGGTTTATCGTTGAGCGAAGAGATTGAGCTTATTATTGATTTAGCATCGAGGACTTGATGGTAGTGCGAGTGCAGTGTTGTATGACTCCTTTAGTGATGCAGGAGTTGGGTATTAGACTCATACGTCTGGGGATAGGATTTTGAGTGTCTCGGTTATGTGCTTTGGGCCTGCAGATCTCGATGACCGACAATACTAGGTAGTAGTGTGTATCAAGGGAATTTCTTATTTGGATTTCACTTGCAAGATGTCCCATGCATGAACCTTAGGGAGTTTCGGGAGTTAAGAGGCGTGTTGTGAGCTAAGGCATGGGTTTCGTACTTCCTTTGTTACACATGTATGTAGATAACACTTTGAGCTGAGAACTATTTTACAATTTAAGATTAAGGGAGTCAGGTAGTGTTGTGTAGGAAGCATTGTGGAACGTTTGCACCGCTAGTGGATACGTGGGGAAATCTTGAGGATAATTAAGTCTCGATTAGTAGGGTAATCCCTTACTGTATATCCACGTCGAGCATGCGGACCGAATTTGAATAAATATGCTACATCTATTATAATTGTGCAGATATGCACGGGATATAGGGTGCATGGCCGCCCTAGTTAGTTGGATTTTCAGTATCGTCCGTGATAAGGAGTCGTGGAAATATGTGTGTTAGAACCGTATGACTTTGGGGCAGTTTGAAGCAAAGTTGAACTAGTGAGGTGGACTGAATTTTGTTAAAGGTAGACGATAGTCCGAATGTATACAACATGGAGATCTATCACACCTAAGATTAGTTGAATGTCTATGAAGACACGAGCTAGGGATATCTTTTGATAAGGGAGGATCCAACTGATTTAGAAAATAGAGCGGATGGTACTCAGTCAAATTCTAAGGGTGAGTTACGCAAAAATAGGATGCTAATTTTTTTTTACCAAGTAAAAAGAACCTAAGAAGTGTGCAGCTATGGAGCAGATGCATGGGTCACGGGTTTTGATGTACCCAAAGAAAGGGAGTAAGATGTACCACTTGACATGGAATGTTGAGCGCTTGGATCGGTGTGGAGTGAGACGTGGTAAAGTTCGTCTCTAGGTGAACCGCTTGTTAGAGGGAAAAAGGTTGGTCATGGGCGATCAACTAGCATTTTGCAATACTTAGTGATTTCAGTGACATAATGGGTAGGCACACTGATGGAGCTCAGTGTTGGGTTACTAACATCACGAAAAAGTTAAAATTTCCTTTGGTTTGTGGAATTAGTTTACTGATATGGAGCACATTTCGCTAATTTGGGTGAGTTACACTATCAGACAGTATGCCCAACATTTCATTAAAGAAGGGAAATTTGCCGCCACAAGGTGCTGCCCAACATTATTATGGATCGGGATAAGATCCTTGTGTCCCGCCACTCGTTGGGTTATCAGAAGGTAGTAAGGACAGAGTTGTTTTGAATAGAGCGTATCACCCATAGATCGATGGATAGATGGGAGGGGTGACTAGGATTTTAAAGGATTCAAGAAATACATATTCTAGGATTTAAGGTAATTTAGAGGAGAGTTACCATTGGTAGAGTTGCATGTAACAACTCGTATCAGCTATTATAAGAAATTAATCTTTTAAGACTTGAGACGGGAGGCCTTGTCGTCCGCTTTATGGTTGGTTAAGGAGTGGAGATAACAAGTTCTACGGGATAGACGTGATAGAGTCAATCGGCATGGACTGTGTTAATTGAAGTTATTTTCGTATAGTTCAGAAATGTTGTAAGAGTTATGTCATCACGAACCAAAGAGTTAATAACTGGCGTGAATGGTTAGAAATTGTTTCGGGTTATTCCCATAAAGGGAGTATAGGATTTGGACTATAAGGGAAGTTAACACCTAACTCAACATTGAGATAATATAGCTAGTGCAGTTATAGGCTCTTCTTTTTGAAGCATTATTAGTGGATTCACAATAGTTCTCGTATCATTGTATAAGTGAGACCTTAAGAATGATGGAATATATCGGTACGAAATTATTTGAATGGACTTGTTATTAATTTTGGGCGATAGCAAGTAGGCCTTTAGTCATAAGGGTACCACTAGCGAGTGTACAGTGGAGGCACCAAAATATCATCACAAATTGACTTTGAATACATTTAGATGAAGTGCCAGTAAGGATCCGAAGTTTTTACTACCGAGCATATCCGAATTTCGAGGATGAAATTCCTTTGCGAGGGGAAATTATGTAACACCCCGTATTTTTGGGAATATTCAAATTACACATATGGCAGTAATTTAATTAAAATGAAAAATAAAATGAATTAAATAATATTAGTTAGCAAAAAATGGAGTAACATTTATGTGTATATTTACTCGTATGATAAGTAAATGAAATTGGAATATTTTATGGTACGTTGTAAGTGGGAAAAGATGACGGGTCGACGAGATCGTATTCGAGGACGTGCGTATAGGGTCGTCTTGAGGATAAGATGGTAAATTGATGATGGGTAACTCAAATGATGATTTCTAGTGCACAGATGATCCAGGATGGGTTAAGATAGTAAGAATTAGGTACCCGAGGGTTGTAATCGAACTCCGGGGACTTTTTAAGCTATACAAGACATGTACAAGAGTATTTGGGTCATTTTAATGTTATTAGTTAACCTAATTTCGGGATTAGGTCATTTAAATAGGAGGCTAGGAGCTTGAAAGAGGAATTTGGGAGAAAAATGGAGGAACCATGAGAAAAAACAAGGGAGGCCAAATTAGAGAGGATCTTTGAAAAAATTTTAGACCTCATTAAATATATAAGGATGATTCAGAGTCTTTTTCATACCTAAGGAAAGTGAATGACTTGTGTTATGTTATTTGTTTAGCTGTTTATGTCTTATCATAATTGGTAGAATTTAAACAAATTTTGGGGTTGGATTAGCAGGTAAATGGGTTTTGAGAAAAGTGAAATTGATGATGATTCCTTATGATTTTGTTAAAATAAATCCCGCATGAAAGTTAGGTTCTTACTAGAGAAACCTAAGAATGAAAAAGATATATATTGGTCTTAAATGAAAAAATTCAAAATTAAACCAGAAAGATGTGATCCTGAATGGTTCTTGTGAGAATTAAAGAAACCTTGAAATTGAATTAAGAAAATTGATGAATCTAAGAGAAATTTTGATGTTACTTCAAATGCATGCCATTTTAGTTTTACTTAGAATTAGACTATGATCCATATATGAAAAGAAATGTATGGATCTTAGCTTTCTAGTAAGCTTTAAATCAGGTCATTTGGATTAGCCAGATTATGTGATTGTATATATATATATATATATATAGAGAGAGAGAGAGAGAGAGAGAGTTTATATATGAATAATAATATTTGTGCATATGATATTTATGTGAAACATACCCATCCTAGCGAATATGCTATAGGTGGAGGTTGCGGGCCGTAGGAGGTCACTCTGGCGAATTCCAACAGAGGTAGTACCGTTTCCCTGGGTCATAGGTCTGTGCACAACCACCTTATGTGAGTTTTGGAGTCTCGTGAAATAATGTGGTGTGGTTATGACCCACGGACTTAAGGCCATGACCGCCTCTCATTTTCGTATTTATTTTGGGTTCGGTGGTGAGATTCTGACCCGATTGTCCAGTATGTGGTGGACATTCTTGGGGCTTGATAGTATGCTAGTGAATTGTATGTACGAGTTAATGATCTAGGGATTGCGATTATATGTATATAGTGAGTGATATATATATATATATATATATATATATATATATATATATATATATATATATATATATATATATATATATATATATATATATATATATATATATATATATGCTTGATGTGTTATTGAATTACGTATATATGTGTGCAGAAAAGTATATACGGGGGTAAGACCTTAAGTATGAATGTTTATTAATAATCGGAGTGAAGTTATGTGAATTAATTAAGATATAACTTAAAATGATTTAGAGTGTGTGATAGCTGAATAAGAATTAAAACTATGAACAAACTTATGTGACATAGTTTGGGGAAACGGTTAACGTATGGAGCTAAGATACGTATGGGTACTAGTTAGGCAAGGTAGCATAACTAGGGTGTTTAAAATGCTTACGATAGGTGCGCATAATAGATGAGGGGTGAGGTTCATCTCATGGGAGTGCGCTATCGGATTAAATATGGATAAATGCTTTACATTTTATTCACTTGCTAAATGTTTTAAAAAGGTTTTGGCTCTTACTCGCATTAAATATTTTTAAAACTTTTAGGTGTCCAGCCACAGGGACACTAAGCATGATTACTCATTCCAGGATTTATGGAGTTGTAGTTGATTCAGAGGCTTGCACGTTTTGGAGTAAACGATTCTATCTTTAGTATTCTAGACAGGTCTCATCTCATTCCCTAGTTGGGCATGTCGCCTCTTTTATCAGACTCCTTACATTCAGTTTTTATTTAATTCAACTAGTGTGAATTGTATTGGATTTTTATAACCGATGGTTTACTAGTATTTGATTTTTTATTTATTCGGATTTTGAACTTTATAATAGTTTTGTTATATCTAAATTGTTTAATTTGAATGGTGTGTGATTAATGATTTACTTTTTAGTTATTTAATGAAAGATAAAAAAAAAATTGTTACTAGTTTGTTTAAATAATAGGTGATTAGTGATTAAAATATTTTCAATAATGATGCTAAGAATGAATTCGATGGGATTCTAGTTTTATTTTAGTAGATGACTCTTCACCCATTATTGAAATAGGTGGGGTGTCACAGTTACAAGCCTCATTTTTGGTAAAATTATATTTTCGATTAGTTAAATATGAGGTGTTTGTGAAAAAGAATATTTTCGAGCTAGTAATAATTTTGCTATTAAATGGTACAAATGTTATTTGATAGCATGTACTTTTGCAAATATTATAAAGGTATGAAAATTATAAGAGACCCCATATTGGTAATAATATGTCGTTTTGTTATAAAAATGGATTTTTTTGTCAAAAAATAAAAATACTAAAAAATCTAAAAAGATTACTACAAGATGTAAAATATAATTCCGGACAACTTTCATGTTTTACACTTTCTTGGAAAAAATCGCTTAGGAACTTTTGGGTGGCATTTTTGGTCCTAATGTAACAAATTAATTTAAGGGCGCATGACGGTGTTCATTAGCTAATTATCATTGCATCTATAGGAAAGTTTTATAAAGTAATTAATGAAGTTAGTTGTAAATATCTTATAAGCTCGTGAGAAATATAGATAAGTGTTTTAATTTATGTTGTAATTGTTATAAGTTAAATAACATGTGTTTAACGAAAAGGAATGGGTACAGTGAGTGCTATAGTTGTATAAGTTAATATAAGAACATATTGTTAGGGCATCACCCGTAGAAGGTCTATTAGTCGTACATGACAAAAGAGTTACATATACATAATGCAAGCTCACACCTGTAGGCAGTGGCGGACCAAGAATTTTTTATCAAGAGGTGAGAATTTTTTTTATAAAGGCAGGGAGTTCAGGGGAGGGATCTCCCAAGATAATTTTTTTTAGTTTTTGACTTGTTTTTGAAATTTTTAACCCTAAAATTGTTGATATTGATATTCACCAATTTTTGGCTCCCACTTTGTTCACGAACTTCTTTTAAAAATACCCATAAATCTGATATAAAAATTAAAAAACTTCAACATAATTGCCCTAAATTCGAAACATACTCCAAATTATATTTCAACTATTAAAACTAGAAAAAAATGAACTAATATATATCGAATAAGCAACAACCTAATAACAAATAATATTTTTAACAATCCAATGAACCAATATTTTTTAGAAATTTAACATTTAAATTTTAAACTAATTTAACAAGCTACTCAATAATTAATATATAAATAAATATAATCCATTAAACTAAACATTTAAGATTAACATTTAATAAATTACATTTAAACTTTGAAATATTTAACGTTTAAAATTCATAAACTAATAATTTAACATTTAAACATGAAATAATTTAAACATTTAAAATTGAACATATAAACTAGACATTAACATAAAACAATATTAATTGCATCCACTAAGAAAACAAAAAATGAAACAAGAAAATTATTGTTGGAGTGCATTTCCATTAAAAATAATTAACACATGAAATTTTTTAAGGAAAATGATAATTGAGTAAACCCCACATCAAGAATTAACAATTGCCCCAGATGAAGCACTAGAGAGAGACATATAAAATTGAGTGAAAATATGTTTTATTTAAAGCAGTAAACAAGACTAAACAAGAAGACAAATACTATGGTTAGAGGAAGGAAAAATATAAAGAATTACGTTGTAAGGACAATTTGTCCATCATTTATTAGTTATGTCATACGCCGTCACACCGTTGAAGAATATTCAAGCCCGAATCTACGTCAACGGATCCGAATATCAAAAAGAAGAAGGAATCAGATTTCTGCAAAGCCGGACCAGTCCGCCCAGAATAAAAGAACCGATCCGCCTGCGAACCGGTCCGCCTCATACCCGGACCGGTCCGCCTACTGAAAAGCCAGAATACCCCGGACTGCTAGCGAATCGAAGATGCATAAAATAAAAAGAACCGGTCCGCCTACCCGGACCGATCCACCTCAGACCCGGACCGGTCCGCCTGGGATAAACACAAAACAGATCGTGTTCAGATTTTCAAGGCCTAGGACTTCTTATTTAATCCCACTACGGGGAGTTGGTTTAGTGAGACTTTCACACGATTTTCAGAGTACAAAAATTCTAAGTCTTCACCTGTTGAGTCCCAAGACTCTAGTTTTTGTTGATTCACACAACCTCTCATACATTTGTGAATCTGTTTGTAACCCTAGAACACAACCAGTTGCTGTTCAACCCTTGTGGAGAAGACCGTTCTTCTTCTTCATTGCAGCCCTCCTGGAAAGGGATATTTCCAGCCGCCGACTACAGAATTCGACACCTGAGGGTAATTCTTAGTCACTTGTATTTTCATTGTAATCCGAAATTGTACAGTTACAATATTATAATGAAAATAAATGGTTTGGCCCCTTTGGGGGATTTTTCCTCAATTGTGTGTGTTTGATTAATCTTTATGATCAACTTCTTGATTCAATCACACCTAGTTGCTTGTTTAGGGTTTATTTGGGTTAAACTGAATTTAGTTATATAATTTCCTCATTTGAGCGCACGCGCATACACTTCTCAAATTGGTATCAGAGCAGGTTACGCTAATCTATCGCGTATTCCTATTTTCCACAAAATCTTTTCTAAGATATCATTTTTCTGAAAAAATTGATTTTTGAAAAAGTACGTGTTCAAATGGAGAAATCATATAATAAATTACCTGTTTTTGACGGGACAAATTATGCTTATTGGAAAGCCCGCATAAGGTCAGCTTTAAAAGCCATAGATGAAAGGGTTTGGATTTTAGTTGAAAGAGGGTGGACACCTCCCTCCGTCATTGTGGAAAACGTGACTAATTTAAAACCTGTCACTTCCTGGACTGAAGATGAATTTAAATGGTCTTCTTTTAATTCTAAGGGTTTGAGTGCTATTTTCGGATCTATCACTCCTGATGAGTTTCGCCGAATTATGATGTGCACCACGTCTAAAGAGGCTTGGGATGTTTTGAAATTGACACATGAGGGTACGAACGCGGTTAAAGAATCAAAATTACAAAATTTGGCCACCCAATTTGAGACTATTACCATGTCTGAGTCTGAATGCTTTGATAATTTTTATGCTCGTTTGCCAGACATCGTTAACACAAGTATTAATTTGGGTGATGTGATTGATAACACGCGTGTCGTTAAAAAGATTTTGAGATCTCTCCCAAAACGCTTTATTCCTAAAGTCACTGTTTGGAACTCTTTGGGAAATTTGAAATCACTTAAGTTGGAAGAACTTGTAGGAGATCTTCAGACCTATGAGATTGACATGTTTCCCAAAACCATTAAGGCTAAGGATAATGGCATTGCTTTAAAGACTCATTTTAAGAAAAAGAAAGAAAAAAAATTTGAGTCCGATTCTGAGTGTGACTTGGACTTAGATGACTTGGCCCTGTTTGCAAAAAAATTCAAAAGAATTCTCAAATTCAAGAAAAGTGGAAATTTCAATGATAAAAGGAATTTTGAGAAAAATAATGAAAAAGATTTTAAAGATCCTCCTAAGACAGACAGTGAGAGATGCTTTGAATGCGACGGTAAGGGTCATAGAGCTTTTGAGTGTGCCACACATATGAACAGAGAGAAAGGGAAAGTTGTCCTAAATGCTACCCTTAGTGATGACAGTGAGGTTGAGTCGGTGGACTGTGGAGATGAGTCACCGCATGAGCATAACATCACCGCACTCATGGAAAGTCATGTGAGTACCTCCAACGCTTCTCACGACGATGAGGATGCTACGTCACAGGGACACCTCGATAATGAGAGCGATGAGAGTGAGGGGGAGGATGAGGCAAGTGAGAGCGAGTGTGATCTCCCACGCGCTTACGCCGACTTATATTCTGAGTCTTTTGAAACCAAGAAGCGTTATAAAGCGTTAGCTCTTAGGATCACCGCTTTAGAGAGAGATTTAAGATTGTTTGGAGAAAGAGAGAGTTGTGATGAGAGTGGATAAGAAAGAAAGAAAGAACTTGAGAAGATGAGATGTTTTGAGTGCAACGGGACAGGGGACAAGAAATTTGAGTGTCCCACTAAACTTAGGAGAGAGCGTAAGAAAGATGCAATGCCCACCTCTCTAAGTGATAGTGAGGATGAGGATGATGATGAAAGTGTGATCCAAAAAGCATTTAGAAAGTTGTTTATCGAAACCATGGAAACAAAAAGGTCAAATAGGATCCTAAGTCTTCGGATTCGTGAGTTGAAGGAAGAGAATGATGAGCTAAAAAGGGAAAAAGGTGACTTGACCAACACGGTGTCTAGTCTGACGACACGTGTATCCCATCTCGAGGATGATCAAAAACAAGAACGAGAGGTCCAAGTCACATTAGAGAATTCATCTGAGAAGGTTGATAAGATGGTTCCCTATCCCATTTTGAATGATGTTGGAAAAGGTAATGACGGTACATTCACTACTTTTAATACACCCGAGCCTATTTCCACCTTTGTGAGTGAGTCCCATGGGAGCCCGTCTAGGAATGCTCATCCCAAAATTGTTGACAAATTACTTCCTAGACCGGTTTATGTTTGCTCCCACTGCAAGAAGCGAGGACATCTTAGGGATTTTTGTTCCAAGTTGGGTTTTGTGCCATATCATGCCACTTCACACATTCATGCACATACACCCACTCATGACACTTTGCCTGCACATTATGATAGAGAGTTTGCACATATTCGCGAGCAAGTGAAGTTTTTGATCAAGACAACACATGATCTAGTGGAGTTTGTTCAAAAGATGTCACCATCTTTGGAAAACTCCACCGTTACTCCCGGTTGAGACCTTGTCTTGGTTGCTAGCATAGGTTGATTTTCATGCTGTTTCTTTTGCCTATTGCTAGCATGTACCATTAGTTTTTTTTATTTTTGTTCATTTATTATTTCGTTAAAAAAAAAGGGTTTTTTGTTGTTTTTGTATATTTATATTTCAAGAAAAACGCAAAAAGATTTTTGTATTTTTTTTATGCACCTTTTATGGACGAACATTTAAAATAGCCAAGTCACACCTTCATTCCATTTATCCATGTGACTGTTTGATAGAGATTTGAGACGCTACATCATTTCATCCATGTGCTTTACACAGTATGGAGTCTTTGAGATGTAATTAGTGATATTTTCCTACATGTTTGACTCCTATCTCCTTTATTGCACACATGCACGGCTATATTTGATTATTGCACTTGTCTATCACATATTGGCTTGAGTGTTTCCATCTCATTTCTGTCTATACAACTTACAATATGCGATAAAACTTGACAAAATTGTAATGCATGTAAAAACCGTTTTGGTGAGACTGAGTGTTTGTTTAATAACGGGGAGGGGCTGCGAAAGGTAATTATCTCTTCTTTGCGCAAAAGCCACCGTTCAAAAGGACCTAAAAAATGGAGGAATTTTATTATCCGGGGTCCAAAGAGGTTAAAAGAGCCCAAAAAATTTAAAGGCAATAAAAAGCAATTCATGCCAAATATGGGCCATTAGGTTTCACCATCAATTCTCCAAAGTTTGAGACTTTAGAAAGCCTCTATTCAAAATTATATCTGAGGGAGTTTGGTTGGAGAATATAAACGGGTTTGCACTTCCTTGAAAGTCCTGAAAAAGCATAAAAAGTTTTGGACGTTATTGGTGTAGAAATCATTTTTATCTTTGATTGGATTGAGTCAATGTCTTATATTGTCATTCTTTTACACCAAAGGAAGCATTTGAGTTCATTCGCTAGGAATATTCAATATTCATCGTGCACATATGTCATGTTTGTATGCATTGATTTTCCTATCAAATTTGATCACACCCATTCATTTCCGTCATCATCGACTTGGTTGTCCTGTGTTTATTCATGGTGTGATTTTGTTTGAAAAAAAAAATTGAAAAATTCAAAAAATAGTTGTGTATTTCCTTGTGACACCCCGTCATTGCTTGTTTGCATTATTTCTCTCATTTGTCTATTTGGGGACATCATAAAAAGGGGGAGAATGAATTATCTTATTATGGGGGAGTTTTTGAACTTTTGAGTTTTCTCATAAATTGCTATATACTTTTATCTCATTTCAAACTCAATACGTCACTTGGTATTTGCTTTGTCTCATGTGTGTAGGTACTACATTGATGATCAGTGAAATACACACCCTAATGAGAAAAGCGTTGAAGATTCCTGAAGAGTTGAAGAACAAACGATGAAGTCTTATTCAATTGTACCTTTTCAGTCTTGGGTTCATGGAAGGGTAGATTTGTATAGGCAATTTCATACTTGATAATTCGGATGTTTTTATGTTTGTACCGGCATAGATATAGGGGGATATTTGTAAGGACAATTTGTCCATCATTTATTAGTTATGTCATACGCCATCACACCGTTGAAGAATATTCAAGCCCGAATCTACGTCAACGGATCCGAATATCAAAAAGAAGAAGGAATCAAATTTCTGCAGAGCCGGATCGGTCCGCCCAGAATAAAAGAACCGATCCGCCTGCGAACCGATCCACCTCATACCCGGACCGGTCCGCCTACTGAAAAGCCAGAATACCCCGGACTGCTAGCGAACCGAAGATGCATAAAATAAAAAGAACCGGTCCGCCTACCCGGACCGATCCGCCTCAGACCCGGACCGGTCCGCCTGGGATAAACACAAAACAGATCGTGTTCAGATTTTCAAGGCCCGGGACTTCTTATTTAATCCCACTACGGGGAGTTGGTTTAGTGAGACTTTCACACGATTTTCAGAGTACAAAAACTCTAAGTCTTCACCTGTTGAGTCCCAAGACTCTAGTTTTTGTTGATTCACACAACCTCTCATACATTTGTGAATCTGTTTGTAACCCTAGAACACAACTAGTTGCTGTTCAACCCTTGTGGAGAAGACCGTTCTTCTTCTTCATTGCAGCCCTCCTGGAAAGGGATATTTCCAGCCGCCGACTACAGAATTCGACACCTGAGGGTAATTCTTAGTCACTTGTATTTTCATTGTAATCCGAAATTGTACAGTTACAATATTATAATGAAAATAAATGGTTTGGCCCCTTTGGGGGATTTTTCCTCAATTGTGTGTGTTTGATTAATCTTCATGATCTACTTCTTGATTCAATCACACCTAGTTGCTTGTTTAGGGTTTATTTGGGTTAAACTAAATTTAGTTATATAATTTCCTCATTTGAGCGCACGCGCATACACTCCTCAAATTGGTATCAGAGCAGGTTACGCTAATCTATCGCGTATTCCTATTTTCCAAAAATCTTTTTTAAGATATCATTTTTCTGAAAAAATTAATTTTTGAAAAAGTACGTGGTCAAATGGAGAAATCATATAATAAATTACCTGTTTTTGACGGGACAAATTATGCTTATTGGAAAGCCCGCATGAGGTCAGCTTTAAAAGCCATAGATGAAAGGGTTTGGATTTTAGTTGAAAGAGGGTGGACACCTCCCTCCGTCACTGTGGAAAACGTGACTAATTTAAAACCTGTCACTTCCTGGACTGAAGATGAATTTAAATGGTCTTCTTTTAATTCTAAGGGTTTGAGTGCTATTTCCGGATCTATCACTCCTGATGAGTTTCGCTGAATTATGATGTGCACCACGTCTAAAGAGGCTTGGGATGTTTTGAAATTGACACATGAGGGTACGAACGCGGTTAAAGAATCAAAATTACAAAATTTAGCCACCCAATTTGAGACTATTACCATGTCTGAGTCTGAATGCTTTGATAATTTTTATGCTCGTTTGTCAGACATCGTTAAACTGAATTTAGTTATATAATTTCCTCATTTGAGCGCACGCGCATACTCTTCTCATACGTGAAGAAAAAAACTTCACGTGTCCTTGCTTTGGTTAAAGGAAACTACATTTCAACTTTCAAGAAGACCATTATACCCTCCACGACCATCTTTACATACACAACCGAATATTAATTATTCAATGTATCAACTAATATCCATGGTTAATGAAAAAGTAATTCTTAAATAAAGGGAGAAAAAGTAACATTAAGCTACTTAGGCATGGGTGATTGTCTGCAAATGGGGTTTCATGCGGGTCTGAATACCATTATACCCTCCACGGACATGTTTACATACATCGCCATGGCCGAGTGAGTGAGATGAGGGAGAGATGGAAAGGATAAAGAGGGGTAGCGATGGCTATCAAAGGTGAGAGCAATGCGGACCCAAGGGGTAGGCCAAAAAGGCAACCGCCTTGACCCCCCCAAATTTGATAAAATATTATAAGCCTTCAATTATTTCATAGTTATGTATAATTATATATATGTTAGCCCAGATTTGATAATGAAAATAAAAGGTACACATACCTTGTAAGCGAAATGAACATTGAAATAAAAAACCCATCTTTTTTTAAAGCCATGAGCATGCAACCTTTAACCTTCTAACTTCCAAAAGGCACTCTCGGACTAGATTCATGTGTCAAGCCAACAACCCATCAACCTTTCACAATTATCCCCAAAGGCATCAAATCTAAATAACTTCAATACTCCAAAATCATTTGGGTGTAAATTATTTAACTACAACACTCTCAAGTCTCAACCTAAAAAACATTCATCACTCAAAACATTCAACACTCAAGAGGTATGTATTCGTCTTTTTTAAATCTCTAATTATAGTTTTAATTTTTTTAATTAATTTTATTAATCTATAACTTGGTGGTTAGTTTTTTTATTGTAACTATTTGCTATTAATTTATTGTTGTTACTCTTTTGTTGTTAACTTGTTCCTATTATTTTTTGTTTTAAATTGGTGCTCTTAATTTTTTTATGTTAATATGAAGCAATCATTTTTTTGTTAATTTTTGTCGTTAAGTAGTTCATATTAATTTTTGTTAATAAATTTGTTCCTATTAATTTTTTATCATAATTTGTTCTTTTTAATCTATTGTTGTTAATTTTTTTATGTTAATTTATGATCTCGTAATGATACATTTAGCAAAAAGAATCATTATATAAAAATAATCCATTTTACAAGTTTGCCTTATGCCCCCAAATCCTCGGAGTTGATCGTGAGTGAGAAATAAAGTAGTTTTTTTTTTAATTTAGTTTTTTAGGCATTAGTCTAATCTCCAAAGATTTATGAGGCTTCACATTAATTTATTTTTTAAATCGTTATAAGTCTCATAACCATTCAAAACCACCCATAACTACTTTGTAACCACTACTATTTCTTTTCGCAATAAAATGGCACTTGTCTCGTATTTATTGCAATTGGACCAACAATTAAAAAAATAAAAATATGGGGAGTGGACACAAGAAATATTTAAAAATGTGACTAAATACTTAAGTTCCCTTTTATCGAATAAGTGATACGCGTGTGAGTTGATGTGGGTATAAACATAGTACGTTTTCACCCCGAGCTTTTAAAACAAAATAATATACATGCCTTACAGTTTAGAAAATTATACTTTAGGGCAATTTATTTTTACCATATATTAGAAAAATTATCGAAAACTCAAGGAGGACGTAGGCCCGCCCTCGGTACGTTGTAGGTCCGCCCATGCTTGTAGGATTAAGGGAAACCAAAAGGTCATGGTTATCTTAACTGTGAGCGATCAATAAAGGAATGGATGAAAACAAATCTCAGGCGAGGGTCAAAAGTAGTAGGTGAGTGAACAATTGTGAGAGATAGCTATGCATGGGGTGGATGAGACGGTTTGAAAACCTATCCATCTTTTGTTTAATCAAGTCCTGGATTAACGAAACGTGTCAATTTTTTTCATTCAAACCCCCCCCCCCCCCCCCCCCCCCCTCCCCCCCTTAATTTAACCGACCAAAATATGAAGGAGGGACATTTTTATCCGCCCGAGTGCTGTACCATTTTCTCTCACAAAACTCACCAAAATACCCTGCTTCCAAGTAAAAGAAAATATACATAATTGCCCCCAAACCCACCATTTTGAAGGATTAAGCCATTATTCTCGCACTCAAATACCACATAACCTTTGAGTGTAACACTTATGTTATTTTGGAGTTGTGTTAGGGATACTTTGGAGGTGTTTTGAGGGTATATTCTTTTAACACTTTTGGGATATTTTTGGAGCTATTCAATGGAGTGTTTTCTCTTGAATCTTGGAGCACCCTTCTGCACAATATTGGAGGATTTTTTCACCAGAGGCGGGGTTTATTTTATGGAACATTATATTTTTGAATATATATATATATATATATATATATATATATATATATGGGGGGGGGTTTAATACACACTTCTCATTTATGAAATTATTGGTATAATTTAATGTGAAATAATGATTTAAAATGGGTTTAACACATGATTTTCGAGTTACTAGATTTTCAGAATATAAAATGGAACAAAGTTATAAAACTATGGAATAATTTCATGGAAAAATGAGATATTAAAGGCGAGCCATGAATATAGTTGTTGATGTAAAAAACTAGATCGCTCTAATTTTTCAATCACAGATAAATAAATAAGACAAAGATTTTTAAAGTGGTTCGGCTAGGAATAAAGCCTACGTCCACTGTTATGTTATTGCTGAGTGTTTTTGGAATTCTTGATTACAAATTCTCTCAAGAAATTCCGGTCCCTTTGAATGAGGGAGATACAATGTATTTATAGCCTTGAGGCTGTACATGAAAGGTCCAATACATTAAATGATTTACATATGAAAGGGTAATACATTTAATGCAACGTGTGCGTCAAGAATACAATGGATAGTTGAACAGTTGTCCGTCTAGTAATTAATGATACGGCCGAGATGCAGTTCGGACCGCCTTAGTTGCTTGTTGATCAAGAGTTCCTCGGAGTACTTAGAGTATCTCGGGATGATGTAGTTTCTCGGTGTATTGTAGTTTCTCGGTGTATTCTTGTTGAAGGGAAAGAAACACGGTTGGTCGGGAAATGATCTTCCTCGTTGCTATTGTGCCATGTAGATTGACACGTGTCTTCATCTTATTCGTCCACATCAGCACATTAATTTTGGTATCAACAGAAGCCCCCAATGTTTCATATTTTGAACTCTGAAGAGTATGGAACATTCTTTCTCGGTATATGGTAATATTAAATGTACTTCCCGGGTTTCAGGAACATTATATTCAAATTTCCTTCTTATTTCGCAGTTTCCGCCTTTTTGATAAGCGCTTTGATATTCGTGCAAATTTTGTCCTTTTAGCCGCCGGAAGTTTAGTAGTTTCTTTTTGGTAATCATTTCTTTCGCCGCTTCCCAATGCAAAGTATTTAAACTTCTTTGGTAATCATACCGTCGTCTACGTTTTTCATTCTCTGCATTCAAGCTTTCTCTTATCTTCTTCTCTTGTGCGTTCATCTTTGTTTCCGTTCGTTGTCAACACATCTCCTTTCTTTCTGTAAGATCTTCTTTCTTTCTTCTGTATCTCTTTTATTCAATATGGTTTATATTGTGGAATCTGTTGAGAAATTCCGTTCTGATTTTTCCATTCCTTCGTGGGTAACTCTAGAGGTTCTTTCTGAGCCTTTAGATTACTTTCGATTGGCTGAGGGACATTGGTTCTCCAGTCTTTTTGTTGCTGAATGCGGTTTTTCCTTTCCACCAAACCCATTATGTCTTGAGTTTTGTCAATATTTTGATCTTGTTCCTGCAAAAATAGCCCCCAATTCATGGAGAATAATTAACGGGGTGCACAAATTAAATTTAACTCATGGGACTCGTATTGGGATCCCTGAAATTATGTTTTGTTATAAATGGGCCGTTCTAGATAATATTTATTATTTGAAAACTAGGTATTTGAATAGGGCTCTTGTAGTTAATCTCCCTGACTCAAATAGGGATTATTTTGAGCATGGGTTGGTCATAAAAAATTGGCAACATGCGCCTTTATCTGGGAATGAAGTATACAACGGTCCCAGATGCCCCCCATACGGCAATGGGATAGGTTTATTTTTCATTTTATTTTACTTATGAAATTATGCTTTCATCATGTTTGACAAAATGTATGACTGATATTCTATTATGTATCTATTTGCAGTTGATAGCAAAAGAAAAACTCCAAAAGAGTCAGAAGTGAATATCAAGCATTTGAAACTTATCTGGAATTTGCATAAGACCATTGCTGACGAGCATATTAGATCTGCTTCATATTTACTACAGTATAAGAGTTACACAACCTCTTATACTGCTCGCCCTGTTGAACCAGCTTCAACACCAGAAAGTTCATCTTCAGATTCTCATATCCCCCTATCTCAGAGAATGGGCAAGAAAAGAGCTCCTCCTGCTCTATTTGGTGACACTTCTTCTGCTGTTGGAGCCCAGAAAGGCAAAATTGATGTCCCAGAGGGGACTAAAAAAGTAGATGCTGGTTCCTCCAAAGTTGCCGAGAAGCCCCCAGTGGCCCCGAGCAAGAAAGATGCTCCTGCTGATGTAATTGCCATCTCTCCGACCAAGACTTCTTCCTTGGTTGATGCTACTGACCGTCCTTTGAAGAGATTGAGGAAATCATCCTCGGTTAATCTTGCTGGAACTGCACCTTCTCTACCCGCTGGTGGTAGTGGTGTCTCAAAAATTATTCTTCCGAGTTCTTCAACGAGCTCAGTTATACCCGAGGTTCTCGGGGTTGATGAAAAAATTCCTAGGGATACACTGACTTCCCTAGCTGCTCGCCATCTTTCTTCAGTAAATTTCTCATACCTTTGATCTTTCTTTCTTTTTTCTTGAATTCTTGTATTTGTGTTGACTCTATTGTTTTTCTTATCTTTCAGCTGGTGAACTGCTTCAATACCATCGTGAAGAAAGATCAAGTTATTAAAGCTTCCACTTCCTCGTCCGATGTTGACGATGCTTTGTTGGGTTTAACCCAATCTGTGAAGGAATCTCGCCAACAGTACATCGAGGAGAAAACTGTTTGGGAGAAAAAATTGGCTGTGGCTGAGGCTGATAAGATGAAGATGGCTGAAACCTCCAAGAATTTGGAGGAGAAAATTAAAGATTTGGAGGTTAAACATCAGGAATCTGATGATAAATTGAAGAAGGCAGAAGAAGAAATATCTACTCTGCGAGATATTAAGGTTAAGAAAGAGGAACTGGAGGTGAAGCTCTCCTCGGAGAAATCGAGGAGAAAAGTTGCAATCAAGAAACATTTCAGTGTTGGTTGGGAGAAAGGATGGGAGAGAGGGATAGCTGCAATGACGTCCCAAGTCCAATATGGGGAGTTGAAATACTTCTATGATGGTTGGGTAGCTGCTCTGCAAGAGCTAAAAGTCCAAGATGATTCTGAGCTATTCCAACGGCATCTCCCTGGTCCTCCTCCACCAATTGTGGAAGAAGAAGAAGATGAACCTGCTTCAGATGAATCTTCCATGGCTATGGGCGATCAAGTTTCTGCCTCTCAACCATCTGCCACCGAGGACATTTCCTCCATGCCTCCTCCTCCCGAGAAGATTCCTACCGATCAAGCTGTAGTTATCACCGAGCAACCGAGCTCCTCGTCCCAGCCTCCCGAGAAAGTCTTGGGGGACAAGGAAAAGGTGTGAAGTTGTTCGGTAGCCTTTCTGTATTTCCTTATAATCGAACGATGTAACTTTTTGATGATCTAATAAAATATATCTTTGCTCATCTCTGTTGTTGATAACTTGTTTTTGTTGATTGTTGTCTTTTTCTTGTCATTAGTTTGTTGCTAGAATGGAATTGATCTCTTCTCATGATACCGAGCTGATGCAGCAATGTCATCAATATTATAAGGCTGGTCATACAGATCTTAGTACATCGGAAATTGTTGATATCCTTGGTCACGGTGCTTCAGAGCAGGCTATTGAAGCTTATCAATACTTGAAAGCTTTACTCGACCGAGCAGTGGCCAACAATGTCGCTTACTATGAGTTGATTGAAGAGCTTCATGGTTCCTTAAAGGATCTTCAAAATCAACATAACGAATCAATGGCTTTGTTACATGAAGATTATGAAAATAGATACCAGCAGCTCTCTTCAGAAACAGGCCACAAGAAGATCATTGCTGGGTATGACGTCAGGGAGAGGACCCTAAAAGGTGAAATTGAAGCCTGTAGACAAATCGCTGAGATCCTGGAGCAAGAAAATAATAATTTGCAGAAGAAACTAGCTCAATATGAATCTGCTGCTTCATCCTCTACTGCATTAATACCAGTCACTGATGAAGGCTTCTCGTTCTTAGAGGTCGAAAATGCCAAACTGAGGCAAGAGCAGGAGGACTTAAGAAGATCTGCTATTTCTGGAACTGCTCGGGGACGAGGAAGAGGTTCTCGGGGGCGAGGAAGAGTCAGCCAAAATGTTGAGGAGGCTCGCACTCAGTCTACTCTGGAAACTCAAGCATTCCAGTTGAAAGTAAAAGACCGTGCTCTGACTGAAATGTCCAATAAAAATCTGTCTCTGGAAGATCAGCTGGCATCAACGAAATCTGCCTTGCATAACAAAGATCTCTTTGCCAAAAGCTTCATGAACAATTGGATAGATTAACCTTCCAATTCCATAAACAGCCAAGAGAATTCTGGATGGCAGGATACAATGAAGCTCTCGTTCATCTGGATGCTCGCATTGAACATGCTAATAATGAAGGTTACAAGCAAGGATGGTTAAATGCATTGGGTGTATTAAAGTTGGAGCAAGGGCATTTTTTATGGGACTATCATGCTCCATCGTTATTAGACCTGCCTGTACCACCTTTCAAATTGGATATGGCATGGATTCCAGCTCGCTCCATTCCTCGCAGTCTAATTTCGAAATATCTTGGTGATTATAGCCTTCACTCCCAAGCTGAATTATCTCGTCCTGAGCATCTTTTGGATACACCTTCTGTTATGAACGTCAGAATGCTCAGAGATGTTAATTTCATCAATTCTCCCCTTTGCCTAGAAGACCCTCCTGCCGGCGAGGAACCTGTTTCTAAAGCACAGGGCAAAAAACCAATAGAATAGTAATATCCATGTAACAATTTTGTAATTTGTAATTTATTCTAGATTAATGAAAAGATTTTCATTTTCTGTTTGCCAATTTTGTTTTATCAAGCACATTTATATTTGTACATATGTATCTATGTATCTATTAAAAAGATAGCAATATTATTGTTCAATAAGCAACTTAATAAAAGGTTACAAGTATTAGTAATGTTTCTCGATCACTTAATAATAAAGTAATGAGAAAAAATGTTCAAACTGTTTCCAACCAACCAAGGTGGGTGAATAATGTTTATCGACTAATTACAGCTCCGACGAACTATAAAATTGCGTTCGACCAACTAAGATCAATAAGTTGTCCTGCCGACCAACTACAGTTATTGGGTTTTTATCCCCGACCAACTATACTTGGTGTATTTTTAAACATTTTGTTCTTCAAAGAACTCATTGTAACAATATTACCTCCCGACCAACATAAGTTGTAATATGAGAGTATATTTTTATCTTACCAACCGTGGTTGATCCTGCTGGTGTACACTTTTTGGCTCCTTAAAGCTTTTGGCTCCTTAGAGCATTTTTTTTTGGCTCCGTAGAGCATGTCCTCCTAACCAAAGGAGGTTGGCTACTTATAGCACTTTTTGCTCAATAGAGCTGTCCTCCTAACCAAAGGAGGTTGGCTCCTTAGAGCACTTTTGCTCCGTAGAGCTGTCCTCCTAACCAAAGGAGGTTGGCTCCTTAGAGCACTTTTGCTCCGTAGAGCTGCATTTGTTGGCTCCTTAGAGCATGTCCTCCTAACCAAAGGAGGTTGGCTCCTTAGAGCACTTTTGCTCCGAAGAGCTGTCCTCCTAACCAAAGGAGGTTGGCTCCTTAGAGCACTTTTGTTGTATAGTGTATTACACTAGTATTCCCCGAAAAACTTTCATCCAGAAGGAAAAAATGGTGAAACATCTTCGTTTTATTCATAATGAAAGAAATGCTTTACATTGGACATCATTGATAATACTTGCGCAGGTGTTCAGCATTCCATGCATTTTTAAATTCCTCTCCTTCTAGAGTTGCTATTCTGTAAGTTCCTGGTCGAACAACTTCTGTAACTCGGTAAGGTCCATGCCAGTTTGCTTCCAGTTTATTCTGCTTCTGAATGACCTTCTTTAGCACATAATCCCCTTCTTTTAAATCACATTTCTTTACCCTTTTGTTGTAAAACAGAGCTGTTCGTTGTTGATAAGCAGCATTCCTAATGGCTGCCTCTTCTCTGACTTCCTCGAGCATATCTAAATCCATCCTTCTCATCAGATCACTAATCGGAGAATTGAAATTTAACACCCTATGTGTTGGTAGGCCCAACTCGGCAGGTATCACAGCCTCACTTCCAAATGCTAGCATATATGGTGATTCTCCTGTTGCTGCTCGGGGAGTTGTTCGGTAAGCCCACAAAACTGACTGTAGCTCATTAATCCAATTTGCTTTAGCCTCACTTAACCTCTTCTTCAACCCATTTAGTAATGTTCTGTTCATCACTTCAGTCTGTCCATTGCTTTGGGGATAGCCTGGTGCTGAATGAAACTTCAAGACGTTTGACTGATGACAATAGGCAGCAAATTCTTCATTATCAAATTGTGTTCCATGGTCTGTGATGAAAGCGTGGGGGAGACCATATCGACAAATGATATTCTTCCATATGAACTGATACACCTTCTCGTACGTCATATCAATTAGTGGTTCAGCTTCCACCCACTTAGTAAAATAGTCTACTGCCACGACGAGATACTTGAACCTTCCTCGGGTCGTCGGCAGTGGTCCAACCAGATCAATCCCCCACATGGAAAATGGCCAAGGTGATGTTATGGGTGTCAACAATGCCTGTGGAGTTCTTCGGATGGAAGAAAAACGTTGGCACTTGTCACACTTCTTAGCATAAGCTATACAATCAGCTCTCATCGTCGGCCAATAGTATCCCTGTGTCATCACCCTTTGCAGTAGGGTCCGACCTGCTACATGAGCTCCACAAGATCCTTCATGGATTTCTTCAATCAATTCTTTGACTTCTGATGGATGCACACATCTCTGCAAACCTGCCATAATTCCTCGTCTATACAAAACACCATTAGTTAACACATACCGAGCAACTTTATACTTCAATTTCTTGGCAGCTAGTTTGTCCTCCGGTAGTACTCCTTCTTCAATGTATGCTCTGATAGGATCCATCCAAGATGGTCCTAAATCAAGGGTAATAATCTTCATCGTCAGATCTTCTTCTATGCTCCGACTTTCTAATACTTCAATTGGTATTGTTCTTCGCAGCTCGGTGCGCGTAGCTGACGCTAGTCGGGCCAATGCGTCTGCTCTGGCATTCTCCATTCTCGGTATCCTCACCAATTGAATAGCATCAAATTCTTTCAACAATTCCATCACTTTTGCATGGTACTTCACCATTAACTCTCCCTTCACTGCATATATTCCCATCATTTGATTCACAATTAACTGAGAATCACTGAAAACAATTACTTGACGTGCCTCCATAACTTTCGCCAAATGAAAACCTGCTATCATAGCCTCATATTCAGCTTCATTATTGGAAGCTTTGAATTGGAATCTCAAGGCGTACTCCATGTCAATATCATCTGGAGAATTTAAAACAATCCCTGCTCCACAACCAGCCGTGCAAGATGATCCATCTACATATAATCTCCATGTATGTAACTCGTCTTCAAATTTCTTATCTGTTAGAGTTCCTTGGTGAAATATCATCTGTTTTCTTTCATCATCCCCGGGTATCCTTCGTTCCTCGTCGATCATTTGTTCGTGCCCCTCCACCAACCGGAGTTGGTCGGGATTTAAATATGATGATTTTTCTACATCCACAAGTCCTTTTACCAACCTTGGTTGGTTTGGATCTGTGTCTGTCGATCCTGTATCGTCCACAGGTAGGTCAGCAAGCATCTTTTGCTCCTCGGGGGTATCAGGGTATGTGAACTCTGCTATAAAATCTGCCACGGCTTGCCCTTTCAACGATGATCTGGGTTCATACACAATATCATATTCACCAAGTTCTATTGCCCAATACATCAATCTTCCTGATTTTTCTGGCTTGTGAAGGGCTTGTCTTAACGGCATGTCGGTATACACAATGATGGTATGGGCCTGGAAGTATGGTCTCATTCTTCTACTTGCTTCAATTAATGCCAGTGCCAATTTTTCCAGCTTTGGGTATCTGATTTCCGCACCTCGGAAGGCCTTGCTTGTGTAATAAATTGGCTTCTGGACTCCATTCTCCAATCTGATCAACGCCGAGCTAACTGCATTTTCTGATACTGCCAAATACAAGTACAGCTTCTCTCCAGTTATTGGCCTAGACAACAATGGTGGGGCTCCCAAATACTTCTTCAGATCTTGAAAGGCTTTCTCACATTCATCAGTCCACTCAAAACTTTTTCGTAGCGTTTTGAAGAATGGGAGGCATTTATCAGTTGCTCGGGATACAAATCTGTTGAGTGCTGCAACTCGTCCGGTAAGACTTTGCACTTCTTTCTTCGTCGTCGGGGATCGCAGCCCTAAAAGAGCTTTGATCTTTTCTGGATTTGCCTCAATACCTCGTTGGTTGACGATGTATCCGAGGAACATTCCTTCTCGTACTCCAAAGGTACATTTCGTCGGGTTAAGCTTCATCTGGTATTTATCCAGTTGATCAAAAGTTTGACTCAAGTCAACCAAATGATCTGCAGCTCTCTTGCTTTTGGTGAGCATGTCGTCGACATAGACCTCCATATTGCGGCTGATTTGTTCGGTGAATACCTTGTTCATCAACCGCTGATATGTTGCACCTGCATTTTTTAAACCAAAAGGCATAACATTATAACAATAAGTTCCCCTTGGGGTAATAAAAGAAGTACTTTCCCTGTCTTCAGGTTTCATTTTGATTTGGTTGTAGCCAGAATAAGCATCCATGAAGCTGAGTAGCTCGTGTCCCGAAGTAGCATCCACTAGTTGATCAATTCTGGGCAATGGAAAATGATCTTTTGGACATGCTTTGTTGAGATCAGTAAAATCAACACACATTCTCCATTTGTTGTTCTTCTTCTTTACCATCACCACATTCGCCAACCAATCTGGATATTTCACGTCTTCAATGAATTGGGCTTTCTGGAGTTTCTCGACCTCCTCTTGTATGGCCTGGTTCTTCTCGGGACTAAACACTCTTCTTCTTTGCTTCACAGGTTTGATCTCCTTATTCACATTGAGTTCATGACATAAGAAGTTTGGATCTATTCCTGGCATGTCTTCATGACTCCAAGCAAAAGTATTCTTCCTGTTTCTCAAGAAAGTTATCAACTCCTGTTTTATTGAAAAATCCAACGACGACCCTATCTGAGTTATTCGTTCAGGATGCTCGTCGTCCAGGATAACAATTTCTGTAGATTCCACAACCTGTCCTTTTACGAGTTGAGATTCATCCCTAGGGTCAAGAGTTTCAATTTCTGTGCTTTCCTCCACTTGGTAAGTAGTAGTCTTTTTCTGTAACTCTTCAAGTTCCTCTTGCTCGGCAGACGAATAATAGCATTCCCGAGCTACTTTTTGATCACCTTTCATAATTCCTACTCCAAAATTCGTTGGGAATTTCAAACATTGATGAACTGTAGATGGAACTGCTTCGAACTTCTTCAATCCAACTCTTCCCATGATGATGTTGTAGGCGGACTGTACATTCTTATCCATTACAAAAAAGCGTATTCTTTCTGTTCGACAAGCAGGCCAAGTTCCAATGAGTATATCCAACTTGATCGTCCCAAGTGGAAAAACTTTCTCGCCAGCAAAACCCAGAATGGGTCTGTGATAAGGTTCTAACTGAGATAATTTTAAATTCAAGCTATCAAAGCATGAATAATACATGATGTCTGCTGAACTACCATTGTCTACTAACACCCTTGAAATGACCACATCCTCCATCCTCATTTTGATCACCAGAGGATCATCATGAGGGTAGAGAACACCTGCCAGGTCGTTTTTTGAAAAACCAATCACTAGCTTCTCTTTGTTTACCTTCCTCGGACGATCATCCTCGGCCAGGTTTATTCGCTGAATGTATGAACAAGCTTGAGCCTCTCCGAGATAAGCTTTTCTTTCTGCAGTAAGGTCTCCTCCTCCTGCATCTCCTCCTGTAATAACATTACAATCAAATGACCCAAAACGTATGGAAAATACCTCTCGTTCAGGTTTCCTTGGCTTCTTGGGAAGATCGGGGTCATCATCTGGATCCTCTTCATGGTCCCTCCTCTTTTTCTCCTCTGCACGACGAGGAGATCTAGATCTCTCTCTAGTTCTATCATCATTCTTCCTCTCACTCCTGCGATCTACGTACTTTGATAATTTTCCTCTTCGGATGAGTGTTTCAATCTCGTTCTGAAGGGCTATACAATTTTTGGTCATATGGCCATGATCTTTGTGAAATTCGCAATATTTGGTCTTATTCCTCAGGTCGGGATCTGTCTTCAGTTTCTCTGGCCATTTGATTTCCTCGTTATTCCTGATTTCTTCCAAAACATGATTAATACCCACTTTCAATGGAGTATAATTATCATACTTCTTTAGGGCTTCCAACTTCATCCTGTTATTCTTGGAATATTTGTCACCACCATTACTTTTCTGATCTTTCTTCTTAGAATTGTCGACCTCCACTTTAACTTCTTTATCCATATTCTTCTTCGCAGCCATAGCCTCCTCGGCATTCATGATTTTGGCCGCCTTTGCCATCAACTCCGACATATTTTTAGGTGGATCTTTAGCCAAAGTGTAATACAGCTTGTTAGGCAGCAAACCACTCATCAGAGCAGTGATTGCTGTCTTTTCTTCATAATCTATGACTTCCAACTTTTCGTTATTGAAACGAGTTATGTAATCTCTAGTACTTTCACCTGATTTTTGTCTAACACTTAGCAAGTGTGCTACTCGCTTTACCGGCTTTGCTCCAAAACAAAAATTGCCAATAAACAACTCGGCTAACTGAACAAAAGTTGAAATCTTACCCCGAGGAAGATTATTGTACCATATCTGTGCAGATCCAGTAAGAGTTCCCGAGAATGCTCTACACCTCATCTCGTCGGGGACAGCGTAGATATCTGCAGCAGCTTGGTATTGTTCTATATGAAGTACGGGATCTGTCTTTCCATCGTACTTGGGAGTCACTACGGGTGCTTTGAATTTCGACGGCGTAGGGAAATCCACAATGGCTTGCACAAAAGGTGTTCCTTGAACAAAAGTTCTCTGTAAGGGATTTCTCGCCTTAGCCATTTCTCCCAGTCTATCCTCCAATCGTTGAATGGAACCTTTCCATGCTTCATTCCCTTCCTCGGGCCGTTTAGTCCGAGCAACTGATTGCTCTGACGTAGCTTCCTGAGATTTATCTCGACGAGTGGTTGGTCGCGATTGCGCAGATCCTTCTCTCAAACCTGGTGGTGGTCGAAAACTTCTTGATGGAGCCCTAGGTGGACTCATGTTCCTCCTTGGTCCTAACCGACTGAAAGGAGATACTCTACTTAACCTCTCCAAAGCGCTAGTTCTCTCCGGAGAGAGAGTGATACGTTGATCTGTATCCGAAGCCCGTATTGATGAAGTTCGCCCAGGTTGATAAGAAAAATCATTAGACTCCTCATTGCGATATAACCCAGTACGTCTAGATTGCGATTGCCTATGATCACTTCTTTGCCCTGAATAGGTAGGTGCACCGCCCTGAAGAGTTTGAATGAGTTGCCTCATGGATTCTTGCATGGCGGTTTGTCCTTGAGCCAGATTCATCATAATCCCAGCCAGATCTGGGGATGCAGATGGATTTGGAAGATTTCCAGTATTTTCAACATTTCGATTACTGGATTCTGGATTATCAGCCATTGGTGATAAATGATTTTTATGAAAAACGATAATAACAGTCGTTTCCCACAGACGGCGCCAATCTGTTGATGTAAAAAACTAGATCGCTCTAATTTCTCAATCACAGATAAATAAATAAGACAAAGATTTTTAATGTGGTTCGGCTAGGAATAAAGCCTACGTCCACTGTTATGTTATTGCTGAGTGTTTTTGGAATTCTTGATTACAAATTCTCTCAAGAAATTCCGGTCCCTTTGAATGAGGGAGATACAATGTATTTATAGCCTTGAGGCTGTACATGAAAGGTCCAATACATTAAATGATTTACATATGAAAGGGTAATACATTTAATGCAACGTGTGCATCAAGAATACAATGGATAGTTGAACAGTTGTCCGTCTAGTAATTAATGATACGGCCGAGATGCAGTTCGGACCGCCTTAGTTGCTTGTTGATCAAGAGTTCCTCGGAGTACTTAGAGTATCTCGGGATGATGTAGTTTCTCGGTGTATTGTAGTTTCTCGGTGTATTCTTGTTGAAGGGAAAGAAACACGGTTGGTCGGGAAATGATCTTCCTCGTTGCTATTGTGCCATGTAGATTGACACGTGTCTTCATCTTATTCGTCCACATCAGCACATTAATTTTGGTATCAACAATAGTCTCAAATTGCAGATTTTTATGAAATAAATATCCTACTAATGTGTCGAAAATTAACGTTTAATGAAAGTGATTACGAAAATGCGAGACTAGGAGTCCTTGAGGGTTTTCAAACCAATTTTAAAGATATTGGAGTTATATTTTTATGAAAGTGATGAGTAAAAATAATGTAGAAAGATATTATTTTGTGAAAATAAATAATACAAAAAAGGGTTGGCATTTTATGTGTGAAAAAGTCATGAAAAGTCACATATTATCATTTGGACTTAAGATCAATATGAAGATATACTTACATGAGAGCATTCACGTAACATTTTTGAAATATTGTGTAGATAAAATAATGTGACTTTAAGGTGAAAGTAAGTATAAAAATATTGTTAAATATTTTTAATGTGCATTTAAGTGAATTTAAGTGAAGTATAGTAAATATGGGTTCAAATGACGAATCTTTGAATACTTAATGATTAAAGTGATGAAATGTAAATAAAACTAAAAAAAATGGATAATTTACGTAATGAACCCCAAGATGGTGAAATTTGTGACTTTTGGCCCAAACATTGTATTTGTGATAAAAGGGGACTATGTTATACATGACTTAAAATGAACACTAAATGATGAAATTGGCCTTTATCTTGAAAATGGAATGCGACTTTGTAGAAGTAAAGATGTTGGTAATACATCTAAAATGTGTGATAGGGACTAAACGATAAAATGCATTCAAGTGTATAGCAAGGATGACAACGATATAAATGTGCACTTAAGAATTTTAGTTACAATAATGTAGAAAGTGAAAAGATACTCGGAGAAAACGAGAAAGTTTAAGGAGGGCGCGGAGCCCTAGGGTGCGTCTTCAGCTTAGATCCAAAACCACTAACCAATACAGCACATTGCGACATTTATGACAATCGGTGCAAGTTCGTAAGCACAAATGGAATTTGATGAACTCTAATTAAGAAAGTAAAAAGATAATTTAAAACGTAATGTTATTTAGAGGCTATAAAGGATAAAAGAAGATTAATGGCATGGAATTGATAAAATTTAGAGGAAGAACAAAAGTAAATAATGGTATACGAATAAGATCATCACTACACCAAAAACAGCAATCTGGCACGGTTTAAAACTATGCCAGATCAAATCTGGCACGATTTTGAACTGTGCCAGAATCAGGTATTCCAAAATAGCCAATTTTTTCTAGCATAGCTCAAAAGTATGTCAGATTTGACAAAACAGAAACACTTCTGGCACACTTTAAAATTGTGTCCGAATTTAATATTTCTGGCACACTTTATAATTGTGCCAGATCGAGTACATTTTGATTCTCTTTTGGCACAGTTAAAAACCATGCCAAAAATTGGTACACTTTTGGCACGGTTTTGAACTGTGCAAAAATTTTTGGATCAAAGAAAAAAAAAATATTTGAAAATAAGAAAATTCACAAATTGCGAATCTCGAAAGTTGTTAATAAACTAATGTACATACAAACTTCAAAATATTACAAGTAATAATAGTTCACAAACCAAAAAAATTGGGCAGAGTTTCCTCTATTTTCTAGACATTCTAAAACCCGTTAATATAATACCTGCGTAATGTAAAGCCCGCACGGTCATAAAATATTACAATAAAATTGCAAAATCCTGCACGGCCATAAAAGCTAACAATAAAACTAAAAAAGCTCGCACGGCCATAACAAAAAAAATTAGAATCCTGAATATTAATGACATAAAGTAAATAATCCCCTTGTTTTAGACCATTGACTTCATGTGTTCCATGTGGATAAAATCTAACGACAAAATGTTATCCTGGAACAAAAATAAGATACAAAAGGAGATGATATTAGTAATCGAGTGATTTAAAAATAACTTATCCAAGATGAAAATTTGCAAATACGAATTAAAATTATTATTGTATTCACAAATAAAAATTCTTGTGACTACGCGGCCAGTTCCGACAAGTTATATTGGTCCCGTGCGAGGTGTTTGTGCCTCTTACGGGGCCGTCTGGGAGCTGGTTTGGGTTTTTACCCTTTAACGACTTATTTTTAAGCCTAATCTAGATATTTTTAAATTATCATCATATTCTCAAACCGAGAGACCATGACTACACGATCAGTTCCTACAAGTTACATTGGTCCCGTGCGAGGTGTTCGTGCCACTTACGGGGTCGTTTAGGAGCTGATTAGGGTTTTCACCCTCAAACGGCTTGTTTTTAAGCCTAATCTAGATATTTTTAAATTATTGTCATATTCTCAAACCGAGACACCCGCGACTACACGGTCATTTCTTACAAGTTACATTGGTCCCGTATGAGGCGTTCGTTCCTCTTACAGGGCCGTTTGGGTGTTGGTTTAGGTTTTCACCCTTTAACGACTTGTTTTAAGCCTATATAGATGTTTTCAAATTATCGTCATATTCTCAAATCGGGAGACCCATGGCTACGCGGTCAGTTCCTATAAGTTATATTGGTCCCGTGAGAGGTGTTCGTGCCTATAACGAGACCGTTTGGGGGATAGTTTGGGTTTTCACCCTCAAACGGCTTGTTTTTAAGCCTAATCTATATAGTTTCAAATTATCATTATATTCTCAAACTGGGAGACCCGCGGCTACGCGGTCAGTTCCTACAATTTACATTGGTCCCGTGCGAGGTGTTCGTACCTCTTATGGGGCCATTTGGGGGCCGGTTTGGGTTTTTACCCTCAAACGACTTGTTTTGAATCATATTCTCAAACCGGGAGACTCGAGACTATGCGGTCAGTTTCTACAAGTTATATTGGTACCGTACAAGGTGTTCGTGCCTCTTATGGGCCCTTTGCGGGCTGATTTGGGTTTTCACTGTTTAACGACTTATTTTTAAGCCTAATCTAGATATTTTCAAATTATCATCATATTCTAACATTAGGAGACTCGTGACTATGCGATCAGTTCCTACAAGTTACATTGGTCCCGTGCGAGGTGTTCGTGCGTGTTACGGGGCCATCGGGGGGTTGGTTTAGATTTTCACCCTCAAATGACATGTTTTTAAGCCTAATCTAGATATTTCCAAATTATCATCATATTCTCAAATCGGGAGACCCGTGACCACGCGGTATGTTCCTACACGTTACATTGGTCCCGTACAAGGTGTCCGTGCCGTTTACAGGGTCGTTTGGGGGTAAATTTGAATTTTCACCCTCAAACGGCTTGTTTTTAAGATTAATCTAGATATTTTTAAATTATCATCATATTCTCAAATTGGGAGATCCGTGACTACGCGGTCACTTCCTATAAGTTACATTGGTCTCGTTCGAGGTGTTCGTGCCTCTTACGGGGCCGTTTGGGGGTTGGTTTGGGTTTTCACCCTCAAACGGCTTTTTTTAAGCCAAATCTAGATATTTTTAAATTATCATCATATTCTCAAACTGGGAGACCCGCGGCTACGCAATCAGTTCTTACAAGTTACATTAGTCCCGTGCGAGATGTTCGTGCCTCTAACGGGGTTGTTTGCGAACAGGTTTGGGTTTTCAACCTTTAACGACTTCTTTTTAAGACTAATCTAGATATTTTCAAATTATCATCATTTTCTCAAACTGGGTGACCCGTGACTACGCGGTCTGTTCCTACAAGTTGCATTAGTCCCGTCCGAGGTGTTCGTGTCTCTTACGGGGCCGTTTGGGGCTTGTTTGGATTTTCACTCTTTTAGAGCTTCTTTTTAAGCCTAATCTAGATATTTTCAAATTATCATCATATTCTCAAACCAGGAGACCCGTGACTACGCGGTCAGTTCCTACAAGTTACATTGGTCCCGTGGGAGGTGTTCGTGCCTCTTACAGGGCCGTTTGGGTGCTGGTTTGGCTTTTCACCCTTTAACGGCTTATTTTTATACCTAATATAGATATTTTCAAATTATCATCATATTCAAAAATCGGGAGAGCCGCGACTACGAGGTCAATTCCTATAATTACATTGGTCCCGTGCGAGGTGTTCGTGCCTCTAACGTGGTCGTTTGGGGCTGGTTTGGATTTTCACCCTCAAACGGCTTGTTTTTAAGGCTAATCTTGATATTTTCAAATTATCATCATATTCTCAAACCGAAAGACCCGAGACTATGCGGTTTGTTCCTACAAGTTACATTAGTCCCATGCGAGGTATTCGAGCCTCTTATGGGGCCGTTTGGGAGTTGGTTTGGGTTTTCACCCTTTAACGGCTTATTTTTAAGCCTAATCTATATATTTTCAAATTATCTCTATATTCTCAAACCCTGAGACCCATGACTACGCGGTCAGTCCCTACAAGATACATCGGTCCCGTGCGAACTGTTCGTGCCTCTTACAGGTCCATTTGGGGGCTCGTTTGGGTTTTCACCCTTTAATGGATTATTTTTAAACCGAATCATGATTTTTTTTAAATTATCGTCATATTCTCGAACTGGGAGACCCGCGACTTCTCGGTCAGTTCCTGCAAGTTACATTGGTCCCGTGCGACGTGTTCATGCCTTTGACGGGGCTATTTGGGTGTAGGTTTGGGTTTTCACCCTTTAACGACTGGTTTTAAGTCTAATCTAGATATTTTCAAATTATCGTCATATACTCAAATTGGGTGACCCATGACTACGCAGTCTGTTCCTATAAGTTACATTGGTCCCGTGCGAGGTGTTCGTGCCTCTTACGGGGCCGTTTGGGGTTTGTATTGGGTTTTCACCCTCAAACGGCTTATTTTTTAGCCGAATCTATATGTTTTCAAATTATGCCATATTCTCAAACTAGGATACCCGCGACTACGCGGTCAGTTCCTACAAGTTACATTAGTCTTGTGTGAGGTGTTTGTGCTTCTTACGGGGCCGCAAGGTGGCCGATTTGGATTTTTACCCACAAACGGCTCGTTTTTAACCCTAATCTAGAAATTTTAAATTATCATCATATTCTCAAATCGGGAGACTCGTGACTACATGGTCAGTTCCTATACATTACATTGGTCTTGTGCAAGGTGTTCGTGCCTCTTACGAGGTCGTTGGGGGCTAGTTTGGGTTTTCACCCTCAAACGGCTTGTATTTAAGCCTGATCTAGATATTTTCAAATTATCATCATATTCTCAAATCGGGAGACTCGTGACTACGCGGTCAGATCTTACAAGTTACATTGGTCTCATGCGAGGTGTTCGTGCCTCTTACGGGGCCGTTGGGGGCTGGTTTGGGTTTTCACCCTCAAACGGCTTATTTTTAAGCCTAATCTTTATATTTTCAAATTGTCGTCATATTCTCAAACTGGGGGACCCGCGGGTACGCGGTCAGTTCCTACAAGTTACATTGGTCCCGTGCTAGGTGTTCGTGCTTTTTATGGGGTCGTTTGGGATTCGATTTGGGTTTTTCCCCCTCAAACGTCTAGTTTTTAATCCTAATCTCGATATTTTTAAATTATCGTCATATTCTCAGACCGGGAGACTCGTGACTACGCGGTCAGTTCTTACAAGTTACATTGGTCTCATGCGAGGTGTTCGTGCCTCTAACAGGGTCGTTTGCGAGCTAGTTTTGGTTTTCACCCTTTAACGACTTGTTTTTAGGCCTGATCTAGATATTTTTAAATTACCATCATATTCTCAAATCAGGAGACTTGTGACTACGTGGTCAGTTCCTACAAGTTACATTGGTCCCGTCTAAGGTGTTCGTGTCTCTTACGGGGCCGTTTTGGGGCTAATTAGGATTTTCACCCTCAAACGGCTTATTTTTAAGCCTAATCAAGATATTCTCAAACCGAGAGACCCTCGACTACACGATCAGCTCCTACAAGTTACACTGGTCCCGTGCGAGGTCTCCGTGCCTCTTACGAGGCCATTTAGAAGATGGTTCTTAATCTAGATATTTTCAAATTATCGTCATATTCTCTAACAGGGAAACCCGTGACTACGCGGTCAGTTCTTATAAGTTACATTGGTCCCATGCAAGGTGTTCGTGCCTTTTACGGGCCCGTTTAGGGGCTGCTTTGGGTTTTCACCCTCAAGCTGCTTATTTTAATCCTAATCTAGATATTTTTAAATTATCATCGTATTCTCAAATCACCAGAGCCGCAACTACGCGGTCAGTTCCTACAAGTGACATTGGTCCCGATCGAGGTGTTCATGTCTCTTACGGGGGCGTTTAGGAGCTGGTTTGGGTTTTCACCCTCAAACGGCTTATTTTTAAGCTTAATCTATATATTTTCAAATTGTCATCATATTCTCAAATTGGGAGACCCGCGACTACGCGATCAGTTCCTACAAGTTACATTGGTCCCGTGCGAGGTGTTCGTGCCTCTAATGGGGACGTTTGCGGGCCGGTTTGGGTTTTCACCCTCAAACGGTTTGTTTTAAATCCTAATCTAGATATTTATAAATTATTGTCATATTCTCATATTGGGAGACTCGTGACTACGCGGTCAGTTCTTACAAGTTACAATGTCCCATGCGAGTTGTTCGTGCCACTTATGGGGCCGTTTGCGGGCTGGTTAGGGTTTTCATCCTCAAAAGGCTTCTTTTTTAGCCTAATCTAGATATTTTCAAATTATCATCAAATTCTTAAATCGGGTGACCCGTGACTACGCGGTCAGTTCTTACAAGTTATATTGGTCTCGTGCGAGGTGTTTGTGCCTCTTACGGGGCCGTTTGGGTGTTGGGTTGGCTTTTCACCTTTTAACGGCTTATTTTTAAGCCTAACCTATATATTTTCAAATTATTATCATATTCAAAAATCCGAAGACCCGAGACTACGCGGTCAATTCGTACGTGTTACATTGGTCCCGTACGAGGTGTCCGTGCCTCTTACGGGGCCGTTTGGGGCTAGATTAGTTTTTCACCCTCAAGCGGCTTGTTTATAAGCCTAATCTAGATATTTTCAAATTATCATCATATTCTCATACCGAAAGACCCGAGATTACGCGGTATGTTCCTACAAGTTACATTGATCCCATGCGAGGTATTCGTGCCTCTTACGGGGCCGTTTGGGAGTTAATTTGGGTTTTCACCATTTAACGGCTTATTTTTAAGCCCAATCTACATATTTTCAAATTATCGCTATATTCTCAAACCCAGAGACCCATGACTACAGGGTCAGTTCCTACAAGTTACAATGGTCCCGTGCGAGGTGTCCGGGCCTCTTACGAGTCCGTTTGGGGGCTGGTTTGGGTTTTCACCCTTTAACAGCTTGTTTTTAATCCTAATCCTAATATTTTCAAATTATCATCATATTCTCAAACCGGGAGACCCGCGGCTATGCAGTGAGTTACTGCAAATTACATTGGTCCCGTGCGAGGTGTTCGTGCCTCTGACGGGGCTGTTTGGGAGTTTTTTTTGGTTTTCACCCTTTAACGAATTATTTTAAGCTTAATCTAGAAATCTTCAAATTATCATCATATTCTCAAACCGGGAGACCCATGACTACGCGGTCAGTTCCTATAAGTTACATTTGTTCCGTGCGAGGAGTTCGTGCCTCTTACGAGGGGCCGTTTGGGGGCTGGTTTGGGTTTTCACCCTCAAACGGCTAGTTTTTAAGCCTAATCTATATATTTTCAAATTATCATCACATTGTCAAACTGGGAGACCTGCGGTTACGCGGTCAGTTCCTATAAGTTACATCGGTCCTGTGCAAGATGTTTGTGCCTCTTATGGGACTGTTTGAGTTTTCACCCTTCAATGGCTTGTTATTAATCCCAATCTAGATATTTTTAAATTATCGTCGTATTCTCAAACTGGGAGACTTGTGACTACGTGGTCAGTTCCTACAAGTTACATTGGACCCGTACGATGTGTTCGTGCCTCTTACGGAGCCGTTTGTGAGCTAGTTTGGGTTTTCACTCTTTAATGAATTGTTTTTAAGCCTATTCAAGATATTTTCAAATTATCATCATATTCTCAAACCTGGACACCCGTGACTACGCGGTTAGTTCCTATAAGTTATATTGGTTTCGTAAGTGGTGTTCGTGCCTCTTACGGGGTCATTTGGGGGATGGTTTGGGTTCCATCCTCTAACGACTTATTTTCAATCCTAATTTAGATATATTAAAATTATCGTCATATTCTAAAACCGAGAGACCCGCGACCACGCGGTCAGTTTTAATAAGTAACATTGGTCCCGTACGAGGTGTCCATGCCTCTTTTGGGGCCGTTTAGAACGGGATTGGGTTTTCACCCTCAAGCGGCTTGTCTATAAGCCTAATCTAGTTATTTTGAAATTATCATCATATTCTAAATCCAAAAGACCTGGGACTATGCGGTTTGTTCCTACAAGTTACATTGGTCCCGTGTGAGGTGTTCGTGCCTCTTACGGGGCCGTTTGGGTGCTGGTTTGGATTTTCACCCTTTAAAGGCTTCTTTTTAAGCATAATATAGATATTTTGAAATTATCGTCATATTCTCAAATCGAGAGACCCTCGATATTCCTAAAAGTTACATTGGTCCCGTGCGAGGATTTCGTGCCTCTTAAGGGGCCGTTTGGGGCTGGTTTGGGATTTCACCCCCAAACGGCTTATTTTTAAGCCTAATCAATATATTTTGAAATTTTCATCATATTCTCAAATCGAGAGACCCGGAACTAAGCGGTCAGTTCCTACAAGTTACATCCGTCCCGTGCGAGGTATTCGTGCCTCTTACGGGGCTGTTTGGATGTTGGTTTGGGTTTTCACCCTTTAACGACTTGTTTTAAGCCTAATCTAGATATAATCAAATTATCATTATATTCTCAAATTGGGAGACCCGTGACTACATGGTCAGTTCCTAAAAGTTACATTGGTCCCGTGCGAGGTGTTTGTGTCTTTTACGGGGACGTTTGCAGACCGATTTTGGTTTTCACCCTCAAACGGTTTGTTTTTAATCCTAATCTAGATATTTTAAAATTACTGTCATATTCTCAGATTGGGAGACTCGTGACTACGCGGTCAGTTCTTATAAGTAACATTGGTCCCGTGCGAGGTGTTCGTGCCTCTAACGGGGACGTTTGCGAGTCAGTTTGGGTTTTCACCCTCAAACGGTTTGTTTTTAATCCTAATCTAGATATTTTAAAATTATTATAATATTCTCATATTGGGAGACTCATGACTACGTGGTGAGTTCTTACAAATTACATTGGTCCCGTGCGAGGTGGTCGTGCCTCTAACGGGGTCGTTTGCGGGCTGGTTTTGGTTTTTACCCTTTAACGACTTGTTTTTAAGCCTAATCTAGATATTTTAATATTATCGTCATATTCTCAAATCGGAAGACTCGTGACTACGTAGCCAGTTCATACAAGTTACATTGGTGCCGTGCGAGGTGTTCGTGCCTCTTACGGGGCCGTTTGGGTGCTGGTTTGGGTTTTCACGCTCAAATGATTTGTATTTGAGCCTAATCTAGATATTTTCAACTTATCATCATATTCTCAAATCGGGAGACCCGTGACTACGTGGTCAGTTTCTACAAGTTACATTGGTCCCGTCTGAGGTGTTCGTGTCTCTTACGGGGCCGTTTGGGGGCTGATTCGAGTTTTCACCCTCAAACGGCTTATTTTTAAGCCTAATCTAGATATTTTTAAATTATCGTCATATTCTCAAACCGAGAGACCCTTGACTACACCATCAGTTCCTACAAGTTACATTGGTCCCGTGCGAGGTCCTGGTACCTCTTACGAGGTCGTTGGGAAGATGGTTCCTAATCTAGATATTTCCAAATTATCATCATATTCTCAAATCGGGAAACTCGTGACTACGCTATCAGTTCTTATAAGTTACATTGGTCCCATGCGAGGTGTTCGTGCCTCTTACGGGTCCGGGGGCTGGTTTGGGTTTTCACCCTCAAGCTCCTTCTTTTAATCCTAATCTAGATATTTTTAAATTATCATCATATTCTCAAATCAGGAGAGCCGCGACTACGCTGTCAGCTCCTATAAGTTACATTTGTCCCGATCGAGGTGTTCGTGTCTCTTACGGGCCGTTTAGGGGTTGGTCTTTGTTTTCACCCTCAAACGGCTTGTTTTTAAGCTTAATCTATATATTTTTAAATTATCGTCATATTCTCAAATTGGGAGACCCGCGACTACGCGGTCAGTTCCTACAAGTTACATTGGTCTCGTGCGAGGTGTTCGTGCCTCGAACGGGGACGTTTGCCGGCCTGTTTGGGTTTTCACCCTCAAATGGTTTGTTTTTAATCCTAATCTAGATATTTTTAAATTATTGTCATATTCCTAGATTGGGAGACTCGTGACTACACGATCAGTTCTTACAAGTTACATTGGTCCCATGCTAGGTGTTCGTGCCTCTTAGGGGGCCGTTTGCGGGCTGGTTAGGGTTTTCACCCTAAAACGGCTTCTTTTTAAGGCTAATCTAGATATTTTTAAATTATCGTCAAATTCTCAAATCGGGTGACCCGTGACTACGCGGTCAGTTCCGACAGTTACATTGGTCTCGTGCGAGGTGTTCGTGCCTCTTACGGGGCCGTTTGGGTGCTAGTTTGACTTTTTACCTTTTAACGACTTATTTTTAAGCCTAACCTAGATATTTTTAAATTATCATCATATTTAAAAATCGGGAGATCCGCGACTACGCGATCAGTTCCTACAAGTTACATTGGTCTCATGCGAGGTGTTCATGCCTCGTATGGGACCGTTTGGGGCTGGATTGGGTTTTCACCCTCAAGCGGCTTGTCTATAAGCCTAATCCAGATATTTCAAATTATCATCATATTCTCAAACCGAAAGACCCGGGACTATGCAGTCCGTTCATGCAAGTTACATTGGTCCATTGCGAGGTACCCTTGCCTCTTACGGTGCCGTTTGAGAGTTAGTTTCGGTTTTCACCCTTTAACGACTTGTTTTAAAGCCTAATCTACATATTTTCAAATTATCGCTAGATTCTCAAACCCCGAGACTCATGACTATGTGGTCAGTTCCTACAAGTTACAATGGTCCCGTGCGAGATGTTCGGGCCTCTTACGGGTCCGTTTGGGGGCTAGTTTGGGTTTTCACCCTTTAACGGCTTGTTTTTAATCCTAATCCTGATATTTTTAAATTATCATCATATTCTCAAATCGGGAGACTCGCGGCAACGCGATCAGTTCCTGCAAGTTACATTGGTCCTGTGCGAGGTGTTCGCGCCTCTAACGGGGCTGTTTGGGAGTTGGTTTTGGTTTTCACCCTTTAACGAATTGTTTTAAGCCTAATCTAGATATTTTCAAGTTATCATCATATTCTCAAACCGGGAGACCCATGACTGCGCGGTCAGTTCCTACAAGTTATATTGGTCCCGCACTAGGTGTTCATGCCTCTTACGGGGCCATTGCTGGCTTGGGTTTTCACCCTCAAACGGCTAATTTTTAAGCCTAATTTATATATTTTCAATTTATTGTCATATTCTCAAACTGGGAGACCCACGACTGCGCGGTCAATTCCTACAAGTTACATTGGTCCCGTGCGAGCTGTTCGCGCCTCTTACGGGGCCGTTTGGGGGCCGATTTGGGTTTTTACCCTCCAACGGCCTTTTTTAATCCTAATCTAGATATTTTTAAATTATCATCATATTCTCAAACAGGGAGACTAGTGACTACGTGGTCAGTTCCTACAGGTTACATTGGTCCCTTGCGAAGTGTTCGTGCCTTTTACGGGGCCGTTTGTGGGCTAGTTTGGGTTTTCATCCTTTAACAACTTATTTTTAAGCCTATTCAAGATATTTTCAAATTATCATCATATTCTCAAACCTGGAGACCCGTGACTACGCGGTCAGTTCTTACAAGTTACATTTGTCCCGTAAGAGGTGTTCGTACCTCTTACGGGGCCATTTGGGGGCTGGTTTGGGTTTTCACCCTCTAACGACTTATTTTCAAGCCTAATTTATATATTTTTAAATAATTGTCATATTCTTAAATCGGGAGACCCGCTACTACGCAGTCTGTTTTATCAAGTAACATTGGTCCCGTGTGAGGTGTTCGTGCCTCTTACAAGGTCGTTTGGGTGCTGGTTCGGGTTTTCACCCTTTAGCGGTGTTGATACCAAAATTAATATGCTGATATGGACGAATAATATAAAGACACGTGTCAATCTACTTGGCACAATAGCAACGAGGAAGTTCATTTCCCCGACCAACTCATGTTCTCTCCGAGCAATGAGGATACACCGAGGAACTTCAGCACTCCGAGGTACTCTAGCGCTCCGAGGAACTCCTGAGCAACGAGTAACCAAGGCGGTCCGAGATGCACCTCGGTCGTAGCATTAATTGCCAGATAATCAACAGTTCAACTATTCATTGAATGTTTATCATCTTGACGCACACGCTGCATTAAATGTATTACCATTTCATATGTATATCATTTAATGTATCAACCCTTTCATGTACAGCCTAAGGGCTATAAATACCTTGTATCACCCTCATTCAGGGGGATGGGAATTTCTGGAGAGAATCTGTACTCGAGAATTCCCAAACATTCAGCAATAACATAACAGTGGACGTAGACCATTCATATAAGGCTGAACCACTTTAAAATCTTTGTCTTATTTTATTTATTTGTGATTGAATAATTAGAGCGATCTAATTTTTTACATCAACAGATTGGCACCGTCTGTGGGAACAATTGTTACTATCGTTTTCACCAAAAATCGTTCATCATCAATGGCGGATAATCCAGAATCTAGAAATCGAAACGCTGGAAATACTGGAAATCCTCCGAATCCCTCTGCACCTCCAGATCTAGCCGGGATTATGACGAATCTGGCTCAAGGACAAACCGCCATGCAAGAAATAATGAGGCAACTCATACAAACCCTTCATGGCGGTGCACCTGCACGTTCAGGACAGCAAAGTGGTCAGAGGCAAACTTATTTACTTTCTTCACAATCCAGGCGTACTGAGTCACGTCGTAATGAGGAGTCTGATGATTTCTCTTATCAACCTGGGCGAACTTCGTCAATAAGGGCTACAGATACTGATCAACATATCACCCTCTCTCCAGAAAGACCTAGTGCTTTAGAAAGACTGAGTAGGGTGTCTCATTTCAGTCGATTAGGCCCTATGAGGAATAGGAGTCCACCTAAGACCATGTCGAGGAGTTTTCGACAACCATCAGATCTAAGAGAAGGATCAGCACAATCACGACCAGCTGCTCGTCAAGATAGATCTCAAGAAGCTACCTCAGAACGAACAATTGCTCGAACCAATAGGCCCGAGGAAGGAAATGAAGCGTGGAAAGGATCTCTCCAACGGTTGGAGGATAAATTGGGAGAAATGGCCAAAGCAAAGAACCCCATACAACGAACTTTTGTTCGAGGAACACCTTTTGTACAGGCCATTGTGAATTTTCCTACACCGTCAAAGTTCAAAGCACCTGTAGTGACCCCCAAATATGATGGAAAGACAGATCCTGTTCTTCACATAGAGCAATATCAAGCTACTGCCGACATCTATGTCGTCCCCGACGAGATGAGATGCAGAGCGTTCTCAGGAACTCTTACTGGAGCTGCCCAGATATGGTACAACAATCTTCCTAGGGGTTAGATTTCGACTTTCTTTCAATTGGCCGAGTTGTTTATAGGCAATTTCTGTTTTGGAGCAAAGCTAGTAAAACGAGTAGCACACTTGTTAAGTGTTAGGCAAAAATCTGGTGAGAGTACAAGAGATTATATAACTCGTTTCAATAACGAGAAGCTGGAAGTCATAGATTACGAAGAAAAGACAGCAATCACCGCCTTGATGAGTGGGTTGTTGCCTAATAAATTGTATTACACCTTGGCGAAAGATCCACCTAAAATTATGTCAGAGTTGATGGCAAAAGCGGCCAAAATTATGAATGCCGAGGAAGCTATGGCTGCAAAGAAGAATATGGATAAAGACACCAAGGTGGACGTCGACAAGTCTAAAAATAAAGAGCATAAAGGCAATGGCGGTGACAAACGTTCCAGAAATAATAAATCATCATGGGAAGTCCTGAAGAAATACGACAATTATACTCCTTTGAAAATGGGTATTCATCATGTCTTGGAAGAAATCAAGAACAACGAGGAGGTAAAATGGCCAAAGAAACTGAGGTCAGACCCTGATTCGAGGAGTAAGGATAAATATTGCGAGTTTCATAAAGATCATGGTCACATGACCAAAAATTGCATAGCTCTTCAGAACGAGATTGAAACACTCATCCGAAGAGGAAAGCTAGCAAAATATGTTGATCGGGGAGGTGAAAGAAAAAATAACGACCGAACTAGAGAGAGGTCTAGATCTCCTCGTCGAGTAGAAGAGAAACCACGAAGATGATCCAGATGATGACCCCGACCTTCCCAAGAAACCAAGACAGCCAGAACGAGAGGTATTTTCTATACGTTTTGGGTCATTTGATTGTAATGTCATTATAGGAGGAGATGCAGGAGGAGGAGACCTTACTGCAGAAAGAAAGGCTTACCTTGGAGAGGCTCAAGCTTGTTCATATATTCAGCGAATAAATCTGGCCGAGGACGATCGTCCGAGGAAGGTAAACAAAGAGAAGCTGGTCATTGACTTTTTAAAAAACGACCTAGCAGGTGTTCTTTATCCTCACGACGATCCTCAGGTGATCAAAATGAGGATGAAGGAAGTAGTGATTTCAAGGGTGTTGGTAGACAATGAAAGTTCGGCAGACATCATGTACTATTCATGCTTTGACAGTTTGAATCTGAAATTATCTCAATTGGAACCGTATCACAGACCCCTCCTGGGTTTTGCTGGCGAGAAAGTTTTTCCACTTGGGACGATCAAGTTGGATATATTCATTGGAACTTGGCCTGCTTGTCGAACAGAAAGAATACGCTTCTTTGTGATGGATAAGAATGTGCAGTCAGCTTACAACATCATCATGGGAAGAGTTGGTTTGAAGAAGTTTGAAGTAGTTCCATCTACAGTGCATCAATGCTTAAAATTCCCAACAAACTTTGGAGTAGGAGTTGTGAAAGGTGATCAAAAAGTAGCTCGGGAATGCTATTATTCATCTGCCGAGCAAGAGGAGCTTGAGGAATCAAGGAAAAAGACTACTACTTACCAGGTGGAAGAAGATATAGAGATTGAAACTCTCGATCCCAGAGATGAGTCCCAACTTGTAAAAGGACAGGTGGTGGAATCTACAGAAAATGTTATTCTGGACGACGAGCACCCTGAACGAGTAACCCAGATAGGTTCATCGTTGGATGATTCAATAAAACAGGAGTTGATAACTTTCTTGAGAAATAGGAAGAAAACTTTCGCATGAGGTCATGAGGACATGCCAGGAATAGATCCAAACTTCTTATGTCACGAGCTCAATGTGAATAAGGAGATCAAGCCTGTAAAGCAGAGAAGAAGGGTATTTGGCCCCGAGAAGAATCAAGCTATTCAAGAGGAGGTCGACAAGCTCCAGAAAGTTCAATTCATTGAAGATGTGAAATACCCGGACTGGTTGGCAAATGTGGTGATGGTAAAGAAGAAAAACAATAAATGGAGAATGTGTGTTGATTTCACTGATCTCAACAAGGCCTGCCCAAAGGACCACTTTCCATTACCCAGAATTGATCAGTTAGTGGATGCTACATCTGGGCACGAGCTGCTCAGCTTCATGGACGCTTATTCAGGCTACAACCAGATCAAGATGAAACCTGAAGACAGGGAGAGTACTTCTTTTATTACCCCTAGGGGTACTTATTGTTATAATGTTATGCCTTTTGGTTTGAAAAATGCAGGAGCGACATACCAGCGACTGATGAACAAGGTTTTTACCGAAAAAATCAGTTGCAATATGGAAGTCTATGTCGATGATATGCTGACAAAAAGCAAGAAATCTGCTGATCATCTAGTTGATTTAAGTCAGACTTTTGACCAACTGGATAAATACCAGATGAAGCTCAACCCGACGAAGTGCACATTTGGAGTACGAGAAGGAATGTTTCTCGGGTACATTGTCAACCAGCGAGGCATTGAAGCAAATCCATAAAAGATCAAAGCTATTTTAAGGTTGCGATCTCCAACAACAAAGAAAGAAGTGCAGAGTCTTACAGGACGAGTCGCAGCGCTCAACAGATTTGTATCTCGAGCAACAGATAGATGCTTACCATTCTTCAAAACACTTCGAAAAACTTTCGAGTGGAATGATGAATGTGAAAGAGCCTTTCAAGACTTGAAAAAATATCTGGGAACACCTCCACTGTTGTCAAGGCCAATAACGGGAGAGAAGTTGTACTTATACCTGGCAGTATCATAGCATGCAGTCAGCTCAACATTGATCAGATTGGAGAATGGAGTCCAGAAGCCAATTTATTACACAAGTAAGGCTTTTCGAGGTGCAGAGATTAGGTACCCAAAGTTAGAAAAATTGGCATTGGCATTAATTTAAGCAAGTAGAAGAATGAGGCCATATTTTCAAGCCCATACCATCGTCGTTTATACCGACATGCCATTGAGACAAGACCTTCATAAGCCAGAAAAGTCAGGGAGACTGATGTACTGGGTAATAGAGCTCGGTGAATATGATATTGTGTATGAACCCCGATCATCATTGAAAGGGCAAGATGTAGCAGATTTTATAGCAGAGATTACATATCCTGATACCCCCGAGGAACAAAAAGTGCTCACTGATCAACCTGTGGATGTTACAGGATCAACAGACATAAGTCCAGACCAACTCCGGTTGGTAAAAGGGCTTGTGGATGTAGAAAGATCATCAAATTCAAACCAACTCCGGTTGGTAAAAGGGCGAGAAGAGATGGTCGACGAGGAGCAAAAATTAATAGGGGAAGATGGAAGAGAACAGCAGACATTCCACCAAGGAACTCTATTGGATAAGAAATTTGAACACGAGTTACCTACATGGAGATTGTATGTAGATGGGTCATCTTGCACAGCAGGTTGTGGAGCAGGGATTGTTTTGAAAACCCCAGACGAGATTGATATAGAATATGCCTTGCGATTTTAATTCAAAACTTCCAATAATGAGGCTGAGTATGAGGCCATGATAGCAGGTCTTAATTTAGCAAAGATTATGGAAGCACAACAAGTGATGGTATTCAGTGATTCTCAATTAATTGTGAATCAGGTGATGGGAACATATGCGGTTAAAGGAGAACTAATGGTCAAGTATCATGCAAAGGTGATGGAATTGTTGGCAGAATTTAATGCCATTCAGTTGATCAGAATACCCAGAATAGAAAATGCACAAGCAGACGTACTGGCCCGACTAGCATCAGCTACTCGTACCGAGCTACGAAGAACGATACCAATTGAAGTACTGGAAAGTCGGAGCATAGATGAAAACCTGACGATGAATGTTATTACCCTTGATTTAGGACCATCTTGGATGGATCCCATCAGGGCATATATTGAAGAGGGAGAATTGCCAGAGGACAAGCTCGCGGCAAAGAAATTGAAGTTTAAAGCTGCTCGGTATGTACTAACTAATGGTGTTTTGTATAGACGAGGAATTATGGCAGGTTTGCAGAGATGTGTACACCCATCCGAGGTGAAAGAATTGATTGAAGAGATCCATGAAGGGTCTTGTGGAGCACATGTGGCAGGTCGGACACTTTTGCATAGAATGACGACGCAAGGATATTACTGGCCGACGATGAGGGCTGATTGTATAGCCTATGCTAAGAAATGTGACAAGTGCCAACGTTTTTCCTCCATCCGACGAACTCCACAAGCTTTGTTGACACCCATAACTTCCCCTTGGCCATTTTCCATGTGGGGAATTGATTTGGTTGGACCATTGCCAACCACTCGAGGAAGATTCAAGTACCTCGTCGTCGCAGTAGATTATTTTGCTAAGTGGGTAGAGGCTGAACCCCTTATCGATATGACATACGAGAAGGTATACCAGTTTGTTTGGAAGAATATCATCTGTTGATATGGTCTCCCTCATGCCTTCATCACAGATCATGGAACACAATTCGACAACGAGGAGTTTGCTGCCTATTGTCAACAATCAAACATCCTGAAGACCCATTCAGCACCAGGTCATCCTAAAAGCAATGGGCAGACTGAGGTGACAAACAGAACACTACTAAATGGTTTGAATAAGAGGCTAAGTGAAGCTAAAGCTAATTGGATTAATGAGCTACAATCAATATTGTGGGCTTACCGAACAACTCCCCGAGCAGCGACTGGAGAATCACCATATATGCTAGCATTTGGAAGTGAGGCTGTAATACCTGCCGAGTTGGGTCTACCAACACACAGAGTGTTGAATTTCAATTCCCCAATCACTGACTTGATGAGAAGACTGGATTTGGATATGCTCGAGGAAGTTAGAGAAGAGGCAGCCATTAGGAATGCTACTTACCAATAACGCACAGCTCTGTTCTACAACAAAAGGGTGAAGAAATGCGACTTAAAAGAAGGGGATTATGTGCTAAAGAAGGTCATTCAGAAGCACAATAAACTTGAAGCCAACTGGCATGGACCTTACCGAGTTGCAGAAGTTGTTCGACCAGGAACTTACCGAATAGCAACTCTAGAAGGAGAGGAATTCAAGAATGCTTGGAATGCTGAACACCTTCGCAAGTATTATCAGTAATGTAAAATGTACAGCAGTTCCATCAACATGAATAAAACAATGATGTTCACAATTTTTTCTCTCTCTCCTTTGTTTGAAAGTTTTTTGGGGAATACTAGTGTAGTGTTGTACACTACGCTGTTCAACAGCAAAAGGAAGATGATAGTTCAGACCCACGACCAACTCCGGTTGGTAAAAGGGCGAGAACAAATTATACTCCTTTGGTTAGGAGGCGTACATTTGCGTGATCAACTTCGGTTGGTAAAAGAGCTTGTGGACAAGATAGTTCGAAAGAACCTGATAGTTCGAGCGTGATCAACTTCGGTTGGTAAAATAGCGAGAACAAATTATACTCCTTTGGTTAGGAGGCGTACACTTGCGTGATCAACTTCGGTTGGTAAAAGAGCTTGTGGACAAGATAGTTCGAAAGAACCTGATAGTTCGAGCGTGATCAACTTCGGTTGGTAAAATAGCGAGAACAAATTATACTCCTTTGGTTAGGAGGCATACACTTGCGTGATCAACTTCGGTTGGTAAAAGAGCTTGTGGACAAGATAGTTCGAAAGAACCTAATAGTTCAAACCCACGACCAACTTTGGATGGTAAAAGGGAGAGAACAACATTCTTAAAATGCAAATTGTGGCTGGTTAAGAAACAAAATATGCTCTCAAATGCCAACTTATGTTGGTCGGGAGGTAAGATTATTGCAAAAGTTCCTCGAAGAACAAAATATTCCAAACTGAACCAAGTATGATTGGTCGGGGATAAAAACCCACTAACTGTAGTTGGTCGACGAGGAGAATTTATCGACCTTGGTTGGTCGGACACATTTTATGAAAAAGACAAAAATTTACCAAGTATGGTTAGTAGGGTATAAACTCTCACTAATTATAATTGGTCGACGAGCACAATTTAACAACCTTGGTTGGTTGGAAAATTTTAAACATTTTTATACTCAATACTTTATTAAGTGATCGAATAACATTTTTGATACTTGTAACTGTTTATTACTACGTTGGTTGATGAACAGCACAAAATTATTATCTTTTTAACAGATACATATGCACAGATGTAAAAGAGTTAGACAAGTACAAAAGAATAGCAATACAGATTTGTAAACAGAAAATGAAAGTCTTTCATTAAAATTCAAAATAAATTACAAGTTACATATGTTTGCTAACTATTACATTGAAAATCCTATTCTATTGGTTTTTTCCCTTCAGCCTTCGATACAGGTTCCTCGCCAGCAGGAGGATCATTTAATGTTTGGGGAGAATTGATAAAATTCAAGTCCCTCAACATTCTGACATTCATTACTGAAGGAGTATCCAAGAGATGCTCGGGACGAGATAATTCAATCTGAGAATGAAGACTATAGTCACGAAGATATTTTGAAATTAAGCTCCGAGGAATAGCACGAGCTGGGATCCATTCCATGTCCAGTTTATAAGGCGGTACAGGCAGGTCTAGTAGCCCAGGAGCATGATAATCCCATAAATAATGGCCCTGCTCTAGCTTTAACACGCCCAGTGCGTTCAACCATCCCTGTTTATAACCTTCATTATTGGCATTTTCAAGGCAAGCATCCAAGTGACAAAGGGCTTCATTGTAGCCTGCCATCCAAAACTCACGAGGTTGTTTATGGAATTAGAAAGTTATTCTCTCTAGTTGCTCGTGAAGGCTCCTGGCAAAAACATCTTTATTATTCAAAGAAGACTTCGTCGCAGTAAGTTGATCTTCCAAAGATAGATTTTTCTTGGACATTTCAGACAAAGCACGATCTTTCGCATTCAATTGGAATGCTTGAGTTTCCAAAGTAGACTGAGTGCGAGCTTCTTCAACATTACGGCTGAGAACTCTTGATCGACTCCGAGCAGGTGGAGAACTTTGCTCCTCGACAACATTTTGAACAGCTCTTCCTCGCCCACGAGACCCTCTTCCTCGTCCCCGAGCAGTAGTAGAGATACCAGACCTTCTCAGAGTATCCAATTCTTGCCTTAATTTGGCGTTTTCAACCTCTAAGAATGAGAATCCTTCATCGGTGACCGGTACCAAGGCAGTAGAGGATGAAGCTGCAGATTCATATTGTGCCAACTTCTTCTGCAAATTGTTGTTCTCTTGTTCCAGCAGCTCGGCGATCTGTCTTCAGGCCTCAACTTCACCTTTTAGGGTTCTCTCCCTGACATCGTATCCAGCAATGATCTTTTTGTGGCCTGTCTCGGAAGAAAGCTGTTGATACCTATTCTCATACTCCTTGTGCAACAAGGTAGTTGATTCATTGTGCTGATTTTGAAGATCTTCTAGGGAATAATGAAGCTCCTCGATCAATTCATAGTAGGCCACATTATTGGCCACAGCTCGGTCAAGTAAAGCTTTCAAGTACCGATAAGCCTCAATTGCCTGTTCTGAAGCATCATGGCCAAGGATGTCAGCAATTTTTGATACACTTAGCTCTGTGTGACCAGCCTTATAGTATTCGTGACATTGCTGCATCAGTTTTGTATCATTGGCAGATAGCAATTCCATCCTGGCCATAAACTAATGAAGAGGAGACAACAGTCAACAAAAACAAATCATCAACAACAGAGAAGAACAAAGATGTATTTTATTAGATCATAAAAAGATTACATTGTTTGATTACAAATGATAACGAAAGATAGAAATGATACCGAACAACTTCACACCTTTTCCTTGTCTCCCAAGACTTTCTCGGGAGGCTGGGACGAGGAGCTTGGTTGCTCGGTGGTAACAGCAGCTTGATCAACAGGAGTTGAAATTTTCTCAGGAGGAGGAAGCATGGAAGAAATGTCCTCGTTGGCAGAAGGTAGAGAGGCAGGGACTTGATCACCCATGGCCATGGAAGATTCATCAGAGATAGCCTCATCTTCTTCTTCTTCTACAATTGGTGGGGGGGGACCAGGGAGGTGTAGCTGAAATAGCTCAGAGTCGTCTTTGATCTTCAATTCCTGCAGGGAAGCTACCCAGCCATCTCGAAAGTATTTCAACTTCCCGTATTGTACTTGGGATGTCATCGCAGCAATCCCTTTGTCCCATCCTTTATCCCAGCCAGCGCTGAAGGATTTTTTAACTGCGAGCTTTCTTTTCAGTTTCTCCGAGGAGAGCTTCTCGGATAGAAGATCCTCGGCAGTCTTTAACTTCGCATTCAATTCTTCTTTTTGGCGCTTGACATCTCGCAGGATGGACAACTCTCCAAAGTTCTTGAGCTTGTCGTCATATTTTTGATGCTCAACCTCTAAACTTTTCACCTTATTCTCCAAACTCTTGGAGATCTCAGCCAACTTCACCTTCTCAGCTTCAACTATAGACAACTTTTTCTCCCAGTCAGCTTTGTTCTCATTATACTGCTGACGAGAATCCTTCAAGGATTGGGTCAAACCCAACAGAGCATCCTCTACCCCCGACGAGGAGCTAGAAGCTTTAATTGCTTCATCTTTCTTCACGATGTTGTTAAAACAATTCACCAGCTAAACAAAGGAAAAAGTGACAGGTCAGTACAAAAATACAAGTATTCAAAGAAAAAAAGGAAATTCAGAGTGTGAGAAATTTACTGAAGCAAGGTTACAGGTAGCTAGGGATGTCAACATATCCCTAGAAATCTTTTCATCAATTCCTTGGACCTCGGGTATGATCCAAGTTTTTACCGAGCTCATGGCAGAGCTCGGAGGAATGATGGTTGGAACACCAACACCACCAGCTGGTAGAGAGGAGATGGTTTCAGCTAGATTGACAGTTTCAGCCAAAGTGACTGAGGATGATTTTCTCAATCTCCTCAAAGGGACTTCAGCAGTTTCAACCAAGGAAGAGCCCTTAGTCGGAGAGATAGCAGTCATCTCCACAGGAGCAACCTTCTTGCTCGGAGCCACTGGGGGCTTCTCGGTAGCTTTGGAAGGCGCAACATCAACCTTCTTTGTCCCCTCTGGGACATCAATTTTGCTTTTCTTGGCCTCAGCAGCAGAAGTAGTGTCATCAAATAGAGCAGGGGGAGCTCTTTTCCTGCCCATTCTTTGACTTAAAGGGATGTGAGAATCTGAAGAAGAATCCTCTAGAGTTGAGGCTGGCTCAACAGATCTAATCACAGGACGAGCAGTATAAGAAGTCGTATAGCTCCTATACTGCAGCAAATATGATGCAGACCTGATGTGCTCGTCTGCAACGTTCTTATGCAAACCCCAGATAAGTTTCAGATGCTTAATATTAACCTCTGATTCTTTTGGAGTTTTTCTTTTACTATCAACTGCAAATAAATACATAATGAAATATCAGTCATACATTTTGTCAAATATGATAAAAGCATAATTTCATAAGTAAAGGAAAATGAGAATAAACCTATCCCATTGCCATATGGGGGGCATTTAGGACCCTGGTATACTGCATCTCCAACCAAGGGGGCATATTGCCAATTTTTAATAACCACCCATGTTCAAAATAATCTCTATTTGCATCAGGGAGGTTAACTACTAGAGCCCTATTTAAAAACCTAGTTTTTAAGTAATAAACATTATCTAAAATAGCCCATCTATAGCAATACATAATCTCAGGAATCCCTATACGAGTCCCATGAGTTAGATTTAATTTATACACCCCATTAATTATTCTCCATGAATTGGGGGCTATTTTTGCAGGAACAACGTCAAAGTACTGACATAACTCTAAGCATAAGGGGTTTGGCGGAAAATAAAATCCACATTCAGCAATGAATAGATTGGGGAACCAATGTCCCTCAACCAATCGAAAATAATCTAAAGGCTCAGAAAGAACCTCCAGAGTTACCCAGGAAGGAATGGAAAAATCGGAACGAAATTTCTCAACAGATTCCACAATATAAACCATAGTGAATAAAAGAAATACAGAAGAAAAGAAGAGAATCTTACAGGAAAAAGGAAGAGCTGACAACTAGCGAAGGAAAAGATGAACGCACAAGAGAGAGAGAGAACAGAAAGCTTGAATGCAGAAAATTGGAAAAGGTAGAAGACGGTATGGTTACCTAAGAAGTTTAAATACTTTACCTTGGGAAGTTGCGAAGAAAATGATTACACAAAAGAAACTAATACGCCACCGGCGGCTAAAAGGACAAAAATGCACGAAGATCGAAGCACTCATAAAAATTCGAAAAGGCGGATTCTGCGAATTTGGAAGGAAATTCAAATATGAAGAAAAGGCTCCTAAAACCCAGGAAAGTCATTTAATATCGCCATATACCGAGAAAGAATGTTTCATACTCCTCAAAGTTTGAAATATGAAACATTGGGGGCTTCTGTTGATACCAAAATTAATATGCTGATATGGACGAATAATATGAAGACACGTGTCAATCTACCTGGCACAATAGCAACGAGGAAGTTCATTTCCCCGACCAACTCATGTTCTCTCCGAGCAACGAGGATACACCGAGGAACTTCAGTACTCCGAGGTACTCTAGCACTCTGAGGAACTCCTGAGCAACGAGCAACCAAGGCGGTCCGAGCTGCACCTCGGTCGTAGCATTAATTGCCAGATAATCAACAGTTCAACTATTCATTGAATGTTTATCATCTTGACGCACACGCTGTATTAAATGTATTACCATTTCATATGTATATCATTTAATGTATCAACCCTTTCATGTACAGCCTAAGGGCTATAAATACCTTGTATCACCCTCATTCAGGGGGATGGGAATTTCTGGAGAGAATCTGTACTCGAGAATTCCCAAACATTCAGCAATAACATAACAGTGGACGTAGGCCATTCATATAAGGCTGAACCACTTTAAAATCTTTGTCTTATTTTATTTATCTGTGATTGAATAATTAGAGCGATCTAATTTTTTACATCAACAAGCGGCTTGTTTTTAAGCTTAATCTAGATATTTTCAAATTATCGTCATATTCTAAAACCGGGAGACCCGTGACTATGAGGACAATTCCTACAATTTACATTGGTCCCGTGCGAAGTCTTCGTGCCTCTTACGGGGCCGTTTGGGTGCTGGTCTGGGTTCTCACCCTTTAAAGGCTATTTTTTAGCATAATCTAGATATTTTCAAATTATCATCTTATTTTCAAACCGGGAGACCCGCGACTATGCGGTCAATTTCTAGAACTTACATTGGTCCCGTGCGAGGAATTCGTGCCTCTTACGGGACCGTTTAGGGCTGGTTTGGGATTTCACCCACAAATGGCTTATTTTTAAACCTAATTTAGATATTTTCAAATTATCATCATATTCTCAAATCAAGAGACCCGAGACAACGCGGTCAGTTTCTACAAGTTACATCAGTACTGTACGAGGTGTTCATGCCTCTTACGGGGTTATTTGGATGTTGGTTTGGGTTTTCACCCTTTAACAACTTGTTTCAAGCCTAATCTAAATATATTAAAATTATCATCATATTTTCAAACTGGGAGACCCGTGACTACACGGTCAGTTCCTACAAGTTACATTGGTCCCGTGCAAGGTGTTCGTGTCCCTTACAGGGCCGTTTGGGGCTGGTTTGGGTTTTCACCCTCAAACGGCATATTTTTAAGCCTAATCTATATATTTTCAAATTATGCCATATTTTCAAACTGGGAGAGCCGCGGATACACGGTCAGTTCCTACAAGTTACATTAGTCCCGTGCGAGGTATTAGAGCTTCTTACGAGGCCATTAGGTGGCCGGTTTGGGTTTTCAACCTCAAACGGCTCATTTATTCCTAATCTAGATATTTTTAAATTATCATCATATTCTCAAACCGGGAGACTCGTGACTACGCGGTCAGTTCCTACAAGTTACAATTGTCTCGTGCGAGGAGTTCGTGCCTCTTACGGAGCCGTTGGGTGCAGGTTTGGGTTTTCATCCTCAAATGGCTTGTTTTTAAGCCTAATCTATATATTTTCACATTATCATCATATTCACAAACTGGGAGACCCATAACTATACAGTAAGTTCCTACAGGTTACATTGATCCCGTCTGAGGTGTTCGTGTCTCTTACGGGGTCGTTTGGGGGATGATTTGGGTTTTCACCCTCAAACGGCTTATTTTTAAGCCTAATCTAGATATTTTCGAATTTTCCTCATATTCTCAAATCGAGAGACCCACGGCTACACGGTCAATTCCAACAAGTTACATTGGTCTCGTGTGAGCTGTTCGTGCCTCTAACGGGGACGTTTGCGTGCCGGTTTGGGTTTTCAACCTTTAACGACTTATTTTTAACTCTAATCTCGATATTTTCATATTATCATCATATTCTCAAACCGGTAGACCCGTGACTACACGATCAGTTCCTATAAGTTAAATTGGTCTCTTCCAAAGTGTTCGTGCCTCTTACGGGGCCGTTTGGGTGCTGGTTTGGGTTTTCATTCTTTTACGGCTTATTTTTAAGCCTAATCTAAATATTTATAAATTATCACCATATCCTCAAACCGGGAGACCCGTGACTAAGCGGTCGGTTCCTACAAGTTACATTGGTCCCGTCTGAGGTGTTCGTGTCTCTCACGGGGCCGTTTGGGGGCTGATTTGGGTTTTCACCCTCATACGGCTTATTTTTAAGCCTAATCTAAATATTTTTAAATTATCATTATATACTCAAACCGAGAGACCCGCGGCTACACGGTCAATTCCTACAAGTTACATTGGTCCTTTGGGAGGTGTTCGTGCCTCTAACGGGGACGTTTACGGGCCGATTTGGGTTTTCAACCTTTAACGACTTGTTTTTAAGCCTAATCTAGATATTTTCAAATTATCATCATATTCTCAAATCGGAAGACCCGTGACTACACGGTCAGTTCCTACAAGTTACATTGGTCCCATGCGAGGTGTTCGTGCCTTTCACGGGGCCATTTGGGGGTTGCTTTTGGTTTTCACTCTAAAACGACTTATTTTTAAGCTTAATCTATATATTTTTAAATTTTCATCATATTCTCAAACTGGGGGACCCGCGACTACGCGGTCAGGTCCTACAAGTTACATTGGTCCTGTGTCAGCTGTTCGTGCCTCTTATGGGGCTATTTGGGAACTGATTTGGGTTTTCACCCTCAAACGTCTGGTTTTTAATCCTAATCTAAATATTTTTAAATTATCATCATATTCTCATACCGGGAGACTCGTGACTACGCGGTGAGTTTTTACAAGTTACATTGGTCTCGTGCGAGGTGTTCGTGCCTCTAACGGGGCCGTTTGCGGGCTGGTTTGGGTTTTCACCCCTTAACGGCTTGTTTTTAAGCCTAATCTAGATATTTTTAAATTATCATAATATTCTCAAACCGGGAGGCTCGTGACTACGCGGTCAGTTCCTACAAGTTACATTGGTCCCTTACGAGGTGTTCGTGCCTTTTACGGGACCAATTGGGGGGTTGGGTTGGGTTTTCACCCTCAAATGGCTTGTTTTTAAGCCTAATCTAGATATTTCCAAATTAAAGTCATATTCTAAAACCAGGAAACCCGTGACTACGCGGTATGTTCCTACAAGTTACATCGGTCTCGTTCGTGGTGTTTGTGCCTCTTTCGGGGTTGGTTTGGGTTTTCACCCTCTAACGGCTTATTATTAAGCCTAATATAGATATTTTCATATTATCGTCATATTCTAAAACCCGGGTATGTGTGACTATGTGGTCAGTTCCTATACGTTACATTGGTCTCGTCTGAGGTGTTCGTGCCTCTTACGGGGCCGTTTGGGAGCGGGTTTGGGTTTTCACCCTCAAATGGCTTATTTTTCAGCCTAATCTAGATATTTTCAAATTATCATCATATTCTCAAACCAGGAGAACCGCGGCTACGCGGTCAATTCCTACAAGTTACATTGGTCCCATGCAAGGTTTTCGTGCCTCTAACGGGGCCATTTGCGGGCTGGTTTGGGTTTTCAATCATTAACGACTTGTTTTTAAGCCAAATCAATATATTTTTAAATTATCATCATATTCTCAAATCGGGAGACTCGTGACTACGCGATCAGTTCCTACAAGTTACATTGGTCTCGTCCTAGGTATCCGTTCCTCTTACGGGCCATTTGGGGGTTAGTTTGGGTTTTCACCCTTTTACGGCTCGTTTTTAAACCTAATCTAGATATTTTCAAATTATCATAATATTCTTAAATCGGGAGACCCGTGACTATGCAGTCAGTTCCTACAAGTTAATTGGTCTCGTGCGAGGTGTTCGTATCTTTTGCGGGGCCGTTTGGGTGCTGATTTGAGCTTTCACCCTTTAACGGCTTGTTTTAAAGCATAATCTATATTTTTCCAATTATCATCATATTCTCAAATCGAGAGACCCGGGACTACGCGATCGGCTCCTACAAGTTACATTGGTCCCGTGCGAGGTGTCCGTGCCTCTAACGGGTCCATTTGTGGGCGGGTTTGGGTTTTCACCCTTTAACGACTTATTTTTATGCTTAATCTAGATATTTTAAATTATCGTCATTTTTCAAACCGAGAGACCCGCGACTATGCGGTCCATTCCTACAAGTTACATTGGTCCCATGCGAGGTGTTTGTGCCTCTAGCGGGGACGTTTGGGGATGGTTTAGGATTTCACCCACAAACGGCTTATTTTTTAGCGTGATCTACACATTTTAAACTTATCATCATATTCTTAAACCGAGAAACCCGGGACTACGTGGTCAGTTCCAATAACTTACATTGCTACCTTACGAGGTATTCTCTCATTTTACGGAGCCGTTTGGGAGTTGGTTTGTGTTTTGACATTTTAACGGCTTATTTTTAAGCACAATGTAGATATTTTCAAATTATCGTTATATTTTCAAACTGGGAGACCTGCGACTACGCGGTCAGGTCCTACAAGTTACATTGGCCCCGTGCGAGGCGTTCCTGCCTCTTACGGAGATATTTGGGGGTTAGTTTTGGTATTCACCCTTTAACGACTTGTTTTTGGGCCTAATTTAATTATTTTCAAATTATCATCATATTCTTAAATTGGGAGACCCACGCCTACGTGGTCTGTTCCTATATGTTACATTGGTCCCGTGCGAGCTGTCTGTGCCTCTTACGGGGCCGTTTGGGAGTTTGTTTGGATTTTCACCCTCAAACGGCTTATTTTTAAGCCTAATCTAGATATTTTCAAATTATCATCATATTCTCAAATCGGGATACCCACGACTATGCGATCAGTTCCTATAAGTTACATTGGTCCCGTGCGAGGTGTACGTGCCTCTAATGGGGCCATTTGCGAGCTGGTTTGGGTTTTCCACCATTAACGACTTATTTTTAAGTCTAATATAGATATTTTCAAATAATAATCATATTCTCAAATCGGGAGACCTGTGACTACGCGATCAGTTCCTAAAAGTAACATTGATCTCGTCCGAGGAGTTCGTGCCTCTTACGGGGCCGTTTGGGGGCTGGTTGGGGTTTTCACCCTTTTATGGCTTTTTTTCAGCCTAATCTAGATATTTTCAAATTATCGTCATATTATCATACCGGGAGATCCGTGACTATACGATCAGTTCCTTCAAGTTAATTGGTCTCGTGCGAGGTGTTCGTGCCTCTTATGGAGTCGTCTGGGAGTTGGTTTGGGTTTTTACCCTTTAACGGCTTGTTTTTAAGCCTAATCTAGATATTTTCAAATTATCATCGTATTTTAAAACCGGGAGACCCGCGACTACGTGGTCAATTCCCACAAGTTACAATGGTCCCATGTGAGGTGTCCGTGCCTCTTACGGGGCCGTTTCGGGGCTGATGTGGGTTTTCACCCTTTAACGGCTTGTTTTAAAGCCTAATCTAGATATTTTCGCATTATCGTCATATTCTCAAATTGGGAGACTCGAGGCTACGCCGTCTGTTCCTACAAGTTACATTGGTCCCGTGCGAGTTATTCGTGCCTCTAACGGGGCCGTTTACGGGCTGGTTTGGGTTTTCACCCTTTAACGGATTTTTTTAAGCTTAATCTAGATATATTAAATTATCGTCATATTTTTCAAATGGAGAGACCTGCGACTACGCGATCAATTCCTACAAGTTACATCGGTCACGTGCGAGGTGTTCGTGCCTCTTACGTGCCCATCTGGTGTTGGTTTGGGTTTTCACCCACAAACGGCTAGTTTTTAAGTGTAATCTAAATATTTTCAAATTATCGTCATATTCTCAAACCGAGAAACCCGGGACTACGCGGTCAGTTCCTATGACTTACATTGGTATCGTACGAGGTATTCGTGCCTCTTACGGGGCCGTTTGAAAGCTGGTTTGTGTTTTCACCTTTTAACGATTTGTTTTTTAAGCCTACTCTAAATATTTTCAAATTATCGTCATATTCTCAAATTGAGAGACACGCGACTACGCGGTCAGGTCCTACAAGTTAAATTGGTCCCGTGCGAGGTGTTCCTGCCTCTTACAGGGCCGTTTGGGTGTTGGTTTGGGTTTTCACCCTTTAACAACTTGTTTTTAAGCCTAATTTAAATATTTTCAAATTATCATCATATTCCTAAATTGGGAGATCCGCGACTACACGATCAGTTCCTGCAAGTTACATTGGTCCTGTGCGAGCTGTTTGTGTCTCTTACGGGGCTGTTTGGCGGTTGGTTTGGATTATTACCCTCAAACGGTTTATTTTTAAGCCGAGTCTAGATATTTTCAAATAACCATCATATTCTCAAACCGGGAGACCCGCGGCTACGCGGTCAGTTCCTACAAGTTACATTGGTCCCGTGCAAGGTGTTTGTGCCTCTAATAGTGTCGTTTAGGTGTTGGTTTGGATTTTCACCTTTTAACGGCGTGTTTTTAAGCCTAATCTAGATATTTTTAAATTATCATCATGTTCTAAAATGGGAGACCCGCGACTACGTGGTCAATTCTGACAAGTTATATTGGTCCCCTATGAGGTGTCAGAGACTCTTACAGGGCGGTTCGGGGCTGATTTAGGTTTTCACCCTTTAACGACTTGTTTTAAAGCCTAATCTAGATATTTTCAAATTATCGTCATATTCTCAAATCGGTAGAATCGGGACTACGCGGTCATTTCCTATAAGTTACATTGGTCCTGTGCGATCTATTCATGCCTCTTATGGGGCCGCTTGGGAGTTGGTTTAGGTTTCACCCTTTAACGGCTTATTTTTAAGCTTAATCTAAATATTTTAAAATTATCATCATATTCTCAAACCAGGAGACCCGTGACTATGCGATCAGTTCCTACAATTTATATTTGTCCCGTACGAGGTGTCCGTACCTCTTACAGGAACATTTGGGGGCTGGTTGGGGTTTTCACCCCCAAACGGCTTATTTTTAAGCCTAATCTATATATTTTCAAATTATGCCATATTCTCAAACTGGAAGACCCGCGACTACGCGGTCAGTTCTTACTAGTTACATTAGTCCCGTGCGAGGCATTCGTGCTTTTTACGGGGCCGTTAGGTGGCCTATTTGGGTTTTCACCCTCAAATGGCTCATTTTTAATCTTAATCTAGATATTTTTAAATTATTATCATATTCTCAAATTGGGAGACTCATGACTACGCGGTCCGTTGCTACAAGTTACATTGGTCTCGTGCGAGGTGTACATGCACCCTACGAGGCCGTTGGGGTTGGTTTGGGTTTTCACCCTCAAAGGGCTTGTATTTAAGCCTAATCTAGATATTTTTAAATTATCGTCATATTCTCAAATCGGGAGACCCGTCACTACGCGGTCAGTTTCTAAAAGTTACATTGGTCTCGTCCGAGGTGGTCGTGTCTCTTACGGGGCAGTTTGGGGGCTGATTTGGGTTTTTACCCTCAAACGGCTTATTTTTAAGCCTAATCTATATATTTTCAAATTATCATCATATTCTCAAATTGATAGACCCGTGACTACACGATCAGTTCCTACAAATTACATTGGTCCCGTGCGAGGCCTCTGTGTCCCTTACGAGGCCGTTTGGAAGATGGTTTGGGTTTTCACCCTTTAACGGCTTGTTTTTAATCCTAATCTAGATATTTTCAAATTATCGTCATATTCTCAAATCGGGAGACCCATGACTACGCGTTCAGTTCCTACAAATTACATTGGTCCCGTGTGAGGTGTTTGTGCCTCTTACGGGGCCATTTAGGGGCTGGTTTGGGTTTTCACCCTCAAACGGCTTATTTTTAAGCCTAATTTAGATATTTCCAAATTATCGTCGTATTCTCATACCAGGAAAGTCGTGACTATGCGATATGTTCCTACAAGTTATATCGGTCTCGTGCGAGGTGTTTGTGCGTCTTTCGGGGTCGTTTGGGGGTTGGTTTGGGTTTTCACCCTTAAACGACTAATTTTTAAGCCTAATATAGATATTTTTGAATTATTCTCATATTCTCAAATTAGGAGACCCGCGGCTACGCGATCAGTTCCTACAAGTTACATTGGTCCCGTACGAGGTGTTCGTGCCTCTAAGGGGGCTGTTTGAGGGGCTGGTTTGGGTTTTCAACCATTAACGACTTGTTTTTAAGCCTAATCTAGATATTTTTAATTTATTGTCATATTCTCAAACCAAGAGACCTGTGACTACGTGATCAGTTCCTTGAAGTTATATTGGTCCCGTTTGAGGTGTTCGTGCCTATTACGAGCCCGTTTGGGGGCTGGTTTGCGTTTTCACCCTTTTACGGCTTATTTCTAAACCTAATCTAGATATTTTCAAATTATTGTCATATTCTCATACCGGTAGACTCGCGACTATACGATCAGTTCCTACAAGTTAATTGGTCTCATGCGAGGAGTTCGTGCCTCTTACGGGGCCGTTGGGGGCTTGTTTGGGTTTTCACCCTCAAACGGCTTGTATTTAAGCCTAATCTAGATATTTTTAAATTATTTTCATTTTCTCAAATCGGGAGACCCGTGACTACGCAGTCAGTTCCTACAAGTTACATTGGTCCCTTCTAAGGTGTTCGTGTCTCATATGGGCCCGTTTGGGGGATGATTTGGATTTTCACCCACAAACGGCTTATTTTTAAGCCTAATCTAGATATTTTCAAATTATCACCATATTCTCAAATCGAGAGATCCGCGACTACACGATCAGTTCCTACAAGTCACATTGGTGCTGTGCGCGGGCTTTGTGCCTCTTACGAGGCCGTTTGGAAGATGGTTTGAGTTTTCACCCTACAACGGCTTATTTTTAAGCCTAATCTAGACATTTTCAGAATATCGTCATATGCTCAAATCGGGAGACCCGTGACTATGCGGTCAGTTCTTAAAAGTTACATTGGACGCGTGTGAGGTGTTCGTGCCTCTTACAGGCCCGTTTGGGGGCTCGTTTGGGCTTTTACCCTCAAGCGGCTTATTTTTAATCCTAATCTAGATATTTTTAAATTATCATAATATTCTCACATCAGGAGAGCCGTGACTATGCAGTCAGTTCCTATAAGTTACATTGGTTCCGTGCGAGGTGTTCGTGCCTTTTAAGGGGCCATTTGGGATCTGGTTTGGGTTTTCAACCTATCACGGCTTATTTTTAAGCCTAATCTAAATATTTTCAAATTATCATCATATTTTCAAATCGGGAGACCCATGACTACGCGGTCAGTTCTTATAAGTTACATTGATCGCATGTGAGACGTTCATGCCTGTTACGGGGTCGTTTGGGGGCTGGTTTGGGTTTTTAACCTTGAACGACTTGTTTTTAAGCCTAATCTACATGTTTTCAAATAATCATCATATTTTTAAATAGGGATACCCGTGACTACTCGGTAAGTTCCTACAAATTACATTGGTCCCATGCGAGGGGTTCGTGACTCTAACGGGGCCATTTGAGGGCTGGTTTGCGTTTTCACCCTCAAAACGTTTATTTTTAAGCCTAATCTAGATATTTTCAAATTATCATCATATTCTAAAATCGGGAGAACCATGACTACGTGGTATGTTCCTACAAGTTACATTTGTCCCGTGCAAGGTGTTCGTGCCTCTAACGGGGCCGTTTGGGGGTTGGTTTGGGTTTTCACTCTCAAACGGCTTGTTTTTAAGCGTAATCTAGATATTTTAAAATCATCATCGTATTCTCAAACTGGGACACCCGTGGCTACGGGGTCAGTTACTACAAGTTAAATTGGTCCCATGCGACGTGCTCGTGCCTCTCACGGGGCCGTTTGGAGGCTGGTTTGGGTTTTCACCCGTTAACGGCTTGTTTTTAAGCCTAATTTAAATATTTTCAAATTATCATCATATTGTCTAATTAGGAGACATGCGTCTACGCGGTCAGTTCCTATAAGTTACATTGGCCATGTGCGGCGTATTGGTGCCTCTTACGGGGCCGTTTGGTTGCTGGTTTGGGTTTTTACCCTCAAACGGCTTATTTTAAGCCTAATCTAGATATTTTCAATTTATCATCGTATTCTAAAACCGAGAGACCCGTGACTACGCAGTCAGTTCCTACAAGTTACATTGGTTCCGTGCGAGGTGTCCGTGCCTCTTACAGGGTCGTTTGGGAGTTGGTTTGGGTTTTCACCCTTTAACAGCTTATTTTTTAGCCTAATCCAGATCTTTTAAAATTATTGTCATATTCTTAAATCGGGAGACCCGCGACTACGCAATCAGTTCCTACAAGTAACATTGGTCCCGTACGAGGTGCTCGTGTCTCTTATAGAGCCGTTTGGGGGTTGATTTGGGTTTTCACGCGTTAGCAGCTTATTTTTAAGACTATTTTAAATACTTTCAAATTATCATCATATTCTCAAATTAGGAGACCCGCAGCTACGCGGTCAGCTCCAACAAGTTACATTAGTCCCGCGCGAGGTGTTCGTGACTTTTAGGGGGCTGGTTTGGTTTTTCACCCTCAAACGGCTTATTTTTAAGCCCAATTTAGATATTTTCAAATTATCGTCGTATTCTCAAATCGGGAGACCCATGACTACGCGGTATGTTCCTACAAGTTACATTGGTCCCGTGCGAGGTGTTTGTGCTTCTTACGGGACCGTTTGAAGGCTGGTTTGGATTTTCACCCTCAAACAACTTATTGTTAAGCGTAATCTAAATATTTTCAAATTATCATCATATTCTCAAACCGGGACACCCGGGACTATGCGGTCAGCTCCTACAAGTTAAATTGGACCGGTTTGAGGTGTTCGTGCCTCTTACGGAGCCAATTGGGAGTTGGTTTGAGTTTTCACCCTCAAACGGCTTGTTTTTAAGCATAATCTAAATATTTTCAAATTATCGTCAATTCTCAAATCAGGAGACCCGCGACTACACGGTCAGTTTCTACCAGTTACACTGGTCATGTGCGTTGTGTTCGTGCCTCTAACGGGGTCATTTACAGGCGGGTTTGGATTTTCAACCTTTAACGACTTGGTTTTAAGAGTAATCTAGATGTTTTCAAACTATCATCATATTCTCAAATCGGGAGACCCGTGACTACGCGATCAGTTCCTACAGGTTACATTGGTCCCGTCCGAGGTGTTCGTGCCTCTAACGGGGCCGTTTGGGGGCTGTTTTGGGTTTTCACCTTTTAACGGTTTGTTTTTAATCCTAATCTAGATATTTTCAAATTATCATCATTTTCAGAAACCAGTAGACTTGTGACTACTCGGTCAGTTCCTACAAGTTACATTGGTCCCGTGCGAGGTCTTCGTGCCTCTTACGGGGCTGTTTGGGTGCTTTTTGGGGTTTTCACCCTTTAACAGCTTGTTTTTAAGCCTAATCTATATATTTTCAAATTTTCGTCATATTCTCAAATCAGCAGACCCACGATTACGAGGCTAATTCCTACAACTTTCATTAGTCCCGTGCAAGGCGTTCGTGCCTATTACGGGCCGTTTGGGGTTGGTTTGGGTTTTCACCCTGAAACGGCTTATTTTTAAACCTAATCTAGATATTTTTAAATTATCGTCATATTCTCAAACCAAAAGACTCGAGACTACACGGTGAGTTCCTACAAGTTACATTGGTCCCGTGCGGGGTATTCGTGCCTCTTACAGGGCTGGTTAGGAGCTGGTTTGGGGTTTCACCCTTTAACGGCTTATTTTTAAGCCTAATCTAGATATTTTCAAATTATCGTCATATTCTCAAACCGGGAGACCCATGAGTATGCAGTCAGTTCCTACAAGTTACATTGATCTCATACGAGGCGATCGTGCCTCTTATGGATCTGTTTGGGGGCTGGTTTGGGTTATCACCCTTTAATGACTTATTTTTAAGCCTAATTTAGATATTTTTAAATTATCGTCATATTCTCAAACCGAGACACCCACGACTACGCGATCAATTCTTAAAAGTTACATCGATCCCGTGCGAGGTGTTCATGCCTCTTACGGGGTCGTTTGGGACTGGTTTGGGTTTTTTCCCTCAAACGGCTTGTTTTTAAGCCTAATATAGATATTTTCAAATTATCGCCATATCTTCAAACCGAGAGACCAAGAACTACAAGGTCAGTTCTTACAAGTTACAATGGTCCCGTGCGAGGTGTTCGTGGCTCTTACGGGGCCGTTTAAAAGCTGGTTGGGGTTTTCACCCTTTACCGGCTTATTTTTCAACGTAATTTTAATATTTTCAAATTATCGTTATATTCTCAAATTGAGAGACCCGCGACTACGCGGTCAGTTCCTACAAATTACATTGGTCCCATGCAAGGTGCTCGTGCCTCTTACGGGGCCGTTTAGGTGCTAGTTTGGGTTTTCACCCTCAAACGGCTTGTTTTCAAGCCTAATCTAGATATTTTCAAATTATCGCCATATTCTCAAACAAAGAGACCCGTGACTACGCGATCAGTTCCTACAAGTTACATTGATCCCGTGCAAGGCGATCGTGCCTCTTCTGGGGCCGTTTGGGGGTTGGTTTGGATTTTCACCCTTTAACGGCTTGTTTTGAAGCCTAATCTAGATATTTTTACAGTAACATCATATTCTCAAACCGGGAGACCCGCGACTACGCAGTCAGTTCCTACAAGTTACATTGTTCTCGTGAGAGGTGTTCGTGCCTTTTACGGGGCCGTTCGGGGGCTTGTTTGGATTTTCACCCACAAATGGCTTATTTTTAAGCATAATCTAAATATTTTTAAATTATCATCATATTCTCAAATCGGGACACCCGTGACTACGCAGTCAGTTCTACAAGTTACATTGGACCCGTCTGAGGTATTCGTGCCTCTTACGGGGACGTTTGGGAGATGGTTTGACTTTTCACCCTCAAATGGCTTATTTTTAAGCCTAATCAAGATATTTTGAAATTATCGTTAATTATCAAATTGGGAGACCCACGTTTACACTGTCTATTTCTACAAGTTACGTTGGTCCAGTGCGATGTGTTTGTGCCTCTAACGGGGTCGTTTGAAGGAGGGTTTGAGTTTTCAACCTTAAATGACTTGTTTTTAAGAGTAATCTAGATATTTTCAAACTAACATCACATTCTCAAATCAGGAGACCCGTAACTACACGAACAATTCTTACAGGTTACATTGGTCCTGTCCGAGGCATTCGTGCCTCTAACGGGGCCGTTTGGGGGGCTAGTTTTGGTTTTCACCCTTTAACGGCTTATTTTTAAGCCTAATTTAGATATTTTCAAATTATTATCAGTTTTACAAACTAGTAGGCCCGTGACTACGCGGTCAGTTCCTACAAGTTACATTGGGCCCGTGCGAGGTCTACGTGCCTTTACGGGGCTATTTGGGTGCTTGTTTGGGTTTTCACCATTTAACGGCTTATTTTTAAGCCTAGCCTATATATTTTCAAATTATCATCATATTCTCAAATCAACAGACCCGCGACTACGCGATTAATTCCTACAAGTTACATTGGTTCCGTGCAAGGTGTTCGTGCCTCTTACAGGGTTGTTTGGGGCTGGCTTGGGTATTCACCCTCAAACGGCTTGTTATTAAACCTAATCTAGATATTTTCAAATTATCATCATATTCCCAAACCGAAAGACCCAGGACTACGCATTGTGTTCCTATAAGTTACATTGGTCATGTGCGAGGTATTGGTGCCTCTTACGGGGCCGTTTGGGTGCTGGTTTGGGTTTTCACCCTTTAACGACTTATTTTTAAGCCTAATCTAGATCTTTTCAAATTAACATCATATTCTCAAACCGGGAGACCCGTGACTACGCGGTCAGTTCCTACAAGTTACATTGATCCCGTGCGAGGCGATCTTGCCTCTTTTGGGGCCGTTTAGGGGTAGGTTTGGGTTTTCACCCATTAACGACTTATTTTTAAGCCTAATCTAGATATTTTTAAATAATCATCATATTCTCAAACAGGGAGACCCGTGACTACTCGGTAAGTTCCTGCAAGTTACATTGGTACCGTGCGAGGTGTTCGTGACTCTAATGGGGCCTTTTGGGGGCTGGATTGCGTTTTCACCCTCAAACCTTTTATTTTTAAGCCTAATCTAGATATTTCCAAATTATCATCATATTCTAAAATCGGGAGAACCGTGAGTACGCGGTATGTTCCTACAAGTTACATTGGTCCCGTGCAAGGTGTTCGTGCCTCTAACGGAGCCGTTTGGGGGTTGGTTTGGGTTTTCATCCTCAAACGACTTGTTTTTAAGCGTAATCTAGATATTTTAAAATCATCATCGTATTCTCAAATCGGGACACCCGTGACCAAGCGGTCAGTTCCTACAACTTACATTGGACCCGTCTGAGGTGTTCGTGCCTCTTACGGGGCCATTTGGGAGCTGATTTGAGTTTTCACCCTCAAACGGCTTATTTTTATGCCTAATCAAAATATTTTTAAATTATTGTCATATTCTCAAATCGGGAGACCCGTGACTACGCGGTCAGTTCCTACAAGTTAAATTGGTCCCATGCGAGGTGTTCATGCCACTTACGGGGTCGTTTGAGTCTTGTTTGGGTTTTCACCCACAAATGGCATGTTTTTAAGCCTAATCTAGATATTTTCAAATTATCGTCATATTCTCAAAGAGGTAGACTCGTGATTACATGGTCTGTTCCTACAAGTTACATTGGTCCCGTGCGAGGTGTTCGTGCCTCTTACGGGGTTGTTTGGGTGTTTTGGGGTTTCCACCTTTAACGACTTGTTTTTAAGCCTAATCTAGATATTTTCAAATATTCATCATATTCTCAAACAGGGAGACCCCTAACTACGCGATGAGTTCCTACAAGTAACATTGGTCCCGTGCGAGGTGTTCGTGCCTCTAACGGGGTCGTTTGGGAGCTGGTTTGGGTTTTCACACTTTAGAAAGCTTCTTTTTAAGCCGTATCTATATATTATAAAATTATTGTCATATTCTCAAACCGAGAGACCCGTGACTACGCGATCAGTTCCTTCAAGTTACATTAGTCCCGTACGAGGTGCTCGTGCCTCTTATGGAGCCGTTTGGGGGTTGGTTTGGGTTTTCACGCGTTAGCGGCTTATTTTTAAGACTAATTTAAATATTTTCAAATTATCATCTATTCTCAAATTAGGAGACCCGCGGCTACACGGTCAGTTCCTCCAAGTTGCATTAGTCCCGTGCGAGGTGTTCGCGACTTTTACGGAGCCGTTTCGGGGCTGGTTTGGGTTTTCAACGTTTAAAGACTTGTTTTTTACAGTAGTGAAGATATTTTCAAATTATCATCATATTCTCAAAACGAGAGACCCGTGACTACGCGGTCAGTTCCTACAAGTTACAATGGACCCGTGAGAGGTGTTTGTGCCTCTCACGGGGCCGTTTGGGGGTTCGTTTCGGTTTTCACCCTCAAACAGCTTATTTTTAAGTGTAATCTAAATATTTTCGAATTATCGTCATATTCTCAAATCGGGACACCTGTGACTATGCGGTCAGTTCCTACAAGTTACATTGGACCCGTCTAAGGTGTCCGTGCCTCTTACGGGGCCAATTGGGAGCTGGTTTGAGTTTTCACCCTCAAACGGCTTGTTTTTTAGCCTAATCTAAATATTTCCAAATTATCGTCAATTCTCAAATCGGGAAACCCGCGGCTACACGATCAGTTTGTAAAAGTTACACTAGTCCCGTGCGATGTGTTCGTGCCTCTAACGGGGTCATTTGTAGGCGGGTTTTGGTTTTCAACCTTTAACGACTTATTTTTAAGAGTAATCTAGATATTTTCTAACTATCATCATGTTCTCAAACCGAGAGACCCGTGACTACGCGGTCAGTTCCTACAGGTTATATTAGTATCGTCCCAGGCGTTCGTGCCTCTAACGATTTGTTTTTAAGCCTAATCTAGATATTTTCAAATTATCATCATTTTCACAAATCGGTAGACCCGTGACTACGCGGTCAGTTCCTACAAGTTACATTGGTCCCGTGCGAGGTCTACGTGCCTCTTACGGGGCTGTTTGGGTGCTTTTTTGGGTTTTCACTCTTTAACGGCTTGTTTTTAAGCCCGATCTATATATTTTCAAATTTTCATCATATTCTCAAACCAGTAGATCCGCAACTACGCGGTCAGTTCCTACAAGGCACATTGGTCCCATGCATGGTGTTCGTGCCTCTTACGGGCCGTTTGGGGCTGGTTTAGGTTTTCACCCTAAAACGTCTTGTTTTTAAACCTAATCTAGATATTTTTAAATTACCATCATATTCTCAATCCAAAAGACCTGGGACTACGTGGTAAGTTTCTACAAGTTACATTGGTCCCGTGCGAGGTATTCGTACCTCTTACGGGGCCGGTTGGGATCTCGTTTGGGTTTTCACCTTTTAACGGCTTATTTTTAAGCCTAATCTAGATATTTTCAAATTATTATATTCTCAAACTGGTAGACCCGTGAGTACGCGGTCAGTTCCTACAAGTTACACTGATCTCGCACGAGGCGATCGTGCCTCTTATGGATCCGTTTGGGGGCTGGTTTGGGTTGTCACCCTTTAACGACTTGATTTGAAGCCTAATCTAGATATTTTTAAATTATCATCATATTCTCAAACCGAGAGGCCCGCGACTATGCAGTCAGCTCCTAAGAAGTAACATTGGTCTCGTGCGAAGTGTTCGTGCCTTTTACGGGGCCATTCGGGGGCTGGTTTGGGTTTTCACCCTCACATGGTTTATTTTTAAGCTTAATCTAGACATTTTCAAATTATCATCGTATTCTCATACCAGGAGACCCGTGACTACACACTCATCTCTTATAAGTTACATTGATCCTGTGCGAGACGTTCGTGCCTCTTACGGGGTCGTTTGGGGGCTAGTTTGGGTTTTCACCCTTTAACGATTTGTTTTTTAGACTAATCTAGATATTTTCAAATAATCATCATAATCTCAAACAGGGAGACCCGTGACTACGTGGTAAATTCCTACAAGTTACATTGGTCCCATGCGAGGTGTTCGTGACTCTTACGGGACCATTTGGGGGCTTGTTTGCGTTTTCACCCTCAAACCGTTTGTTTTTAAGCCTAATCTATATATTTTCAAATTATCGTTATATTCTAAAATCGAGAGAATCGTGACTGCGCGGTATGCTCCTATAAGTTACATTGGTCCCGTGCGAGGTGTTCGTGCCTCTAACGGGGCCGTTTGGGGGATGGTTTGGGTTTTCACCCTCAAACGGCTTGTTTTTAAGCGTAATATGATATTTTAAAATCATCATCATATTCTCAAACCGGAACACCCGTGACTAAGCGGTCAGTTCCTACAACTTATATTAGACCCAGGTGAGGTGTTCGTGCCTCTTACGGGGCCGTTTGGGAGCTGTTTTGAGTTTTCACACTCAAACGGCTTGTTTTTATGCCTAATCTAGATATTTTCAAACTATTGTCATATTCTCAAACCAGGAGACCTGTGCGAGGTGTTCGTGCCTCTTACGGGGTCGATTGAGTCTTGTTTGGGTTTTCACCCTCAAACGGCATGTTTTAAGCTTAATCTAGATATTTTCAAATTATCATCATATTTTCAAAAGGGTAGACCCGTGATTACGCGATCTGTTCCTACAAGTTACATTGGTCCCGTGCGAGGTGTTCGTGCCTCTTACGGGGTTATTTGGGTGTTGGTTTGGGTTTTCCCCCTTTAAGGACTTGTTTTTAAGCCTAATCTATATATTTTCAAATATTCATCATATTCTCAAACATGGAGACCCGTAACTACGCGGTGAGTTCCTACAAGCTACATTGGTCCCGTGCGAGGTATTTGTGCCTCTTACGGGGGTGTTTGGGAGCTGGTTTGGGTTTTCACCCTTCAAAGGCTTATTTTTAAACCTATTCTAGATACTTTTAAATTATCATCATATTCTCAAACCGGGAGACCCGTGACTACGCGATCAGTTCCTACAAGTTACATTGATCTCGTGCGAGGCGATCGTGCCTCTTATGGATCCGTTTGGGGGCTGGTTTAGGTTTTCACCCTTTAACGGCTTGTTTTAAAGCCAAATCTAGATATTTTAAAATTATCATCATATTCTCAAACTGAGACATGCACGACTACGCGGTCAGTTCCTACAAGTTACCTTGGTCCCGTGCGAGGTGCTCGTGCCTCTTACGGGGTCGTTTGGGTCTGGTTTGGATTTTCACCCTCGAACGGCATATTTTTAAGCCTAATCTATATATTTTCAAATTATCATCATATTCTCAAACCGATAGACCCGTGACTACGCGGTCTGTTCCTACCAGTTACATTAGTCCCGTGCGAGGTGTTCGTGCCTCTTACGGAGCTGTTTGGGTGTTGGTTTGGATTTTTCCCCTTTAACGGCTTCTTTTTCAGCCTAATCTAGATATTTTAAAATTATCGTCATATACTCAAACCGGGAGACCAAGAACTATGCGGTCAGTTCCTACAAGTTACATTGGTCCCGTGCGAGGTATTCGTGCCTCTAACGGGGCCGTTTGGGAGCTGGTTTGGGTTTTCACCCTTTAGCATCTTGTTTTTAAGCCTAATCTAGATATTTTAAAATTTGTGTCATATTCTCAAATCGAGAGACCCACGACTACGTGGTCAGTTCTTACAAGTTACATTAGTCCCGTGCGACGTGCTCGTGCCTCTAACGGGGCCATTTGGGAGCTTATTTGGGTTTTCACCCGTTAACAACTTGTTTTTAAGACTAATTTAAATATTTTCAAATTATCATCAAATTCTCAAATTAGAAGACCCCCGACTACGCGATCAGTTCCTACAAGTTACATTGGTCCCGTGCGAGGTGTTCGTGCCTTTTATGGGGTCGTTTGCAGGCTGGCTTGGGTTTTTAACCTTTAACGATGTATTTTTAAGCCTAGTCTTTTATTTTGAAATTATCATCATCTTCTCAAATCGGGAGACCCGTGACTACGTGATCAGTTCCTACAAGATACATTGGTCCTGTTCGAGGTATTCGTGCCTCTTACGGGGCCGCTTGGGAGGTGATTTAGGTTTTCACCCTTTAAGGGCTAGTGTTTTAAGCCTAATCTATATAATTTTAAATTATTGTTATATTCTAAAACCGGGAGACCTGTGACTACGCGATCAATTCCTACAAGTTACATTAGTCCCGTGGGAGGTGTTCGTGCCTCTTACGGGGCTGTTTGGGGGCTAGATTGGGTTTTTACCCTCAAATAGCTTGTTTTTAATCCTAATATATCTTTTTCAATTATCGTCGTATTTTGAAATCGGGAGACCCGCGACTACACGATCAGTTCCTACAAGTTACAACTGTCCCGTGCGAGGTGTCCGTACCTCTTACGGGGCTCTTTGGGTGTTGGTCTGGGTTTTCCCCCTTTAACGACTTGTTTTAAGCCTAATTTAGATATTTTCACATTATTGTCATATTCTCAAATGGGGAGACCCGTGACTATGTTTTCAGTTCCTTTAAGTTATATTGGTCCCGTGTGAGGTGTTCGTGCCTCTTACGGGACCGTTTGGGGGCTGGTTTGGGTTTTCACCCTTTAACGGTTTGTTTTTAAGTGTAATTTAAATATTTTTAAATTATCGTTACATTCTCAAATTAAGAGACCCGCGACTACGTGGTCAGGTCCTTCCAGTTACATTGGTCCCGTGCGAGGTGTTTGTGCCTCTGATGGAACCGTTTGGGGGCTGGTTTGGGTCTTCACCCTCAAGCGGCTTGTTTTTAAGCCTAATATACATATTTTCAAATTATCGTCATATTCTCAAACTGGGAGACCCGCGACTACGCGGTCAGTTCCTACAGGTTACATTGGACCCGTTCGAGGTGTTCGTGCCTCTCACGGGGCCGGTTGGGTTTTTCACCCTCAAATGGCTTATTTTTAATCCTAATCTAGATATTTTTAAATTATCGTCATATTCTCAACCCGGGAGACTCGTGACTACGCGGTCAGTACCTATAAGTTACATTTGTCCCGTGTGAGGTGTTTGTGCCTCTTGCGGGGCCGTTTACAGGCTGGTTTGGGTTTGCAGACATTAACGACTTGTTTATAAGCCTAATCTAGATATTTTCAAATAATCATCATATTCTCAAACTGGGAGACCCATGACTACACGGTCAGTTCCTATAAGTTACATTGGTCCCGTGCGAGGTATTCGTGACTTTTACGGGACCATTTGGGGGTTGGTTTGGGTTTTCACCCTCAAACGATTTATTTTTATGCCTAATCTAGTTATTTCCAAATTATCGTCATATTCTCAAACCGGGAGACCCGTGACTACGCGATATGTTCCTACAAGTTACATTGGTCCCGTGAGAGGTGTTCGTGCCTCTTACGGGGCCGTTTGGGGGCTAGTTTATGTTTTCACCCTCAAACGGCTTTTTTTTAAGCGTAATCTAGATATTTTCAAATTATCATCATATTCTCAAATCGGGACACCCGTGACTATCTGGTCAGTTTCTACAAGTTACATTGGACCCGTCCGAGTTGTTCGTGGCTCTTACGGGGCCGTTTGAGGGCTGGTATGAGTTTTCACCCCCAAACAGCTAGTTTTTAAGCCTAATCTTGATATTTTGAAATTATCATCATATTCTCAAATTGGGAGACCCGCGACAACATGGTCAGTTTTTACAAGTTACATTAATTCCGTGCGATGTGTTCATGCCTCTAACGGGGCCGTTTGCGGGCGAGTTTGGGTTTTCAACCTTTAACGACTTATTTTTAAGAGTAAACTAGATATTTTTCAATTATCGTAATATTCTCAAACCGAGAGACCCGTGACTACGCGATCATTTCCTACAAGATACGTTGGTCCCGTGCGAGGTGTTCGTGCCTCTTACAGGGCTGGTTTTTGGTTTTCACCCTTTAACGGCTTATTTTTAAGCCTAATCTCGATATTTTCAAATTATCGTCATATTCTCAAATCAGGAGACCCGTGAGACGGTCAGTTCCTACAAGTTACAATGATCCTGTCAGAGGTGTTCCTGCCTGTTACGGGGCCGTTTGGGTTTTCACCCTTTAACGACTTATTTTTAAGCCTAATCTAGATATTTTCAAATTATCATCATATTCTGAAACCGGTAGTCCCGTGACTTTGCTGTCAGTTCCTACAAGTTATATTGGTCCCGTCCGAGGTGTTTGTGTCTCTTATGGGGCCGTTTGGTTGCTTGTTTGGGTTTTTACCCTTTAACGACTTTTTTTAAGACTAATATAGATATTTTCAAAGTATCGTCATATTCTCAAATTGAGAGATCCGCGACTACGCGGTCAGTTCCTACAAGTTGCATTGGTCATGTGCGTGGTATTCGTGCCTCTTACGGGGCCGTTTGGGAAGTGGTTTGGGTTTTCACCCTTTAACGTCTTATTTTTAAGCGTAATCTAGATATTTTCAAATTATTATCATATTCTAAAACCGGGAGATCCGTGACTACGCGGTCAGCTCCTACAAGTTATTTTGGTCCCGTGAGAGGTGTTCGTGCCTCTAACGGGGTCATTTGGGTGCATGTTTAGATTTTCACCCTTTAACGACTTATTTTTTAGCCTAATCCAGGTATTTTCAAATTATCGTCATATTCTCAAATCGGGAGACCTGCGATTATGCGGTCAATTCCTACAAGTTACATTGGTCCCGTGCAAGATGTTTGTGCCTCTAACGGGGCCATTTGGTGCTGGTTTGGGTTTTCACCCACAAACGGCATGTTTTTAAGCCTAATATAGATATTTTCAAATTATCATTATATTCTTAAATCGGGAGACCCTAGAATACGCGGTCAGTTCCTACAAGTTTTATTGGTATCATACGAGGTATTCGTGCCTCTTACGGGGCTGGTTGGGAGTTAGTTTGGGTTTTCACCCTTTAACGACTTGTTTTTAAGCCTAATATATATATATTTCAAATTATCTTTATATTCTCAAACCGGGAGACCCGCAGTACGTGGTCAGTTCCTACAAGTTACATTGATCCCGTGCGAGGTGTTCGTGCCTTTAACGGGGCCGTTTGTGGGAAGGTTTGGGTTTTCAACCTTTAAAGACTTATTTTTACGCCTAATCTTGATATTTTGAAATTTTCATCATATTCTCAAACCGGGAGACCTGCGACTATGCGGTTAGTTCCTACAAGTTACATTGGTCCCGTGCGACGTGCTCGTGCCTCTTACGAGGCCGTTTGGGGGCTGGTTTGGGTTTACACCCATTAACGGCTTATTTTTAAACCTAATATAAATATTTTCAAATTATCGTCATATATTCTCAAATTAGGAGACTCGCAGCTACGCGGTCAGTTCCTACAAGTTACATTAGTCGCGTTCGAGGTGTTCGTGCCTCTCACGAGGCCGGTTCGGGGTTTCACCCTCAAACGACTTATTTTTAATCCTAATCAAGATATTTTCATATTATCATCGTATTCTCAAACTGGACACCCGTGACTACGCAGTATGATCCTACAAGTTACATTGGTCCCATGCGAGGTATTCGTTCCTCTTACGGGGCCACTTGGGAGCTGGTTTAGGTTTTCACCCTTTAACGGCTTGTTTTTAAGCCTAATCTAGATATTTTCAAATTATCTTCATTTTCTTAAACCGTGAGACCTGTGACTACGCGATCAGTTCCTACAAGTTACATTGGTCCCGTGCGAGGTGTTCGTGCCTCTTACGGGGTAGTTTGGGGGCTAGATTGGGTTTTTACCCTCAAACGACTCATTTTTAATCATAATGTAGATATTTTTAAATTGCCGTCGTATTCTCAAATTGGGAGACCCGCGACTAAGCGGACAGTTCCTACAAGTTACAATTGTCCCGAGCGAGATGTTCGTGCCTATTATGGGGCTGTTTCGGTGTTGGTTTGGGTTTTCACCCTTTAACAACTTATTTTAAGCCTAATCTAGATATTTTCACATTATTGTCATATTCTTAAACCTGGAGACCCATGACTACGCGGTCAGTTCCTACAAGCTACAATGGTCCCGTGCGAGGTGTCCGTGCCTCTTACGGGGCCGTTTAGGGGTTGGTTTGGGTTTACACCCTTTAACTGCTTATTTTTAAGCATAATTCAAATAAATAGACCAGTGATTACGCGATCATTTCCTACAAGTTACATTAGTTCCGTACGAGGTGTTCGTGCCTCTAACGGGGCCGTTTGCGGGATGGTTTAGGTTTTCAACCTTTAACGACTTTCTGTCAAGCCTAATCTTAATATTTTTTAATTATCATCATATTCTCAAACCGGGAGACCACCGACTACGCGATCAGTTCCTACAAGTTACATTAGTCCCGTGCGACGTGCTCGAGCCTCTCACGGGGCCGTTTGGGGGCATGTTTGGGTTTTTACCCTCAAGCGGATTATTTTCTAAGACTAATCTATATATTTTCAAAATATCATCATATTCTCAAACTGGAAAATTCGAGGCTATGCGGTCAGTTCTTACAAGTTACATTGGTCCCGTGCTAGGTGTTCATTCCCGTCACGGAGCCGTTTTGCTGGCCGATTTGGGTCTTCACGCTCAAAAGTTTTGTTTTTAATCCTAATGTAGATATTTTTAAAAAATTTCCATATTCTCAAACCAGGAGACTCGTGACTACACGGTCAGTTCCTACAAGTTACATTGATCCCGTGCGAGGCGTTTGTGCCTATTATGAGGCCGTTTGGGGGATGGTTTTGGTTTTCACCCTTTAATGACTTGTTTTTAAGCCTAATCTAGATAGTTTCAAATAATTATAATATTCTCAAATAGGGAGACCCGTGACTACGCGGTCAGTTCCTACAAGGCACATTGGTCCCGTGCGAGGTGTTCTTGACTCTTACGGGGCCATTTGGGTCTGGTTTAGGTTTTCATTCTCAAACGGTTTGTTTTTAAGCCTAATATAGATATTTCCAAATTATCATCATAATATCTAATCGGAAGACCCGTGACTACGCGGAATTCTCCTACAAGTTACATTGGTCCCGTGTGAGGTGTTCGTGCCTCTTACGGGGTCGTTTGGGGGTTAGTTTGGGTGTTCACCCTCAAACGGCTTGTTTTCTAGCGTAATCTAGATATTTTAAAATTATTTTCATATTCTCAAATCGAAATACCCGTGACTACGCGATCAGTTCCTACTAGTTACATTGGACCCGTATGAGGTGTTCGTGCCTCTTATGGGGTCGTTTGGGGGCTGGTTTGACTTTTCACGCTCAAACGGCTTATTTTTAAGCCTAATCTAGATATTTTCAAATTATCATCATATTCTCAAAACGGGAGACCCGTGGCTACACGGTCAGTTTCTACAAGTTACATTGGTCCAGTGCGATGTGTTCATGCATCTATCGGAGGCGTTTGCGAGCGAGTTTGGGTTTTCAACCATTAAAGACTTATTTTTAAGAGTAATCAAGAAATTTTGAATTATCATCATATTCTCAAAACGAGAGACCCGTGACTACGTGGTCAGTTCCTATAAGTTTCTTTGGTCCCGTCCGAGGAGTTCATGCCTCTTACGGGACCGTTTAGGGGCTAGTTTGGTTTTTCACCATTTAATGGCATATTTTTAAGCCTAATCGAGATATTTTCAAATTATCATCATATTCTCAAACCGATAGACCTGTGACTATACGGTCAGTTCCTACAAGTTACATTGGTCCCGTGCGAGGTGTTCGTGCCTCTTACGGGGACATTTGGGTGCTTGTTTGGGTTTTGACCCTTTAACGTCTTCTTTTTAAGCATAATCTAAATATTTTCTAATTATCATCAAAACCTCAAATTGGGAGACCCACAACTACGCGGTCAGTTCCTACAAGTTTTATTGGTCATGTGCGAGGTGTTCGTGCCTCTTACGGGGCCGTCTGGGGGCTGGTTTGGGTTTTCACCCTTTAACGGCTTATTTTTCAGCGTAATTTTAATATTTTCAAATTATCATCATATTCTCAAAATTATGAGACCCGTGACTACGCGGTCAGTTTCTACATGTTACATTGGTCCCGTGCGAGGTGTTCGTGCGTCTTACGGGGCTGCTCGGGGGCTGTTTGGGTTTTCACCCTCAAACGGCTTATTTTTAAGCCTAATCTAGATATTTTCAAATTATCGCCATATTCTCAAATCGGGAGCCCGTGACTACGCGGTCAGTTCCTTCAAGTTACATTGATCCCTTGCGAGGCGATCGTGCCTCTTCTAGGGTCGTTTGGGTTTTCACCCTTTAACGGGTGGTTTTGAAACCTAATCTAGATATTTTTAAATTATCATCATATTCTCAAACCGAGAGACCCGCGACTACGCAGTCAGTTCCTATAAGTTACATTGGTCCCGTGCGAGGTGTTCATGCCTTTTACGGGGCCGTTTAGGTGTTGGTTTGGATTTTTACCCTTTAACGGCTTATTTTTAAGCATAATCTATGTATTTTCAAATTATCATCATACTTTAAAACCTGGAGACCCATGAATACGCGGTCAGTTCCAACAAGCCAAAATGGTCCCGTGCGAGGTGTTCGTGCCTCATACGGGGCCGTTTGGGGGTTGGTTTGGGTTTACACCCTTTAACTGCTTATTTTTAAGCGTCATTCAAATAGAGAGACCCGCGACTACGCGATCATTTCCTACAAGTTACATTGGTCCCGTGCGAGGTGTTCGTGCCTCTAACGGGGACGTTTGCGGGATGGTTTAGATTTTCAACCTTTAGCGACCTGTTTTTAAGCCTAATCTTAATATTTTCTAATTATCATCCTATTCTCAAACCGAGAGACCCGCGACTATGCAGTCAGTTCCTACAAGTTATATTGGTTCCGTGCGAGGTGTTCGTGCCTTTTATGGGGCCGTTTCGGGGCTGGTTTTGGTTTTCACCCTCACACGGCTTATTTCTAAGACTAATCTAAATATTTTCAAATAATTATCGTATTCTCAAATCAAGAAATCCGTGACTACGCGGTCAGTCCTATAAGTTACATTGATCACGTGCAAGACGTTCATGCCTCTTATGGGGCTGTTTGGGGGCTGATTTGGGTTTTCACCCTTTAACGACTTGTTTTTAAGCCTAATCTAGATATTTTCAAATAATCATCATATTCTCAAACAGGGCGACCCGTGACTACGCGATCAGTTCCTACATGTTACATTGGTCCCGTGCGAGGTGTTCGTGCCTCTAACGGGGCCGTTTGGGAGTTGGTTTGGGTTTTTACCCTTTAACAACTTGTTTTTAAGCCTAATCTATATATTTTCAAATTATTATCATATTCTCAAACCGGGAGACCCGTGACTACGCGATTATTTCCTATAAGTTACATTGGTCCCGTGTGACGTGTCGTGCCTTTTACGGAGCCGTTTAGGGACTAATTTGTATTTTCACGCTTTAACGGCTTATTTTTAAGAATAATTTAAATATTTTCAAATTATAGTCATATTCTCAAATTGGGAGACCCGCGACTACGCGGCCAGTTCCTACAAGTTACATTAGTCTAGTGCGAGGTGTTCGTGCCTTTTACGGAGCCGTTTGGGGGCTGGTTTGGGTTTTCACCCTCAAACGACTTATTTTTAAGCCTAATCTAGATATTTTCAAATTATCGTCGTATTCTCAAACTGGGAGACCCATGACTACGTGGTATGTTCCTAAAAGTTACATTGGTCCCGTACGAGGTGTTTGTGCCTCTTACGGGATCGATTGGGGGCTGGTTTGGGTTTTCACCCTTAAACGGCTTATTTTAAAGGGTAATCTAGATATTTTCAAATTATCATCATATTCTCAAACCGTGACACCCGTGACTATGCGGTGAGTTCCTACAAGTTACATTGGACCCGTCAATGGTGTTTGTGGTTTTTACGGGGTCGTTTGGGAGTTGGTTTGAGTTTTCACCCTCAAACGCCTTACTTTTAAGCCTAATATAGATATTTTCAAATTATCGTCAATTGTCAAATCGGGAGACCTGCGGCCACACGGTCATTTTGTACAAGTTACATTGGTCCCGTGTGAGGTCTTCGTGCCTCTAACGGGGCCGTTTGCAGGCAGATTTGGATTTTTAACCTTTAACGACATGTTTTTAAGAGTAATCTAGATATTTTCAAATTATCATCATATTTTTAAATCGGGAGACCCGTGACTATACGATCAGTTCCTACAGGTGACATTGGTCCCGTCCGGAGCATTCGTACCTCTAACGGAGCCGTTTGGGGGTTGGTTTGGGATTTCACCCTTTAACGGCTTATTTCTAAGCCTAATCTAGATATTTTTAAATTATCATCATTTTCACAAATCGGTAGATTCGTGACTACGCGATCAGTTCCTACAAGTTACATTGGTCCCGTGCGAGGTCTTCGTGCCTCTTACGAGGTCGTTTGGGTGCTTGTTTGGGTTTTCATTCTTTAACGACTCGTTTTTAAGCCTAATCTATATATTTTTAAATTATTATCATATTCTCATATCAGTAGACCCGCGACTATGCGGCTAATTCCTACAAGTTACTTTGGTCCCGTGCAAGGTGTTTGTGCCTCTTACGGGGTCTTTGGGTTTTCACCCTCAAACTGCTTGTTTTTAAACCTAGTCTAGATATTTTCAAATTACCGTGATATTCTCAAATCGCAAGACCCGGGACTACGCGGTGAGTTCCTATAAGTTACATTGGTCCCGTACGAGGTATTGGTGCCTCTTAGGCGGTCGTTTGGGAGCTGGTTTGGGTTTTCACCCTTTAACGGCTTGTTTTTAAGCCTAATCTTGATATTTTCAAATTATCATCATATTCTCAAACCAGGAGACCCGTGACTACGCGATCAGTTCCTACAAGTTACATTGACCCCGTGCGAGGCGATCGTGCCTCTTATGGATTCGTTTGGGGGCTGGTTTGGGTTTTCACCCTCTAACGGCTTGTTTTCAAGCCTAATCTAGATATTTTTAAATTATCATCATATTCTCAAACCGAGACACCCACTACTACGCGGTCAGTTCTTAAAAGTTACATTGGTCCTGTGCGAGCTGTTTGTGCCTTTTACAGGGTCGTTTGGATCTGATTTAGGTTTTCACCCTCAAACGACGTGTTTTTAAGCCTAATCTAGATATTTTCAAATTATTGTCACATTCTCAAATCGATAGACCCGTGACTATGCGGTCTGTTCCTACACGTTATATTGGTCCTGTGCGAGGTGTTCGTGCCTCTTACGGGGCTGTTTGGGTGTTGGTTTGGGTTTTCCCCCTTTAACGGCTTATTTTTAAGCCTAATCTAAATATATTCAAATTATCATCATATTCTTAACCCGAGAGACCGGGAACTATGCGGTCAGTTCCTATAAGTTACATTGGTCCCGTACGATGTGTTAATTCTTTTTACGGGGTCGTTTGGGGGCTGGTTGGAGTTTTCACCCTTTAACGGCTTATTTTTAGCGTAATTTTAATATTTTCAAATTATCGTCATATTCTCAAATTGAGAGACCCGCGACTACGCGGTCAGTTCCTACAAGTTACATTGGTCCCGTGCGAGGTGTTCATGCCTCTTACGGGGCCGTTTGGGAGCTGGTTTGGGTTTTCACCCTCAAACAACTTGTTTTTATGCCTAATCTAGATATTTTCAAATTATCGCCATTTCTCAAATCGGGAGACCTGTGACTATGCGATCAGTTCCTACAAAGTACATTGATCCCATGCGAGGCGATTGTGCCTCTTCTGGGGGCGTTTTGGGGTTGGTTTGCATTTTCACCCTTTAACGGCTTATTTTGAAGGCTAATCTAGATATTTTTAAATTATCGTCATATTCTCAAATTGGGAGACCCGTAACTGCGCAGTCAGTTCCTACAAGTTACATTGGTCCCGTGCGAGGTGTTCGTGCCTTTTACGTGGCCGTTTGGGGGCTGGTTTGGGTTTTCACCCTCACACGGCTTATTTTTAAGCCTAATCTAGATATTTTCAAATTATCATCGTATTCTCATACCGGGATACCCGTGACTATGCGGTCAGTTCCTTCAAGTAAAATTGATCGCGTGCGAGATGTTCGTACCTCTTACGAGGCCGTTTGGGGGCTGATTTAGGTTTTCACCCTTTAACGACTTGTGTTTAAGCCTAATCTAGATATTTTCAAATATTCATCATATTCTCAAACAGGGAGACCCGTGACTATGCGGTAAGTTCCTGCAAGTTACATTGGTCCCGTGCGATGTGTTCATGACTCTTACGGGGCCATTTGGGGGCTGGTTTGCGTTTTCACCCTCACACCGTTTGTTTTTAAGCCTAATCTAGATATTTCTAAATTATCATCATATTCTAAAATCGGGAGAACCGTGACTACGCGATATGTTCCTACAAGTTACATTGGTCCCGTGCGAGGTGTTCGTGACTCTAACGGGGTTGTTTGGGGGCTGGTTTGGGTTTTCACCCTTTAACGACTTGTTTTTAAGCGTAATCTAGATATTTTAAAATCATCGTCATATTCTCAAATCGGGACACCCGTGACTAAGAGGTCAGTCCCTACGAGTTACATTGATCCCGTGCGAGGTGATCATGCCTCTTTTGGGGCCGTTTGGGAGTTGGTTTGGGTTTTCATCCATTAACGGTTTATTTTGAAGCCTAATCTAGATATTTTTAAATTATCATCATATTGTTAAACTGGGAGACCTGCGACTACGCAGTCAGTTCCTGCAGAGGAGCAGCTCGTTGAGGTGGTTGGTACCTCTTATGGAAACTTTCACTCCTACCAGAATCTATTTTTCATAGATTGTTTGGTTGTTTAGACTTCTTGTTGTATACTTTTTTAACATGTAACGGACTTCACCTTTATCAGTGAAAAGTATTTTTGATGAGATCTATCACTTTGGTCATTTGTTTCTATCTCAACCTTGGTAACATCTTATTGTGGCTTATTCTAATATCTCCTCTTGTCGTGTGGTATTTACTTTTGTTTACATGAGCAAGTAGAAATTTTAGAACTATCCCCTCTAACGGTGGGGTACTTTCATTTTATCTCGACAAGCAAACTTTTTTAGAACTGTCCCATCTAACTGTGGGGTACTTGCATTTTATTTGGGCAAGTAACATTTTTTTTGGACTGCCCCCTCTAACTCTGGGGTACTTGCATTTTATCTAGGCAAGTAATCATTTTTAGAACTGTCCCCTCTAACTGTGGAGTACTTGCATTTTATCTGGGCAAGTAATAGTTTTATAATAGTTTTAGAATTGTCCCCTCTAACCATGGGGTACTTGCATTTTATCTGGGCTAGTAATCATTTCTTAGGGAATAAGCTGGGATATAATCTTCTCCTTCTCTTAAATCCCCTTTCTTTCTTTTTTTCAGAAATCAGAGTCGGGGAATGTAAGTCCCCTTTTGCTCTATTCTTTTATGAGCTGGTGAGATAAGGCTTTTTCTTTGAGATCAGAAGCTACATTGGTCCCGTGCGACATGCTCATGCCTCTTACGGGGCCGTTTGGAGGCTCATTTGGGTTTTCACCCCTTAACGGCATATTTTTAAGCCAAATTTAAATATTTTCAAATTTTCGTCATATTGTCAAATTGGGAGACCCGCATCTACGCGGTCAGTTCCTACAAGTTACATGAGTCCCGTGCGAGGTGTTCGTGCCTTTACGGGGCCGTTTGGGTGCTGGTTTGGATTTTCACCCTCAAACGGCTTATTTTTAAACCTAATCTAGATATTTTCAAATTATCGTCGTATTCTCAAATCGGGAGACCCGTGACTACGCGATTAGTTCCTATAAGTTAAATTGGTCTCGGGCGAGGTGTTCGTACCTCTTACGGGGCCGTTTAGGAGATGGTTTGGTTTTCACCCTTTAGTAGCTTGTTTTTAAGCCTAATCTAGATATTTTCAAATTATTATCATATTCTTAAACCGGGAGACCCGCGACTAAACAATCAGTTCCTAAGAGTTACATTGGTCCCGTGCGACGTACCCGTGCCTCTAAAGGAGCCGTTTGGGGGTTGGTTTAGATTTTCCACGTTAATGCTTGTTTTTAAGTCTAATTTAAATATTTTCAAATTATCATCATATTCTCAAATTATGAGACCCACGACTATGCGGTCAGTTGCTACAAGTTACATTAGTCCCGTGCGAGATGTTCGTGCCTTTTTTGGGGCCGTTTGGGGGTTGGCTTGGGTTTTCACCCTCAAACGGCTTATTTTTAAGCCTAATCTAGATATTTTCAAATTATCGTCGTATTCTCAAATCGGGAGACCCGTGACTACGTGGTATGTTCCTATAAGTTACATTGGTCCCGTGCGAGGTGTTTGTGCCTCTTACGGACCGTTTGGGGGTTGGTTTGGGTTTTCACCCTCAAACGACTTATTTTTAAGCCTAATCTATATAATTTGAAATTATCATCGTATTCTCAAATCGGGAGACCCGTGACTACGTGGTATGTTCCTACAAGTTACATTGGTCTCGTGCGAGTTGTTTATGCCTCTTACGGGGCTGGTTTGGGTTTTCACCCTCAAAAGGCTTATTTTTAAGCGTAATCTGGATATTTTCAAATTATCGTCATATTCTCACACTGGGACACCCGTGACTACGCGATCAGTTCCTACAAGTTACATTGGACCCGTCTGAGGTGTTCGTACCTCTTACGGGACCATTTGGGAGCTGGTTTGAGTTTCACCCTTAAACAGCTTATTTTTAAGCCTAATCTAGATATTTTCAAATTATCATCAATTCTCAAATCGGGAGACCCGCATCTACACAGTCAGTTTCTACAAGTGACATTGGTCCCGTGCGATGTGTTCGTGCCTCTAACGGGGTCGTTTACAGGCGAGTTTGGGTTTTTAACCTTTAACGACTTGTTTTTAAGAGTAATCTAGATGTTTTCAAACTATTATCACATTATCAAATTGAGAGACCCGTGACTACGCGATCAGTTCCTACAGGTTACATTGGTCCCGTCTGAGGCGTTCGTGCCTCTAACGGGGCCGTTTGGCGGCTGGTTTGGGTTTTCACCCTTTAACGGCTTATTTTTAAGCCTACTCTAGATATTTTTAAATTATCATCAGTTTCACAAATCGGTAGACCCGTGACTATGCGATCAGTTCCTACAAATTACATTGGTCCCGTGCGAGGTCTTCGTGCCTCTTACGGGGTTATTTGGGTGCTTGTTTGGGGTTTCACCCTTTAACGGCTTATTTTTAATCCTAGTTTATATATTTTCAAATTATTATAATATTCACAAATCAGCAGACCCTCGACTACGCGACTAATTCCTACAAGTTACATTGGTCCCGTGCAAGGTGTTCGTGCCTCTTACGGGGCCGTTTGTGGTTGGTTTGGGTTTTCACCCTCAAACGGCTTGTTTTAAAGCCTAATCTAGATATTTTCAAATTATTATCATATTCTTAAACCGGGACACCCGCGACTACACGGTCATTTCTTACAAGTTACATTGGTCCCGTATGAGGTGTTCGTTCCTCTTACAGGGCCGTTTGGGTGTTGGTTTAGGTTTTCACCCTTTAACGACTTGTTTTAAGCCTAATATAGATGTTTTCAAATTATCGTCATATTCTCAAATCGGGAGACCCATGACTACGCGGTCAGTTCCTACAGGTTACATTAGTCCCGTGCGATATGTTCGTGCCTCTTACGGGGCCGTTTCGGAGATAGTTTGGGTTTTCACCCTCAAACGGCTTTATTTTAAGCCTAATCTAGATATTTTCAAATTATCGCCATATTCTCAAACCGGGAGACCCGTGACTACGCGGTCAGTTCCTACAAGTTATATTGAACCCATGCGAGGCGATCGTGCCTCTTCTGGGGCCGTTTGGGGGTTAGTTTGGGTTTTCACCCTTCAATGGCTTGTTTTAAAGCTTAATCTAGATATTTTTTAAATTATCATCATATTATCAAACCAAGAGACCCACGACTACGCAATCAGTTCCTATAAGTTACATTGGTTCCGTACGAGGTGTTCGTGCCTTTTACGGGACTGTTTGGGGGTTGGTTTGGGTTTTCACCCTCACACGACTTATTTTTAAGCCAAATCTATATATTTTCAAATTATAGTCGTATTCTCAAATCGGGAGACCCGTGACTACGCGGTCAGTTCGTACAATTTACATTGATCCCGTGCGAGACGCCCGTGCCTCTTACGGGGTCATTTGGAGGCTGCTTTGGGTTTTCACCCTTTAACGACTTGTTTTAATCCTAACCTAGATATTTTTAAATAATCATCATATTCTCAAACAGGGAGACCCGTGACTACGCGGTAAGTTCCTGGAAGTTACATTGTTCGTGTGCAAGGTGTTCGTGACTCTTACGGGGACATTTGGGGGGTTGGTTTGCGTTTTCACCCTCAAAACGTTTATTTTTAAGTCTAATCTAGATATTTCAAAATTATTGTCAATTCTTAAATCAGGAGACTCGCGTCTACACGGTCAGTTTCTACAAGTTACATCAGTCCCGTGCGATGTGTTCGTACCTCTAACTGGGTCGTTTGCATGCGGGTTTGGGTTTTCAAACTTTAACGACTTATTTTTAAGAGTAATCTAAATATCTTCAAACTTTCATCATATTCTCAAACCGGGAGATCCGTGACTACGCGGTCAGTTCCTACAGTTTACATTGGTCCCATATGAGGCATTCGTGCCTCTAACCGGGCCGTTTGGGGTCTGGTTTGGGTTTTCACCCTTTAAGGGCTTATTTTTAAGCCTAATATAGATATTTTCGAATTATCATCATTTTCACAAATCGGTAGACCCCTGACTACGCGGTTAGTTCCTACAAGTTACATTGATCCTGTGCGAGGTCTTCGTGCCTCTTACGGGGATATTTGGGTGCTTATTTGGGTTTTCACCCTCTAACGACTTGTTTTTAAGCCTAATCTATATATTTTCAAATTATTGTCATATTCTCAAATTAGCAAACCCGCGACTACGCGGCTAATTCCTACAACTTACATTGAACCCGTCTGAAGTGTTCATGCCTCTTACGGGACCGTTTGGGAGCTGGTTTGAGTTTTCACCCTCAAACGCCTCGTTTTTAAGCCTAATCTACATATTTTCAAATTATCGTCAATTCTCAAATCGAAACACCCGTGACTACACAATCAGTTTTTACAAGTTATATTGGTCCCGTGCGATGTCTTCGTGCCTCTAACGGGGCCGTTTGCAGGCGGGTTGGGGTTTTCAACCTTTAACGACTTATTGTTAAGAGTAACCTAGATATTTTCAAACTATCATCATATTCACAAATCGGGACAGCCGCGACTACGCGGTCAGTTCTTACAGGTTACATTGGTTCTGTCCGAGGTGTTCGTGCCTTTAACGGAGCCGTTTGGGGGCTGGTTTGGGTTTTCATCCTTTAACGGCTTGTTTTTAAGCCTAATCTAGATATTTTCAAATTATCATCATTTTCACAAACCGGTAGACCCGTGACTACGCGGTTAGTTCCTACAAGTTACATTGCTCCCGTGCGAGGTCTTCGTGCCTCTTACGGGGCCGTTTGGGTGCTTGTTTGGGTTTTCACCCTTTAACGGATTATTTTTAAGCCTAATCTATATATTTTCAAATTAACGTCATATTCTCAAATCAGCATACTCGCGACTACGCGGCTATTCCTACAAGTTACTTTGGTCCCGCGCAAGGTCCTCTTAAGCCTAATTCTCAAACGGCTTGTTTTAAAACCTAATCTAGATATTTTCAAATTATCGTGATATTCTCAAATCAAAAGACCCGTGACTATGCGGTGAGTTCCTACAAGTTATATTGGTCCCGTACGAGGTATTGGTGCCTCTTACTAGGCCATTTGGGAGCTAGTTTGGGTTTTCACCCTTTAACGGCTTGTTTTTAAGCCTAATCTAGGTATTTTCAAATTATCGTCATATTCTTAAACTGGTAGACCCGTGACTACGCAGTCAGTTCCTATAAGTTACATTGGTCTCGTCTGAGGTGTTCGTGCCTCTTGCGGGGCCATTTGGGGGCTGGTTTGGGTTTTTACCCTCAAACGTCTTGTTTTTAAGCCTAATATATTTTTAAATTATCACCATATTCTCAAACCGGGAGACCCGTGACTACGAGATCAGTTCCTACGAGTTACATTGATCCTGTGCCTTTTCTAGGGCCGTTTAGGGGTTGGTTTGCGTTTTCACCCTTTAACGGCTTATTTTGAAGCCTAATCTAAATATTTTTAAATTATCGTCATATTCTCAAACAGGGAGACCCGCGACTACGCAGTCAGTTCCTACAAGTTACATTGGTCCCGTGCGAGGTGTTCGTGCCTTTTACGTGGCCATTTGGGGGCTGGTTTGGGTTTTCACCCTCACACTCCTTATTTTTAAGCCTAATCTAGATATTTTCAAATTATCGTCGTATTCTCAAACCGAAAGACCCGTGACTACGCGGTCAGTTCCTACAAGTTACATTGATCGCGTATGAGACGTTCGTGTCTCTTACGAGGCCGTTTGGCGATTGGTTTGGGTTTTCACCCTTGAAGGACTTATTTTTAAGACTAATCGAGATATTTTCAAATAATCATCATATTCTCAAACAGGGAGACCCGTGACTACGCGGTAAGTTACTACAAGTTACATTGGTCCCGTGCGAGGTGTTCGTGACTCTTACGGGACCATTTGGGGGTTGGTTTACGTTTTCACCCTCAAACCGTTTATTTTGAAGCCTAATCTAGATATTTCCAAATTATCATCCTATTCTAAAAGAGAGAGAATTGTGACTACGCGGTATGTTCCTACAAGTTACATTGGTCCCGTGCGAGGTGTTCGTGCCTCTAACGGGGTCGTTTGGGGGTTGGTTTGGGTTTGCACCCTCAAACGGCTTGTTTTTAAACATAATATAGATATTTTAAAATAATCATCATATTCTCAAACCGGGAGACATGCGACTACGCAGTCAGTTCCTATAAGTTACATTGGTCCCGTGCGAGGTGTTCGTGCCTTTTAAGGGGCCCTTTGGGAGCTAGTTTGGGTTTTCACCCTCTCATGGCTTATTTTTAAGTATAATCTAAATATTTTCAAATTATCATCATATTCTCAAATCGGGAGACCCGTGACTACGCAATCAATTCCTGCAAGTTACATTAATCGTGTGCGAGACGTTCGTGCCTCTCACGGGGTAATTTGGAGGCTGGTTTGGGTTTTCACCCTTTGACGACTTATTTTTAAGCCTAATCTAGATATTTTCAAATAATCATTATATTCTCAAACAGGGAGACCCGTGACTACTCGGTAAGTTCCTACAAGTTACATTGGTCCCGTGCAAGGTGTTCGTGACTCTAACGGGGCCATTTGGGGGCGAATTTGCGTTTTCACCCTCAAACCGTTTGTTTTTAAGCCTAATCTAGATATTTCCACATTATCGTCATATTCTAAAACCGGGAGAACCGTGACTACGCGGTATGTTCCTACAAGTTACATTTGTCCCGTGCAAGGTATTCGTGCCTCTAACGGGGCCGTTTGGGGGGTTGGTTTGGGTTTTCATCCTCAAACGACTTGTTTTTAAGCGTAATCTAGATATTTTAAAATCATCATCATATTCTCAAATCGGGACACCCATGACTAAGCGATCAGTTCCTACAACTTACATTGGATCCGTCCAAGGTGTTCGTGCCTCTAACGGGGCCATTTGGGAGCTGATTTGAGTTTTCACCATCAAACGGCTTGTTTTTATGCCTAATCAAGATATTTTCAAATTATTGTCATATTCTCAAATCGGGAGACCCGCGACTACGCGGTCAGTTACTACAAATTAAATTGGTCCCGTGCGACGTGCTCGTGCCTCTCACGGGGTCGTTTGGAGGCTGGTTTAGGTTTTCACCCGTTAACGGCTTATTTTTAAACCTAATTTAAATATTTTCAAATTATCGTCATATTGTCAAATTGTCAAATTGGGAGACCCGCATCTACGCGGTCAGTTCCTACAAGTTACAGTAGTCCTGTGCGAGGTGTTCGTGCCCTTAACAGGGCTGTTTGGTGTTTGGTTTGGGTTTTCACCCTCAAACGGCTTATTTTTAAGCCTAATCTATATATTTTCAAATTATCATCGTATTTCAAAATCGGGAGACCCGTGACTACGCGATCAGTTCCTACAAGTTACATTGGTCCCGTGCGAGGTGTTCGTGCCTCTTACGGAGTCGTTTGGGAGCTGGTTTGGGTTTTCACTCTTTAACAGCTTATTTTTAAGCCTAACCCAGATATTTTAAAATTATTGTCATATTCTCAAACCGAGAGACCCGCGACTACGCGATCAATTACATTGGTACCGTACGAGGTGCTCGTGCCTCTAACGGAGCCGTTTGGGGGTTGATTTGGGTTTTCACGCGTTAGCGACTTGTTTTTTAGATTAATTTAAATATTTTCAAATTATCGTCATATTCTCAAATTGGGAGACCCCCGGCTACGTGATCAGTTCCTCCAAGTTACATTAGTTCCGTGCGAGGTGTTCGTGACCTTTACGGGGCCGTTTGGGGGCTGGTTTGGGTTTTCACCCTCAAACAGCTTATTTTTAAGCGTAATCTAAATATTTTCAAATTATCGTCATATTCTCAAACCGGGGCACCCGTGACTATGCGGTCAGTTCCTACAAATTACATTGGACTCGTCTGAGGTGTTCGCGACGAGGCTAAATGGGAGCTATTTTGAGTTTTTACCCTCAAACGACTTGTTTTTAAGCCTAATCTAAATATTTTCAAATTGTCGTCAATTCTCAAATCGGGAGACCCGCGGCTACACGGTCAGTTTCTACAAGTTACATTGGTCTCGTGCGATGTGTTCGTGCCTCTAACGGGGTCGTTTGCAGGCGGGTTTGAGTTTTCAACCTTTAACGACTTGTTTTACGAGTAATCTAGATATTTTCAAACTATCGTCATACTCTCAAACCAGGAGACCCATGACTATGCGATCAGTTCCTACAGGTTACATTGGTCCCGTCCGAGGCGTTCGTGCCTCTAACGGGGCCGTTTGGGGGTTGGTTTGGGTTTTCACCATTTAACGGTTTGTTTTTTAGCCAAATCTAGATATTTTCAAATTATCATCATTTTCACAAATTGGAAGACCCGTGACTACGCGGTCAGTTCCTACAAGTTACATTGGTCCCGTGCGAGGTCTTCGTGCCTCTTACGGGGCTGTTTTGGTGCTTGTTTGGGTTTTCACCCTTTAACGGCTTGTTTTTAAGCCTAATCTATATATTTTCAAATTTTCTTCATATTCTCAAATCAGCAGACCTGCTATTACGCGGTTCATTCCTACAACTTACATTGGTCCCGTACAAGGTGTTGTGCCTCTTATGGGCCGTTTGGGGCTGGTTTGGGTTTTCACCCTAAACCACTTGTTTTTAAACCTAATCTAAATATTTTCAAATTATCGTCATATTATCAAGCCAAAAGACCCGGGACTACGCGGTGAGTTCTTACAAGTTACATTGGTCCCGTGCGAGGTATCCGTGCCTCTTACGGGGCCGGTTGGGAGATGATTTGGTTTTTCACCCTTTAACGATTTATTTTTAAGCCTAATCTAGATATTTTCAAATTATCGTCATATTCTCAAACCGGGAGACCCGTGAGTACACGGTCAGTTCCTACAAGTTACATTGATCCCGTACGAGGCGATCGTGCCTCTTATGGATCCGTTTGGGGGCTGGTTTGGGTTGTCACCCTTTAACGGCTTGTTTTCAAGCCTAATCAAGATATTTTTAAATTAGCGTTATATTCTCTAACCGATACACCCATGACTACGCGGTCAGTTCTTACAAGTTACATCGGTCCCATGTGAGGTGTTCGTGCCTCTTACGAGGTCGTTTGGGACTGGTTTGGGTTTTCACCCTCAAACGGCTTATTTTTAAGCCTAATCTAGATATTTTCAAATTATCGTCATATCCTCAAATTGAGAGGCCCGCGACTACGCGTTCAGTTCCTACAAGTTACAATGGTCCCGTGCGAGGTGTCCGTGCCTCTCACGGGGCCGTTTAGAAGCTGGTTGGGGTTTTCACTCTTTAACGGCTAGTTTTTTAGCGTAATTTTAATATTTTCAAATTGTCGACATATTCTCAAATTGAGATACTCGCGACTACGAGGTCAGTTCCTACAAGTTACATTGGTCTTATGCAAGGTGTTCGTGCCTCTTACAGGGTCGTTTAGGTGTTAGTTTAGGTTTTCACCCTCAAAAGGCTTATTTTTAAGACTAATCTAGATATTTTCAAATTATCTCCATATTCTCAAACTGGGAGACCCGTGACGACGCGATTAGTTCCTACAAGTTACATTGATCCCGTGCGAGGCAATCGTGCCTCTTCTGTGGCCGTTTGGGGGTTGGTTTGGATTTTCACCCTATAACGGCTTGTTTTTAAGCCTAATCTATATATTTTTAAATTATTGTCATATTCTCAAATCGGGAGACCCGCAACTACGCAATCAGTTCCTATAAGTTACATTGGTCCCGTGCGTGGTGTTCGTGCCTTTTACGGGGTCGTTCGGGATCTGGTTTGGGTTTTCACCCTCACACGGCTTATTTTTAAGCCTAATCTATATATTTTCAAATTATCATCGTATTCTCATACCGGGAGACCCGTGACTACACAGTCATCTCCTACAAGTTACATTGATCTCGTGTGAAATGTTCGTGCCTCTTATGGGGCCGTTTAGGGGCTCGTTTGGGTTTTCACCCTTTAACGACTTATTTTTAAGCCTAATCTAGATATTTTCAAATAATCATCATAATCTCAAACAGGGAGACCCGTGACTATGTGGAAAGTTCTTACAAGTTACATTGGTCCCATGCGAGGTGTTCGTGACTCTTACGGGGCCATTTGGGGGTTGGTTTACGTTTCCACCCTCAAACCATTTGTTTTTAAGTCTAATCTAGATATTTAAAACTTATCATTATATTCTAAAACTGGGAGAACCGTGACTATGCGGTATGCTCCTATAAGTTACACCGGTCCCGTGCGAGGTGTTCGTGCCTCTAATGGGGCCGTTTGGGGGCTGGTTTGGGTTTTCACCCTCAAACGGCTTGTTTTTAAGCGTAATATGATATTTTAAAATCATTATCATATTCTCAAACCGGGACACTCGTGACTAAGCAGTCAGTTCCTACAACTTATATTGGACCCATCCGAGGTGTTCGTGCCTCTTACGGGGATGTTTGGGAGCTGGTTTGAGTTTTTACCCTCAAACGGCTAATTTATACGCCTAATCTAGATATTTTTAAATTATTGTCATATTCTCAAACCGGGAGACCCGTGACTATGCGATCAGTTCCTATAAGTTAAATTGGTCCCGTGCGAGGTGTTCGTACCACTTACGGGGTCGTTTGAGTCCTGTTTAGGTTTTCACCCTCAAACGACACGTTTTTAAGCCTAATCTAGATATTTTCAAAGTATCATCATATTCTCAAAGAGGTAGACCCATGATTACACGGTCTATTCCTACAAGTTACATTGGTCCCGTGCGAGGTGTTCGTGCCTCTTACGGTGTTGTTTGGGTGTTGGTTTGGGTTTTTCCGCTTTAATGACTTATTTTTAAGCCTAATCTAGATATTTTTAAAATTTCATCATATTCTCAAACAGGGAGACCCGTAACTATGCGGTGAGTTCCTACAAGTTACATTGGTCCCGTCTCGTGTAAGGTGTTCGTGCCTCTTACGGGGCCGTTTAGGTGCTAGTTTGGGTTTTCACCCTCAAACGGCATATTTTTAAGCCTAATCTAAATATTTTCAAATTATCGCCATATTCTCAAACCAGGAGATCCGTGACTACGCGGTCTGTTCCTACAAGTTACATTGATCCCGTGCGAGGAGATCGTGCCTCTTCTGGGGCCGTTTGGGGGTTGATTTGGGTTTTCACCCTATAACGGGTTGTTTTGAAGCCTACTCTAGATATTTTTAAATTATCGTCATATTCTCAAACCGGGAGACCCGCGACTACGCAGTCAGTTCCTACAAGTTACATTGGTCCCGTGCGAGGTGTTCGTGCCTTTACGGGACTGTTCAGGGGCTGGTTTGGGTTTTCACCCTCACACGGCTTATTTTTAAGCCTAATCTAGATATTTTCAAATTATCGTCGTATTGTCATACTGGGAGACCCGTGACTATGCGGTCATCTCCTACAGGTTACATCGATACCATGTGAGACGTTCGTGTCTCTTACGGGGCCGTTTGGGGGCTGGTTTGGGTTTTCACCCTTTATCGACATGTTTTTAAGCCTAATCTAGATATTTTCAATTAATCATCATAATCTCAAACAGGGAGACACGTGACTACGTGGTAAGTTCCTACAAGTTACATTGGTCCCGTGCGAGGTGTTCGTGACTCTTACGGGGTCATTTGGGGGCCGGTTTGCATTTTTAGCCTCAAACCCTTTGTTTTTAAGCCTAATCTAGATATTTATAAATTATCATCATATTCTAAAATCCGGACAACCATGACTACATGGTATGCTCCTATAAGTTACACTGGTCCCGTGCGAGGTGTTCGTGCCTCTAACGGGGCCGTTTGGGGGTTGGTTTGGGTTTTCACCCTCAAACGGCTTATTTTTAAGTGTAATATGATATTTTAAAATCATCATCATATTCTCAAACCGGGACACCCGGGACTAAGCGGTCAGTTCTGATAACTTATATTGAACCCATCTGAGATGTTCGTGCCTCTTACGGGGCCGTTTGGGAGTTGGTTTGAGTTTTCACCCACAAACTGCTTGTTTTTACGCCTAATCTAGATATTTTCAAATTATTGTCATATTCTCAAACCGGGAGACCCGTGACTACGCGGTCAGTTCCTACAAGTTAAATTGGTCCCGTGCGAGGTGTTCGTGCCACGTACGGGGTCGTTTGAGTCTTGTTTGGGTTTTCACCCTCAAACGTCATGTTTTTAAGCCTAATCTAGATATTTTCAAATTATCATCATATTCTCAAAGAGGTAGACCCGTGATTACACGGTATGTTCCTACAAGTTACATTGGTCCCGTGCGAGGTGTTCGTGCCTCTTAAGGGGTTGTTTGGGTGTTGGTTTGGGTTTTCCCCCTTTAACGACTTATTTTTAAGCCTAATCTAGATATTTTCAAATATTCATCATATTCTCAAACAGGGAGACCCGTAACTACGCGGTGAGTTCCTATAAGTAACATTAGTCCCGTGCGATGTATTCGTGCCTCTTACGGGGCCGTTTGGGAGCTGGTTTGGATTTTCACCCTTTAACGGCTTGTTTTTAATCCAAATCTAGATATTTTCAAATTATCGTCATATTCTCAAATCGGGAGACCCGTGACTACGCGATTAGTTCCTATAAGTTACATTGATCCGGTGCGAGGCGATCGAACCTCTTATGGATCCGTTTGGGGGCTGGTTTGGGTTTTTGCCCTTTAACGACTTGTTTTTAAGCCAAATCTAGATATTTTTAAATTATCATCATATTCTCAAACCGAGATACCCACGACTACGCGGTCAGTTCCTACAAGTTACATTGGTCCCGTGCGAGGTGCTCGTGCCTCTTACGGGGTTATTTGGGTCTCGTTTGGATTTTCACCCTCTAACGGTATATTTTTAAGCCTAATCTAGATATTTTCAAATTATCGTCATATTCTCAAATCAGTAGACCCGTGACTACACGATCTGTTCCTACAAGTTACATTAGTCTCGTCTGAGGTGTTCATGCCTCTTACGGGGCTGTTTGGGTGTTGGTTTTGGTTTTCCCCCTTTAACGGCTTCTTTTTAAGCCTAATATAGATATTTTCAAATTATCGTTATATTCTCAAACTGGGAGACCAGGAAGTACGCGGTCAGTTCCTACAAGTTACATTAGTCCTGTGCGAGGTATTCATGCCTCTTACGGGGCCATTTGGGAGTTGGTTTGGGTTTTCACCCTTTAAAAGCTTATTTTTAAGCCTAATCTAGATATTTTCAAATTGTTGTCATATTCTCAAATCGGGAGACCCGCGAGTACGCGGTCAGTTCTTACAAGTTACATTGATCTCGTGCGATGTGCTCATGCCTTTAAAGGGGCCGTTTGGGGACTGGTTTGGGTTTTCACCCGTTAACGGCTTATTTTTAAGCCTAATTTAAATATTTTCAAATTATCGTCAAATTCTCAAATTAGGAGACCCACGACTACGCGATCAGTTCCTACAAGTTACATTGGTCCCGTGCGAGGTGTTCGTGCATTTTACGGGACCGTTTGGGAGTTGGTTTGGGTTTTCACCCTCAAAAGGCTTAATCTAGTTATTTTCAAATTATCATCGTATTCTCAAACCGGAAGACCCGTGACTACGCGGTGAGTTCCTATAAGTTACATTGATCTCGTGCGAGGCGTTCGTGCCTCTTACGGGGCCGTTTAGGGGTTGGTGTCGGTTTTCACTCTTTAAGGGCTTATTTTTAAGCCCAATCTAGATATTTTTAAATTATCATCATAATCTCAAACCGGGAGACCCATGATGACGCAATCAACTCCTACAAGTTATATTGGTCCCGTGCGAGGTCTTTCGTGCCTCTTACGGGGTCGTTTGGGGGATGGTTTGGGTTTTCACCCTTTAACGGCTTATTTTTAAGCCTAATCTTGATATATTCAAATTATCATCATATTCTCTAATCGGGAGACCCGTGACTACGTGGTCACTTTTTACAAGTTACATTGGTCCCGTGCGAGGTGTTCGTGCCTCTTATGGGGTCGTTTGTGGGCAGATTTGGGTTTTCACCCTTAAACGACTTGTTTTTAAGCCTAATATAGATATTTTAAAATTATCGTCATATTCTCAAACTAGGAGACCCGCGACTACGCGCTTAATTACTACAAGTTACAATGGTCTCATGCGAGGTATTCATGCCTCTTACGGGGGCCGTTTGGGGGATGGTTTGGGTTTTTACCCTAAAATGGCTTATTTTGAAGCCTAATCTAGATATTTTCAAATTATCATCGTATTCTCAAATCGAGAGACCCGTGACTACACGGTCAGTTCCTACAAGTTACATTGGTCCCGTGCGAGGTGTTCGTGCCTCTTACGGGGCCTTTGGATGCTGGTTTGGGTTTTCACCCTCAAACGGCTTGTTTTTAAGCATAATCTATATATTTTCAAATTATCATCTTATTCTCAAACCGAGAGACCCGTGACTACATGGTCAGTTCCTACTAATTACACTGGTCCCGTGCGAGGCGTTCGTGCCTCTTACAGGGCTGTTTAGGAGCTGATTAGGGTTTTCACCCTTTAACGACATGTTTTAAGCCTAATCTTGATATTTCAAATTATCGTCATAGTCTCAAATCGGGAGACCCGTGACTATGCAGCCAGTTCTTACAAGTTACATTGGTCCCATGCGAGGAGTTCGTGTCTCTTACGGGGCCGTTTGGGGGCTGGTTTGGGTTTTCACCCTCAAACGACTTGTTTTTAATCCTATTCTAGATTTTGCAAGTCGAATATTTCACTGATCTTTAGTAAAATCTCTCCACATAATGTTTGAATTTACCCATTCTACTGAATCTCGGGGATGGCGCAAGAATTCCATACAAGGGCTTGCACGGGCGTGCCAAATCATTTTCTCTTCTATCCATTTTATGGAATACATTCATTTTAGCCTAGGGATTAGAGGGAAATGTCGCATTACCTTCTTAGGAACCCTAGAGTAGTTTTTTTTCCCATTCGTATTCAAAATTTCTACCCCGTCCTCGTCTACACAGGTAAACTTGCAGCGTAAAGAGCCACATTTTATCCATCTATTAGATTTTTCATGCTATTTCCAAAATAGCATACAGTTGGTAATGCATACGCCATACTTAACGTAATCCATACTGAGATCTCTAACGGTGTTTTTCATTTATGTATAACTAGTTGTCAAGTTGTTCCCTTAAGGAAGTAGTTCATTTAACAATCTAAGAATTCCACATGTAGCACCATCCAATAAATTGAATTGTGTTTTCAAATCATTCAACTTTATAAGAGCATACATTGTTGTATGACGCGAAGAACCAGTAGTTGGGTGCAATGGCTCCTGTGCGAGTTGATGTAAACGATCATACTTCTTGCCTTTGTATTTATGTGTGTGCGAATCATTGGGAACCTCAAAAGTTGGGGGGGATTCATCACTGCCTACACAATTAGGTTTAGTAGGTTCCGCTTCACCCATAAACATCTCACAAGCATCATTCACAAGATCATTCAAAATTGGAATATTGTGCACATCTGCGTGTTCTGTCGGTGTCACAGATTGAGGTGGTGGTTGGACTTGATCAACAACTAATGTCTCACCATGAAAATGCCATAAGGTATAGTTCATGTCCATACCATATGTCATTAAATGAATAAATATATCATCTATAACAACATGACCTTTCCCATTTCGACAACGTCTACAGGGACATTAATGTTTAGCTTTCGAGCTATTATTACGAACATAATGTAGAAACTGTAACACCATATCTCTATATGTATCGATCTCGATATTTTTCTCATTTATCCACTCTTTGTCGATTCCCGATGACATCCTGATAAGTTTAAAGAACACATATTATAATATAAACGCTTACTGTAAATATATTTAAATTTATTCAAGTGTAAATATGTATATATTTTAGCTCCTATATTTCCTCCATCTCCTCTATATGGTAAGGGTCCTATCACATTCGAAAATGCATATTTTGTATTGTTCATAATGTCTCATGCTATGTCCTAATCTGAAATTTTTTGTAGCATCTCCCTACAGTTCTTCAAGTACACAACTTAAATTGGGAGTGTTCATGTGTTACTTAAGTTTTTCAACCAAGAAAACACAAAACACTACATCAATCTAGTATGCACCCAAAAAACATAAAGATATACCACCAAAATTTTCAAAATAGGACATGCATAAACATTATGTACAATACAAACTTTTGCATTTTCAAACTATCCAAAAATGGGACAATTCAAGAGTTCTCACCACAGTCATAGTTAGACCTCTTGAGCGGGTCTAAGGTTTTTCTACATGTGTAACATCATTATTGGATGTTTAGTATTAATGTTTACTTACTATTTAAATAGTTTTTTTTGCTTTTCTTAAATTTTCAACACAAAATCTCATTTATCGATTTAATTAGTGGGGTGTCTACTTACTACTTCAATTTGTTATTTTTACATTATTATTGAATATTTAGCACTTAAATTTTCTTAAAACTACGTAACCTATACGAATCATATCAAATATGCATTTTAAATAGAAGGATAAGAACAAAAAAACATAGATTACCACTAAAAGATCCCAAGCTCCGTCCAAAAACCAATGATTTATTTTTTTCATTATCAACATTCAAGTTGCACCAAAAACTCACACATTAAAAAAAAACACAATAAGTTTTTAAAAATGTATATATAAAACCCTAAAAATGCAAACACGAATCAAATCACGGATTGCATAAACTCTAGGATCAAATCTGATACCTAACTTAGGTTAAAAAAAATATAGATGCTTTAAACAATTACCTGATTGGGATGAGTGGAGTGAGGGATATGAGCGAAGAGAGATAGAGCGGAGAGGAGAGAGAACAATGCACTGATCGGAGAAAGAGAGAGTGGGCCGGGGAGAGAGAGTGCGCCGGAGGAGAACGCGTCGGAGATAGAACGGGAATGAGGAGAGAGAGTGCGGGCCGAGCGGGAATGAATATGTTAGTTAAATGTTTTTTTTTGGTATTATATATTTTAGTAAGTGTACTCAATTTTGGCAGACTTTAAAACAATGCCAAATTTTGACACTGTTTTAAAGTGTGCCAAATTGCTATTAAACCATGCCAAAATTTGGCACAGTTTTAAACTGTGGCAGATTTTTAATATCAGGGTGTGCCAAATTGTTATTTTGGGTGTAGTGCATCCAAGTTTAAACGGTACATAATCGAATTATGAAAAATTTGGGTCGATCCATGACATAATGGATTAAAGAGTAAATTAGGTTAACGTGGTAATGAGTTGGTAAAGGATTAACATAATGGTTTTAGTAATGGAGCGATAAAGTATCGAATATAAAGGTTAATCATTAAAAGCCATTGAACGTTAATGGCTTTTTACCAAAGTTAAAGGAATTATTTTTTAATAAAACATGGTTAATGCATATATTGTTTAGTCGTTGCATGTTCGTTATTGCATCCTTAATTTCTTCCGTTTGTTTCTATGCTGCATTGTTGTTGAAAATTCCACTAAGAATTGGCTCACCCCGTTCCTTTTGTTACGGTATGTTAGGTGATACTCCATCCTTTAAGAGTGTTTTGCAGGCGAGTAATCCTTAATATTCAAGTTAGTAACTATGATTACACGAAACCTTAGGGCATTGCCTAATAGGTTCCGCATTATTCTATTAATATGCTTGAAAAATATAATTGCATGACCACTCGGTCAAATTAATTAAATAAAATAGATTAAAAATATTATCTAGGTTGTTTCATATCACTCCACATTTAACGCAGCCGGACCAATTCAGGTTGACTGACGAGTAACCCTTAAATTCAGGCCGAGGTATTATAATGAACCACATCAAATAGTTGATAAAGTTCAATAAATAATTGGTTAGGGGGAAGGTGATTACCGCTTTAACAACAAACTAAGAAAATAGACAGTGGCCTCCCTCAATATTATAATAATCTAGAGGACCTATAGTTCAATCATCACCCACACAAGGATATAACGATACATAAAATCCTCTATCATGCTTTCATTTATAACATAATTTATCATTAGAGGTAATTAGCAAAGAACGTAGGATAGAAAGTTGATTCTTTTGAAAGAAATTTGTAAAGAATGAAAAACGAGAGAGAGAGAGAGAGAGAGAGAGAGAGAGAGAATCAAACTTACAATGTGAAGTGGCAGACTCGCAAAGGGATTCTCGAAGATAACCAGTTCGTTGGCTAATCTGACTCGCAAAGGGATGCCATTTATCTGGGATGACACCTGCCTGTTGGCTTTTGATGAGCTAAAGGACAAGCTAACATTAGAACCAGTTCTAGCACTGCCCAAGCCGGGAGTGGAATACCTAGTGTATACTGATGCATCCTTACTAGGACTTGGGGTGTTCTTCAATAGGAGGATAAGGCTATAACTTATACTTCACGTAAGCTTAAGACTTATGAGAGGAATTACCCCACCCACGACTTGGAGTTAGCGACAGTCGTGTTTGCACTTCGGATATGGAGACATTATCTCTTGGGGAGAAATTTTGCCTATTCACTTATCACAAGTCACTACAGTACCTATTCACCCAGTGGGAGTTAAATATGCATCAGTGGATGTGGCTTGAATTTGTGAAGGACTACCTGTTCGACATCTAATATCACCCAGGGAAGGCAAACGTGGTAGCAGATGCATTCAGCTGTAGGCCAGCAGTGAGATGGCCGAGGTGTGGAAGGCGTAATAGAAGGATCTAGGACATCAGGATGCGATTGCCCGCTCATTCATGTCAGTGATGACAGTTACACTCGATATCGTTACTAGGGTGGTACAGGCTCAGGTTGCAGACTCGTTCTTTTAGGATCGGATTGTACAACTTCTAGCCGAGGGGACAGAGTCGTATTCTGTGAGTTCAGATGGGAGCTTACGCTTCAATGGCAGACTAGTAGTTACAGAGGGGGAGGATTTATGACATGTGGTGATGGCAGAGTCGCACGGTTCACGATTTGCGGTACATCTCAGAGGGGATAAGATGTACCAGGATATGAGGTGACAGTACTGGTGGAGTGGAATGAAGAAGGACATCGTCGAGTTTATTTCTAAATGTGCCACTTATCGGCTGGTAAAAGTGAATCACCAGAGACAGTCAGGACTCTTACAACCGTTAGAGATTCCTATGTGAAAATGAGAGAGCATTTCCATGGATTTAATCACAGGGGTTGCCTACATCGCAAAGGGGTCACGATTCTATATGGGTGATTATGGATCGGCTGACCAAGGTAGCTCATTTTCTACCAGTTCAGACTGATTATACTACGGGGCAGTATGCTCAGATCTTCATTGTCGAGATAGTGAGACTCCACGGGGTGCCCCTTGATATTGTATCCGACTGGGACAAAATTTTTGTGTCCAGATTTTGGGAGAGCTTCCAGAAGGCCATGGGTACGGAGTTATGATTGAGTTCAGCCTATCACCCATAGACTGATGGGTAGACCGAGCGGACGAATCAGATGTTAGAGGATATGTTACGAATGTGCATCCTTGATTTTGGCGGGGGCTGTGAGCAATATCTTCCACTGATGGAGTTTGCTTATAATAACTCCTACCAATTTACTATTGGCATGTCTCCATTCGAGGCGTTATACGGTAGACCTTGTCGTTCTCCAAGGTGTTGGCTAAAGGCAGGGGACAACAAGCTACTTGGCCCAGAGGTGATTCAAGATACCTCGACCAGGATTGAGATGATTCGGAGTCATATTTGGGTTGCTCAGGATAGACAGAAGAGCTACGCCGGTGCCAAGAAATTCTTCAGGGAGTTCTATGTGGGGGACCAGGTGTTGTTACGAGTATCTCTTATGAAGGGGATAATACGATTTGGGAAGAAAGGGAAGTTGGCACCGAGGTATGTAGGGTCATTCCCTATTATTAAATGGATTGGGCCAGTGACTTACAGACTTGGGTTACCGGAGCACTTGCATAAGATTCATGACGTGTTCCATATTTCTTTGTTGAGGAGATATCTTTCGGATGAGTTAGCCCACACTCATATTGCTTTAGAGGAGATCGATCTACAGCCCGATAGTTCCTACGAGGAGGGGCCAGTTGCTATTCTAGACCGCGATGAAAGGAAATTGAGGTCAAAGGTAGTGCCGTTAGTACGTGTTTAGTGGCGGCATCATAATGTCGAGTCTACTTGGTAGCACGAGGATGAGATGCGCGACAAATATCCAGAGTTATTCTTACCAGGTACACCTTTATTTTTTCGAATTTCAGGACGAAATTCCATTAGTAGAGGGAAGTATGTAATACCCCATATTTTTTAATGATTTTAATTATGGAATTAATTGACTTGAAAATGGAAAATTTATTTATAATTAATCCGAATTTAATTAAATAATTACTAGTACGATGAGAGTTAGTATTTATTGATAAAAAACATGTTGAATATTACTTCGTGAGTAAAGTAATATGTAATTATGAATAAATTATCGCGAGCGAATAATACGATATTTATGGTAATTAAGTCGGGACGCGTGTGTCAGGACTAAATTTAATGAAATAAAAGTATTTATTTATAAGTCACCCATGTGATCATTTCGAGTGTGTCAAAGTGTCCGGAAGGGTTGAGATAGGTAGAAAAGTCTACCCGGGGGTTTAATTTTGGTCCTGGAACATTTATAAATCAAACCGGTACCTCGGGAGGGTAGTTTAGACATTTTTATTTTGGGGGGTAATTAAACCCACGAAATTTCTAAGCCTGTATTAGCTACTAAGGTTAGGCTTCATAGAAATATCAAACACAACATCTTGTGAGACCATTGAAGGAGAAGGGTGAAGAGTTTTCTAAGGCTTGAACCACTGTTGGAACACCATTTGCACCACCATAGCCGCCAACGCATAGATCAGAGAGAGAGAACCAACCCCATACCTTTCATCACCAACGGACCCGACCTTCTACATAAGGTAAGTAATCATCTTGGGTAAATTTACGATAGATATATGATCCATGTTAGAATATGGTAACATCTATATGAAAATCCCATGTTTTGGAAGATTTTAGATAGTGTAAATCATGATTCTTGGGTTAAAGTTGAAATGGAATAGGTTTGTTTATGCATGCAGAATCAAACACACGTTATTGTAATCAAATTGGTTGAAGAGATCTGGTATTTACGTATTTAATTGATGATAAAGTCAAAACTAGGGTTCTTGAGACTAAATATGAAATTTGGGTGAATTTATGCATGTTGATGATGTTTAAATGATCTGGATACGTTAGGATTTGCCCATATATGTGATTATAGGATCTGGGTTACATGAATATCAATTTGGAGATGTTTAAATACGATTTTGGTGGTTAAAATTAAGAAACCCTTAACTGTTAAGGAATCTAAGCAAATAACTGATCGATCGACTCCCGTGTAAAATGTGATTTGTTTCCTTTTTAATATTTGATTATATCCCAACTTTTAGAAATCTTTGGTGTTGATTAATTGAACATAATGAAACTTGTGGAAGGGCAGTAGGATATACTTAAGACCCGAAAAAGGTTATTTTATATGGAATTGAATGGGGAAATTACGAGTGTTAATCGAATGAGTTACGATTCAAAATTATATAAATTGGGGTTTAAATCGGATAAATGAACATTCAAGGTAAGTACCAGTAGTGGGGGTATATTATAGTTACTAAAATAACCCAAGGAATATATGTAAACTTAGTAACCTTTTTGGGATAGGGAAATGTACTTAAAGTTATGCGACGAGAGTTACCGTGTCAAATAAAATATTACGTATGATATTTGAGATATAAATATACTACGTAGGAGACTTGAAAATTTGACGTGCGTATACCGATATGGAATTTATATATACTTAGGTTGTGTGATTACCTATCGTATGGGTTATTATGTGTAATGCATCATACCACGTTACTTGTTATCACAGAGGTTTCCACGCTAGGACAGTCTTCTTCTGATGAGCCCATCGAGGGAATCTAGACTTGTACCTAAGAACCATAAAACATTGGTACAACCTATTTGTGAATGATAGTGTAGACGGTCGTAGGGGTAAGTGGGTATGTTCGTCTCCCTTATGACTTGGAACTTTGATTCGCCTCCATTATGTGTGAGTTGTGTTTTTATATGGTTCTAAAATGAATATGAACCTATAGTACTTCATGTAGTATGTGATATATTGAGACTTGATAGCAGAGTTTGCACCATAGCTTAGTCTCGGGGTGCCTTATATATATATATATATATATATTATGATAATGATGTATATATATACACTGGTGATTATCTACTGTGTTGCTTAATAGATAAGAGAGAGTACGTCATATTAAATATGTTATAATTGTGGGATCATATATGAGTAAATAAATACTTGAATTGATTAATAAATATTGGAAATGCAAGAATGTATTATTCGGGTAATACGGGTGGTCACAATAACTTAGGCATCATAGTGAGAGACTTGATTCATAGTATTTAGGTGAGTTAGTATAACTAATATGGGTTAGATGTAAACTTAGTAACCTTTTTGGGATAGAGAAATTATAATATTTGGGGTTTACATCGGATAAATGAACATTTAAGGTTAGTACCAGTAGTGGGGGTACATTATAATTACTAAAATAACCCAAGGAATAGATGGAAACTTAGTAACCTTTTTGGGATAGGGAAAGGTACTTGAAGTTATGCGACGAGAGTTACCGCGTCAAATAAAATATTACACAGGATATTCGAGATATAAATATACTACGTAGGAAACTTGAACGTGCATATTACCTATATGGAATTTATATATACTCAGGTTATGTGATTACCTATCGTATGGGTTATTATCTATAATGCATCATACCCCGTTACTTGCTATCACCGAGGTTTTCGCCCTAGGAAAGTCTTCTTCTGATTAGCCCATCGGGGGAATATAGACTTGTACCTAAGAACCATAGAACCTTGGTACAACCTATTTATGAATGATAGTGCAGACGGTCGTAGGGGTAAGTGGGTATGTGCGTCTCCCTTATGACTTGGAACTATGATTTGCCTCCATTATGTGTGACTTGTGTTTTTATATGGTTCTAGAGTGATTATAAATCTATAGTACTTCATGTAGTATGTGATATACTGGGACTTGATAGCAGAGTATGCCTGCACCATAACTTAGTCTCGGGGTGCCTTATGAGTATATATATATATATATCATATGATAGTGATGTATATATAGACATTGATGATTATCTACTGTGTTGCTTAGTATATAAGAGAGAATACGTCATATAAAATATGTTATAATTTTGGGATCATACATGAGTAAAGAAATACTTGAATTGATTAATAAATATTTTAAATGCAAGAATGTATTATTCGGGTAATACGGGTGGGCACAATGACTTAGGCATCATAGTGAGAGACTTGATTCAAAGTATTTAGGTGAGATAGTATAACTAATACGGGTTAGGAGTATACGTTAGGAGTGCACAATAGTTGAGAGGTGAGAATTTCAAGTGAGAGCATGTGACTAACTTATATACAATATCTGGTATTTATGCAATTTAAATACTTGCTGTTTTAAAAATATTTTCAACTCGGGCTCTGACCCGTTTACTTCCAAATCTATTTTTTGTCAAATAATTTTTAGGTGCACAGCCACAGGGATGCCAAGCATAAGAGTTCCATTCAGTTGACGTGTTGTAGCTGCAGTGAAAATTACATAACCTCGGTATTAGACGCCTCCACATTTATCCTTGATTCATTCAGAGTTATTTCCTTCAGTCAGGGCATATTGCCCATTCTTATTAAGAGATAGCGGTTTCAGACATTCATTTATATTTCAGTTGATTAGGTTTTATTTCATTTCAGATTATTGTATTTGGGATTTTGACTGGAAGTGTTTACTCCATACTCAGTTTATTTCATTATATCGTTTTAATTCTAATGAAATTATTATTGGATGGAGAATGTTTAGTTAATCATTTACATTGCTTGCATGTTATATTAAAAGATGAAATTTAACATCTGACTTTTAAATACTAGGTGGTTAGTAATTAATAAAATTTTATTGACAGTGATGCTAAGACTGATCCAACTGGATAGTTTGCTTTTAAATTTGATAAAGGACTGATCACCCTGTATGTAATTAGGCGGGTGTCACACATAGCCTCTAAAGTTTAACGAGCAAAATAAAGAAGTTTAAGTTTTCTACACGTGTCACCATCCCTCGACTATAACACTTGTGAACGACAAGGCTTCATCGGCGATCGTAATCAAGATCCAATCTGAAGAGAAATTAAACCTTTGCACCCCAAGCCCGCTACAAAGCTTTGGGGGCAATTGTATGTGATTATTCAACAACATACCAGGAAGGGGCACATGTCCATTTAACCCTATCAACGATCACACATTGGGAGATAAGTATGACTGGATCCGACCTACGCAAATCTCAGATTTAGACATAGCAGATCATATCGGATTAAAATCACGAGTCCATCTTTGCTCAACGTCTTTTCTTTTTTTCTATAAATGTAACCCACACCCCAAGGCAAATGGACATGTAATATTTGTGATCAAAATATAATTAATAAAGAGAGATTAACACCCGTAGACGTAGGCATATTGTCAAACCACTTACATATTGTTCTTATGTGACTCAATTTTTATTTACCTTTCTATGCGGTTTTGATACTATTGAACAATACCTATAAATAATTTTTTTTAAAAGATCACGATGAGTTTAAAAATAATATGTACATTTAAAAAAAAAGGAGTTGAAAAGTGTTTTAATTAATGTATAATTCGAAAAAAAATAGTTAAAATATTTATTTTAAAAATAGCTTTTTTGACTTAAACCTTTGTAATGATACCATATTTTTGACATAACTCCTGGAAGGAGGGATTTTCCTCCAAAATATGGCAGGGAGTTAAGTTAAAACACAAAAAAGGAGTTTTTTGAACGGGACAGTAATAGTTGTCAATTTGGGGTATTATGTCTAATTTTTCATCTTTCAGAGGTTATGTCAAAGTATAACATTATTACGGAAGTTAAGTAAAAAAAGTCATAAATAAAATTTACATATGATTTGTATATTTTAATGAGTTGTATATATAAAACTATATACACACAATAGTTTTTAAGTCCGCTTAATGCGCTGAAGTTTAATAATTTTTATATCATAATATTACATGGACGTAATGCCCATCTAAATTGCTACCCTCATTGATGTGAGACAATCTTATGATATTTTTATCATTAACAATTAAAAAATATAAAGAAACTATACATTGATTAAAACCATTTCAACTATTTTTTTAATAAACTGTACGTGTTTTTAAAAAAAACTGAGTGTGTTTAAAAAAACTATTTTCAACTATTTTAAAACCGTTTTAACTGTTTATTCTTTAAAATAATTGATAATATTTTTTTAAACAATTACGATTTTTTTCAGAAAAACATTTAAAATAGATAAAAACATCTAGATTTTTTTTAATAAAAAATAATTTTTTAAAAGAACAAGAATAGTTTAAAAATATAGAGAATTAAGGTTAAGGTCATGTTCCTTCCTATACTTTAATTTATAGAAGAGTGGTTTCCAGGTTTATAAATTAAGTCCCTGTAGTATAATAACATTTATTTGTGTGGTCCCTTTAGAATTAGGAGTACACAAAACATGTAATTTTATTTGTTTTAGTTTAAGAGATATTTATATTTTTACCCTTATTCATACTCATTCTAAAAATAACCACACTACACCGCCTCCACCCCACCTACCGGAATCCTCGTCGGAATGTCGAAATCCTCGCCGGAGACCACCAAAATTATCGCCAGATTATTTCTCTCTCCTCTTGTTTCTCTCTATTTTCGTCTATGTCTTTCATTTTTTGGTCCGCTCCAGCGGCACCATTACCGGCGCTGGAAAATAAAGTATTTCACTAGAAAAAATTTAGTGTTCGCCGGGAAAAATGGAGTTTTTGTCGGGAAAAATGAAGGTTTTAGTGAAATAGTAAATTTTTCGGTTTCGATTTTTTTGTCAAAAAAACATCAAATATTGGCTTTGTTTGATAGATCTTGACGATTAGATTTCAAAAATATAAATTTTGTAAATTTTGGATTTGTAGATTTGAAGTTATGGACTTTTAAAAATTTAATGTTATTTTTTTTGTGTGAGTTGTCAAATGGTTTATTGGTAATTTTTCATGGGTTTTTTAGTACAGGGACTAAATTTATAAAATTATATGATGTGTCATATTTTTTTACATTTTAAGTTAGATTGGACCTTTTCCCCCAAACCCCTTAAAAATAACACGTATATTTTTTAAAAAGTTAAATATAGTTCTAAATTAATGAAAAATTTAAAAAATTGTTAAATTTTTATTTTGAAAATAGTTTTTTTCACTTAACCTCTTATAATAATGTCATATTTTGACGTAACTCTCCGAAAGGAGAGAATTTTTGTCCAAATACAACATGGGGTTAAGTAAAAATATGGATTAACGAAGAGTTTTTTAACGGGGAGTAACCCCTCTCACGTTTGTAGGGGTTATATCTAATTTTTCATCTTTGAGGAGGTTATGTCAAAGTACAACATTATTACATGAGCTAAGTAAAAAACATAAATAAAACATATATATGAATGGTATATTTTAACGAGTTTTGTGTGTGCGTGTGTGTGTGTGTGTGTGTGTCTCTCTCTCTCTCTCTCTCTCTCTCTCTCTATATATATATATATATATATATATATATATATATATATATATATTTCCATTTTTTTGTTAAAAAATATCGAATATGGATATTGTTGGATACATCTCGACGAGTAGATTTCATATATATAAATTTTACGAATTTTGGATTTGTAGATTCGAAATTATGGATTTTTAAATATTTGATTTTTTTTATGAGCTGTTAAATGGTATATTGGTCATTTTTCATGGTCTTTTTAGTACAATGACTAAATTTATAAAATTGTATGAAGTTTTCTATTTTTACACACTTTTGATTTGGGTTGTTCCTTTCCCTAAAACCCCCATATTATAATACTATTCAACGCGAGCGGTTTACATGAAGGTAACGAAAACAATGTGAATAAAAAATTAATTAGAAAAAACATATATTGAAAGTAATGGAGAGGATAGAATCGTTTGACGTAAAAAGAGAGAAGTAAAGTGAAAGAATAAGAGATATAAATGAAGGGACAAAGAGATAAACGAGAGTAATAAAATTAGAGAGAGATATAAATTAATGAATAAAGTTTTGATGAGAGTAATAAAAGTGGAGACTTCAAATGTTGTCACATGGTATAATGTGGGATTAAAAAAAGTAATTCGAGAGAAAATTTTGATGGTAGTAATAAAAATAGGGAACGTCTATCCCCACACCCCTTGATACTCCCCCCCCACACCCTTTCAGTCCATAAAGACATTAGTATCCTTCAAGCTTTTAACTTTCTTTTTCCTAAGCTAACTTTCAAAATAAATAAATAAAAAATTAAAACTAACTTTGATAAAAAAAATATAGCTAACTAATTATATCTAATTTTGATTAAAAGAATAGCTAACATTCATTTAAAAAAAAGGTACACCTAACTTTGATTAAAAAAAACTGCAATTAACTTTGATAAAAAAAAATAACACAAACAACTAATTATAGATAACTTTGATAAAAAAAAAAACTTTAGAGTTAACTTTGATAAAATAAAAGAAAAAGTTGCAACTAACTTTGATAAAAAAATGCAATTAACTTTGATAAAAAAAAGTTACATTTAATTTCGATAAAAAAAGTTAAGCGAACTTTGAAAAATAAAAAATTGCAACCAACTAATTTCAGCTAACTTTGATAAAAAAAAAACTAGCTTTGAAAAAAAATTACAACTAACTAATATAAAAAAAATTATCACGTGTTTAATTTTTTTTATAGCTAACTAACATTTTAGTATGAATTCCATTAAACAAATTAAATATGTATATTAGTATTTTAGTATAAATTCCATTCCTTAAGGTTTGTTACTTTTAATCTTTTAGTTGTTATTTTTTTTAAAACACATGATAATTTTTTTTTTATTTTAGTCAGTTGTAATTGTTTTTTTCAAAGTTAGCAGTATTTTTTTTTCAAAGTTAGTTGTAATTTTTTTTATCACTTTTTTTTAATTAAAGTTACCTGTTATCTCTTTATTCATCAAAGTTTGTTGTAATTTTTTTTAATTAAATTTAGTTGTAGTTTTTTTTATCAAAGTTAATTGCAATTTTTTGTAATCAAAGTTAGTTGCAACCTTTTCTTTTATTTTATCAAAGTTAACTCTAATTTTTTTTTTATCAAAGTTAGCTATAATTAGTTGGTTGTATTTTTTTTTTTATTAAAGTTAATAGCAATTTTTTTAATCATAGTTAGATGTACCTTTCTAAAAAAATGAAAGTTAACTATTTTTTAATCAAAATTAGATGTAATTAGTTGGTTGAATTTTCTTTCATAAAAGTTAGTTATAATTTTTTATTTATTTATTTTCAAAGTTAATTTAGGAAAAAAAAGTTAAAATGCTTGAAGAATAGTAATGTCTTTATACATTGAAAGTGTCTATGAAGAGTATTATGGGGTGTACGAACGATCCCTAAAAAATAAAGACTTCAAATGTTGACACGTGTCATAATGTGAGACTACAAAATACTTTACATTTGAACATAATCAATGAATCAAATTCGTGTGCATTTAACTTTTGCAATTATTTGAAAGTTTAGAAATTATATTTGATGTTTAAAAGATGAAGTTTAGCTATTATTATTACGTGAATAAATGGAGGGTTAAGTAAAACATTGAAACAGGTAGATCTTGGGCTGAATAGACGAAATTAAACGTGGGGCCCAAAACAAAAACAGTCTTTGGCAATTGGTGCTCCCTACTCCCCAATTCAAACCTGATGCGGTCGCCGGAGCGTCAACATCGATGCTTTTGCATGCGTCAAAATTAATGGTCCATGACTCATCCCCAATCCACGCCCACACACAATCAAAACCTCCGACCCTCCCTTCTCTCTCTCTCCCCCTTATTTCCCAGCACCTAGGGTTTCTGCTTTTCCACTGTAAATTTAATCCAACCCAAACACAATGCTCTAAGTAAACCTCAGATTATACATTCACAAAATCCAACTCCCAGACTCCATAATAAACATTGATTGATGGCGAAGACAAAACCTGGCAAGAAAGACCTCGATTCCTACACTATCAAAGGCACCAGCAAAATCGTCAGACGTAACTTATTATCATATCTCTCTTCTAAAATCTCCACTTGTATACTGTAGTTGAACTAATATTGTATTTTTGCAGCTGGAGATTGTGTGTTGATGCGACCATCAGATTCCGATAAACCTCCGTACGTGGCACGTGTGGAGAAGCTGGAGGCTGATCATCGGAACAACGTCAAAGTTAGGGTTCGGTGGTACTACCGTCCTGAGGAGTCACTTGGCGGTAGGAGACAATTTCACGGAGCTAAAGAGCTGTTTTTATCGGATCATTATGATGTTCAGAGTGCTCATACCATAGAAGGGAAGTGCATTGTTCACTCTTTTAAGAACTATACTAAGCTTGAGAATGTTGGAGCTGAGGACTATTTTTGTAGATTTGAGTATAAGGCTGCCACCGGAGGGTTCACCCCGGACCGTGTTGCTGTGTGAGTTTTTCATTTTTTTTTTTGGTTTGGTAACAATTTGTTTTTGAAGTTTGTTATCATTAATGTTTGGGGTTTGGTTGTTAGGTATTGCAAGTGTGAGATGCCTTATAATCCGGATGACCTAATGGTGCAGTGTGAAGGGTGCAAAGACTGGTATACTTTGTTTGCACATTTTGAATTACGTAGAATTATTATATATGTACTTGTAACCGTGTTTTAAGGTTCAGCTTTGGTGGAGCAAAACTGGAAACTTTTCCAAATGTTTAAGAGTTGTAACAGAATTAGTCAATTCTTGGAAACCAATTGAAATGAAGCAACAAACCAAACTAGATTAAATCTGCAATGCCGTCTCAACCTATAATGCCAATTGTATAAGCATGCATTTTTTATTTTCCCAATCACATTGCATTATATCCACAGGTTTCTTTTGCAGTCACCATTCCTCGAATCAAATTTACTGTAGAGTTTTATTCCAAACACCCAGATACTAGCAATGACAAGGACTAAATGAAGGAAAAGAATGATAGATTCATGACAAAAAGCATAATAATCGTGTGCTATACTATATCTAACTTTCCAATCCTATAGCCACGTACTAGACAAGGTTGTCAAATGCTCCGATGATACAAGGATTCACCCTGGATATGATGATATAATATGACAGAGTAATTAACAGGAAATTCAATAGAAGAGATGAGAATAATGGAGATAAACACAAGGATTTAAGTGGTTTAGCCGTTGGCCTACATCCACTGTGCAAAATATGAGTGTTTCACTATAATGAGGTATAAATAGCCATTGGAGACACGGCATAAGCTTTCTCGCTAGAACTATTTTAGCAAAGTAACAATAGGATATCTAGAAATCGATCCCAACGAAGAAGACAAAGTGTGCCTTTATAGGGTGGGGGGTGCGCAGTGTCACACCTACCATGCATTCCACACCACCTAGGCTCAAGGAAGCGAAGTGTATTATTGCATCTTGCCTGGGTTTATTAGACGAGGTGAGCTTAATAACGCGCACGCTGGTTGGTTCAGGCGCAAGTTGCAAAAATGGCACAGCGACAAAAAAGCCACACCTTATTGAAGTTTTTAACAAAAGACCCAATATTTATTTAGGTAAATCGTTTGTTGACTTCTTTTGTATATCTGCCCAACATATGTAATTAAATTATAAATCCCAATTTTAGTATTATACGGGCAAAACCAAAATATAACGAAGGTGCGCAACTACACATATAATTGATTAATAGGTCCTAATATTGTTTTTTCTTTTTTCACTTTCTAATGAGAACCAACAATATAAACTACTCTCCCCTTAAGTATCGAACGATTACAATTTGGGGGGTGGGGGTGGGGGGTGGGGTGTAAACCCTTATTTATAGTAATCTAGTGAACTAGAAGACTAATTTTCGTTACCTAAACGAATTAGGGGATGAATCCCTTGTTAAAGATAAAGACTAAAATCAAGGTAATGTTATGTGTAAAAGGACTTTACACACGTTTACCAAATGCATTAAAGTGTTGCACATACACTAAGAGTACAACACTTTTAATGCATTTAGTGCACACTCTTGCTCTACATAAAAGATAATTCTTCTCTCTCGCTCTCTCTCCCGCTTGATCGAAGTTGGGGAGAATCCTTGAACATCATTCTCCACTATTTAAAAGAGTTCGCCTCGAACTCAAAGATGTTTGCCGGTGGTGTTGGGTAGGAGATGAGGGAGGCGACTAACATCTTTTTGGGCAGTAGGGCTTCGTCATCGGTGACCAAAGTGGTGCAGTTCGGGTAATGTGCAATGTTTAATCACCTTGTGCCAACAAAACTAGGGGTGGAGTTTCGTGTTTTTGGTTGTGATTGGGCGTGACACGACACGTCGACAAGTACCATTTAGACATGAAAATGACAACATGATTTTTTTTTACCTAATACGAACACGACCGGCATGATTAACGCGATTAATAATTTTTACATCAAATTAAACATGATAATGCATGGAAACACGAGTAAAATACGAACAACACGATACAACATGACTAACACTAGTCATAATTTTGATACAAGCATGACACAAAATGGCTTCGTTTTTGGGATGGCAATGGGGCGGGGAGGGGTGGGGTGAGGCGGGGCGGGTGGAGCCTAGGGGAGTAGTCTCTTTCCCCATGCCTGCTCCCATCCCCATTTTTTTGGGTCGGGGAATCCTTGTCACAGTTTGGGTTCCTGTGGCATCCTTTTTTTTTTCTTTTTTTATTTACAAGTTGGTGATGGAACATGTCTAAGTTTTAGCAACTATTATTAGTTAATAATCCAAATGAGCAAAAAATTTAAACACTAAGAGTGGGTTCAATCGCGGTGACAAGTTCGAGGGTTGAGAGCGACACTCGTCACTTGAGGTTCAGATTGTTGTTCAATTAGAGACTGGCTAGGCGACGGTGGGAGATGGGTTTTGGAAGAATATTGCGAATGAGAATGAACCCCAGTTTGAGTTTCCTAATTACTAAAATCCTCTCTACAATAAGTAAATGTTTTAATGTTTTTAAGTGAAAATATATAGACGTGTGAAATTTCTAACCCCTACTGTAATGGTTTCTTCTCATAACATTAATAGGGCCTTTTTGATTTTACCCCTTGCAATAATATCGTATTTTGACTTGGCCTGAGAAGATGAAAAATTATAGATAACTCTTAGATTCTAACACCGTTGCTTTTTCGTTAAAAAAACACTCAAATTCATATTTTGACTTACCCCCAAAATCCAACCTCTTAGCCCTAGTTTCAAAAATCATAACCTTTCTTATTTGCCACAATCAATCAAGTAGTTTATGAGAAAATTAAAGGTGAATATATGAGGTACAAAACCATGCCTTTTTGTTTTCAACAAAGTATCAATGGCCTGATTAGACATTCCAAGGGTGACATAAACCTTAACTAATGAGTCAAAGGCTCGACCTAACGAATTTTTGGGGGTGGACGTTGTCAAGTCCCTCCATCAGTGCTTCAAAGAAATTCGAAAGGTCTTTTTTTGAGTTGAGAATAGGTCCAACATGATAGAATCCAGGCCCTTGTGCATTCCCTAAGAATAAAATATCTTAATGATAGCCATGGTAATGGAAACATCATGCATAAACCCGCGTTCCTTCAATTGACGAAAGAAAGAGAATGCGAGAGAAGGTTTCTGATGTAAACTACACGTCAAAGGCCCAAAACAAAACAAACGACAATTTTTAGAGAGAGAATCTAAAGATGTATTAAAAAAATGAAGGTCCTTTTCAAATGAGGCTTACACGGGTATTTATAAGAGTAAGAGGAGACTTGGACTACAAGAAATGCCCTAATTACTAATATGCCCTTATTAGCCTCATCACCTTACTCAATTACAAAATATCTATAGAAAGGAAGTACATCAAAAATAGAGAAAGAGAAAAATAACAAGATTGGACAAAATTTACAAAATATAATAAAAGTAGATCCAAGTCACATCACCCTCCTCCCTAAAAAAGAGTTCGTCCACGAACTCAAGGAGGGATTCCCACTGAGTCGGGCTCCACAATAGTGATCAATGGATGGCGAGGGGGCTCGTCGGACTCATCGAGATAATCTGAAGGATGCTCCATTGTTAAAAGGGCGTGACGACGTGGAAGAGAGCAATCTGAAGCTCGATGCCCAACGACGCCTCAGTTGTAGCATTTGAATGTAGGAGGGCTCAAAGGTGTAGTCGCGAGGGTAGTAGAGGTGACCAGGGCAGTAGTAGTGGGAGCAGATACAAGAGTAGGAGCAGTAGCTGGAACCGAAGGTGGTGGAGCTCGGGAAGAGGGTAGAGCCACTGGTACAAGGTGGTAAGCCTCTACCTTAGTAGCGTACTCAACCGCCTTTAGAAATGTCGGTATCTCTCGCTATTCTAGATCGCGCTGAATGTAAGGTTGGAGACCCAAAATATAGCGGCTGATCCGCTGATCCTCTATCTTAGGAGCATGAGCCCTAATGCAAAGGAGCTTGAACTATTGTGTGTGCTTTACCACTTTAGATGTCTCTTGTCGGAGAGACTGTATGCGAGCAAAAAGATCACGCTCGTATGTTTATGGGATGAATGAGGCCTGAAGGGTGGCCTTCAGCTCTGGCCATGTCTGAATAGGGGTAGTCCGGCTGTTGTTCGACGACAACACATTTCATTCCACCAAACTCGGACAAATCCCTAAAATTTGGTGGCAACAAGAAGAACACAAGAGCGGCCTTGAACCCCCTTGTAATCAAAGACCGTTTCCATAGCAGCTAACCAGTCAATCATGGCATCGGGTGAGAATCGTCCATCGAACATCGGGACATCAGTGCGTATACCGCCGTGGAGACTCCGAGAAAGTAGTTGAAATGCCACAGATAAGGGGTTTCCATCTTGATGTGCGTCAAGGCCCATCACATCACCTGGCATAGGCGCAACATAATCGACAGGCAAGGGTGGCATATAGACGAGGAGGTACATGCTGGACTACTGGAGGTGCAAGAGAGTCGCGGGGGTAATGTGGACACGTGCCAATCAAATGGCTGCGCTCACCACAATAGAAACACTGGCGATCCCGTCTGGGGCGGATCCACATGGAAGGAAGGTGGGGCAAGTGCCCCACCCCAAATCTCAAATTCAAAATTTTACCCCTATAAAATCGTAAATTTAGAGTTGTGCCCCACCCTCCCCAAAAAAAATTTCAAAATTTCACCTCTAAATTTTTTCAAGCCTAAAAATAATTTCGGGGGCTTTCGCCCTCGAATCCCGTCAATGGTTTGTACCCCACTCGAAATAAATTCCTGGATCCGCCTCTGGATCCTGTAGTGGCACAAAGCAAGAAGTATCAGGTGGAGGTATCCACTAAAAAATGCTGCGTTGGGGGTCTCCGACATTAGAGGAGGATGAAGATATGGTATAAACTTTGGATAGGTGGTGGTGGGAAGGTGTATGGGACGGTGGCAGCATATATAATGGTTGATGAGGGAACGAACGCGGATCAGGGGGTCGGGGGGCGGAGGGCGATATACCGTATTTAGAATTTCCAAGGAGAAGTGGGGGTTCTGCCGAGGCCAAGTGGTGCGGGCGGATTTTCGAGGGTTTTGGTATTTTCGAGTAGCTTGGGATTTTCGCAGAGGCTGAGAGTCTCAGCGGTCTTCTGAGGCTTTCGGGGTTTCCAGATTTTCTAAAATTTTTGAGCAGTCCGGAACTTTCGTCGCCGCCGAGGGTTTCAGAAATCCTGTTGGGTTCGAGGGGTTCATGAATTTGGTAGGGGTTTTCGAAATTTCTTCCACCGCAGAGGAGTTCAAGAGGTCTGCCGCCGAGAATACTTATGAGAAACTTGGAATTTTCGAGTCAGACTTTATGTCAAGTCCTAGAGCAATGTTTAAAAAGGCGCTCGACGCGTACGCCTCGAGGCGAGGCTCTGAAAAAAAACCTCTAGGCTGAATTTGAGGCTTACGCCTCAATGCGCCTCATGCCTCGCCTTGCGCCTTTTTGCTGAGGCGCAGGAAGGGAAAAAAAACTATTTTTTTTTAAAGGTTAAAGTTCTTCATTTTTCTAAAATTGCACTTAACTTAAAAAAAATGTTGTTTTAATCTACTAACTCTTATTCTTTTTCTATTTTAGTTTAGTTTTGAAATTGCACTTAATTTTGTTTTTCTTTACTAATTTGTTTGAAATAAGTGTATAAATTTGTTTGAAACTATATTTTGTTATAAATATATAGTTTGTTTGAAATAAATGTACTAAATTAACTTCAATATAATTTTTTTTAAAAGGTTTCTGTTTTTTTATTTTCAGCTTAGATTAATATGTTTTCTTTAACTTATACTAATATATTTTAAAGGTTGCTGTTTTTTTTAATAAACTTAGGTTGATATGTTTGATTGTTTTTTTAATAAATTTACTATTTTTTTAATCTTAGCTTGAAAATCAATGTTTTTTTAATAAATTTGCTTGTTAAGTTGCATTGATTAATTTATTGTCATATTATAAAATAACCAATATGAGAATGAAGCTAAAAAAATGATTTTGCCAGTACGATTTTGCATTGATTAATTTATTGTCATATTGTAAAATAACCAATATGTTAAAATTGATTTTCTTTTTCTAAAAAGTTATCTCGGGGTGAACAAAAAAAGGTGAAACTATGTGAGAAAACCCTCAAGGATGTTTTTTTTTTGTAGTTTTATTTTATATTTCTTTGTTATTTATTTTTATGGTTTTATTAGTATTTTTTAAATATTATTTTGCTATTTTTTTTTCTCTTTTCGGTGAGGCTTATGCCTCAAACGCCTCAAGGCTTACACCTCGCCTCGCCGCGACTAAAACGCCTCGCCTTTCGCCTTTTTAAACATTGTTCGAGAGGTTTTAGATTTCCGAGTGACTCGAATTTCCGGTCGAGGCCTTTATGATTTTTGCTGCCAATGGGCTCGGAATTTGCTCTTCGATCGAGGTGCTCAGGATTCTGGTCGGGGCCGAGGATTTCAAAAGATGGGATGAGGACCTCGGGATTTCCTGTTTTTCCGAGAAGGACGAAATCGTGGTTTTTTTCGAGAGGCTCGGCAAGTCTGGCGAAGCCGTCGAAAATTTGGCCGAGGATTTCGTGATCAAGGTTGCCGCCGCTAGAGGGTTCTTTTTCGGGTCTTCGGGAGGTTGGCTCCGGTGGATCGATCACGGCGGTAGGTGGCGGCGTTTTGGAGAAGAGGCGGAAGAGGTCGTCAAGTTTTTGGCTTAATTCTTTAACTTGTTGGGCAAGTTCTTGGTTACTTTGCCTCATTTCTTGAACCCCCTTTTGATGTCGATTTGATATCTTAGGGGCTATTGAAAGTGTAGCGTACGATTTTTTTTTTGATAATCAATACGCTAATACACCAATCGGGGAACGACACCTCGTTCTGATACCAATTTGATGTAAACTACACGTCAAAGGCCCAAAATGAAACAAACGATAATTTTTAGAGAGAATCTAAAGATGTCTTGTATTAAAAAAATGAAGGTCCTCTTCAAATGAGACTTATATGGGTATTTATAAGAGTAGGAGGAGATTTGGGATACAAAAAATGTCCTAATTACTAATATGCCCATACTAGCCTTAACTCTACTCGAGTACAAAATATCTACAAAAAGGAAGTACATTAAAAATAGAGAGAGAAAAATAACAAGATTGGACAAAATGTACAAATGTATTAAAAGTAGGTCCAAGTCACACATCAGTTTCGTTGAAAAGTCATTCAAGATTTGAGTTATTTACATGTGTATTCAACTGCTTGCCTCCACTTGATACCAATTGTTCATCGGAGCCTGAGCTCTACCAGTATGAGGGCACTACCAAACCTGATTTAATTCCGATAAATACATACTAATCCCAACTATTAGGGTGAAGAAGGGAGAAGAAGTATTAGGGTTAAGAGGTTAGATTTGCGGAGAAAGATGAAGTGGGGGAAGAACAAGGGTATTTTTGTCCAAAAAATATAAGGGGCAAGTGAAAATATGAATTAAAGTGATTTTTAACAAAAAAATGACGATATAAGAATCTAATGGGTTCTCTCTAATTTTTCATTTCCCAAGTGGTCAAGTCAAAATACTTTATTATTGCAGGGGGTATAGTAAAAAAAGTCCAATAAAATATATTGAATAGTTATGTAAGTAACTATATTTTAATATATATTATAATTTTGGGAATCTCAGCAGGTAGAGGGATGTGTTGTCGAATATAGACACGTAATTGAGTCCGGATATGATATGATGCAATCATGCGATGATGCGAGGAATTTGAATAAAATAGAGTTCGAATACGACAAGGATACTGTATGATATATGTATATAATATATTATAATTATATATGTTCTTTTATGAAATACGACAATTTTAGTGTTGGCGTACTCAAAAACAATTTGCTGACAATGATACTAACAAGAGTAAATAGTAATTGCGAACTATCATTTATAATTAAGTTGTTAATTACAATTCATGGAGCACTACTAACCTTACATTCATTCTCTAAAAATGATAAGAACAAAAGAGCAACCAAGAAATTATATTAGTGATAAAAATAAGACAATACTCAGTTGCAAACTTACAATTTTCACGTGATAAAAAAGACCATAAAAACTCTTGAAAACGAGATACAATGTTGAAATACCTTTACGGTTAGGAGTTGGGTCTTTACTAATCCTAGTTGGGCCTTTTCTTAGGGGTGACTATACATGTTTTTGGGTCGTGTTTGGGGACGACATGACAAGGTTTTTTTAGATAGACTTAATGTTTATTTTATCATACATGAACATGACCCGTATAGAATAACACGATTTCTTAAATTTTATACTGAATTTAACCGACGAATAAAAACACGATTAACACGACAAGACATGACTCATAATTTTGACATGAAGTTGACACATGACGACTTTGTGTAAAAGATCCGACATTAGCACGACATGTGTTAATTTGGCGCATGGTTCAAAGTCGCGGTGCCGGTCTATGACTCAAACGCTCAATTTTTGACTCTGTATCGGTATCGGTCTCGGGCGATACGCAAACTATACACTATTTAGAGAATTAAAATAATGGAAAAAAATACAGAAAAAGTTTAGAATTAAGAATAAGAATATGGCTCAATTAAAAAAGTACAAAATCACCATTTAGTATACATAACATTGTCTAATTGTTTATACCGAATTATCATTTAGTATGCATAACATTGTCTAAATCAATATATATTTAGTAATATATTCTTCGTGAATGTTATAATAGTATCTATTACTAATTAAGGATATATATAATTTAAATAATCATACTCTTAAGGATGCTTTAAGGATAGATGAATAATGATACATATTAATGCAAATAAAAAAGAAGGTTAAATGGGAGATAACCCTTTTAGTAACACTACAAGAAAAGAAATGAGAGATTTAACCAAAAATTCCGATCTGCGACCAAGAAACATGATATACCTTGTACCGAATTGAAAGTGATTACTCAGATCGTGATATATATGCAAAATCGAGGCTCAATTGAGTGAGTTAGAAGTTGAGATAGAGAGATCGATGCTTAGTAACTTCTACCATCTCGATCGATACTATTGTGGTATGCTGACATGGGCCGATTCTACCGATATGAGCCGATACTATCGAGAAATTGCCGATATAGGGATTCACACCAATAATCGAAAACTCAACTCCTAACTCGTAATCGGATCCGTGGGTACCGATACCTAGTCAACTCGGCCGCATCGTCGCGGTACGGCTTTGACTTTGAACCATGATTTGGCGGCATTTTGTGACGTGTTTTCTTGTCGTTTCTAAATTTGTCGCCCCTACATTTTCTTGGGTATCAATGGGGTTCACAGAGGTCTTTTTGGAAAAAAGGTAACCTAGTTGGACCTTTTATTAGGGGTACTATTCATGTTTTTGGCTCGTGTTTGGGGACGACATGACAAGGTTTTTTCTAGATAGACTTCACGTTTTTTTTTATCATGCATGAACATGACCCGTAAAAAAACACAACACGACATGACTAACACGATTTCTTAAATTTTACACTCAATTTAACCGAATTAAATAATTCGAATAAAAACATGATTAACACGACAAGACATGACTCATAATTTTGACATGAAGTTGACACATGAAGACTTTGTGTAAAAGATCCGACATGGGCACGACATGTGTTAATTTGGTGGCGTTTCGTGATGTGTTTTCTTGTCGTTTCTAAAATTGTCACCCCTACATTTTCTTGGGTATCAATGGAGTTCATAAAGGTCTTTTGGAAAAAGGGTTTCTTTCTGAATGAGTTTTGACCGTTTTGATTTATATGGCTTAATGGTTTTGACTTTTAAAAAATTACAATAAGACTCCTGTCGTATCCCCGAAGTATGCCTAACGTATTGGGACATATCCAAGCCCAATCTTGAGGTCAAAATTGCGTGTTTGGTCAACAAATACGGATTTGAAGTATCAAATACATTCAAAGCCATATCGAGATCGTATTCGTATCCAATACTTCACTTATGTTATTTTTGATGGATTCGTGCTACTTAGGTAAGGGACCTTAATCCCCGTCCCCGCTCAAAATAATTTGGTTATTAAAATTAGCCCCGACCCCTTTCCTGAATTTAACCCCTTGTACCCAACGCGATCGGGTTGGACCCGTGCGAACTCAAATTTGTGGTAATATTGCCATCCTTAAAGTGTGTAAGAACACCCCATACCAACACGACATTTTCGGTCAATTTCGTCTCTTTTCATGTCATGGCATGTTTAAAATTGCCACTCCTAGCAGAAATGGTGCGAAGGGGACCCATTGCAGAGAGAGATTCTTTTCTATTTTATTATTATCCATCAGTCTATAGAGTCCATGTTATAAATTTGTTATATGTTATATTTATGTCTCTAGTTAATTTTTACTATAAATAAGGCCTTTGTTCAACATTTTATTTTGATTAGAGTTTAGTTGAAATTGTGTGTTTACATCAAAGTTGTATCAAAGCAGAATCCGTCCATTGACTCGTAATCTAGATCGATGACTATGCCTTTTAAGAAGTCAGACTACGTGGAGGTCAACCAATTGTTAACCTAGGTTCAAGCCTTGGTCATGTCCCCACTCCCACCTAACCTAACTCCCATGGGCATAACTACTAGTAGCCTCGCCGGTGGCGGTGGTAATCTTCGCCACCAGCTTGTCCAATGCCATCTTGTCATTGTTAAACCCTACTTCTTCTCGTCTCTCCATGCTACCCGTGCCATGACTTAGTGCCGCCGCGAATCATCTCTACATGCTATGTACCATTCCCTAGGTCAATTGCTGCCCATAACCTTCGTGCCCCCCTATATGGGCTATGGCCCAACTCCTATCACCCGCTTCGCCTATGATCGCCCACGCTACGGCGCTGATCCATCGTTTCTTTAATCACTTATTGACATTGTATGATGGGTTTAATGATAAACCTCCCACCTTAGCACTAATGTGCAATCAAGACAAGGCAAAGCATACTCACTCATTTACAAGCCTCACCAAAGAAGTACAAGCGACTCAGTACAACACCTTATGAGTATAAGCAATTCATGCAAAGTATAAGATCCCTCGGTATGAGGGACGGACCAAGTCCGACTAGGCTTGGGAGAGCTTTCATGCTTTTATCGAGGGAGCTTATCCATGAGATTCTCGGAGGGAACTTGATTAAAGGATAAAGACTAATGTTAAGGCTTTGAACTCGACCATTCCGATCACGCTAAGTAAAGCACTAAGGTGGTTCCTACTCGAGGTCTTTCGAAACACCTCATTAGCATGCATTATCAACCACATGTTTTTGGAAGCAAAATGTATCTTTTATGAGATCTTTCACAAAGCATCAAATCAGATCTGACTTGTCAAATCACAAACATACCTTGGGCTGACAGCTGGTAGGTCTGGAGGACATAAAGTGCGCTGACAAGCCACCTGACTCAAGCAACTGGTCCATCAGAATTTCAATCACATCTAATGCTCTCGACGTGTTAGGTACGCAATGCTTCATTGGGGGTTACTCTAACCTTTTACACTATAAAAGAGAGGTTTTGGTGAGCATTTAAGATCATCTTATCATTCCTTGCAAGCAATTCGCATATTTTTAAGAGCTTAAACACATTTTTCGAAAATCATTTACAGCAAATCATTGAGCGATTACTCCACTTTTTACCAAGAACATTTCTTATTTACTACAATCATTCAACATTTTACTCATATTGGTGTTTCTCTGCCTATTCACGTCTGTTTGGAGTGCTGTTCCCTCTCCCTTCGAATCAGGAGTTCCCATTTATTATCACCACCCTTGTATTTATCGTTCATTATTGCCCTATTGAATAATATACCATTTTTGTTTTCTGTATCACATCAATAGTCTTTTATCATTAAATGGGTTATGCCCCAAGGGTTGGCCTAAGCACCCCAAATTTCACTACTCTTTAACAGACAAAACTCTTGTTAGCCTTACTAGTGTTCAATCCCTTTACCCCCATCCCTACCCCTATTACCCCTACACTTACCCGTTGATGGCAGCCTCGCACTATAGGGTCACTTCAACTAATTGTCAACCCTCAACCTCCCACGGGGTAGTACTAGCTTTCTTGCCCTAGGCCAAGTTGGTGGATTTGCTTCCGCCCATCATTGTTGATCCACTAGTGGACGGGTCTTATGAGGATTAGGAGATCGAGTTTTAAGTATAGGATGCATTTATCTGAGTTCCGTTTATCCTGATGCTAGTCGTATGCCCTTAAGTGAACCATTGCTGTGGCCCCCATTATTGTTGCTTTTAAAGACTGTATCACCGCTTTTCTCCGATTGACGTCTCGTGTTTGCTAGGGATTCCCATGAGTATCTTCTTAGGAATATCTTTGACATCTTTGTCGAGGATTATTGGGATACTCGTATTTTAGGTTCCGAGATGTGGAGTCATAGTGTTGGTTACTTTTACCCACTTGTTGGGACGAAAGAAAATATAAAATTCTTGTGATCATTCCTTTTGAGATTGATGAGTTGGTTTGCATGGGTTTGTAGGCATCACTATGAGGATCGAATTTAGGATGCGTTTGAGTTGGGCACTGATTTGACTATTCGATGCATTGCGCTGAAGTATTGGGTTGCGATTGTTGCATTTCGAGCAAGATCTGTTGCCCAATAGCTTTTATTTGGGCGCATGGCAACCAATGTTTGAAATTTGTTAACCGATATGTCGACAAATTGCATGGTCGGCTCATTTTCCAAGCGGGGAGCTCATTAAGGATAATTAATATGCACAGATATTGAATCTTTTTGAGTTCGAGGCGAAGTCCTTTCACGAAGTGGAGATTGATGCAACGGGTTTCCTTCCCTTTTGGGAGTCCAACAAAGAGATACTTATTTTTATTTTTTTTAATTTTTATTATCTATTAGTCCATCTCTAAGCAAGAGTATATGCTTACTATAGGTTTATCTATTAGTAGAGCGTTGAATTGAAGATGTTTTGGGGCGACTTACGTGGTGGTGGGACTGGACATTAGAGAAGGCCCCGACTGTTTTGGGGCGACTTACGTGGTGGTGGGAGATGCAGTGACTGTTCTTAGAGTGAGCTGAAACTCTTCCACACGAAGGGTGTGTACTCGTAAGCGACATGTGGGACTTGTTCCTTGGAGAGCAAGTCTTGGTATTGTGAGCAACATTCCACGATTGCCGAAGTTTGTCGAGCACGTGTGTAGAAGAGTTAGAAATGCTCGGTATAGTCAGTGAAGAAGAGTGTAAAGAGATCACAGTCATAGTTGTGAGGGTGGAACCGTACGCGCAAGATACCTTCAACTTGGCCCAAGAATGAAGAGCTGGTCGTCGATCAAGTGTGCGGCGGCAAGTGAACTCTTACCACCAAACACGTGCAAAACCTCAAACTTGGTGGCGATGAGATGTACACATTTGACACCTGAGATACACTATAAACAAAGATGGACTCCATAGCATTGATTCAATAAATGAAAGCATCGAGCGCATGAGGTCTGTTAAAAGCGGGCACGTTGATTCGAGTGTCACCCTGCATCTTGCATTCCAGAATGTGCAGAATTTGTCCCCTCTTGTATCCAACAAAATCATCTTCTTCACGTGCAGACTGCAAGAGGGGAGAGACAGTTTCCTTGAGAATATGTGCCTCGACGGGTTGACTTGGGGAACAACGTGGGGCTCCGTCCCATGGTTGGGAGGGGCATACGTTTGACTCATGGCCAAACCCAAAGTGTACATCTGGTGAGTCCGGTGGAGTGTCGCGAGTAATACCTTGTTGACTGTAAGGCTTAAGAGACCACTACTGATTGCGATTAGTTTGAGGTGGGGTCCTTGGTTGGCCTTGACTTGAGGTTGGCTGGGTGTGGGTCGACAGTGTCCATTTGGGCGGGTGCTCCGCGAGTTGGGTCGGAGTAGGGCGCGAACCGCCGTACTGCATCACTAAGCCGTTAAAGGGACTGCAACCAATGGGCAAGCATTGCCGCTGGCGGTGTGTGACGTGTGTCAGGATAGCTTTGGAGGTCCGAGTGGAGGAGGTTAGGGTTGATTGTTTTAGCAGGATATATTTTGCGTTGGAATCTACAATCATTTGAAATTAAAATACGGCTTTGGATGTATGTGAAAGTGAAAACACAATAACATCTATTACGGAACCTGCAGGAAGAACTAGTTGGGGTGAGATGATAAAATACTGCTCAGACTTGTGCCCTCATGCGCCGGGGTAAAAATTGTTTTAATTTGAAGGATGATATGCTTTAGGCTTTTAACATACTTGAAGTTCAAAATGAGAATGGGTTAAGGTAGCGAGTAACATTTTTTTTTTCCCCTTGGTTTTACGATATGTTGAGTTGAGCTCATCTAGAGTGAAACATTTGCTGAAGTATTTTTCGCTTTTCAGTTTGAACGGAGGGAAAATTCCGATTTAATGCTTGTTAGAATTGTGGTCAGCCTTAAGGATATATCATTGCAATTTCTTTTCTTCTTTTCCCCTGCTACTCCAACTGATGTGTGTATGTCTATATGACACTATCTGTAGGTGGGTTCCCTTGATATATAAACCCATATTTTGCAGGTTTCATCCATCTTGTATGGGTATGACCATTGAAGAAGCAAAGAAATTAGAACATTTTTTATGTTCTGATTGTTCATCTGATGATGATGCCAAAAGATCCTTGAACTCTTTCCCAGTATCGCCACCTGTTGATGCCAAGGTGAGAATGCCTTTTTTTTTCAGTTTGGGACAAAAAACGTTTCCATGTGTTATTATTAATAATTGAATATATATTTATATTTATGTCTATATGTTCAATGCGGCATCTCATGTTGATTGGCAGGCTTTGCTAGTTCCTGAGATTATCCTAGTATAGGCCAGCCGAATATAATAAGATTTGGGCCGATATAGTTCATGCATTTATAAATGATTTCAAACCTGCGTACGTGTGTTTACTTATTCAAGACATAGCACTAAATAAATTTGTCTCTGATGCATCTGCTATTGTATGCTTTCACAACAGTAGCATCCTACATAGAATAAACAAACGTGTACCGAATTCACACTTATCTTGCTGGCAAGTTCCAATAAATAAAAATCCAGAATTCGGAAAAATCGGAAAATCGGCAAAAATCGAAAATTCACAAAATATATTAAAAATCCAGAAATTCCGGAAATTCCAAAATTTCAAAAAAATAAATTATGGATTTTCGATTACTCGAAATTCTCATTTTAAAGAAACAAAGAAAATGGCTTAACCCAACATGTAAATACATGAGGATTTGGCCCATTGTTTCATTTGTGTAGAAGTTAGGAGGATACTCTCCTTTTATATAGCATATTTTGGAGCCCTCTCCCTCGTCCAACTGATGTGGGATATGAGAAACTTTCAAAAAATCGGAAAAGAAATCGGAAAATCAGAAATTCAGAATTATTTCTGATCCGATTTTTTCCTCAAAAATTGGAAATCGGCAAACTAAAATTTCATTCCAAATTCGGAAAAAATCGGATCGGAAAAATCGGAAAGTTCGAAAAAAAAAAACACACTGAGAAAAATAGATGTTGTAGAGGAGCACATGGGCCTTTTTTCGTTCCAGATACAATATCGTCAATACACAGGATTATCAGTTACCAGTTGGGCCAACTTTCCTCCCCGAACCTGGTTATACGAAGAACAAGTTCTTGTTAACTTTAGAGAACCACCAGCTATATGCAGTTGTCATCCGATACCTTTCTCCTCGCCTGGAGGATGGATTTAGGGTGCTGGACGATACGATTTGAGTTGATATTTTGTTATTCGATGTTCTTTTGTCCATTACTGAACTTTTGGTCTAATTTGTTAAGTTTGACAAACTTGATTAGGCTTTGATACTTTTTCCTTGTTGAAATCTTTGGGTGTGTTCGATAATAAATATTTGCCATGGCAAATGTGAAAAGAGTCCACATTTTTTTAACTTTTGAGGTGTTTGCTTGTACTAGTTTACCTTGGAAATTTTTTCCACCAATTAAGAATTTACAACTTTTTAAAGCATGAAAATTTGCCTTTTCCAACTTTATTTTCTCACCTTTCATCCAAAGAAAAATTTGCGAAGGTAACTATTTTCCATCCTTTTACCCAACTAGAATCAAACACGGAAAAAGTTTTCATGGAAAAATTGAACTTGGAAAATTTTGGCTTGGAAAATTTTGCCTTTTCCATCTTTTCTATCATACACGCCCTTAGTGAATCTTGGCGTGTGTTTGATTTCAAAGTTGGAAAAGATTAAAACATTTCATTTTTATGGGAAGTTGGCAAAAGAGTGGGAAAACAGATGAATGGGTTGGTGATGTTAACGGAAATGGGTGTCTGATTATCAAATCTATAGAAAATGGCTCATGAACTCTTCTATCATCTGGAACATAGCTCTAATTCAACAACTTGAGTGCTTAGAGCCCTATTTTAGCCATTAGCTAACTACCACTTCCAGTTAATGATTAATTGCTCAGTTGGTCCTTATATAGGAGGAAAAGAAAGTGGGGACTTTGAGAAAGGGTCGTGCTAAAGACACCCCCATTTTTTCTCCCGGGCACGCAACACAACTTTGTAAAGACCATGCACAATCACTTTAAAGCATGTTGTGGTGCCGGAGAGAAAAAATGGGTGTGCCTTTAGCACTCCCCTTTGAGAAAAAGTTCCATTGTATCCTTTTTGGTGTCTATGAGGGATCAAATTATATAGTAATCACGGTTGTCAATACCGACCGTATTGCGTATCATATCGGTATCGTATCGTTAGCAAAACGATATGTATCGGGTATAGTATCGTTTTTGGGGGTGTATCGGTGATAGGATGTGTATCGGGTGATACATACGTATCGTGCGATACTTTCCAGCGCACTGAAAAAAGCCCTTAAATGATGCCATTCAACTTAGAAAACAAAAACTTTGAACAAAACCCACTCAAATATCAATAAACGACTAAAAGTATTTCAAAAAGCAAGAGGGTTATGTGATAAGAGGTAAAAAACCCGAAGAGATTCAGGAGAAGAGGAGAGAAAAAACTTTGATTTCTACTCACAGATATGATTTGAACTCTTCTCTTTGATTTCAATTCACGAATATTTCTCCTCTCCTCCCTTTTCTTCTTCAAAGAGAAGAGTCGATTTTCTCCTCTCCTCTTCGGCTGAGTGAAAGTGAGTTTTATTTTGGTGGCGGGTCTTCTGTTTGTATGCTAAAACATGTAGTGGGATTTTTGTATACTAAAATATTGTCCCAAGACTATAACATGTATTACATATTATAATTTATATGTAGTGGGGTTTCTGTTTGTATACTAAAATATGGATGATATTATTGTTTATTGGTATATTCGTAAACTAAACATAGATTACATATAATAGATTGAAACTTCTAAGTTCTAACGTTCTCTTTTGGAATTTTAATGATGATTTATTGGTGGATACTTCAAAAATTAACTTTTGTGGAATTTTGTTAAGTGTGATGGTTGGAAGATGACATATTGCTTATTGATAGTAGATAAAAATTCATATTTTGATGTTAAAGATATTGAAACGTATTATATTGCATGTAATTTGTGTTAGATTGTCTTTTATTTCGTTTTAGGTATCTATGCACATATATTAGTATATAATTATTAAAAATTTGAGTGTATCGTGCGATACGATACGAAACACAATACGATACACATTTTTTGGAAAAACGATACGCCTCCGATGCGTGTTTTGACAACCTTGATAGTAATGTTAAAGGCATTACTCCTACGTATTTTATTTACAAGGACTAAGGAGACTCAACTGGCTCATTTGAAGCCTTCATTGTCTTTGTAGATAACTTTCTTCAGGGCATAGATTTGTTATTTTTTATACTATTTCCGTAGTGGGTTGTGCTGCAGTTTTGACCCCTTTCTTAACACGATATATATCTACAATGATAACGAACCAACGCATTTCCATTTTTGTCGATTACCTCATATTGGACATTTGATGATCCTGTAATTTCTGTCCTAGTCTTAACAGATTGTTATGCTGAAACAAAAATTCACTGTGTGTTCCTCGAATCACTGGCTTACTATTTGTTATAGTATGTGATTGAAATACTTAATTGCCAAATTTTTTGCGCCCACTTTGCATCAGAGCATCTCCAATGGGTAGGACACCTGCTGCTATAACTTCAGAGGTTGATGCTCCCAATGGGAAACCCTTGAGTTTGTGATGGATGGGATAGTATTCACTTAAGTTTAAGCAAATTCAAGGGTGGGCAATAGTTTGAGGAACACCGAAATTATGTTAGACGACTAACAATATTTCTTAAAGTGAAGACGGGTGAGGGTTAGGAGTCCCAATTTCTGGGAGGATTATGGTCCGCTGCCCCAATTTGTGAGATGGATTTGTCTCCTCTGCCTGAGGCTATCCGACTTAAAAAATATATTCAACATTTATTTTAGTTGTATGGTACAATATTTTGGTGATACGGATTACACTCTTCTATCTTGCATTTCACTTGAATCTTATTTTAAAATCATGTTTTTTAAACATTAAACAAATGACTATACTCCCTATGCCTATTTGAATGTATTTCAATGTCCATTATATGTGTTCGAATACGGATCTAAAAACTCCCATTTCTTCCTTTGTATATTCATTCTCCAATTCTCTTCATCTTCACTTCATTTCTTTTGTCCACCACAATGGTATATCGATTGCAGTTGTAATAAGAACCTAATTCCAATTGAAGATGAAATGGTTTGCCAAAGCTATGTTAAATTTACATCAGATCCGATTAATAAAGACTCTAACCGGATGATGTGTTTTGAGGCAAATGGGCGCGTGCAATAGGAAATTTCCATCTGGCATTTACTGGAAGATATTAGTTAATAGTCTTCTAAAGCAATTTACCCACATCCGCGCAAGTGATGCTGTATGTTTCAGAATTAGCACATTGACATTAAACTTCTCACAATAGTGGGACATAACATCCGGATTGATAAGTTGTACAATTTTCAAAATTGAGATTTAAAATTCTTTGTACCTTCTTTTAACAACTTTAAAAAGCTTTCGCTATATATGTAGGTAAATCAAGCTCGAGAAGATTATCAACAGGATAACAAGGGCAAGCCCTTAATATTTGACAAATGTTTTTAGGTTCTGAAAATACGGGCAAGCATGGCGGAGCCTTAATCATATATATGACCCAACATTGTTGAAGTCTTTAACTAGTGGTATCCACCTAATGCTAATAACTGAGTTACTATTTGTAAAAGCAGTTCTCTAAATTAAAGGAACCAAAAACTGTTCTGACAACACCTTTAATCGGAATTTCATTTTTGAGGTCGTTGTCCTAATGTTCTGATTGCTACTAACGGGAGTCAAAGGTTATCCACGCCCAATGAAAAAATATTGAGTTAAATTTGCAATTTAGTTTCAACTAAAAGACTTTCTTTTTGAGATTCTAAATCCTATAAATTAAAGGTACAGACACTTAAGGTTGAGTATACCTTATAAAATGTAAAATTAAAAGGCGTGATTCTGACATCGATCATAGGCTTGAAGTCAAATGGGTGGTATAAACCCATATTTTTATAATCAATAGGATAGTAGTATCTTAAGTGTAAGCAAATACAAGGGTGAACAATAGTTCGACAAAAACTGAAAATTTGGTAGAGACAGGCCAACAATAAATCTTCTCAAAAGTGAGATGGGTGAGGATGGAGAGTCCCATTTTCTGAGATGCATTTGTGTCATTTGTCTGTCTGTTGAGGTTACCTGACTTCAAAAAAAAAATATAGCAGTTGGTGGGATATATTGGGTTTTAGCTGTATGGTATATTATTCATTGGTGGGATGGATTAAGCTCTTTCGTCTTACATTTAATTTCAAAATCACGCCGTTTAAATTTTAAACAAATGCCTATATACTAGTGTGTCTGAAAACAGAACAAGAAACTCTCATTTCTTCCTCTTAGCTCTTCATTTCTTCCCATTTTCTTCATCTTTGTTTCTGTTACTTTTTACCACAATGCCAAATTGTAGTTGTAATCAGAACGCAACTCCAATTGAAGATGAAATGAATTGTTCAAAGCTATATAAAATTCACGTTAAAATCGATCAATGGAGGCTCTCACCCGAATGTTGTTTTTTTGGGACAAATGCGGGGGACACTTCTATCGCAACACGCTATATCAATTTGGCATTTATCAAAAAACAAATAGTCTTCAAAAGCAATTTACCCACGCATCCGCTCAAGTGATGCTGTACGTTGCAAAAGTAGCACGTTGGCACGAGACTTCTCATGAAAACTCACTAGTTGAATTGGGTAATTTGTATACATTCCAAGACTCGGGTAAAAATTTACTTGTACTTATAATTACTCAAAAGATTTGTTTCAATATATATGTAGGTAAATCAAGGAGACTTATCAATTAATTAATAACTATAGGGTTACAACAGTTTACAGTCTTATTAGTTCTGTATATAGAGTTTTTACATATCATCCAAAATTAACCTGTGCTAAAACTCGGGGGCTTCATGGAAGGTGATATTAGTCTCCTCGTCTCACGCTGCCATGGAAGCTAAGTGATCAGCTACTGCCTGTTGCATCCCCTTCCCTATAGCAATATTCCTAAAGAGACTGTCAAAGGCTTCAAATAAAGTTATGTATTCTTGAAGGAGAAGACTGGTTTGCATGGAAGCCTCTGTTCGCCTGCATAGAGAATATATGTTATTTGGGATCGGTTACGATAATAATGTTTCTCAAGTTAATGTTTTTAGCATGAATCAAATCTTCCCTTACTGTCACGATCTTCACTATTGTTTGATGCGATGCCGAGAAACTTGAAATTTCAGAATACATGACCCTCTGTCATCTCTCATGATATCTTCATTGCCAGACATTCCAAGAATACATTTGGTAGCTCCATCAGTGTTTAGCTTTAGATAGGAAGGTTATGATTGTCCACGCCTCGTTAAAAAAACCTTTAGTTTAATATGCAATATAATTTCAACATTTTTTTTTTAAGATTCTATAAAATGAAGGGACGGCCACGTGGTATTGAGTATATATACCTTATAAAATTTAAAACCAAAAGACATGATTCAGGCTCTTCCAGCTGCTACGCATCTTGAACAAATCCTTATGCTTATGAAGAGCCTATCCAGTTAGCTGTAGCAAAAAATTTAAAATAAAGAGGTGTTGTATCAACGGTCAATTAGATGTTCATACAACGATACAGTGGGTCTGTCAAAATCGAGACAAGGTAATCTGCCTGGTCTCCTCCTTGCCTTTTATTCTCTTATTCTCTTCCACACACTGAAATTCCAGAACAGATAGTATAAATTTGAGCTTTCCTTTCATTAAAGATATCCTACCCATTGGAGAAGCTTTAATGCCATTTATAAGAGGGGTGATGTATAATGTTGCTAAGTGCGTGCATACCTATTTAATCTTGTTTCCTTGAAGTCAATCTTGCTTTTCTTTTTCTCATACAGTATAATTTCGCACATAAGAGCTGTGTTCAGTCAATTAGATTTGATTTTCAGAATTTCACCCCTATGAAATCCCTAGAAAATCAATCATATTTTTTGAGCAGTTGGTAGTGTTTTATTTTCACTGAACATTTTCTTACCTGTAATAGAACATTTTTGTTTGATCCCCAATGCTAGGTGGAGCCAAAGCGCAGAAAAAGGTGATCGATTGTGAGGAGGTACTCATTTCCTTGCGTATTAGCTCCATTATCGATGTTGTTGTGGAATTGTATAGTGCAGAGGAGATACTGTGCTTGCACAAGCAGGAGGCTTTTCTTAATTTACTGTGTTAACTTCATTATTTATAAAATGTCTGTGTGTATGCTAGACTAGGATATGACTTTAATTTTCGTTTCATCCTCGTGAGTAGAATTTGTGCCCAAAGGGGAAAAAAGAAAAAAGAAAAACTAGAACAGTTATCTTTAGCATAGTGCCACGTCCTGGAATCACATCAACCTAAATGATTGAAAAACAATGTTGAACTTGTTGTGATTTTCTGATATGACATTGTATGATCTTCTTGCCATATTAGCTCTATTATTTTATTTTGGTAAATTGCAAGAAACCTCCTGAACTGTCACATTAATTGTAAATACCTCCTTGTATATTAATTTTGTGAAAAAAACAAAAACAAAAGCTATTCCAGTTGTTTTATCCTCGAGTGGTATTGAAAGAATAATTAAGTGAACCATGAGTGATAGATTAGGGGGTTTCTTGCAGTTTTACTTTTTTTCTTCCTGTTTCCATATTGGCTATATGTAATCAAGGGGCATTGTTAGAATGAGAGATGCACTAGCTGATCAAGATTCAAATGCAGCTTTGTGTTCTTTTCTACTCGAGGTTTTTTCCCCAGGTTTCTCTATTGAAGATTGATCATCATCATCATCATCATCATCATTCATCATTATTATTATTATTATTATTATTATTATTATTATTATTATTATTATTATTATTATTATTATTATTATTATTATTATTATTATTATTATCACTGGGTGAGAGTGCCTATCGGATTTTGGAAACTTGTCTCACACATTTCATTCGTTCATACGGTTCCCCAAATTTAATTTGGTTCAGTTATTGGTAAATCTCCCTGATTCCATCAACATTGCTGGCTGCTCCATTCTGACATCTTTCTATATGGTTTACAGTCCAATTTATGTTTATATTTTGTTTAGCTTGTTACTGTAAATTTCAGAATTTGTGCTTAGGTGCGAGAGCAAATCATTTTTTTTGTTATTCAATTTTTAGCTTCTTTTCGGCAAAATGGTTGCACTAACATACTCATAGTTGGTTTGGGGCTAAACTGTATATTTCAGAATTTGTGCGGTAGGTGCGAGAGCTAATCATTTTTTTGTTATTCAATTTTTATCTTCTTTTCGGCAAAATGGTTGCACTAACATACTCGTAGCTGGTTTGGGATTTCTCCCCAGATTATACAGAGTTTTTGGGTGCCTTTAGTAACACCATCAAAAAATAATGTTTTGATATCAGGGCTTCACCAATTCCCAAAAAATAAAAAAGGATGGGTGGCTTTTGAACTATTTGAAAGAGAAAAAGAGAACACCTTGGTGCTACACTAGTGTTGCGCGGCTTTTTGAGTTGCATGTTCTGGATAGATATATTTCTTGTACAAGAACGACGCAGTGTCGAAAAATGGGTAAAATCTAAAATGCAGGGTCTCCTGAAACACTTGAAATCTAAACTGAAAATCCCAAGGGGTTGTCCAAGTTGTTCTTGGGATGAGCTGTAAATCCAGGCATCTTGGTTTCAAACTTCGCAACTCATAGGGGCTAGGCTATGGGTGGAGTCGGTGGTGTGCCCCATGAATCCCCTAGTCGAGACCTGGATGTCCTTTCTTTGATCAAACTGGGAATGGGACTTAGTCTAGATCACTGAAGGCTAGCTTGAGGATACCAATTGGAGATTGTCTGAGGTAGTGAAATTGATGGCTAGGCCACGTATAATGGCATGAATTGTTGCGGGCATAACATTGGAAAAATGACTATTGGAACTAAGGGTGTGCATCTGTTCGAAACTCACCTATTTGAGGAGATTCGCATCCAATCCAATTGAAGTTGTTTTTTCAATTTCTGAATCCAATCAAAACTAAAGCAGTAATCCAATCCAATCAAGATTGGATTGCATTGATTTTGATTCCTCTAATTTATGCCTTATTATATCATTATTCGATTGGTTTGGATCAAGTACAATACTATATATTCAATCAAATCCATCAAATTTGATATAATAAAATTCAAAATTGGTCATTTAACTCTAATACAAGTGATAAGGAGTAACAAATATTCTAACTAATAAAATTGTGACACGTATTTCATGTTTAACATTTTTATATATAACTAGTTTGGATTCGTGTTCATCGGTTCTTGCATATATAAAATCGAAACCAAGTCAATTATGATTGGATTTTAGACAACCAAACCAAATCAAATCCGATCGGATTTAGGTGAGTTTTTTAAATGGATTGGATCAGTCGGTTTCATCCATAACACTAAATTTACAACATAAATTCTTGAGGAAATTATATCGTGGCGTGCTATAATGAAAATTGTAATAAATGTTGCATAAATAGAAATGTGATTTAATGCAAAAACGGTGTATAATTTGTTTTCCCTTGTAAAAATAACTAATATAGTATGGGGACATGTATACCTTTCAAGATCGATTTCTCATAAGAATATGACATGCTCTCAGTTGTCCAAATTTACTTTGTTTTGGTTGCCATAGGTGGTTGTACCTTGAAGTTTTGTGGCCGATAGGTGGGAATGCACATTGCAACATCAACCTTTATATTTCAGTAAGAGTAGTGCTACAAGCACGTACTATTAGTATCAACCCAGTGCCGAATTTGCTTTATATTCATTGTACCATAATGGGGCTCACACTATTGTACCATGTATGAGAAGCACATTTAGTACTTGGTTTGTACTAAGAATAGTTGGTGTTTGCATCTTTATTCTTTCTCTAATAGTTTGAATAGTTGGGAATAATTGAAAATACCATTTACATTTCTCCATATTTTGCTGAAATATAATCTTGAGGTAATTTCTTTGTCTTTAGCAATTTTGGAACAAGTTCATCTCTTGCACATAAAATACTTTTCTTGTAATGCCTCAGGGCATGCCCTATTAGGCCGCGATCGTTATTATCTCTTATTCTGACATAGAATTTTTAAAACTTAATTATAGGGCGACTTACATGTCGTGGCCTCTAAGAAGACCTCGGCCTCATCATCAGAGTTTGCAGCTTAATAAATCATCATTGTTTAATAATGCACAATATATAGGGTTAATTGAACAAATTCCAACTCTATAAAAATATATATAGCAGTTTTCAATACATGCATTACTAAAGTTTCTCATACTATTTTAACATAAAACTATAAAATTGAATAATTTACATTTAAGAGCGAAGTCTAGGTAAAACATCTAAAAAGAATCTATACATTCTAATAGACTCCGCGGCCTATGATATCCTCCACGAGGGCTTATTAACTAACTCTGGGACCTACAAATACTTTATGATCTCTGAAACAATTAACCAATACCATTCGCGTCCCTTATCCTGAGAAAACAAGGAATATGGAAGGGATGAGCTCAAATAGCTTAATAAGGTTTATATCAAAGTCCTTGGCCAACCTGTTAATCTTAGCACTAGCAAATAAAAGATATACTCACAAGTGAATGTAATATGAAAGTACAAATAAGCAAGTGGTGCAATATAAGCATATAAGAAGGAAAATAATGTAAGCTTTCTCAACCCCTTAGATTATTTAAATGACCTAAGGCTCAATCTCCTTTAGTTCACCTGCTCCGCGGCTTTTTTCGAGGCTCCATCTCCCTTAGTTCACCTTGACTTCCTACATGACTCAATCTTTCATGGTCCGCTCTTTAGTATGTGGCCTATTTTTATGACCTTGGATATCTCATTCTTTGCGGCGCTATTCTAGGTATCTTTGATCTCGTCGTGCCATAGGCCGCGTCTTCCTCTCTTGCTCAATTCCAGGATGAGCGATCCATGGTCTGCTGTTAACTCTATACCTTGGTTGAGCTTTGTCGCGATCTTAAGCCCCATAGTCAGCTTAAGCTCAATCTCCTTAGACTAACTGTTTTGACATCCAACACTGAGCAAGAGGTCCACAAATAGACATGATGCCTCGGCCTGGATAATGAATGTCGCGACCTCAACACCGAATCTCCAACTCAACTAGGGCACAAGATGATACTACCTCCCAACTCCACGAGCTATTCTAATAGGCCACAACCTCAAAGAAAGAGTTAGAACTATTGGTCGACAACAAGGGAATTATAGTAAAAACGAGATTTTAAAACCATAATTTACTCCCAACTCAAATCTCCAAAGATCAAGGCAAAACCCTAAAATAAGTCTACTAAAATCATTAAGAGCATATTCGAAACTCTCACTCTCTAACTTCGAAATCTCACCTCAAGAACCTAAATGGAAAACCTATAAGATCATAGATTTTTCCTAATGAATAATGAAACTCCATGACCTCTAAGACCTCGATGAACAATGACTGTCCATGGCTTAAAAACCCCGAAACTCATATAAACAGTAGAACTCCAAGACCATACCCAGATTATACTATAAATAGTAGATTTCCATGGACATACCCGGATTACACACAAGGGCTCATTTCATTCAATAGAAAACATGGAAATCAAGGTTTTAAGCAGAGAAGAAGAAGATGAGGACAAATCCCTTACCTTAGTGGATTACTTCGATGAACAATAGTCTTCCACGACGTCACTCCGACAGCAACACCTACTTCTCTAGTGAGCAGTAGCCTTTTATGACCTCGCTCCGGCAGCAACACCTCCTTCACACACAAACCTTACTTTTTCTCTCTAGAATGGATTTTAGGGTTTTTATAGTCTCGGGAAGTGTGCTAAGGTTTGTTAGTTATAGGTTTTAGTGGGGAACCTAGGGTTTCCTCTTTTATACACTCTTAACCACAATTACCCTTTTAAAAAGGCTTCTAGAATCCTATAAACTTGCTCACCAAGTCACGATATAATGAGGCCACATCATCACCTCTCATGTTGCTTCCTACGAGTACACGTTACTGGGATGCTCGACCATTACCTGACGAAGTCCGTGGCCTTTGCATGCTAGACCGCAGTCGCAAAGTTTCCCAAGTCTGCGAACGTCTCATCCCTAACTGAGGCCTCTCACATGATTGATCCATTTAGGACACATTACCTCACACGCTAAGCCCTCAAGGATGATATCACCAAACTTTGCGGTCGTATCCTTTCCTTCGATCTCCACGGTCTTTGTCTCCAAGGCCATGGTCCTACTAAAACTCGCCTTTACAACAGAAATTCACATGTGGCCGTGGCTACTTACATGGTCGCGACCTTATCTAGATTTGGGTCATTACATTTATTGAGTTAAATAGGATATCACATAGTAAATTTGCTGAAGTGTGATCTTGATTATTGGATTGGTGTCTCTCTAGTGAACATCTGTACCAATCTTAAATCAGTGAGATTGTACAGTTGTTTGGGTGTTAGAAAAATGGATAATGACGACATAAATTGATTGGAGACAAAAAAAGGAAGAAAATTGGAGTGTTGTAATAATATGATTATATTCGATACCCACATAAATACATGTCTTTCTTATATATAGAGAATTATTTGTAACTAACTACCAGCTTAATACAATCTCTCTCTATAACAAAACTTATCCCCCCTTATTTATTTATTAATTACTCCTACTTCCATATCTCTATTGTGACATTACCCTCCCAAACAAAGCATCCTGATCAAGGGTGGAAATTTGGCCTTGATGAACTGATTGCCCTCCCATGTGGTATACTCATTGCTAGTCTAAGACCACTGCACTAATAATTGTTTCACTTTTGCTTGTCCTTCTATTACCTCCCTTCTTGCCTACAAATCCGCTGGTTTAATGATTATTTCCCTTTATCGGTCATAGAAGGTAAGTGGGTTACAAGGTGAACCTGTTGTCCCAACTTCTTCGTGAACAATTACACATGAAACACTGGGTGTATCCTCGCATCTTGTGGCAATAAAATTTTATCAGCTACCTTTCCCACCCTTGAACAATTTAATATGGTCTATAAAACCTTGCTGCCAACTTGATATTCTTGCATAACATAGGGAATTTTGTCTATATGGTTGCAACTTTAAGTTGACCCAATCCCCTTAATTGAATTCCCTTTTACTTATGTTCTTATTTGCTTACAATTGCATTCTCTGTTGGGCATGTTAGAGGTGTTCCTTGAGGACCTTCTGCATTGTCTCTCTATTTTGTGTGAGCTCTTCCACTGCTAAATCTAAAGTGGGATTTGAGTTTGGAATCAAAACCAATAAGTGTGGCAGACCATACAAAAATGGGGATATTTTGAGGTTGCAGTGATGAGTAGTATTGTACCAATATTTAGCAAGTGAAACCCACTATGCCCATTGCTTCGGTGTATCTCCGCCATATATCCCTTTGTTTATTTGGAAAGTATCACAAGCTAATGATGAGTAATAATGCTTCCCTTTGTTTCTTTGGAAAAAATCACAAGCTAATGCCTATTCTTTGACTATTTAATGCATTACATTACAGGCTACTAAAAAAATTGTTTGATCCAATGACAATTACTTTTAATACCAGAATGTCCCCTCATTGCTCAATCATGATTACTTCAATTACTTGTTGTGTAAGGTCACCCTTATTTCTCATTTATAACTTGTTCATGTGCTTGATCTCGATGTATTGAAAATCTTGCAGTCCTCATTTGTTCATTATCCACTGATATTCTATTGCTACTTGATATCCATTATAATTTTTCTATGATATTAGTCATTAATGTTGGCACAATTGCAACAATTAGATTACAAGTGCTTTCATGTTCACAAGCTCATGATAAAGCATCTACTACTATATTCTCAACCCCCATCTTTAGTGAATATCATAGTCAAAACCCATGTATTCCTTTGCATATGTACTGAGGCCAAATGCTCTTGCCCCTAGGGCCTTGCTGATGTAAGCAATATGCCTCTCTTGCTATAGAAAAAATGTTCCAATTTCTCTACTGCTAGCATATCTCTAACACAGATGGCTGGGTGAAGTTAGGTAAGATTATTACCTCTTTCTTCAATTCTTCATCATGGAATGTATCTTTCTTCAATACGTCTGTTAGGGGTTTAACATTGGACCCATGATGATGAATGTGGCCTAAGCCTCGGACTATTATAGAAAGTTCATTCATCATTACGGGGGTATCAATTTACCCCTCCAAGGTGGAAGACATGTTGTATGGGTTTCTCATGAACCCCCATTGACCCACTAGTGGTTTTCCTCACCATCTTCCTAAAGGCCTCTGCACTAAGCAACTTAAAACTTGCTTCTCTCTCCTCCCTTGTAAGATGATTGTTCTGCCATTTCTCTTGAATGATAAGCTAAGCTTGTCAACGTCAAACATCATAGAGCTTTGGAAGCTCCTCATCCAATCTACTCCTAACACATCACATCCCCTTGGGGTAACATACTTAAGTATGTCTCAAACTCTTCTCCATGCATTTTCCACTTGGATTAGGACATGTTTGTCCATTAATAAGGTTGCTCCCATTAGCGATAATCACACTCAATTGTTTAATGGTTTCCAAATCGCAATGACTTCTTTTGGAAGCTTGTGGATCAATGAAGCAGTGGGAGCCTCTATTGTCCACTAAGATTGAGATGAGGGTGTTCGTTACATAACCCTTCATCCTTATGGTATTATTGGAGGTTATTCCTGCCATGATACACACACACACACACACACACACACACATATATATGTACATATATATATATATATATATATTTCTCCCTCATCCCCCCATTATTAATTACTTAGGAACCACTTCCTCTCCCCCTTCCCCTTCAATCATAAAAAGTTGTTGTCTATTACATTTATGACCATTAGTGTAGACTTCATCACAATAGTAACATTTGCCTTTATCCCTTTGAGTGTTAATTTTCACGGTAATGGTTTCCTTAACAAGTAAGGAGGTGGATTTGGCTGGGGTGGGGGTATTTGGGTTGGCTTGTTGAATAAACCGAAGAATGAGGGAAATATTAGTTGGATTTTATACTTGTATGGGGGTTTATGTTTTGTTGATAGAGTATGGGGAAGTGCATGATGATTTGGACTTCTTAATTGATATTTCCATTGTGTATTCACATTTTCTTGCTAATGCAATGGTTAAAGAGAGGATGTTGGGGTTTAAAAGCTGCAAAATGCTCCCAATTTTTTATTTCAATTCACAAATGAAGCTATTAACTTAATAAAACGCTGCTTTCCAACCCATTTGAGTCACTAATGCTTCATTGAGTGATTCGAATTATTCTAGGTATTCCTTAAATGTGCTTGTATGCATCAACTGATTGAAACTGGCCACCACATTCTCTTTCTTCAGATCTGCAAATCTCAGGCATAAATAATCATTAGATTTTTTCCAATCATTTTTCTCCCTTCTCTCTTGATAGACTTGATACCAAATATCAACCTACCCTTCTAAATATAAGTAAGCATACCAAACCCTCTAGGGTGTATTTGGAGAAACTCCTTGCATTTACGACTTCAATTTCTAGGATTAAAACCATCAAGTTGAGGAGAATAGACATTCAGTTCCTTGACTTGTTGATGATGATTGCCAATTGCCTCCTGCCATTGTCAAGTGTCAACTTGGTCTCTTTCCGTTTGATACGGGTACCGATCCTCTATTTTGCAGGTTGATCATCATGCCTATGTATTGGTGTAGTGTGAGTTGAGGATCCATATCCTAGATCCACAATTTTTTTCTTTAGATCTAGCCTCCCTAATTAATTTCTCATGCATTAGTTTCATGCTCCCATCTATTCTCTCAATCACTGCCTAGAGTCCCACCATTTCTGCATTCATATTATTTATCCTCACACTCGCAGCTCCTTGATTGTTGATTATTTAAATAATTTGAGCCTTTCGCTCTTTGAAGTTGGTTCTTAATGCTTTGTAACGAGTAGCTTTAGGCATAATGGAGTCAGATAATCCATATGTCACGTTAGTTGTGGTACCAAATGTAACAATCTTAGATTTGTGAGATTGCATAGTTGTTTGGGTGTTTGAAAAATAGATACAGAGGAAAGAAATTGATTAAAGATATAAAAAGAAGAAAAATTAGAGAGTTACAATAATATGATTATATTTTATACCCACACCAATACATGCCTCCCTTGTATATATGGAATCAATTTGTAACTACTACCAACTCAGAACAATCTCTCTACTTATAACAACATCTAACTACCTCATATTCTTCGTTATCTTAAAACCCCTTATTTATTCACTACTTACTTCTGGTGCCCTAGCTCTATTGTGACAAAATCCTCATTAACGCCTCTTTCGAAATGAGATTTGTTTGGGAAAATATTCCATAAAAAGTCCTGAACGCCTCCCCTTTGAACCCCGCACCCTTAAAATTACCAAACATATACAACATGAAAACTTTATGATGGTTTAGAGTCACAACTTCCTCAAGTTTTAGAAGTAAATCTTTTTGCTTGTAAGAAATAACGGTTTACTCAGTTTAGTTATCTATTTTCCCTTCAAAACGACTAGCAGATATTCTCAGAAACTAGAAAACTTGAAGAAGAATAAGAACACACACACTCAAGAATATTGGAAAACTCCGCAATTGGTAACATTATGTCCCAATTTTGACCTCCCTTACCTGCTAAACATCATAACAACCCAAGCTTTTGATCCATGACTTCAATTTAATCATTGGTCCGCGGATGAAAAGAAGTGATAAAAGTCAAGCCTATTTCCAACATCCTCCAAAGGACACGCCAAAAGATTCCAATGAACTTGAAATCTCAATATGAAATAATAAATGTGTAAACCCATGCCACTTGTAGATTCCTTGAAAGAACAATCTAGCGACATTGTTCGCATCCATAGTCTTTCTACTTGCCACAAAGTGTGCCGTCTTCGAAAATCGATCTACAATCATTATTATTGAATTATGATATTATTGGAAAATAGGTAAACCTAACACTAAATGCTAATTGTCACCAATGGTTTAGAAGGAACGGTTGATTGCATGTATAATCTCGTATTATGCATTGCACACTTTGCTCGTTTACACGCATGGCACCTCTTCACATGCCTACACAAATCGGTCATCATGGCACATGCTATGACAAAACTACTTCTTAAACATCAACTTAAACATTTTGTCCCCTTCAAAGTGCCCAAATTATGCTGCTCCATGAGTATCATAAGTCGCAAAGAACAATCTGGGACACAAAGTTGACTCGCTTCGATTTAAAGAAAAATCCATAAATTAACTCAAATTCATGTTTTTGTTTACTTTTTGTATCCTCCCTAATAGACGAAAAATAAGTATCCTCTTTATAAAAGGAAGTAAAAGAGGCAACCCAAATAATCTTCGTGCACGTCTCCAACATCAAAGATGCATGTCAACTCAACTTATCAACTACTTTATTGCTTCCTCTCGCATTGTCTTTGAGAATAAAGGTGAACTGTTATAAAAAATAACCCATCATGCAGGCTTATTATTCATACTATGTTGAGTACCAATATACTTGAGTGCTCTTGATCGAAATGTAATATGAATCTCCGATAAGCTATGTAAGGACTCCAATGCCTCAATGCTTGAACCATCGCATCTAACTAAAAACTCTCATCAGATTGAGAAGTCAATTGAAAAGGACATTTTTTATGAAATCTATAAGAGGTGCCTCAATGGTGATAAAGTTTTAAACGAATTAACGATATGACACTAATCCATGGAAACTTTACACATCATGAACACTTCTAATAAGGAACGACATTGACTTGCCACTACGTATTACTCATTATATATAATGCAAGCAAAAGATACATCAAACCCTTAATACACTGATTGTCTATTGTTGAAGCTACGATTCTTTAAGTTAGCACACAAGTGTTCTCGATGAAAAATATCACATATGTCAACTACAATATATGATCATTAAAATGCTTAAATAGAAAAGTATATCATCAAAATAAAAACAACGCACCTCTCATTAAGTAGCTTGAGTACTTAAGTCATCACACTCATAAAAGTACTTGAAGCATTGGATAAACCAAGTGGCATCATGAACCACTCATATAAGACATCTTGGTATTTAAAGTCATCTTCAATCCATCCCATGACTTCATCCATATTTGATGGTAACTACTCTTGAGATCAATCTTTCATAACATTGTATAACCTTACATATTATCAAGCATTTCACTAAATTATAGAATCGGGAACCAATAATTGAAAGTGATCTTTTTGATTGCATGACTATATGAGAACATCCTCCCAAGAAAGAACTTCCTATGTGATCCCAATCAGAGGACCCATATTTATACTAACTTCAAATTTGGCTTGAAACAAAATTTACTAGTTTAGACGTTTATAACCCTTAAAACCCAAATAATCCCTGATCAACCGTTTTAAATTACCCTTACAAATCAGTCTCCCGTAAGCCCATGTATCTTTTCATTCTCTAATATTACATAGGCCCCCTGGCTTCTCTCTCTAACCTTATAACCCCCCTCTTCATCTCCCACTCCCCATAAATATTGTCTTTAATGGTACTATTGAATGGACTCCACCTCTTGGCCTCCACAAACACCTATAAAAATTGAGCTCTATATACAACTAACCCCCCTCTCTCTCATAGAAAGTTGAAGCTTCATATTTCCCTACTTCACTGATGTAAGTGGTAAAATCCTACAATTCAAGATTCAGTACACACCAACCAAGAAAATAACGGAATGAAATGTCATGCAAACACACACAGACAAGATGTACGTGGTTCAACAATTTTCTTACTTCCACGGAGAGTTCTCTTCTCTTATCGATTTCGATCTATTTTGACAGAGTCTCAATGTTCATGATTATATCTCCCCTTTATCCCTAGGGGAAGGTTTATTTTTATAAGGGCTCCTCATAGAGTCATTGGTCCTTCAATCACTGTCGTAGGTTAGTTTTCTTTAAAATCATTATCCATGTGATAAATATAGCCGACTAGAACGATGTGCACCATGAAATCTATCCACGTGTGTCAGATTATTTTCCCTCACAATTGCCCCCAAAGCTTTGCTGCTGTCTGAGGTCAAGAAGGTTTTCTCTGATCCTGGGAGAATCTATGTTGAGGTCATGAATGATCTTAAAATCTTAGTTGTATCTTAATCGGAGTGTGTGGAGATAATTTTCCTTGGCAGTGAAGAGTCATTTTACCAATTGGAAATTAGGTTCACGTTGGTCTTTTGTCCTACTTATGTGAGTTGTCTGCTAGTCATTTGTTCAACTGAGATGAAATAACGTTTGCATTTTAAGCTGCCATCTTAGGAAATGCGTGTTTAATGATGGGATTTCCATAGGGACTCAATCCATGCCACTAAACCCCTCTCCCCCGTCATTTGGACTTCATTTTTTGAAAAATAAGTGATCCTTTAAGAGTACAACTTTACGTGTGCTTCTTCATTTTTTGTGAGTCATCTTCTCACTCATGCTCTTCGTAATCTGTCAAATTTTTTCTTTTCTTTGCATATATTCAATTTAAATCATGGTGTATAGCATAAATAAGAACACCATCGAGGTTCAACGATGTCAAATCCCTAATTTGGTAACAGTTGAAAGGGAGTTTGGGCCCATGGACTATTATAATTTTGATGGTGGCCATTGGTTGTTCTCCTTGTTCGTGGCAAAGGATGGGATTACTTCCTCAAAAACCGCCTCTTTTTAGGTTTCTGTGAGTTTTTCAGGGCGTTTCCTCCCTAGTTTTCTCCCAATACATGGAGGATCGTTAATGGCATCAATTGCTTGAACAAGCTTCATGGTACCTATTTGGGCTTTTTAGAGATCCACTATTGCTGTATGTGGGTTTTGACCTCTGGAAAGGTTTATTACCTAATGGAAAGGAGATCTGATAAGGCACTTACTATTAATTTGCCTAATTCCAATAAGGAATATTGATCCCATGGCTTCACGGTAAAAAAACTGGGATTTTCCCACGATGAACCCTATAATAGACCCAAGTTCCCCAAAAGGAGGTTTGAAATAGGTTCATGCCAACCCCTTGGGGCCCAAAATTTTTTCGCTTTAAAGATTTTTTTGATTTCCACTTTATCTTTTATACTTGGGAATTATTGTAATGCTTTTCCTTTTTTGATTATGCAGTTTCTCAAAAAAAAGAGAACCCAAGACGGACGAGGTGATCTTCACTAACCTTAAGAAAATTTTGGTGATCAAGCAAAGATTTGGGGACTCTAATCATCCCAGGTTGACAAATTTCCCTCTTTTATACATCTGCTGAATCAGTGCTCCTAGGGGTTCTGATTCTTTGGAGCCCCTAGATCTTTCCTCTATTCTTAGGGTGGACCTAACATCCTTTGAAGACAACATGTCCCACAGGAGGAAGATCCCTAACCTTATGAGTGATGCCATGTGCCCCACTTCTCCCACTGCTCACCTGGTGAAAATGACGGATGCCGTGGGAGGCTCTGATCCCGTTGCCGTGGAGTACTCTTCAGATAAAGCACATGCCCAACTTGCAAAGAAGAATAAGCAGATTAGCGGCATTGTCATCCTTTCCCCAACCTCTAGGTCGGGGGAAATCGTTCTCGGAAAGGGGAAAGCCTTTGTTTATGGATTTGTTGACAAACAACCAAAGTTGGCTCTTTGGATCTTAAGGGGAGGTCACCTCCCTAACATGGCGGAGTTTAGAACTTAATGGAGTTCGCCCTCATGAACTCTCATTCATAAGTTCTAAAATTTTCTTTTTTTCTCGCTTTGAGTTTAGTTTGCTGATTCTTGGTTATCTCATTGGACTTATTTTGTTCTACAATTAATTGTGGACTTTGTCAACCTACTTAATTAAAGTGCTAATAAAAAAAAGGAGGTCTGTGACCTGAGGACTGCTCTGGACGATGCCTAAAAGTCCTTTGAGTTGTCCAAGGGCGAGGTGACTAAAGGGTAGGCCAAGCTGAAGGCCTAAGTTGAGGAGATCCTTCAAGTGATGGCCAAGTTGGCGACCTTGGAGAAGGCCAAGTAGGATTCGGCCTAGAACATAGCGACAACTTTGTAGGCCAAAAACATTGCCTATGAATGCTCAAAAGTAGTTGTAGTTTGTCCAGGGTGCCTTTTTCCAGAAGGGTTTAAATGGATCTCTAATAAAGGTTGGCATCTCCGAAATTTTGAGTTGTTTGGGGAGCATGACCCTGTCACTCCCCCCAACTCGGAGGAGGGATGTGAGAAAAAAAGGAAGAAGATACCGAGAAGTCCAAGCCTAAGGAGGATCTTTAAGGCTAGACTATTACATTTAATGTCTTCTTAGGGAATTTCTGTATTTTCCTGTTCCTTTTTGCTTCTTTTCATGTAAGAGCCTTGCTCCAATATATAAACATATTTGGAATGAAAGAGATATTTTCTCCTTTTGTTATTTGTATGGATTGCCTACTTTGCACATTGCTTGTGTTGATTTGCGTCTTGTTGTTTAATTAAATAATGAAATAATTTTATCCATCTCTATAACTTGATTGGCTCTTGTGCTAATTTCCAAGCTGATGATGATTTGGATGTGTTGTTGGGGCTGACATGTCTTATTGGGTTATGACGGACTTCTGAGTTGTTTTCCAAGTGCTGCGTAGAATAATGTGAATATGAAACAGTGAAACCAAAGGTATTTCAACCAAAAAGATTGTGTATGGTGATAACATTATTAATATAAGATCATACTTCACAATCTTCTCTCTAATGTACTTGAGTTCAAAACAAGCACTCAAGACATTATTATATATGTTACAAGGAGCAAATCAACCATAAAACCATGCTCAAGAGGTACGATTACAATGAAGATCACAACCAAGTCAATATAGATCACAAGGAAAACCATGTTGACTCAAAGCATCATCAAACCCTCTCAAAAGATCATCTCTCAAGCCTCAAGAGAATTCTAGCTCAACCAGTTACGTCACATAAGCAAATTCTTTACCATATCACACAACCTATGAAGGCCAAGCTCAAGATAGCATCATATCACAAGCCAACATTTCATGACATAAACAAATGAGAAGAATGCTCAAAAGTCAATAAGATGAAAACTATGTTTCTTGTTGTACTTTGGGAACTATTGTACAAAAGTAAAGAAACATGATTTACCTTGTATATGCTTAAAATCTACCCTAGAAATCCCTAAACCTTTCCTAAATTATGGCCCTAAACCTAACACCCCTTTACCTTAAACTTGGGGGGTTTAGTCGACTAAACCTTAGTTTTAGTTGATTAAACTAGTTTAGCCAGCTAAATTTTTTGACAACCAACTAAACCTAGCCAACTAGAAAGAGTTTTAGTCGACTAAAAGTGTCAGGATTTCAAGTATTGATTTTCGTAAAACCTTCCAATCTTTTATCCCAATACCCTAACTCTTCCAGCACGATTACTAACTTTTTTCCCAACAATTTGCTGCATCATAACACTAGAAATAAACCTTCATCTCAAACCACCAAGCCTCAACCGAAGCTTAGGTCTTCCTACTTGTGCTTTCTAAGAGAGAAACCAAGTTCCTAAACCCTTTCCATATATAGACATTCAACCCTAATTCTCCATTGTAGTCAAAACTCCATTGAAGTAAAGCTTCAAACTTCAAACCTATTATATCCACGTTCCAAACCAAACCCCATGAGTTCCAACAATCAAAACTCATTTCATCCTAGTTACACACCCCAAACCCATTTATGCCAAGTTCTTGATAATCCTAGAAATGATGCATTTATAGATAGAGAAAGTTCCACCCACTTTACAAGATTGCTTTTATGCAACAAACCCATCCAAAAACCAAAACCCACTTGTCTCTCCAAGTGATTTAAACACATAATATCTCTTGAACCCAGCTACCCCTCCAAAACATGTGTGCTTAGAGACTAAAAACCAAATCTCCTAAGACATAGCTGGGACCACTTGTTTATGAATCAAGGGATCACTTGTTTAGGCATCAACAAACCCATCTGAACTTAAATACTCCTTTGAGAAAAATACATGGGATCACTTGTTTGTTTACTTTTCTAGAAAAAGGAAGTAAACCTATTTCACTATTTTTTTTAGTAAAACAACTTTGCTTTATGTTTTTGCTTACCAATCTTGTACTATTGATTATGGTGGAACTTCATTGTATCTTCACGGCTAGTAGTGCCGTTGTTGCTGGTAGTCAAGGTGTGCCTTGAGCAATTGCGTGGGTACCACTTGGGCAAGTATGGTGATATCATCTTGTTGGTTGTGATTTTGTAAGGTGTTTTTCCTTGTGAGGTTTTGGTTCCACGATAAGTGAATCGGAGATAGTGAAGTTCTCAAGTACCGTCTTAAGAATGGACGTAGTCATGGGCGAACTGCGTTAAAACCTCGGTTTGCAAAGTTCCTTTAAACCCTCTCTCATCGCTTACTATATTTACATTCATGCTTTACATTAATATGCTTAATACTTATATTGCTTGAATGTGAATTTGAATGTGAATGTATATGGATGCAAGACAACAAATAAAGAAGTTATTTTATCAACAAACTAATAAAAGTTTTTACTAAGTTGCAATTGCTATAAAATGACACTAAAAAGAAAGGAAGAAATGTTAATTTGCGACAAGTTAAATAAATATCATAATCCCAATTCACCCCCCTTGAGATTATTCTGGGCTAACAATTGGTATCAGGTCACAGTTCACATATACTTGTTTTGAAAAGTGTATTTTGAGTTTAAAGATCACATCCAAAAGAAGGAATTTTTGAAAAATAATATTTTTCTAGATTTTTGAAAATGATGGATCTTGTTTGAAAAACGAAAAATAAAGGAAATGATTTTTTAGAGGAAAATGTTTTTAGAGATTGATGTGAAAAAGATGAACGAGAAAGTTTCTATATCCGAAAAAGTTGTGTTTGAGGAATAAAGTACCCTTGATACAAAACAAAGGTCCTTAGAAGTGAAATGGGACTTGAAAAATGATTCTTTAAGGAAAAAGAAAATGAAAAAATATTTTAGAAGGATAATGTTATAAGGAAGAATGAATAGGTTCTTGCCTTTCAAAATGTTCTTATGAAAATGGAGAAAAATGTTTGATAGTGAAAATGAATTTTGTAAAAGTGGCTTTGAAAAGCATTGTTGTATAAATATCATACACATTCACTTTTATAGGAAAATATGCTTTCCTTGATTTAATATGATTATTGTTGTTCTTACTCATATCTCATACATGTAGAACACTAGAACTTATTACAATCAATGAGATTATAAAAAACTTGTTCATTTGTCACACACACATAGAAGTCATAGTAACTTGAAAATAATAGTCCATTTATCTCCCCAAAACTAAATCCCTAATTTGTGAGTAAATAAACTTGGTGTTATTGAATTATTTTTCTAAAAGTTTTACTCATAATTGATTTGTTGGTAAAGAAACATAACACGATGAAATATTGGAAACCATAACAAGCCTTGAAAAAGAAAAATCAATTTGTTCTAGAGATTGATAATTATAAAACCTTGTTGAACAAATTATGAAAGATAAAGAGAGAAAAATAATTAAAAAAAAGAAATAATACTGGAATCTTAAATATCCATTTAACCTTGTACACATTGAGAAATTTTATCAAAAATTAAAAAGATAAATTCTTAGAAGAGAGACCTTTGGAATTTTATAAATAATTTTTTTTGGAGTAAATACATTTAACCCTACATGCTCCCTTAATTTATCGCTAGATATTATCTCACTTGCCTATGATGTTAATACCATGTTAATGTGATACATGCCATCACTAGGTGTTCTCACACATGATTCAATATGAATATTTATTGTTGTGATACGTGCCTATTGTTTGATCTTACAAGTCAAATCTCCATATGCTCGACCCATGCTACTCGACTAAGTCATGGGAAAAAATTCTGATCGAATTAATTTGTATGTATTGACTTAATTCCTAATACAATATTTTTAGTCATTGGTTAGGCTTTGTATGTTGACTTTTCAAGCCTATGACGTGTTTGATTGAAGATGTAGCGTTAAAGCTTTAGAGATTGCATTATCGTGCGTGTTTAGTGCCACGTTTCGTCTTCTTGATTCCAAGGATCTCTCAGGTACGAATGCATATACATTTTGATCCTTGGAACTTAATTTTGGGTGTTTGTTTTTATAAAATGTTTGAGGGTTGTTTTTAAAAGATTTTAAAAACAAAATATATTTTTTATTTTTTAAGTCGTTCGAACGAGTTTATGTTGTTTGTTCGAACGAGATGTGAATGTCATTAGAACGTCCTTCCAATGAAAATCAAACGAGATTTTTCTATTGGAAGAACAAATGTCATTAGAATGACCTTCCAACGAACTTCAAGCTCGTTCATAGGCCATGTTCGTTCGAGCGAGACAACATTTTCATTCGAATGAACCCTTATTTTTGTTCGAACGAGATTTCTCAAAAGACGTGCTGCCTCGAATAATGTATTTTCTATATAAAGGGTTCCTGGCATTTGTTTTCAGTGATTTTTTTGGCAAAATCATTTTCCCATATATATCCAAAGCTTCCAAACCCTAGTTTCACCAAAACTCTTTGAGATCCAAGTTTCAATATTTATATGCTATGAGATCTCGTTTGGCATCAAGATTTTACTCATCATATTCTTTGTTGTGTACGTTTTATATGGTGGATTTCGTGTTTACTGTTTATACAAGGGGGACTTCGTGTTTGTGGTGTTGCGGTAAATAAGCAGTGCATTGGTGTTCCATATACATAGACGATTGCTGATTCTTATCGGTGGATACCGAGACGTGTGTGGACTCACACGTTATGACAGCTTCGTGGGTGGACTCCCGCATGTCACTATGGTGAAGGTTGAGGAACGAAGAGTGTTAAGGCTTGCGATGACATTGAGTCGACCGTGTAAATCTTTTGTCGTGTCTGTTGTAATTCCATACAGTGTGAAATTTTTATAACGGTCCATCTGAGGTAATTTCCATTATGGTTCGTACATCGAAGTGTTGTGGTTTGTTGCTTTATTTTATTCTTGTTCACTCCTAGGTGCATATTTTAGGACAATAAAATTTTGTAAATCGTTTATCACAACAATCTGTTAAAAATTGATGCATAATTTTAATTTGGGTTATTTTATTTAAGTTTTATTTTTTAATTTGAAAAATATAAAAATTGACTTTTGTTTAGACCATCTTCCTTATACCTGCAAATTGAAATTGGTATCAGAGCGGGAACACTAAGTTTTTGTAATAGAATCGTGTTTAGGCATGAGTTTTAGCGGCTTTTATTCAGAGGGTCAATCAATTTCTATGGCACCAATGTTTTATGGGTTTAATTATGTATATTGAAGAATGATAATGAAATAAGCACTCAAGGTGATAGATGAGCGGGTATGGCAAGCGGTAATTAAGGGTTGATTCCCACTTACAGCCTTAGCTAGTGATTATAGGATTTTCAAACCTGTAGAATCATAGAGTGAGGAAGAAGATAGGTTAGTAAATTATAATTCTTGAGGTTTAGATCCTCTATTTTGTTCGGTCAAACTGGAGGAATTCCATCGTATTATGACATGCGAAATGTATAAAGAGGCTTGAGACATATTCCAACTCACCCATGAAGGTACTAGTGCTATTAAAGCTTCCAAACTCCAAAACCTCACCCCTCAGTTTGAAACCATATCTATGGAGGAGAGTAAAACCTTCGATAAGTTATATGCTAGACTTCCAGATAATGTGAACTTGTCTTTTAACTTGGGAGAGAAAATACGAAAACCCGTGCAGTTGAGAAAATCTTAAGGTCCTTGCTTGAAAGATTTAATTCAAAAGTGACAGTTTTGAATTCCTTAGGTACTTTAGACTCTACAAAGCTCGAAGAGCTTGTAGGCAATCTTCAAACTTATGAGCGTGACATGTTTTCCTCCAAAAAGATGACGAAAGAAAAGGGCATTGCTTTTAAATACTAGAAGGGGGAAACACATGTAATGTTGTTGTTAAATGCCGAGCAGATGTTTATACTCAATTATAGAACCGAGTTGATTATAAAAGTTATTTATACTCGATTGACAAACTGAGATCTTCACACGGGTCATTTATACTCGGTTAAAAAATCTAATTGGTTTTGTTTATATTCTGTTGACAAACTCAGATGTTCACATACACTACACTAAATCCTGTGAATGGTCACCCCCAGGGGGTCACAACCCATAGCTGTGATAAGCTGGTCATGGCCCAAAGCCGTGATGATCTAAACTTTGGCTTGACCTTATCTATGACCCATTGTGGTCATGGATGCTCTTGGACATGGTCACAGCCTAAATCCCTGACCAGTGTGGGTCACGACCTTAATCCATGACCAGGCCATGACCATTATAGTGCCAAATTGGCACCAAATTTCCCTTCAAGTTTGGTCATGAATGGGTCATAGACATGGACTGTTACCAAGGCCATAATGCACACCAAATGGGTTATGGCTTTGGGCCGTGACCATATCAATCTGTTCACGTGCGTGGGTCACGACCTCAAGCCGTGACCACATGGTTGCCTACGCGCTGATGTGGAAAAATTTAAGGGTCATGGCAGTGGGTCACGACTCAAGGCCGTGACCACTATCCTTATAATAAAAAAACCTTGCCTTTATTTCATTTATTCCCACGAAAATCTATCTGTCTCTTTTGGCAATTCTCAATCTCAAACCTAGTTTCGGTGATTCTCAATCTCTCTCTCTCTCTCTCTCAATCTCAAAGGTAAAACCTAAGTTTTTTCTTTCTGTGTTAATCCCTAATGTATATCTACGTATATGTGTGTGTATTTTTGTGTATTTCTGTGTTTATGTGTGTACGTGTGTATATGCGTATGTATATGTGTGTATATTGGTGTGAATGTGTGTGTGTATCTATGTATATGTGTGTGTTGATACCAAAAATCACCCACTTATGTGGACCAATTAGAAATAGACATGTGTCATCCACTTTGGCTATAATCCCAGTCAGCAGGCATAACCACCTACCAAGGCCTGGAACGTTAACCAGCACAGTAGAATGCCAACCAACACCAGGAAGCTCGACCAACCGTATCAACAAAACGCCAATAGCCAAAAATAATATGGACATTATCTACTGATGTAAATGCCTAATTTATAAAGGCATTCCATCTCTTTGTCTCCCTAATGGGCTATAAATACGTTGTAATCCCTTTATCAAGGGTAGGTGATTGCAAGGCAAATATAAGGCAATAAAAAGCACAATGAACGTAGGCTTTTCTCTATAGGCCGGACCACTTTAAAAACCTTTTTGTCTCTTTTTTTTACTTATAAATATTATCTGTGATTAAATAATTAGACCTAGTCTAGTTTTTACATCAACAAAATGGAACCGTATCTGGGAACATATTTATAAATGTTTTCATTCTCGTTCATTTATCTAAAAATGATTGACATTCCTAAATCCAGTGCCAGAAACGATGGCAATCCGCCTATTCCATCTGTTCCTCCAACAATTAATGATCTGATTGAAATCTTGTCTAGTCTTTCCAAAGGACAGGAAGCTATGCAGGATACGATCAGGCAATTAACCCAAACACTGCAATCTAAATGTCCCACCTTATCTATTAACATGAATAGGAATATGCCACCACCGCCTCCAAGAAGTAGCAGGCACATCCAATCCAGGACTACCAGGGATACATCCTACCGTCCAGGAGCAAGTTCTTCTCTTAGGACTTCAGAGCCTTATGATGAGCAATACTTTACTCCTGAAAAATTAAGTGCTTTAGAAAGACTGAGCAGAGCATCTCCGTTTGATCGTCTGGGACCCTGGGCATTGTTGAGGAATACTCGATGACCAACTTATCAATGTGAGAGCTCATCCCAATCTAGATTAGATGCCCGATGATGTATCCATGCCGAGAAGACCTCGCAGGAGGAGAGTTCATCCCAAATAATTAGTCATAATAGCCGAGCCACCACTCATAAATCTAATTTTGGCAATAATGCATGGAAGGGCTCTATTCAACGATTGGAAGATAGTTTGGGAGAGATGGTAAAGGCGAAGGACCCTTTGCGACAAAGCTTTATGAAAAGGTCTCCTTTTGTCCAAACTATTGTGGATTTTCCTACTCCTTCACAATTCAAAGCTCCTGTGGTTACTCCCAAGTATGACGGGAAAACGGGTCTTGTTCTTCATATAGAGAAGTATCAAGTAGCGCCTAATATTTACGGTGTCCCTAAAGAGATGAGATGCAGGGCATTCTCAAGTACAATCACAAGTCCTGCTCAGATTTGGTACAACATCCTTCCTCGGGGATAAATTTCTAGTTTCAACCAGCTTACCGAGCTATTAATTGGCGACTTCTGCTTCAGAGCCAAGCTTGTAAGAAAAGTATCTCACCTGCTAAGTGCGAGGCAGTGAGTAGGAGTAAGTAAAAGGGACTACATTACTCCCTTTAACAATGAAAAGTTAGAGGTCAATGATTACAAAGAAAAAAACAGCTATTATGTCCCTCATGAGTGGATTACTTCCCAAGAATCTTTACTACACACTTGCCAAAGATCCTCCCAAGATTATGACATAATTAATGGCCAAAATAACCAAGATAATGAATACCGAGGAAGCCATGGCAACAAAACATGGTTAGGGCATGAAGTCTGAGGGAAAAATCGAAAAGAAGGAGCAGAAGGAGCATAAGGATCAAAATGATTCAAGGCAAAAGAAGATTGATGACAGGCTCAGGAAATACAATAATTACTCTCCATTAACGATGGGCATTAGAAATTAAGCATAGCAAGGAGGTACATTGGCCTGAGAAGTTAAGAGCACCTACTAGGAAGAGGATCAAATTCAAATACTGTGAATTTCATAAGAACCATGGGCATACTATAGATCGTTGCATTGCTCAATGAGATAGAAATCCTCATTCGACGAGGAAAACTGGACAAGTTTGTGGATCGGTAGGACAATAGAGGAGCTCGGCGTAGGCCAAAATCTCCATGCAAGCCTAGGGAAAAGAAGAAAAAAAATCATGAATGTTGATGTAAAAAATTAGATCATATCTAATTATTCAATTACAGATAAATAAATAAGACAAAGAATTTTTAAAGTGGTTCAGCCTTATAAAAATGGCCTACGTCCACTGTTATGGTATTGCTGATTGTTTGGGAATTCTCGATTACAAGTTATATCTAAAATTTCGGTCCCCCTCAAATAAGGATTGTACAATGTATTTATAGCCCTGAGGCTGTAATGTGAAAGGGAATACATTAAATAATGTACATATGAAAGGGTAATACATTCAATGCCCCTTAAGCGTGTGCGTCTCAATGATAAGCATTTAATGAACAGTCTAACTGTTGGTTATCCTGCTATTAATGCTTTGTTCGAGGTGCAGCTCGGACCGCCTAAGCTTCTCGGTACTCAAGAGTTCCTCGGAGAGTTCTTGTTCCTCGGGGAAGCAGTGTTCCTCGTTGTAGTATGGTTCCTCGGAGCGTGTGAGTTCCTCGGAAGTGTTTGTCGTTGCCACGTAGATTGCCACGTGTCTTCACTTTATTAAGCCATATCAGCAGACTAAATTTGGTATCAACTGAATCCCCCAATGTTTCATAATTCAAAATTTGAGGAGTAGCGAACATTCTTTCTCGGAATATGGTAGCTTTAAATGGTCCTCCTGAGTTTTAGGAGTGTTTCCTTCGTATTTATTTCTCCTTCCAAATTCGTAGAATCAGGTTTTTTGAATTTTTATGTCCGCTTCGATTCCCGCGCCCCTTTTCATCTTTTTAGCCGTCGGTAACATAACCGTCTCTTTTTGTAATCATTACTTTTCCTTTTCCCAAGGTAGAGTATTTAAACGCTGCAGAAAATCCCATCGTCTTCTACCTTTTCAAAATTGTATCTTCGAGTTTTCCGTCGTCTCTTTCTCTCCTGTGTATTCATCTCTTCCATCATTCGTTGTCATCAGATCCACTCTTTTTCTGTAAGATTTTCTTCCTTCTTCTTCATTTATTTTATTCATCATGGTTTACCCAGTTAAATCTCTTGATAAGTTTCGCTATGATTTTGCTATTCCCTCCTGAGTTGTTCTGGAAGAGCTTTCTGAGCCTTCTGATTATTTCCGTTTGGCTGAGGGACATTGGTTCCCCAGCCTCTTTATTGCTGAGTGTGGATTCTCTTTTCCACCCAATCCCTTATGTCTGAAATTTTTTCAATACTTTGACGTTGTTCCTGCAAGAATAGCCCCAAATACATGGAGGATAGTTAAGGGGTTTCATAGGTTAAATCAAATCCATGGAACTCGCATAGGAATTTCAGAAATCATATTATATTATAGATGGGCAGTTGGTGATAACACCTTTTATTTAAAAACTAGATTTTTGAATAGGGCCTTAGTAGTCAATCTCCCGGATGCTAATAGGGATTATTTTGAGCACGGTGTTGTCATAAAAAATGGCAACATGCTCCTTTATCTAGAGATGAAGTTTATCAGGGTCCCAGATGCCCTCCCTATGGCAATTGGATAGGTTATTTTTATTTCATTTTACTTATTTTGAAATCATGCTTCTTTTGTGTTTGATAAAATGTGCCACTGATATTTTAATTGTGATTTATTTGCAGTTGACAACAAAAGAAAGTGTCCAAAGGAAGCAAACGTAAATATAAGGCACTTAAAACTTATCTGGAGTTTGCATCAGAGTGTTGCTGACGAGCACATTAGGTCAGCCTCGTACTTTCTGCAGTATAAGAGCTACACCACTTCTTTCACTGCTCGTCCGGTGATAAGTGAAGTAGAACCCTTACCAGCCTCTGCAAGTTCTTCGCCTGAATCACACATTCCTTTAAGCGAAAGGATGAAGAGAAGAAGACCTCCTGCTCTCTTCGAGAAACCTGCCTCTGCTGCTGGAGAGGCCAAAAGAAGTAAGACTGATGTCCCAGAAGGGACAAAGAAAGTTGATGCAGCTCCTCCAGCTGCTCCTGCTAAGGTCGTCGAGAAGCCTCTAGTAGCCCCGAGCAAGGCTGTTGCTCCAGGAGAAGTGATTGTAATATCACTGACCAAGATTTCTTCCTTGGTTGAATCTATTCCTGCTCCCCCGAGGAAGCTGAAGAAGAGCTCCTCAGTCAATTTGGCTGACACCATCTCTCAGCCCCCAGTTACTGGAACCGGTGTTCCAACTTTTGTTCCTCCGAGCTCTGCCATGAGCTTGGTAAAGTCTTGGATCATTCCCGAGGTTCAAGGTACTGAAGAAAACCTTACTCGGGACATGGTCACTTCGTTAGCTGCTCGCCATATTGCTTCAGTAAGTCTTATTACTTTAAACTTTTCATCTTTCCTTTTTTATATCTATCTCTGACTTGCTTTCATTTTCTTTTCACAGTTGGCGAGCTGCTTCAATATAATTTTGAAGAAAGATGAGGCGATTAAAGATTCATGCTCCTCATCTAGTGTGGAGGAAGCTCTGAAGGAAGCTATTAAGTCTTTGGAAGATTGTTGCCAGAAATATGCTACTGACAAGGCAATCTGGGAGAACAAGCTTGCCTCCACCGAGCAGGAGAAAGCTCAAGTTGCTGAAGTCTCCCTAGGGTTGGAGAAAAAAGTGAATGCTTTGGAGTAGAAAAATAAAGAGCTTGAAGAGAAGCTCAAAATTGTTGGGGAGCTTAAAGATAAGCTTAAGGTTGCTGAGGAAAAATTGGGCCAGCTTCAGGAAGTAAGTCGGCAGAAGGAAGAGGTTGAGAATAAATTGAAGACTGCTGAAAACCTTCTGTCCGAGAAGCTTTCCTCGGAGAAGTTAAAGAGAAAATTGGCTGTGAAGAAGTCTTTCAGCGCTGGCTGGGACAAGGGGTGGAACAAGGGATTGGCTGCCATGGTGTCGCAAGTAGAATATGGCAGCCTCAAGTACTTTAGGGATGGATGGGTCGCTGCTCTACAGGAGATGAAAGTGGATGAAAATTCTGAACTCTTTCAGCGACACATCCCTGGTCCCCCTCCAACTCCTGAAGACTTAGAAAAGGACGAAGATGCCTCCGAAGAGTCTTCTATGGTGATGGGAGATCATCCCCCAGCCATCCAGCCTGCTCCCGAGGAACCTCAGCAAATCATTACTTCTTCCGAGCAACTGCTGGAGCTCCCCGAGCAGCTTTCTATTTCCTCCGAGCAACTTACTTCCTCGTCCCAGCCTCCCGAGAAGGTTTTGGGAGACAAGGAAAAGATGTAGAGTTGTCCGGGTTTCTCTTTATATTTTTCTTTTGTCAAATGTAACCATGAATATTGAACTTTGAAACTTGTACCTCTGACCTTTATGATACAATAAAACTTGAACTTGTGTTTTTGCATACTATTGTCTCTTCTTCTTCTTACTCTGTCTTGATTCTTATTGATTATTGCTTTTCTTCCTCTGCTAGTTTCTGGCCAGGATGGAATTATTATCTGTTCACGATACCAAGCTGCTGAGACAATGCAATGATTATTTTAAAGCTGGTCACACAGATCTGAGTGCAGCACAAGTCGTCGACATCCTCGGTCAAGATGCTTCTGAACAAGCAGTTGAAGCATACCAATATCTGAAGTGTCTACTTGATCGAGCAGTGGCCAATAATGTGGCTTATTACGACATGATCGAGGATCTCCAAGGCACCCTCAAAGATCTTCAACAACAATACAAAGAGTCCACTGCCCTCTTGCACGAGGGTTACGAGAAGAAGTACCAGCAGATCATTGCCGATAAGGGTTACGAGAAACTTTTTGCTGGCTATGATGTGAGGGAGAGAACTCTGAAGGGTGAGGTTGAGGAATGCAGGCAAATAACTGAATTGTTAGAGCAAGAGAACAACAATCTTCAAAGAGAGTTGTCACAGTTGAAGTCTGCAGCTTCTACTTCAAACGCCTTAATCCCAGTGAATGATGAGGGATTCTCATTCTTGGAGGTCGAGAACGCTAAATTGAGGGACGAATTGGAGACCTTGAAGAGAGCTGGTCCCTCTACATCTTCCCGTGGTCGAGCAAGAGCTCCTCGGGGACGAGCAAGAGCAGCTCGAATTCCTGTCGAGGAACAGAGGACTCAGTCTGCCTTAGAGAACCAAGCCTTCCAATTAATGGCAAAGAACCAGGCTTTGGCTGAAATGTCAAAGAAGATCAGGGACCAGGAAGAGCAGCTCTCAGCGCAGAAATCAGTTTTGGATAATAAGGAGCTATTCACCAAAAATCTCCACGAATAGCTGGAAAGACTAACATATTAATTCCACAAACAGCGCAGGGAGTTCTGGATGGCTGGATACAACGAAGCTCTCTATCACTTGGACAATCGTATCCAGAATGCCAATAATGAGGGCTACAAGCAAGGCTGGTTGAATGCCTTAGGTGTGCTGCAACTCGAACAGGGTCATTACCTGTGGGACTATCATGATCCTGGGCTGCTCGACCTACCTGTGCCACCATGCAAACTGGATATGAGTTGGATTCTTGCTCGGGCCATTCCTCGATGTTTGATTTCCAAATATCTCAGTGACTACAATCTCCATTCAAATGCCGAGATATCTCGTCCCGAGCACCTCTTAGATCGACCATCCGTGATGAATATCAGGATGTTAAAGGATCTCAATTTCATAAATTCTCCCCTGGCTTTAAATGATCCGCCTGCTGGTGAGGAACCTGTGTCAAAAGCAGAGGGGAAAAGACCGGTAGAGTAGGAATTTTGATGTAATAGTTAGTACACATTTTTATATCAATGTATTTTATTTTGGATTTAATGAGAGACTTTCATTTTTGTTCGTAATTCTAACTGCTATTGTCTTGTAAAACACTTTATATTTGTGCATGTGTATCTGATAAAAAGATAACAATATTGTGTAGTTTGTCGATCAACTTATTGTCGAGTAATTTGAACTTGCGGTAGTCATTTGGTAAAAATAATATTTTGTTTCTCGACCAACTTAGTAATTATTAAAAAGTTACGAGTATAAAAAATGTTGCTCGATCACTTTAAATTTTCCTTGTCGACCAACTACAGTTAGTGGATTTTTATTCCCGACCAGCCATAGTTAGTCTTTTTGAAATAATTTTACCTCCCGACCAACTCAAGTTGGCATTTTCGAGAATATATTTATTTCCTAACCGACATAAGTTGGCATTTTTAGGAATACTTTTATTTCTCGAGAAACATATAGTTTTATTTCCCTTAGGAATACAAATTTTACTTCCCGGAGGAATACAAGTAGCTTTACTTCCCGGAGGAATACAGGTAGCTTTACTTCCCAGAGGAATATTGGTAGCTTTACTTCCCGGAGGAATATTGGTAGCTTTACTTCCCGGAGGAATATAGGTTTCTCGACCAACCTTAGTTGGTATTTTCGAGAAAAAAATTGAGTGAGCTTTGCCGAGTAGTGTATAGCACTAGTATTCCCCGAAAAACTTTCAATAAAAAGAAAGAATTCGGCAAAATATCTTCATTTTATTCATCACTGATAATACTTGCGTAGGTGCTCTACGTTCCATGCATTCTTGAACTCCTCCCCTTCTAAAGTTGCTATTCGGTAAGTTCTTGGTCGAACAACTTCTGTAACTCGATATGGCCCGTGCCAGTTTGCCTCCAGTTTGTTGTGCTTTTGAATTACTTTCTTCAGCACATAGTCTCCTTCTTTCAGATCGCACTTCTTCACCCTCTTATTGTAGAATAGAGCTGTTCGTTGTTGGTATGCAACATTTCTTATGGCTGCTTCTTCTCTAACTTCCTCGAGTATGTCTAAATCCAATATTCTCATTAAGTCGCTGATAGGGGAATTGAAATTCAGTACTCTGTGTGTTGGGAGGCCCAACTCGGCAGGTATAACAGCTTCACTTCCAAACGCTAGCATATATGGAGATTCTCCAGTTGCTACTCGGGGAGTAGTTCAATAAGACCACAGTACTGACTGTAACTCGTGGATCCAATTTGCTTTCGCATCATCCAGCCTTTTCTTCAAACCATTCAGCAGTGTTCTGTTTGTCACTTCAGTTTGTCCATTGGTGTTGAGTGGATCTTCAACACATTTGATTGATGACAATAGGCAGCGAACTCCTCGTTATCGAATTGTGTTCCATGGTCTGTGATGAAAGCATAAGGAAGACCATATCGACAAATGATGTTCTTCCAAATAAATTGGTACACCTTCTCGTACGTCATATCAATGAGAGGCTCAGCTTCCACCCACTTAGTAAAATAATCCACTGCGACGACGAGGTATTTGAACCTTCCTCTAGTAGTTGGCAGTGGTCCAACCAAATCTATTCCCCACATGGCAAATGGCCAAGGGGAAATGATGGGTGTCAATAATGCTTGTGGAGTTCTTCGGATGGAGGAAAAACGCTGGCACTTGTCACATTTCTTGGCATAGGCTACACAATCAACCCTCATCGTTGGCCAGTAATATCCCTGCGTCATCATCCTTTGCAAAAGCGTCCGACCTGCTACATGGGCTCCACAGGATCCTTCATAAATTTCTTCAATCAAGTCTTTCACCTCGGAGGGATGTACACATCTTTGCAAACCTGCCATAATTCCTCGTCTATATAAAATACCGTTAGTTAATACATACCGAGCAACTTTAAACTTCAATTTCTTAGCTGCGAGCTTGTCAATTGGCAATTCTCCCTCCTTAATATATGCCCTGATGGGATCCATCCAAGATGGTCCTAAATCAAGGGTGATAAAGTTCATCGCCAAATCTTCATCTATACTCCGACCATCTAAAACTTCAATTGGGATTGTTCTTCGTAACTCGGTACGAGTAGCTGATGCTAATCGAGCTAGGGCATCTGCTCTTGCATTCTCCATTCTTGGTATTCTGACCAGCTGGATAGCAGTAAATCCTGACACCAACTCCATCACCTTCGCATGGTATTTGATCATTAATTCTCCTTTGGCTGCATATTTTCCCAACATTTGATTTACAATTAATTGAGAATCGCTGAAGACAATAATTTACTGCGCCTCCATAAGTTTTGCCAAATTAAGACCAGCAATCATGGACTCATACTCAGCCTCATTATTAGAAGCTTTGAATTGGAAACTTAGGGCATATTCCATGTCGACCTCGTCCGGAGTGCTCAAAACTATTCCTGCCCCACTGCCTGTTGTGCAAGATGAGCCATCTACATATAGAATCCATATGGGTAACTCGTCTTCAAACTTCTGATCTGACAGAGTTCCTCGATGAAATATTGGTTGCTTCCTTTCATCTTCCCCTGATACTTCTCGCTCTTCGTCGAGCATCGTTTCTTGCCCTTTACCAACCGGAGTTGGTCTGAGCTCGAATTTGATGATCCTGTAACATCCACTTGCCCTTTTACCAACCGAAGTTGGTCTGAGCTTGTGTTTGATGATCCTGTAACATCCACAGGTTGATCAGCGAGCAACTTTTGCTCCTCGGGGGTATCAGGATAGGTGAACTCTGCTATGAAATCTGCTACAGCCTGCCCTTTTAGCGATGATTAGGGTTCATAAACTATATCATATTCACCAAGCTCTATTGCCCAGTACATCAATCTTCCTGATTTTTCTGGTTTATGAAGGGCTTGCCTCAATGGCATAGCAGTATATACTACTATGGTATGAGCCTAGAAGTATGGCCTCATTCTCCTACGCGCCTCAATCAGCGCCAGTGCTAATTTTTCCAGCCTTGATATCTGATTTCTGCTCCTCGAAAGGCCTTACTTGTGTAATAGATTGGTTTTTGTACTCCATTCTCCACTCTTATCAACGCCGAGATGACTGCATTCTCCGATACTGCTAGATACAAGTACAATTTTTCTCCCATTATTGACCTGGATAACAATGGAGGTGCTCCCAAGTATTTCTTCAAGTCTTGAAAAGCCTTCTCACATTCATCATTCCACTCGAAAGTCTTTCGGAGTGTCTTGAAGAATGGGAGACATCGATCAGTTGCTCGCGATACAAATCTGTTGAGTGCTGCTTCTCGTCCTGTGAGACTCTGTACTTGCTTCTTCGTCGTTGAAGATCGTAGACCTAATAGAGCTTTGATCTTTTCAGGATTTGCCTCAATGCCTCGTTGATTGACAATGTACCTGAGAAACATGCCTTCTCTTACTCCAAATATGCACTTCGTCGGGTTCAGCTTCATTTGATATTTATCCAGTTGATCAAAAGTCTGACTTAAGTCAACTAGATGATCGGTAGCTTTCTTGCTCTTTGTCAGCATATCGTCAACATAGACTTCCATATTGCAACTAATTTGTTCAGCAAAGACTTTGTTCATCAGCCTCTGATATGTCGCACCTGCATTTTTCAAACCAAAAGGCATAACATTATAACAATAAGTTCCCCTAGGGATAATGAAAGAAGTACTCTCCCTGTCTTCAGGTTTCATTTTAATCTGATTGAAGCTAGAATAAGCATCCATGAAACTCATCAGCTCGTGTCCCGAGGTAGCATCGACTAGTTGATCAATTCGGGGTAATGGAAAGTGATCCTTTGGGCATGCTTTGTTGAGGTCGGTGAAGTCTACACACATCCTCCATTTGTTGTTGTTCTTCTTTACCATCACCACATTGGCTAATCAGTCTGGGTATTTAACATCTTCAATGAAGCAAGCTTTCTGGAGCTTCTCGACTTCCTCCTGTATAGCTTGATTCTTCTCGGGGCTGAACACTCTTCTTCTCTGCTTTACTGGCTTGATCTCCTTATTCACATTGAGTTCGTGACATAAGAAATTTGGATCTATTCCTAGCATATCCTCATGACTCCACGCAAAAGTTTGCTTTCTGCTTCTAAGGAAAGTTATCAATTCCTGTTTTAGTGAGGTTTCCAACGACGAACCTATTTGAGTAGTTCGTTCAGGGTGCTCGTCGTCCAGAATGATGTTTTCAGTAGCTTCCACCACTTGACCCTTCACGAGTTGTGACTCATCTCTAGGATCTAATGTTTCAATTTCTGCCCCTTCTTCCACTTGATAAGTAGTAGTCCTTTTCCTTGATTCTTCCAGTTCTTCTTGCTCGGCGGATATATAATAGCATTCCCGAGCTACTTTCTGATCACCTTTAACAACTCCTACTCCAAAATTTGTCGAAAATTTCAGGCATTGATGCACCGTAGATGGTACAACCTCGAACTTCTTCAATCCTACTCTTCCCATGATGATATTGTATGATGACTGAACATTCTTATCCATCACGAAGAAGCGTATTCTTTCTGTTCTACAAGCAGGCCACGTACCAATGAATATATCCAACTTGATCGTCCCAAGTTGAAAAACTTTCTCCCCAGCAAAACCGAGGAGGGGTCTATGATAAGGCTCCAGTTGAGATAGTTGTAGATTTAAATTATCGAAGCACGAGTAGAACATGATGTCTGCCGAGCTACCATTGTCGACCAGTACTCTTGAAATTATAACTTCCTTCATTTTCATCTTGATCACCAGTGGGTCATCATGAGGATATAGAACACCTGCAAGGTCATTCTTTGAGAAACCAATGACCAATTTCTCTTTATTCACATTTCTCGGGTGATCCTCCTCAGCTATATTTATTCGTTGAATGTACGAGCAAGCTTGTGCCTCACAGAGGTAATCTTTTCTCTCGGCAGTAAGGTCTCCTCCTCCTGCATCTCCACCTGTTATAACATTACAGTCAAATGACCCAAAGCGTATTGAAAATACCTCACGTTCTGGCTGCCTTGGTCTTTTGGGAAGATCGAGGTCGTCTTCGGGATCAACTTCATGGTTTCTTTTCTTGTTCTCCTCTGCTCGATGAGGAGATCTAAACCTCTCTCTTGTTCGGTCGTTGTTCATTCTTTCGCCTCCACGATCAACATACTTTGCCAGCTTTCCTCGTCTGATAAGTGTTTCAATCTCATTCTGAAGAGCTATGAAGTTTTTGGTCATATGGCCACGATCTTTATGAAACTCGCAATACTTCGCCTTATTCCTCTTGTCAGGGTCTGCCTTCATTTTCTCTGGCCAGTTTAGTTCCTCGTTGTTCTTGATTTCCTCTAGAACATAGTTGATATCCTTCTTCAAAGGAGTATAATTATCATATTTCTTCATCACGTCCCATACCGAACTGTTTTTTGAATGTTTGTCATTACCATTGTTCTTATGCTCTTTCTTCTTAGCTTTATCGCCTTCCACCTTGGTTTCTTTGGCATCCATATTCTTCTCTGCAGCCATAGCCTCCTCGGCATTCATAATCTTGGACACTTTTCCCATCAGGTCTGACATGGTTCTAGGTGGATCTTTGGCTAAAGTGTAGTACAACTTGTTGGGCAGTAGTCCACTCATCAAAGCAGTAATCGCTGTCTTCTCCTCATAATCAATGACTTCAAGTTTCTCGTTATTAAAACGAGTTATATAATCTCTGATGCTCTCACCAGCTTTTTGTCTAACACTTAACAAATGTGCTACTCGTTTAACTGGCTTTGCCCCAAAATAGAAATTCCCAATAAATAACTCGGCCAGTTGAAGAAAAGTTGAAATCTTACCCCGAGGAAGATTATTATACCATATTTGAGCAGATCCGGTAAGAGTTCCCGAGAATGTTCTGCATCTCATCTCATCTGGAACAACATAGATGTCGGCTGCAGCTTGGTATTGTTCTATATGAAGGACGGGGTCAGTCTTTCCATCATATTTGGGGGTCACAACAGGTGCTTTGAATTTTGATGGTGTTGGAAAATCTACAATAGCTTGGACAAAAGGTGTTCCTCGAACAAAGGTTCTTTGTAGAGGGTTCTTATCTTTAACCATTTCCCCAATCTATCCTCCAACCTTTGAATAGAGCCCTTCCATGCATCATTTCCTTCCTCGGGCCTGTTGGTTCGAACAGCTGATTGCGTTGAGGTGGCTTCCTGAGATCTATCTTGACGAGCAGCTGGTCGCGACTGGGCAGATCCTTCCCTTAAATCTGATGGTCGTCGAAAAATCTTCGATGGGGCTTTAGGAGGACTTTTGCTCCTCCTAGGACCTAATCGATCGAAAGGAGATACTCTGCTTAATCTTTCTAGCGCACTGGTCCTTTCTGGGGAGAGAGTGATATGTTGTTCAGTATCTGTGGCTCGCACTGACTAAGTTCATCCAGGTTGATAAGAAAAATCTTCAGACTACTCATTGCGATATGAATTGGTACGCCTAGTACGTGAATAAGATGCACGAATATTTCTTTGAATACTTCGTGGTCTTGAATGGGTTGGTGCACTGCCATGGAGGGTTTGTATGAGTTGACGCATAGTTTCTTGCATGACGGTCTGGCCTTGAGCCATATTTGTAATTATTCCAGCCAGATCTAGAATATTTAGCGGAGCAGATGGATTTGGAGGGCTTCCAGCGTTTCGATTGCTAGATTCTGGAATGTCAGCCATTTGTGATGAATTATTTTTGATGAAAAACGATATTACCAGTCGTTTCCCACAGACATCGCCAATTTGTTGATGTAAAAAATTAGATCATATCTAATTATTCAATCACAGATAAATAAATGAGACAAAGAATTTTTTAAGTGGTTCTGCCTTATAAAAATGGCCTACGTCCACTGTTATGGTATTGCTGATTATTTGGGAATTCTCGATTACAAGTTATATAAAAAATTCTGGTCCCCCTCAAATGAGGATTGTACAATGTATTTATAGCCCTAAGGCTGTAATGTGAAAGGGTAATACATTAAATGATGTACATATGAAAGGGTAATACATTCAATTCCCCTTAAGCGTGTGCGTCTAAATGATAAGCATTTAATGAACAGTCAAACTGTTGGTTATCCTGTTATTAATGCTTTGTTCGAGGTGCAGCTCGGACCGCCTGAGTTGCTCGGACCGCCTAAGCTTCTCGGTACTCAAGAGTTCCTCGGAGAGTTCTTGTTCCTCGGGGAAGCAGTGTTCCTCGTTGTAGTATGGTTCCTTGGAGCGTGTGAGTTCCTCGAAAGTGTTTGTCGTTGCCACGTAGATTGCCACGTGTCTTCACTTTATTGAGCCATGTCAGCAGACTAAATTTGGTATCAACAATGAAGATGATCCCTACTTCCTAAAAAAACCCAACCAACCAAAGCTTGAGGTATTTACACTTAGTGTTAGTGCCTTTGATTGTCAGATGATTACAGAAGGAGATGCTAGGGGTGGAAATCACACTGCTGAGTGAAAAGCTTACCTCAATGAGGCTCTAGCTTGTTCTTATATCCAGAGGATTAATCTAGCCGAAAAAGATAGGCAAAGGAAGGTGAATAAAGAAAAGTTGGTAATTGGGTTTTCCAAAAATGATCTATCAGGAATTCTCTACCCTCATGATGACCCTCTGGTGGACAAATTCAGATACTAAGACACAATCGTTTCCAGAGTGTTGATTGACAACGAAAGCTCAGCAGATATCATGTTTTATTTCAAAAGCTAGATTTAAAGCCCAGTCAGTTAGATCCGTACCATATGCCTTTGATCGGTTTTTCTAGTGAAAAAGTTTATCCTTTGGGCACAATCAAGCTATAGGTGTTGCTCAGCACCTAGCCAGCATGTCGGACCGACAAAATTCATTTCTTTGTGATGGACAAGAATGTGCAGTCAGCCTATAATATGATTATGGGCAGATTCGGGTTGAAGAAGTTTGAAGTAGTTCCCCCAACAGTCCATTAGTGTTTGAAGTTCCTGACCAACTTCGGAGTAGGTGTGGTGAAGGGTGATCAAAAAGTAACTTAAGAATGTTATTACTCCTTTGTCAAGCAAGAGGATCTTGAGGAAATAAAGAAGATTACTACCAGTTACCAAGTGGACACTTCTTAGCCCAATAGCGAATCTGAGGTTGAAACCTTATATCCAAGAGAGGAGACAAAGCTAGTGAAAGGCCAAATTATGGAAGCAACGGAAAGTATCATCTTAGATGACGATAAGCCTGAGCGAATTGCACATGAGGGATCAATGCTAGACCCCGTTCTTAAATATGAACTAGTGATGTTCCTGAGACAGAGAAAGCACGTGTTCGCCTGGAGTCATGAGGACATGCTTAGGATTTATCCCAATTTCCTCTGCCATGAGCTCAACGTCAACAAGGATGCCAAGCCAATGAAGCAAAGGCGTAGAGTATTTAGTCTTGAGAAGAATTCGGCTATCCAAGAGGAGGTTGAGAAGCTTCAGAAAGCCTCATTCGTCGAAGATGTGAAATATCCAGATTGGTTGGCCAATGTTATTATGGTAAAAAAGAAAAACAAAAAATGAAGAATGTACGTGAACTTCACAGATTTGAATAAAGCCTGCCCAAAATACCACTTTCCTTTGCCTAGGATTGATCAACTTGTTGATGCTACGTCAGGGCATGAACTATTGAGTTTTATGGATGCATATTCTGGTTATACCAAGATTAAGATGAAGCCCAAAGATAGGGAAAGCAATTCTTTTATTACTCCCCGAAGAACTTATTGTTATAATGTTATGCCATTTGGTTTGAAAAATACAGGTGCTACTTACTTACCAGAGGTTAGTGAATAAAGTCTTTAAGGAATAAATTGGCAAGAACATGGAGGTATATATAGATGATATGTTGACGAAGAGCAAAAAAGCATTTGATCATAGTACTGACCTCAGCCAAACCTTTGATCAGCTAGAGAAGCACCAGTTGAAGTTGAGTACGACCAAGTGCATATGTCCAAGAAGGCATGTTTCTCAGGTACATAGTGAATAAGAGGGGAATTGAGGCTAACCTTGACAAAATCAAGGCGTTGATTGAAATGCAGTTCCCGGCCTGTAAAAGGAGGTACAAAGGCTAACAAGGCGAGTAGTGGCATTGAACAGATTTGTGTCCTGAGCTACAAATAAGTGTTTACCATTCTTTAAAGTGTTGAGGAAGACTTTTTAATGGAACGATGAATGCGAGAAAGTTTTTCTGGAGTTAAAAAAGTATTTGGGATCACCCTCGTTGCTCTCTCGACCAGTTTTGGGAGAAAAATTATATTTATACTTAGCCGTCTCTGAGTCAGGTATAAGTTATGCTTATATACGAGAAGATAATGGAGTTCATAAGCCAGTCTACTATACTAGCAAAGCCTTTCGGGGAGCAGAAATTGGATATCCACATTTGAAGAAATTAGCTTTGGCATTAATTGAGGCATCTAGATGGATGAAACCTTACTACCAAGCGCATACCATTGTGGTATACACTGACATGCCTCTCCGGCAAGCTCTACATAAACCTAAAAAGTCTAGGAGATTAATGTATTGGGCAGTAGAACTGGGGGAGTACGATATTATATATGAGCCAAGGTCCGCATTAAAGGGCCAATGTGTGGCAAACTTCAATGCGTAATTCACTTATCCGAAGGTCCCCGAGCAACAACGAATACGAGAAGAAGAAACCCCAATAAGGGAAAACTCAAATGAAGTCTTCACCTACCAATAGCCCGAGCAGACCTCGACAGGGGAGAGCTCAGCAAAAAGTTGCTGCCGACCTACCGAAATAATCAACCAATGTGTAGGATATGGCTAAAAGATATGAGGAGGCAAGGATTAAAGTATTCCATCATGGGATATTGTTAGACCAAGGGTTTGACAATCATATCCCAATATGGAACTTGTATGTAGATGGATCATCATGTGTAGTAGGAAGTGGAGCGGGTATTATACTCAACAGTCCTAATGGGATATATATTGAGTATACATTGCGATTCCAATTTCAGGCCTCAAATAAAGAAGCAAAATATGAAGCTCTCATTGTAGGATTGAGTTTGGCTCAATCATTAAATGCCGAGAAAGTTGTGGCACATAGTGATTCTTAATTAGTGGTGAATCAAATTTTGAGTTTGTATGGAGCCAAAGGTGAACTAATGCTAAGATACCTAGCCAAGGCATTAAAGGTTATAGAAAAATTTCTCACTGTTCAGAGGAGAACAATTCCAATATTAGAGAATTCTCGAGCTAATGTACTTGCTCGGCTAGCATCAACAACCATAATTGAGCTTAGGAGAACCATTCCCATTTAAATTTTGGCCAATCGAAATATTGATGAAGAATTAATGATTAGTTTCATTACAGTAGACAAGGGACCTTCCTAGATAGATCCCATCAGAGCTTACATTAAAGAAGAAATCTTGCTAGCAGATGCATTTGAGGCTAAAAAGCTTAAGTATAAGGCGATAAGGTACATATTAGACAAAGGAGTTTTGTATAAGAGGGGGATAATAACTACTTTGCAACGCTATGTTCACCCAATAGAAGTTAAAGATCTAATAGAAAAAGTCCACGAAGGATATTATGGAGCTTATGTGGCAGGAAGATCATTACTACAATGAATGAATACTCAAGGGTATTACTGGCCGACCATGAGGGTAGATTGTACAAACTTTGTAAAGAAGTGTGACGAATGCCAGAAGTTCTCCAATATTATCAAAACTCCACATGCAACTTTGACCCCCATTACTTAACCTTAGCCATTTTCTATTTAGGGGATAGACTTGGTCAGGCCATTACCAACCACCCGAGGAAGATTTAAGTACTTGGTCGTAGATGTTGATTATTTCACAAAATGGGTTGAAGCAGAACCATTAGTTGATATGACTTATAAGAAGGTGTACAAATTCATCTGGAAAAATATCATTTGTAGATATGGTTTTCCATATGCCTTCATTACTGACTATGGTACCCAATTCGAAAATGAGGAGTTCGCAACATATTGTGCTTAATCCAAGATTCAAAAGTTACACTCTCCTCCAAGTCATCCTCAAAGCAATGGGAAAACTGAAGTAATAAACATAAATTTACTCAATGGGTTGAAGAAAAGACTTGATGATGCTAAAGGGAATTTGATAAATGAATTACACTCAGTTTTGTGGGCATATCGAACAACTCCAAGAGCTGCTACCAGAGAAACGCCATACATGCTAGCATTTGGGACGAAAGTAGTCATACCAGCTGAAATAGGTTTACCAACTCATAGAGTGTTGAACTTTGATTCTCCTGTTAGCAATTTGATGCGAAGGCTAGACCTGGACATGCTGGAAGAGGTGCGCGAAGATGCAACCTTGATGAATGTTGCCTATCAACAACAAACAATACGCTTTTATAACAAGAGGGTGAAGACGACCAACTTAAAAGAGGGGGGATTATGTACTTAAAAAGCTGATTCAGAAGATCAACAAGCTTAAAGCCAATTGATATGGGCTTTATCGTGTCTCAACTATTGCTTGACCAGGAACTTATTAAATTGAAACTTTGGAGGGGGAAGAATTAAAAAATCCTTGGAATGCCGAGCATCTTAATAAGTACTACCACTAATGTAACAAGTAATCTCTTTTGTAATCAATTTGCTTCAGTATCAATAAAAAGTTATTCTTTTCCCTTTTTTCATTTTTAGGGAATATTGGTGATATGCATCCCCAAATACTTGGTCTACAAGAATTCATCTAATTGGTCGGACTTGGTCAGAAAAGGCGATACTTGATTTGCAAAACACAAATCCAAGTCAAAACAGGATTTTAAATCCTCAGTACTTGGTCAAGAAAAATCAAGGATAAAACTCTGTATAAAAATCAACATTTTTTTTTATTAAAACTAAGTAAAATGGAGGAAGAACGTTGTGAAGATTCCTAAATAAGAATGTAGACACATATTCCACATACGCTTAGTCACCATTGGTAACTAATGCTAAACCTAAAAAATTAGTTGCATTAGTAGAACCTATGGAAATACCACGGGTGATTAGTAGCAAACGTGGATTTTAATCTAGGTGCACTAGTGGAACATATGGACACATTAATGGTAACTGGTGTTAAACTTATAAATCTAAGCATATCAGTAGAACCTATGATAATCTCATTGGTAACTGATACTAAATTTATGCAAATGCCTAAGTGTATCAATATAACTAATGAAACAACAAAGTCATTCAAGCATCCAGAAATTAACACGATAAGTTAATCAAATGCCTTTCATTTATATAAATGATGATTACATACAAATATTGTTTACAAATGAAATACAAGAATAAATTATCCTATTGGGCGCTTTCCTTCAGCTTTTGAGGAGCCCGCTGCTGGTTCCATGCCTGCTGGAGGATCATCCAATGTGTATGGGGAGTTAATGAAATTGAAATCTTAAAGCATTCTCCTATTGCTCCTACTCAGAGCATCTTAAAGATGAGGAGGCCGAACTATCTCTAGCTCATCGTATAATCCATAATCCCCTAAGTATTTAGAAATCAAGCACTGGGAAATCGTATTAACAGGGATCCAACTGACATGCAGTTTAAAGGGAGGGTTTTGACACTCCAAAAGCCCCAGAATTGCCTAATACCATAGTCTGCTATCTTGGTCAACCTTTATAATCATCAGGCAATTGGTCCAGCCCCACTTATAACCTTCACGTTGAGATTGACTAAAGCGGTCATCAAAATAACCAAGAGCTTCATTATATCCTTCCATCCAGATCTCCTTGGGATATTTGTGAAATTGGAAAGTTAATCTCTCAACTTGATGTTGTAGCTTCTTCAATACTCCCTCTTTATCCTGCAGTTGAGAAGACTGGACTGAAAGTTACTCGCCCAGGGTTTGGATCTTTTGAGATATCTAAGCAATAGCTAAATTCTTGGCCTTTATTTGTGTAGACTGATTTGCAAGCGTCTGTTGAGTCATGCCCTCATTAATCGTAGTTCGTCCAGATCTGGCTCTTGATCGGGAGGAAGAAGAAGGTTTAAATTTTTTTAAAGCCTCCAGTTCCTCCCTCAAACTAGCATTTTCAGTTTCCAAAATGAAACTCCTTCATCAGTAGCAATAGTTGTAGAAGGAACCTTTAAAGAATTTAGTTCATCCTTCAAACTATTGTTTTCTTCCTCTACTAGCTTGGTAATTGCTCTAGCCTCATCAACTTCACACTTAAGTAGGAATTCTTTCTTCCTAAAGATAGAAAGATGCTTCTCCAACTTCTCCTAAAATCCCCGAGCTCCACTCAAAGCCTTATATTTGGCCTCATAGTCATCATGAAGCAAAGCCTTAGCCTCATTATGATCCTCTTGAAGTTATTAAATCATTTCAAAATAATCCATGTTATTGGCCACAACCCAATCAAGAAGAAATTTGAGGTAGATATATACATCCTTGGCTTGATTAGTAGCACCCGCACCGAGTAAGTCTGACAATTCTTCATCAGTTAAAGTCATGTAACCATCTTTGAACAAACTATTGCAGCACTTGAGTAGATCAGAATGATTGGAAGAAATACGTTCCATCTTGGACATGAACTAGAAAAATAAAGATATATTCAATCAACAACAAGAAAAGGAATATATGATAGCAATCAGGAAAGAATGAATAATCAACAAACGACAAACAGTATGAAGAAGAAAAAAGTACTTTTATTATTATGAAGGAAAATTAAAAGTACAATAAAAAAGAAATGAAAGAAAATACAAAGGCCAATTGTCGAGAAAATCTACACCTTCTCTTTGTCACCTTCATCTCCAGCTTGGTTGGCAGAAGGGATGGCGGGAGTGACTTGCTCGGTGGATGGGAGGGCTGATTCTACTACATTATTAGGTTGATCGGCTAAAGACTCAACCACTTGAGACGACTCCCCAGAACCAACATCATCTTCAACTTTATCATCCATATTGGGGGGAGAGCCAGTCTCATACCTTTCGAAGAGTTCGCAAGAGTCTTCTACCGTGCCAACCTCCTTCAGTGCAGCCGACCAACCATCCTTGAAATATTTTTTTCTTTGCATACTCAATCTGAGTAGAGGCAGCAGTGATAGCTCTACCCCATCCCTTATTGAAAAAGTTTTCTCTGGCCTTCTTCCTTTTGGCCTTTTCAATAGTTAGACTCTTTTTCAGCTCAACGACCTGCTTTTGAGCTTCAGTAGCCTCATCTTCAGCCTTTTGGCGAGCTTCCTCATCATCTTTCAATTTATTTTCCTAAGTCTTCTTTTCAGTTGCCAATGCTTATTGAGAGTCAAGCAAGGACTTCTTGAGACTAGAAGAAGCTTCCTCAACATAAGTTGAGGAATAATGAAGAGAATCATCCTTCTTCAACATCTAGTTGAAATAAACCAGGAACTGCAAAGAAGAACAATAAAATCAGTATAAAAAGTCTAAGATAAAGTACAAAGTATGAAAGAAGAGAAATTACAAAGGAAGAATTCTCACCATAGCAAGGCTTTGAGCAGCCCTTTCAGAAATTTTAAGTAGGGACAAAGAAGAAGCTGCACCCCTGTAGTCTGGAAGAGTACTAGACTTAATCAATTTCCTAGCCAAGCCATCACCTTTGGCTATAGAGGAGCCAGCAGCAGATGGAGTACTACCAACCAAGCTCTGTTGGTCGGCATCAACACTTCCTTTAACATGCTTAGCAGCTGGACCTCTCCTCAATCTTTTTAAGAGGGAATCATCTCTTGGGGGCTTCTTCCCAGCATCATCCTTCTTTTTGGCCCCACCATCCATAGGCTAGTGGGTGCTAGCAACAACATCATCTCCAAGAAGGTTGGGAAACTTTCTTTTGCCCATAGCTATAGAAAGAGGAATGCCTGACTCAACAGAAGAAGAAGGGCCAGCAGCAAGTTCACCACTGCCTGAAAAAGTGGACACTGGGTCCTGGTCCAAGTCAGGAGTAACAATATAAGGTCGGGCAATAAAGGAGGTGACAGAACTCATGTATTTTAGCAAGTATGATGCCAACTTTGTATATTCTTCACCAATTTTTTATGAAGGCCCCAGAGAAACTTGAGCTCGTCAAGCTTAGTGTCACCTTCCTTGGGACACTTTCTCTTCCTATTAACTGCAAGTAAACAAACAATCGATGATTAACTAACATTTCAGCAGAAAAAATTGTTAATCAAGTCACATAAGAATTAAAACAACCTATCCTATGACCCTTTTGAGGGCACTTTGGCCCATTGTACACTTCACCCTCTGTTAGGGGTATATATTGCCAATTTTTGGCAATCACTCCATGATCGAAGTAATCCCTATTGGAGTCAGGAAAGTTAACAAATAAAGCTCTATTTATAGCCCTAGTTTTTAAATAGTAAGTATTGTCGGTGGTGACCCACTTATAACAAAACATGATTTCGGGAATGCCTATGTGGGTCCCATGTAGTTTTTTGAGCCTATGAACACCATTGATAACCTTCCAAGTATTGGGGGATACTTTAGCAGGTACAATGTCAAAGTATTGACAAAATTCCAGATAAAAATGATTTGGGAAAAAGGTAAAGCCGCATTCAACAACGAATAAGGAAGGGATCCAGTGACTTTCAGACAAAGAAAACGTTTACAGGGGGATTAGGGAACTATAAGTCTACCCAATCTGGTATGTTCCATTCCTTTCTAAACTCAACTAGAGAGACAACAATGTAAACCATGATTCGATATAAAGAAAAGAAGAAAGAGAAAGAATTATTATAAAGACTTAAGGATTCAACAAGAACTAGAAGACAGGAACAACGATGGCACGAAATCTCAACAAAGTGCAACAAAAACTTAGAGGGTTGGAGGTAAGAGATGATTGGGATTTTATCGCCTTTTATAGATTGCCTTGAAAACGGCAAACATAATGATTAAAGTGAAACGAAGACTGAAATTTTGGCGGATAAGCGGAAAAAGACGCCTTTACCCCAAAACGATTCATTATAATTCTGGATATTTACAAAAATTCCATCAACAGTACATGTAATCAGTAAAGCTAATAATTTTATAATTGTGGGAATTCGGCAACTGATCAAGAATCATAAATGTAGCTCGAGCTACTACCAGAACTAAATGCTCCATACTTTCAAGCAAGCATTAAGCATGGAACATTGGGGGATTCTGTTGATACCAAAAATTACCCACTTACGTGGACCAATCAGAAATAGACATGTGTTATCCACTGTGGTTATAATCCCAGCCAGTAAGGCATAACCACCGACCAAGGACTGGAATACTGGCCAGCACACTGGAATGCCAACCAACACCAGGAGGCCTGACCAACAGTAGGGAGGCCGACCCATAGTATTAGTAAGACGCCAACAGCCAGAAACATTATGGACATTATGAACTGATGTAAATGCCTAATTTATAAAGTCATTCCATTCTTTAACATTCCATCTCTTTATCTCCCTACTGGGATATAAATACATAGTAATCCCTTCGTCAAGGGCAGGTGACTGAAAGGAAAACACAAGGCAGTAAGAAGCATAGTGGACGTAGGCTTTTCTCCATAGGCTGAACCACTTTAAAAACCTTTTTATCTCTTTCTTTTACTTACATATATTATCTGTGATTAAATAATTAGACCTAGTCCAGTTTTTTACATCAATAGTGTGTATGTTTGTAATGTGTGTGTACATGTGTGTATATGTGTGAATATATGTGTATACTCTCCCCCCCCGAAAAAGGTATGTTAATGAGAACACGCTATATATTGACTCACTTGAGTCTGCATATATAGGAGTTCCAACTGGTTTGGATATATAGACAAAATAGGTTAGTATAGCTTGAGAACTCAATCTCCTCAAAGGTATACGCTACATGAAGAAATCCAGTCCAAGAGAATCTTCAAAGGGAAGTAAATTCTAAACTCTAAAACCACAAATAGGACACTTGCACAACATCCTACATATTACTTATGTGCTTTAATGGTTTATCAACACTTGAAATCAATTTAAAATCAATTTAATTCCAAACAAATCATTTTATATAATTTTAAACAATTTTTAAATGATTTTTGAATTAATTTAAAATTGGTTTTAAAGTTTTGTGGGTTAAAATGAAATTTCAAAAACTTATTTTCCTTGCTGATTGTTAGGATGGGTAGAATCCGAAAGCGCTAGAGAGTTAGAGGTGTGCCTTGTAATTAGTTTCACGCGTTTATATCCCATCTGGTGCGTACACGTGTTGGCTTCCCAACGATGCGATTTGTGTTTTCTCTTATACACAAAACGCTTATTCCATCTCAGCCCTTGGATCAACCTCATCACAGATCTACATGCATTTAGAGTCAATTCGCGTGACCAAGCTTTAACCAATCAGTGTTAGTTTAAACCACCGCCTGACTTAAACCGTTGGATCAAAGTCAATCCATTTAGACTTGATCTCAGCCGTAGGTTGATGCTGATATTCTCGATCCTTCTACGTCCAGTATAAAAAGGGATCAACCCTCAACATTTTGGAACTTTTTGCCATTTTGTTTTTCTGAGAGAAAAGAGAGAGTAGAGAGAAGAGAGAGAATGGAGAAGAGGGGGAAAGAAAAGAGAGAGATTAGCAACAGAAAACCCTTGGTTTTCTTCATAGTGCAAACCCTCATCCCAAATCAAAAGACCAAACCTAAATAGTTTCAAACACTAGAAAACCCAACTTGTGATAGTTAGATCCTCCTAGGGTTTCTGTGTTATTAGTTGTGTGTTTTTCTTTTTGAAGACCTCTTTAAATACGTTGATTCTCTCAGAACTCATCTCTAAGGAAGATTTAAGTTTCATTGTTGAAACTGAGTCTTTCTAAAAGAGAACATCTCACATATATTTTACGTTTCTCTTTTTAGATCTGATTTCTTAGATCTAATCTGTTTCAACTAGTTTTTGAAATAAAAACTTTTAGTTTCAAAAAATAATTTTCAGATCTAGTGAGTTGTGGGTTTCCAAGTTTTTTTTATTTCCTATTTTATGAAGTACTGGTGTACAAAAATAACAGGAACACACACGTACTCGTGCTAAAGTTTTAAAGCGTTCAGATCTGAAAAATAAAATGTTAGATCAAAACTTGTTGAAATAGTCCTTGCATGTTAAGTCTGAATCTGATTTGTTAAAGTAGACTTCTAGTCTAGTTTGGATCTGCAATTGGAGTTTTACAATTTCAAAAATATTTTCAAATCCCAGAAATTGATAAAACCTTGAACCGTCTTCCGAGCAAGGTGTCCTTGAGATCTGTGCTTAGATAAAAGATCAAGAAGTCTTTGCTTGAGAAATCAAGATTCAGAAATAATTTTCATATTAGAACTGTTGTAATTTCTTAGGAAAGATTGTATAAATCTTGAGAGGGCGAGTTACATGTTTGCATGTAGTAACACATCACAAACACTATCTCACACGAACACTTAGACACTGTGGTTCTGTTTGAGAATCTTATACTTGAAAGAATGCCGGAATCTTAATTCAAAGAGAAGGAAATCAAGGAAAAGACAAAGAAGTAGCAAGAAAGGATCAAGTTCCAAGTCAGAATACATTTGGAGTGGAGAATCTCGTGTAGGTACATTCTAAACTTAGGTTAGGATCTTTGTGGTTTTCTTAAGTGTTGTAACCTGATTTTTATTCTAGTGGATTTTTTGTTTTGTGCCGTAGAGGGCACCATGGATGTTTCCCCTGTTTAAGGATTTTACCATGTTATTTCTGTGTCTATTTCTTTGAATGTTCTTAATAGTTGTTGTGATTGGGACTCCATGGTAACGATAGTAGATGTTTATTAAAAATTAAACTTAAGGTAATCAACTATCGAATTTAATCCATACATTCAGAAAAAATATTTTACAACACATCTTGTGTTTTTCGAAAAGAGTTTTGCCCAAAAAGTTTGTTCGGAGTTTACTCAACTTATAACTATTTGTAATTAATCTAGTAAACAAAAGGTTTTTAGTTTTAAGGCTGTTTTTCAACTTGTATCAGAGCAGGAACACCTTTTGTGATCCTGAAACTTGAGAAATTATTTTTGAAATTTATTTATGAAAATCTATGAGTTTGAAAGAAAAATTTGAGAAGTTAGGTAACCTATCCAGACCACCACTCTTTGATGGAAATAATTTTTCGTACTGGAAAGTGTGAATGACAGCTTTCATTCAAGGAACCCTGGGTGATGAAGTCTAGGAAATGATTGAAATAGGGTATGAACATCCTACTAAACCTACCTCTGCCACTGATCCAACAAGGATTAAGAAACTTCTCAATGAATTTACTAAGGAAGAGAAAAAGCTATCTCTTGATAATAACAAAGGAAAGAATGCCATATTCATGTCCATTAATGAACATGAATTCAAAAGAATATCCATTTGTTCTACTTCTAAAGAGGCATGGGACACTCTAGTCATTGCTCACGAGGGTGATGAACGTGTCAAAGATGGAAAAACCCAAATGCTTATTCAACAATATAACACCCTGATTATGAATGACAATGAATCCTTTGATGATTTCTACATAAGGTTAACTGACATTTTTACAAAATTTCATGCAAATGGTATAACGTATAGTCGAAAGGAAATTGTGTCAAAGATTCTTAGGTAATTGCCATCAAAATTTGACAACAAGAGATATATTATTGAGGAAATTAATGACCCTAATATGACTCCTGAACTACTTAGCAGTAAACATAGGACTGTTGAATTGGAACTGGACTTCAAAAAATAATTGACCAGACAGACCAGTAGAGCCTCTAGTTCTAATGTTGTGTTTTCATCTAAATTACCAGTGCCTAAATTGAACTCTATAGACTTTGACATTGACTGTCTTGAAAACTGTGATTTAGAAAACCTTGATGATGAAATAGCTCTTATGAGTAAGAATTTTAAAAAGATTTTGAAATTCAGAAATGATGTAGCCTCTAAACAAGGCAAATTAAATTATCAAAGTAATCAATCTCACTGACCTCATGACAGAGACAATACCAAACACACTTATGATAATAGGAGGAATTATGACCCCAACAAACCTAAACCTGACATAAAAGATGTTAAATGTCATCGTTGTGCTAAACATAATCACTACGCTAGTAAATGTCCAACTAATTTTAATAACAACAACAAGGCCAATATGTGTAAAACATGGGACGACTCTAGTGATTTTGATGAGGATGAAACTGAGTTAATCCAGATGAATGAGAACTTCTTGTCTTTATTTGATAAGATAATATATAATGATGATGCATGCTTGTCTGTTCATAAACCCACAATGCCTGTTGATGTTGTTAATGATATTGATGATAATTATGTTCCTATTAATGCTGAAAGATTGTGTGTGAGTCAAAGTGAGAATGTTGATGACGAATTAAACGTGTGCATGAGTAAAGAACCTAACCAAATCATAGGGGACAATTCACACGATACACATAGTGAGTCTGATGATGACCTGCCTGGTCTACATGAATTGTACACTAAAATGGTTAAGAAGAGTGCTCGCCCAGAGAAAATGATAAAAACCTTAAGTGAGCGTATCGATTTTCTTAACCAAACCATTAGGAAGAACACTGAAGATTATACTGCTCAATGTGTTGCTCATGAGACTGAGATTGAGAATTACAACTTGAAAATAAACTCTTTGATTCAAAAGAACCATGAATTTGAACAAAAATACAAGGCAACCCTTATTGGACTAGAAAAGTAAAAGAAAAAGGTTTCAAATGGTTTTAAAAAATGTCAACATTTTGAAACACAAACCAAGACTTATGAAAAAATTGTTACTGGAAGAAAATTTGACTCCGAAGATAAGTCTGGCCTAGGTTTTGGAGAAATAGTGCACACAAGTAAGAACAAAGTTTCTCCTGAAAATGTTGCTTTTATAAACCAAGGCCAAACTTCTCAAAACGTTAAAAAAGGTGAACCTAGTCTCAATGTCTCACAATCAACACATAATCAGTATAATCAACAGTTGAAACCAAACTGTCAAACCAAATATGTTTGTCCTTCTGCCAGAGACCAAAGACGAAAACCTAAATCTAGTGATGGCTGGACTACTATACCCAATAGATCCAAGCCAATTTTCACAGACTTTAATAAGAAATTCAAGTCCTATACCCATTAGTACTGTTCTTATTGCGATATTTTTGGACATACTCTAGATGAATGTTTCCAGAAGAGGACATACACTCCTACCTACCAGAACTTTAACTATTCAAGGAAATCTAGAAATACTTATATACTTCATAGACATGCCACAAACAACTCTAACTCTAAAAAGAAAAAAGGGAGGATCTAAGACTAAGAAGAAATAATTTAGAAAGACCCCTCAATTCTTTTCAAAGTCAAAAGGCAACAAAAATTTGAAAACTAAGCTTATTTGGAAAAGAAAAGATGATTTGCTACCCCAGCTCAAGTGCAACATTGTCATTTCTGCTTTAAAGGCACAAAGCACTTCAACTGGATGGTATTTAGACTCCGGATGTTCTAAACATATGACCGGGGATGAAACAAAATTGAAAAAAAAGACAGACTTCCTTGGAAGTAGTGTCACGTTTGGAGATGGTGTTTCATCTCAGATCATAGGTAAGGGAACATTAAGTGAGCAAGGGCTTCCTGAACTAAATGATGTTTTATTAGTTAAAGGCCTTAAAGCCAATCTCTTAAGTATATCACAATTTTGTGACTCCAATCACTCAGTTACATTTTCTAAAAATGATTGCAAAATTATAGATGAAAAGGGCAATTGTATCTTGACAGGAAACAGAACCCCCGAAAACTGTTACACAGTAATTCCTAATTCTGAATCTTGCAAAATTGTCATATTAGAGGATTTTGATCTTTGGCACAATAGATTGGGACACACAAATTATGATAACCTTAGAAGATTGAGTTCCCAAGAGATACTTAGAGGCTTACCAAAAATTAAAAATTCTTTTAATCCTGTATGTGGATCTTGTCAGGAAGGAAAAATAAGTAAATCCCCACATAAGAAAGTTAAAGATGTCCTTACCACTAAGCCCCTAGAAATTATCCACATGGACCTCATGGGTCCCTCTAGAACTGTTAGTTTATGTGGAAACTCTTACATCCTAGTTACAGTGGACGACTATACGCGATATATATGGGTGGCTTCTATGAAGCATAAATCAGAAATCTTCAATGAATTCTTAAGAATCCTCTTGAAAATTGAGAATGATAAGGATACCCAAGTATGTCGAATTATGAGTGATAGAGGTGGAGAGTTTAAGGATTCTGGAATTTCTGAGTATTGTGTAGCTAATGGCTATAAACATTAGTTTAGCGCTCCCAAAACCCCGCAATAGAATGGTATAGCTGAACGTAAGAATATGACTTTACAAGAAATGGCTAGGGTTATGTTACATGCTAAGAATCTCCCTAGATATTTTTGGGTAGAAGCTGTCCAAACCGCGTGTCACATTATCAATCATATCTACCTCAGAAAAAAATCCAAAGAAACATCTTATGAGTTATGGTTCCATAAAAAGTCTAATCTGAAATACTTAAAAACCTTCGGTAGTATCTGCTATATCTGCAAAGATAGAGAGCATCTTTCAAAATTTGATACCCGAGGAGAAAAGGGAATTTTTCTTGGCTATTCCAAAAATAGTAGGGCTTTGCGTGTTTTAAATAATAGAACCAAAACTATTATGGAATCAATTAATGTAATTGTAGATGACACAAGTGTTAGGAGTAGTGACAGTCAACTTGTAACATTCGATGAGAACAATATTGTTTTACCCCCTGATCCTCATGATGATACTGATTCACTATCACCTGAGAATCCCTCTGTACCCACCTAGGTTTCTAGAGATCATCCCATTGAAACCATTGTCGGTAATCCTTCGGAACCAGTTCGAACTGGATCCCAACTTTGTCAAGTGGCACAATATTCTTGTTTTGTTTCTCTTGAGGAACCTAAAAATGTTAATGATGCCTTTAATGACTCATTTTGGATAAATGCTATGCAAGAAGAGCTAATCCAATTTAAGAGTCACAATGTTTGAAATTTGGTTCCTAGACCTAAAGATTCGAAGGTTATTAGCACAAGATGGATTTTAAAAAATAAAACGGATGAAAATGGGGAGGTCATTAGAAATTCATTTAGGTTGGTTGCACAAGGCTATTCCCAGATTGAGGGAATTGATTTTGACGAAACCTTTGCACCCGTTACTCGTCTAGAATCAGTTCGTCTCCTCCTAGCAATTCGTGTTATATGCAATTCAAATTATTCCAAATGGATGATAATGTAATACCCCGTATTTTTATGCTATATTAATTTGGGGATTTATTAAATTTAATGTGAATTAATTATTTAATAAAAATTCGGAAATTAATTATGTTATAATTATTAACGTGATGAGAGTTAGTAATTATGGGAAAATTTGTTGAATATTACTAATGAGCAAAGTAATATATAATAGTGGCCATATTAAATGTCACGAGTGAATAAAATGACAATTTTAGAAATTTGAGTCGGGACGCGCCCGTGTCGCGTCGGGACTAAATATTGATAAATAAAAGTAAATATTTTATAAGTTGTTCGTATGGTCGTTTTGAGTGCGCCAACGCGTCCGGAAGGGTCGAGATAGTCAGAAAAGTATACCCGGGAATTTGATTTGGGTCTCGGGGCGTTTTTAGGCCTAATTAGTACCCCGAGAGGGCATTTTAGTCATTTTGTATTTTTGGGTAATTAAACCCACGAAAATTAAAGGGGTTATATCAGATGTTTAGGTTATCTCTTAGGTTTAGATAACTCAAAACACTAGAACGGCCATTGGAGAGGAGAGGAGAGAGCTCTCAAGGCATTCCAAGGCTCAAAACTCACCCGTTTGCACCGCCGCCACCGCCAACGCGTAGATCGCGAGACGGGGAACGCAATCACACCAAATTCAACAACAAACCAGATTTCTGAAAATCCCAGGCAAGTGTTTATCTTTCTTATTTCGTTGATGCAACATCCATATTAGTTTAGGAGTTATTAGGATGAGATTTATGGAAGAAAAACCCAATTTGAGATAGGAAATTTTTATGTAGTGATGATTTATATGATATTCTGGAAACCCTTTGTCATGTAAAGGATTAAAAGTTTGATTAAGAAAAGAGTTCTAATCAGATACAAACACTAAAAAAAAAATTATTCAGGACGATCGGACCGTTCGAATTGGATGAAATTTTACAAAGAATTAGCTGAAGACGAGAGGAAGCTACAGAAAAAAAATCAGCTAGATCGGACCGTTCAATATTTGTTTAATATTTTTTTTGCTAGACAGTTTTATGTTTTGAGGACTCTTAGAGATAATAAAAAAAATTCAATTAAAACTCCATTTTAATTCCGATTTCGAAACCGTTTGAAATTCTCATCTTTGAAAATAAAATTCAAAATCCTTTAATGTAAGGCGGAATCAATATTTTTGGGATATTTTGCATAAGGGATAATGTAAGTATATATTAAAGGGGAGAGACACGTAAGAGAGAGTTACGTTGGAACATAAATGGATATCTACTGAATTGTACATTTGGAAGAATAGAGTCGATGAGGGTTACGTAGTAAGTTGGAAAAATCCTTCGAATTAAAGTTAAAAACGAACCATTATACTTGATAAGTAATAATGGGAAAATAAGGATAAATGTTGTGAATGTGGGTTATTGGATAAACCTAAATTGATATAATAAAAGTGGTATATTTATATGATTGTGTACGCATATATTATATACTTGTGAAAATCATGCCCGCGCTACTTGCTATCCCCGAGGTTTCCGCGCTGGGACGATCTTATCTTGTGTGCCTTATGGGAGATATTGACTCGTACCCTAGAAGATAGAAATCCTAGGTACAAGCTATCGAATAGGTAGTCACGGTCCTAAGAGACGTGAGGGTATGTACTGACCTCTTGGACTTGGAAACTATGCTTCGCCTCAATATTGTTTGTGTATGTATTTATACAGTTCGAGAGTGATTCCGAACTTGTATTCCCTTTAGTACGATTGATACAGGGATTGGATAGCAGAGTATGCCCGCACCATAATTTTTATGTGGGGTGCTGTTAGAATATATATATTATACGAGTATTTAATATATATATGAACTTCTGAAATTTGGGAAACTGCCTACTGTGTTATGGTAAGTGAGACATGTATAATGACTCAAATTGGAAATACTTGTTTTGAAAAGTATAGTATGATATTGAAAAACTTTATGAATCAATAAAGTTAAAATGAGCGTTTTGTACTAAATGAAATTTTCCTTTTAAACCATGATATTGTTAAATCTTAAATCTTGAGAGTTACCTAAGATAAGTTAAATCCTTGGGGAAAGATAGTGTGATATATGATGAGATAGACCATTGGGATATGAGTGCACATTAGAAGAGAGGTGAGAATTTCTCAAGAGAGTGTCGCACTAATATGTTGTTGCATTGGCCTGTATCAATTTAAATACTTGCTAAACGAATTTTTAAATCATATACACTATCGGGCTCTGACCCGTTTCCATTTCTATTTCTCTCTTGTATATATATATGTATATATTACAGGTGTCCAGCCACAGGGGCGTTTTGCATAGGGTCCTTTGGCAGGAACGCGCTGCAGCTTAGGTGGGAGTTGCAGGCCTGTTGTTTAGACGACTTCAGCCATTTGATTCTACTCCTAGCATGTTCATTATTGGGGCATGTGTCGCCCTTTCCATTATTCAGTTGTTATTTGGATATTGTACTTCATCTCTTTCTAGTATTTTCACTTTGGGATTTATTATATTCTGCATGGTTTACTTTAAGTTTTATTGTTAGTAGCCAGTTGTTAAATGTTAAATTATTGGATTGATTATTTAATAAAATATAAATAAGATTTGAAAGGAATGTTAAAAATGGTTTTGACACTTAGCTTAATTAATTTGGGTGTTTAAATTGGAAATTTATTTTTACGACAGTGATGCTAAGAATGATCCAACTGTTCACCTTGATTTTAATTTAATAAAGGAGTGATCACCCGGTATTTAATTAGGCGGGGTGTCACAGGTGGTATCAGAGCATCAGGTTTTAGTGTCCATAGGATCTGTACGGCTTATTTTCGCTTTCAGCTTAACGTTTTTGCTATAGAGCCCCATTTTTAGGATTGTTGTATTTCTGCTTTTACGTTTACGTCTTCAGCCATTTGGGATTTGATAATGACTGTAGACTAATAAACTACTTCACGTTTTAGATGCCTTCGAGACGTGCACCGAAGGATAGGCGTGCCTAGGCCGAGCATCCAGCAGCTTCGGCACAAGGCATTATGAATGCTAGTGAAGTAGCCGCCATTGTTTCTCAGGCAGTGAATGCCGCGCTAGCGGTGGTTCATCAGGTTCCACCCCAGATTCAGGGAGTGGCGCCAGTACCAGCACAACTTCCATCTGCATGGGAGAGGGTTAGGGATGCTTTTCAGAAGGCGCATCCCCCTGAGTTCTCTGGTAGCTCAGATATCGTCACAGTCAGCCAATGGAAGAAAGATATCCAGCGACATCTTCGTATGTATGAGTGCAACGACGTGCAAAGGCAGTTATTGGCTTCCTTTAAACTGATGGGGGGCACTTTGCAGTGGTGGGAGTCCACTACCACCTTGGAGGAGAGGGACACGGTCCCTATTCAGTCGTTTTGGGAGCGGTTTGACCGCAAGTACTTTCCACCCGCTGGGCAGACTGAGATGAGGCAGAAATTACTGAATTTGAAACAGGAGAACGCTACCGTTGCTGAGTATGAGGAGGAGTTCACGAGACTTCTCACCATAGTGCCACATGAGGCACCTACTGATAGTAAGAAGATAATGTTGTTTGTGGACGGGTTAGCTTGGAGGATCCGTCAACATCTTATAGGGAATATATCTCTCAGTACTTTCACTGATGTACTCAATGCTGCGTTACTACATTGCCAGGATCATCGCTTCCATCTGCAGGGAAGAAGGAGAGCAGGAGAGTCCAGCCAGCAGGGCAGGACCGGGGGTAGTAGTGCTAGTGGGGCACCATCTAATGGACAGACTCGTTAACACGAGCAGAGTTCCCATAAGGGGTACCCTGCTAAGCGATTCCATTCAGGTGATTCCAGGCAGGGATTTGGGGGTTATAGGCAGGGCCAGCCTAATCAACAGGGCCAACAATGTGCTAATCAGGGCCAACAAGGCTAGTGGCGGGAAGGTAACGGCCAGCAGGGCCGTGGTCAGCAGGGTCAGAGGGGAGGTAACTTCAGAGGCCGGTGTTTTGTATGCGGCAAGCATGGTCATAAGCGCCAGGATTGCCCAGAGGGTAATAGGGCCCCACAACAACAGGGTGCCCGTAATGATCCACAGAGACCACTTTTTCCAGCTGCCCTCCCAGCTCCAACCCAGGTGCCAACCCTACCAGCCATTCCAGCAGCTCCAGTACAGCAGGGGCAATTACAGTACGGACGTGTCTATAACGTCCACCAGACAGCAGCTCCACAGGCACCACCCGCGATTGAGGGTATGTTTCCTATCCATGGTACTGTGGGTCGGGTTTTGTTTGATACTGGGGCGACGCATTGTTTTATAGCTACGCATTTTGCGAAGGCCTTAAGGTTGTTAGCCATAGCAAAGAGCACAGTGACGTGTGTAGACTCACCACAGGGGAGTGGGTAGCTTATCTTCTTTTTATGCCGGGGAGTGGGGGTAGAGATTGGTAGTTTGGTATTACCTGCAGACATGTTAGTCTTAGATATGCATGAGCATGATGTTATTATCGGTATGGATTGGCTCGCAGCTTATAGAGCCACGATTGATTGCTTCGGTGGGAGCATTGTTTTTGCCATTCCGGGGCAAGAGATGTTTGTAGTGGCGATGCCTTGCCCAGAGGGAGGTTCGACCGCTCATTTCTATTATATAGAGGAGGATGCCTCTAAGGAGGTTGTGATTCCTTTAGACTCGATCCCAGTCGTTTGTGAGTATTCCGATGTATTCCAGGAGATACCAGGCCTACCCCCCAGTCGAGAGATAGACTTTATCATAGATTTATTTCCAGATACGATACCTATAGCACGCGCTCCATACCGTATGGCTCCTACGGAGATGCGAGAGTTACGAGATCAGATAGAGCAGCTGTTAGGTCAGGGCTTCATTCGCAGGAGTACCTCACCTTGGGGCGCTCCAGTCTTGTTTATGAAGAAGAGAGATGGTTCACTGAGGTTATGTGTGGACTACCGGGAGTTGAACAAGGTCACGATACGGAATAAGTATCCGTTGCCTCGAATTGATGATCTGTTCGACCAGCTGAGGGGAGAAACTTTCTTTTCGAAGATAGATCTAAGGTCGGGGTACCATCAGCTACGTATTAGAGAGCAGGACGTTTCAAAGACTGCCTTCTTGACGAGATATGGGTCTTACGAGTTCAGAGTGATGCCATTTGGTCTCATAAATGCTCCAGCTGTATTCATGGACTTAATGAACCGAGTATTCAGAGAGTTCTTGGATCAGTTTGTCATCGTTTTCATAATTGATATTTTGATATATTCACACTCCGAGGAGGAGCATGCCGAGCACTTGAGGCAGGTTCTTCAGACTTTACGAGAGCATCAGTTGTATGCTAAGTACGAGAAGTGTGGATTCTGGTTGCAAGAGGTACAGTTCTTGGGGCATGTTGTTTCTGAACAGGGGATAGCCGTTGACCCGAGTAAAGTGTCAGCGGTGAGGGAGTGGGGACAGCCCACGACACCGACGGAAGTGCGTAGTTTCTTGGGGTTAGCCGGATACTACAGGAGATTCATTCGGGGATTCTCCAAAATAGCGGGTCCATTGACGAACCTGACTCGCAAAGGGGTACCATATGTTTGGGATGAAGCTTATCAATTGGCTTTCGACGAGTTGAAAGACAAGGTTACTTCATCACCAGTCCTTGCTTTACCGAAGCCGGGTGTGGAGTACCTGGTTTACACAAATGCCTCTTTACGGGGACTTGGGGGTGCACTTCAGCAGGAAGAGAAGGCTATAGTTTTTGCCTCCCGCAAGCTTAGGACGCATGAGAAGAATTACCCCACCCACGACCTGGAGTTAGCAGCGGTCGTTTTTGCACTGCGGATATGGAGACACTATTTATTGGGGGAGAAGTTCCGTTTGTTCACAGACCACAAGTCACTGCAGTACCTGTTCACTCAGCAAGAGCTGAATATGCGTCAGCGCAGATGGTTAGAGTTTGTGAAGGACTATCAGTTCGACATACAGTATCATCCGGGGAAAGCCAACGTAGTTGCTGATGCGTTGAGCCGTAGACCGATAAATGAGGTAGCAGACATCTGGAAAGCGAAGTGGAAGGAGTTGGGTCACCAGGACGCAGTAGCCCGTTCCTTCATATCTGTTATGACAGTCACACCCGAGATTGTTACGAGGGTAATACAGGCCCAAACCACAGACCCGTTTTGCCAGGAGCAGATTGTTCGACTTTTAGCCGAGGGTGCTGAGTCCTATTCTGTGAGTTCTGATGGGGGTTTGAGGTTTAATGGGAGGTTAGTGGTTCCAGAAGGGGCGGAATTGCGTCATGCAGTGATGACCCAATCTCACGGGTCTAGATTTTCGGTACATCCTGGAGGAGATAAGATGTACCAGGATATGAGGAGGCAATACTGATGGAGTGGGATGAAGAAGGACATTAATGAGTTCGTGTCCAAGTGCTCTACCTGCCAGCTGGTGAAGGTGGACCATCAGAAACCGTCAGGATTGCTTCAGCCATTGGAAGTACCCGCGTGGAAGTGGGAGAGTATTTCCATGGATTTTGTTACAGGGTTGCCTACATCACAGCGGGGCCACGACTCTATCTGGGTGATTGTAGACCGTTTGACCAAGGTGGCTCATTTTTTGTCGGTGTGGACAGATTATACCACGGGTCAGTATGCTCAGTTGTTCATTTCTGAGATTGTCAAATTACATGGGGTGCCCCTGAATATTGTGTCAGATAGAGACAAGATTTTCGTGTCACGTTTCTGGGAAAGCTTTCAGGAGGCTATGGGTACTGAGTTGAGGCTGAGTTCAGTTTATCACTCACAGACAGATGGACAGACAGAGCGTACTAATCAGATGTTAGAGGATATGCTACGCATGTGTGTTCTTGATTTTGGAGGAGGTTGGGAACCACATCTTCCACTGGTAGAGTTTGCTTATAATAACTCTTATCAGTTTACGATTGGTATGGCTCCATTTGAGGCTTTGTATGGCCGGCCTTGTCGTTCTCCGACTTGTTGGCTCGAGGTGGGGGATAACAAGTTGCTAGGAACAGAGGTAATTCAGGAAACCTCCGCGAGGATTGAGATGATTAGAAGTCGCATTCGAGTATCCCAGGACAGGCAGAAGAGCTACGCCGATGCGAAACGGTTCTTCTGGGAGTTTAATGTGGGGGACCAAGTTTTATTGCGTGTATCTCCTATGGAAGGAGTGATGAGGTTCGGGAAGAAAGGGAAATTGGCCCCGAGGTACGTAGGACCATTTCCCATTATCGAGAGGATTGGGCTGGTAGCATACAGATTGGGACTACCAGAGCATTTACATCGCATTCACGATGTATTCCACATCTCGTCGTTGAGACGGTATCTTCGGGATGATGTGGCCCATACTCACATCGCGATAGATGAGAAAGACTTACAGCATGACAACTCTTACGAGGAGAGACCGGTGGCTATCCTAGACTATAGTGAGAGGAGATTGAGGTCGAAGATAGTTCCACTTGTACGGGTCCAGTGGTAGCATCATAACGTGGAGGAATCCACTTGGGAGCGCGAGGCCGATATGCGCGAGAGATATCCAGATTTGTTCTTACCAGGTATGCCTTATTTTCCGAATTTCGGGACGAAATTCCGTTATTAGGGGGGAAGTATGTAATACCCCGTATTTTTATGCTATATTAATTTGGGGATTTATTAAATTTAATGTTAATTAATTATTTAATAAAAATCCAGAAATTAATTATGTTATAATTATTAATGTGATGAGAGTTAGTAATTATGGGAAAATTTGTTGAATATTACTAATGAGCAAAGTAATATATAATAGTGGCCATATTAAATATCACGAGTGAATAAAATGACAATTTTAGAAATTTGAATCAGGACGCGCCCGTGTCGCTTCGGGACTAAATATTGATAAATAAAAGTAAATATTTTATAAGTTGTTCGTATGGTCGTTTTGAGTGCGCCAACACGTCTGTAAGGGTCGAGATAGTTAGAAAAGTATACCCGGGAGTTTGATTTGGGTCTCGGGGCGTTTTTAGGCCTAATTAGTACCCCGGGAGGGCATTTTAGTCATTTTGTATTTTTGGGTAATTAAACCCACGAAAATTAAAGGGGTTATATCAGATGTTTAGGTTATCTCCTAGGGTTAGATAACTCAAAACACTAGAACGACCATTGGAGAGGAGAGGAGAGGAGAGAGCTCTCAAGGCATTCTAAGGCTCAAAACTCACCCGTTTGCACCGCCGCCACCGCCAACGCGTAGATCGCGAGACGGGGAACGCAACCACACCAAATTCAACACCAAACCAGATTTTTAAAAATCCCAGGCAAGTGTTTATCTTGCTTATTTCTTTAATGCATCATCCATATTAGTTTAGGAGTTATTAGGATGAGATTTATGGAAGAAAAACCCAATTTGAGATGGGAAATTTTCATGTAGTGATGATTTATATGATATTCTGGAAACCCTTTGTCATGTAAATGATTAAAAGTTTGATTAAGAAAAGAGTTCTAATCAGATACAAACACTAAAAAAAAAATTTATTCCGGACGATCGGACCGTTCGAATTGGATGAAATTTTACAAAGAATTAGCTGAAGACGAGAGGAAGCTACAGATAAAAATTCAACTAGATCGGACCGTTCAATATTTTTTAAATATTTTTTTTGCTAGACAGTTTTATGTTTTGAGGACTCTTAGATAATAATAAAAAAAAACAATTAAAACTCCATTTTAATTCCGATTTCGAAACCGTTTGAAATTCTCATCTTTGAAAATAAAATTCAAAATCCTTTAATGTAAGGCGAAATCTATATTTTTGGGATATTTTGCATAAGGGATAATGTAAGTATATATTAAAGGGGAGAGACACGTAAGAGAGAGTTACGTTGGAACATAAATGGATATCTACTGAGTTGTACATTTGAAAGAATAGAGTCGATGAGGGTTACGTAGTAAGTTGGAAAAACCCTTCGAATTAAAGTTAGAAACGAACCATTATACTTGATAAATAATAATGGGAAAATAAGGATAAATGTTGTGAATGTGGGTTATTGGATAAACCTAAATTGATATAATAAAAGTGGTATATTTATATGATTGTGTATGCATATATTATATACTTGTGAAAATCATGCCCGCGCTACTTGCTATCCCTGAGGTTTTCGCGCTGGGACGATCTTATCTCGTGTGCCTTATGGGGGATATTGACTCGTACCCTAGAAGATAGAAATCCTAGGTACAGGCTATCGAATCGGTAGTCACGGTCCTAAGAGACGTGAGGGTATGTACTGACCTCTTGGACTTGGAAATTATGCTTCGCCTCAATATTGTTTGTGTATGTATTTATACAGTTCGAGAGTGATTCCGAACTTGTATTCCCTTTAGTACGATTGATACGGGGATTGGATAGCAGAGTATGCCCGCACCATAATTTTAATGTGGGGTGCTGTTAGAATATATATATATTATACGAGTATTTAATATATATATGAACTTCTTAAATTTGGGAAACTGCCTACTGTGTTATGGTAAGTGAGACATGTATAATGACTCAAATTGGAAATACTTGTTTTAAAAAGTATAGTATGATATTGAAAAACTTTATGAATCAATAAAGTTAAAATGAGCGTTTTTTACTAAATGAAATTTTCCTTTTAAACCATGATGTTGTTAAATCTTAAATCTTGAGAGTCACCTAAGATAACTTAAATCCTCGGGGAAAGATAGTGTGATATATGATGAGATAGACCATTGGGAAGGTTAGTGAGATAGGAGTGCACATTAGAAGAGGGGTGATAATTTCTCAAGAGAGTGTCGCACTAATATGTTGTTGCATTGGCCTGTATCAATTTAAATACTTGCTAAACGAATTTTTAAATCATATACACTATCGGGCTCTGACCCGTTTCCATTTCTCTTTCTCTCTTGTATATATATATATGTATATATTACAGGTGCTCAGCCACAGGGGCGTCTTGCATAGGGTCCTTTGGCAGGAACGCGCTGCAGCTTACGTGGGAGTTGCAGGCCTGTTGTTTAGACGTCTTCATCCATTTGATTCTACTCCTAGCATGTTCATTATTGGGGCATGTGTCGCCCTTTCCATTATTCAGTTGTTATTTGGATATTGTACTTCATCTATTTCTAGTATTGTCACTTTGGGATTTATTATATTCTGGATGGTTTACTTTAAGTTTTATTGTTAGTAGCCGGTTGTTAAATGTTAAATTATTGGATTGATTGTTTAATAAAATATAAATAAGATTTGAAAGGAATGTTAAAAATGGTTTTGACACTTAGCTTAATTAATTAGGGTGTTTAAATTGGAAATTTATTTTTACGACATTGATGCTAAGAATGATCCAACTGTTCACCTTGATTTTAATTTAATAAAGGAGTGATCGCCCAGTATTTAATTAGGCGGGGTGTCACAGATAAATTTGCTTTTTTAAATGAAATTTTGTCTGAAGAAGTTTACGTAGAACAACCCAAAGGATTTGTTGATCCTGTACTCCCGGACCACGTCTTTAAGCTTAAGAAAGCTTTATACGGTTTTAAGCAAGCTCCTAGAGCTTGGTATGAGAGATTGTCGACCTTCTTAGTGTCTCACAATTTATACGCGACGAAAATGATCAAACATTATTTATTAGAAAGGAAAACCAACATGTCTTAATCACTCAAGTATATGTGGACGATATTATTTTCGGTTCCACCTATCCTAAACAAGTAGAGAATTTTTCTGATATCATGCATACCGAATTTCAGATGTCTTTAATGGATGAACTACAATACTTTTTGGGCTTACAAGTAAAATAATTCAGTGATGGTCTTTTTATATCTCAATCCAAGTATGCTGCAGACTTAATTAAAAAAATTGGCTTTGAAAATGCTAAACCTTCTAGAACCCCCATGAGTACTTCAACTACACTATCTAAAGATGATAAAGGAAAAAATGTAGAACCCACTCTATATAGAAGTATGATAGGGAGTTTATTGTATCTTACCGCGTCTCGACCCGACATATCCTTCGCCGTGTGTATCTGTGCTAGCTATCAAAGTACCCTAAGGAATCTCACTTATTAAGTGTAAAAAGAATTATTAAATATGTTAAGGGTACTCTAAAATTTGGTATTTGGAACACAAAAGATATAACTATATCTATTGTTGGATACACCGATGCCGATTGGGCCGGTTGTTCTGATGACAGTAAGAGCACTTCTGGTGCTTGCTACTATATAGGCAATAATCTTGTTGGTTGGTCGTGTAAGAAACAAAATTGTATTTCATTATCTAGTGCTGAATTAGAATATATAGCAACTGGTAGTTGTTGTGCTCAATTACTATGGATTAGACAAATGCTTAGTGATTATGGTCTCACAAAAAAATAATTAACTATGTTTTGTGATAGTCAAAGTGCTATTAATATTTCCAAAAATCTTGTTTTGCACTCGCGAACTAAGCATATTAAGATTAGACATCACTTTATACGTGACCTTGTTGAATCCAAAGACCTCATTATTGAATATCTGAACACTCAAAAACAGCTCGCGGATCTCTTTACAAAACCATTAAATAACATTCGTTTTGAGTATTCGCGTACTGCCACAGGCATGATTTCTCTCAATTAATCTTTATGCTTTTGGGATTTTGTACTCCTTGCATATTTGAGAAAAATTGGGGGAGAATATCTTGAGTATTACTTAGCGTTTATTCCTATTCTAACTCAACTAATATGCCAAATTTAGTGTTTATCTTATTACAGGCATTTCAGACCCGTTGTACATCTTGTAGGGTATTGGTCTGTATGTAGTTGAGTAATATATTTTTCTTACCTTATTTTTGGTTCTAAGATGGGAAAGGGTAGTTAGAATTTTTGTATAAGACACATAGGATTTCTTTTTTGTTTTGACCCAAGAGTACAGAATACTCAAGGGAATTTTGTCTCTAATATCCAAAGGGGGAGATTGAGAACACACTATATATTGACTCACTTGAGTCTGTATATATAGGAGTTCCAACTAGTTTGGATATGTAGACAAAATAGGTTAGTACATCTTGAGAACTCCATCTCCTCAAAGGTATATGCTACATAAAGAAATCCATTCCAAGAGAATCTTCAGAGGGAAGTAAATTCTAAACCCTAAAACCATAAATAGGACACTTGCGCTACATCCTACATATTACTTATGCGTTTTAATGGTTTATCAACCCTTAAAATCAGTTTAAAATCAATTTAATTCCAAGCAAATCATTTTATATAATTTTAAACAATTTTTAAATTAATTTAAAATTGGTTTTAAAAGTTTTGTGGGTTAAAATGGAATTTCAGAAACTTCTTTTCCTTACTGATTGTTAGGATGGGTAGAATTAGAAAGCGCTAGAGAGTTGGATGTGTGCCTTGTAATTAGTTTCAACACGCATTTTATATCCCATCTTGTGCGTACACGTGTTGGCTTCCCAACGATGCGATTTGTGTTTTCTCTTAGACACAAAACGCTTATTCCATCTCAGCTCTTGGATCAACCTCATCAACGATCTGCAAGCATTTAGAGTCAATCCGCGTGACCCAAGATTTAATCAATCAGTGTTAGTTTAAACCACCGCCTGAGTTAAATCGATGGATCAAGGTCAATCTATTTAGACTTGATCTCAGTCGTAGGATTGATGTTGATATTTTCGATCCTTCTACGTCCAGTATAAAAAGGTATTAACCCTTAGCATTTTGGAACTTTTTTCCATTTCATTTTTCTGAGAGAGAAGAGAGATAAGGGAGATGAGAGGAAAAGAAAAGAGAGAGAGATTAGCAACAGAAAACCCTAGGTTTTCTTCGTAGTGAAAACCCTCATCCCAAATCAAAACACCAAACCTAAACAGTTTCAATCACTAGAAACCCAACTTGTGAGAGTTAGATCCTCCTAGGGTTTCTGTGTTGTTAGTTGTGTGTTTTTCTTTTTGAAAACCTCTTCAAACACGCTAATTCTCTCAGAACTCATCTCTAAGGAAAATTTAAGTTTCATTATTGAAACTGAGTCTTTCTAAAAGAGAACATCTCATGTATATTTTACGTTTCTCTTTTTAGATTTGACTTCTTAGATCTGATCTGTTTCAACTAGTTTTTGAAATAAAAACTTTTAGTTTCAAAAAATAATTTTCAGATTTAGTTAGTTGTGTGGTTGCAAGTTTTTTTTATTTCATATTTTATCAAATACTGGTGTACAAAAACAACAGGAACACAAACGAACTCATGCTAAAGTTTTAAAGCGTTCAGATCTAAAAAATAATATTTTAGATTAAAACTTGTTGAATCAGTCCTTTCATGCTAAGTCTGAATCTGATTTGTTAAAGTAGACTTCTAGTCTAGTTTTGATTTGCAATTGGAGGTTTACAATTTCAAAAATATTTTTAATACCCAGAAATTGTATAAGACCTTGAACCGTCTTCCGAGCAAGGTATCCTTGAGATCTGTGATTAGATAAAAGATTCAGAAATAACTTTCATATTAAAACTGTTTTAATTTGTTGAGAAAGTTTGTATAAATCTTGAGAGGGTGAGTTGCATGTAGTAACACATCACAAACACTATCTCACACGAACACTTAGACACTGTGGTTCTGCTTGAGAATCTTGTACTTGGAAGAGTTGCTGGAATCTTAATTCAAAGAGAAGGAAATCAAGGAAAAGACAAAGAAGCAGCAAGAAAGGATCAAGTTCCATGTCAGAATACCTTTGGAGTGGAGAATCTCATGTAGGTACATTCTGAACTTAGGTTAGGATCTTTGTGGTTTGCTTAAGTGTTGCAACCTGATTTTTATTCTAGTGGATTTTTTGCTTTGTGCCGTAGAGACAGCGTAGATGTTTCCCTTGTTTAAGGGTTTTACCACGTTAAAATTCCTATGTCTATTTCTTTAAATGTTCTTAATTGTTGTTGTGATTGGGACTGAATGGTAACGATAGTAGATGTTTATTAAAAATTAAACTTAAGGTAATTAACTATCGAATTTAATCCATATATTCAGAAAAAAAATTTACAAGACATCTTGTGTTTTTCGAAAAGATTTTTGCCCAAAAAGTTTGTTTGGAGTTTACTCAACTTATAACTATTTGTTATTAATCTAGTGAACAAAAGACTTTTAGTTTTAAGGCTGTTTTTCCGTTAAATTTAGGATTTGAAATTTATTGCATTATTCATTGGGTATTGTTAACATTGATTGGGAATTGTTATTTAGAGTTTGAAATTAACTGCATTATTTAAGGGTATTGTCATTATTAGTATTAACTGAATGTGGTTACTTAGGGATTAAAATAAATTGTGAAATTTAGGGGTATTGTCATTTAGGGCTTGAAATTTATATATAGTGTGAAATTAATTGGGTATTATTAGTATTGACTGAATGTGGTTACTTAGGGATTAAAATAAATTGCATTATTTAAGGGTATTGTCATTTAGGGCTTGGTATTTATTTAAAGTTTGAAATTAATTGAGTATTTTAGGTTCTGCACCCTAATCAAACTAATATACTCAAAATCCTTTCTTTATTATCAAAACCTTAATCAAACTAATATACCCTAATATACCCTTATACCTTAACCGTAGGACTCATATTCACACCCTCATATATTTTTCTCAAGAAAAATGAGGCATGGTGATAATCACTTGCAACAAGAGTTGGAGAGGTTGCAATTGGACCACACATGTAACTCTTTTATTAATGAGTGTCATATAGAGGGTACTCCTATTTACAAGTATGGAAATAAATAAAAAATTGAACAATTTAACTACCTTATAAATCATGGAGTTAATTTCCGGCAAAATTACATGTTCGATCGTATTCTATTTTCCCTACCAGAAAATTGGGATGACGTTATACAAAATATATTTCACACGCATAATCCCAACGTAGCCCTGACCTTGGATACATTGTTGGAGAAGGAAAAAAAATCACCGGTTATGGGTACAAATGCATACAAAGAGCATCGGCATAGACCGTGGTGTCTCACGCCATATGCACGCTAAATTGAATCATGCCAACAAGTTGAATATGATGGGATTCCGAGTTCATGTCACGAATATCTACAAATCAATCATTGATACCCTTTCTCCTAGTTGGCCACGTGCAAAAATTAATAGGTTCTTAAAAACTAATACCGAATGGATGGAGATCAGGCACATTGAGCATATTTTAAAGTCTTACTTTGAAAAGGTATATATATATAGTCGTAAGCTTGATTAATTAATTATAATTTCTTATTATAATTTTTTAGTCACTTATGATTTTTCATTTTTGTAGATAATGTCGGGAGGTAACAACCCAAGGGAACAAAGTGCCGAGGGGACACTGTAAGGAGGTTCACCATCTCGTGCGCAACTAGAATTCTCAACACCAATTGGTGAGAAATACTCAACTCCACCAATGCTTTTGTCTTCACCAAGTCCAACTGCTTTGGCACCCCCATCCAACGCTGTCGATGCCTCCTGCTCAACCCAAAAGAATTCCATTGGGTTCTCCCTTCTCGGGAATAACCCGATGAGTGATAGGAATGACGTGCTGAACTTTAAATCCTCTTGTTTAGCTTTAGGAAAAATGAACATGGGGGTAGGTGAACAAACAACTGGAACCTAGTTGATCAAGCCATCAAGGATGATATATACAATCAACACTGCAAGTATTTCTCATTTCCCAATCGTTTAAAGAATAAGGTTCTATCTCGAGTTGCTGAATCATTTAGTACATACATGAGAAAGATATTTTATCTTTGAAAGAGAGAGTGCCTCCAAATGTTGAATTTCTTGTGGAGCAATGGACTAAGTTTTAGTAGAATGAGGCGATGGAGAAAAAGTTGGTCCAAAGGGAGAAAGATAAAAAAATTGGTCACAAAAAACTAATATCTACAAGCTGGGATCCAAATCCTATGAGGATTTGAAGAATGAATGGGCGAGTAGGATAAAGGATGGTCCAGATGCGGGTAAAAAAACAAATTGGTCTAACTTATTCGTTCATGATCGGTGGAGTAAAGATAATATATTCCCGTCGCACTTGGCTGAAACGCTACAATCAATAGCGGTCATCAGCAGTCAGTCAGGTTCGAGCCCTACTGATGACTTTGACTTGAAAATGATGTCCTGACTTGGACCTTTGGAAAGGAAAAAAGGGGGAGGACGAGGGGTGTTGGCTCACATATGCCAAAAATAAATTTTCAATGGATCGCACCTCTCGTGGACGAGTTTTCTTCGATCGATAATCATTTCTCGTCCTATGAGGAATGACAGTTTAAGACCGATGAGGATGTTCATAATATCAAAAATAACCTGGGAATGTTAACGAATCAAATTGGGTAACTTCTGTCCCTTTTCCAAAATTTTGGGATCCTAATGCATCCTCTTCAAGGTTACCCTCACCTTCATTCTCAAGTGTTTCCTTATCCCCCCCCCCCCCTTAAAATTTCCCTTCCTAAATGTCACCTCCAACATTCCCCTCCTAAATGCTGCCTCATCGAACATTCTCCTCCCAAATGCCGCCTTATCCACTATCCCCCTCCCATATGTCGCCTCATCCGACATTCCCCTTTCAAATTCCACCTCATCCAACATTCCCATTCCTCGTGCCTCCTCATGTCACGAGACTTGGATCATCATCAACAACTCATGGTGACTATGACGAAAAGTACTATTTCAAAGACCTGAGCAATAAGAGGTTTGTTGGGGTGTGCACACTCATCTCCATGGTGTTCGAAACTAAATTACACAACCGACCTTTGGAGACGAGTGAGGCTCATATACTGGTCGATGAAATATACAACGGATACAGAGATGTACATGTGTTCGCTGGAGGTGGGGATGGGATGGAATTGAATAATTATAAAGACTCTTTTCTTGCCTGACCAATTTATCTGTTGGAAAAGATCAATTAATAATTTGTTTTGTTTCAATTGTAATAATTTTTTTGTTTCAGTTGTAATAATTTTTTTTTAGTTGTAAGAATATTGGTTTTGTTTTAGTTTTAATAATATGTTTTTTATTGCTTCAGTTATAGGAATATTGTTTTTGTTTTAAGTTGTAATAATATTTTTTAACCTATATCCACAGGACTGAAATGTGTAGATAATTACATGTATTTCCCACTGTACAAAGAGTGGATGGGAGAGACTGGCCGAATTTCAAATAATCATGGCGTTCAAGAATTTGCTAAATACGCTTTCAAAAATCTTAAAAGTGACAAGTTTCCGTATTTGTGCACCCGTTGTGAGAACAAAAAATATAAGTCATTGAAATACGTTGAGTTGCATTTAATATAATGGGGAATCTGTCAAGACTATAAAATATGGACATACCATGATCAAAAAAATATGTTTAATGTTTCGAAAGAATTATCGGTACCCGATCGCGTAACGGAACCCCAACGAGTGAAAGTGGTACATGATTGACCAACATATCTTCCATTGACCGACTTAATTGATGATGCTTATGGACTCCACAATCGTCAAAACCACCAACCTATGGATACATATAATGCATATTAGGGCCAACTAAATGAAAATTTTGATGTTGAACTTCTAGGAGATCGAGAATACAAATGGTTGAAAACCGGTGCAGCTAGACCGTTGTATAAAGATTGCGATGGAGATTACTCAGTATTATATGCAATGACTGGTTTGCATAATTTGAGGAGTCAATTTGGTTTGTCTGGGAACAGCTAATCAAAATTCTTAAATGGGTTAAAGATATTCTCCCAAAAGATAACACATTACCGAACAATTATAATACCATAAAGAAGAAGTTGAAGGGTTTAGGATTGAAATACAAATCTATTCATGGATGCAAGTATGATTACATATTGTATCGCAGCGAGCACGAAGAGAAGGATGAATGTCCTGTATGCAAAGAGTCTAGATATGTGATTTATGAGAATGGAAAGAACAAAACTGCAAAAAAATCGCAAGTGCTCACAAGTCCTACAAAAGGTTTTAAAGTATTTTCCACTTGGGACACGGTTAAAATGATTTTTTACTGTATAGTGGATAACGGAGTCAATGACATGGCACGCTCGATGTGAGGTGGGTTAAAATTCAAAGCGTCATCCAGTTGATTCACCCATCTAGCAAATTTCAAACGCACAACACCATGAATTTGTAAAGGAACCGCACAACGTTCGTCTTGCAATATCAATCGATGGGTTTAACCCTTTCGGTAATTTAAGTACTAGTAAGAGTAATTCTCCAGTTCTCATGGTGCCTTTAAATCTCCCTCCGATACTATGCATGAGAAAGGAGTTCACATTGTTGTCGTTGTTGATACCCAGGCCAAAGGCTCCCAGTGATGATATTGATATATTTTTAGCACTATTAGTTGAAGAATTTAAAGAGTTATAGGATAAAGGCGTAACGGTGTTCGACTCTCATAAGGGTGAAGAGTTCACACTTAAAGCAATGGTGATATGGGCGATATCCACGACCTTCCATCTTATGGGACCTTATCCAATTGTAATATTCATAATTATTATGGATCTCCCACATATGGGGAGGAAACTGAAGCCAGTTGGCTAAAACATAGTGTTAAGATGAGTTACACGGGTGATCGTAGATTTCTGCCAACCAATCACCCTTTTAAGAACGATAAGTCTAACTTTTTACCTATCGATCATGAGCGCAGCGCCACCCGCTCGGCTTTCTGGTCAGAAAATCGAGGAGAAGGCAGCGGCTGTGATTGCGGGAAATAGGTACGTAAGCAAACACCCCCAGTTTATAAACCTGAAGTGTAAAGCTAGGGGGATCCGAACAACCCTAGTAAAGTGAAGCCATAGTCCAAGCGATCGATATTTTTTTATTTATCGTATTGGAAAGATCATCGTGTAAGGCATGTAGTTAATGTGATGCAGACAGAGGAGAATGGTTCAGAATATATTATAGGAACATGTCTAGGTGGATGTCATTACAAATATGGAGAGCAGGCCGACCTAGATCTAGAGGATATGAAAATGAAGAAGAAACTGCGGTTAAAAAATGATCCTATAACAGGAAGAATTTCTACCTCTCGGGGGGGGGGGGGGGGGGGGGCTACTTTCACTTTGACTAATAGTGAGAAGAAGATCCTCTTAGACACGTTGTTCAACTTGAAGACTCAAACTGGTTATTCTATTAATTTATGTAGGGTAGTAATCTACCAAACAAATGACTTGAAACAGTGCAAGTCTCGCGATTGGCATGTAATCATCTAATTAATCCATCTGTTATTTTGGCATTACTTTTCTAAACACAAAGATCTCCATCGGGAAATTATGCTAATTAGTTTCTATTTTACCCTACTTTACGTAAAAGTGGTAAACATAACGCAAATTAAAGCTGTGAAATCAACTTTAGCCAAGGCAGTTTGTGTATCGTCTAACTTTTAGTGGCTCGAATTCGTTGTTGACCACATCATATTTCGAAGGATTAGCCCACCGACTTGGAATGATTGGTTCCTCATCCTCCGATTGTAGTATCGAGATGCCTTCTGCTGTGTCATGGCCATCATTAGTGCTACTTCTTCCCTACGCTCATCCAGAAGGTCTGATTTCATTTAAAGTCATTTGCCAATACGTACTTCATTGAAATAATTCACCCTCAAGTTAGGACTTCTAGTAAATGGTATCATGACTTCGGTGTCGTATGTCAAAGCAAAAGGTATGGACCCCATCAGTCCCCTTATTATCATTCGGTAAGCCCATATGACGGAGACCATCTTCTCAACCCAGAGTCTTTTAGAGTCGACGAGTTATGTTTTAATGTCATGGAGGAGCATTCAATTTGTTATCCCAACTTGATCGTTGCACCTGGGATGTCTTAGGGATGAATAATAGTGCTTGATATTGAACCGACCGCATAACTTATTGATCCTAACACTATTAAAATGCCTTTTATTTTCTGAAATGATAGGGTGAAAAACCTAAAACAAACTGATGATAAACTTCTAAATAAATGAATGCACTTTCTGATCAGTAATCCTAGCGAGTGGATCCACCTCCATCCACTTTGTAAAATAGTCAAATGCTACTAGCAAGTACTTACACTAACCCTTCCTGATCAAAAACGGACCAAGGATGTCTATTCCCCATAAGGAGAACACCCAAGGCGAGATGATCACTAATAATTCTTCAGTTGGATGACAGATGTCATTTGTAGGCCTTTGGAATCTGCTGCACTTTTGATGTAGTGATTATGTTGGCCAGTAATAACCATGTGTGTAGGCTCTCTGGGCCAATCTTCTCTTATCAAGGTGTACTCCCCAAGCACCTTCGTGAAGTCTTTCTAGGACTGTCTATTTCCGTGGGATGAATGCAATGTAGGATGGGGTGGGTATAACCCCTTCGGTGTAAGACTCCTTCGTATATTAGGTTTTTTTTCACCTTGACTCACACCTTTCTTGCCTCCAACTGATCCTCTGGAAAGATCCCCTCTCTTATGAACTGGACATACTTATCCATCCAATTAGGTCCTTATTCTGTAATGTTAACTATTTTTCTTCCTCGATATTTATAGTAGGTAAGCCCAAGGTCTCCACGAGGGAATTCCATTGGTCTGTTGATGCTAAACTCGCCAGGTGGTCGGTCATGGTGTTATTTTTCCCTTGTAATGTGTTGGATGGTGAACATCTCAAACTGCCTTGCTACTTCTTGAAAATGATTCAATTAGTCCATCATGCTCTTCCCTTTGGCCTCGTACTCACCCATCACATGTTGAACAACCATACTTGAGTCGCTAAAGAACTACACATGGTCGGCTTTAAGGGATAATGTAAGTTTTTCTCAGTAATCAACACTTTATACCCGATTTTGTTGTTGGAAGCTTTGAGGTTAAACCTTAATGCGTACTCCACAAACATCCCTTCGGGACTCTTCACTATCATCCTTTATTCACAATCCTTTTTATTAGAGGATCTATCCACTTAAACTACCAGTATCTTCTTTCCTTCTCTGACTTGATGGGGCACACTCTCCCCCAAAATCGGAGACGACTTGCCCATTAAACCGCCACCCTTGAATTTTAGTGTGTGTCGAACTCCCCAAACTTGACTGACCACTTCATCAACTGTCTAACGACCTCCAGCATATGTAGGACTTGTTTGAGTGGGTAGTCGGTTAGGACGATAATGGTATGGGCTTAGAAATAGAGCCTTAACTTTTTGGCTGACACTATTAATGCAAAGGCTATTTTTTCCAACATCAGGTATCTTGATTTCGCTCCTCGAAACACCTTATTCATACAGTAGACTTGTTGTTGACATGTACTGTCTCGAATCATAACGAACTAACCATCGTTGGACAAACGATGATGTAAAGACAATTTATATCCAATTGTTAGCTTCGACAGGAGCGGGACGTTTGTCAGGTAAGATTTCATGTCCTGCAAGGCATGGTCACCTTTATCCGTTTAGATGAACGCCTTCTTCAAAGTTAGAAAAAATAAAATACTTTTGACCATTACTTTTTTTACGAACCAGTTTAGTTCTTCTACCTTCCTGGTTAGTGATTGCACTTCCTTTAATGTCTTTATGATCCTCACCATTTTCAGTATCGCCAAGATATTTTTAGGGTTATCTTTTATCCCCCTTCATGTCAGCATAAATCCCAAAAAATTCCCTGATGCCACTCTGAAGGCACATTTTTTGGGGTTCAACTTCATTTTGTATCGATCAATAATTTTTAAAGTCTCCTCAAAATTGGTAACATGATCATCCTCATTAAAGCTCTTCACCATCATGTTATCCATGTAAACCTTCATAGTCTCTCTTATTTGGTCCTCGAATATATGGTTGACTAACCTTGTATAGGGGCCCCCCTTTATTATTCAAGTCGAATGGCATCACCCAAAAATAATAAGTCCCTCTATTAGTGATGAAATAGGTTTTCTCCTCATCGTCTGGGTGCTTTCGGATCTGATTATATCCAAAATACACGTCCATGAATGACAAGCTCTCATGACCAACAATGGCATTTATAATGGTATTGATCGAGGGTGAAAAGTAGCGTGTGTCAAACGCTGATCGTTGTTTTCTGTTCACCACCTCAATACAAAAACCTAAGTTACGACTACACTTGCGAGGCAAGTATAGCGGTAAGTCGGGTATCAAAAATATCCCCTGGGACGAGTTGCTAGAATTCAATTGATTTAATACTCCGAAATAAAAGCGTAAAAGATGATTTACGAACTAAAAGGAAAAATGTGCATAAAAGGGAAATGTTAATCTATGCAAGTGTATTGAAACTAGACTAACAAAGCGGTAAAACTATAGGTTGCGTCAAATATCCCTCACCCGAATTATTTTTTTATAAAATGGTTACATGGGTTGACGAGTTATTACAAATGCGTCTCGTTTCGACAGTTAATTAAATCAAGGGTTGTCACGCCCCTAAATCCTCATAAAAGCCTAATAAGATTTTGGCGTCAGCAAATATTCCAAAAATTACGTGAGAAAGGTCGTAAGCACGGGACATACATGATATGTCCAGTAAAATCTCCTAGGCGTAATAACTTAGGACAATGCACCCGAAATAGACCGCTAAACACTATCACCAAAGCCAAGCAACGCGTTAACCCGAGTGAGTTCCATTCAAACATAACCTAATTAAAATTAGCTAGAAAGCATCGTAAAAATGCGGTAAATGAAAGCGTGTAAATAAATGAGGTAAATCTACACTAGAAAGCAATGAAAGAAAGCATGTAAACCTAAATTAGAAAGCATAGAAATTACACTACAAAGCAAGAAATTAATAAAATACAAATATATTAGATGGAGAGGATGATGAATAGTGTAACTTACAACCAATTGAGTGTCAAACCAAGAAGAATCAAAGCCAAACTATCCAAAACCCTCAAACCTTAAGCTACCACTCTCTAAAATCTATTCTATCTAAGTATATCTGATATTTACAACAAAAAACCTTTATGTAGTAAGTGGGAAAAAAGAAAAGAAGAAAGAAAATAAAATAGCAAAATATCTCCTGAAAACAGGGAGATCGATCGATCTACCAAAATCGTCGATCGATCGATCAAGAAGAAAAAAGTCCACTGTCGAGAAGGATCGATCGATCTACCAAAATCGTCGATCGATCGATCAAGTAGGTATCAGCCCACTGCATGCTGCTTTGGAATGCTTGCCTTTCTTATTCGCTGAAATCACCGTAACTTCTTCGTAATGAATCGGATTCGAGCACCGTTCGCGGCCACGCGAAGCTTACGAGGAGGGCTACAACTTTCGTGCAAATGTTGGTACAGGTGCCCAAGCTATGAAAAGAATAAAATACCCTTGAACATGCGATCGTGTACGGAAAATGAGCGGAACGCGTTCGAACTTCACACTTAGCATCCAGTTATCTATAAAAGATCAATTAACCCCTGCAAAACATGTTAACGTAGAAATCCGAGGTTGTCTGGTTAACGAGCATAAATATAGGAAATAAGATACCCGATGGGGCTAAAATGCGTAGGTTCGGAGGATGAAATACGCAATATTTGCGTATTATCAAACACCCTAACTTACACATTGCTAGTCCCTAGCAATGAAATAAGATGCAACAAGAACTACAATCAAACCAAAACAGGAGATAGTACAAAAGTATGGTATAAAAGTAAAAGGACACTTTCGCGGGCGATTCGATTGCATTTATCGTATGCAATAAGCCATTAAACCACTAGGTCACCCTAGTGGACGAGTGTCGTCTCGTGAGGGTTTTCAGGGATGGTACCCACAAACATCACATGGTTTACTCAAAATATGCCCAACCCAACATGCGACAAGCCCAAAAATGGGTAAAGGGATTTCATACGCATTATTAACTAAGCGAATGAATTCAAACAAAAGTCCAAATCATTAACATTATAGAATGCACCTCATATAATTGAAACCTTAAAATGTGGGAGGGGAGCGAGCACATGCAAAGTGTGATTTGGCAAAAAACTTATATAAACTGGATACTAAAGGCAAGCATACATTCAATCCTCACATGCATTACACTCATCAAGTGAATTCACTCGAAACAGGGAGGTAACACACGGAACATGCGGTTATAAAGAGTAAATGTAAATGGAAACTAGGCCGCACACATGTCACAAATGAAGAATGCTATATATAAACTAAAAAATTGTAATCTCAATGAAAGATACCGCACATTAAAAGAGGTGAAATGTATTTTCACAGATTATCAAAACTATTATGACTTTTGAATTACATCAACCTAAGATCACATAGGACTTTACTAGGGTTGTAATGTAGGCTTGGATAAGGTACGAAATGAAAGGGATGTATGTACGGATTCAAAGTGTTCGGAATGAAAACTCGGGATAATGGGAAAATGCGAGCAATATCAAAATTGGAAAACAAGTTCCAAAACGGCATTACATATAACATCGGGGAGAGTAATCAAAGCTTATTGAACTTTATACACAACATTTACAACTTTCTTTTTCTTTTCTTTTCTTCTTTTTCTCATTTTTCTTTTGTTTTCTTTTGCTTTTTTGCTTTCTCTTTTTCTTCTCTTTTGCACTTTTTCTTTACTTTACTTTTCATACTCTCATTTGCCTAAATTGCAACCGACATCACAAAAACATCATTCGATCCCAAGCAACATTCCAAACAAAGGTATGGAAAGTGTATGTATGGTTTAAAACTCCAATTTAGAGTTGGTTATGGGAACTGGGGTTGTGAAGCGAAAGGTTATATCTAGGCTCAAAGGGGTTAACGAGGGTAAACATATAAGGGTGAGGTCAAGGCTAATATGGGTGATATAACAAAGATGGCCTATGATCATTTCACAAAGTTTACGCAATTCTCGAATCAAAACAATATATGAAAATCATGCTCAAGTAACACATTTCAAGTATGAACTCAATTAATGAACGATCAAATGAAAGAATAGTAAGATTACCGACGAATTTAACGTTTTCAATGAGAAAAGAATAGTGTATACACTCACAAACGACGAAAGGTACAAAGCTTACTCGGTGTAAGTATATACAATGCAACAAAAGATTATCGAGTTATAAAAATCTTAAACCAAATCAATAGAACAATAAAAGTGCATGTGCTCATGGGATTAGAGTTTAATTCATGAAGTTATTCATAATATCAATAATGGAGACTTAAGTCTAATAACTTCTAAAATGAAGTTATCCCCGGCAATAATGAAGTTATTAATAATATCAATAATGAAGTTATCCTCGGTAACGGCGCCATTTTGATTGCTCATGAGAAGTGTGCGCGTGTAAGTGCACAGTCGTTGTTTTCGTCTCGCCGCTACTATACAAACAAACCTAAATTACGACTACACTTGCGGGGTAAGTCTAGCGGTAAGTCGGGTTTCGAAAATCCACAGGGACAAGTTGTTAGAATTCAATTGATTTAATATTCCGAAATAAAAGTGTAAAAGGTGAATTACAAACTAAAAAGTAAAAGATGCATGAAAGGGAAATGATTAACTAGGCGAGGGTATTGAAACTAGATTATGAAAGCGAGTGAAACTATCGGTTGCGTTGAATATCCCTCACCCGGGTTAATTTGTATAAAATCGTTACATGGGTCGATGAGTTATTACAAATGCGTCTCGTTTCGACAGTTAATTGAATCAAGGGTTGTCACGCCCCTAAATCCTCATAAAAGCCTAATAAGATTTTGGCGTCAATAAATATCCTAGAAATTACGCGCGAAAGGTTGTAAGCACGGGCATACATGATATGCCCCGTCAAATCTCCTAGGCATAATAACTAGGAGAACGTACCCAAAATAAACCGGTAAACACTATCACCAAGCAAAGCAACGCGTTAACCCGAGTGAGTTCCATTCAAGCACAACCTAATTTAAATTAGCTAGAAAGCATAATAAAAACACGGTAAATAAAGCGAGTAAATAAAAGCGATAAAACTATACTACAAAGCAAGTAAATGAAAGCATGTAAACTAATTAACAAAGTATGTAAATTACACTAGAAAGCAAGAAAATAAGTAAAAACAACTGTATTAATGGAAATGGAAGATGGTAGCACAAACTTACAAGCCCAAATGGGTGTCAATCCAAGAAAAAAAGAAGAAATGAGCTCCCAAACCTCCAAAACCCTAACCTATCCTACCTAAAATTGTTTATATCTGTTTATTACAACAAAATTGCTTTATATAGTAAGTTGGAATTAAATTAGAAAAGAAAAGAGAAAAGAAAAGAAAAGAAAAGACAAAATATCTGCTGGAAACAGGGGATCGATCGATCGACCCCTTTGGTCGATCGATCGATCAAGAGAAAAATTTCCACTGTCGAGCAGGATCGATCGATCGACCCGAATCGTCGATCGATCGATAAAGCAGGGGTGATCCAAGGCAGCACACTGCATTCTTTTCTTCCTTTTCTCCTCCTCTTTGGGTTTCAATACTTTTCTCTTCCGCCAAAAGTGTCGTAACTTCTTCGTTATGAATCGGAATCGCGCACCGTTCACAGCCACGCGAAGCTAGCGAGGAGGTATACAACTTTCGTGAAGATGATGGGCCAGATGCCCAAAATGTGAAATGACTAAATTTCCCTTGAACGTGCGATTGTGTACAGAAATCGAGCGAAATGAGTCCAAACTTCACACTTAGCATCCAATTACCTATAAAAGTTCAATTAACCCCTGCAAAAGATGTTAACATAGAAATCCGAGATTGTCTGGTTAACGAGCATAAATATAGGGAATAAGATACCCGAGGGGGCTAAAATGCGTAGGTTTGGAGGATGAAATACGCAATATTTGCGTATCATCAGCTATATATCCTCGACATAGGTTACGAGTCCTTTCGACACGCTTCATTTAATTTCTAATAGTCAACACACAACCTCCACTTTAATTTTGGTTTTTGGACCATTGTGATGTTTGATAGCCATTTAGGATACTTGACACCCTAAACAAAACATACTTTAGGTAATGTAATGACAACATGTACGAACTGGTTCCTCTCGTGGGTGAACACCCTCTTCTTCTTACTTACAAGTAGGCTAGATGTGTCCACCTTTGGCTAATGAGTCATCACCGAGGCCTCAATGCCTGATTTATCATCATGGATCCATGAAAATGTCTTATGGTGTTTCTTTAAAAATAAAACCAATTCCTCCCTCATCCTAATCATCAGTGACAATCCCATGTATCCAACCCTCTTCGAACGAGTTTTATACAACGGGATTGGGATCAAGTTTTCGTCTGAAGACCCCATGGTTGGTTCTTCTCTCGGGTCCAAACCATCAATGTTGAAAGTCTCTCTTTTTCTTCAAAGATGAAAAGTATCAACTCCTAGTCTACTTATGTCTTCCTTACACTATTCTTGGTCCATTTAGTGTGGGGAACTTAAAGGTGAGGGACATAATTTATAAGACTGCATCAAGTTTGCTTTGGGTAATTTGTTCGATCAGCACATTATAAGCCCATGAAAATCTCACCACCAAGAATTCCACCTCTAGAATGGTTGACTTCGGTCCCTTTCTAATTGGGAACGGGAGCTCAATCACCCCTTTCGAATATACCCGCTCTAAAAAATATTCCAATAATGGGTCTACTCCCTCAAGCTTTATCTTTTTATAACAATCAAAATAGATGATATATGTTGAACTCCCCATGTCCAACAAGATTTTTTTGACAATTTAGTTAGAGATCTCAGTTGTGATGAAAAGGTAATCGTCGAGCGGAGTGATCAGATCTTAATAATACTTCGGCATGGAGGGGATATCCTCTTAGTATTCAGTGGTTTTCTTTGTTGATTGGGCATGAGGGTGATCGTCGAGCTGATGTTGATTCTCCCTAGATCGCAAATCCATCAGAGATCATATTTATTCTCCTTCCTCCTTCAACCATGGTCACCCCCCTTCGTTATTCTCATCTCGATTCTATATCTTTCGATAGGCTTATCCTCCAATCATCCCTCTTTTCGTTGATTAATTAGTCTTACCGAGGAGCTCCTCTTTATACAAATTCTCTTAGATGTCCCCTTTGGTCCAATGCTTCAATCTTTCTCTTCAAATGGAGATAGTCGTGTGTATCATGTCGTAGTCTCGATAAAAATGGCAATAATCATTAGAATTGGGTCTGATCGGCTTATTTTTTTATTTGTTTGGCCACCTCGGCATCTTTGGATCAGCCATAATGTTCAGCACTCACCCCACATTATATTTAAGGGAGTGAATTTCTCCATATAAGTATGGTTCGCAGTCTAATCTCCTTTAAAAGCAAACTTTCGTGTCTCTTACTCATCTTTGAATTTCCTTTCTATGAAATTATTGGTTTGATGGCTTGATGGCCGACTATTAATAGTATCCTCTGTGTGGATATGCTTCTCCACTTTCTTCATAAGCTCCTTCATGTTGGTGGGAGGATTCTTCGATAAGGCACAAATTGTATTGATGTTGTATAATGCTCACAAGAAGGCTGACACATCCACCTTCTTGTCTAGATGATCAATATGGAGGATTTTGTCATTAAATCTTTTCACATACTTCTTGAGATTCTCATCATTTATCTGAAGAACGTTGAACAAATGGTCGGTGGTTTTTCTATGGATCCGTTCTTCCAATAAAATGCTAAATGAAGCGCTCGAGGAGCTTCTTGAAGCATGTGATTGAATTACGTGGGAGATGGTTGAACTAAGTTCTTATTGATCCCTTTAGCGTTTTGGCAAACGCTCAATACCTAATCTAGTCTCGGTTGGCCAAAAATTCCATGTGGACCCCACAAGGATCTATGTAGTCCCTAGGATCGATGACCCCATCAAAGAAGTCCATTCTTATGAGCTTCAAGTAGGATGGATTGGATAATCTATGACTTCTCGAATGATTGGAGACTTTCTTTCGGTGTCTTTGGTGTTCTCGACAATCGATTGGAACTCGACCTACCTGACCGTCGATGCCTGATGAACGATGGATGAGAGCATTGATCATAGTGGAGGTGACTGAGCTACTTCATTCTCCATGCTTTGCTCAACGGGTGGAGCCTGGTCCACTTGTTTCTCTAGCACTGGTGGTGGCGAGGGAGGTAAACAACCTAGGATTTTCGTGAGTTGATCTCGAAGAGATTGCTGCTGCTCTCTGAGGTCGTTGATGGCCTGTGTCACTTACTATTATTCATGGCTTTGGAAATAGTCGTTCCTATAGACGATGCCAGTTATTTTGGGGTGACAATCTGATTTAATAAACTCGACACAATACATTTATGATTATAGTACCAATCAAGTAAAGGAGATGACAGATGCGAGAAATAACTGATATTCGTGGTTCACTCGGGCTTGGCCTACATCCACATGGTAAAGGGGTGGGGGTTTTCTTTTATTACTTTAGGGTAAAGGAGGAGTACAAAGAGTTACATATCTTGTTAGCTTAACAGTATTCCATCCTACAAGAGTCTTTATATAACCAACCTTTACAACGTCTCTCCTAATTCATAACATGCATGCTGGAAGAGTTTGAATTCAAAGAAGACACACGTTTTGTAACACCCCATAATTTAATGGTATTTATTAATAGTTAAATATTAAATTTGAAAATGTAATACCCCAAAATTTAATGGTATTTATTAAATAGCTACATATTAAATTTGAGAATTTTTAATTAATTATTTCAATGGAAATTAAATTTGAAAAAAATATGAATATTATTTACTATTCAACACTGGATCCTTACTATTCAACACTGGATGCTTACTATTTAGATAGTATATACTATTCACATCGGATGCTTGATAGTAATTACTATTCACACATGATGCTAAATAGTATTTACTATTTAAATAGTATTTATTATTTACACAAAATATTAAAAAAAGAAAAAAAAAAGAAGAAGAAACGGTACTAAATACTATTTATACTTCTTTATTCTTTCATTCTCTCATTTCTTCCTCATTTTCTCCTCACAACTCAACCCAAATAAGTTTCACCATTTAAATCTAAAAAATCATACTCTTTTTTTTTGGAAAATTATATATATTTTTTTGGAAATTTTTTTAGGATAGCTTTGGATCAACTCTAAAGAATTTTTGTAGGCTAATTCAACTAATTTGCAAGAGGAATTTCTTCTACACATTTGGAAGATTATTTTCATCAATTGAGGAGCAATTTCAAAGAGACTTCTTTTACAATTCTTTCTTATTATTTTGGAGGTTTTCTTCAATGAAGGCAAGATAATTTTACTCTCTCCTCTTATGAGATAAATAGTTTTTCCTTCCTAATTTTTTTTAATAAATTCTAAAATTTATCTAGAGATAATTAAGGTTTGCCTTGTTTTGATCACACCATTATAAATCCTGATTTTTGGTGAATAAATTTAAGGAATCTAATTCATGAAATTATAAACTTGATTAATTTGGTATAATTGAATTGGATTATGAATTGTACATTCTTAGTATGATATGAATGTTAAATCAAACATTAAATGAATTATATGTGTTGAAAATCATGATAGTAGATTAAATTCTTGTCTTATTGTGTCAAATTCTATTTTTCATAATTTTGAGAATTAGGGTTTAAATAAATATTAACTTCTTCATTTTTGGGTTTATGAATTATGTTAAAGATCTGAGATAGTCTCGGATTTTTTTAAAATAGTAATTGTGCTAAAAAAATTATGAAACTTCATAGACTTCTGTAAAATATAATTTTCTAAAAGTTTCATGTTTTAAAAAATCCAAAAATGTCATTAAGAACCTGAAAATTGATAAAAATCGAATTAGGTATATTTATCGACGTGTAATTCGTGTAAAAGACGTAAATTGAAACGTTTTGCTTGTTTTTGTACAAAATTATATTATGGGAAACTTTATATTTTAAGTTTTTCAAAAATTCAATTATACGTGGCCCACAATAACAAATTATTATTCTGATAGCATAATTCTTGTAATTCTAAATGAGTACAATATTGATTTATAGACATTGAAAAATATGCCTAAAATGTATTTTTTTTAGATGTGATTGGAATGAAATTCTTCTTTTTTAATTTTTGTGGAGAATATATGCCTCACCCCTTCCCTATTAAAATAGTATAACATTTAAAAGTAATTTAAGGAAATTTGAGAACTTAAAAATAAAGTATATAAGGCGTTCGAATACAATAGTTAGGTGTGGGATTTAAATTGTGGAATTTTATCTAGAGTGGATAAATATTAAAATTATGTTAATGACCTACGCATGAGCCACTTTTCTTATATTGTTATTATGAATATGTTGGGTGGATAAGTTTGGTTCCGTATCATGGTGCTTGGTGACCCCAACGGGAATTTGGGACCATACACGATTACGATGATTTTATTATTGGTAATGTTTGGGATATATAAGGTGAGATTGGCTTTATGTTTATGATGGGATTTTATATATGTTACGAATTTCATTATATTTCACATGTGTGAGGTCCTAGATATGCTCACGCGCCATATTTATTAAGGAAATATTTAAATAGATTATATATTTGTGAGGCATGTTACGTGTTGTGAGACCCCTCAACAAATGGAGGGTTAGTCCTAGTTTATATACATGATTTATGGCATGGTTATTTGGAATGCATCCCAGTTACGGATATTGTGGAAATTGTATTTACTAGTTGTCTCTTATAATATGGGAATTAGGAGGATTTTTAAATATTGTTGTTGAATGCACAATTTAATGCAAATTACACTAGTATGGGTGGAGTGTAACAATTAATTTAATAACTATTTGTAATCATGTTTGATAGTTTTACTACTTAAGTGTGTCTATGATCTTACTACGGTGGGCCTGATCCGTCGTGTCATTTCATGTGCTCCAATGTACCCAACCTAGTTTCTCACTTGAGTATGGAGTCATTAATTATAATCATCACCGAGTTTTGGAGATGTAGGTGTTAAACCTACTTTGGTTTTGTTTTATTTTAGGTTTGAGAGATGCGAGGTTTACTTCATTCCAAGCATTGTACTCCGTTTGGAGATAACACGATTTTAGGAGATTTGGGATGTATTATTTCTTGTCCGACACTTTTTAGCATAATTTAGTGGTGGGGATTGATTATATCTGTATTACATAATCAATTGAGGATTTCGAATATCGTTCTCTACTTTTATTTATCCTTATTCATTGATTCTTATTTAATGCTATGGATAATACTTAAATTAAATTGGCAAATTATTTTATTTAATAAATAGACATGACCAACCTAATTATTAAAAATTATGGGGTGTCACAGTTGTTATCAGATCATGGTCCTAGGCAACATAGGTTTTAGAGGTCCATTATAGCCATCCGCGTAGCGTTCTTTGATACACTAATTTTCTAGCATTTTCATCATAGGGTACGATTGTTGGGGAGTCTTGTGCTAATTATCCTGATGAACGACGTGACTAGACCAAAGTGTATAGGGAGGGTTCCTTGTTTGAATTTTATTCGTGAGATGTCCCACGCATAGTGTTTAGTTCGATCAAGAGTTAGAAGGTATTAGGCGTGATACTTTTAGTACGTATATAATGATACGTTTGGTGAAGTGTATTCCGATATTATGAAGAAGCTTAACGACAGATTCTTCTTCGAGTCTATTTGGGCTTAGAAGAGGATATAATTTCGCCTATTGCAGTAAAAGGAAAATAGGAATGGTTTCGACTCCATGTGCTAGGGTTTTATCTATAACTACCCCTTTAGGTGTGTCCACTTTTATTACCGAGACTTGTGATAGGGTAGGCATTGATATTGGTAGGCTACGGATTGTAGCCAACTTATTGATTTTATATATCCACACATATATTGTTATATCAAGAATGGATTGGTTATGTACGTATCGAGCACAAATAGATTGTTTTGGCTGAGCCATTGAGTTTTCTATATCGGATTAAGATATTTATTTGGTAGCTATGCCTAGACGTGAGGGCGGGACTACTACCCACTTGTCCTCTATTGATGAGGAGACCAAAGAGGACACCACAATGACCCTAGAATGATTCCAGTCATTCATCGATGTGTTCAACGAGATTTAGAGTTTACCTCTTAGTCGAGAAATTGATTTTGTGATAGATTTAGCATCAAACACAAAGCTAATAGCTAAATCACCGCATTGCATGGATCTTAAGGAGATAAAGGAGCTTAAAGATCATACTAAATAATTTCTTGAGCAGGGCTTCATTTAACGTAGAACTTCACCTTGGGGTGCACCAGTTTTGTTCGTAGAGAAGAAGGATGGGTCCTTACGGTTGTGTATCGACTATCGCAAGTTGAATAGGGTGACGGTAAAGAATAAGTATCCACTGCCAAGGAACGATGATCTTTTCGATCAATTGGAGGGAGCTTTATTTTTTTTGAGGATTGATTTGTGATTCAGTTATCACCAGTAGAGGGTAAAAGATAAGGATATACCTAAGACAACATTCTTGACTTGTTATGGGTCTTATGAGTTACGATTGATTCCACTGACTAATGCTCTAACTTTATTATTGGACTTAATGATCAGGTGTTCCGATCGTATTTGGACCAGTTCATCATTAACTTTTGAGAGTGCGCTATCTTGATCTTAATGGATTATTTCTATAATTAAGTGTCCAACACACACAAGTCCAAATTTTATCTTATTATCCTAAACATGCATCTAGGTGATAAAGCTAATAAAATAAATCATACATTCAGCAAAGGCAATTTAAGGAAAAAACCTTTCGGGTAAAAAGGTTTTTCATCACTTTAGAGAGTCTTTATGCCTATCGACTTATAGACTACTTGATAACGACCACAAGTATAATGCACAGTGCCTAGTGAATCTCTAAAGAATACGGATCCATCCAGAGTCATCCACATGCGGATTACCACGCTTGGTATCCACCAATCAACCTTTGTCGTTAGCAGTGAATTCCCTCGGGTATCACAAGATCAGCCGTGAAGAAACCCTCTCCACAAGAGTTGTATGTTAGATACAAGCTATAGGGTTCAAACTTGATTCACTCAAATAAATTCTTAGGATGATGATCTATGAATTAAAGAGGGTTTTTCAAAACAAAAGGTCGAAAACTTTTGCAAAGGATATGAAGAAACAGTTCTGGCAAAACTCTTGATGAAATCAAGTATGAAACAAGTATTTGTAGGAAGTTCACAAATTTTGAGGCGGTGGCGTCGTTAGAATGAAAATACACTGTAGTTCTAACGAGATTATCACCTCGTTCAAACGAGATACGTCTCGCTTCTAACGACATTGACAAAACCAAAACACTAAGCCCTCGTGAGAAGTTCTATTGAAAAAAACTTCTAACGAACCTATCTAACGAGATACTAATATCGTTGGAACGAGACTATGATCTCGTTTGAACGCGATACACGATAAAATGTTACTTTTAAATCCAGAAAAATTGCCTCGATTTTTTGAAGAAAAAATCATGTTTCTAGTTTTAATAAAAACAAACATCCGGAAATATATTTAACGAATAAATTCAAACAATAAAGCATTATACCTTCCAATTATGGAGATGCTTGAACGTTGCAGATGTTGTATCTTCAGACTTCGTCTCGGCTCGAATCAATCGGTAATGGGATATGCCAAAAATTACATGTAAGATTAAGCTGTTTGAGGAATGAGAGAAAACATGCTCTTACAAATCTCCCCCTTTTTGGCTATTCCGGTACAAACATAAAATTTAAATTTAAATTACAAAAAAAAATCCCCTAAAACGAATAATATATCCTAATACCCTCCCAAACCCTAAAATGGATAGGTACAAAGATAGAGTTGTATTCAAATCAAAGTTTTTAAATCTCCACTTCTTTTTTGACTTCCCGTGGTCACTTATCTTCGTTGAGTGTAATCTAAATATGATCTTCCAAATACCTACACACATGAAACAAAGAAAATACCCCATGATGCATCGAGTTTGAAATATATTCTAAAATGCAAAGATATGAAAATTCTCCCCCATGAATCAAACTATCCCCCATAATTTGTTCTCCCCCTTTTATTTTGTCCAAGAGAAGGAGTAAAAACTAAACATGGAATGTAGGGAACATTACCAAGGATAGAATGATATCATCAAAAAAGGATATGAATGAAAAAGTATGCAATGATAAACCCAAAAGACGTGACAAACTATTTTTTATTTTTCAAAATTTTCAAGGAAAAAATATTTTTTACAAATACAACACACCATGGAGAAACACAAAAATTACTGAATCATAGAAACGGAATGTAGGTGTGTGAACACATTCTATAGGAAAATCACCGTAGACAAACGTAACATATGTGCACTAAGGAATGAGACACCACTAACGCAAGATCTTAAGGTCTACATTAGGTGTAGAAAAATGTTGAACTGGAATGAAATTGACTTAGTCTATTCAACTAATCATGATCGTGAATGATTTTCACACAATTAACGCTCAAAACTATGTAATGTTTTATAAGAATTTTTTTAGGACATACAAACCCATTGATCTTCGACTAAACTCCCTTAAAACACACGTATTGAATTTTTCTCTCAATTCTTTTGTTTTGAAGAAATCAATGCTCAGATGTAGCGAAGCATCAATATTCTTTTGAAATGGGCCTGACACTTTATATTTTTTCTTTTCATGTGCCCTTAATCTTTTAGCATCTTTTCTTTCGCAAATGGGGGCTATTCATGCAAAGCAACCTGTCTTTCGCAACCCGATTCTATTGCTTTAGATATAACATATTTATTGGATATCTGATTTTCAATTTTTACAATCTAGGCAATAGTTCTTAAAAGCACTACTTTCATTATCTCATTCTATCGCATTTGGTTCATTTTAAAAGCAGAATTGAGATGAAAATGATACAACCGACACGTGAAAGGTAAGTGTAATGCTCAAATAAGTTCGTGCTCATGTGCATTAAAGTGACAAAGAGTCAAACGTGTAGTAAGTAGTCATCATATCACATCTTAAGGACTCCACACATTATAAAATATAAAATGAAATGGCAGCGTTTAGAAATTGGTTAATCGATAAAGATACATGTACTTGCTGCCCCGCCTTATGAAAGAGACCCAAGTCCTAGTAATCCCGCTAAATGGTGAGTCGCCATAGATTCTACATCTTGAAACCAAGCTAATTTTTTCACGTCTCAAAACATTACAAAATGGTCACGTGGATATGGAATGAATGAATGACTCGGACATCTTTAATGTTCATCCACATATGGTCTAAAAAAATATTTTTGGATTTTTTCAAAAAATTTATCAAAAATAAAATCTTTTTGGCTTTTTCACCTTTTCTAGAAAGAAATCGATTTTTTTTTTGTATTTTTCCAAAAAATTTCAAGAAAAACAAAACTCTTTTTAGATTTTTCAAAAAATATATTAAAATGGAAAACGATAAGTACAATGGTAGTACACCCTAGCAATAGTCGTGTAAAATATGAACATGAAAAACATCCTATACTAAAAACAAGTCTCAACCTCAATCACTAGGTTCAGAGGAGTTCTCCAAAGGAGATGACATCCTATGAAAAACATCCATCAAATCATGTGAAGTTTTGACCAAATACTCAACTTGCTCTCGAAAATGCTCAAAATCTCTCATGTCATGTGCAAGAGCATGAGGAGTAACATGTGTGGGAGTGTGTGCACGAAAACTTATAGTTGCATATCGTGAAAGATACCTATGAGACACACTACCCAAATTAAAACAAAATTCCCTAAGGTGCCCTCTTTGATTTTAATGGGAATAAACATAAACGGGCTTAGGACCACCTTTCTCAAAACATCTAAGACGAGATCTCATGCATGGAACCAGATGCCTAGGTGGGTTAGGTAGAGCACCATATGGATATAGCACAAATTCGAGAACCGGCTCGGGTGCAACATGGGAAGTGGATGCACTATCATAACCTGTTCCTAGACTCTCAACATTACCCAAAGAGGGATCGAGGAGCATATTTTCTACCTTCTTAGATGTATCCTCAAAAGTAACCTTGACCTCTCGGGCACTTTACGATACATCCTGGAGGAGATAAAATGTACCAAGACATGCGACGTTAGTATATGTGGGCTGACATGAAAAAGGACATAGCAGTCTTTGTGTCCAATTGTGCTAGGTATCAGTTAGTAAAGGTGGACCATCAACGTCATGCGGGTGTATTACAGCCTTTGGAGATCCCGATGTGGAAATGGGAGAGCATTTCCATGGATTTCACCACTGGATTACCTACAACACGGAGGGGGCACGATTCCGTATGGGTGATCATTGATAGATTGACGAAGGTGGATCAATTTTTATCGGTTTATAAAGATTATAGTTCAGAGAAGTACGTTAGACTTTTCCTCACAAAGATTGTAAAATTACATGGGGTACCCTCAACCATGTGTCGGACAGGGACAAAAAGTTGAGGTTGATTACCTCATATCATCCTCATACCAATGTGAAGATGGAGAGGGTGAACTTGATGTTGGAGGATATGTTACGAATGTGTAGATTATACTTTAAGGGGAGTTGACAGCTGAACTTGCCCTTGGTGGAGTCTGTATACAACAATAGATACGAATTCACGATTGGGATGACACCTTTTGAGGTGCTTTGCGAGAGACCTTGTCGTTCATCCTCATGATGGTTAACGGTGGGGGATAACAAATTGATAAGGCTAGAGTTCATTAAGGACACCTCTGAAAAGGTGGAGATGATTCAAGCCAGAATTCGGATTGCCCGGGATAGGTAAAAGAGTTATATGTACGCGGGCCGGAGACACTTGAATTTTAATGTCGGGGATTAGGTGCTAATTAAGGTGTCTCCCATGAAGGGAGTGGTGATATTTGGTAAGAAGGGGAAGTTGGCTCCCTCATATATGGGACCATTAATTATCCTTGAGAGGATTGGGCCACTAGGGTATCGGTTAGGACTACCGGACCACTTGCAGCGGATGCACGACGTCTCTCACATATCTGCATTGTGGAGGTTCCTTAGAGATGAGATAGCCTACCAGGATATCGATATTAATGAGATAGAGCTTCATCTATACACTACCTACAAAGAGAGACCCGTGTCCATTCTGAATCGTAGGGAGCGGCGACTTCGATCTAAGGCTGTTCCATTAGTATGTGTACAATAGAGACCTTATAAGGAGGACGAGTCGACTTTAGAGACGGAGGACGACATGCGAGCGAAATATTCGAAACTCTTCTAACTAGGTACGTTTTGAATTCCAAGGATGGAATTTCGTTATTAGGGGGAAGAGTGTAATTCCTCGCATTTTAAAAATAAACATAAAATACATAGGAAATAAATTAAATCGATTAATTTAATTAATTAAGTTGTGAGTAAATAAATTAATTATTATTTCTTGTTATGTGAGATTGACTCCGCATGTTAAATCATTCAGTAGAAAGTAATTGCACGTGCATTGAATAATTGACACATGATGTGTGACACAATTGAAAAATATACTTGTTGAATAAAAAAATTCCGGACACATTTCGGAAGGATTTATGAGCTCGTTTAGGTATTTTAGACCTTTAGAAATGGTCCCATGTATATATATATATATATATATGAGTTAAGAGGTTATCGATCTAGTTGAGTTATGTATCTGGGCCCATTTAAAGGTCTAGAATTAAGGCCTAAGGTTTAACTCAGGATTTGTGTTGAAGTTATATTAATTAGGAATTTAAGAACCTCCTATCATTATATCCAAGAACCCTAATAACAACCTTGAAAAGAGAGGGGAAGAACCCTAGCTGTGAAATTTGAAAAAGGAAATATTCAAGAAGAAATTCAAGGAAAACGTCAAAAATCATCCAAGAACTCAGGCAAAAATCCTCTCGCTAATTTCATTTAGTCCAAAATACTTTATTAATTCATCGTGTCTTGCATCCCATGTAGAAATTCTGGAAATTTAGGATTTTTTTATGATTTGATAATGACATTTAAATATACTAAAAAATGGTTTGATTATGATAGTAGAATAGAAATCCAGAATTTAGGATGGTAGATTATAAGGGTTTAAAGTGATAGAAAACCATGCTCCAGGACCCTTGTTATGACTATTATGATGATTCATAGGTACAGGTTACATACATGATTAAAGTTAGATTCCTATAAATTATAACCCATTATATGTGGTAGAAGTTAGAGGATTTATGGACACAAATCGAAAATTGCACGAATACACCTATAGCTTGAGTTTTTGTGACTTGGTACTTGAACCGAGTTTTAAAATACGTAATAAATTATCTTAAGAGGGTAAATAAAGTAATGGGGAATGGTATTAATAATTATATTAAGGTTTAGGCCATTGAATTCATGTTTGGTTAGAAGATTTGATTCCTATTCTTGAGAAAAAAATTGGGAAAAGGGGACTGCCGACCAGGGGCGAACCGGTTTGCTCCCTGGGCTAAACAAGTTCGGTCACTAGGAAGACTGGATGTAGTAGTTGTATCCGGGAGAATTTTAGGTGTCCATACGAGTTAGTAGGACCTTGTATGGATAATCATACAATTTATTAAAAATGGAATCATGATGTTACAAATAAAGGTGGAAGTTAAATTAATTTGATGGTTAATTGTATTTTATAAAGAAAAGAAATTTAATAATTTACGTGATGATTAACTATTAACATAGGATAATTACGGGGCAGCTAGGGGGTAATTATTAGAGTAATTACGTTTACATATTGTAGTATGTAACTAAATTTTTGTGTGGACATACGTATGTTCATGGAGTGTCCTATCGGACGGAGTACGTGCGTTTGGGACTGTAACACACGTCGGCACATGTGGGCTAGGCATAGTGTAAATAATATCTTAGGTACGATGTAGCAACGCCACTTATGAGAGATGAGTATTGATGTTGGGATCCATGTATCACTGCTAGGTATGGGTTATGTAATGGTGTATTGCGTAGGTACCGCCCCAACTGTATGTGTATTGTGTTATCCATTTTTGGGTAGGAGACTCCTCTGGACTTACCGATAGAGCACAAAATGAAACTATTGGTAGATGCCTTAGTGTCGCATATATAAGGACATATATATAATTAATGAAAATGAATGGATGAATTTCCTAAGTCTAATGATGTAGACTATAAAATATAGACCCAATATTACGTAGTATGTTTGATGTCGTCAGTTGATGGGTGGTATGTTTGGGGTAATCTGTGAGATAGTAACTTGAATGTAGATAAGTGAATTTTAGTGCGTTTATCTTGCTAAATGCATTCTTATACTGTCATTAGAATTTATCCATCATTTGTATTGGGACTTAGGTGGGTATACATGTAACACTGTTTTTAGATGAGGGGTGAGACATCTTATGTATGTGAGAGATGATGGGAATCATTCACTTTGAATTAACTGTACTTTTTCATAATAAATTTAGTAAGTTAATTCTTGCACGCTCTAGGGCGTTGACCCAAAATTATAAATATTTTCTTCCCTTTGGTGCTCCTAGACAGGGATAGCAAGTCTGTTGATAGATCAACCTTGCAGCCTCACCTTGCATATCGGATTTCTGATTGTTGATTCTAGATTATTTTGCTACTCTCCTTTAGTTCTTTTTACTTTTGGATTATTGTATGGGAATAAGCTCTAAGTCTATTTTATTTCTTACTAGTTCGAGACACTTATTAGTATGTTGGGATTTATTTACATTATGTGGATATTAGATTTTATTATTGCCTTGGATGTTAATTTAAATTCAGTTTCAAACTTAATCTTGATTTATAAATAAATATTTTATAAGGTTTGATGCTGAGAATGATGTAGATTGTATAGCAAGCCCCATATCTTGCGTATTGCGTCTGACCAACCTTTACGTGAGAAAATGGGGGTTGTTACAAGAAGCGTGACATGTGACTTAAAAGTCAACACTTTAAAGTGTTAACCGACAATAACTGGTTACCATAACAAAACGGTTATCTCTATGTTTATTGGATTTTCAAAAATAATAAGCATTCCAAAAATTGAAAAAGTTATCCATTATTGCTTTAACAAAAATTTCTCATCATTACCGTCTTCGTACCAATATCGAGTTGTTCCATTTGCAGATTGTAATGTAAGTTTTTTATACATTCCTCATTTTGTAACAAATTGTGTTCTTCTACGGTAGAATGACAGTTTTTTTAATCTTAATAAATAACAATGCCAACATTAAGTGAAAAATGATTTTGAATCAGATCCAACACAAAAATGACTAAGTGAACTTTATTTGTGTTTTTGCAAAAAAATAACAAACAAAGTGCTCAGTTGTTGTATTGTTTGTTATTTTATTATTTTCAGTTGAAATTACGTCGAAATATATGATTGCAAATGTAATTGTGATATAACAATGCGGACATAATAATTGCTCTTCTATTTTTAACATTTTTGTGCAAAATTGCATCATTAATATGTCTCTTTCCTTTTCTCCTAATAGTCCTTGTTATCATTTATTTACTTTGTAATATTTTTTTATGAAAACAGAGCAATAATATATCTCTTTCATTTTATGGTAGTAGTTATTGCAAAAGAACAGACAAATTGCAATATTTTTATAAAATATCACACTGCTTTATTTTATTAGTTTTCCACTGCAAAATTTCACATTTCGCAATGCGAAATATATATTTCACACTGAGATCAACATGTGTGACATTTTGTATGCAATTTCATATGGGAGAATATTTATTTAAATGATATAAGAACAAGAGATAGTGACATGTTATGAAAAATTTTAAAATTATTTATAGCAGATTGTAGAATTTTCATGCCTTGAAAAATAAAACGCTTGTGTGAAAAGTAGTCATGAAAATGTATATACGACGGTAGTTGAAAACCTTGTCTATAGGTAATGATTTCATATAGTAATTTCGATGCGAATTATCAGTGCAAAATGTCAATGCAAACTCTAAGTGCGACTCCTTTTAATTTTAATTGATTAAAATGTTGTTTTTATGCATAAATAACATTAATATATGTTATTTTAATAGTCATCTCTAGAGAAAATAAGAAACTATTATTTTATATTGATTATTAATAGAACTTTGTGTGTTCCCTCTAGCGAGGTCTACAAAAATAACATATATGTATGTTGTTTGAGTTATTTGTGTTTTTATGTATGTGTTGGAATTATCTTCTTTATAATTGGAATTATCTACTTCGTAATGATGGATTTGATTCAATGAACTAAGAGGACAAGTGACATAACTTTTCAGAGAGTAATTATGAAAGGATATGTATTCAATAAAGTTATTTAATGATCTTTGCATAGACTAAAAAGGTGGATTCGATTTCTGAAAAAGTCAGATAATGAAATGACGCGACATTTGTATTATCCACTTATATCCATGCATTGATTTTATCTATAAACATACATTAATCCCATTCGCATTCAGTATTCACTTACATCCTCTCTATAAAATATTAACACCCAAACCCTAATACTCTTTTAAGTTTTTTTAATAAAAAATGGCTCAACTTATCAGAAGTTTGCAAGACTACCTAGATTCGAAAACGAAGTGGAGACAAGAACTTAAAGATATTGAGGATGTTATGCATCAATACAGTACTACATACCATGAGTTCTTCATACTGAAGTATGAGGATTTGGTTACGGAATGAGACTCAAGGATACGTCTATATGAAGAATGAATTCCACCAAGGGTAACCACCATTATCAACGCAATAGAATCCTTTGAAGAATTTGGCGATGCTTACTTGAATTCCCATATACCTTTTTCCTTCGTAAATGTATTTTCGTTATGAAGTAGGTCTAAAGGTCATTTCAGAACTTCTTCAAGCATGACATGGAGATATTTGTTTCACGATATTGATTTTCTCACATAGCCAGTGCATTAGTACTCACTATATGTATTGGCTGTGTGGGAGAACAAATATTTTGAAACCAATTGTTAACACATTGCTCAAAAGAAATTGAAGAAAACTGAAGGCCTTTTTAGCCAGTTAGGGTTTAGACAAGTATTTTCAATTATTGTTAATGTTCTAAACAATAGTAAGATTATATGTATATGGAAACAAACGGAAGACATGAGCTTGAAGATATCAAAGAAGGTATAAACACCACTTTAGAAACTTTGGCATTTCGGGCGACAATATAAAACGGTTTTACGATAGTCGTTAACTCTGTCGGGTTGGCGATGCTCTGAAGAACTACTTGTATAAAACCAACATCTCATTTTCACTAGTATAATAACGTATGCATATGTTGATTTCATAATATTAGTTTAGTCTGAGCTTATTGAATCTCACATACTCAGAGGAGCAAACTATTATTATGAAACCAACATATGCATTCGAACTGTACTAGTGAAAAGAGATTGTGGTTTCATATAAGTAGTTCCTTCCGAGCTTCACCAAACTTCCATAGTCAAAGGGGAATATCGTAAAACCAACATCTACCTCCGAAGTGATGAAGTTTCTAAAGAGGTCTTTATGCATTGTTCAACAGAAAGTGAAGAACATCGAAAGCCGATTTCACCAGTTACCCTTTTTCAAATGTATATCCAATTATTGTTCATGTTCCAAATAATTATAAAAAGCTGTATTTGAAAATTGTAACATATTATGATTGTGTTCCAAACAATAACAAGATATTGTATCGAAAGTTGTAATAAGTTATGGTTATGAAATATGTATTTCGCATTGAGAAGTATTAAATTTCACACTACAAGTATGGTTTTTCGCAATGCTAACTACTATATTTCAAAGTGCGAAATATAGCAATTAAATATAACATTATATGAAGTGCAGGTCATAAAATCCTATATGCATTTAACTGTTATTTCACTAGTCCTCGCCAAAGGAAATTAGAAATTATTCTTTAATATTTTATTTTAGCAATCATCGCTCGAGGTTGCAAACAAAGTTTTAATTATAAAACCATAAAATATTACGATATTAGCAAAAAAAGTTTTAATTTTATCAAAATAAAATAGACTTTTTATTTAAATTAGACTCCTAACATAATAGGAATATGTGCCAAGTATTTTTTTAATTTTTATTAGTAATATCTTAAGTAAATGCAAAAAAAAAATCTTACAAGTCATAATCATAATATATATATATATATTTCTCATTAAGATATTACTTATTCTCGCAGTGAGATATATAATAATTCGGAGTATGAATTACTATATTTTGCATTGCGAGATATAGTAATATCTTAGTGCGAAATTGAAAATGTGGACAATTACTTGAAATCAATAAATATAATTTTTATTACTCATTTATTTCACCCTCGATTGTTTCCTCCTTACATGTCCTACTATTATGAGGTTCAATTTTTTTACATATACCATATTTAATCAACCTTTTAGCATCTCCTTATAATGGAATGCTCTTCTTTTCGTACGACCAGGTTGTTTCGTTGTATTTGGTGGTATGATGAGCCCGTCCTTTAACTTGTACTCTAGTTTGTTAATAGCGGGAATTGGAGCAATGTGATCCCTATAAGCATTCTCGAAAGTTTAGAAATGTCGGTCCACATATTAGTAGTACTTTTTTCCACTTTTTTACATCGATGTAGTAGCATGAGAACACAAAAATCCTTATATCTGTCACTTCCCACACGAGAAACTCTTGTCATCAATGTTCCATCCGTGGATTGGGCTACGCACCAAATATGACCTTCTTTTATACTTAGTTGTATCCTCTTTTCCATATCAGGACGCAACTCACCAGACCAGGGACTTAATATTATGCGCCTTTTAAACATGATGTTCATCATCTTTATTCTTATATGGTCAACCATTCTAGTAACTAGTAAATAACGAGAATCCGTAATCCACGAATTAAAATATTTGTCCACATTTAATTACATCTTGCCATACCATTTATCATTGAACTATACATGTGCCCAGTGCTTTGGATCACAATCATCCATTAATTTTTTTATCTTCTCACTACCACACTTCCTGAGATCACCCATACTCTTCTCAAATACCTCCACTGTATTTTCATAAGTTGGAGATTTGAACCTGCTTATAAGTGTTTCATGTAGAATTTTAGACTATTGATGATCACCACTAAACAAATTCCTTAAATTCCACTTGAGATGTTGCACATAATAGGAGTGGTGACTCTTAGGGAAAACTTTAATAAAAAATTCTTTCAACCTGTAATTATTATCAAAAATGAAAGTCAGATCTTCGTCACAACTAACAAAACAACGAAGTTGATTTAAGAACCATGTCTAATTAACCTCATCTTCAGCAAATGCAAGGATGGCCATACCTACAAATAGCCAAATTAAAGACAATGTAATTCATTTTGCAGTGAGAAATGATTAAATTTGCATTGCAAGATTAATCAATCACGTTTTTTCACCCATGTGTAACTTAAATTCATTAAATTATTTTCTTGCCAATTCCACACATTATAATCGCATGTTAAAAGTAGCATAAAACACCTAAAGTAATGAACTGTGTAAACTACATAAATTAGTAATGTTTAAATACAAAAAAAATAGATGCTATTATGATAATCTAAAGAACACGAAGACGTTTACAATAACTATCAAGCAAGTCAATGTTGAATTTATTCTTTGGTTTAATTATAAGGCTCGCAAACAGTTAGGTTTTTACTACTTGTACAAAGATATCAGATGCACATTCGATGCTAACATCATTAATACTGGAAAAGCTAAAGGGATCTCAAAAAAGAATTGAGAAAATCTATGTGGTTAGACTACAAAATTGTGGTGTGATTATCATGGAATTAAGGGGATAACAGTGTGTTAGAATATAAAAATAGAAAACACTTGATTTAGTAATAAGAAGGAAATCAATTTGAGAGATATAACTCTTGCTTTTGATGGCATTATAAAAATATTTGCAGAATTTTGAAGATATGTTATTTCACACCTATGAGGGTTATTTGGGTTTTGGTCACCATTAGTTATACCCGTTTTGGTTTTGGTCCCCAATTAAAAATTATTAAATGTTTATCCCCATAGTCATTTTCTTCTTTTTAGTTGTAAAAAAAGCATCCCCTAATGGTTGACTGACCGGGACGTTTAAATTAGGGGCTAAGAATACAATAATTTTTTTATTATGGTCTAAATGAAAAACGGGAATAACTAGTGGGGCTCAAAAACCAAATAACCTTTTATTTTTTTAGATAGCTTAACAAATAAGTTTCGTTCACATAAGATATTTCATAATAACTCCTATTAATAGAAAATTTTCTCAATTAGTCATATTACATAATTTTCACATGTAGTAAATTTTACTACGTTACATATTTACCATAGATAGTTGTATTATATGTCCGATCCAGTCCGATTTTGAGGTATTTTTGGGGACCGGACCACATTAATCGATCCTAGAAAATTATGGATCGAGATCGGACCGAAATAATCGATCTCGATCCTATTCGGCTTTCAATTGATCCGGGTTTGGTCTCGGTCCTATTTGGTTTTTACCCATAAAAATAACACTTTTTTCTTATTAAAAACAACAGTTGGTAAAGAACAGATCCGAAAATAAACAAATAGTTGCTAAAGAACAAATCCAAGTAAACAAACAAAACCATTACAACACCTAAAATAAACAAATAAAAAAATAGTTGTTTTATGTTTTTTTAACATCTAAACTAAATTTCAACAAGGAACCATTACAACACCTGACAGATTCAAAGCTCTACACATCCCAACCTAAACATGTGAACATACCGAAATTACAAAACCATCTCCCAAATCTCAAAACATCCACAATATACATAAACCATATCGACAACTTTAAAGAGAGAAGACAATGAAACCAAAAGAGGGCCAAATACATGAACCCTAAAAACCATACATCCAAACAATTGGCCTTGACAAACAAACAAACAAATAAACAGTTGGTCTTGATGAAATGAACAAACAAACAAATAAACAAGATCAAATAAACATCAAACAAACTAACCTCACAATAGTTGGTCTTGATGAACCTTAGACTCAGATCTACACAAAAATCAAATCAGCGGATGTGGGAGGTGGGTTTGCTGCCAGAGCCGAGATGGAAGAGTGGGCAAGCTAGGCAGGAGGAGAGTGAGGGTTGTTGACGTTAGTGAAGGTGTGTGTGTGGGGGGGGGGGGGGGTGTTTCCAGTCGTATCTTGTTCGTACAGAGAGAGAGAAGAGAAAATTACTTTTGAACAATAAGTTAGGGTTATGACCTTGTGTTGGGAACTTAGGATGGGTTTCAAAATGCAGTGCATGCTGCGTGCGCGAGTAAGTTGTGAACTTAAAAAAAATATCTACATATATATATATATATATAATGAAAGCGGTCCGGTCCGGTCCAAAGCCGGTTTTATGATCTAAGACCGACAAAAGTGTGTTCGGTTCGGTTCGATTTTTTTGGTGTATTCGGTCTATTCGGATTCGTGCACACCCCTAACTATATGTTTTGTACAAATTTCATGGGTGGTAAATATTTACAACTTGTTTTCTAATTAGACTTATTGGATAAAAAATATTATCTAATGGGACCAAATGGATCAAAGAAAAATTTCGTAGGAACTATTTGATTATAGACTTAATAAATGAGACATATTAGTAAAAATATCATTAATCTATGTTAAGTATATGATGTATCTTAAGGGTCGGGAAGATCCAAACCAAACCAATGAAATAAACCCGTTTAATCCCATCCAATTTTAAAATCGACCTAAATTGGATCGGATTGGGTTTGATTTTTTAAAAATCGACCTTAATTAGATAAATTCGGTTTTCCATATTAAAGAACCGATTAGAACGATTGAAACCAACTATAAATGTTATATGTTAAAAATGAAATGTATGTCATAATTTTATTTGTTAGGATATTCTATTAGTTTATAGTCATATACGTCATATCAATATTGTTAGGGTTCAATGGATACTATTGAAAATAATTAGATGGCATATAATGTATTGGTAAAAATGATTACCAAGTCAATTATATTACTAATAAGTAAATTTGAGGAATCAAAACCAAGTAAAAATGATTTAATCCAATCTTAATTAGATCGGATCAGAACTTGAAATTAAAAAATGACTTTAATTAAATTATCTCTTTAAATCGGTCGGTTTTGAACTGATGGACACGCCTAATGTATTTTAAGGATATTAAAATTTTGAAATACACAAAAATAATCATTTATTGTATAGTAACACTTTTATACATGTGTAAGGTATATTTGTAACACTAAAACATAAACATCAAGTATATAATTACTCTAAGACATTAAATTATTACAAAAAAAAATTATATTATTTATGGGTGTTTTCAAACTACATAAATATATTTTTATTATTAAAACAGATATATTTAGATAATAAAAAGATTGTTGATTGTAAACTATAATTAATCTCGAAAACTAACATTTATCTTAATTTTATATTAGTGACGGTGTTGTAAAATTATATAAATATATTTTGATTGTGGATATAAAAATAAATAAATAAATGTATGTAAATACAGTTTCCTATGGCTTTATTAATGAATCTATTTTTAGCATGTCCTTGTCATCAATTTCTAGAGAATACAAGGATTTATCACCATGTTTCCCAATTTTATATTATGGACTTGTTTGCTTAACCCCACCCCCCCCCCCCCCCCCCCCGGGTGATAATGTCCTATTTAGATTTAACCGTCTCACAAATCAAATAATTAGACTTAATACCTTATAAATGACAAAATTAAACTTAGCTTTTAGAGGTGATTGATGTTAATCTTCGTTTAAAAAAACCATTGACGTGTATTTTGACTTAACCCCTAATGTTCTTGAACGAAAATGCCTTTTTTCTCCACTTCATCTTCTTCCTCATATATTAAATCAAGAATTCTAAATTTAAAAGACTTCACAAAATAATTTACAACAGTGAGGAGTAGGTTAATCAATTGATCAGAATCAAATAAGTATGTACTAAGAAGTTTCCATGCATGCCATTCTAAAAAACCACATGTTTTTTATAACGAAGATTTGAAACTAGAATCGATAATGCCCAAATTTAGCTAAAAGAGAACAAATCCATTGTGATTATTTTTACATTTATTTTGTACACAATAAAAACACACTCATTAATAAGAAAAAGGCTAAAAGATTTTGTTTTGAAAATTTGAGAGCCAAAAAACTCCAGACGATAGTACAAATGATGATTTGACTACAGCTAAAGAGTGAGTTGTTGTGATGCTGACTTGATTTTGTAAATTAGATTTATCCATGTTGTTTGGATATATTGCATAACTAATAAAAAAAGTTTTCAGAGAGAAATATCGATGAATGTTTAGAATTTGTTAATGCATATAATTTCAATCAAACAATAATGGAAGATAACGACAGTCGTGGTGGTAGAGTGGTAGAATTGACTCTGATAAACACATATCATCTGGATTAAAATGAAGTTTTTAGTACAAATCCATATTTTTATTTAAAATATGGAGAGAAAAGTATTCAAAGTGGCAACCCAAGACTGAGGAATTGGGTTCCATTGTAATGGTCGCATGGTATAGTCCATTTTGGAGCCATTGATGTTGAATTAAATGGGATAGTTTTTAAAGATTTTAAAACCTGAAATGAGATTAATATTTGTATGAATGCTTTATATTTTTTTTAAATATATTGTAATAATGTTGGTCAATTGAACTTAGTATAAATTACGGTGAGTTTAGTTCGACCTTATCAAAGAAGATCAGGATTCTTGTTCTAGTTCAACTGAACAGTTCACAGCCTAAATAAGGAATTAACAGCAACATGTATGATGTCAGTAGCTTACCTTAACCACGAGAAATTATTTAATGGTGAGGAACTTATTTGATAGTTGAAAGAGGATTGTATCAGTTCATTAGGGGTGTATTTAATAGGACCGCATGTGAGATTCAAGTCTAGGAGATAACTAGATTAGACTTTCACAATCCCATAACGTTTTTAAATGGTGAGTTGGTTCACAATACCGATGATTATGAGTATTGTAATGTACGCGTAATTATTGATTTGATTGTTATGGGTGAAAGTTGATTTATTGGGTCTAAATCTCAGTAAGTTGGGCAATTATTATGTGGACATGTCTGAGATTATGATCCGAAGGAATCCTCACGTGGAAAATATCCTAGATTATGATACCCTTTTGATAAACTTATAATTTTTTATTCTACTTTTAGAAGGGTACTTGAGTAACGCCATAACTATTGAAGGTTTTTGCGAGTAGTACTCAATCAAAAGGGATATGCGCGCAACCCCCCAACGCCACAAAAAGAACAAAACAAAAGTCATAATTGCACAATAAGGTCCAAGTCACCGGTGAGTCATATGAGCAGTGACCAAAAAAGAATATTATACGAGCACGTCTAAATCACCAGCAATGCATACGAGCAATGGCCTGCAATGGGACTGCACGAGCAACCCCAAGTAACCAGTAAACCACATAAGCAATGAATTCAAAGAGGGCTTAATGAGCAACCCCAAGTCACCAATAAGTTATAGGATCAATGTTAAAGAAGAAGAAGAGGTGTGAGCAATTCGAGAACACAAAGATCTCAAATAAGAGCAAGCACAAGAGAAGTACCTTAGTTTCCAAGTAAAGGGAATCACGAGTAGTCCCTTAAGTGACATAAAAACAACAAGCAGATGAGCATTTTCCTCACTAATATTTATATTTGTTGTCTTGTACATATTTAATTATTAATAAGCCATAGCCAAGAAAGCAGGCCTCGAGCATATGGCCAGTTGGGACCTCTCGAGAGTTTTGGTTTGGAGGTTGGGAGGTAAGTCATGTTGATTAAGCTAAGGCTCGACAACTTCAATATCTTAGGAAATAGAGAGTACTGAAGCAAGCGACCCAAGAGGACACTTGCACTCAATCACAATACACATTCCACATTTACTTAAATAGAGAGTAGATAGTGATTACTCGTAAAATATTTTAACAAAGTAAATGGCGAGTAACCCTCAATGTTAATCGTAAGTTTTCAAAATTATTCACCAAGGACCCGTTTATAAATAAACAAATTAGTACTTTTGTCATTATGGATGACAAGATTGAAAATCCATTACTAAATCATTTAATCAAAAGTTAAAACAGTTAAGAAGGGTCCGAATTATTTTCTTGATAAACTCTTTTAATAACACCATTGAAACCACAAGTTGTGTTAAAAATGTTTTTGAACAAGAAATTTCAGTTCGTTGAAATCTTAAAGGTTTGAAAGAAATTTAAACACCCATAGCAGTGATAGCAAGAGTAAAGCAAGTATCAAAAACATTCACACACAAGACATTATTTTAACGTGGTAAAACCTCAATCAAACTTGGAAAACATCCACGACTCCTTCTACGGAGTAAAATATAAAATCCACTAGAACGAGTTTAGAGTACAAGCAAACAACATATTATCCAACCAAATCAGACCCAAAACTAAGTCAAGAAATTATACTAGCACTCCTAGCTTTCTGACTTTTTTGGCTCAGACTGTTGTCTTTAACACCCTCTAAGCTTTACTCCTTTACTCCTTTTTTATGTCGACTCTGGTGGTAAAAATCTCTTTACCAACACAACTTTAGTGATGTTGTGTGAAAGTGTAGTGAAGTGATGTTCCTAACACATGCATGAAACTCACTCACACTTATACAGACGATATTCTTACAAATATACAAATTTGTTCAAAAATGACATGCAAGAGTCTGAATCAACTTTGCTTGAAAAATAGACTTCTTTTTAAGGTCAGATCAGAAAATAATCTTCCTATTAGAAGGATTCAAGATTCTATATGTCTCGATCTTATTTATTTACAAATTTATTTCACAAAATGTTAAATATAAACTAGGAGACATAAACGTCTTTAGATCTGAAAAATATTTAAGTCTATTTTTAAAAAAAAAAAACTTGAAAACAGAAAAAGAGATTTGTTGGGGATAAATTTGATAAAAATGTTTAAGAAAAAAAAAACATCAGAGAGATGATTTCTATTCAAAGAAATCAGTCATAATCAACTATCGTGACTATATCACTTTAGTTAGATATATAAGTCTCAAATGAAGTGGGACGAGATCTCAACTCAGTGAAGTTGTTGGACAAAAGATGTAAACCAGAGAGGATTTGATCACGAACAAGTAAAAACTCTCGAACTCTCAAAGAATTTTCTGAAAAAAAATTTCCAGAGTTGGTTTTGATTTTTTCTTTTTCTCTCTCTCTTCTCTCTCTCTCTTTTATTTTCTCCCAACTCTCAGACTCTCCAAAAGATAGAAACGATTGACCCTAAGGTTGTATATATAGTGGACAATGGAAGGATCTGGAATGGGGCTTGGAATCAATGGCCAGGATTATTTCTACCAAACGGTTGTAAATCTTACGGTCTACAATGCACCGCATTTAAATGCCTTTTGATTGGCTCAATTAGGTTAGACATAGATTGAGATAAAACGCATGCAGGCCATTCATGAATTCAAACCAACGTTCCAAATTAATTCTCAGTTATATGAGTGGGAGAAAACACAATCTAAGCCGTAATGAGTTCAACACATGTATGGTGAAGATCAAGTTAAAAACGTGTGTTTTTTATCTTTATAAAATCTCATTTTCCACCTTAAATGTCTCTACCGCTTTTGGATTCTACTAAAGGCAAAATTTAGGAACTTTGAATTATCATAAATGGCTCAAACATTTTTAAAACCTAATTTTAAATGTTTAAAAAAGATTTAAATTGCTTTAAAAATTCCTAAAAATCCTTAAAAATAATAGAAAATGATTTTAAGCCAATGTGAACGCACACACTCATACACACAAAATGAAGAATAAATGCAGTCCTAGGTGAAGAGTTGTGTTGGTTATTAACTTTTACAGTCTTTGATAATTGTTCATGAAGGTCATGAAGGGGCATGAGGCTTAGGGTTCTAGAATAGGATGACACAATTTTGTCTCTATTTCCAAATAGATAAACTCCTATATTTTAGACTCAAGTGAGTCATATATATAGTGTGCTTCAAAGATTACTTTTTATCCACTAATATATAAGGTGTCACTCCCCAACCGAAAGACTGTGGTAGACTCTGACAAATAATAATAACAATAAAGGTATTTTCATATTTTTATCACGGAGGAATATCCTTTAGCCGTGAAAATGTTACCTCATCCCTAATGGTTTGCTATACATAAAGAACTAGGGATATGGTTACCAATATACAAGAAAAATAGAAACAACACTATTACTCTGCACAAATTTCTACACAAATATTCTTTCCCTACTCTCTCCTAGATATTGAGGTAATTATCTATCCATTCTCAGAGAATCATTATACTTAAGTGTTTCATTCCATTATTTGGTATTGAAAAATGGTGTTCAATAATTAGTTGATTATTGTTGGTCTCTACTTTTTTTTTCTTGAAACATTATTAAATTGAAGATAGTTTCCACTGTAGTGGGTCACGCCTCACCCATTTATAGTTATTCATAGACCCCAATACCACTACCCTCCTACATTTGGCGACTCTGCTGGAAAGGTATCCTCATTACCTTGGATAAATAAGGTCATAATGTTCCCAAGAAATGGGTCTTTCAAGACACTCCGGTGGGTAATGGAGTTCAAAGCAACCAAACCAAAAATGAATATGTTATTGTTATAGGAGCGAGAGGTCATGGCCCCCTTGTGGGTTAGACGAGCAAATCAGTTTCTCCATAGCTGAATGGAATAAATCTTATGAGTTTATTTTTTAATTTTTTAAAGCATCATAACGTGGGCATGTCAAGTTTAGGTTAGGTCTATTCTACGCCCGTGGTGGATGGAGGAGCAATTGCAGTAGAGGTAGTGCCGGTAAAAAAGGTAGTGGTTAAGAAGACCCCAATCCCCCTTGCCTCACCAGCAGCAAAGAAAACAGAGGTGGAGAAATATCCCTCAAAGGTGGTTACAATGGAGGAGGTAAAGCATCTCCTCTCATTCAAGTAGGAATTTCCTTTCATATATGAGGAGTAAAAATAACCATACCCAGATAGTGTCAATGAGAAACCACACCCAAAGAGGTATGTTCCACCAAAGTTCATGAAGTTTAGTGGAAAAGGAAAAAAATCCTAGGGAAAATGTCAAAAGATTCATGGAATAACTTCGTGTGTACTACAATAACAAGAACTTAAGGTTGAGGGAGTTCTCGAAGACTCTCATCGAAAAATCTTACCCATGGTATTAACACCTGGGACTAAATAGCATTCCCACTTGGGAAGAGATGCATAGACAGTTCCTAAAAAAATTCTTTTTGGACGAAGAAGAGTTTATCTTAAGTCATTTGAACCAAGACGTGTAGAAACTTGGTGAGGAGATAATGTTATCGTTAAGCATTTTAGAAAAAAATCTTTAGACATCCACGAGGAGGCCACAAAAGAAAGGTTATTGCAGATCTGCATGGAAGGCTTGCTCGAGGAACACAAGGTCCACTTAATTAATAAAACTCGCAAAGGCACCTTAAAGGAGCTCACTTGGCTAGTAAGGAATATGACCATTATCATAAATCCAAAACCTCATAGTTTGAGGACTCAAGTGGTTCATCAACAAGGAACGTTCCAGGTCGCTTGGTGATAAACTATTAATTATGTGGATAACAGTCCTATGGGGAAGAAAGGTGGTCAAGGACGCAAGAATAGTGTTTTAGGAAAGAGAAAGTTTAGAAATAATGTTGCTACACCACTACCATGTAGCGTAGCAAAAGCCATGGATTTTTACCAGATAATGGTGCACGATGGGGTGGTAGGCCCACTCCACTCAAACGGTCAAATACCAATAGCTACAGAAAAATATGATGTTAAGTTTTGTGAGTTGCACAATAGGGCCTAGCACTCGACAAATTAAAAGACTATGATTATCTGCGAAAGATAATAAATGAGAAAGTTTCAAAATACACTCTTAAAATTCCCCCCATAAATTTCAATGAGAATCCATTGCTCGCCCATCAGTATGAACCTGCAAATATAGTGATTGCTCATGACTTGGACAAGATGATAGAGTCTGACGGTAGAAAATGATCAAGCACGTGGCGAGCGGGTGCTTGGGTTATCCAATATATATTACAAGAATGATTGGGATGAAGAAATAAAAATAGAATAAGGTAATATCAGTGTGGTACTCGCACTTGATAAGGGAGGAACATTTAAAGCGAAGTGTTTATGTAATGCTCAAACCTATGAGGTGGAAATTGATTCAAATTATGAAATAATAGCAAAAAGTCCAAAGTTTAAATGGTTATTTAATAGTAAAATCTTAAACTAGATTGAATATTAGTAACAAAATCCTCAAGGAAATGCAAGACCTAGGGGATCCATTAATCAATTGGAATGGTCTCATTAGAAGTCTGATCAAAAAGTAAACCTCAGAAGTGGTGTTTTCTGAGGCAGACAGACAAGCACCATTCTCTCACAATAGACTATTGTATGTTACTGCACTAGTAAATGGGATTAGTTTCTTAAGAGCATTCTTGGATGGGGGCATTGATCAATATCATGCCTATAACCACTCTGTATGAAACTGGAATCTCGAAAGAAAAGATTATACCAATACCTATCGAATTTTGATAGTGTCGGTATACAATCGGTCGGATATGTGAATATTGGCATAAAATTAGGGGATTTCACTTCCCATATCAAGTTTGTCATCGATACCAACATAAATTCATATTTATTAATAGGTTGAGTATGGATGCAAACTCATGGCATCATGCCTTCCACATTCCACCAATGTGCGAAAGATAATATTCACTGAACAAAGATATTAATCAAGGCCGCATAGAGACTTTCTCAGTGGAAGAAGCCCATTTGGTTGATGCAGTATTCTATACAGAGCTCGATGAAGAGAGAAAGAAGTGTTTTCTCAAAGAAGTGAATGAGCCCTAAGCAATTTAAGAAAGGGGAAATCAGTGCATAATAGACTAGGTCCACGAGTGGTACCCTCTAAAAAAATGACAAAAAAAATTTGGGAGAAGTTACAAAACCTGCTAAGACTTGAGAAAAAGTTATTTTGCCCAATGGCAAAGTTATTTACCATTTATAACGGTATGCATGGGCGGCATTTTGGGATGAAAGTGCTGACCCAATGCCAGAATGATTTATAATTGATGATTCTCATATAATTGAGCATATTTAGAAACCAGAAGAAGCGCTATAGTGCATGTAAAATGTACTTAGAGAGCAACTCTAAGAACTCGAGGATTTAAATTTAGGGGAAGAGGGTGGCGATGAGAGGCCCATCGTCATCTCTCACAGTTTTAAGTCCAAAACAGGGAGAAAAAATCATTAACCTACTAAAGAAATTCATAGACGTATTTGCATGGAAGTATATGAAATTTTGGGCATTGACCTGAAGGTAAGTGCTCATATATTAAACATTTTACCTAATGCTTTGCCAGTGAGACATTCCATGCACACTTACAACGATAAGATAGATTTGAAGATTAAAGCAGAAATGGAGAAGTTGTTCGTCACCAGCTTCATCAAGCCCATCGAACATCCTGTTTGACTATCTAGTATTGTGCCCATTGCCAAGAAAAAAAAGAAGCAAATTTAAATCTGTGTGGATTTCAAAGATTTAAACTACCCATGTCCCAAAGATGGATTTCCATTACCAAACATTAATAGCCTGGTGGATGCGATTGTCGATCATAAAATTTATATCTTCATGGATGGGTATGTTAGATAAAATAATATCAAGGTGAATCATGTCAATGCAAAGAAGATAACTTTCAAGATTCCTCGAGGCATCGTGTCGTTCGGATGGAAGAATGCTGAGTAAACATACCAACGAACTATTATGGCAATATTTTATGATTTATTTCATGATATATTGGAATTTTGTGTCGATGACTTGGTGGTGAAATCCAAGAAAGAGAGCAGGCACATATAATATCTAAGAAGGGTTTTTAAACATTGTCAGAAGTATAAGATGAGATGAACCCATCCAAGTGTGAGTTTCGGGTTACTGTAAGCAAATTCCTCGGATTTGTTGAATAAGTAAGGCGTGATATGGATGTTAACAAGCAAAAGGTTATTTCAATGATGCCACCACTAACAAGTAAGAAGCAAATAAAAAGCTTCTTTGGCAAAGTTTCTTATCTAAAAAGATTCCTACCAGCTCTGGTAGAGATCCTATCCATTATCACCACTCATGAAAGATATGGTGAAGTGGGTAATCCCTTATTTAATACCAAACTTCCACCAAGCGGTCTATTTGGGTTTTGTTTGCCCAAAAGAAAAATAGAAGATGAAGTTCGATGGTTCATGAGCATGAGGCAATAGGGGTGCAGGAATCATACTATATAACAATAAAAAGAAAATCCCTCTTTTTTATAGGTTGGATTTCAACTGGTCAAATAATGAAAAAAAATACGAAGCACTCATATTTAGGTTATTAGAAGATTTAAGAAGATGAGTTAGAGTACTGTGCATACGAGGGGATTCTAACCTCGTAGTCAAGAAAGTAAATCGGAGTTTGCTTTCAAGTATGCAACCTTGCTCCCTACCGAGCAATTATCCAGTGCCTATTGAATCAATTCTTAATTGTCAAAGTGGAGAAATACCCTAAAATGATAAATAGACATCCCAACGGCCTCGCAATAATTGCTCAAACGTTAAAAATGGATGAACCAAAAGCTACTATCACCATTTGAAGAAGAATAATACCCATAATAGTGAAATCTATATTTTCAAGTGAGTGGCCCACGGACTGGAGATCTTCCACTGTCAAGCAGATAGAAACATACGAATGAAAGATACAATTTTCTGAGTTAGCAACATTTTGCATGATTCAAGGAACTATCTACTTTAAAGGTCATGGGGAATACTTAGCAATGTGTGTGGGAGAAGAATAAGCTTACGAGAAATTATAAAGAATGCCGAGGTGCATTGTGGATACACATATGTCCCACTTTATAGGTGTTTAGACTGACCAGGTTACTACTCGCTTAGTATGAGCACGTAGGTTGGTCAATTGTTCAAATAACGGTGCCAAGGGTTAATACTTATTGATGGAAATCATTGATTATTACCAAGGTTCTAAAAAACGCGGGGCGTGATCGAGGCGTGGAGGCCAAGCCTTAAGCCTTAGAAGCTTAGGCGGGCCTAGGCGTAAAAAGGCGTGAAAAGGCGTTTAGGCCTTTTTAATATATTTTAATATTTTTTAACCATAACAAGGCTATTAAAATACTAAAATTGTACATATCATAATTATATGTTTGAATATTTGCAAATAAAAATACTATTTGATTATTTTGAATGAGATAATGGTCCGATTTGTAAAAAAAATCTTTAAAAGGAGATATTGTTTCACTAAAGCATTGTTGTTTTTAGAGAAAAAATACGCCTTAAGGGTTTTACCAAGCATAAGGCGTCAAAATCTTAAGGCGGGGCGTTTCTCCCAAGCCTCAAGCCTAGGCGTGCCTAGGCGGAGCCTAGGCGGGTTTTTTAGAACAGTGATTATTACTGTGGGTATATGTAATATGGAATTTTATAATTTTTAATAAATTGTCGGAGTGCGAAATTCGACAGTTTGGTATTTTAAGCTAGGACGTGCGTGTAAGTCGTGTCGGGACTAATTGTACGGAATAAAAAGACAAATTATTTTTGTATAACTTGTATGGTAATTTTGAGTGCATCGTTGAGTCCGGAAGGGTCGAGATAGTCATAAAACTCTACCCGGGCATTTTATTTGGACTCCGGGGTAGTTTTAGGCCTAACCCGTACCCTGTAGGGGTATACTTGTCCTTTGAAATTTTGGAATAATATTGTGGACGAAAATAAAGAAATTAAATAAGGAGGTATATGGGTTAGTGGGGATTTATCAGCTCTAAACCTACGTGAGAGAAAAGAAAGAGACACGGAAAAAGGTAGAGGAGACTATTGGTGTTCTTGGTGCCTAACTCAAAAACACACTAAAAACAATACCAAAGTGTAGATCGCGAGACGAGGAACACACTCATACCCATATCAATAGTGGATCAGACCGTCGAAATTAAGGCAAGTGTTTAACACTTGCAATTTATAGCAATAAACATGTTCATATTAGTGTAGGTAGATAATATTCACCTTTGATTTATGAGTCTTGATGAAATCGGAGATTTAAGGGTATGAATTGATATCTGAAAAACGAATTAGGATGAATCCCTCATGAGATAGGTTAGAAATTCCAAATTGATGAATAAAGATGCTGGACGAAATTTATTTTATGACCTTGTATAGAAATTTGAGAAACTAGGGTGTAGTCTCTTTTGTTCAAATGAGGGCCTCTTTTTGGGAAAACTTGTTTTACTTAGAGTATTTAATCTTGTGAAGTATAAATAACTTGCAGGGCCTATTTTCGCAAGTATCGAAAACAGCATAAATCAATTTTCTCAATCACACACACACACACACACACACACACACACACACACACACACACACACGTATATATATATATATATATATATATATATATAGAGAGAGAGAGAGAGAGGCAGGCTCCTGTGCACACTAAGTTTGCACATTACCTTTTAAAAGTAGTAAAAAAATTATTTTTGAGTTGATTTTTTTTTGTGTGGTATTTAAACATTTCAAGGAACCTATATAAAAAAATCAGCTCAAAAAAACTGCGAAAGTTTGACCGATTTTTTAAAAATAGCAAAAAAAGTATTTTTGAGCTGATTTTTTTTATATGGGTTCCTTGAAATGTTTAAATATCACATAAAAAAATTGGTGTGCGCCAGCACTAAGTTTGCACACTTTTAAAAGGTAATGTGCAAACTTAGTGTGCACAGGAGCCTGCCTCTATATATATATATATATATATATATATATATATATAGAGAGAGAGAGAGAGAGAGAGAGAAAGAGAGAGAGAGAAGATTAAAGGCAATGTGAGGAAAAATTGAGTTAAATACGTTGACTAAAGGAGAGAAGAAAGAGAAGTGCCTTCTCAAGAGATTCAAGATCTTAGTCTCAAGTGGAGATCATACATCATTATTACTTCATATGATCATATATTAGAAGATTCGAGTCATTGGTAGAACTTTTTAAAATATTAGTCTCTATATCAGATCACTTACAAGATCTGTAAAGGTATGGTGATATAAACCTTAAATCTATACTTTAGATCTATTTGTTTCCTTATTCTTTATAATGCACGATCAATCATATTTTTAAGGCTAGCAAAGTTTTTCTTATAACATCAATCCCAACCAATTGATATTAGAGCTTCCGATCATAGATTGGTGTTTTAGAAAGGTTCATATTGTCCACCATTAAAAATATTAGGCTGCATGTTAAAAAATATGTGCATAGATGTATACGTTTTGTACTAACATGGGTTTATAGAATTTTTTTACTCCCTACATCATGGTCACATATTTTTTTGTTATGTGTTTGGATCCCACGGTGGTTTATAAGTAATTACTTTTCCTAGATTCGATTTAGTTATAATAATTAGGTTATTATAACTATTGCATTAAATGATATATATGGAGGAATTTGTGAGGGGATGTAATAGTTATTTCACGCTATATGGGTCTTTCTAGTTTTAGTGGATGCTCTGCATTAGAGAACAAGCATGCTACTGAGATGCAGAAAAAGGAATTATCGTTTGAACAAGGTCATCATAAAAAATAAAAGCCCTATAGGATTTGTCATGATGGAAATGGACTTTTGTTTCCTTTTTTATATATAATTGCACGTGTTTGTGACTACTTATATCTTTATTTTCTTTATTAATTATTGTGTAAATTTATGAGTTGGTTATTAATTTAATTAGGAACCACAATTTTATTGACAACACAAATTTACTTATGAGACCGGCCAAGATCATGATTATTTTAGAAAATAACTTTTTATTTATTTTTTTCTAAAATTGAATTTAATCAGGTAATTAATGTAACACCCCGAGAAACCTGTAGTGCCACTAAAAATGTAAAAATGAGTATAACTTAAAACCTTTTTCAAAACCATTTAACATTTCCCAACGGCTAAATAAAAAATTATGGAAGCATGAATGAATAAATAAACTCTTTATTCTCATTAAATCTCAAAAGTCGTTTCACAATATAATAAAGAGCACACTGCTTTAAAAATAAAGTGTGAAGTTATCAACTCGTCCTTGTAACTCATATCAGAATCACACTGCAATAATAAGCAAATAAATCGTTGCTCGAATCAAAACCTGCATATATAAACCACAGAGGGTGAGCAGGAAACTTAGTAGACTCATATAAATGCTCCAAGTGAAATACACATACTCGTTTATGCACATATATAAGATTGTATGCATATGAACATTCAATTAACATCCCAAAATAAAATATCACATCGCAAGGTCTCACCATGTCACTACACATCCCAAGTCCCCCATATATCAAATCTCCTATGCACTTCCCTCCGTACAATATGGACTCTCAATCACCTCACTTATCAATTAGACTATTAGCAATCCATGGCCCTAAAATAATACAATCATAATCATTGGGCACGATATGATCTCCCCCTCCTCATCCCAACACAATAAATTAATAGGCTAATGGGTCTATGGCATGGCATGAGGTAAAAGATAAGAAAATATATCGAAATCACACCCTGTTCGAAGGGAGGTTTGGCTAAAGGATTACGTACTACAATTCAATAATAATAATAATATCAATCTCATAATATATCATCTTTATCAATATTCCAAACATCTGGTCATTGTTATTCTATTCTCATCTAGTCAGCATGAAAACAATATCACACAATCATGTGTGCTAAAAAATGATATTTACAAACAAGTATAACATTTAAAGATGTAACTCATAGCATGGAATATATGTATACAAACAAGGGCGAACATGAATAGCACATAAAATAACCACGAGAGAATGAACCTACCTCAAATCGCAAAAAAATCCAAGAAGTCAGCATGAAAACAATATCACATAATCATGTGTGCTAAAAAAATGATATTTACATACAAGTATAACATATAAACATGTAACTCATATCATGGAATATATGTATACAAACAAGGGCGAACATGAATAGAACATAAAATAACCACGAGATAATGAACCTACCTCAAATTGCAAAATAATCCAATAAGTCTGTAAGAAATTTCAGCCTTGTGCACTGTTGGAAAAATAATCATAAGATATTCATGAAATCTCCAAAAATGATGAAACCAAAACCCACGCATTCCTACTTAAATTATCTAGGAGTTATACTTAGAGGGAAGTCATATCCATAAATATACCACAAGGAGAAGTAAGGTTTGAAGAAGATGAAGAGGTGTATTTTCCTTTCCCTTTAAAATCTTATTAGATCTCCACAAAAGCCTCAAATCTTCTAGTATATGATCCTCCCAAAGAAGACTATATGCGTGGGCCTTCTTGAAGATGAATACATGGTTTTTTGAGTGAGATATGACCGTCTCTCTCTACATCCCTTCATAAAAACATGAATATTACTTTTTTCTCCCTCTTTAACCCTCAATAATTCTTATGTAGCTTAAAACCCTGACTTACACCAATATATATGGGTATACATCAGGGTCTTGGGTTAAACTAGGTTTCTAAGGAGTTTAGACCTACTATTTGGGTACATGGTTTATACCAAGGACCCAAGACTATATAAACAAATTAGATTCCATAGAGGTACTCGAAAATCCTAAATTACATTCTCGTAATTTATTTTCTTTCTCCAATTAATCGCAATTAATTTCACTAAATAATCACGACTACACTTTAATTTAATTATCTTAAAATTACTCGAATAATAAGATCTTATTTATAAAGTTGTATAGTACATGATATTATTCTCGTGCTAAGTATATAATATCCATTTGGTCAAAATAATTTTTTGCTAATCGATTTTAACCAACTTCTTATTTATTCATTGATCGCAGACTTAAATTAGTTGATACTCTATCGGATTATAAAATAATATACTGATTGGGTTTACTGATAGAATCAAAACTTAAAGACTATCAAGGGGGTATCATAATACAAAATCTTTCTTGGATGCAGATTCCGATGAATTATTATCTCAGGCCTACTCACAAAAATATTACCCCACTTACGAAGATTAAGATTTAATAAAATTGAATCAACTCACAAGAATAAAAGAAACAAATGTGCAAATATTCCAATCCTTATAACTCTCGAGATTAAAAATCTATGCACCCTTTTCAAGCCTGCGAGATTGTGGGAGTCTAATCTAGTCAGAACCTAGACTTGAATCTCACATATAGTTTTGTTCATAGCGATAAAAATGTGCTTCAAGATATAAGACAAGTTTTTGAACCACAGAATGGTTCTCGCAGTTTAAGATAAACTACTAGGATTTCATTCGCAGCTTTTCTAATAGGATGTCAACTCCCTATTTAGGTTTTGAACTGTACAATAGTACTTGAACCAAAATTTCGATCTCCCGTAATCAACTCGAACCCAAGTCAACTAAATTCATACTATTTTTAATTGATCGACATTGCATACAATATATTTAAGAACAACTATAAGGCATTCTTACAAATAAGATTCTCATTTTAAATGAACCTTACATACCTTTATTGAAAAATAAACGTCATACATGGTTTTAAGAATAAAATCCCAACAATCTCCCACTTAGTCTTAAAGTCATGTGCCTATGAATCTAATGCCCATTCCCTCTACATGACTAACAAAAGTCTCAGTTTATAAGCTATATGTAAAAGGATTTGCCAAGTTATCCTAAGATGGAATCTTGGTCACGATGACATTACCTCTATTCACAATCTCTCGTATCAAGTATTCTTGCACTCAATGTGTTTTTTTCTTTTATGAGTCATTGGTTCTTTCAAGTGAAGAACAACACCATTAATTTCACAATAAAGTGTAATATGTGATTGCACTGAAGGAACCACACCCAAATGAATTAGTAATTTCCATAGCCAAATCGCCTCCTTTGTTGCCTTCAAAGCTACAACATATTTGGCTTCCATGATGAAATTAACAATGCATGACTACTTAATACTCCTCCAAGTGATGACACATCCTAGGGTAAATACATATCATGCGGTTTTATTCCTGGAATATTTATCCAACTAAAAACTTAGTCTGTGTACCCAATGGGTAAAAGACTATCCATTGAGTAAAGTATCACATAATCTTTAATATTTTTTAAGTGCTTGAGAATGTTCTTTAATGTAGTTCAGTGCTCCTCACCTAAATTAGACTAGAATCTGCTTACCATGCCAATATTAAAGCATATGTTTGGTCTCATACACAACAAAACATATATGAGTATGCCCACCATCGAAGCATAAGGTATGTTCCTCATCCTCATTATCTGATCAGGTGTCTTAGGACACTGATCCTTAAATAAAAAGATTCCATTATTCAAAGGAAGCAATCCTATCTTGTAATCTTGTATGATAAACATTTTTAGCACATCATAGGTATAAGTGGCTTGGGATTAGCCCAACACCTTATTTTTTTTATCATGCATGATTTTGATCCCAAGGATGTGGCTGGCTTCTCCTATGCCCTTCTTATTAAATCGAGTAGATAACTACATTTTTATACTAGATAATACACCCATAGTGTTCCCGATTAGAGGAATATCATCCACGTATGGTATAAAAAATACCACCATATTTTTTACATGTTTTTCATACACATAAGTTTTATTTGAGCATTGATCAAAACCATAAGATTTGATTGCCTTATCAAACCAAATGTTTCAAGACTTTTACACTGGCTTAAGTCCATAAATGGATCTCTTAAGCTTTCACATTTTTATTTCCTGGACATTTTCTACAAATACCTTGAATTACATCATATAGATGCACTCGTCGAGACTACCATTCAAGAACACAGCTTTGACATCTATTTTCCAATCTCGAGATCGATATGAGCCATAATGGATAAAAGAATCTGAATAAACTTTAGCATAGATACCAGTAAGAAGGTTTTCTCATAGTCAATCCTCTTTTTTTTAGTAAGCCTTTTCACTATAAGCCTAGACTTAAAGGTTTCCATCTTCCCATCAAACCCACTTTATTCTTGTAAATCCACTTACATCCGATGGGTTTTATCCCATCTAGCCAATTTACAAGCTCCAAAATCTTATTCAACTACATCGAATCCACATCGGTATTCATTGCCTTCAACTAAAGATCAAAATCCTTGTCTTGGAGTGCCTCGTTGTATTTATCGTGATTCATTTCATATTCCCCTATTATCTCACCGAAGTGTTCACCTAAATACACTAAATTATTAGATTGACGCCTGAATCTCCCACTATGGTGTGGCTCCCATGTGTTCTCATATAAATGACATGTGTATCCTGATCATAGGTAATACTCCCACTACTGTTAGGTAGTGTACTATCGATATTATGTTGTATTTCATCATGTATGGGTGGTTCAAAAGAAATAACTTAGTCTTGTTCCCTTAGCTCTTGCAAAATAATCTTGCTCCTGGATTTCTGGTTTATCATATAAACATCCTCTAAGTATCGAGCATTTGTACTAAACAAATCCTTTGGTCTTTAGCATTATATAATATACCACCTTTAGTTCCTTTTAGGTAATTTACAAAGAGACATACTTTTATCCTTGATTCCATCCTACCTAGTTCATCTTCAGCATGTGTGCTGGGGAACCCCTAATATGAACTTGTCCTAGACTAGGATTACACTCAGTCAACAGTTTCAAGGGCATTGTTGAGGATGACTTAAAAGTAACTAAGTTCAGTAAATAAGTAGTCGTCTATAATGCATAACCCTAAAAGAGTCTGGTAGTTCCAAATAACTCATCATGGATCAAATCATGTCCAAAAGATTCATGTCTTTTTTTTATTACCCCATTTTTCTCTGGAGTGCCCGATGTATACAGTTGGGATGTAATTCCCATCTCCAATAAGTACTTCTTAAACTATCCCAAGAGGTACTCACCTCCACAATCAGATTATAAAGTTTGTATTAATTTACCATGCCTATGCTCCACCTCAGACTTGTACACTTTGAACTTATCAAATACTTCAGATTTGTTATGCATAAGGTAAACATATTCAAATATCGAGTAATGATCAATGAAAGTGATGAAGTGCTCATAATCACCGATTGCCTGGATTGTCATATGGCCACACAAATCAGAATGAATCAATTCCAACACATCTTTGGATTTATAGCCTTTGTCCATGATAGTCATCTTAGTCATTTTACCTTCTAAATAAGATTCATAGACTAGAAATGTGTCCACTTCCAATTAACTAATTTATCAATTTGAAACTAGTATTTGAATTTTTTTTAGATTAATATGACCTAAGCGTAAATGAAAAATATACGTTTGGTTCAACTTAGAAAGTTTTATTCACTTTAGATTATTTCCATTTAAGTTATTCATTTCAGTATTTAGCAGTAATGGTGAGACATTCTATATAACAAAAAAGATTAATTTCCAATGTGTTAGCACATATAAAAGATTTTTTATTTTTTAATAAAAATAACTTCGTTAAAATAATCCAAATTATGATTCATAATTAACTTAGAAACTAAAATTAAATTTCCTCTAGTAGTCGGAACATAAAAATAATCTTCTAAAATTAACCTTTTGTCTTCACTAAAATTTAAAACTAAATTTCCAATTGCTAAATTGTAGACTTGTTATTATCCCCCATTAATAGAAACATTTCTCCATCACTGAGCCCACGACTACCTAGATCCCCTGTAAAGAGTTGGAAACATTATTAGTGGCTCTCTAATCTACACACCAAAAACCGGTAAATTTTTCCACAAAACATGTAGAAATTATCGTTTCTATTATTCTTTGCCAAAGATTGGCACAACTTCTTCTAATGACCTGACTGCTTGTAAATATAACACCTGACTTCTGGTTGTTTACTTGCTACGTGAGGCTTAAATACATTTTTAGTTACCATAGGTTTTCCCTGAGACTTTCCTTTCTTCTTCTTCTTCTTCTTCTTCTTCTTCTTCTTCTTCTTCTTCTTCTTCTTCTTCTTCTTATTATTATTATTATTATTATTATTATTATTATTATTATTATTATTATTATTATTATTATTATTATTATTATTATTATTATTATTATTATTATTATTATTATCATTATTATTATTATTATCATTATTATTATTATTATTATTATTACCTTTCGAGAAAAAACTATGAGCCTTTCTCAGCAACCCGAATAATGATTAGTCACGAAGATTGCATTTAGTACCCTTTCTTTTCTTACATTCTATAATTCTCGTGCCCATTAATTCCTAAAATTAAGATATTATATTATATAACCTTTTATCTATGTTTATATGTTTTGCAATGTTTATTTGAGATTTATAGGTATTAAGTATGCAATGTGTGAAATTGAAAGTGTTTCGAGAAAGTTTCATCGCAAGATTCAATTTTAAGAGCAATTTTGTCATTTAAAATTCTACATTTTGGATGGTATAAGTACCAATATGGAGATCATCAAATTATCTTCAAGTGGCCACCGACCGTGCATTATTCAGATTGCAAATGACGAAGTTATGGTTGTTTTGAGAAAGTTTTTTCATGTGCTTCAAAATTAAAGGTGACTTGATTATTTCATACTACATAATTTGGAGGGTTTCCAAATAACAACGCGTATATTATTGAATTATCTTTGTGCGACTTCCAATCATTCGTCATTCCAATTTTGTATGAAGATTTTATCTCCATTCTCGTACTGATGCGTAAAATATGGAATTGAATTGATTGAGTTAGCAACCCTTAAAAACTCTCAGGGCGAGCTCGATTCGACCTTGGCCCGACTCAATACGGTTAATGTTCATAGAAGAAAATTGTCTAACTTTTAAGGTTATTAGGTTTAGTATAGATAGGAATTGTTTAATTTTTTGTTTGGTGATTCCTTTTTTGTTCATTTTAGGTCAAATTTAGGTGGTTTTTTGCCTCAAGGCTTGTTGGGATCTCCTCTCTCTCTCTCTCTCTCTCTCTTTTTCTCCTAGCTTTTGCTTCGTAAGTTTACTATTTATCTTCTTCGTTCATTTTTAAGGTTCAAAAGTTAATTCTAAATCTTTGTAACCTAGTTTGTTTTCAATACAAGTAACTTAGTTTTATTTTCTCTTTAGTTTTCTCTCATTCATGGTTGTTGTCGACTTTAATATGCTTTGTAACTATTTAAATTGGGTTGAGATTGTTAAACTCGCCTCGGATTTTTGGTTATTTTGCTATGGTAGGACGGTATAGCTCATTCTATGGATTGATAGTTCTTGATTTTCAACCTAGGAACCTTAATGCAACATGTCATGTATGCACTATATTTGTGACTTTTTTTTGTGATTTCAAGAGTATTGTTGACACTAAGCTCGTAATTAGGCTTTTATGAGAATTTGGAGAGTGGCACCCTAGGTCTAAATTATTTTTGTTGAGTATTAATCATGTTTTAAGCCTATCTAACCATGTAAACCATTTTTTGTATGTGTGTGTTCCGTGATGAGGGATATTATTCGCAACCTATAACTTTAATTTTTGTTAATTAATTTAATTTTAATACTTTTCTAGATTAATTATAGTATCGAATGTTTTAAATAAAGATCGTCTTTTACACTTTTAATTTTCAAGTACTAAATTGGTTAAATTTTAGATATGTTCTTTGTGAATTTAATAGCCGAATTACTTGTTATACTTATAAAACAAGTGTAGTTAAAATTTAGGTTTTTGCATTGAGGCATAAAAGCAAAGAATAGTATTGTCCTTACACGATAGCACGGTTTTTCCTTACTCAAATAACACCATTTTTTTATGATAATTCTTTGCAACCAATAGTTCTTTAAATTATTGTGTAAGGAGTGATCAAATTAGTTCATAGAATAATTTAGGTGAAACTTCTTAAAGTGCTCCGGGAGTGATTGGAGCATAAAATCGCTTTTGGTTTTGCCCATCGATTTCAAGAACCTCCAATTACCCTAAGATGGACATCATCTTTACTAATATGGTCCCGAACGGTAGTACCGTCAACCATCTTTGGGTTAAGCAGCCTTGTCATAACATCCTTTCTTGCGGTACGGTTCTGATTCTCAAACATATCCCTAGTGTTCAAAATCATGTCATTATAACTTTACATATTTTGATACTGGTGTTGTGACACGCTTTTCATATATGAAAATATGTAGCAACAAGTCATCTGATCAACTTTTTTCCACTTTTGATAAGTCCATACATCCTCTTTGGATGCATCCTCATCAGGTTTGATAGCGTATGTTCAGTTTATGCAAACTTATAACCCTCAGTAGTTAAGACAATATCTATATTTATTTTCTAGTTTATATTTTTCATTCCAATTAATTTTTTATCCTTTAATGTGGAAGAAATTGGATTGTATGTTGAGACCATTTTGAATTTAAGAATCATCATTTAAAAAATAAAATAATTTTAAATTATATGTGTGAGATTAAATTTGATTAAATTTCAATTTGGCTTCCATATTCCACCAATAGAAAATAATCTCATCGAGCATCCTAGTTCCCTTGTGAAGTAATATTTCTCGATGTGAGTTTGCATCACGTCACCCTAAACTTGATAGATTTTCATCTTTCAATTTTGTCCTCCAAACAATCCAGAAATCTTTTGTCCCACATAATTGAATAGCCGACATCTTTTTATCTCATTTTTAATGATAATGACTTTGATGCGGAGGGTATCATTAGTTGTGTTTAAGTGTATACCATCGGTTCATTCGTTGAAGTTAAATTCGCTTGTGTAGAACTTCCCCCATAGGGTGACCAACCTCACTCATATTTAATTTTAATGAACTATCACTTAATGATTTTAAAAATGTCGTGATGTCATGATTAATTCATTCATATAGTGAGGAAATCCAAATAATAACACGAGGCATTAATCACATCACATTTTCAAAATACCGATGGAGATCATGGGTTTATGTTGAAACCCATATCCCACTTAATATTTTAAACTTTAAGGTATTTTGAAAAACTATTAATTCAATTCTAAAAGTTTGAATTAAATCCTCAGTAATTCTCAATTTACTTATGCAAATTATATTACATGATTTCACTAATTAAGTTTTCAAAAATAAAACCATTTTTAAAAGAAAACAAAACCCGTAGATCATAATTAAATTTATAACTTAAATTTGTAAGGACATAATTTTATAAATGTTCGGGGTAGAATCTTAGAATTTTCTATTTGTCCTAGATCATAGTATGTATGTCTGATACCACTACATTCGACACGTCAACACGATCATCCACAACGGTCTTGATCTGAATCCATGCATCCACTATCTTCACACGTACATCATGCTACATGCGACGGGCTGCTTAACTGTCCCCGCTACTCCACTTCGCATTACTGGTAAAATGATTTATTGGAGTTGTTTATATTTGCATAAATATTTGGGAATTTTTTAAAAAATATTTATGGGGGAGAATATTTTTGTTGATTTATCAATGATTTGCTTAAGCTTAATTGATCTTTGATTTTTGCATATCATTATATTTCAAATTATTGCATGTCACGGGTATCTGCCTTATCTCATTTGTGTAGGTACAAAGTTGATAATTATTGGATTGCACACCCCGATGAGAAAAGATTTGAGAGTTTTTGAAAAGACGCAGACTTGAAGATGTTGAAGTTTGATTGACAACATGTCATTTAGTATTCTCAGTTTGAGGGTTTAATAGGGATATTATCTTGTATGTCATTTGATTGCATAATTCGGATTTTTTATGTATGTACCGGCATAGACATAGGGGGATATTTGTAAGGACATAATTTTATAAATGTCCGGGGTAGAATCTAGAAATTTTCTATTTGTCCTAGATCATAGTATGTATGTCTAATACCGCTACATTCGGCACGTCAACACAATCATCCACGACGGCCTTGATCTGAATCCATGCATCCACCATCATCACACTTGCATCATGCTACATGCGACATGCTGCTCAATCGTTCCCACTACTCCACTTCACATTATTGGTAAAATGATTTATTGGAGTTGTTTATATTTGCATAAATATTTGGAAATTTTTTATAAAATATTTTTCGAAGTATGATTTATTTTCAACTCAAAGCAAAAAATTTTCTAACCGTGGAAGCGGACTTACCTCGGTCGTCGAGCTCACGAGATCTCGTTCAAACGACATAGCTCTGTCGTTCGAGCGACATTAGCATGTCGCGTGATCTCATTCGAGCGACACGTGTCCTTCGTTCAAGCGACATGCTTATCTCGTTCGAACACCGTCGCCGCCTAAATTTTTGTATAAATATCTGGGTTTATTCTACACATTTTCCAAGTCTTTTTCGCACACAATTTCTGATTTTTACAGCTCAGAAAACAGACTTCGTGTTTTAAGGTTTCATGCCTTCTTTATTCATATAAACACTCCCATATATGTATGTGAATCTTTAAACCTTCAAGAGGATCGTTTTTACTCATCTGGAGTAGTTTGTGGAGAAGCCGTCTCTTTTCCATTGCTGCCCATCTGGAGTTCTTGTGGGAGATTCCAGTCGACGACATCGGAACCGACACCTGAGGGTATTTCGTATGTCACTCTTGCTTTCATTATAATTCGTGTAACCGTTCTTTACAAATTATAGTGAAAATAAAAGTTTTTGCCCCTTTGGGAGATTTTTCTTCACTTGTGTTTTTTTTTTTGTGATTGAATATTCTTGCATGATCATATTGTCTTCAATCACGCCTAGATGCATGTTTTAGGATTTAATTGAATATTTGAGTTTAATTAAATAATTTTTTTTGTTTAAACAAAAAAGCACTCTTGAAATTGGTATCAGAGCTAATTACACAATTATACTGTTGATGTAAAAAATTAGATTGTATCTAATTATTTAATCACAGATAAATAAAATGAGACAAAGAACTTTTAAAGTGGTTCAGCCTTATAAGAATGGCCTACGTCCACTGTTTTTGTTATTGCTGACTGTTTGGGAATTCTCGATTACAAGTTTTCTCAAGAAATTCCGGTCCCCCTACAATGAGGGTAATACAATGTATTTATATCCCTGAGGCTGTAATGTGGAAGGGTAATACATTAAATGTTGTACATGTGAAAGGGTAATGTATTAAATGCCCCTTAAGTGTATACATCTGAATGATAAGCATTTAATGAACAGCCAAACTGTTGGTCATCCTGCTATTAATGCTTTGTTCGAGGTGCAGCTCAGACCGCCTAAGCTGCTCGGACCGCCTAAGTTCCTCGGTACTCAAAAGTTCCTCAGAGAGTTCTTGTAAGTCGGAGCGTCTGAGTTGGCCGGGGAAGCAATGTTCCTCGTTGTAGCATGGTTCCTCGGAGCGCCTGAGTTCCTCGTAAGTGTTTGTTGTTGCCACGTAGATTGCCACATGTCTTCACCCAATTGAGCCATGTCAGCAGACTAAATTTGGTATCAACATATACCGTGTAATTTTCAGCAAAATTTTTCTAAGATATCAATTTTCTGAAAAATTGATTTTTGAAAAAGGGCGTGTTCAAAATGGAGAAATTATATAATAAAATGCCAGTTTTTGACGGGACAAATTATGCTTACTGGAAAGCCCGCATGAAATCTTCTTTAAAAGCCATTGATGAAAGAGTTTGAATTTTGGTTAAAAGAGGGTGGACACCTCCCTCCATCACTGTTGATAACGTGACTAGTTTAAAATATGTGACTGCATGGACTGAAGAAGAATTTAAATGGTCATCTTTTAACTCTAAGGGTCTAAATGCTATTTCTGGATCCGTCACACCTGACGAGTTTCGACGGATAATGACGTGTACCACATCAAAAGAGGCATGGGATGTTTTACAACTTACCCATGAAGGAACTAATGCTGTGAAAGAATCAAAACTTCAAAACTTAACAACTGAATTTGAAACTATCACCATGCTTGAGACTGAATGTTTTGATGAATTTTATGCTAGGTTATCTGTTATTATAAACACTAGCTTTAATCTTGGTGAACACATTCCAAATGCTAGAGTTATTAAAAAGATTCTAAGATCACTGACTATGCGTTTTATTCCTAAAGTCACTGTGTTAAATTCTATGGATAATTTAAACACGCTTAAATTAGAGGAACTTGTAGGAGACTTACAAACGTATGAAATTGATATGTTTCCTAAATCTGTCAAGACTAAAGATAAGGGAATTGCACTTAATGCCCAGGATAGGAAGAGTGAGGGGTCGACAAGAAAAGAGTTGAGTCATCTAGAAGAAGGGAGATAGAAACGCCTGATTCCGAGTGTGACCTTGATTTAGATGATTTGGCACTGTTTGCTAAAAATTTCAAGAAAAATCTCAAATTCAAGAAAAATGGAAATTTCAAAGATAAAAAGAATTTTGAGAAAAATAAGTTTGAAAAGAAAAATGAAAAAGATTTTAAAGACCCTCCTAATAAAAACGGTGAGAGATGCTATGAGTACGACGGTAAGGGTCATAGATCTTTTGAGTGTTCTACCAAGCTGAACAGACTTGCAAAAGAAAAGGGCAAAGTTGTCCTTAATGCTAACCTTAGTGACGACAGTGAGGTCAAGTTGGTAGAGTCTGGAGATGAGTCACCGCATGAGTGTAACTTCACCGCATTTATGGCTAGTCATGTGAGTTCCTCTAGTGCTCCTAACGACAATGAGGACGCTGCTTCACAGGGACACCTCGACAGTGAGAACGAAGTGAGTGAGGGGGAGGATTCTGCAAGTGAGAGCAAGAGTAACTTCAACGCGCCTACGCTGAGTTATATACTGAGTCATTTAAAACCAAAAAGTGTAACAAAGCATTAGTTCTTAGGCTCACCGCTTTAGAGGAAGATTTAGAAGAAGCGAGAGAGAGAGAGTCCTCCACCTGCACTACCTTGAGAGAGAGAGAGTCTGCCTATGTTGAGAGAGAAAGTCAGTTTAGAGAAAGAGAGAGACTGTTTGGAGAGAGAGAGAAGTGTTTTGAGAAAGAAAAAGGGGACTTGACTAATCAAGTGGCTAGTCTTACGAGTGGGCTCCATTCCTCCCTGAAGACTCGAAAGAAACTTGAAGCCCTTGTAGCCCGGCTTACTCATGATCTTGAGAGAGCACGGGAAGTTAAAGTTCAAATCAAGGACAGATCTGGAAAGATGGGAAAGATGCTCCTCGGCCCCGCTTTAGGTTTTAGTGATAGGCAGGAAATAGGTTTAGATGGTGATTCCACGTCCCAAATTTCACCTAGACCAATTCCTGAGTTTACTATGACTCCATATGGCCATCGTTAAAAACCACGAAGGAGAGTTCGACCAAGAAAAGCAAACCAAGGTCCGCCTAAGACTGTGTTCTTTTGTACGTACTGCAAAAGAAAAGGCCACCTTGGGGAGTTTTGCTATATTTTGGGTCGGACATGACGTACTACTGCTTCACCACATAGTACTGATGATTTTACCAGTCTGAGAAAGCGTGTTGAGTTTTTAGTCACCACATCATAGAGTTTGATGGAAGAGTTTCGACGTATGTCTTTGTCGTCAGTGAATGCTTCCCTCATCCCGGCTAAAACCAACAACAACAAGGGTAAACAAAAGGTTACCACTTCTTGGGTACCTAAGAAAGACGAAAAGGCCCTTATTGTCCATGTCGCTCTCAAAGCACATAATACCTCACAGTGGTATTTCGATAGTGGGTGCTCCAGACATATGACCGGTGATGTCTCATTGTTTACCTACCTAGAGGATTATAAGGTTGGTAGAGTCACCTTTGGAGATGGGGGCAAGTATAGCATCGTAGGATGAGGTACAGTAGAGTTACCAGATTTCTTAAGCTAGAGAATATTTTGTACGTCAAAGGTTTGAAAGCAAACCTTCTCAGTATTAGCCAGCTGTGCGACGCTGACTTTGCCATAGAGTTTGATCGGGACGCATGTAATGTCTATAATCAAGCCGGTAAACTTTTAGTGCAAGGGGTGAGGACAGAGTATAATTACTATGGGACTGTGCCCAAGTCCTCACTTGTCTGCAACAGCGCCACGATCACTCCTATAGATTTGTGGCACCAATGTCTAGGTCACGTGAACTCTAAAGACTTGACACGATTAGCTAAAAAGGACCTAGTATGTGGCTTACCAACACTTGGAAAGCCAACTTTCACAATTTGTGGACCCTATCAGTTGGGAAAGAAAATCCGTAGCCCCCACAGGAAGTTGATTTCCATTACCACTTCACGAGTACTTGAGTTGATACACATGGATCTCATGGGTCCTACTCGTACAGAGAGTCTGGGTGGTAAGAGTTACATCCTAGTGATGGTAGATAATTTCTCCAGATATTCGATTGTAGGCTTTCTGAGAGAGAAATTCGATGCTATAGAGTTTCTAAAGACCAAGTGTTGTGTTCTACAAAACCAACACGGTGTCACTATTAATAGAATGCGTAGTGACAATGACACTGAATTTATGGAGCAAAAAATAGATCTTTACTGTGGTAGCCTAGGAATCAAACATGAGTTTTCTGCTATGAAGACTCCTCGGCAAAATGGGATTGTTGAGAGAAAGAACAAGACGATTCAGGAAATGGATAGATCTATGTTTCTAGGTCGTAAAGTTTCTAGGAGATATTGGGCAGAGGCAATGTCTACTGCTTGCCATACGGTGAATAGGGTTTACCTTCGTCCACACACACTTAAAACGCCTTATGAATTATGGACTGGAAAGAAGCCCAACCTTGCAAATTTTTGTATTTTGGGGAGTAAATGCTACATCCTACGGTATAGAGAGCAATTAGGAAAGTTTGACTCCCGAAGCGATGAGGGAATACTGTTAGGATATTCATCACATAGTAGAGCGTACCGGGTTTTCAACCTGAAGAGCTCTAAGGTGATGGAGTCAATAAACGTTACTATACAAGATGACGAACCATCGATGTCTGTTGACTCCACCCATTTGAGTGAGGATGACACACTACTTTTTGATGATCCCATTGTGTCTCCCACACACAGGGTGGATCCTACTCTTGTTCTAGGGGAGACACTTGCTTGTGTTCACAAGAGTCATGATCCTTCCGCCATTTTTGGAGATCCCACTTTAGGGGTCAAGACTCGTGCTCAGCTAGAGAATGTTGTTAGCCATGTCTGCTACACATCTAAAGCCGAACCCAAGAATCACAAAGAAGCACTCAAGAATGAACACTGGATATTTACTATGTAGGATGAGTTGCTTCAGTTTAAAAAGAATAATGTCTAGGAACTTATCCCCCGACCTAGTGAGACTAATGTGATAGGTACCATGTGGATATTTAAGAATAAAATGGATGAAAATGGTACCATAATCAGAAACAAGGCTAGGTTGGTCGCTCAAGTCTACACATAGATAGAAAGTGTAGACTTTGGGGAGATATTTGCTCCTGTTGCAAGGCTTGAGTTCGTCCACTAACTACTCGCCACCGCATGTCATCTGCGCTTCAAGTTATATCAGATGGATGTCAAGAATGCCTTTCTAAAAAGCATTCTACAGTAGGAAGTTTACATGGAACAACCAAAAGGGTTTGAAGACCCTAAGCACTCGGAGCACGTCTACTATCTGAGGAAAGCCTTGTATGGTTTGAAGCAAGCACCCCGTGCTTGGTACGAGAGGCTTATTTCCTATCTTTTAGCATGTGGATTTAATAGAGGGGGAGTATATATGACGTTATTTGTCAGGTCAAATGACGGTGCTATTTTGGTTGCTCAGGTCTATGTGGACGATATAGTCTTTGGATCCACGTGCTCCCGGCATGCTCACCACTTTGAGGAGGAGAGGAAAAGTGAGTTTGAGATGAGCATGGTAGGTGAGCTTACTATCTTCCTTGGTCTTCAGGTTCGTCAGCTAGCGGATGGGATGTTCATCTCCCAATCCAGGTATGCTAGATACCTAGTGAAGAAATTTGGTTAGACTCCGCTAAGCATTCACGTACATTTATGAGTACTTCTATCAAACTTAGTATGGACACTTCAGGCAAGGAGGTAGAGCAAACCTTGTATCGGAGTATGATGGGTAGTCTTCTCTACTTGACTGCCAGTCGTCCCGACATAGCCTTTAGTGTTGGAGTCTGTGCGCGATATTAGTCATCTCCGAAAGAGTCACACTTACTCGCTCTAAAATGTATTATCAAATACGTGAGTGGGACTCTCTCCTATGGTATTTGGTATTCCTTTGATACCGATGACCATTTGTCTTCCGATTCGGATGTCGACTGGGTCGGGGATGTAGATGGTTGTAGGAGCACTTCTGGTGGATGTTTCTACTTTTAGTCCTGCTCTTGTCTCCTGGCTGAGAAAAAAGCAAAACTCCATCTCTTTGTCCACTGCGGAGGCTGAGTACATCGTCGTCGGGAGTTATTGCACGAAACTTTTGTGGATGAAGCAAATGTTGGAGGATTATGGGATTTCACAGGACACCATGATTATCTCCTATTATAACATGAGCGTGATACGAATATCTCGAAACCCGATCCAACATTCGTGCACAAAGAACATCAGGATACGCGAGCACTTTATACGACAGTTAGTTGAGGTGAAAGTCGTATCCCTGAGTTTCATACCCACTGACCTTCAGTTAGCCTATATTTTCACGACACCTTTAGATGCCCTTATATTCGAGAGTCTTAGAAAGTCTTTAGGTATTTGCACAGTTGACTGAGGGGTTGGTCCGTGTCTAGGATAGGATGCATTGTCATGTTCATATCATATTATTCTTATTGCTAGTTTGTATCATTTGTATTCTTATTTTTTCTTTTTATATTTTTTGAGAAATCCAAAAAGATTTTCTTTTTATAAAATTTTTAGAAAAGCACAAAAATATTTTAGTATTTTATTTACACCTTTTCTGGATGAGCATTTAAGATAGTCGAGTCACAACTTTTATTCCATTTATCCATGTGACTATTTGATAGTGATTTGAGACGCTACATCATTGCATCCATGTGCTTTACATTGTTTGGAGTCTTTGAGATATGATTAGTGATATCTTTCTACATGTTTGGCTCCTTTTCTCCTTTATTGCACACATATACGGCTTTATTTTATTATTGTACTTGTCTATCACATATTGGCTTGAGTGTTTCCATCTCAATTCTGTTTATATAAGGAACCATATGCGATAAAACTTGACAAGATTGGAATGCATGGAAAAAAAATGTTTGGTGAGATTGTGTGGTGTTTTATAAACAGTGAAGGACTACTAAAGGTACTTATTTATCCTTTGCGATTAAGCCACCGTTATATCGGACCTAAAAAATTGAGGAATTTTATTATTCGGGATCCAAAGAGGTTTAAAGAACTCGAATAATTTATATACAACAAAAAGCAATACATGTCGATCATGGGCCATTAGGTTTCACCATCAGTTCTTCAAAGTTTGAGAATTTAGATCACCTCTATTCCAAATATAAATCGGATGGAGTTTGGTTGGAGAATTTAAACGGGTTTGCACTTCCTCGAAAGTCCTGAAAAAACATTAAATCATTTTGGACGTTATTGGTGTGGAAATCACTTTGAGCTTTGATTTGTTGATTTGATTGAGTCAATGTCTCATATTTTCATCTTTTTACACCTAAGGAAGATGTTGAGTTCATTCTTTAGGAGTATCCTATATTCATCATGCACATATGTCATGTTTGTATTCCTTGATTTTCCTATTGAATTTTATCACACACTTACATTTACGCTATCCTCGACTTGGTTATTTTTGTGTTCTTTCATGGTGTGATTCTTTGTTGTATATTTTGCGTGAAAAATTTTGAAAATTCAAAAATAGAGAGTTTATTACCTTGTGGCGCTCTCCATTTGCATTAATTTGTGCTTCTCATATCTGTCTATTTGGGGACACCTTATAAGGGGGAGAATATTCAATGATTTGCTTAAGCTTAATTGATCTTTGATTTTTGAATATTATTATATTTCAAAATGTTACGTGTCACGGGTATCTGCTTTATCTCATGAGTGTAGGTACAAAGTTGATAATTACTGGATTGCACACCCTAATGAGAAAAGCTTTTAGAGTTTTTGAAAAGACGCAGACTTGAAGATGTTGAAGTTTGATTAATGATATGTCATTTAGTATTCTCAGTTTGAGGATTTAATGGGGATATTATCTTGTATGTCATTTGATTGCATAATTCGGATTTTTTATATATGTACCGGCATAGACATAGGGGGAGATTTGTAAGGACATAATTTTATAAATGTCCGGGGTAGAATCTAGGAATTTTCTATTTGTCCTAGATAATAGTATGTATGTTTGATACCGCTACATTCGGCACGCCAACACGATCATCCATGACGGCCTTGATCTGAATCCATGCATCCACCATCTTCACACGTGCATCATGCTACATGCGACGCGCTGCTCAACTGTTCCCACTACTCCACTTCACATTATTGGTAAAATAATTTATTGGAGATGTTTATATTTGCATAAATATTTGGAAATTTTTTAGAAAATATTTTTCGAAGTCTGATTTATTTTTAACTCAAAAGTAGAAATTTTTCAAAGTGTAGAAGCAGACCTGCCTCGATCGTCTAGCTCGCGAGATCTCGTTCAAACGACATAGCTCTGTCGTTCGAGCAACATAAGTATGTCACGCGATCTTGTTCGAGCGACACATGTCCTTTGTTCAAGCGACATGCCTATCTCGTTCGAACGTCGCCGTCACCCCGATTTTCATATAAATATCTGGGTTCATTTTACACGTTTTCCAAGTCTTTTTCGCACACGATTTCTGCTTTTTACAGCTTAGAAAATAGACTTCATGTTTTAAGGTTTCATGCCTTTTTTATTCACATAAACACTCCCATATAGGTATGTGAATCTTTAAATCTTCAATAGGATCGTTTTTACTCATTCGGAGTAATTTGTGGAGAAGCCATCTCTTTTTCATTGCTACCCATCTGGAGTTCTTGCGGGAGATTCCAGACGACGACATCAGAACCGACACCTGAGGGTATTTCGTATGCCACTCTTGATTTCATTATAATCCGTGTAACCGTTCTTTACAAATTATAGTGAAAATAAAGGGTTTTGCCCCTTTGGGGGATTTTTCCTCACTTGTGTGTTTTGTTTGTGATTGAATGTTCTTTCATGATCATATTGTCTTCAATCACGCCTAGATACAAGTTTTAGTATTTAATTGAAAAACTGAGTTTAATTAAATAATTTCTTTGTTTGAACAAAAGCGCACTCTTCAAAACTAATTACCCAATTAAATTCAATTTAGAAAAGAATAAAGAAAAATATATTTTTCAAAAGAAATCGTGATATTTGATGGTCTCAAAATAAAAACCATGTTGCTCATAAAATTGGGTGTCCCTAATTAATTAATTTTTTAGCACACAAAATTATGCAAATAAGTCAAGAGATATAAGTAAATATAAACTCATGCAAATAGGTATAAAAACAGGATTCAACGTACCTTTCCATCATGACCTAGACATCCTCGATTAGTAGAGTCCTTGAGGATTACGGTTTCGTGAATAAGAATCCTTATTGTAGAAAAATTCTAAAAGAAAAATAGTCCCTTTATAGTAAAAATCTAAAGAACCACGCCTTTGAAATAAAATAAAAATCCCATGCCCCTTTCTTGGTCGCTACCATGACTAATCTCCACTATAGCAATTAGGTTCAATCTATATAGCGGTTTGGGACAGGTGATATAGCGGCTATGCTGCTTTGCCCAGAATGTTTATTTATTCCTTGTTTTCTTTTATTGTTTTTTTATTTCGTCTACATCTTTCTGAAACCCTCATTCATGGACCTTAAACTTGAGAAGAACTCAATGGATCTCTTCCATAACCGAACCCAATACAAAGTTGGATAAAAAACAATTACACCCCTTACAAATTCCTTCATTACAATGACTAAATACCATAACTATAAAATCCTAATTATTATAACCAAATCGAATATATGAGAAAAAATATACATGGATAAACCACCGCACTATCCATTCACAAAAAAACATATTCACACAAACATGATGGAAGAAATATAGTCATTAAAATTCTACAAAATATGTTAGTAGAAAATATGCACATTCATTCACGAATTTCTAATTGCAACCTAGGTTTCAATGGTAGAGAATATGGACCTTTATGAAACATGATCAATCTTTTGCTACTCCAAAACTTTGATTGATCGTGTATTATAAAGTAAAAATAAAAAGTAGGTTTAAAGAAAAAACCTAGAATTTCGAATCACGTTACCTTTGACGATCTTTTAGTGACCCGAATGCGGAGAAATGTGGTTCGAAGAAGATGAATAGACAGTTTTTCCTTTCCCTCCAAAATCTTGTTAGAACTCTATGAAAGCCTTGGATAATCTAGTATATGTTCCTCCCAAAGAAGACTGTGTGTGTGGGCACTCTTGGAGATAAATACTTGGTGTTGAGTGAGATATGTCCTTCTCTCTCTACGTATATTGACAAAAACGTGAATAATACTTTTCTTCTCCCTTTTTAACCCTTAAATACTTATGGAGCTCAAAACCCTAACTTACACCAATATATATGCGTGTGTGTGCGTGTGTATGTGTATGTGTGAGTCATGGCTTATAGCAAACTAGTTTCCAGAGAGTCTGAGCCCGCTAATTGGATAAATGGACTATACTAGGTACTCAAGACTAAATAACTAAATTTGCTCCCAAATAAGTACTCAAAATCCCAAATTATATCCCCATGATTTATTTCTTTTCGTCACTTAATTGCAATTCATTCCACTAAATAATTACGACTACACTCCAATTTAATTATCTCAAAATTACTCAAGTGACGAGGTCATATTGCCAACGTTGGTATGGTATATAAAATGATTCCCCGTGTTAAGTATATAATACTCGTCTAGTCAAATCAATTTATTGCTAATCGATTTTAACCAACTTCTTATATATTCCTTGATCTCAGACTTAAATTATTTGATAATCTACTGGATTTTAGAATAATCTATTCATCATTTTTATGTGATACCCCGAAATATCCATATAAAGAATGATCAGTTGTCATACAAAAATCACAGGAATCGAAAATACTCGGTAACATTCTCAGCATAACGGGATAAATAAAACTGACCAGTAATATTCTGAGAGATACATAAAATACTGAATAAGATCAAACAATCTATGATACCATCCAACTAACAATACAAAATAAAACCAACTCTCGAATATAAAATGTATCTCATAATATAATAATCATCTTTGACTAATGAAATAGAATCGGTAAAATTTCTAGGAAGAACAAAAATAAATAACGTTATACGGATACAATAATTCGGGTTTAACGGTACATAATCAAAATATGGTAAATTATGAAGCTGAGATAATCGACAAATCCACGACTTAATGGATTAAAGAGTAAATTAAGTTAACAGGGTAATGTGCTGTTAAAGGATAAATAAAACGATTTTCATAATGGAACGGTAAAGTATTGAACACAAAGGTTAATGAATTTTAACCAAAGTTAAAGGAAATATTTTTGAATAAAACGTAATTGATGCATATATTTCCTAGTTATTATATGTTCAATATTACATATTTTCCTTCTGTCATTCGTTTCTAAACTGTGTTATTATTTGGAAGCTCGTTCCCTTTGTTAGCCAAGTTAAGCGATATTCTGTCTTTTGAGAGCATTTCGCAGGTAACGGATTCGTACTATTTATGTTAGTATCTCTAATTACACGAACCCTAGGTCATTTCCCATTGGGTTCCACACTTGTTATTATTTATTTATATGACTGGAAAAATAAAATTACATGATCAATTGGTTAAATTAACTAATTAAAATTTACCAGAAACATTATGTAGGTTGTTTCACATCATCTCACACTTAACGTATCCGAACCAGTTCGGGTTTAATCACGGGAGACCCTTTAATCTGGGTCAGGGCGTTATAACTTAGATCAGAGCTTTAGGTTTAAATTCCATATGGGAGTGACATGCAGTTATGAGATCGGGTTTAAATCTTCGATCATGGAAAGTTTGGCTTTAGGCTCTCCTTGATAAGGTGAGTGCGAACTTAGATTAATGCACACGTATAGTCATGACGTGGGGGTTAAGGATTATAACATCGTCGGAGGTTTCTTCGCTGACGTTGATGGGTGAAGTTTCATCATCGCACTATCTCATCAGTATCCTCGGGTAGACTGTCCTATGGGTTGATGAGTAATCACCACAAAGCATGTAGTAACATTAATATTTTTAAAAATTGGACGACACCCCACGTAGAGTAATGAAGGGTATTTAAGCCTTGATGATAATCGAGTAACGTCTTAAGATTCTCAACGGGAAGGATACTGTAAAATAATTGTGACCTCTTGCGGAATTAGGTCATTAGAGTAGAACAATGTAAGAGTGGTGGGCCCATAACCCACAAAGGAGGTGCTTTATCTTGGCACCCACCGTTGTATAAAAGTAATAATAGTGATCAAGAGTGTCTTAGCACCAAAATTGTATCGCGTTATACGCATCATCGCATCATGACTCAGGACACGAACAAATATCAATAATAACACGTAAATATGCACATAGGTTTAATATAAATGGATTTCAAGTATTATCGAATAAATGTTCTAGGGGGGTGGTAGTGTGAAAGGTACCCATTTCCCAAGGGAAGTGTTAAATCATAGTGTGGTATCTAGCACCATGTAAAGTGTTAGATGGACTTTCGTCCATGGGTAAACACAAAAGAAGTATTTGGAGGTTGAGGAAACATAGAGCAGATAAATCTTAAAAGGTTTCCTAGTTCAACGTTTGCATGAGGTAAAATTTAATCTTGAAGGAGGAATTTCAGTAGCGTCCTTTATGTTTGCTCAAAATATCATTAATGGTTGCATTTTTATTAAAATGAGAGGTATAGTCCGAGGTAAGCCTTGAAGTGCCTCATGTAACGGGATTTTTAGCACTTAAAAAGATTCCCGTAGTTCGTGAATAACATTGATTGTATTGGTATTTCAGATAAGAGTATTACAAGTGATATCATTGGGGTAAAATAGCTTTAGTGATCATGATTCATTAGATGACTAGTAAATTGTGGTTGTGTCCTATTTGGAGATGAATGGGCAAGGGCATATGCTAACAAATAAGGTTTGTGTAATTTGATAGCATCGTCAAATGTAGCGATGTTCAATAGCATATTGATTTGACTAAAGGGGAAATCATAGGCAAGATTTATAGGTTGTTAAAATAGTGGGCAGTCAAGGGAGATGGTAACATCAATTTTTCTCTTTGGAAGTGGTATCCAAGTATGGATAGTAAGCACGACTAGTGGCATTATATCATGTGTATACTGAAACAAATCTATCAAGTTTTGGAGACATGAATAAGTTAGTCCTCTGCATGCAACTAAAAAACTTTGGTGCTGAAGGGTAGGTATGGTTCAAGCATCGCGAACTTTTATAATGAGTCATCGTCGGTTGGCATGATTAGCATACAACTTAAGTGAAGGTATATTGCCTCGAAATATTGCAAAGTATAAGATAGTTAGCATTATGGAAAAGACACCCATAGTAGGGTGGCTATGCCATAAGATAAACTCGTCGATAATAAATTTCTTGGACACTGGTCGCTCATGTCCTGAGGAAAATGGTGATTGAGACACGATTAATTACTTTTACACTTGAGGTTGAAGTTAAGGTGCATTATGTTTGCACGGTTAATGAAAATTTTCACATGTGGTATCTAAGGAACATCATTAACGTTTTTACAATTAATATTGGAACTTTATGTTCATCATGATGAACGAAAGAAGTGAGATTTTTTTTCTAAGGAGGATGGTCCATTTTGTGGTCTCTTTGGTAGCAACGTGCTCGTATCTGTTACGTAAAATCAATAATTTTGATGATCAGACTCATTAAAGGTAAGGAATACATTGATCCATTGTAAGAAAACTCACTGGTATTTCTATTGACGTGTATTGTTAGTCTGTAATGAGTAAGACCAGGTTCGTCATCTGTATGCAAAAATCATTTGAGTTTTGGAAAGGTATGTTCAAACGGTCAGTCATATTCTAATTTCATTTCATTGGCTTTCAACGATTGAAACATTGTTACTCAATGGCTATCTAGGCTCAGTGTTAGTGGGGTTTAGGCTTGGCATTACCGATGCATTATGATAACTGAGGGCGCATTCCATATATTCATAGGTTTAGGGTTGAATGAGCATCCTAGTATGTGTGTGCATGGTTGCACAAGTAATTGAAATTAATTACATGTGATTATTTGCTTTTTTTTACCAAGTGGCTCATTGTGTGTGTCCCGTTAGGACTTATGATACGGATAAAATCATCAATATGAGGTTTCATAATCCAAGGGTTGATCTAGTGACATCAAAAGGTTTGATCCTAAGAGGTGGAAACAGAGTTGTCAAATTAGAGAATCGATTTCGTTGAGAACATCATTGTTGTGTATTATCGTACATTGCAGGTTTCGGGTAGTTCCCGAGTACATGATATATAGATTGAAAAACCTATGGCAAGGATGAGAATACATGAAATTTGCATGTGAAGGAAAATGGTCGCGTATGCGTTTAATTTTTTAAAATGTTATTTAATGCGTCGAGTTTTGGGATACGCATTGATAAATAGATAAAGGGTCATGTATTGAGCCCGTGAGGTTTTGGGTGATTGCGACATTGGGCTATATGGAAATCTTAAGTTCAAGGATTCGTAAGTCTTGCGGGATAATTAAGCATAACCTTGGTATGAGGTTGGAGACTTATCGTATGACAGTACATGACATAAGTGACACCACATAGACGAATTAGATAACGGGATGTGTGTCGAGTTATGACTTTGGGCTAGTAGCTGGCCCTTAGAGTTTTAGTCTATGAAGTTTGTTTTCTCTAAGTGTAAAAGCCTTAAGGAAATCTGTACGTCGTTTACGGGAAATTCAACAAAGGTGAGAGTAGGCATTCATATTGGGGAACAAGATAATGATGATGATGATGATGATGATGATGATGATGATGATGATGATGATGATGATGATGATGATGATGATGATGATGATGATGATTGAAAATGATACCTAGGGAATGAGAAACATTGAGGCATGTAACACTTGCATAGATACTGAGAGGTTTGATGAATGCGTACGACCTAAGAGAGAAAATGGTGATGTGATAATAGTAAATAAATGCATTAATGGTTATGGATGAAGGAAGGAATTTCGAGGACAAAATTTACTAAGGAGGGAAGAATGTAATACCCTTGATTTTAATAAATAAAGTAATTGTTAATTATTTGGGTCGCGCGAAAGATTTACATAAAACAGTTACACGCATTGCAATGCGTGGGTCGTACAAATGTCAAAAAGGATAATTTAGGTTTTAAGCTAATGTTTCACGGAAAAGCTTGCATGCAAAAATTTATATGTATTATAGGAGGTTAAACATGACAAATACGAAATTCCATGTCGAGTTTGGGTTTGTCTTCGTGCATGCATGACGCGTGTGCATAAAGATGATAATAAATTGACAAAAATGATAATTGACCTTAAACAACAAAATAAAGGTGTGTAATTCACTCATATTGTGTTAATAATATATAACAATTGTCATGGACATATTTTAAAGGTTTTTGGAGAAAGTAAAAATTCATGTTTTTTAGTGGAATTTTTGTAAGATTTTTACACACAAAATAACGATTTAAGAAGAGCCTAAAAGAGTTTTTATATTTTTTAGAGAGTTATTATTATTATTGGTGGACCTTTGTGTAATTATTGAAGAGTGATATTCGGGTAGAAAGGTAATTTTTGGGGTTGAAATATTACCTTGATGAAACGTATTTTACAAGATAAATTTTAGGTATAAATTATAGTTTTTTTATACAATGAAAACTTGGGAATTCGATTATCATTTGCATGAAATAATTAAGGTTTTAAGGGTTGTACAATAAATAATTTTTTTAGGCTTGCGGTGAGTAAGCAACTAATAGTATATGTGAAGAGTTTTATTTTATTACAATTAGTCAATTAAGTTAAGAATGCCTGTTAGGGGTTTTAATTTCCACGTAATATATATGGGGGGGCGCACGCACACGCTTTTGTATTATATACTTTAACACCATTAGACAAGTTTTATATATTAGGGGTGCTGATATTCCCACCCCAAAATAATCTCCTTAACACCACTTACTTCAAACACCACGAAAGTCAATTATACATCTCACAAACACCAAAAAAACTCAACATCACAATAACTTGCTCCAATATATAAATCTAAAACTAAAACGTCCTACATTTGTTCATCCCTCTCTCTCTCTACTCTTTTCTCTCTGCCAGAAAACTCAACACCACAATAACTTGCTCCAATATATAACCCTAACTCCATAACTTCACAACCAAGCACACCCTTACTAAGTTACTGACCAAAACCAAACCCTAGTTCTTATACATGTCTCTTGAAACTGCTACCTCACGGTCTCCCGTAACCATAAAATATGGGTTTACACGGCAACGTTCAGCCGTGAACATAAAATTCACGGCTACAATAGATCAACCAAATTTCCCTTACGGCGGTCTAAGTTAGTCGTAAGTATTTAATAACTAACGATTTGGATTGGCCGTAATTTGCAACACTCACGGCCTAACTAGGCCTTAAACGTTCATATGTAATCACATTTGTTTAAATTTAATTTTTCAAACACTAGCGGGTCATTTAATAATTATCTAAAATTTCCTTTATAATACTAATCTCATTAATAATTATCTCATGGGGAAACAAAATAAGCATCTCATTAATAATGATCTAAAAACGCGATAAACTAAAATCGTGGTTCGATTATAACGGCCCATGAAAATCGTGAAGTGCCTTTTCACGGCCATATTAAGCCGTGATATACCTTATTAGGCGGTAATATTAAGCCGTTATATACCATATGTCACGGCCAGATTAAGCCATGATATATCTTACTCGACGACCATATTAAGCCGTTATATTGTGTTACTCCAAAACACCACAAAATTAAAACTTATTTCTCACTAACACCACAAACCCAAACACCAAAATTTGAACGTTCATACTCATTTCCCTCCTTCGTCTCTCTTTACTCTTTCTCTCTACTACCTTTTCAACTCTACTCAAACTAAATCCGTATTCCATCACTCCAATATAAGCTGGTATGTAACCCAAAACTATCTTATTGTGCATTTATATCCAATACATACTTTCATTATAAGAACCCCCATAAAACCCTAATTTCTAAATGTTAAAAACACTTAATATTAACTTAAACCTGCCTAAAACCCTAATTTCTTGAAAAATAAACTTAATATTAACTTAAACCTGCCTAAAACCCTAATTTCTTAATATTAACTGTGGTAATTGTTTGGTCACCCGTAACCGTAAATGATGATCTATTGCGGTCTACTTAGGTCGTGTATAGTAATTTGATGGCTATAGTATACCATTAAGTTTGAAGAACACACGGCATAAGTAGACCGTGTAATGCCCTATTCTACGGTGATGAAAGGTAGTGGGTATGGTTTTTCAAATATATTCATTTCTATATTGCAGATCATAAATGGGGAGAGAGGGGAGACAACCCATGACTGCATTGAAAAGGAAAAGAAAATAAGATAGAATTTCAAGTAAAGATGTGATTGGTGACGAGGTGGTTGCTGAGGATGTGGGTGAGGGGGTTGTGGGTGAGGGGAATGTTAATGAGGGGGTTGTGGGTGAGGGGGTTATGGGTGATGTGAATGTTATTGAGGGGGTTGTGGGTCAGGGGAATGTTAGTGAGGGGCTTGTGGGTGAGGGTGATGTTGATAAAGGTGCTAGCGAGGTTGGTAGCTCTAGTACGTCAAGTGATTCATCTACATTGTTATCGTCTGATGATGATGATGACCTACTCAGAGGGGCAACTTCTTCGACCCCGATTGAAAAGGAAAAAACAAGGACAAAACCAACAAGATTCGATGCAGAGCCGTTAGAAGGGTCCTATCCTAACAACCCCGAGTTGTTAAAGAATTTTTCTAACCATGTGTCATACGGTATATGGAACCACTACAAAGAACGAGGTATAATGAAGTGTGTATACCATTATAAGAAATTCGTTAAGTGGAATATTGATGAAGAGGATGAGAGGGTGGTGAATGCGGTGAAGGCCTCGGGATTATGGCCTTTGAGAAAAAATTCTTATCGGCTTATTGATCATGTCCTTGTATGTACATTCATCGAACGGTGGCATCCAAAAACTAATACGTTTCACATGCCATTCGGGGAAATGACCATTACACTAAATGATGTTTATTATTTATTGGGGATAGCGGTTCAGGGGCATAGTATATACGGGGTGATCCCGAAGATGGCTGAAGAATGAGCTACATCAATTAGGAAGTTTGCTAAATTGATCGGGACAATGGCAAAAGAGTTTGAGGAGGAATGAAAGTCTTTTCATGTGGTCCGTTTTGACTGTTGATGAAATTGTGGAAGGATAGGGTGAAGCAAATGGGTCAGAATGCAAAGGATAAACATATCGATCAATGTCACCGGGCCTATCTTCTATTTAAAATATGGGTGCCTTCTTTTTCCAGACAAGTCGGGGACCCGACTCCTGATATATTACATTCAATCTTTGAAGAACGTGGGGGAAGTCAAGGACAAGAACTGGGGAGGTGCTCTCTTATCCCACCTATACTGCTAATTAGGGATCGCATCCAGGGAAAACGTATGAAAAGTTGCTTGATATCTCCCTCTTCTAGTGTTAATGGATACTTTTCCCAGTTTCTTAATACATTTTTATTTATCATATTCCTTTTCTAACTTAAGATTAATGGATACACGATCAATTCGATCTAAAGCGTAGTGTTCGTAAGTCTGATTATACCACCGTCGAGCCCCGAATTTGTAGGTGGAAGGCCAAATGGTTTCGAGTGAATCTAACGAGTAATTGCTTGCTATGAGGGATACGTTAGATGATTCGAAAGTTCATACTGTGAGTATCACTACTATTTTTTACATAATCGATATGTTTATAATGAAGTTTACTTACATGATGATTCAAAATGTAGGTTGTATGGGATCCATGCAAAGAAAATGTTAAGGCCTTTCCACTCCAAGAGATATCGTGGTACACCAGTATTCTCATATGCTATGACGTTGCTGAACCATATTATCCTGAGAGAGTGCTTCGTCAATTCAGCAGGGTCTAAACTATTCCACGCCTTCCCATACACCCTGATCGAGGGGAAAATCGAGCGTCTGTGTAATACGTTAATCGTTATTATCGACTTCCAACCGCAATACAAAAACCTAAACTTTAACTACACTCTTGCGGAGTATAGTGGCTAGTCTGGGTATCGAATCCTCAGGGAACTAGGACGAGTGAACATGATGACAAAGGTAAGACGATTAACCCTAACTTGACTCTAAAAAGAAATAAAAAGATGATTGAGATGGGAAATAACTAATTAACTAAATACACACTAAATTAAACTACTGCAATAATTATGTGAGCAAAATTAATTAACTAAGAATGACTTAACAAGAATGAAGGAAAAACACGTTGGGAATACAATCCCCCAAACCCTCGTAAATTTACCGTATATAATGCTAGAATTTTAAATTAGAAATTTAATTGAACCCGGTCTTTAGTACTCTCGAGCATTACATATATTAGGTTCAATCCCACATCATACATAATCAAAGGATGAGTAAAGCAGTGTCGAAATAACTACTCGCGCTTCACATCCTTAAACACTACGATTACCTAGGGTCAACCGAGGTAAAAAGGTCTATGATGGTTGTGATAACTACACAACACGGTTCATTCAAATTTCAATTCAAACCCTAGTTTCTACAAGGCTAAATTACATCGGGTTGGGCTCATGCACACCAACCCTTAGAAATCTAGCCTAATATGGTGTAATTAATAGAAACATGAATCCTACGTTGCATGTAATTGAATCAATAAGAAAACTATCTCGAAGCATGTATAAACGAATTGGAAACCCAGAAAATAAATAAAACCTGTAAATAAATTAACTACAAGATTAAGAAAGAAAGGAACAAACTTTTTTTAAAGAAAACTTGTAATTCAAACAATAAAAGTACCTACTTGATGGAGAATTATTTTCTATTGTTCTAAGCTACTCTCCTACCTTCCTCTCTATGAAAATTTCTTCAAAACTCTCTTTTCTAAGTCATTATAAAGATACCAATACGTTTAGAAGAGTTTGTTACATAATAGGACTCTTTGGACTAATCATCATTAAAGTAAAAATTCATGCATCAGGTACCTCGAACCGGTTCACCTCCGAACTGATTCACCCTGTGGTTCTGGGGAACTTGCTGGACTTACAACACTTAATTTTCAAGCTTTCTTCTTTTCTTTCTTAGATTTTTTCTCAACTTCAAATCATCATAACTCCGTCATCGTAGCTCGAATTTGGGTGCCATTTTTTCCAGTGTTATCATTGTTCTGAGATCTTCAACTTTCCAGCTGGCCCCAACTCCGGGATCTGGTTGAAGAATTATGAAAATACCCTTAAACTTGCCTTTTTAGCCTTTCTTTCATTGTTTCGATTTCTCTTTCTCACCGCTTACATACTTTACCTGTAAAACACATAAGAGAAACACAAAACACGAAATAATTGCCAACGAAGGTTAGTATCATAATTACGAGTTAAATCCATATCAATTGCACCACTCGGGTTCACAAAGGTACCGAAATTAAGGGGATAAATATACAATATTTATGCTCGATCAAATCCCCCAGACTTAGAACTTTGCGCGTCTAGAGCAATGTAAAAGAAAAAGAATAACGTCACAACTCTTCTCAACACTTTATTGGGATATAATACCTTTTTCACATGCAAGAGATTGCATTTAGCGTATGCAACAAGCCGTTAAACCCCTAGATTACCCTAGAAGGATGAGTGGTGTCTCGTGAGGGTTTGCAGTGAATATGCCCAAAAAATTCAACTTAGACTCAATGAAAAATCAAAATACTTAAAAATTGTACAATTTAAACCTTCCGAAAAATAGTCACCATAAATTCATATTCAAAAGAGTCTCAAGTTGTCGTGTGTGTGTGCAAAGCCAAAAATCTAATCGCTACTTTCCACCGATTGATATTTACGTTACTTTTCGAAAATTCCCTTTGATTTCAAAATCTCACCGAATACACTCACAAACAAATCACTCGGAAGTGTGGCTATTCTCTCGGTATGCGTGACTTATAAGAGTAAGTGTAATGGAATGCTAGTTCACGCACACAATTATGAAAGACGAAATTATTTAGTCAAATGATCTCGTTATCGGATTACGATCATTGGAAAATGGGAAACATCGCCTCAATTTCACACCCTTTTATCTCTCATATTATCTTTTTGAATCTTGGCTCTCCACGCGGTAATCAATTTCGCAATTCGAATGGTAGGACTTTTTAGGGTAAAGGTATATTGGGTAACATGGGAATGATTGGGGACTTCGGGAATGAATTTTTTTTCTTATGATGTCCGTTAGTGATTTTCTGGCCTACTTGCTCATTTTCTCTTCTTCTTTTTTTCTACTTGCTATTTTTGTTGAGCATTTTTCTACTATTTTTTTTCTTTCCCCTTTTATGCACTTATCAGACTTTATTTGATGACATTACCAATTTTCACAATTTCGAGTTACTTGGGTTTTTCGGGTTATCAAACGAAAAGGAAAAATTTATTCGGCTCAAATTGGGTTGTCAAAAGGAGAATTTTCCCATCTTTTTATGGATAATGTTTTTGGGTAACAAACGATGGCCTACTTCATTGTCCAAATTACTTATTAATTTACCAAATGGGTCTCGAGATTAATTTAATTTAGAGATTTGTAGCGCGCTTTTCGAGACAACATTCCATTTCCCATAACCGATCAAAATAAATAATTGATATCATCAACGACTTATTTGAAATGCAGAATTAGAACCATGAGTTAACCATTAATTCGGATTGATTTAAAAACTCAAAAAGATTGCTAGGCTCAAAATCTCACCAGGTTTTGTTAATCTCCACACTTATTCGTTAAGTCATCCATTTTCGCACAATTTCTATCTTTGGTCAATTTCGGCTTAGTGCAATAGAGATTTGACAATTTGAGACTTCAAATAGAATAAAGGTGATATTTTTCAAAAATTTAAATTCAAATTTTTATTTATTTTGAAGAAAAATATTTTTGGATTTTTCAAAATTTTATGATTTTTTTTAGATTTTGAGACATTTTTGAAAATTTGTGAAGTTTTAGAAAGACGCACTTATGACCCCCCCCCCCCCCCCAACTTATACTTTTGCATTGTCCTCAAGCAAAAAGGACTAAAATCTAACTCAAAGCGAATAAAAAGTGCGAGAGAATAAAACGAACAAATTAAACAGAAATGCAAGATTTTTATAGATACGGAGAATTCCTACGTTACAAAGGAGAGGGTAGAGCATACAACTTAACAATGTAAACAACCATCACAACACACAAACATCAAGCAACGGATAAGGGCTTCATTGGGAAGGCGGGTTTGAGGGACCAGGTGCACTAGGTGACTACGCGCATGAAATGTGTGCTCGTGTAAGGGCACGGTCGTTGTTTTTGTTTCACCGCGATAATACAAAAACCTAAGTTACGACTACACTTGCGGGGCAAGCACAGCGGTAAGTCGGGTATCAAAAGTCCACTGAGACGAGATGCTAGAATTTAATTGATTTAGTACTCCAAAATAAAAGGGAAAAGGGTGATTACAAACTAAAAAGGAAAAGGTGCATAAAAGGGAAATGATTAACTAGGTGAGGGAATTGAAACTAGATTAACAAAGCGGTAAAACTATAGGTTGCGTCGAATATCCCTCACCCGAGTTAATTTGTATAAAATGGTTACATGGGTCGACGAGTTATTACAAATGCGTCTCGTTTCGACAGTTAATTAAATCAAGGGTTGTCACACCCTTAAATTCTCATAAAAGCCTAATAAGATTTTGGCGTCAACAAATATCCCGAAATTACGCACGAAAGGTCGTAAGCACGGGACATACATGATATGCCCCGTCAAATCTCCTAGGCGTAATAACTAGGACAACGCACCCGAAATATACCCGTAAACACTATCACCAAAGCAAAGCAATGCGTTAACCCGAGTGAGTTCCATTCAAACACAACCTAATTTAATTTAGCTAGAAAGCATATTAAAAACGCGGTAAATAAACGCAATAAATAAACGTGGTAAAGTTACGCTAGAAAGAAAGGGAAGAAAGCAAGCAAAATAATTATGAAAGCATGTAAATTACACTACAAAGCAGGAATTAATGAAATACAACTATATTAATGGAGAGGGTGAATGAATAGTCAACTTACAAACCAAAAAGGGTGTCAATCCAAAGAGAAATGAAGAAGAACTCTCCAAAAACCCAAACCCTAACCTAAATTATCTTCTAAAACTATCTGAAATCGATTATATCTGTTTTTACAACTAAAATCCTTTATATAGTAAAAGGAATTAAATTAGAAAAGAAAAGAGAAAAGAAAAGAAAACCCCAAAATATCTGCACAAAATAGGGGATCGATCGATCGATTCCCTGGGCTCGATCGATCGATGCTCAAAATTCAAGCCCATAATCTCCCCACGATTGCTGAAAAAAGAAGGATCGGTCGATCGACCCCTTTGGTCGATCGATCGATCGATCAAGTAGGTATCAGCCAAGTTGCTTGCTGTTTTGGGATGTTTACCTTTCTCGTCCGCTGAAATCGTCGTAACTTCTTCGTTCTGAATCAGATTCGTGCACCGTTTACGGCCACACAAAGCTTGCGAGGAGGGCTACAACTTCCGTGTATATGTTGGGCCAGGTTCCCAAGCTGTGAAATGACTAAATTCTCCTTAAACGTACAATTGCGTACAAAAATCGAGCGAAATGCGTCCGAACTTCACACTTAGCATCCAAATACCTATAAAATCTCAATTAACCCCTGCAAAACATGTTAACGTCGAAATTCGAGTTTGTCTGGTTAACGAGCATAAATATAGGGAATAAGATACCCAAGGGGGCTAAAATGAGTAGGTTCGGAGGATGAAATACGCAACATTTGCGTCGTATCACACCCCCTAACTTACACATTGTTAGTCCCTAGTAATGAAATAGGATGCAACAAGAACTACAAGCAAACCAAAAACAGGATAAGTACAAAAATATGGTATAAAAGCATAAGGCCACTTTCGCGGGCGATTCGGTTGCATTTAGCATATGTAATAAGTCGTTAAACCCCTAGGTCACCCTAGTGGACGAGTGTCGTCTCGTGAGGGTTTTCAGGGATGATACCCACAAGCATCACATGGTTTCCTAAAAATAAGCCCAAACCAACATGCGATAAGCCCAAAAATAGTGAAAGTCATTTCATACGCATTATTAGTACATTGAACATATTCAAACAAAAGTCCGAAATCATTAACATTATAGCATGTACCTCATAGAATTGAAACCTTAAAATGTGGGAGGGGAGCGAGCACATGCAAAGTGTAATTTGGCCAAAACTTAAATAACTTGGATACTAAATTAAAGCAAGCATTCATTCAATCCTCATGGGCATTACACTCATCAAGAGAATTCACTTTAAATAGGGAGATAACACACGGGGCATACGGGCATAAGGAGTAAATGTAAATGGAAACTAGGCCGCACATATTTCACAAATGAAGAACGCTATATATAAAATGAAAATTGTAATCTCAATGAAAGATACCTCTCATTAAAGGAGGCGAAATGCATTTTCACAGATTATCAAAACTATTATGACTTTTGAATTACATCCATCTAAGATCACATAGGGCTTTAAATAGGGTTGTAATGTAGGCTAGGCTAGGGTACAAAATGAAGGAATGTATGTACGGATTCAAAGTGTTCGGGACGAAAACTCGGGATAATGGAAAAAATGCGGGAAATATCAAAAGTGGAAAACAAGTTCCAAACAAGCAATACATATATCAATGGGGAGAGTAATCAAAGCTTATTGAACTATATACAACATTTACAACTTTCTCTTTCTCTTTCTTTTCTTCTTTTTCTCATGCTTTCTTTTGTTTTCTTTTGCTTTTTGCTTTCTCTTTTTCTTCACTTTTTTCACATCTCTTTTCTCTTTACTTATCAAACTCTCATATGCCTAAATTGCAACCGCAATCACAACAACATCATTCAATCCCAAGCAACATTCCAAACAAAGGTATGGAAGGTGTATGTATGGGCTAAAACTCCAATGTACAGTTGGTTATGGGAATTTTGGGTTATGAAACGAAAGTCTAATATTTAGGCTCAAAGGGGTTAACAAGGGTAAACATATAAGGGTGAGGTCAAGGCTAATATGGGTGATATAACAAAGAATGCCTATGATCATTTCACAAAGTTTACGCAATTCTCGAATCAAAACAATATATGAAAATCATGCTCAAGTAACACATTTCAAGTATGAACTCAATTAATGAACGATCAAATGAAAGAATAGTGAGATTAACAACGAATTCGACATTTTCAATGAGAAAAGAATAGTATATACACTCACAAATGACGAAAGGTACAAAGCTTACTCGGTGTAAGTATATACAATGCAACAAAAGATTACCGAGTTATAAAAATCTTAAACCAAATCAATAAGGCAAGAAAAGTGCATGTGCTCATGGGATTAAAGTTTAATTCATGAAGTTATTCATAATATCAATAATTGAGACTAAAGTCTAATAACTTCTAAAATCGAGAACATGCATCATTGGGTTGTCTGTTGGATCGGGCAATTATTGAAATTTATCATCGGAAACAAAGGCAAAATGCCCAAAAAGGGAGAAAAAATAAAGAAAATCTTTTTGAAAATTTTCAATTTTTCTAAGAAAGGCATACTAAGTAACTAACATGTGAGAAAAAATATGGACTAAATAAAGAAATGGATAGAATATCCCACACCCCCTAACTTAAAACTTGACATTGTCCTCAATGTGAATTAAGACCCAAGTTAAAGAGAGGAAAATAGCGATATTACCCAAAATTGGAGCGATCTCCATAAAAAAAAGTCCAAAGAATCTACAAAATAAGTTAATACCGAGCATAGCAAAAACAAATAACAAAAAGTTAACTAATTATACTAGACTAAAATAAAAAGAAAGAAAGAATAAAAAGGTAACTATATACAACCTACTATTTAGGCTTCACACTAACTATACACTAGAAGTCTAAATAGCTGAGGATCCACCGTGAAAACAATTTGACTTTGGAGGATAACCGGTGTACCCTCACATACAAGCATGCCTTCTAAAAAATATGAATTCCATTTGAACAACGGAAGGCATGTGTAAGGCGGAAGAAATGAACCATCGCCAATTAAAAGTTTTAGAGGGACGATGGGGGGTTTGGATTGAACGGGTGACAAAAAAATATGGGGACCGAGAAAAGCTGAATATCCTACCAAGGATTTTGAAATTAGAATGAGAGGTGGCGCACACAAAGGCAAGATGCGATCATGGAAGGCGACTCGAGTAAGTACTTCTCATCGGCGAAAAGGTTTAAAACATTAAAGTTTGAAACCGAATCATCGGGTACTTGTGACGGTGTGATGATAGAGAATGAAAATGGGGATGAAAGAAATTCAACCTCATGAGATGAATCATCATCGCATGAAGATTGAGTTTCGAATGAAATAATATCATTTTCAATGAAATGTTCTTCTTTGGGGTCAAAGAAGAAATCATTTCATTGCAAATAAATATTACGTCATTTTCATTCTCACTTTCAATATCTATTACGCAATGGGCAAAGTCTAGAATGGTTTGTTCCAAAGTAGGCACAAGTACCTCATTTGGTTCAAAACATTCTTCGACTTCAAAAGTCTCGGAAGCAAAATCGTCGTCGGATTCAAATAATAAATCCAATTCATGTTCCCACAAACGATTTTCTTCCCTATAACGATTTTCAATTTTCTCATTTTTATACATACGCAAGCCCTTACCGAATGTCATAGGTCGAGGTGAGGATACATGAGAATGGAAACTTTGAAAATTACCATCAGACTTAAATGAAAACTCATTATTATAGGAATTTTGAAAACTATTGCAATTCGTTTCAAAATTCCTATTCTAAGGAGGTAAAGGCTCAAAATCATTGTTATCATCATCATAATTCCAATAACCCAAATTTTGACTTTCGTTATACTCGCCCAAAGTCATATTTGAATTTGAAATTCTTTGGGATTCTAAGTATTCACTGAAAGTCATAGGATTACGAGCATTTTGAGAATTATAACAATGATTAACGAAAGAATTGGAATAAGACATGCTTACCCCAAAAATGGCTCAAGTGGCGAATTCCACAAAGATATACGCGCGCGAGAAATTTGAGCATTTATAAGTGCTCAAATGTGGAAGTCCTACAAAAAGATTAACAAATAATACAAATAGAAAGAAAATATTATGAAATACTAAATCAAATAAAGTCTAAAACAAACTCATCCCCGGCAACGACGCCATTTTGACTACGCGCGTGAAATGCATGCTCTTGTAAGGGCAGGTCGTTGTTTTCGTTTCACCGCGATAATACAAAAACCTAAGTTACGACTACACTTGCGGGGCAAGCACAGCAGTAAATCGGGTATCGAAAGTCCACTGAGACGAGATGCTAGAATTTAATTGATTTAGTACTCCAAAATAAAAGGGAAAAAGGTGATTACAAACTAAAAAGGAAAAGGTGCATAAAAGGGAAATGATTAACTAGGCGAGGGAATTGAAACTAGATTAACAAAGCGGTAAAACTATAGGTTGCGTCGAATATCCCTCACCCGAGTTAATTTGTATAAACTGGTTACATGGGTCGACGAGTTATTACAAATGCATCTCGTTTCGACAGTTAATTAAATTAAGGGTTGTCACGCCCCTAAATTCTCATAAAAGGCTAATAAGATTTTGGCGCCAACAAATATCCCAAAAATTACGCACGAAAGGTCGTAAGCACGGGACATACATGATATGCCCCATCAAATCTCCTAGGCGTAATAACTAGGACAACGCACCCAAAATAGACCCGCAAACACTATCACCAAAGCAAAGCAACGCGTTAACCCGAGTGAGTTCCATTCAAACACAACCTAATTTAATTTAGCTAGAAAACATATTAAAAACGCGGTAAATAAACGCAATAAATAAAGACGGTAAAGTTACGCTAGAACGAAAGGGAATAAAGCACGTAAAATAATTATAAAAGCATGTAAATTACACTACCAAGCAGGAATTAATTAAATACAACTATATTAATGGAGAGGGTGAATGAATAGTCAACTTACAAACCAAAAAGGGTGTCAATCCAAAGAGAAATGAAGAAGAACTCTCCCCAAACCCAAGCCCTAATCTAAACTATCTTCTAAAGCTATCTAAAATCGATTATATCTGTTTTTACAACAAAAATCCTTTATATAGTAAAAGGAATTAAATTAGAAAAGAAAAGAGAAAAGAAAAGCCCAAAATATCTGCACAAAACAGGGGATCGATCGATCGATTCCCTGGGCTCGATCGATCGATGCTCAAAATTCAAGCCCACTATCTCCCCACGATTGCTGAAAAAAGAAGGATCGATCGATCGACCCCTTTGGTCGATTGATCGATCAAGCAGGTATCAGCCAAGTTGTTTGCTGTTTTGGGATGTTTACCTTTTTCGTCCGCTAAAATCGTCGTAACTTCTTCGTTCTGAATCAGATTCGCGCACCGTTTACGGCCACACGAAGCTTACGAGGAGGGCTACAACTTCTGTGCATATGTTGGGCCAGGTACCCAAGCTGTGAAATGACTAAATGCCCCTTAAACGTACGATCGCGTACGAAAATCGAGCGAAATGCATCCGAACTTCACACTTAGCATCCAAATACCTATAAAAGCTCAATTAACCCCTGCAAAACATGTTAACGTCGAATCATTAGTGGTTTGGTGGATTGCTCCACATACAATGAGGTGCGTGAATCGCACCGTATCTGAAACACTTCCTATTAGGAATGAATCGTGCTCCCATTCCTCCTTGGTTGCCATTCGGGCAATACATTCGGCATTGGTGCGGAGGGCACCATTGGTGGGGTACATGAATGGCACGGGGAGGACAACCCCTTTTTCTCTCATTTTATGTGAAATGATGGCGGCGGAGAACAAAATTTGAATGCCGTCAAGATAGGCCTCATGAAGAGTGAAGGACTTGCAAACGAGCGTCGCATAAAATTGGCTAATTTCACCTTTAAAAACTTTATTGCTCGTAGGAGAGAGAAATGAGCACCACCCCCGGTGGTTGAAAAGGGCGGTGATGTCACCGGGGATCTCCTCCCAATTAACAAACCGCTCGATATGAATTGGGCGCGTGTCCGAGAAATAGGGCTCGGCCCAATGGCATTCTTGGACGGATCAAAATACTCCCGCCCCCTCATCACCGAGGATGGTGGTGTCATCATACTTTTGAGGGCGAAAGTTGGCTTGGCAGGGGCGCGACATGGTTAGAGAGAGATAGATAGAGAGGTGATATGGTGTAGAAGAGAGGGAGAGTGAAATAAAGTGTGAGAAATGGAGAGGGGGTGAGGGTGAATTTATAGGTGAGTGTAGGTGACTTTTGGTGGGAAATGACAATAGGAATGGAGGGAGTTTTAGAGGGTGAATTTTCGTAGGGGAAATGAATGGAGGGAAGGGGGGAAAAGAGGATGAATTTAGAAAAAGAGGGGAAGAATCTGTCAGGGCCCCCGAACCGATTCGCCTGTACCCCGAATCAGTTCACCTGTACCCCGAACCGGTTCGCCCTACGGTTCGGGGTACCTTGCTAGCCTGGAAGCTTTGTTTCTCTCATCTCTCAAATTCTAAGTGTTCTCTCATGCCTCAACACTTGCTTATGGCCCCTTAAGATGTCCTAGATCCTAGGGTCCCCTAAAAATTCCTCGACTACACCCTCAAAATGCATGTAAGCTCTCTCAAACAGTCTGCTACCTCAATCCCTCTCATGAGTCGTGCCTTCGGACTCCTAAACATCCTAACTCCTACACTACTATTGTACACAAGAATCACCCCATACACATCGGGGGTGCGACGACCTCTCATTTTCAGCTCAATTTTCCCCGCAGACGGAGTCCGATAACTGGTGTCGACTTCTTTCACACACGCCTCTAGATATGGCTTTAGGCGTTGTCCATTCACTTTGAATGTATTACCCCTTTTAAATCGTCTAATTCCATAGCTCCGTGGGGGAAAACATTCTTCACAGCGAACGGGCCTGTCCATCGAGACCGCAACTTTCCTGAAAATAGATGAAGCCGAGAGTTATAGAGAAGCACTTTTTTCCCGTAAAGAAACTCTTTGTGTCGAATGATCTTATCGTGGGCGAGTTTCATCCTTTTTTTGGAAATTTTGGTGTTTCCATACGCGTCATTGCGTATCTCTTCTAACTCATTTAATTGAAGCTTGTGAGCTTCATCGGCTTTATCCATCTCGTAATTCACCTTCTTAATCGCCCAATACGCTTTGTGCTCTAATTCAATGGGAAGATAACAAGGTTTTCCATACACAAAGCGAAATGGGGACATGCCGAGTGGATTTTTATATGCGGTACAATAGGCCCATAGTGAATCATTCAATCGAAGTGACCAATCTTTTCGGTCAGGATTGACAGTCTTCTCGAGGATGTGCATGATTTCCCGATTCGCTAATTTGGCCTGCCCATTCGTCTGTGGGTGATAGGTCATTCCAACCTTGTGAACGATGCCATACTTTCCCATGAGCTTCGCGAATGGCCTATTGCAAAAGTGCTTGCCATTATCACTAATTATTGCTTTTGGGGCATCGAAGCGGGAAAGTATATGTTCCTATTGGAACCTAATCACCACTTTATTGTCATTTATCTTGGTATCTATGCCTTCCACCCATTTAAAAATGTAGTCTATCGTGACAAGGATGTACACGAAACCAAAGGATGGGGGAAAGGGCCCATGAAGTCATTACCCCAACAGTCAAAGATCTCAATAATGAGTATCGAGGCTAATGGCATCATGTCTCGTCGGGTTATCGCTCCCATCCTTTGACACCTATCGCAAGATTTGCAGCAATTGCTCACATCCCGAAATATCATGGGCCAATAAAAATCTCTTTGAAGAATCTTAGCGACTGTCTTTTTCATTAAAAAGTGACCTCCACAAGCTTTCGAATGACAGAATTGGATGACTTTCGGTATCTCGTCATTCGATACGCGCCGTCGGATGATTTGGTCCGCACAATATTTAAAAAGGAGGGGATCGTTATAGAAAAACATGCACGACCAAGTAATGAACCTATTCTTATCTTGCGGTGTCCACTCGGGAGGGGCGGCCCCCATGACAAGGTTATTCACTATATTCGCAAATCAGGGCAAAGAAGAGGTAGCAAAGAGTTGCTCATCCGGAAAATATTCGTCTATAGGTATCGAATCGCTAGGTACGTCGGACGAAATCTTAGATAAATGATCAGCGATGACATTTTCTACTCCTTTTTTATCTCTAATTGAAAGATCAAATTCTTGTAGGAGTAGGACCCACCTAATGAGGCGCGGCTTTGCATCTTCTTTGCAAGGAGGTATTTTAATGTGACGTGGTCGATGAAATAAGTAATGGGGGACCCAATGAGATAGGATCAAAATTTATCTAGAGCAAATACTACGACTAGTAATTCCTTCTCCGTAGTGGAGTAATTGAGTTGTGGTCCGGTAAGAGTCCGGCTAGCGTAGTAGATGACATGAGCCTTTTTATCCTTCCGTTGGCCCAAAATAGCCCCTATTGCAAAATCACTTGCATCACACATGAGCTCGAATGGTAAGGACCAATCCGGCGCTTGCATGATGGGAGCGAAAACAAGCATGCTTTTCAATTTTTCAAAAGCACTTTGGCTTGTTTCATTCCACTCGAATGGGATATCCTTCATAAGAAGGTTGCTTAAGGGTCTAGCGATGGCACTAAAGTTCTTAATAAACCTTCGATAAAACCCTGTGTGGCCCAAAAAGGAGCGCACGTCTTTGAGCGATTTTGGAGTGGGTAGATCGGCTATGACATCTATCTTAGCTCTATCAACTTCAATCCCTTTGGATGAAACTATGTGGCCAAGAACTATTCCCTCAGTGACCATAAAATGGCATTTCTCCCAATTTAGCACTAAGTTCTTCTCCACACACTGGGTAAGTACCTTTTCCAGGTTCGCCAGACAAAGATCGAAAGAGGTGTCAAAAACACTAAAGACGTCTATGAACACTTCAAGTCCTCTCTCAATCATGTCGCTAAATAGAACCAATATGCACCTTTAAAAGGTCGCGGGTGTATTACACATACCGAATATCATACGTTTGTAGGCAAACGTACCAAAGGGGCAAGTGAAGGTCGTCTTTTCCTGGTCAAGTATATCTACCTCAATTTGTTTATATATGAAGTAACCATCAAGGAAGCAATAGTAAGGGTGGTCCGCTACCCTTTTAAGCATCTGGTCAATAAATGTCAAGGGGAAGTGGTCTTTCCTAGTTCCAGTATTTTCGATAATCAATGCAAATGCGCCACCCAATGGTGGTACGTTGGGGAACTAGCTCTCCCTTAGCGTTTTTAATCACTGTCATGCCCGACTTCTTCGGGACAACTTAAATAGGGCTCACCTACTTACTATCCGAGACTGGGTAGATTATCCCAGCATCTCATAACTTAATGATTTTGGTCCTCATAACTTCTTTCATATTGGGGTTTAGCCTTCTTTGCATTTCTCTCGAGGGTTTTACATCCTCTTCGAGGTGGATCTTGTGGGTGCAAATCAAAGGACTTATCCCCTTTAAATCAGTAATACACCAACCAAAAGCACTTTGGTGCTTCCTCAGAATCTCTAATAGCTTACCCTCCTGCTCTTCTTCTAGGCTAGAGGAGACAATAACAGGAAATGTCTTGTCCTTTCCTAAATATACATATTTAATATGGGAGGGCAGTTTCTTCAATTCGAGGGTTGGAAATTTATTGTTAGAGGGAAGCATGCGTGCCTCCCTCAGCGGTAACTCCTCGAATTAAGAAACCTAACTTACATCTCTCGCATCCTCGTTCGACGCTCTCTCATCAAGTAACTCTCTCAACTCCTCAACTTCCTTCTCAAAATCACTATATGACCCCTCACTCTCATGGCTCGACACTAAGCAAGTCCCTAAGGCATCTCCATAATATTTTTCCTCAAAGTAATCCTCTACTATCTCGTCGATTAATCTCACCGCGTGAAGATCATCTTTTTCCTATGTATGTTGGGCTATATGGAAGATCTTAGTCTCGAGGGTCATATTCCCAAAGGTGAGTTTCATCTGCCTATTTCGAGTGTTGATTATTGCGTTAGCCGTAACTAAGAATGGGCGCCCGAGAATAATGGGAACATGATTGCTCGAAGAGAAGGAGGGCTCCGTGTCCCAAATGATAAAATCTATCGGAAAGTAGAAAGTGTCAACTTGGATAATCATGCATATAACTATACCTCTTGGGATCTTCACAATTCGATCCGCCAATTGGAGAGTGATCTTTGTGGGCTTGAGGTCGCCCAGATCAAGTTGCCTATAGATGGCGTAAGGGAGGATATTGACACTTGCTCCCAAGTCAAGTAAGGCTTTTTCAATTTTATTTTCTCCAATGATGCAGGAAATGGTGGGTGCACCGAGATCTTTGAATTTTGGCGAGAGGTTATTAAGTAGAATGGAGCTCACGTTCTGTGCTAGAAATACGTTTTTCTTTACCTTCATTTTCCTCTTCGTTGTTAATAAGTCTTTGATGACTTTTTCATAAGCGGGAATCTGCTTAATGGCATCGAGGAAAGGTAAATTTAACTTTACTTGCTTTAGCATGTCTAGCACTTCATCACGTGGATTTCCTTTGTGGGAAGGAACTAACCTTTTAGGAAACGGTGCCGCGGATGGTGGTTTCACTACTACTTTGGGCTCACTAGTGTCTTCTTTATCACTCTCTTTCAAGGGTACATCTTCGGCCTCTTTCGTGCCGGGCAAAATCTCCTTGTCTTTGGTTGCGTCGTGTGGAGGAGGTGATAAATCAATAACTCTCCCACTACGAAGAGTGGTCACAGCTTGACATTGCTCCTGATGTTCTGTAGAGGTGGAGCTAACACTAGTTTGACCATAGCTAAAACCAGGGTGGTTTTTCCATGTTGTTGAAAGTGTGATGGTGGGGGAGGGGCAACATGTGAATTAGGATTCATCGCAGCATTTTGTTGCCCATAGCTAAAACCATGGTGGTTTTTCCATGAAGGGTTGTAGGAATTCCCATGCGGTGTACCGAAATTACCCTTAAATCCTCCTACACCATTCACTTGCTCTTGAAGCATAACTTTGTAGGCGGGTATCGTCGTACATTCCTCTGTTGAATGACCCACCTCACAAATAGTACACACCTTCTCAATGGGATGTAGGATGGAACCAATTGGTCCTCTTGCGCATATCTCAAGTACTTCTCGCATTCCTTTCTCCAGTATATCGAGTAGACTGGCCGTTATGGTATCCTTTTCTACGTGAAATAGGTCGGTTGTCGATGGCGTGGTGGTTATTTGGCGCATTCGATTATGAGCACTAGGGTCAGATGTATCCCATGCTTGGGTAGTCTCGGCGACATACCTAAGGTGAAGCTCAACATCGTTAGCGTCTAGGTCGACAAAGGTACCATCACACATGGTTTCAACGAGTTGTTTGGAATTTATATTCATCCCATTATGGAGGAATGAAATGATTTGCAATTTATTAAATCCAAGATGAGGGCATGAAGTGATTAACTCGTTAAAACGCTCGTAACATCGATCAAATGACTCATTTTCTGATTGTCGAAAGGTTTGAATTTGAGCCTTGATGGAGTTCGTTCGATGTGGAGGAAAGAATTTCTTAAGGAATTTATATTGCAAGTCGTTCCGTGATGCAATCGAGTTTGGAGGTAAAGACCATAGCCAAGTCTTAGCCTTATCCTTTAGCGAGAATGGGAAGAGTTTGAAGCGGATCACATCTTTTGTGCAAGTTTGATCACTGAGGGTCTCGTACGCCTCCTCAAATTCCCGAATGTGGAGATATGGCTTTTCTAATTCCATTCCATGGTAGTTGGGAAGTATATGGATCATCCCATTCCTAAAGCGAAATTGCCCTGCATTATATGGGAGTAAAATGCATCCCGGAGTGACAGTTCGCTCGGGATATAAGATTTCTCTCAAAGGGCGATACGGGACCTCTTCCTCACCTGAGGCTACACTACCGTGTTGTGACATGACTCTCTCACTTGATGACTCTGTATCCTCACTTGTTATGCTCGGAGCGTGCTCAGTGGTGTGTCTTAAGAGGGATATCGGAGTGTTGCTTGCAATTGAGTGTGGAGGTGTGGGAGGTGGAACCCAGAATTGTGGAACATTTGGAGTGTGAGGGCTATCGGGGTCATGCTCAACTATTTGGTTTTTGTGAATTCTGGTTGGAATATTTTAGGGAGTTAGAGTGAGTTCAGGATTTTGCATGAATAGGCTTTTGAAAGATGAAGTATCTTTTTGTGCTTTATTTTTTTATTTTTTTGTCGAAGTTTTAGATTAACGGAATCTAACCAACGTCTACCTAATTCCCTGGCAACGGAACCATTTTGATCGAGGGGGAAAATTGAGCGACCGTGTAATACGCTAATCGTTGTTATCGCCTTCCAATCACAAAACAAAAACCTAAACTTTAACTACACTCTTGCGAAGTATAGTGGCTAGTTTGGGTATCGAATCCTCAGGGAACTAGGACGAGTGAACGTGATGACAAAGGTAAGACTGTTAACCCTAACTTGACTCTAAAAAGAAATAAAAAGATGATTGAGATGGGAAATAATTAATTAACTAAACGCACACTAAATTAAACTACTGCAATAATTATGTGAGCAAAATTAATTAACTAAGAATGACTTAATAAGAATGAAGGAAAAACACGTTGGGAATACAATCCCCCAAACCCTAGTAAATTTACCGTATAGAATGCTAGAATTTTGAATTAGAAATTTAATTGAACCCGCTCTTTAGTACTCCCAAGCATTACATATATGAGGTTCAAGCCCACATCATACATAATCAAAGGATGAGTAAAGCAGTGTCTCAATAGCTACACGCGCATCACATCCTTAAACACAACGGTTACCTAGGGTCAACCGAGGTAAAAAGGTCTATGATAGTTGTGATAACTACACAACACGATTCATTCAAATTTCAATTCAAACCCTAGTTTCTACATGGCTAAATTACATCGGGTTGGGTTCATGCACACCAACCCTTAGAAATCTAGCCTAACATGGTGCAATTAATTAAAAATATGAATCCTACGTTGCATGTAATTGAATCAATAAGAAAACTATCTCTAAGCATGTATAAACGAATTGGAAACCCAGAAAATAAAGAAAACCTGTAAATAAATTAACTACAAGATTAAAAAAGAAAGGAACAAACTTTTTTTAAAGAAAACTTGAAATTCAAACAATAAAAGTACCTACTTGATGGAGAATTATTTTCTATGGTTCTAAGCTACTCTCCAACCTTCCTCTCTATGAAAAACTCTTCAAAACTCTCTTTTCTAAGTTATTATAAAGATACAAATATGTTTTAGAAGAGTTTGTTACATAATAGGACTCTTTGGACCAATCAACAGTGAAAATTCGCTCATTAGGTACCCTGAACCGGTTCTGGTGTACCCCGAACCGGTTCACCCTGTGGTTCTGGGGAACTTGCTGGACTTACAACACTTGGAAAATTTTCAAGCTTTCTTTTTTTCTTTCTTGGATTTTTTCTCAACTTCAAATTATCATAACTCCTTCATCGTAGCTCGGATTTGAGTGCCGTTTTTTCCAGTGTTATCGTTATTCTGAGCTCTTCAACTTTCCAGTTGGACCTACCTCCGGGATCAGGCTATAGAATTACGAAAATGCCCTTGCACTTGCCTTCCTAGCCTTTCTTTCATTGTTTTGATTTCTCTTTCGGACCGCTTGCATACTTTACCTCTAAAACACATCAGAGAAATAGAAAACATGAAATACTTGCCAACGAAGGTTAATAGCATAGTTACGAGTTAAATTCATATCAATTTCACCACTCGGGTTCACAAAGATACCAAAATTAAGGGGATAAATATACAATATTTATGCCCGATCATGCCCGATTAAAGAAGAGAGGGGTATGACACAAGTCAGGTACAGGTTGGCATATGACAATGAGAAATGGTACCAGGAGAACTGGGTTGACCATGTCTTCAATGCTGGTAGACGATCTACACCCATAAGCAATAACCCTTAGGAGTGTGTTGAAGGCTACGTGGCGTGGTACAATGAAAGATCGTATTCCTTGGTATGCAATCCTATTCACCGAAAGGTCAACCCAAGAGTGAACACTACGGAAAAATTGGTATGATACCTCACATCAACATTTAAGGTTTGGTAATATGTATTCGTAGCATTAATTACATTCGTTGTGGCAACATGGACAAGAGCCGGGTGTCGACCTATCCATTAATCTCTTAGAAGAGGCACTTAAATATACAAGGTAAGAACCCTCGACTGAAGATTATTAGGCGCTCTCTGATACTTCTTGGGCAGCATGTGATGCCCTTTTAGAAGCCAAAGGCCAACGTGGAAGAAAAGGAAAGTGCAAGGAGAGCGATGAACAAAACCCAGAGCGACGAACGAAACGTCGGTTCGACCATCACCAGCAATATACGCCTATAACTACAAGGAAAACCCCGGGAAAAAGGTGACAACCAAGGAAGAAATATTAATGTTGGTTGTTTGAATATTTTTGTGGTTATTTGTTTGGTTGGTTGTAGTAAACACTTATCATAACTCTGTTTGTTTCACTTATAATTGTTTCATTCATAATGTTGTTTGTTTGCTGTAGTTAATATAGTTAGTTATTTGTTGTAGTTAATAATGGTGGTTATTTGTTGTAGCTAACAATGTTATCCAACTAAACCGTCTCATTTTCACGACCCTAGTTGATCGTGCCTTTGTTATGACGGCTAGAGTTAACCATATACCATATTTACACGGTCACAATTAACCGTGTAAATATGCTACACGGCCACAAGTAACCGCACCAAGGCCTTGAAAATTATCCAACTAAACTGTCTTATTTTCACGACCCTAGTTGACCGTTACTTTGTTATGACGGCTAGAGTTAACCGTGTACCGTATTTACACGATCACAATTAACCGTGTAACTATGCTACACTACCACAAGTAACCGTACCAAGGCCTTGAAAATTATCCAACTAAACTGTCTCATTTTCAGGACCTAGTTGACCAGGCCTTTATTATGATGGCTAGAGTTAACCGAGTAAATTTGCTACACGACCACAAGTAACCGTACCAAGGCCTTGAAAAATATCCAACTAAACTATCTCATTTTCACGACCCTAGTTGACATTGACTATGTTATGACGGCTAAAGTTAACCGTGTACCATATTTACACGGTCACAATTAATCGTGTAAATATGCTACATGACCACAAGTAACTGTACCACAGCCTTGAAAATTATCCAACTAAACTGTCTCATTTTCACGACCCTAGTTGACGGTGACTTTGTTATGACGGATAGAGCTAACCGTGTACCAAATTTACACGGTCATAATTAGCCGTGTAAATATACTACACGGCCACAAATAATCGTACCAAGGCCTTGAAAATTATCCAACTAAACTGTCTCATTTTCACGACCCTAGTTGACCGTGACTTTGCTATGACGGCTAGAGTTAACCGTGCACCATATTTACACGGTCACAAGTAATCGTGTAAATATGCTACACGGCCATAAATAATCGTACCAAGACCTTGAAAATTATCCAATTAATCTTTACACGGCCACAAAATAAAAATATCCAACACGATTGTTTGTAATAATCATTCACAAAAAATTACATGTAATGTTAGAATTTCTTTACATGTAATGTTACAAAAAATTACAATTCCTCGTCGATCATGATTTAGTCAAATCAACTTCATCATCCGATTCAATCAAAACTGGTTCATCCCTTATCGCTACGTCTTTCGGACACAATCCTTGGAATACATTCAGACGTTGTTTGAATAAATCTTCCCAGCGTAGTGCATCGATCGATACCTTTGACTTCCAATTTGATGCAATGGGGGGTATGGGGGGAAATCGGGTGCACTTCATAGTCACCCAATGACAATTAGATATGTTCAGTAAGTAAATAATCTCATTATCCTCCTGAATGAGTTTTGGACCGACATCAAATGGCACAAAATTTAGGCATTTGAGCTTCGATATCAAGACCACCATTACTTTGATTGCATTTGCAACTAAATAGCCAAAATTCGGCATTATGAACCAGTGACTCATCGTGATGGAATGCTTGAACATGTTCAATCTACTTTCATACTCATCGATGGAATATGATTTCATGATAGAGGCATAAAATTCCTTGTTCCGACGTAGCTCGGTTAACATTTGACTACGTATAGCATGAGAGTGACTAAGAGATTCCCCAATACCTATCCCCCAGGCCAAGGCGGAGAAGCTGCAATTACCATCCGACTTAACTTCATATATGTCATCCACAAATGATTGGAAGAATTCCGGTACGTGCTTCATAAATAGCTTCTTGTAGATGGACGACAACTCCGGTTTCTTAGCTGTATAAGGTGGCCTCGCATCGATCCTCTTGCCACGAAGTTCACTCAAATTTGGAGGATCATTTTCCCACGCACATGGGATTATCTTGGTAGGTGTATTTTTCTTCAAGGACTTAGGTCTCCCCTTGGCCTTAACTGAAGTGGGCTCCATCAATAGTGTGAAGATGGTTGAGCAATCTCCATTAGTTTTGCTTGCATTATTTACCGCTCGGTATCCCCCGCTTCATTCCACCTCTTTTTTAGCAAAATCATTTCAGGTGTATAATCAAGATAAAGATACATTGGGACATCGAGGACTATAGCAAGCTTCTTCCAATGATCGTCTAACTCCCATATTGGAATGGCATCACCCGTCTTCTCCCATTCGGCCAATTCACAAGTGCACGAAACACCATATATTGTTAAATTTTGTGCCCGCATGAAATATCTGTTAATTGATTATTACCCGTAAATATGGATAACACCGTCCTCATACAATCTATCTCACCAAGAATCAAATCAAGAGCAAGGTGGGAGACTCGTCCATGTATCTCTCGTAGCAATGGTTCATTGTACGTATGCTTTGTTGATTGCAATGACTTTTCAAACTCCAATCTAATTTAAGTCTCTTAAAATTCAAGTAGTGCATCCATCCCTTTCCACACCGTGGCAAATGTCCCCTTAGAGCTAAGCAAATACTTTTTCAACTGTGCTTGGGTGCCCTCGGCCCTATTTGTGGTTCGGATCCCCCAATGTTGAATCTTATTCATCCATAGATGCGCATATATGAAATGAGATGGCAACCATGTATTTTCAAGGTACGTAATAATACGAGGACAATGATGCTTTCAAGTTGATTGATAACATGACCATGCTCTATTATATTCGGCATGTGTTTCTGACTCGACTACCCCAATCCATCAGGACATAAATGATTTTTTATCCGGGTCTTTTAATCTAACTTTCAAATAAGCCACTTCAATATTCTTCTGCCATGGAATAAACATAACATAAGTTTCGTGCTCAAAAAGACTTGTCTCACGACTTTCATGCATGACAATTGTCTATCGAACACTATGACCTCGAGCAATACTTCTGGCTCATAGAGAGATCTCAAGTGTTTCAATGCCTATTGAAAATTGTCCTCCTTCTCACTCCTCAAAAATGCAAATGCAATATAAAATGATTGCCCTGCAGAGGTGACCCCAATCATCTCGAACAAATGCATGTTGTATCTATTTATTTTGTAAGTGCAATCAATCACCACAACAGAAGGGAAGCACTTGGCAAGTAACACAGAGGTCGGGTGTGCAAAAAATATGTCTTCGACGGTGTCATTTTGCTCATGACGCCGATGCCAATGCATATAATATTTATCGGAAAGCAAATGCATAAGTTGTTGCTTTGCGTTCCTCCCGGCATGCTCCCCTACTTTCATCTTGTGTTTCGCGTTATACACGGTTCTCACCGAGGAGCAATTGTAAGGATTCAATTGTTTCAATGTGTGCTGGACCTCCTTCGAACTAATATTATTAGAAACTAACTCCTTTGTGACATTCCATTCCTCCTCATTTAATCGTCCGGTATATGGGTGTCCAACTAACGAATTTGAGACCTAGTAATTATGTAGACCTCACAAAACTTTTACACCCCACTTACCATCTTCCATCGGGACACCTTTAAGTCTAAATGGACAATCACACTTGCGAGTGCCAACATTACACTTTCTCTTCTTTTCTATTTCCTCCTCCTTTTCCCGTTTGTGCAATGAGCTTCTTTCACATCCAAGAATTATACGTGGCTTTCATCCCGATTTCTCCTTCTCGGATTTGAGTATAATGACGATAGCCTTCATTTTTAAACCAATCATCTGGCACCATTTTACTTCTACTTTGGAATACCTGTGAAGTTTGAAAATAAATAATTAGCAACTGTGTGTATATGACTAAACACTATAACTTAAAATTGAGTAAGAAAAAAGCCACCTCTTCGGTGGAAAATTGAGAGGTATGATCCTGAGAAATGACACTGTGAGAAGATCCCATATCATCCTAAATTGAAGAAAATTTATAAAATCAATAACACATTATGCAATATTCAACGGATATCTTAGGACTTTCGGGGAAAATTACCATGGGTATAGTCAAGTCTGGAAATTCATCCCGCGTGCAATGACCAGTTGTGTTATGCACTTCTACAAAAGATTGTTCAATAGTAGATTTCTCACGCGCACCACTTGGAACTTCACCCTCCCATGGTGTACCCGATGATGATCCGTCATTCCAAGTCATACTAGCACTTAGTACGACAATGTTTTTAATTTCCCCCCATCAATTAAGTTTATTATTGAGTCATCTAGCTACAATTTTAGATAATAATAAATTGAGTTTAATATTAAGTCAACCCAAAGGTAAACCGTGAATAAGGTTATCCCAACCCCAATTAGCCGTGAAATGCTTGTATCCACGACTACAAGTAACCGTAAAATCCCAGAATTCACGGTTATGATAAATCGTAAAATTGAGCTTAACGGCCAATTACGACCATGAAATTCTGTCTTCTTCGGTTACGGGCATCCGTGTAGAGGTATATCAGTTTTTTTCCAAACTTATTTTAGTACTTCTTATGCATGATTTTTTAGTGTGTAATGATTAAATACAATGTATGTCAGTACTTAGTACCTCAAATGAGTCCAATATAGGAGTGAAATCTACACTTTCAACATCTTTTGTATCTTGGGTGTTTGGATCATCGATGGTCATTCTTGTTGGTGTAAACCTGTAAAAAATACAGCCCACAACCACACAAACTATACCAAATAAAATGCAGATGATAAAAACAAGTTTGGATTGAGAACAAGAAGGTTGAGTTTTTTAGGGTTTTGGCTGTGATATAGGGTTTCACGGTTTGGATTTTGAATGTTTTGGGGTGATGAAAAGTTAGAGATTAAGATTAGTGTTATTATGTTTGACTTTTAGACTTTCTAGTAATTTTTTAAGTGTTAAATTTGTGGTGTTTGATAGTACAAAAAGTGATTTTTTATTTTGTGGTGTTATGGAGATTATTTGGGGGTTGGAATTACACCACACATATATTAGTACCAAACCTCATAAAATCATAGTTAAGAGACATAATAAGACAAACAACATAGGAAACATTTCAAGTGGGTCAAAGATTGTACACTAGAATATGTTAAAAGAAGTAAGGGTATTAGGCATGTAATTCATGGAGTAGGCTTAAGCTGAAAAAATGGGAGTTATACGAAGAAAAAAAAAAGAAACAGCAGTGGGCAAGCAACCGTTCCAACCTGATGTACCCAGCATAGTGGGGAAATGATTATACTATTATGGTAAGGGGATAATTAGATCAAACCTTCTTATAAAGTAATATTGTGGCCAGGTAACCTGAGCAGTTGGCTCAACTGGTTAGATCTTGGGTTTGCTTCTCAGAGGTTGCTAGTTCGAGTCCCGCAAGGGCCACAGACCGCAGGAATTAAAAACTCTTGTTATAGTAAGCCTTGTTCGGGCGGAGGGATAAATCTCGAGGTGCGCGCAAGCTGACCTGGGAATTACCCTCCGACACAAAAAAAAAAAAAAAAATTGTGGCCAAGTTAATTTTAATCCAACATATAACAGGTCGAAACATGTCTTGTCCTATGTGTAGTTTCTCTCTCCTCACTCATTTTTAAAGAGTGTTGCTAAGCTTATCGGCTCTTAAGCACACACTTAGTGCATATTTTTTTTTGGCACTTTTTTAGTGGGTGCTTTTTTTTTGAAAAAATCTAGTATAGTTTTTAATAAGGTTATTTGACTTTTTTTTATAAAAAAAACTGTTTTAATAGAAAAGAATATTTTTTATAAATTAGAAAAAATATATTGCTAAAAAACACTATTTTAATGTAAAAAATATTTTTTTTGAAAAACTCTATTTAAATTAATAAAAGTTAGTTTAATATAATTAAAAAAATTGTTTTAAATATTGTAAGATCAAAATAAAAATTAAGTTAAAAAATAAGGGGTGTCGTTGGCGCGGACCTTTAAAAATAAGAGCATATTGGGTAAATGGTTGTTTGATGGAATAAATTAGTTAAAAATAATTATAAAAAATTAATTTTAAAAATAAGGGTGCCGCTGGCGCGGCCCTTTAAAAATAAGAGAATATTTGGTAAATGGGTGTTTGTGGGACTAAATGAGTTAAAAGTAATTTTAAAAAATTAAGTTTAAAAATAAGGGGTGCCGCTGGCGCGGACCTTTAAAAATAAGATAATATTGGGTAAATGGGTATTTGAGGGACTAAATGAGTTAAAAATAATTTGAAAAAAAATATTATTAGAATAGTTTTTAAAAAAACATATTTTTATTGAAAATACAGATTTTAAGTTTTTATTGAAACATTTTTTTTAAAACAGTTAAGAAGTTATTTTTTAAAAGAGTTGATTTTTTTTAAATAGTTATTTTTTTATAATCTTAATACAGATATAAAAAGTAAAAACAATTTTTTTTAAAAACGTTTCTTATTAAATATTTTTTTTAAAACAAGTTTTTATTGAAAATACATATTTTTAGTTTTTATTAAATATATATATTTTTTGGGAGCAACAAAAGCGACCCTTGTTAGTATGGATTTTAGATGTTATTTTATATCTGGTTAGTGTTACTCTCTTGGTTTTATAAGCTAAAACCGTTTTTTTTTCTTCTTTTTTTTAGAAAAGTGTTGTCCAACTTAGCAAAGGGGTACTAAATGTGTACTTGGGGCTGGGTAGCGCATCATTATTCATTTTTAATTAAGGGCAAAACCCTTAAAAGCATCGAGTGAGCCTATTATACCAGTACCAACTCCCTTTATATTTTAAAGGTATTAAGACATACACAAAAGAAAATGCACCAAATTTATACACCATATCAGTCCTGAAATCGTAAGTGCTTCTCAGTCTTACATAATTTTTTTAGTGAATATTTTAGTGGTGTATTTATATTGCTTTAGAGGTGTCATTAGAGGTATTTTCATGGCATTATAAGAGTATGTTTTTAAAGTACTCATTGGCATTTCAAGAATTTCTTGGGAATAATTTCTTTTAGTCTTGGAGAACATTTTCAGCATAACTATTTTGGAGGATTTCTTCATTTAAGGTGGAATTTTTTTATGGCATGCTTATATTCTAAAAGTATATTATGTATGTTAGGTATACATATTTGTGATTATATGTGTATATAGTGATATGCGTGCTCTTTATGAATTTTAAGGTATAATTTCATGTGAAATAGAGTGTTAAAAATGGGGTTAACACGTGGTTTTCAAGTTATTAAACTTTCAGAATATAAAATGGAAAAAGTTATGAAATTATGAAATAATTTCATGGTAGATAAAATATTATATGTGAGTTTTGAATATAGTTTCAAGTTACAAATTTCTGAATATAAAGTGTTGATTTTTATGAAATAAAAATCGTACCAGTGTTTTGAAAATTAATGTTCTTATGAAAATGCTTATGAAAACTTGAGATAAAAATGCCTTGGATAATTTCCAACAAATTTCAGAATATTGGAGTTATATTCTTATAAAATTGATGAGTAAGAATATATTATTTCATGAAGTAAGAATATATTATTTCATGAAGATTAATAATAAATAAAAGGATTGAGACCTTACGTGTGATAGGTCATGAAAAGTTACATAATATTATTTTGGGCTTAGGATGACCATTTTATTTACATGGAAGCATTTGGGTAACATTTTAAAATATTGTATAGATAAAATAATGTGACTTTATTGTGAAAGAAAGTATAAAAATGTTGTTAAACATTTTCTAAGGGGCATAAAGTGAAGTATAGTAAATATGGGTTCAAATGATAAATCTTTGAATAATTGATGATTAAAGTGAAGAAGTGCAAGTAAAAATTGAAAGTAAAAAATTTACATAATAAAACCCAAAGAGGATTAAATCTTGATTTTTAACCTAAACATTTGTGATAAATTGTAAAAGTAAAGATGTTCGTAATACATCTAAAATATTTAATAAGGACTAACCGGTAAAACATATTCGAATGTATGCCAAGGATGACAAGGTGGTATTTACCTTGGTTTTTGGCCTTCGAGTTGGGTAAAACAGTTAAAGAAACACAAGGCACTAAAAGTTGCACGTTAAAAAACTAGTTACAACGATGTAACAAGTGAAAAGATACTCGGAGAAACCGAGAAAGTTTAAAAAGGGCCCGGAGCCCTAAGGTGCAACTTCGGCTTAGAACCAAAACTACTGGACAAGGATTCATATTGTGAAATTTGTGGCTGTCGGTACAAGTCCGTAAACACAAATGGGATTTGGTGAACTCCGATTAAGAAAGTGAAAATATAATTTAGAGCACGAAGCTCTTTGAAGGTTAAAAAAGGTAAAAGAATATTAGTGACACTGAATTGGTAAAACTCTGAGGACGAACAAAAGTAAATAACATCATGCGGATATGATAATCCGGGTACAATGGTAGATAATCGAATTATGAGAAATTGTGAAGCTGAGATAATTGATAAATCCATGGTATAACAGATTAAAGAGTAAATTAAGTTAACATGGTAATGCATTGGTGAAGGATTAACAGAACAATTTTCGTAAGGGAACGGTAAAGTATTGAACATAAAGGTTAATGGCTTTTAACCAAAGTTAAAGGAAATGTGTTTGAATAAAACATTATTGATTCATATATTGCTTAGTTATTGTATGTTTGATATTGCATCTTTTCCTTCTAACGACCAATTCCATATTGCATTGTTGTTGGGAACCCCACTGGACATTGGCTCACCTCGTTCCCTTTGTTATGGCAGGTAAAGTGATACTCCATCTTTTGAGAGCATTTCACATGTGAGTGATTCTTACTATTTACGTTATTAGTTTTGATTACACGAACCCTAGGACATTGTCCAATGGGTTTTTCACTTGTTATTATTTATTTATGTATCTGGAAAAACAAATTGCAAGCTCAATTGGTTAAATTAATTAATTAAAATTGACTAGAAGCATTATCTAGGTTTTTTCACATCACTCCACACTTAAAGGACCCCCCACACTTAAACTAATCAATGGTGTCTTGAACCAATCGGTTAAAGGACCCTATGCGAGGATTTTGTGTTACTTTGGCAGGTTTGGGGATTTTCACTTTGCCCCTCACAAGTTTAGTCATGTTAGTTCCCACCCCTTACTTTTGGGTAGGTTCCCCACTTTTAACCCTGGGACTTGTAGGGTGCAAAAAATGGGACTAAGACTCAAGCCTTGATTGCAAATCGGGGCGTCCACAGCTTACTGGTTGCCACCCCCTGATGTCCCCAATTGATGCAACCTCTTAAGTATCACCTTCTTTAACCACCATTTCTCACCTTTGAATAATTCTTAGAATTGGTCTTTGATAGATAGGTTATTCTCCCACTACATTGTAAACATAATCAAATCCATTCTTGTAACATCTAATCCTTCAACTAACACATTTATTTGGTCTACTTGCTTATATGGGAAATTTAATGTGAAATTAGTGTATTATCTTCATCTTAAATCCCAAAAATATGTGATTCCCGAGGTCAGTTGTTCTTTTTCTATCTTGAAAGAGTTATCGATTTCTCTTGGAATATCCCCACTCCACCAAAGTTTAAAGCCTTTTACATAGAAGATATGTAACACAGGATTGGCTACCAACCTCTTCTTATGGCAACGCAAAATTAGAAACTCACTTATGTGCTCTATTTGTGGGACGGAACCTGAAAAACCTATCATATAGTTTTGTGTTAACCTTGGACGGTTGAATTTGGAACTCTTGGCCTTTTTTTTTTCTTTAATAGAATTAACATTCCTAGATTATGAGGTGTGGCTTTAAAATATTCTACACAAAATATTTGATTATTTAAATTTGAATGGTAATACAAGATTAATCATTGTATGTCTTTATTGCAGTATTTGGAAAAGGAGAAACTCCTTTATTTTTTTACTTTAATTTAATTTCTCAAGCTTATGTTATGATTAAAGATTTGGTATCAGCTAATGACTATCAAGAAGGTCTTGTGGATTTTAAGGGATCTTAACAGATCTCCTCCCCACTAGTTTCTCCCTTAGATGGTTGCCTCATGCAACAAATACCTAAATGTTTAACTATGTGGATCCCATTTGATTCACTCTTTTAGAGGTGTTGGAGCCTTTGTAAATAAAAACCCAGACAATGCATTTGTCTTTGGTAATGCCTCTCATGAAATTTGGTCAAATGTCTTTCGTGGTTAATCTAAAGCTATATGATCTCTAAAACTTGAGCGTTGGATCTGATTCTCAACTCATTATCAATATTATCAATTCAAAAGATCCATCTTCTACGTGGCAAGCTGAAAGAATTTTCAAGGACATTCTTAAAGTTGATCTTACTGGTCATTTAATTCCTTTCTCTTATATCGGTAGAAGAGCAAACCAAACAATTGAAGAGGTGGTAAAACATTTTAGAGATGGTGTTCTCATGTCAAATTGGATTATTTCCCCTATGGTGGAGTTATGCTCCAATTTGTTGGTTGATAAGCTACATAGTGCCATTATTTAACATATATGGTTAATGTTTTTTTTTCATCTTGGTTTGGGAGTTTTTTTCAAAAAAAATGTTAAAACGGGAAGATACATTTATGATCCCAATATAAGATCAACGACTTCAAAATGCACTCCACCGTGTAATCACTCCATAAGAGCTGAATTCATTAGTGAGAATCCATATTTTGTAGAGCTATGGTTAATTATAAATATTAAATTATGATTTTCAAATTTAGAGTTAGAATTTAAGTTTTGGGGAAGAAGTGGAATTGGGGGTAAAATATGTGGGTATATTAGTCCTTTAAATTTAGGAGGTAAAGTCAAATTATGAGTTAATGGTGTTTTAAAATAAAGGATTGACGTCGTTAGATTCTAGATTATTATATCTAATTTCTCATCACTTAGGGGTTTAACTCTAAAGCATTATTGTTAGAGGGAAATGCTATATATACCAAGTTTTATGTACCAAATACATTAAAGTATTGTAATATTAATGTATGTACACCACTTTAATGCACTTGGTACATAAAGGCCCTGTTTAGTACGCAATAATATTTTGGATGAATTGTAATTATTGAAAAAGTGATTGTCAGTAAGTCTTTTACTAGGATTCTAAATTCCTTCCCCCTATTTGGTTAACCAATGGATTTCTATTGAGAATTAAAATTTAATGTTTGATTGATACATGGAAAGTGACATGAAAATGCACAATATATATCTATAATAATACCCTTTAACAATTTTTACAACACACACACACACACACATATATATATATAGAGAGAGAGGGAGACAGACTCTGTGCACACTAAGTTTGCACATGTGATGGTGCACATCAATTTTTTTTAAATATTAAAAAAAATATTTTGAGTTGATTTTTTTTATTGATATTTAAACATTTCAACGGACCCATACAAAAAAATTAGGTCAAAAAACTTTTTTTGCTATTTTTAAAAAGCTGGTCAAACTTAAAGTGCTTAAAAACAGCGAAAGTTTGACCAAATTTTTAAAAAATTGGAAAAAAATGTTTTTTGAGCTGAATTTTTTTATACGAGTTCCTTGAAATGTTTAAATATCACACACACAAAAAATCAACTCAATAATATTTTTTTTTACTATTTTTAAAAAATGATGTGCAAACTTAGTGTGTACAGGACCTCTCTCTCTCTCTCTCATTTGGACATGTTATAAAATACAATAATACAATTCACTATTTATAAATGTATGAACTCAAATATGTTTTTTTAAAGTATTTTCCAATATTTAACAAATTTAATAATTTATTATAGATATTTGTATTACATGAGCTAAAAAAATTCTTAAATAAAATTTGTACGATTATAAATTTACAGACCGACATAACCAAATTGTCTTTACAAAATAAATATTTAGATTTTATGGGTAATTTTTATCATTTAATAAATTTATGGACGCTTTTATTTTCACAAAAATTATTTATAAAGATTTTTATGAGAAAGAAAGAATCTCACGTATATATTTGATGGATTTTAATATCAGCCATTTTTTCACCAGTGAGGTAATCTGATTCCATCGAGTTTCACATTTCTATCTAACTTAACTTCACATCAAATACAATAATTTTATAATTTCTCATAATTATTTGAAAAGAATAAAATTACACCCAAATTTATTACATACCAAAGGAGTCATAGTGCAAAAGTTTGGTATGTATTATATTAGTCCTTATGAGAGGGGTTTGGTTAAAAAGTCGTTTTATATTAATTTGCAAAACGGATAAAGTTGAGATATACCTCTGTTCTCACTTCTCAGTTCTCTGAAAAGTTGAGCTAAACCTTCATGTTAAAAAATCGTTTCTCACGACATAGCTGCACCTAGGGTTTTATGCTGCTCCACTTCAATCTACAATCAACATAACTCTCAGGTAGTTACATATTCTCCAACCCTAGTCATTTTTGGGCTTACTGTATTTCCACTAATGCAAACCATATTTGATATTTTAAAACAAACGCAGTTTCTTAATTTTCTTTTAATTGTATTAGAATTTCACTGGTGAAGACCTAAAGCGTGGCAGGAGCAATTTGTTCATGTGAATAAACAAATTAATTGAAAAAATTACCTGGTTCAACTACATAGGAAAATGCTTTGCAAGTAATGTTTTTGTATATTGCTACTGTTATTGAATCTTTATCTCCATTCTTGCTTTAGATGTGATATCCTTACTTTTATTTTGATTCTAGAACTACTTCATTTTTTGTTCTTGCAGAGAGACCGTTATTATTATTTTACAGTTTTTGTTCTTGTAATATATTCTGCTCGTAATTTATAAACTTTAATTTTTGTTCTTGTAGAAGGACATTCTTGGAGTTGAGGGAATTATATATATTTATATATATGTATATATATATATATGTATATATGGAGAGGTTCACAAGTTGACCAAAAGAATGGACTTTTTAATGGACCTTAACAAAAAACACATAATAATACATTAATTTTAATTCTTATAGTGTAATTGGTCCGCGCCAGCGGCACCAAATACGCGTGTCGATCGATCCCACACGCCCCTCACCCACCCCACCCCACCCCCACCCCCATGGCAGCGCTGCTGTCATAAGCGTTGCCACAAGGGCTGCCTTGGTGATGGGGGCGCCCCATGGCAGCGCTGCTGTCATAAGCGCTGCCACAAGGTCTGCCTTGGTGATGGGGGCGGGGGTGGGGGGGTAGTGGGGTGAAGGTATGGTTTCGGGTGCCGCTGGCGCGGACCAATTACACTATAGAAATTAAAATTAATGTGTTAATATGTGTTTTTTGTTAAGGTCTATTAAAAAGTCCATTCTTTTGGTCCACTTGTGAACCTCTCCCTATATATATATATATATATATATATATATATATATTATATATATATATATATATATATATATATATATATTATATATATATAGAGAGAGAGAGAGAGAGAGAGAACCAATCATCAAAATAACGGATTTACTAATGGACCACCTCAAAATGAGTGTAATTTTGGGGTGTTATGAGGTGAAGGGTTTTCTTGTAATTTCACCCTCATTTTCACACAAAAACTACGGCGTTTTGAGGTGGTCCATTAGTAATCCCGTTTTTTGGGTCCACACTTATATATATATATATCCACTGGCGTGTCTACGGCCATGTGTCTGCATCCGTATTTCATAATAGAAAAGGGAGAGGAAAAAGTTAGTTATGATGAAAACTTCCTCCGAAACTCTCATCTCCAAATTTGAAAGAGTTTTTTTTTTTATAAGTAAAATGAAGCCACGTAAGGGAGAAGAAACCCGTATATAAGGGATATACAAAGACTTTAAAAAGCGCCCAAAAAATAAAAATGGGGGTAGGGATACAAAAACTCTCCCTAATTCCCCTCAACCGCGACGCCCATCTCAAAACGAATCAATTAGTTCCCCATCCCCAACTCCTCCGAAAATGTTAACACGCATTGGATCGAAGAATGCACCTCCTCCATAAACCATACATGCAAAGAGATGAAAAGAGTGCATTGAAGTCTTGTTGGCTCAATCTCCTCCCCGTCAGTACCTCTTATTCCTCTCGTTCCAAATTGTCCAAAAAGTGCATAAAGGGTCCATTCCCTGCAACGAATTGACCACCCTCCCCCCACCTTATAACCCCAAGCTGTCATCACCCCACTCACTGACTCGACACATGCCCAATTCACCCAACAATGTAATAGTAAGTGATTGACCATTTTCTCGACATTCTTGCACATCCAATACCCCTACTTGTCATTCCCCTACCTCTCTTCTTCAGCCCATCCGTCGTCAATAATTCATGTCTCATCGTTGTCCAAGCAAAAAAGGCAACTTTTGGAGGGGTGCGCGTATACCAAATACTCACCAACTTCTCATAATAAGATCTCACCGAATAAATCCCCTTCTTCCTTCCCCTCCACCGCACACAATCCTAAACCGTTAGATAAAACCTCTCCCCCCTCCCCCCAGCCACTCAAACAACTCCTTCGCCCCTTCTAACTCCCAATCCCTGAGTCTCCTCCTAAACCTAGAGTTCCATCCTCTTCTATCCCATTCTCTCCAAATATTTCGCTCCATCGTGCCTTCCCTCTCACTCGCATTACAGTATAACCCAGGAAACAAATCCTCTCGTTGTTTCCCACTCTCAAGGAAGTATGTCCAAGGAACTCCCTCCAACCCCTCGCAATGTGCTTCCACAACCCATCCCCTTGAGGGAACTGCTTTTCCCCCAAACCCCACACTCATGATGGAACCGCTTTTCGCTAGAACCCCACCCATTGTAACCCATTCCAAATCTCGCCACCATACCTTTACTCCAAAGGCTATTCGCTTCAATCGAAAACCTCCACTATCACTTTCCCAAAAGAGCTTTATCAAAAATTACCAAATTTCTTACACCTGTTCCTTTCCCCTCCACCGGTTTGTATGCTTCATCCCACCTCACCAAACTATATCTAAACCTATCCGCCCTCTCATGCCACAAGAAATTCCTCATTTACCTATCCGACTTTCGACGGACAGAAACCAGTAACAAAAGAATGGACAGCTAATAAGAGGGCAAACTAGAAAGAGTACTCTTTATTAACGTAAGACTGCCTCCTTTAGATAAATACCTCTTCTTCCAACCCCCCCAACCTCCTCTCCAGCCTCTCAATCATCGAGTCCCAAATGGCTTTGGCTTCGTAAGAAACACCCAATGGAAGTCCCAAGTTGGTAGACGGAAGAGAACCCACTTTACACCCAATCACCTTTGCCAGATCAGTGACCCCCTCTACCCTTCCTACCGGAATCATCTCACACTTACCCACATTTATATGTAATCTTGATACTACCTCGAAACACATCAAAATGAACTTGAGACTCCTCAGCTCCACAAAAATTAATAGTTTCACCTGCGAATAAGGTGGGACACTGGACATGGAGAACACCCACCTCAAAATTGTTTAACTTACTTGCCATCACTGCCTTCGTCAGAAGCCTACTCAACCCTTTCATCCCAATAAAAAAAATGATGAGAGATGATCCTACTATTGTGGTCCACACGAACTTGGAAAGAAGCCTACCGTGACCCATTCATCAACACCGAAGACTGACAGGGGAAATATAACTCTCCATTCACAAACGCCACAGCTGCCCAAACCTTATCCTCCCCATCAAATCAGGCAAAAATTGTTAATTCACATGATCATAAGTCTTCTCGATATTAAGTTTGCACACAATACCCGACATCCCACTCCTCAATCTCGCCTCCACACACTCATTTGCTACCAAAGCTGCATCCGAAATTTGCCTCACAAAAGCATTATGAGCCTCCGATACAGTGGGGTCTGATACCCACTTCAACTTGACTGACATCTTAGCCAATAACTTATAAATATTTCCTACCAAAATAATTGGCCGGAAGTCCTTCAAATCCACAACCCCTCCTTTTTTGGGGATCAAAGCAATATAAGAAGCATTCAAGCTATGCTTAAATCTAACTCTCTTATAGAACTCCCCCCAAAAGGCTAAGACATCTTCTCGTACCACCGGTCAACACTGGTGAAAGAGAGCCATCGAGAATCCATCATATCTAAGCGCTTTATCCCCCCTTATAGACTTAAAACTCTAATACCACTTCCTCCTCCAAAAATGGTATCTTCATAACCTCACTATTGGCCCTTGGAATGACCCCGAATTCCAACATGTCTAACGTAGGTCTCCAATCCTCATCCTCCGTGAACAGAGCTTCATAAAAATCTTTAACTGCCGTCGTAATCTCAGACTCCTTAGTATACTCCACCCCGTCCACCACGACCTTCTCTGTATGATTGAATCTACGATGATAGTTTGCAACCCTATGAAAAAACTTTGTGTTCCTGTCTTCTTCCGTCATCCACAACGCTTGAGATTTCCGTCTTCAACAAATCTCCTCCTAAATCATTTTTTTCCCCGGTTTCCCTCATCTCTCCTCCCTTCCCAACCACTTTTGCCTAAACAGCAAACCCAGTGCCTCCTTCTTATCGAGCTCCTTAATCTTTTTTAAACCTTCGTCAATAACATCCCTTACATTCCCAAAACTGTCTTTATTCCACTTTTTCAAATCCCTCTTTAAGAAGAGAAAGCTTCATTGCCAAAATAAATCCCGTCGTGCCCTTCGCATGGTAACCATCCCACCACATCTTCACCCTCTCTAAGAAGCCCCTCCTCCTTCAACCACACGTCCTCTAATCCTCCCCTGGTCACCCCTCCACACTCCAAAATAATCGGTACATTATCAGAGATTAGTCTGAGCAAGCACGATTGCACCGCATCAGGGAAGTGTTGCTCCCAGTCCACCGATACTAGAAAACGATCCAACTGAGACCACGCAGGATGATCCTTATTACTAGACCAAGTAAATGGACCCTTCACTAATGGCATGTCAACCAACTCCATGTCATCGATGAACTCCGAAAATTTTCTCATCGGTCTAGTCATCCTTCGCCCCATACTACGTTCCCCCATAAAGCGAACCACATTAAAATCCCAGCCCAAGCAGAGGGACCACCCATACTCCCGTGACCCCTCTTAACTCTTCCCAAAAGCTCCTATCTAACTGGATCATCCACCGACCCATAAATCCTCGAAAAGCTCCACAGAAACCCATCTTCAACGCCCCCAAATAAATAGACAACGAATAGATACCAACAAGACTGCCCATCAACTCCACAACTCTTTTATCCCAAAAATTCATCACACCCCCCCAGCCCCCACTCCACCCCGAAGCACCACAAGAATCAAGAGTGAACCACTCCACCTAATAACCCTCCCCCCAATACACTTTGAGCTTTCACTCTACTCATCTTGCTTATTTTGGTCTCTTGCAAACACAAGACATCCGATCTCCACATAAAAATCGCTCGCCTAATTATATTCCTCTTGTTAGAGTCGTTTAGTTCCGTAACCTTCCAAGATATGATTCGCATCTTCATCGACATCAATTTTCCTCCACTCTCCTCCCCCCTCCTTCCTCCCCTACTCCACTCGTAATTAATCGACCATTGCAATCTTCTAAGCTCTCTCTTCGGTTTTCCCCTCCCAAAAGATCACCCCTCCCCCTTTTTTCTCCCTACCCCCCCACTTCCTCTCCATTTTTCTGAACTTCCATGCTTTCTTCTCGTTCCCCTCATAAGACACTCCCAATTTTTTTTTCCAAACCCACCTATTATCTCCTCAACCCATTGCTCCCCCTCTATATGTGTACGGGTCGAGAACTTCTATTGGTGATTCAAAATGAGACTTCCCTCTTCACTAATGAAATGTTGCCCTTCCATCCCCCAACAAAATTGGCACCTCACCACCCTCCCAAAATAGCCTTTTCCGCAAATTAACATCATCCAACAAAAATTGCACTCCTCTAAATTGGTCGACCCCTTTATCCCATACCTCTTCCCAATCATCCACTAACCACTGTTTTTCAGGCTCTTGATTAGAGGGTGTGTACTCGCCCTTCCCCCCTACCCCATTCGACTCACCCACTTCAAAAGAATATCACACCCCTCCCACTCAACCCTCTTAGTGTTTTCTAAGGGGACTAATGTCAATTCCTTCCCTCCTAACACTTCCCTTTCGACGTCAAACTCTCCCCACGGAGCTACGTCAGTTGAAGAGATATTTTTTTTTGGGGGAAAATGTGCGCAATCCTCCCTTATTATAGCTGGGAACCTTTTGAAGGCCACTTTTAGGCCTTTTCACCTTCCACATCTTTTTAGACTGAACCCAATTAAAATTTTAGGCCACCTTTTTGAAGAAAAAAATTTGGTGCATATGTCCGAATTAAAATACACACCATCCCTAATATTTTTAAACCCTGCCCTTCACTATTTCGGCTTTCACCAAAATGGCTCGTCTCGTCATTAACAGAAGTATGGCAATTTTTTTTGCCCAACACACTAACTCCACCTTGTTCGGACTTCTCTTTGTTAACCACACCTTTTTTTCATTTAAATCTGCCTCCTCCCTCATAAGGACTCTGTTCTAAAAGGTCCGCCTAGGCTTCGCCTAGGCCCGCCTAGGCTTGAGGCTTGAGAGAAACGCATCGCCTACGCCTTTTTACGCCTTATTCTTGGTAAAAGGCTTAAGGCACACTTTTTTTAAAAAAAACAAAGGATTAGTTGACAAATAATGGTTATGGAGCATGAATATGAGAAAGATGGCTACCAAACATATGGATATATTTTCAAAATTCAAGTTATGTACCATTTTATTATATTACTAGCCTTGGAATAATTAAAATAATAAAAAAAGGAAAAACGCCTTTTTACGCCTAGGCTTCGCTTAGGCGCGCCTAGGCTCCTAAGGCTTGAGGCTTGACCTCTACGCCTCGACCACGCCTCGCGCCTTTTAGAACCTTGCATAAGGACGACTCGTGTTTAGTCTTCTTTCCCCTAAATCCTACCCACAGCTACACTGTCAAACATAGTACACTTACTGACAGCTGTCCTTTAAGACTTTATACAACACACGCCCCCACCTCCCTTCTACCTTCACTCGGGTTATCCCCCTCTTGGTGATTCCCTACTGCCCTCTTCACCCACAAACCAACATCTCATCTCCTCTTCAACCCACTCTCTCACCTCAAACACCCTATCCCCTACGTGTATCTTCACCCTCTCCGGCACCTTCTTCCCATTTCTCACTTTTATCCGTGCCCACCGGAGCTCCACTTCTCCGGTATCATCATCCACTTCCAAGAAACCAACACACAAGTCTTCGATCACCTCAAAAACTTCCACCCCCCATAAGTGAAATGGAAGTCCCACCAAACGAATCCCACAACAATCAGAACCACCATCCTTTCTTATACCTCAACCCACCGATCCAACCACACCTGAGAATCTTTAAAAACCCATTTTTTCTGGCAGATAATTCTCTTTGCTTCAATACTTGATGGGAAGACAAAAGGCAACAGAGGCCCATTTAACCTTTCAATTTGCACCCCCCTTGGGATTCTCCACTACTTCTCCATCCATTCCCCCACCTCTGCCACCGACGGTGGTGTCTCATCCACCCCACCCACCCGTCCAACTAGAGCTCTCCGGAGAAAATCAATTCTTGGACGGCAAGACTCGTCATCCAAAACCACACCACCAATAGAACCTTGCCTTGAAATTAATTTAGCTCTTGCTTTAGGCATAGCGTCAATGATCGCAATCTGAAGATGAGATCTCCAGCCAATCCCCACCTACTGTAAATCCTCCCTATCCTCACTATATTGCTTTCTTCTTCATTGTAGTGCGAAGCACAACCGGTTCCACCCTCTTAAAGACCTCACCGACATAACTCCACCCCTCACCTATATCCAACTCCGGCACCTAAGTTCAGATCGGCAACCTCCTTCTTTAATTGTAATAACAAAACATACTTCTCTTCTTCTAAAACACGTAAACGCTAACACCTCTCTGTTTTTGCTCCTCCTTACTTTGTAAAAGCTTTCGCATCTCTCAAAGGCAAAGAAACGTCCACTCGACCAATAAACCTCCCCCTTTTCCAAATATCCTTTAGATGAATGCCTTTCTCTCTCTCACATAATCTAAATCTATGACTTCTCCCATGGAATTCCTTGCAAAGTTCAAATGACTTCCAACCCGCTTGGAAGAATCTCTCTCTAACGTCTCTCCTTTCATTTAAAGTTCTATTTAGTACTACTTACCGGCTGGGTTCCAATATGTTGCAATATCTTGATTCTTATATTCAACTGCTACCGAAGATGATGTTAATGTTCTCTTATCTTCAACCGGTGAGCCATTATAGCTTTGTAAATGAGCTAATAATACGTTTGCAAAGTATCAATTTTAAGAATGAACATTTTGGCAATAGCCTTGTTTGGTTATTTGTAGAGCTCGGTGTTTTGAGAAACTTTTGGGACATCTTCTGTGGTGGACAATTTTAGGAAACTTTACTAAAATTTTGATTGTTGAAAGAAGAGAATTTAATCAATTTTACTTATTAAAAAAATAGATTAATACCTTTTTTTGTTTCTCAATCATGTTATTTGGAAAGTAGCTAACTTTTCTACTGTAAAGGTTTCTTCTCATATGCAGTCTAGTTAGATTATACATGCATACATACTATAGAGGGGGCTTGAAGGTAATCTAAAGATTAGGGATAATTCCCTCATTAGCAACAGTGTTTGGGATTAAGAAATCGAGGCAGCTCAAGCGTGGCAACTCAGCGAGGCAGCCTAGCGTGACAACTCATACTTTAGCTTGTTGTGTTAGTCATATTGTATCTTTGTTTATATTGACTAAGCTATAACGGTTGTAATTATGTAACGAGAATAATAATGAGTTTTAGTGCGAGGTCAAACGATACTCGCGAGAGACCAGGCTTGGCAGGGCCTGGGAGAGCTTTCATGATCTATCGAATGACCTCGCCGTGGGAACTTTAGAGGGACTTGGCTTGGAGGATTGAGAAGTGAGGCGCCGTTGGGGCTTGTCCTGACCATCTTAGATACACCTGGTAAAACACCGAAGGACCCTGACCGTGGAACCTCGGGCAGAGCAGCTTGGAGTTCCATTGGGCGTTGAGTTGTGAACCAAACAACCCTCTACTTAATGACACATCTACTGTAGGTGATGTCACTAGCCAGCTAAACAATGTCAGACCTGCACTTGAGTAAACCACCGCGGTATTTGGGGCTGTCAGGCAGTTGGTGAGCCACCTCTACGATAACAGCCTCCTGATACACAGTGGTTAGGCAAAAGGCATGTCTTGGCATTTAATGTTTATGACGTGGAGACAACTAGTGCATCGGGTATTTAATGTTTGTGACATAAAGTATGAGGGATGTCTTTCACAGGCATTAATTGCGGAGTTGCCTCGGGGATGGTGTGGGAGGCTATTTAAAGACCCCCATCCACCTTTGGAAAAGGGGCATCATCATATGATCTTTTGAGAGTTCAGAAGTTATTACCAGAGATAATAGACATCAGAGAGAGTTACTACAAACCAGAGAGTTTTACTCACCCACCATTATCATTTATTACGAAGCTTTTAATATTTGATAGAGATTCTTGAGGGTGGTTGATGTTTGGCTGCCTGCCAAGGTGTATCTGGGGTGCTTACTTCTCTCTCACTCTACCTAAGTTACTTCTAAGTTCTTTACTACCTTCTGAGTTATACACGAGAGATTTGTGAGTTTAAACTGGACTTATCTTCATTGAGTAATGTTTGAATGCCCTAAGGTTAATCAATAATGCTGCTATTTAACTTATCATTACTGTACTCAAAAAGGGTTACGCCTCCATCTTATCTAAACTACCCTCTTACACATACATCTCTTTCTGTTAGTTTTTTGGGAATTTCTTTTGTTATTTTTTTGGGAATCTTAAGTCCAGAAAACTCCCCAGAGCTAGAAAGTTAACTTATTAGAATCTAAATGGGGAAAAAAAACTTTCCCAATGGCTTACAAGCAAAAAACAATCAGTCAAACGATCTGGTCTTCAATCCTTATAATGCGCCCCAACTTCAGAAAACACTAGAACCGATGAAATCATACTAAAGATCAGGCATACAGCCCCAAAGGAAATTGAACACCTATCTAACTAATAAATGGAACTCATCCAGCAGATCCACATGCATGAAAAGAATGCCGAATGTCTATACACACCTGCTCAATAATCGTGTTGGCATCCATATGCTCCCCTTGAAGGAAATAAAGTTTCCTCGATTTTCAAATCTGCTAACATGAAAGAAGGTTCAATCTTGCTTAAAATAGAAATAAGACCTTTTACATTGAAATAAATATGTAGAATATGTGAAAAACCCAAAAGTTGTAAGCAAATGACTTATCGATCAAGGTTTGTGTTTGGCACAAACTACTAAAGGTGAAATTGCCCGTTGGCATTGATGTCGTCAGCCTTTTGAACAAGCACATCCCATAATTCAACGATTAGATTACACCATTAGCAATAAAGGAGAATCTTGGAATTCTTAGGATACTCCCGCGCCATAAAATCAGTAAAAAAAACATAATGAAAAAGATAGAATTTTTCTGTAGAGAGGGGATAGAGAGAGGCCTTTTTTCAAATAAGATTTTGCAAATCAAAGGACTCGGATTTATAGGAATAAATCGGTATTCTAAAAAATGTGCTTAGAGGGCGCCTAGGTTTTTTAGATACACTAAGTTTTGGCCCTAGGCTTGGATTAAGACGTGGTCAGCTGCGGTCAACGTTTTTTTGTGGTAAGGCGTTAAAAAACGCTTTTTTTAGTTTTTATTTTGTGGTGGGAACCAAAACGACGTCGTTTTGGTATCCCCTTTAAACAAAAGAAAAAAAAACTCCCGTTCAGCTCTAATCTCACTCGTCCCCTGCCTTGTTCAGCAGGAGAGCAAGAAAAAAAAACGGCCACCTCTCTCGTTCATTTTTAGCGGTCGCCGGAACTCATCAGCAGATTACCACCTCCCTCGTTCGCCGGAACTGAGGTATCGACCGTTCCTCTTTTGTTTGTTTGTAATCACCTCCTTGTTCGCTGTTCGTTATTGCTAGTAATCTCTTGTCCTGTTGGCTGTAACTTCATTGTTTGTCATTCCTTCATTGTTATTATATTGTTTCAATATAATAACTTGCTGTAAGTAAGAACAATTGCTTCGTTGTTTCAATACACATACACTCCTGTTTGGAATTTTTTGTTTAGTTTCGAATTTTTTTCATCGTTTGTAAATCTTTTGTTTAGTTTGGAATATTTTTTAATATCTTTCAATACACACACTGTTTGGAATTTTTTTTGACCTGTTTCAATACACATACACACCTGTTTGGGATTTTTTTGGCATGGCATTTAATTTAGGGGCATTGAAATAATTTAGGGCTGTTGTGAATAATTTATGTTGTGAAATAATATTTTTGGCATGGCATTTCAATACACATACAACAAAAATTGTTGTTGTGAATAACTTCTTGATAATTTTATGTTAATACTTTGGAGCATGCATATGGAAAAGGGGCCCTAATTGCAAATATTCGGACATATTTTTAAGGTATGTACCATTTTAGTATTTTTAATAGCCTTGTTATAATTAAAAAATATTAAAATATATTTAAAAAGGCCTAAACGTCTTTTCACGCTTAAGGCCTGCCTAGGCTTCTAAGGTTTAAGGCTTGACCTCCACGTCTTGCGTTTTGTAGAATCGTGGAATAAATTAAAAACTTTAGAAAACAGTTTATCCCCACTAATCCACTTTTATTTCCACTGACGGATAGTTGTGGTAGGCTAAAAGACGAAGTCAAAAATTAAAACGTGTTTAAAAGTTAAATTAAAAATGAAATATTAATTGGGCAGACAACTCAAGAGAAGTCCAAAGGGCCAAGACCCAATCAAAGACTATTAATGTTTAGTGTGTCTCCTAGGGATTGAACTCATGATCATAAGCACAAATCCCCGCAAAGTTACCACTACGCCATTTATCCCGAATTATTTATTTCATTTAAAACAAATATATGGCGGACATGGCAATCCGTTTACGGTAATATAACCCGATGTGACCCGGAGATGACACGATGAGTTTGTGTAGATTTAAGAGTACTAAAAACTTATGCTCAAATCAAAATCAACACAACTCGAAAATGACATGACTTACCTGAATTGCCACCCCTTTATATCTACCCAACATTTTCCACCTATCCTGAGCTGCGATGTGAGAACCATAGACCTCAACAAGGCGTGCCCCCAAGGGATCCCTATGAGCCCATGAAAATACCTCCAAAACCTTCGAAGCCATCTCTGCAAGGAGAAATAGATGATAAAATGTCTCCACTTAAAAATTGCTACAACATTGGCATTTCGAAACCATCAAAATTTAGAGGTTAACAATGGCCTAATCGATAGGAACACACTGACGACTAAGCTTCCAACAAAATATCAAAATTCACTTAGAAATCTGACCATCTCAATTAGACTTGGCAGAAAATTGGACCATGTCCTTACCCCAAATCAACTCCCATGCCGAGGTCGTGGAAAAAATACTCGATGAGTTGGGAATCCAGCCCATGACATTATTTATCCTCAAATGTTGATCCACAACTTGACTAATTCTGTACCAGTGTTTCCAGACATGGAGAAATCATAGAACATACACTGTCCAGCAGGTGAACATCCTTGCAGCACTTCTTCATGAAATCAGCCCACAGTGATTTGCCCATTCTTAGACGCCATCATAACTTATACGAGAAAGCATCTATAACATCTTTCAAATCTTGAAGCCCTCGCTCATTAAGCAAGGCAGGCAAGTATATTTCCATTTGACCTAATGATGCCTGTAGTTCGTTACATCTGAAGCCATAAAAAATTAGAGAGCGAAGCGTATGGAGAACAACATGTAATAGATCTTACTTGGAAACTTTGTTTTGTTAAGTGATTGTTAATTGATAATTAGTCCGATGATTCTCTGTATGTCGTACAGATGTTGCTAGTTGTAGACTTGATCATAGGAGAGAATGTTATATTTTCTTTTCTGTATTGCCCTATTGATAAACGCAAGTGGAACCGTAAAGAACACGCAAAAAGAAGTAAAAAACCCTAGAAATGTTATTAAGAAATAATGGATAATTAGAAAGGAAGAAGCTTTATATACAGGCTCTCGAAAGGAGTTATAGATTAACATCAGCTCTAAATAAATGTGAAATAAAACTAATACCTAAAAGATAATTGGGAGGTAATACGTAAAATAAGTAAAAGAGATAAAAGACCTAAACTAGTAAAACACTCATCCCTTTTCCGCCATCCCTCCCTGCACTATTGGCTCCCTCTTCTCTCTCTTCTATCCACCACATCATTCACCCCTCCGGCCCACCTGGCCTGGGGAAGCTCGGCCTCAAGCTTCGAAGTTGGGTGTGTACTCAAGTCATAAGATGAAAGTTGCCAAAATACAGTGAAAATGAAATTGTTCCTTGCACACCAACTTTGCATCCATGTAAATAAATCATGTCCATGTCTTAGGTGCGAATGCGGTAGGGATAGATACCTTTTCATCTTGGCCCATGTTGTAATTGGCGTCTTCTTGTTCTCTGCCCGATGTTACACAATCCATTCAAGCAACCTTTGCATGTCCAATAAGTTTGGTTGCCATGAGGCAACCACACTTGGTCTCCGTGAACCCCTTGAACTTCAATATTTTTTATGTAATCAAGTCGGTCAACAATTTTGTTCGGGTCCATCTTCCTTTCAAAGTTCGGCATGTCTACTGGGATATCCCCGTGAGTATTATTCTATAATATCCACAGTAGTTAGTAAATATTGTTGTATCGTGATTGACCACGATGAAAGGGGCAGAGCTGTGGTGTAGTTATGCTCTTCTTCTTTTTTGCGGTATTTCTGTTTTGCCTTTGTATGGTGGACTAGTTGTCCACTTTTTGTAAATCCTTTTGTTTCTGATTTAAAAAAAGGCTCTCCAGCCATAAACCGCCAGTCTCCCAACTATTTCAACGTTAAAAGATCTGGTCAATGTTCGAAAAAGTTGAAAGTGAACTTGAGGCGTGTTCCCCAGAGGAGGGGAGAGGCTATAATCTCAAGGCAGGTTGAGGCGTAAGCCTCAATTTGATATTAAAAAAAATCCAGAAAATACTAATAAAAATATTTGATCATCACAAAAATATTGAAAGTGAAAAAGACACTAATAGTTTATTTTCTCAAAATATCCCCATATCATCATATCATGTCAGAACTCGTAAGCACTATTTTAGTGCTATTGCGGTTCACGCTTTTACCCCGCAATCTAAGTTATTTCACGTGATTACACCGTTATTTCTGTATTTTATTTTAATCCCCACTTCCCGAAACTCGTTATTTTAAAGATTGAGAAAATTGAATACAAAGAGCTCTTGGAAAGGAAACTCAAAAGTTGCAACTAGACCACAAACACATGTTGAAAGTGCTTCACACACACACACACACACACACACGCGTATCTTATTATATATACTCATCTAGGGGTGATGATGAGAAGTCCCAAACTCCAAATCTGATTTTCTCAAATTTTTGACTTTCTTTAAAATAAAAAGATTATGTGTCGCCTTCTTAAGTGATTTATGTTTCAAATTTTAAAACAAGTACCACTATCCACGCACCCACTAACAAAAAAAACTCCGACATATTACGAACATTTTAATGGGTAGAGTCACTCTCTCTCACTCACTCAATGTTCAATGGATCCCTTATTTTTCCGTTCTTTTCAACAGAAAATCTGACCATTTTCCATTTAATCCGATCTTACATTGAACCCTAAAATGGGTCATAGAGAGTTGGTTTGGTAAAAATGGGTCATAAGTAGTTTTTATTTCGAAATAATATGGTTAGGGTCATGATAGCTTCCCTGGATAGCTTTGGGGATTTCTTGGGGTGCAGTGGGTTTGGTGGCCATTCCGATGACGGGGCCAGTGAGGAGAAGAATGGGTTGCACGACGGCAATGGTCCTTCGCATAGATCTACATTTCCTGTGAAGGCCGATGCAAGGAATCTCCTAAGGGTGGCGGGAAGCGAACCATTGAGAAGATTGTGTGATACATTCAAGTCCACCAAGTTCTGGGGATTGATGTTTGAGAGTTTACTTCTAAACCCGTTGTTCTCTAAGAAAAGTCCGGTCAAGTGTGAGGCTGTTGACACCGAAGGGAATTGTCCCGGTGAAGTTGTTGGTCGAGAGATCTAGACGGGTCAGTCGGGTTACCTCGGTCAGACTCGGAGGGAACTCGCTGGAGAACTGGTTGTTTTGAAGGTACAGGCTCTGGAGAAGCTTGAGATTGGAGAAATCGGAGGGAATCCCACCGGAGAGACGGTTTGAACGACGACTTAAAACACGGAGCTGAGGATTGATTGGCATCGAACTCAATGCCAACCCAGTTGCACATTGAATCTGATGCGCTCCGTCAAAACATTTAAACGACGGCGGGGGGTTGAATAGGCCGTGTGGTTGGAAACTTTTGGGTAGCAGCATAAAGAATTAAGGCTGGAGTCTCTGGGTCTACCCTGTTCATATGAAAGGTTCGTTTATTCCATTTCCAATAACAAATATCTTCCCCACCACCCTTCCTCACTCTTCATTTATTCCATTTCCATTAACTACCTGTTCCTTATTTTTTTTTCCATTATCAGCTATGCAAACAATTTTTTCCCCCCTAAATCTGAGGTAGGTTTGTGTTAACTCTTTCTGGATATTTCTTTTTGGGGAAATTTCGTTTTTTTTCCTGTACTTGGGAAATCTGAGTTAGGTTCGTTTTTCTGGATTTTTTTTAATGTATTCCTTCTGTTTTTTTAAATTTTTATGAGAAATTTGGTTGGAAATAGTTTATACAGATGAAAATCATTTTTTATTTGCTGAAAATAATTTACTATTGCTGAAAATTATTTTTTATTTGCTGGAAATCATTTTATATGCTGGAAATAATTTTATGTTGCTGGAAATTATTTTTTATTTGCTGGAAATCATTTTTATATGACGGAAATACTTTTATATTGCTGGAAATCATTTTTTTGTGCTGGAAATAATTTATTATCGCTGAAAATCATTTTTTATTGTTGGAAATAATTTCTTTTGGGAAATAATTTTTTCAGTAATTATTTAAAAAAAAATTCTAAATTATTTTTTTAAGAATTTTGTTGATTTATTTTTTTGGTATTTTTCAAAAAATTTCCTTATTTTTTTGCCATTATCAACTATGAAGACAATTTTTTTCTTTCTAAATCTTAGTTAGGTTCATGTTAGTTAAGTCTTTGTGACAATTTTTTTTTCGGAAATTTCAATTTTTTTCTTGTCTTTGCGAAATCTGAGTTTGGTTCGTTTTTTGGGAAATTTTTTTATACATTTTTTCTGTTTTTTAATTTTTTTATTAGAAATTTGGTTGGAAATACTTCTATACAGCTGAAAATCATTTTTTTTTTTTGCTGAAAAACATATTTTATTGGATCAAATATCAAAAAGTCCCTCAAACATTTTTTAATACACACTTAGTCCAGGACTTTTATTTTGTACCAAAAAGTCACTTACTCTTTTATCTTTAAAGGTCCGCGCCAGCGGCATGGTAAAGCCTTTTTGGCATGGTGAAGAACTTTTTGGTGCAAAATAAAAAGGCTTGGACTAAACGTGTATTAAGAAAACTTCAAGGCACTATTTGGTATATGCCCCTATTTTATTTGCTGTAAATAATTTATTATTGCTGAAAATATATTTTGCTATTATTTTCTGGAAATCATTTTATATGCTGGAAATACCTTTATTTTGCTGAAAATCAATTTTTTTATTCCTTGAAATAATTTAAATTCGCTGGAAAAAATTTATAATTGGTGGATTTTTTTTTCTTTTCTGGGAATCATTATTATATGCTGGAAATTCTTTTATATTGCTGAAAATCATTTTTTTACTGCTGGATATCATATTTTATTTCCTGAATAATTTATTATTTCTGAAAATCATTTTTTATTTGCTGAAAATCATTTTTATATACTGGACATACTTTATATTGCTGAAAATCATATTTTATATGGTGGAAATAATTTATTATTGCTGAAAATCATTTTTTATTTTCTGAAAATCATTTTTATGTGCCGAAAATACTTTTAGATTGCTGATTTTTTTTTTATTGTTGGAAATTATTTTTATTTGCTGAAAATAATTTATTACTGCTTGAAATTATTTTTTGCTTACAGAAAATCATTTTTATATGCTGAAAATAATTTTATATTGCTGAAAATCATTTTTCTTGCTGGAAATAATTTTTTTGGGGAAATATTTTTTCAAGTAATTATTTTAAATATATTTTATGAATTAATTTTTTAGAATTTTGTTGATGTTAATTTTCTTTTGGTATTTTTAAGTTTTTAAATATATATTCGTATTTTCCAAATGTTTTAAAATTTTTGTAGATTTTTATTTATGGCTTTTTTGATATGTTTTGAATATTTTTAGTATTTTCTTAATTTTTAAATTTTTTTGGTGTTATTTTAAGATTTTTTCCTCAAAAAATTATTTTAGGAGAAAAATGCTGCCACTTTAAGTCATGTGCCATGCACATGCCTAACGTTTTCGCTCAAATATTAGAATAAAATATTTCAAAACGCCTTACACCCGACCGTGCATCGCACGGGTCACCACTAGTGTGTGTGTCTATATATATATATATTTATCACAAAGTACAACCGATTCAGTTTTACCTGAAACCAAGGATAGAACTCGGATTGAATGTTTATCTAGCGGTTGATAACCCAGTTTGATCTTTGAAAACAATGCTATTATTGCATCTCACACTATCTTGACATGTTTTCATAGTTGTTGAATCGTGATACGTATCGTGTATCGAAAATCCTGTGTATCGTGAATCATGAATCGTATCGCGATACGTATCGTATGATAGGGTACAAAAAATAAATAAAATTGTAAAAGTTAAATAAAAATGTAAAAAACACTTTACAATCAATTATATAACATAATATGATTCAAACTTCTAAGTTCTCCACAAGTCCTATCAAAAAGAGAATCCACAAGCCATATTTAGATATACTAAGTAACTATTAAGGTATCGTCATATGGTGTCATCCTCAACTATGATGATGATAACTTAATAGTATCCCAAAAATAATAACCAAAAGCCAAAATATATCCTATAAAGTCATCATCTTCATCACTCTAATTATTCCTAATCATCATCATCATCATCATCTTCAATAACGATTCTCTCCTCCTCTCTTTTGTCCTCCTCCTCCTCCTCCTCCTCCTCCTCCTCCTCCTCATCATCAATAACTTCAATATCATCTTCATCAATATGAATTGATTTTCCTTTCCTCCGAGTGAAATATGCATCCATAGTTCCCTTAGATGGTGCTTCATTATAAAATTACCACCCCATTTTGCGTATTGTCATTCACCTTTTCACAATAATCCCATGTGGGGTCAACCACAACATTTCTCTTTTTTTAGTCATTTCCTAAATAAATAAAGAGGAAATATCAAATATCAAAGCTACCAAAACAATAAATAAATAAAGACAACTTAATAAATAAGTAGGAAGACACTAAATAGGTTGAGAAAGTGGGAAACATTAAATAGATAAACTAGGTTACTTGCCAAAGTACCAAAACAAAGGATATTAAATAGGGTGGAAACTTCTCTTTGCAATAACTTGTAGAAAAAGACAAGAAAGGAAAGAGGTGGACAAATGAGAAAGGGACCTTTTATACCTAGAGTTTTGTTCCTTTTATGGTTTTAGAAGTCTTTAAACATTATTACAATCATTCTCGGCCAAAAAAAAAAATACTTTTTTTGCAGTTTTTTAAGTCCTGGTGCCGAAATAACCCGACCCGGACGAACTGAATCGCGAGTGATCGCGAATCGCCCGATTCATGTATCGAATCGCTATTCAGCCCTGATACACACGATACATTGACATTTCTGATTCACAATCCCACTACGTATCTATTTAGGGCAGTACCAAACCGAATCGGCTGATACGTTTCGTGAATCGGTCGATACTGACAACAGAGAATGTTTCTATCATGTAGGCCCAAATGACTAAGTGGGTCTTTCCTAGTACCAGTGTTCTAAAAATCCTACCAGGCAGTGCTTTGCGTCTATGCCCAAATATATACAATTTGAGCTTTACGTCTACGCCCAAATATATACTCTGCTTTGGCTACTTGGCTTTTAAATTAAATTGTAGTTTGAGCTAGTAGTTGATTTATAGTAGTATTATATTTAAAAATTAAAATAGTAACCGCCTGGGGGGGGCTCCAAAGGGGCACTTTTAGTACGTTGCTTAGTACACTGTTAATGCTCATACAGATCATATTGTTTATGTAAGGGATCTAAAATTACATACACATTGTTGATTATGTGTTTTAAAGCTTCTTTGTAGTTGTAGATATAAAGGAGAAAGAATCGAATCTGGCTATGGCAAGCTTGGTTATGGCTCCAGCATTGAGCTCCTCCTTAACTAAAATTGACAGCAGAAAACAAGGGAATTTACAGGCTACCACTCTGGGGCAGTATCAGAGTACAAGGGGAATGAGGATAGAGAAGCCTTTGGAGGATTTGTACCACGTGAGGGTAGAAAGGAAAGTTTCACAAAAGCGACTAGCCGAGCTCGGGGTCTCGAAGTGGTCAATGTGGAAGACCGGAAAATGCAAGTTAGCGTGGGATTGGCACGTTGACCAGTTGGTTTACATTGAAGAAGGGGAAGTAAGGGTAGTGCCTGAAGGGAGTGAGCGGTTCATGCGGTTTGTGGCTGGTGACCTGGTCCGATACCCCAAGTGGTTCGAGGCAGACCTCTTCTTCAACGGCTTCTATCAAGAAAGGTACAGCTTTCGCGCATACGGGGATGACTAGTTATATGTTCATTACATTGTTCGCATAAGCAGGTGTATGTTTGCTTATGTGCTTCTGTTCTTTTTCAAGTTTTTGTTTTGTAAACTGTCAAATCTTCTGTTTTTGGTAGAATGTGGGAAAGAAGTTAAATATAAATTTTTTTCTATCCCGTTTCGGCTGTGCCATTTTGTTTTTTCTAATTTTGGCGCCACTATTGGTTAAATTTCAAGTGGTGAAGTTTGGACTGAAAATTTTAATGAGCCTTAAATAAAGTTTAACTTTTGGTTCCTTAACTCGTATCTTATGAGTTAGGGTATGCATCAACTTATTACATGTACATTATATTCCACATAATAATTCTAAAGTTTTGCAAAAATAAAAAATAAAAATAAATCTTGTATACTTTACGTAATTTATTGTGTACATTACTAAAAATCAGTGTTCTCAAAAACGCACTTAGGTATCTCCAAGACGTGCATAGGCGTGAGACTTTCTACATACGCCAAGTTTTCACCCAAGGCGTGTATTAAGGCGCGATCAACGATGGTTAACATTTTGTAGGGTAAGGCGTGAAAAAACGCAAGTTTTTTTGGAGCAAGTCGTGAAAAAATGTGGGTTTTTATTTTTTTGTTTTTTAGTATTTAAAAACATAAGTATTTTAATTTGCAAATATTCATAGATATTTTTAAGGTATGTATCATTTTAATATTTTTAATAGTGTTGTTGTAGTTAAAAAATATTAAAATATATTAAAAAATGCCTAAACGCCTTTTTATGCCTAGACTTCTAAGGCTTAAGGTTTGACTTCCACGCTTCGGTCACATCCTGCGTTTTTTAGAACTTTGCTAAAAATCAGATTACAGTCGTTAACTTAAAAAATATTATCGACCAAGAAGTTGAGCCAACAAAACAAGTTTTTTCACTTAACGCCTACTTTATTATGGTTACCATTATTTTATTATTCTCTTTGACTTGCACCCCAATTATTTATAATTCCGTCTATCCCTTGTAAAAAACGTTTAATCTGAAATTAGACATGCTCGTGTATTTTCAAAAATACCCTTGCATACGGAAGACAAATCTTGATTCTCAGCAAATCTAACAAACCCATATTTGCATGTATCATACCTCTTAAAGAAAAATTAAATCAAATCCAAACAAAATAATGCAAACCCAAAACCCAAATTAAATTTCAACGACAAGAATCTAGATGTTGAAAAGAGTAAGGTGCTTTTGGGAAGCGTAATTCCCATGCCTTGAAATTGGAATTGTCAAAAGCAACCTTAGTGTTCAAAACCCAAATCGATGGAATTCAAATTGCGGGTATTTACTTCCTATGTGGAAATCCCAAAGAGACGAATATTGTCATTCAAAATCCTCAATTTTCATCAATTTTTTAGGTTGTATTGATTTACACATTTAATCAATTTGTACCAACAAAACCCTAGCTTAAAAATTGAGGAATGAATCCCATTTCTACAATTTCGATAACCAATCGACTAATCAAATCTCAATTGCCGCAACAAATCGAAACCCTCGATTTTCATTGTTCTCGGTTTTCAAGTATCATATTTAATCAACTACAACAAATTGAAACCCTAAATCATTTGTACATAAAATGGTTTCACTTTACATTTGATTTTTTTTACCTTAATTATCAGTATGAACTTAGTTAATTTTTTCGATCTGGATTTGTTTGATCTCGATCTAGTTGTAATTGGAATATATATATTCCATCTCACCTTATAGACAGCATAAATGCAATGCACGTCAAGCATTATATCTATTATTCTCTACTTTCAAAGCCATTTATCTCCTTAAACGTTGGAGTGCAAATCAAGCAGCACTCATTTTACCTTGGAGCATTTTTTTTCTCCACCAAAATGCTCCCAATGTCTTTTTGCTCCACCACAATATGCACCTAACTCCAAGGCATTGTGCATATTGTAGCTTCCCGTGAAATTTAGAAGTCGTGGCTAAAAGAACTATTGCGAGAAGTTGCAATATAAATGATTAGGGAAAAACTTTGCGCGGCCTTACAGTAGCCGCGTAAACTTATCTCTAACCTATTTCCCTCATTTTCTTGCTCGAAGTCACCTTTTTCACGATGAACCAAAATAGGAGCGTTGTATGCAGACAACACACCGATTTGCATGGTGTGTCATCCTCGCTTGCATCTCATTGTGCGATTGTCAATTTTATGCAGGCCCCCGTCGTTATACTATCAGTTGAGATGCATTAGTCTAGGGAACTGGCAAACGAGTTACGCACGTCATTCAAATTCAGTTATTTTTGTACACTTAATTTCGCATTTGTTGTTTTAAATTACTTAGTAGACTAGTAACTTAATAATTAAAAACATAAGTTAGTAAATTAATAAATCGGTGTTTAAAAGATTATTTTTTAACTATGTTCATTAAAATATTATTCTGATTATAGGAAACCTGAAACATAAAGGTAGGAAACCAAAAACATAAAGCTTCTGTGTGCGATCAAATTTGTCCAGAAATGGTGGAAGGATATATCGAATGCGGTCCAGGTATAGGTTGGGATTTCATTGTTGAGCAGATTGTGGGCATTACTTTTGTGGATTATTTCTATGGGCTTTGTAAATTTAGGACTTATTGTAATATCCATTCTGAAAATAGAACAACAAACAATTTATTTATAGTTTTAGTCCCTATTTTTGAATAAAACTGCTGGCGCGAATTCATATTCATAAAATGTCAATCAATCACAACATGTCACATGTCCCTTTAATTTGAAAATAGGAACTAAAAATGAAAACGAAATATTTGTTGTCCTATATCGATAATCAATATCGTTTCAAGTCCTAAAAGTGAATAATCTATGGTGAACACGAGACCTACAGGTACACCTGACAATTTCTCTCTAATCTTAAGGATCATCTTATCTCATCTAGACTCTAGTGCGGTCCAGTTGAAATATTTTGTGAAGCATAAGGAGATGACGGATACTATGGACAATATTGTCTCTCTCTTTACGTCAATTGTGGTATCAAGATAGGTTGGATGACCTTATTGATTGAGGAAGTGGCATCATGATGTGTTTGTATACCCGTTTGGAGTTGATGTGTCGACAAGGCAGTCTACATGGCATTTTATTTTGGTCATCAAAAGTGAATGGATTCACTTGAATCCTTCACGTAAATTTCATTTTATTAATGTATTTTAGTTAAATGCAATCTAATTTTGCATCCTTATTAATTCAATAGGTTATTTGGGTCTTGACCCCTATTTATTATTAATTATTGAGTCAAACACTCACTATCTTTTATTTTTGGAGTTTGACCGCCAAACTAACACTTACCCTTAGTTTATGGTTACTCACTCTTTTAGACACTTGTCAACCACCAATATATAATACGTATATATATTATTCATAATTGAACATTCTTTTTATTAAAAAAAATATATTTATAAAGAAGTTAACAAATAGCTTTCTAATAAAAAAAGTTTCGACTATTTAAAAAGTTGTTTTGACTATTTTAAAAGCTATTTTATATAAATAAAAAGAAGTTTTGACTATCCAAAAAAATTATTTTTTTATAAAAGAATGTTTTTAAAAATAAACTGTTTTTATATAATTTTTTTATAATTAACAATTATGCATTATTAAACTTTTTTTTATTAAAAAATTGTATGCTATTATTAAAAACTCTACATTATTTATTTTTTTAACATAGTTTTTCATTTTTTATAAAACTGTTAAAACGATATAGAAAATAAAAAAAAATTATAAAATGATTTTTTCAATAAGGAACTTTTCTTTTAAAACAAATTTTATTGGGAAAAAAAATGTTTTTAACATTTAAAAAAAATGTTTTAACAGTTTTTCCCAGTTTTTGTTCATAGAAAACAATTTAAAAAGTTTTTTTTATATAAAAATAGAGATAAAATTAATCTTTTAAATAGGGTACAATAAATAAGATACCTTTTTTTTTAATAATAAACAATTTAATAACTTTTAGTTGTTTAAAAAAAAAAAAATTATATAAAACCTGTTTTTTAGAAAAACATTTCTTTATAATTTTTTTTTAAAGTCAAAATAGTTTTTTTTCTATAAAAAAACAAAATTTTAAATAGTCAACATTTTTTTTAATGAAAAAGCTATTTTTAAATTTTTATAAAACATTTTTTTGAAAAATAAATGTGACACCCCGCCTAATTAAATACCGGACGATCACTCCTTTATTAAATTAAAATCAAGGTGAACAGTTGGTTCATTCTTAGCATCACTGTCGTAAAAATAACTTTTCCAAATTTAACACCCTATTTAATTTAGCTAAGTGTCAAAACCATTTTTTTAAACATTACTTTCCAATTTTATTTATTTATTTTATTAAACAATAAATCCAATAATTTAACATTTAACAACCCAATCCCAGCATTTAAAACTTAAAGTAAAACATACATGCTGAATAAATCCCAAAGTAACAGTACTAGAAATAACTGAAATACAAATGTCCCAATAAAACAGATAAATAGTGGAAAAGGCGACACATGCCCAATAAGGACAATGATAGAAGTGGAATCAAGTAAATGAAATCGTCTAAGCAAATGGCCTGCAACTCCCACCTAAGCTGCAGCACGTTCCTTCCAAGGGATCCTAAACAAGACGCCCCTATGGCTGGGCACCTGTAATATATACATATATATACAAGAGAGAAAGAGGAATAGAAACGGGTCAGAGCCCGATAGTGTATATGATTTAAAAATTCGTTTAACAAGTATTTAAATTGATACAGGATAATGCAGCAACATATTAGTGCGACACTCTCTTGAGAAATTCTCGCCTCTCTTCTAATGTGCACTCCTATCGCACTAACCTTCCCAATGGTTTATCTCATCATATATCACACTATCCTTCCCCAAGGATTTAACTTATCTTAGGTGACTCTCAAAATTTGAGATTTAACAACATCATGGTTTAAAAATGATGATTTCATTTAGTACAAAACGCTCATTTTAACTTTATTGATTCATAAAGTTTTTTCAATATCATATTATACTTTTCAAAACAAGTATTTTCAATTTGAGTCATTATACATGTCTTACTTACCATAACACAGTAGGCAATTTCTCATATTTCAGAAGTTCATATATATATTAAATACTCGTATAATATATATATTCTAACAGCACCCCACATAAAATTTTATGGTGCGGGCATACTCTGCTATCCAATCCCCGTATCAATCGTACTAAAGGGAATACAAGTTCGGAATCACTCTCGAACTGTATAAATACATACACAAACAATATTGAGGCGAAGCATAATTTTCAAGTCCAAGACGTCAGTACATACCCTCACGTCTCTTAGGACCGTGACTACCGATTCGATAGCCTGTACCTAGGATTTCTATCTTCTAGGGTACGAGTCAATATCCCCCATAAGGCACACGAGATAAGATCGTCCCAGCGTGGAAACCTCAGGGATAGCAAGTAGCGCGGGCATAATTTTCACAAATATATAATATATGCATACACAATCATATAAATATACCACTTTTATTATATCAATTTAGGTTTATCCAATAACCCACATTCACAACATTTATCCTTATTTTCCCATTATTATTTATCAAGTATAATGGTTCGTTTCTAACTTTAATTCGAAGGGTTTTTCCAACTTAATACGTAACCCTCATGGACTCTATTCTTCCAAATGTACAATTCAGTAGATATCCATTTATGTTCCAAGGTAACTCTCTTACGTGTCTCTCCCCTTTAACATATACTTACATTATCCCTTATGCAAAATATCCCAAAAATATAGATTTCCCCTTACATTAAAGAATTTTGAATTTTATTTTCAAAGATGAGAATTTCAAACGGTTTCAAAATCGAAATTAAAATGGAGTTTTAATTGAATTTTTATTATCTCTAAGAGTCCTCAAAACATAAAACTGTCTAGCAAAAAAATATATTAAAAAATATTGAACGGTCTGATTGAGCTGAATTTTTTAGCTTCCTCTCGTCTTCAGCTAATTCTCTGTAAAATTTCATCCAATTCCAACGGTCCGATCGTCCGGAATAAATTTTTTTTAGTGTTTGTATTTGATTAGAACTCTTTTCTTAATCAAACTCTTAATCCTTTACATGACAAAGGGTTTCCAGAATATCATATAAATCATCACTACATGAAAATTTCCCATCTCAAATTGGGTTTTTCTTCCATAAATCTCATCCTAATAACTCCTAAAGTAATATGGATGATGCATCAACGAAATAAGCAAGATAAACACTTGCCTGAGATTTTCAGAAATCTGGTTTAGTGTTGAATTTGGTGTGGTTGCGTTCCCCGTCTCGCGATCTACGCGTTGGCGGTGGCGGCGGTGCAAACGGGTGAGTTTTGAGCCTTGGAATGCCTTGAGAGCTCTCTCCTCTCCTCTCCAATGGCCGTTCTAGTGTTTTGAGTTATCTAACCCTAGGAGATAATCTAAACATCTGATATAATCCCTTTAATTTTCGTGGGTTTAATTACCCAAAAATACAAAATGACTAAAATGCCCTCCCGGAGTACTAATTAGGCCTAAAAACGCCCCGTGACCCAAATCAAACTCCCGGGTATACTTTTCTGAGTATCTCGACCCTTCCGGACGCGTTGGCGTACTCAAAACGACCATACGAACAACTTATAAAATATTTACTTTTATTTATCAATATTTAGTCCCGACGCGACACGAGCGCGTCCCGACTGAAATTTCTAAAATTATCATTTTATTCACTCGTGACATTTAATATGGCCACTATTATATATTACTTTGCTCATTAGTAATATTCAACAAATTTTCCCATAATTACTAACTCTCATCACGTTAATAATTATAACATAATTAATTTTTGGATTTTTATTAAATAATTAATTCACATTAAATTTAATAAATCCCCAAATTAATAGAACATAAAAATATGGGGTATTACATACTTCCCCCCTAATAACGGAATTTCGTCCCGAAATTCGGAAAATAAGGCATACCTGGTAAGAACAAATCTGGATATCTCTCGCGCATATCGGCCTCGCGCTCCCAAGTGGATTCCTCCACATTATGATGCTCCCACTGGACCCGTACAAGTGAAACTATCTTCGACCTCCTCTCACTATAGTCTAGGATAGCCACCGGTCTCTCCTCGTAAGAGCTGTCAGGCTGCAAGTCTATCTCATCTATCGAGATGTGAGTATGGGCCATATCATCCCGAAGATACCGTCTCAACGACGAGATGTGTAATACATCGTGAATGCGATGTAAATGCTCTGGTAGTCCCAATCTGTATGCTACCGGCCCAATCCTCTCGATAATGGAAAATGGTCCCACGTACCTCGGGTCCAATTTCCTTTTCTTCCCGAACCTCATCACTCCCTTCATAGGAGATACACGCAGTAACACTTGGTCACCCACATTAAACTTACGGAAGAACCGTTTCGCATCGGCATAGCTCTTCTGCCTGTCCTGGGCTACTCGAATGCGACTCCTAATCATCTCAATCCTCGCGGAGGTTTCCTGAATCACCTCTGGTCCTAGAAACTTGTTATCCCCCACCTCGAGCCAACAAGTTGGAGAACGACAAGGCCTGCCATACAAAGCCTCAAATGGAGCCATACCAATCGTAAACTTATAAGAGTTATTATAAGCAAACTCTACCAGTGGAAGATGTGGCTCCCAACCTCCTCCAAAATCAAGAACACACATGCGTAGCTTATCCTCTAACATCTGATTAGTACGCTCTGTCTGTCCATCTGTCTGTGGGTGATAAGCTAAACTCAACTTCAACTCAGTACCCATAGCCTTCTGAAAGCTTTCCCAAAAACGTGACACGAAAATCGTGTCTCTATCTGACACGATATTCAGGGGCACCCCATGTAATCTGACAATCTCAGCAATGAACATCTGAGCATACTGACCTGTGGTATAATCTGTCCGCACCGGCAGAAAATGAGTCACCTTGGTCAAACGGTCTACAATCACCCAGATGGAGTCGTGGCCCCGCTGTGATGTAGGCAACCCTGTAATAAAATTCATGAAAATACTCTCCCACTTCCACGCGGGTACTTCCAATGGCTGAAGCAATCCTGACGGTTTCCGATGGTCCACCTTCACTAGCTGGCAGGTAGAACACTTGGACACGAACTCAGCAATGTCCTTCTTCATCCTACTCCACCAGTATTGCCTCCTCATATCCTGGTACATCTTATCTCCTCCAGGATGTACTGCAAATTTGGACCCGTGAGATTGGGTCATCACTGCATGACGCAATTCTGCCCCTTCTGGAACCACTAATCTCCCATTAAACCTCAAACCCCCATCAGAACTAACAGAATAGGACTTAGCACCCTTGGCTAAAAGTCGTACAATCTGTTCCTGGCAAAACGGGTCTGTGGTTTGGGCCTGTATTACCCTCGTAACAATCTCGGGTGTGGTTGTCATAACAGATATAAAGGAACGGGCTACTGCGTCCTGGTGACCCAACTCCTTCCACTTCGCTTTCCAGACATCCGCTACCTCATTTACCGGTCTACGGCTCAACGCATCAGCAACTACGTTGGCTTTCCCCGGATGATACTGTATGTCGAACTGATAGTCCTTCACAAATTCTAACCATCTGCGCTGACGCATATTCAGCTCTCGCTGAGTGAACAGGTACTGCAGTGACTTGTGGTCTGTGAACAAACGGAACTTCTCCCCCAATAAATAGTGTCTCCATATCCGCAGTGCAAAAACGACCGCTGCTAACTCCAGGTCGTGGGTGGGGTAATTTTTCTCATGCGGCTTAAGCTTGCGGGAGGCAAAAGCTATAACCTTCTCTTCCTGCTGAAGTACTCCCCCAAGTCCCCGTAAAGAGGCATCGGTGTAAACCAGGTACTCCACACCCGGCTTCGGTAAAGCAAGGACTGGTGCTTAAGTAAGCTTGTCTTTCAGCTCGTCGAAAGCCAATTGACAAGCATCATCCCAAACATATGGTACCCCTTTACGAGTCAGGTTCGTCAATGGACCCGCTATTTTGGAGAATTCCCGAATGAATCTCCTGTAGTATCCGGCTAACCCCAAGAAACTACGCACTTCCGTCGGTGTCGTGGGCTGTCCCCACTCCCTCACCACTGACACTTTACTCGGGTCAACTGCTATCCCCTGTTCAGAAACAACATGCCCCAAGAACTGTACCTCTCGCAACCAAAATCCACACTTCTCGTACTTAGCATACAACTGATGCTCTCGTAAAGTCTGAAGAACCAGGCTCAAGTGCTCGGCATTCTCCTCTTCGAAGTGTGAATATATCAAAATGTCATCTATGAAGACGATGACAAACTGATCCAAGAACTCTCTGAATACTCGGTTCATTAAGTCCATGAACACGGCTGGAGCATTTGTGAGACCAAATGGCATCACTCTGAACTCGTAAGACCCATATCTCGTCAAGAAGGCAGTCTTTGAAACATCCTGCTCTCTAATACGTAGCTGATGGTACCCCGACCTCATATCTATCTTCGAAAAGAAAGTTGCTCCTCTCAGCTGGTCGAACAGATCATCGATTCGAGGCAACGGATACTTATTCCGTATCGTGACCTTGTTCAACTCTCGGTAGTCCACACATAACCTCAGTGAACCATCTCTCTTCTTCACAAACAAGACTGGAGCGCCCCAAGGTGAGGTACTCCTGCGAATGAAGCCCTGACCTAACAGCTGTTCTATCTGATCTCGTAACTCTCGCATCTCCGCCGGAGCCATACGGTATGGAGCGCGTGCTATAGGTCTCGTATCTGGCAATAAATCTATGACAAAGTCTATCTCTCGACTGGGGGTAGGCCTGGTATCTCCTGGATTACATCAGAATACTCACAAACGACTGGGATCGAGTCTAAAGGAATCACAACCTCCTTAGAGGCATCCTACTCTATATAATACAAATGAGCGGTCGAACCTCCCTCTAGGCGAGGCATCGCCACTACAAACATCTCTTTCCCCGGAATGGCAAAAACAATTCTCCCACCGAAGCAATCAATCATGGCTCTATAAGCTGCGAGCCAATCCACACCGATAATAACATCATGCTCATGCATATTTAAGACTAACATGTCTGCAGGTAATACCAAACTACCAATCTCTACCCCCACTCCCAGGCATATAAATAAGATAAGCGACTCACTCCCCAGTGGTGAGTCTACACACGTCACTGTGCTCTCTGCTATGGCTAACAACCCTAAGGCCTTCACAAAATGCGTAGCTATAAAACAATGCGTCGCCCCAGTATCAAACAAAACCCGACCCATAGTACCATGGATAGGAAACATACCCTCAATCGCGGGTGGTGCCTGTGGAGCTTCTGCCTGGTGGACGTTATAGACACGTTCGTACTGTAACTGCCCCTGCTGCACTGGAGCTACTGGAATGGCTGGTAGGGCTGGCACCTGGGCTGGAGCTGGGAGGGCAGCTGGAAAAAGTGGTCTCTGTGGCTCATTACAGGCACCCTTCTGCTGTGGGGCCCTATTACCCTCTGGGCAATCCTGGCGCTTATGACCATGCTTGCCGCATACAAAACACCGGCCTCTAAAGTTACCTCCCTTCTTACCCTGCTGACCACTGCCCTGCTGGCCGTTACCTCCCCGCCACTGGCCCTATTGGCCCTGATTAGCACGCTGTTGGCCCTGTTGATTGGGCTGGCCCTGCCTATAACCCCCAAATCCCTACCTGGAATCACCTGAACGGAATCGCTTAGCAGGGTCCCCCTGATGGGAACTCTGCTCTTTCTGACGAGTCTGTCCATGAGATGGGGCCCCACTAGCACTACTACCCCCGGTCCTGCCCTGCTGGCTGGACTCTCCTACTCTCCTGCTTCCCCGCAGATGGAAGCGGTGATCCTGGCAATGTAGTAACGCAGCATTGAGTACATCAGTGAAAGTACTCAGAGATGAATTCCCTATAAGATGCTGACGGATCTTCCAAGCTAACCCGTCCACAAACAACATTATCTTCTTACTATCAGTAGGTGCCTCATCTGGCACTATGGTGAGAAGTCTCGTGAACTCCTCCTCATACTCAGCAACAGTAGAGTACTCCTGTTTCAAATTCAGTAATTTCCGCCTCATCTCAGTTTGCACGGCGGGTGGAAAGTACTTGCGGTCAAACCGCTCCCAGAACGACTGAATAGGGATCGTGTCCCTCTCCTCCAAGGTGGTAGTGGACTCCCACCACTGCAAAGCGGCCTCCACCAGTTTAAAGGAAGCCAATAACTGCCTTTGCACGTCGGTGCACTCATACATACGAAGATGCCACTGGATGTCTTTCTTCCATTGGCTGACAGTGACGATATCTGAGCTACCAGAGAACTCAGGGGGATACGCCTTCTGAAAAGTGTCCCTAACCTTCTCCCATGCAGATGGAAGCTGTGCTGGTACTGGCGCCACTGCCTGAATCTGGGGTGGAGCCTGCTGAACCACCGCTAGCGCGGCATTCACCGCTTGAGCAATAATGGCGGTTACTTCATTAGCATTCATAGTGCCTTGTGCCGGAGCTGCTGGCTGCTCGGCCTGGGCACGCCTATCCTTCGGTGCACGTCTCAGAGGCATCTGAAACGTGAAGAAGTTTATTAGTCTCCTGTCATTATCAAATCCCAAATGGCTGGAGACATAAACGTAAAAGCAGGAATACAACAATCCTAAAAATAGGGCTCTATAGCAAAAACGTTAAGCGTAAAGTTAAAATAAGCCGTACAAATCCTATGGACACTAGAACCTGATGCTCTGATACCACCTGTGACACCCCGCCTAATTAAATACCGGGCGATCACTCCTTTATTAAATTAAAATCAAGGTGAACAGTTGGTTCATTCTTAGCATCACTGTCGTAAAAATAACTTTTCCAAATTTAACACCCTATTTAATTTAGCTAAGTGTCAAAACCATTTTTTTAAACATTACTTTCCAATTTTATTTATTTATTTTATTAAACAATAAATTCAATAATTTAACATTTAACAACCCAATCCCAGCATTTAAAACTTAAAGTAAAACATACATGCTGAATAAATCCCAAAGTAACAGTACTAGAAATAACTGAAATACAAATGTCCCAATAAAACAGATAAATAGTGGAAAGGGCGACACATGCCCAATAAGGACAATGATAGAAGTGGAATCAAGTAAATGAAATCGTCTAAGCAAATGGCCTGCAACTCCCACCTAAGCTGCAGCACGTTCCTTCCAAGGGATCCTAAACAAGACGCCCCTATGGCTGGGCACCTGTAATATATACATATATATACAAGAGAGAAAGAGGAATAGAAACGGGTCAGAGCCCGATAGTGTATATGATTTAAAAATTCGTTTAACAAGTATTTAAATTGATACAGGCCAATGCAACAACATATTAGTGTGACACTCTCTTGAGAAATTCTCGCCTCTCTTCTAATGTGCACTCCTATCGCACTAACCTTCCCAATGGTTTATCTCATCATATATCACACTATCCTTCCCCAAGGATTTAACTTATTTTAGGTGACTCTCAAAATTTAAGATTTAACAACATCATGGTTTAAAAACGATGATTTCATTTAGTACAAAACGCTCATTTTAACTTTATTGATTCATAAAGTTTTTTCAATATCATATTATACTTTTCAAAACAAGTATTTCCAATTTGAGTCATTATACATGTCTTACTTACCATAACACAGCAGGCAGTTTCCCATATTTCAGAAGTTCATATATATATATATATATTAAATACTCGTATAATATATATTCTAACCGCACCCCACATAAAATTTTATGGTGCGGGCATACTCTGCTATGCAATCCCCGTATCAATCGTACTAAAGGGAATACAAGTTTGGAATCACTCTCGAACTGTATAAATACATACACAAACAATATTGAGGCGAAGCATAGTTTCCAAGTCCAAGAGGTCAGTACATACCCTCACGTCTCTTAGGACCGTGACTACCGATTCGATAGCCTGTACCTAGGATTTCTATCTTCTAGGGTACGAGTCAATATCCCCCGCATAATTTTCACAAGTATATAATATATGCATACACAATCATATAAATATACCACTTTTATTATATCAATTTAGGTTTATCCAATAACCCACATTCACAACATTTATCCTTATTTTCCCATTATTATTTATCAAGTATAATGGTTCGTTTCTAACTTTAAGTCGAAGGGTTTTTCCAACTTACTACGTAACCCTCATGGACTCTATTCTTCCAAGTGTACAATTCAGTAGATATCCATTTATCTTCCAACGTAACTCTCTCTTACGTGTCTCTCCCCTTTAATATATACTTACATTATCACTTATGCAAAATATCCCAAAAATATAGATTTCGCCTTACATTAAAGGATTTTGAATTTTATTTTCAAAGATGAGAATTTCAAACGGTTTCGAAATCGAAATTAAAATGGAGTTTTAATTGAATTTTTATTATCTCTAAGAGTCCTCAAAACATAAAACTGTCTAGCAAAAAAAATATTAAAAAATATTGAAGAGTAATGATACACACACCGAAAAATTACCCCAAAATTACCGAAATTGTGCTTTAAGGGGTTGTGCCCTGGCGGGACCCACGCCATAGTACAATACCTTTAAAGCACATTCGGTAATTTTTCGGTACCCAATTTCCGTGCATACATCATTTTTCAATATTGAATGGTCCGATCGAGCTGAATTTTTTTCTGTAGCTTCCTCTCGTCTTCAGCTAATTCTCTGTCAAATTTCATCCAATTCCAATGGTCCGATCGTCCGGAATAAATTTTTTTTAGTGTTTGTATCTGATTAGAACTCTTTTCTTAATCAAACTCTTAATCCTTTACATGACAAAGGGTTTCCAGAATATCATATAAATCATCACTACATGAAAATTTCCCATCTCAAATTGGGTTTTTCTTCCATAAATCTCATCCTAATAACTCCTAAACTAATATGGATGATGCATCTACGAAATAAGCAAGATAAACACTTGCCTGGGATTTTCAGAAATCTGGTTTGGTGTTGAATTTGGTGTGGTTGCGTTCCCCGTTTCGCGATCTACGCGTTGGCGGTGGCGGCGGTGCAAACGGGTGAGTTTTGAGCCTTGGAATGCCTTGAGAGCTCTCTCCTCTCCTCTCCTCTCCAATGGTCGTTTTAGTGTTTGAGTTATCTAACCCTAGGAGATAACCTAAACATCTGATATAACCCCTTTAATTTTCGTGGGTTTAATTACCCAAAAATACAAAATGACTAAAATGCCCTCCCGGAGTACTAATTAGGCCTAAAAACGTCCCGAGACCCAAATCAAACTCCCGGGTATACTTTTCTGACTATCTCGACCCTTCCGGACGCGTTGGCGCACTCAAAACGACCATACGAACAAACAGTGGCGGGTCCAGGATTTTAGTCCAACTGGGGCGAAATCGATTCAAATTTTTTTTAATGACACTAATAAATAATCAACACATAAAAACCAACAATTGATAAAACATAAATACTTAATATGCCAAAATTTCATATTGATCCGTACATAACCAGTAATTCAAAATACAAAGAGATTTTTTACAATATTCCCCTACGTGGCTTCATATTCTGAAAATGTTGAATAATATCTTCCGTATCAATATTTTTGAAAATATCCTGTTCAATGTACGTCACCAAGCAGTCATTGTAAAATCATCTCTCATTCGGTTACGTAATGTACTCTTAACGATTTTCATTGCGGAAAATGCTCTTTCCACGCTTGCAGTTGCAACCGGCAATGTCAAGGCAAGTTTTATAAGCAAGTACACTAATGGAAATAACCGATCCCTATACGTTTCAACCATTTTTTGAGCAAGAGCACCAATCGCTTTCAAATCTTTGAATTCATCATTATCACGCACGCTATAAATATAATTTTCGAGTTGTTCCCCAATGACTGTGAGTTCAATGGAATCAAAATCATTCGGATAAAATTCTGCAAATCGAACTGATCTTGTCGCATCAAATTTGGAGAAGTTCATACTTGGATCAAGACATGTCATACATAAAAGTAACTCTGTATTCACCTCATTAAACCGATGGTTCAACTCCTAAAGTTGCATATCTATCACCGAATAGAACAATTCAACACGATAGTGGTGAAGATTTGTCCTCTCTTCGACATTTCGACCTGATCTTCCACCGGTCATAAAACAATCCTCCATATTTATGATTATAATGTCATGCGTACTACAAAAGGATGATACTACTTTCAACAATTGATCCCAATCATTTTTTGTAAACGCATTTTAGCTATTTTAGCAAGATCCATTGCATTCACAATATCTTGATCCCTTCGTTGTAGTGATTGCGACAAATCATTGGTAATCCCCAAAATTGCTTTCATTAACTGCAATTTGAAAACAAAATCAAAGCACTGCAAAGAGCTAATCATATCATATGCTTCTATTCTCTGAGTCCCTACCATCAACTTGAACCACCTCAAGAACACCAATCACAGAAGAGAACAAATGATCTAAACTCAAAAGTGTACCATAATGTGAACCCCACCTCGTGTCCCCTACCCGTGTGAATGCTTCTTCTTGATTTAAATCACGACCCGTCTCTCGATCACCATTGTATATTCCTTCAAGTATATCATCATATTGTTTCATCCAAAATATATCTCTACGCTTGCAAGATGCTCCAACAACATTAGATAAAATTGAAACTTTGTGAAAGAAAGAACCAATTGCGTTATGATTGTTTGCGACCGCTACTAATGCCAACTGTAGCTGATGAGCAAAACAATGAACGTAATAAGCTGAACTGTTTTCCCTTAGAATCAAACTCTTCAGCCCATTGAACTCCCCTTTCATGTTGCTCGCCCCATCATAACCTTGCCCACAAATACTTGACATACTCAGCCCATGTTTCAAGAGAAGTGACTCCAGGCTTGCCTTAAGTGTTAAAGATGTAGTATCAATAACATGTACAATGCCAAGAAAACGTTCAACCACATAGCCTTTTTTGTTCACATTGCGTAAAGTCACTGCCATTTGCTCTTTCACAGAGATGTCACGGGACTCGTCAACTAGTATGGAGAATACCTCATCCCCAATATCTTTAATTATGACTTTAGTGGTCAAATAGGCGGCGGCATTAATGAGCTCTTTCTGAATTGATGGAGCTATCATTTGGTGGTTTTCGGGGGCATTTTTCAAAACAACTTTGTTTATAGCTTCATTTTGCTCGGCAAGGAACTGTAAAAGTTGTAAAAAATTACCCCGGTTAGATGACCCCACAGATTCATCATGCCCTCGCATCGCCAAACCTTGGCGTAGTAAGTACTTGAGGCAATCCAACGATGCAATAAGACAAATTCGATAATCAACTCTTGTCTTTTCGGAATGGTTAGACAAAGACACTTCAATGTGTTGATCTTGTTTCATCAAGTCATCACAAGCATTCATGCATTTGTTATGAATACTTAAGTGGGGACCAACATGATCTTTAAACATATGTTTCTTTTTCCAATTTGAAAAGCCTCCACTAACAAATACACGACCACCCCCTTCCCCCCCTGTATTTGGTCGGAACAAATAGCAAAACAAACAAAACGCAGCCTCCTTTGCCACACTATACTCTAGCCACCTTCCAAACTCCTCAAACCATGACGGAATAAATCTACGTCTATCATTTCCAATTTGTATCCATGGAAAATTATGATTTTTTGGCTGACAAGGGCCCCTAGTAAGATAGGTTCGACGAACTAACTCCATTTGTTTAGAATCACCATATTCCGATATAGATTTTCTCAAACCGGAATCTGATGGTAGTTTATCCAAATTGACAGCAATATTTGGTGAGTATTGAGATTGTACGGTTTGTGCCACAATTTGGGGTAGATTGTCGGACTCCGCATTAAAAGTGGGAGATGATTGAACCTCAGATTCGGATACGATTGGTGCGTTGTCTCCTCTTTTTCCCTTAAAAAATTTCTCCATAGATTCCCTAAATTTACAAATTTATTTTAATTTCATATAAATAACATAAAAATTTAATTTCATATAAACAACACAAAAATTAACATAAAAATTTATATAAATTGACACATATAAATTTACATATAAACAACATATAAATTAACATAAAAATTTTCATTAATTTACACATATAAACAGATTATATAGACAAAAGAAATTTAATTTCATTTTAGTATAAATAATTTCATATAAATTTTAATAAACAGATATTAATTTACAAATTACACATATAAACATATTTTGGTGGTGGTCCGATGGGGGGAAATATGCCTGGAGCAGCAAGTGGCAGGTGGCAGCAACCGTTGGTGGTGGTCCGGTGGAGGAGAGGAGAGCAGGCGCCGACAGCAGCAAGTGGCAGGGGGCAGCAGCAAGTGGTGGTCCGGTGGAGCCTCCGGAGGCAGGGGCGGCAGCAAGTGGTAGCGTAGCACAGCGCAGCTGCGCCTGCGCAGGAGGTGGGGAGAGGAGAGATTCCGGGAGAGAGAGAGCGGAGGCGGATCCACCCTGTGGATCAGGGGCAGCGGCGGCTGCGGCGGTGGAGTGTGGAGTGTGGAGGGAGAGAGAGCAAAGAGGGTTTCAATTTTTTAGGTTTAGAAATCTTTTTTTCTTTGGTTCGTTCGACCGACTGCAAAGGTAAGGTTTGTTTGTTTTAAGTTATGTTTTTATTTTATGTTTATTACAAAGTATCCCCTTAACTTTGAAACTAATTAAAAGAAACCTCCAAGTTTAATTGTTTACCAAAAAATCCTTAAATTTTTTTTTTAACAAACTGAACTGGGGCGGCCGCCCCGCTTCGTCCTGGGGTGGATCCGCCCCTGCGAACAACTTATAAAATATTTACTTTTATTTATCAATATTTAGTCCCGACGCGACACGGGCGCGTCCCGACTCAAATTTCTAAAATTATCATTTTATTCACTTGTGACATGGCCACTATTATATATTACTTTGCTCATTAGTAATATTCAACAAATTTTTCCATAATTACTAACTCTCATCACGTTAATAATTATAACATAATTAATTTCTGGATTTTTATTAAATAATTAATTCACATTAAATTTAATAAATCTCCAAATTAATATAGCATAAAAATACGGGGTATTACAATAAAGTGTTATTTTTTTTATAAAAAGAATGTTATATTTTCTGGGGAAAGTGTCCATGTCTTGTTCGTAGGGGATCGATGTTGGCGATAGCGCATCGGGTTTCCAGTATCCCCCCCCTCCCCCGAGTAACATGGCATGCCAACACATGTTGTTGGAGGAGATCTGACACACCCCAACCCAGTTACTTATAATTAAGTTTGAAAGTCAAAGTGAGTCAAACCATGATTAATTTAACCAAACCATACACAAGAGTTTTAATTTCAGAGTCATCATTGTAAATCCATATAACTGAAAACCTTTTTACAACATCAGAGTAGTCACACTTATACAAACTCGCTTGAAGGAAAATTTAAATTAATTACATCATTTACATTTAAACAAAATCTTTGTTTCTCCCATTCCTAGCTAACCCAATCCGACTTCCTAGATTTGGCAGTGACATGGCGTTTCCTGAAAAATGTGAACATATAATTCATGAGCAAAATAGCCCAGTGAATGCATCACTACTATACTACTGCATAAATTTAAATGCAATAAATCATGTCCATATAATTATGTATTAACTTATCCGGCTCATTCATAATGAATGACCAACTTTTTCGAATCATGATTCACATATCCAGTCTAAATAGACAATTCTCCCTCATTCCTGGTCGAGGAGTAACCCCTTGTCATTAATAGACAAATCTCCCCCATCCCGGGTCGGGGAGTAACCTCCCATTTCGGTAAATCGAAATGAACAATTTCACATTCATAACATTATGATCATATTCGTAATAGTATACAAATACATCATTCCAGTGAGTACACTCACCTTGGTTAACAACTATATATTCAGGTTTCCTTCTGGTGGAGCTGAACTGGGTTGATTAGATCTTACACATGTCAATCCAACTAAATCAGTACTAAACCTCAATCATAAATATTATCCTAACATAATTATGTAACTTTCCATGACTATACAGCAACAATATAATTCCAATTAAGTCACATTCTATAAAACATAAGTAAAGGCAAAACAATGATATACATGTTGATAAAGTTACGGACATTCAACCGTAGGAAATACCTTATAAGTAATTTTTAACCAAAGTTAAATAAACATGAAATTATACTTCTCATTGTATATACATATGAAACATGTACTCAAAGTACCCTTTGTAAGGACGAAATACAAACATTCATTCAAGGGGTATCCAGTATGGCCTGAAATTATTGTCCTACATACTTAACCATCCTATATTCCTAAATTGTACAAACACAGGGGTCCAACCTTATCAATATGAAAACATATATGAATATACTTTCCAGTACAAGTGATGGTGTAGTTTTTCAAGCCTCCTAGAGCAAGTTATGACTATTTCTTTATAACACAAGAAATATGCCCTACAAGGTCCTCTATTGTTCCTTCAACTTTCAAGAATTTTCATAATTTTTCTACAGCATAACTTTCCATGATTTTAAACATACTTTCAGTAAAAATACTGAATAGTACAGAATTAAAGTTTCATAATATTTGGACTTCATTTGCTATCTCAAAAGCTTGACCAATCTCAGGGCATACCGAAATGAAATATACCAACAACAACTATATACCAACTTGCAACCATCACTAATGCCTAACCATAAGGAGTTAAATTCTAATTTTGGGATATGATATGAATATATGAGTCTATTTTCATATCCAATTGGAATTTATGAATTCCAGTAAGCACACAAAGATATATGCAAGTTTGAATAGAAATGGTTTCAATACAATGCAGTATGTCCTATAACACCACTTATCTCACATATGAACCAATACATATTATCACAAAGGAGGATGGAATTTTTATCAATAATTCACGATTTATATACTTTGAAATAAGTATAATAGAATATTAAAACAATATTAACACATAATTTTACCTTGAAAATACCTTAAGGACTTTATTGGAAATTTTTCCTAGCTTTTCCTTGTAATCTTTCTTCCTTAACTTCTACTTTCTCTTTCCTTAAGCTTAAATCTCTCAAAACTGAACCTATGGTTATATTTGCTTAACAAATAAGCTAAAGGGAGAGTTTTAAGTCGGCTAAGGCTGCCTCCCAAGCCAACCAATCAAATTAAACCATTTGGTTTAATAAAAGACAAATAACCACTTAAAGGGAATGGACAGATTTGCCCCTTGTTTGTAAATTCGGTATAACTCTTTACTCGGGCATTCATTTGATGATCCGTTTGTTGTGATACAAACCTTAACTCACATGTATACAACTATATATTTTTCACTTCAAGTCATTTATAATGTTATAAAGGTCAAAACTAGTCTCTAACAGGAACATTTCTACCGAAAACAACAAAATTTTGTGTTTGTTAATAATTCGACCTTTCATGATTTATGAAATTAGGATTATAATAAACATAATCACTTAACATTAGATATACTAATAGCACATTATTCATATCACATAAGATAAGTATGATTTAAATATAATTTATCATAATTATATTCAGGTTGTCACAAGATCACTCACCAAAAAGACCCTAAGTAATGGCCTAGTGACATCTATTACATAGATATGCACCTTGACTACAACACCTGGTGGAGAGAGTATAGTCAAATCTAATATTGACGTTGTGCGCATCGATAACATACGCCTAAAGCTACAAATCCCAACCCCTCACCAAATCACGGGTACCCTACGAAAACACCTCACCCCATGTTGCAACCTGAGATGGCACGAGGGCACATGTAAGAAGTGTACATGGGTTGGAGGATTAAGTTCCCATGACATGTTAGATTTGTACCAAAACATTACTTATATATTTGGTTTTGTTCATTTTAATTCTAGTTTGTTACAATTTTGATATTTGTTGATTTATATTATTGATGTAGGACGAGGCCCATAAGCGTTTGAGTCACTCTCACTAGGTCAATCACAATCTGAGAGAGACATTGTACACGAAGACACGGGATCAACACCACCAACTCTGGCAGACCCAAGGCACCTTGCGACAAACTATGGATGATTTTTGTGCTTCGCGTATTAACCGTGATTCGATAGGGTGGAGCATGATGCCTCTGATAGATGTACGAGGCAAATGATGAAACCTATGACTATTCAAAGTCATCAATTTATCGGAGAAAGCATATATCGAGCAAGATTGAACAGGGCAGCGGACCGTAGTTTATCTTTTCCTCTTTTTTATATATTAATGATATACCCCAAACATTTGTTTTATCTTTTCGTTCTAAATATTATGATTTTAATGCATATTGGTATGTTTTTATTTAATATTATTGTTACGTTGAACTTTTGAACTTATCAAACTGAATTTAATTTAAGATAATTACTTGTAATAAAAAAAGATAAATTACACTAACCTCTCTGAACTATAACAGTTTTGCAAATAATCCCCTAATTAAAAAAATCCAATGCAAAGCTCCTAAACTATTGAATTTTGACACCTAAAAAATATGTATAAAAATTAAACAATTTTTATGCATAAAATCATGTTTTTATCAACTCCTTTTTAATGATAACATGTTAGATATAAAATTCAATACTTTAGGAGGTTCTTTGTCAGATTTTTTAAATTAGGGGGCTATTTGTAAAATCGCTATAGTTCAGGGGCTTGATGTAATTTACCCTAAAAATTAAAATTAATTGAAACAATTTATTATTTTAAAAAACAACATTCTTATTCTCGTGATATTTCAATTGTCGTGTTACATCTTGTCGCAGCAAACTATAAGAGTTGCTCGCCCTATATTTGTTGATTTGGGGAGGATATAACAATTTTCCCCCATGCTCTCGAGTTTCAAAATGAGCAAAAGCATAAAGCAAAACAAAATATTGCTAATTATCTTGATGAATTGGAGATAGTCTAATGTTCCTAATTGATTGAGTTATGCCTCTTGATCTTCCTTGTTAGCGTTTAGTTTGATTATTCCCAAGAATCGGTGTTGCTAACGACAATTAATTACGATTTATAGAAAAATTAGAGTTTTATTCAGGGGAAGAAGAAGTGGGGGTATTTTGGTTAGAATATATAGTGTAAGTCTTTATTTTTAAAGTTTACTTTGACACTTATATTTTTTTAATGGTGTTTGTGGTTCATCTAAAATATGGGGGACTCATGATTAAGACTTGTTATTAATGACTCAATGGCTTGACAATTATACGTTGGTTGTTGTTTCAAGTTGTTAGGAATATTTTATCCTATTATTAATTTCAAAATTTTGAAATTTGGAATTAATTGTTGGATTTAATAAAAGAGGTTATTCTCCATAAAATAATATGCATAAAACACACAATATATTCGGCTAAATAGAGAATTTTTTTAAATTCCATTCAAGTGCAATTTCATCAAAGAAAGAAGAATTTGCTCGAGCAATTAATCAAGAACTCAAGATATGAAATTCCTCTTTAAACAAATTCAAAATCAATGGTGTTCTTAATCCATTATAGTGTAGGTACAACTTCTGAATTGCATACAGATTAAGATCTTGTTTTTAAGAACAAATTAATGTTGAAACTATTTTGTATTGTTCTTTATTCATTTTTCACATGTGGTATCAGGGCTTAGTATTTAGTATCTCATATTATTCCATTGTAAAGACTGCCTAATGCCATTATTGAACAAAATCAAAACTGCATGCTTATGACTTGTACATATTTTAGTGTCGTTTTCCTTGTGTTGCATAATTATAGCATGAAAAATGATTTTTTTATATGTGTTGGGACCTTCTGTGATGATTTGATTATGTCAGTAAATCTTTTCATAGTCGATTTTGTTAGCCTTCAGGGGATAAATTTTTTGGTGACCCTTGTCTAGCATAGTAGAAATCAAAGCCAACTTACTCGGAATTTTCTGAAACTTTGTATTCTGACAGAAAACGCCCTAATGATCAAAACTCATGACCTATAGTCATAACTAAACATGTTTTTTGGCCATCCGATATCATTTAAGCCCACAAACCCCCAAACTTTTCATTTTTGGAAATAAAGTACCTCATGCCCAGAAATTGATTTTTGAATTCAGCCAACAATTTTGAGATCCTCGGGCGATTTTCTACGTCCCTGTAGTGCTAACTCAAACTTTCTTTTTTTGGAAAAAAATCCCCAAATGTTATGTGTTCTTCCACAACAAGGGATGTTTTGATTGTTCATATATGTTTTAATTAATCTGTTTGAGTTGAATTGCGTGCCAAACATATAGGCCAATAGTTCATATGAGTGGATATCAAATGTATTATTGATTCATGTTTTTGAATATTAGATGAATGTTTTACTTGACTCTAAGATCTTATGACACCCCTCTTATTTAACTATCGGTTGATCAGTCATTTATTAAATTAAATCAGGATTTCCATTACTAACCATTACTAATCAGGATTTGGTTTATTCATAGCATCACTATCGAAAACCATATTAATTACTAACCAACTAAATGATTAAATAAACTGGTGATAAATTTTATCTTTCATTAAATAGATAAATAAGCAAGCGGAATAGATTTAACTAAATAATCCAAACACACCATTAATGAGTCTGAAATAATGATGAATAAATAAATAAGAAACTGGCCGAATAAACCATCAGCTATAAATCTAAATCCAACATAATAATTCAACAAAAAGATAAATAAATCCAAAATTGAATCTGAGAGTAAATTGGGTAACACGCCTTATACAAAACTATAACTGAATTGAGATCTTTAATCTAGGAAGGAAGAATATATGTGTATAATCAAATCTCCTCCATGAATCCGCATATGCCGCAGCAGCGTATCCCTGGAATAGAATTTCAAGTCTGGCATCCCTGTGGCTGAACACCTAAAAGGTTTTGAAAATATTTTACAGCAAGGGTTGGAACCCAAAATATTTTGAAAATATTTAGCAAGTCATTAAGATTGCAGTAATTAAAATGCATGAATGCTTTTCATATTTAAGCTAGTGTCTCACTCACTTGAGATAGTACTCACCCCATAGTTATTGTACACACAGTGTCGGCTCATGCCTTAGGCAGGTGAGGAGGCTGCCTAGGGCCTCACCATATTTAAGGACCCCTAATTTTAATAGTTATTTATTATATTATATTTAAATAAATACATTCATTGAAAAAAGTAAAAACTCTTCCTATTTTCAAGGCTATTAAAAATAACTCAATAAACAACTAAGCCCATTAAAAGTACACAATTCATTTCTTCTAAACTAACAATCCCTTCATTTCTTCTCTCTCTCTCTCTCTCTCCAATATCTCCACTAACGGTTCATCTCTTTTCTCTCTCTCTCTCTCTCTCCAAACTCAGCTCTCCTCTTTCTCATTCTATTTTGCTCATACAAAGAAAAAAAATTGCTCATCCAAAAAAAATCTGGTGGCACTATAAAACTTCTCTCATATAAGGTTTGTTTTTTGTTTTATATATATACTATATGCTATGTATATTATATTGTTAATATTATTATATATATTTTTTTTTACTTTTTGCTCTTTTTTATTTTATGAAATTGTTTAAACTTAAATGATTATTTTATTAATATGTTTTTACATGTTGATAGGTTGAAAGTGATTTTTTTTTCAATTGGAGAAGTTTGTTGTTCGGATAATCAGATTGAATATACATTGGCGTGATCAAGTTCTATTGTTCTATAATAATATTTGTTTGTTTACGTGAAATAATTAGAAGAAATTATATTTTAGCGGCTAGATTTACTTTTAATTTGTGAATATATTCATATTTGTCGCTAACTATATACATACATATGTCTACAAGAAAATATGAAAGCGGGTGTAAAAAAGGAGAAAAAAAAAAGAAAGAAAAGCAAATGGATTTATGCAATCTCAAAAAGGTGCTATGGAAAAATTTGTTGTGGGTAATAAAATAAATGAAACAAATAATTTAAATGAAAGCATAGTAAATGAACATGTGGAGATGTTAAATGAACTTGAAAAAAAATGAAACAATAAATTTTAATTAATTTATTTTATAAAAAAATTATTTAAAAAATGAAAAAAAGCAAGAAAAATAAATTTAATTAATTTATTTTATAAAAAAATTATTAAAAAAATGTAAATTATATTTAATATAATATAATAATTTTTACAATAAAAGGGCCCCATATTAATTTATAGCCTAGGACGCCGATTTTGCTTGAGACGGCCCTGTGTGCACACCTACCACTTCTCTTATAACCTCCCTAGCTATACTACCCTGTCTAACTAGCCTTGTTATAACTGCTACCTGAAATCTTACTCTATCCTGAGTAACTTTCTTCTAATGATTGATACGTTATTTCTCACATTAACTTAATTTATCATCTTCAGTTAACAATATAACAATTTTACTAGTTATATAAGTGATACCATTTTACTCTAGTTATTTCACCCGTATATAATTATCGACACTATTATATACGTATAACTATACTACACATCACACACATGTTGTATATTGTATCCATCCTCCCAAGTAAGAACTCATCGGATGCTTTCTCTAAAATGCTATCACCCCAGGTATACTCATCCACCCGGACACCCCGACACGGCTAGCTCCCGAATCAGTGAAAATTGAAATAAACGTAGCGGGGCGGTCATAGTTCCCCGGTTGTGAGACCGAATCATACCTAAAGCGTTTCACCCCCCAATAAAAATCACAACATATAAATATTGGACGCCTATAACCTGGGAATTATACTCGCCCTGCGTTCACTAGCTAGGGGATTCACCCACATCTCGCAACCTCCTGTGATAGCACTAGAGGGGTATGTATTTATAAAATATCTACACCGATATTAAAATAGCACACAATAATATATATATATATATATATATATATATATATATATATATATATATATACGGTGACTGTATTAGTGTGTGTGTTTATATATATATATATATAACTGGGTTTAAGAAAAATCACGACTTTAATTCCGAAATAGTATTCTTTGAGATAACACTTTTCCTCAAAATATAATACCTATATCATTCAATAAATTCGTAAAACCCAATTTATGTATCAACCCAACCCAAAAATAATGGATTTTATATACTATGATATGAATTGAAGACTGCAATTTAAATTGAAATCAAGTTAACCACTTGCCTTTTCTAATTCGTAGAGTCTGAGTTCCTTTGGTGTTGACGGTGATTCCACGAAGAACACAAAAATTCCCTCTTGATTTGGCTCCCAAATTCTCCCTCTTTTCTTCTTTGTAGAACTAGTGTTTTTCCTTTTGAGTTGTGTCTCACAAAACTCCTCTAACTTGGGTTGTATGATATTTTTCTATTAGAGTTGTGTTCACCCCAAACTCTCAAACTTAGGTCTTAATGTGTAAATCCAGAAATTATGCTCGTGGGCTAAGTTAAAATGGCCCAAACATCCCATTGTGGACGCGTTCATGCATAAAAATGACCTGAGACCCATATACTACCCCCAGCTAGACTTTTCTGACTGTTTCGGCCTATTCGGAATCAACCGTGTACTTAGAATTGACATCCGAATTACTTTACTAAAATTTTTATCTCGCCCTTAATATAGTCTATGTCCGACTCTCAGTCGAGATAAAGTAATACCACGTCACTATCATACGCTATGACGTAAATTAATAATTACTATTCACTTAGTAATTTATATTCCATAAATATTTACCATTTACTCTTTCGACTAATATTTAAATATATTCATAATAATTAATTCCATTAAATTACGATACACAAGCAATTTAAATTACCCGAATTAATTAAATATATAATGCTTAAAAATACAAGGTGTTACATACTTCCCCCCTTACAAGGAAATTTCATCCCCGAAACATATTCTCGGGCTTGGGGTTATTGGTTGGTTACGTTGTCCATTGAGAGAGATTTGGTTTATGTTCGATCTTATTTGGGTGATGTTAAACTTTCTGTTTGAATTTAAGGTAAGAAAATTTTGGGTGAATTTTGAGGACAAAATTCCCTTTGTAGATGGGAAGAATATAATACCACGTAATTTTGAGAGCATATTTATGAATATTTTATAAGATTTTAGTCGGAATATTTTATTTTAAATGAACTTTTTTTTATATTGCATTTAAAAATAATTTATTTTTGCTTGAAATCGAATCAAACATTTAATGGGCCACGTACCCCAGTTATGTTATTTATTTTTAGGGGCCATTGGATTGTTCCGAGGGTAATTAACAAGATAGTGAACGGTAGTCCATACCGTACTGTGGGAGATGTGGTGGGAATTTTTATATGGGATACTGGGTTGTGTAGTACTGCGGTGAAATCATTGGTGATGATTATATTATTGGATTTTTAGTTTGAGTGTCCATATTGCATACACTCTTGTATATGATGCACACACGCGAGTATGTGTAGTTAGATTGGCGCATTTATACGAGCTACTGAGTTTCTGGCTCACCCCTATACTTTGTTACGTTTCAGGTTTGGTGCGAGATGATATTTATGGTATCGTTGGGATTGGGAGCGGTCGTTAGAGGCTCTGTATATTTATTTTTAAAAGTTAAATGCACCGCACTGTTTATTGTAAATTGTTTTGTAAAAGTATATTTGAGATATAATGAGAAATTTTATTCAGTCGATTTATTATTTATGTTTTCACAAATTTATTCTCGATCTAAATGGTATCGTTTTATAAAAAAATTCTCTAATTTATCAATATTTTTAGTAGCACTTTTCGGGATGTTATAAAATGGTATTAGAGTAACAACCCGTAATTTTATCTGGTAATTAATTAAATTAATTAGGAATTCAAAAAGCTAGCTTAAAATACTCCTAATATGAGTATATATAAGTCTTGGGTCGTTTAGAAGAGTCCCCATAACATAAAACTCTCTAGGCTAAAAAATAGGGCCAAAATAAAAGTCTGGCTTCAGATAATTTGTTACAGTGTTAAAGTGTGACTAACTGTTTGTTACGGTTCTGGACCGTGGCTAATGGGCTATCTATTTTAGTTTTAATAGGATTTTAATGCCACTTAAATTCTCTAATCTTTCTCCACTTAAGTTAATACGGGTCAGGACTTTTCAAACATATTTTCACAACCTCTAAGAGTAGTAGACCCTTATAATTTTCACCTTCTTCGTCTTACAAACTCTAGTCCCAAAGTTATCAAGTTTCAACCCATGATTTGAAGGCTTATTTGGTGTTTTCTCGAGTTTGGGCTAAAACTAGTTTTTATTATTTTCGCGAGAGGAACGCAGTGGTATGATTAGAATTTTGAGGCAGAATCTTATGAGTTTCTTGTGATGATTTTAAGGTACGGGGTTTACGCAATATGCTCCTTGAATCTCTCGAGAGTAGTCATTTTCTTCCTTGTTTATTTGTACTCATATTGTTGATATCATGACGTTTATTGAAATCTAAAATATTGATTCGATTTGAGATATTGTATTTGTTAATGGGCATGGTGTCATAAAATTTCTATATGACACGAAGAATGGTCACTCGTCAATAGTCCAAAAGTCCAATATCCAGGATGAGGATTTACGAAGCTTAGGTGAGGTGAGGTGAGGCATGGTGACCTAATGATGTGTTATTGAGAAATTAAATTGGTATAATGCTCGAATTTCGCATTGGACTTGAATTCGGATTCGTATTATTGAATTTATTCACCGTTATTTTTTGAGCATCTACTCTTGTCGTATTGTGTACTTTTTCGTAATTTTCTTTTAGTGGCAGGTTAGTATGGATTTGGACGCTGCGGATTTTGGAGAATTTAGAGCACGACGTTGAGAGGATTTATTATTTTTATATATCTTGGTAGTGTAATTTATTTGGAGAGCTTAGTATTATAATTCGAGTGGCATTTAATTGTAATTATTTTGGAAGTGTAAATTTTGGATTCATTATATTTATTATGTGGAATATAAATGCTCTATACTAATTGTTGAGAATTTAGTTAGTTTTAATCGTAGTAGGACCTTTGTAAAACCCCGTGTAAAACATGAGGCGCTATTACGATTACAACTAAACTAAATCCTCAACGATTAGTGTAGAGCATTTATATTCCAAAAAATAAATATAACGAATCCATAATTTACACTTCCAAAATAATTACAATTAAATTCCACTCAAAAATAATACTAAGCTCCCCACATAAATTACATTGCCAAGCTATACAAAAATTAAATCCTCCAAACTTCATACTCTAAAATCCTCCAAAAATCCGTAGCATCCAAATCCATGCTAACTTGCCACTAAAAGAAAAATACGGGAAAGTACACAATATGACAAGAATAGATGCTCAAAATAATAACGGTGAATAAATACAACAATACGAATTTGAATTCAAGTTCAATGTGACATCCGTGCATTATACCAATTTAATTTTTCAATAACAGATCAATAGGTCACCGGGTCTCATCTCACCTCACCTAAGCTTCGTAAAGCCTCATCCTGGCTATTGGACTTTTGGACTATTGAAGGGTGACCATTCTCCGTGTTATATAAAAATTTCATGACACCATGCCCATTTACAAATACAATATCTCAAATCGAATCAATATTTCAGATTCTAATAAATGTCGTGATAACAACAATATGAGTGCAAATGAATGAGGAACAAATGACTACTCTCGAGAGATTTAAGGAGCATATTGCGTAAACTTCGTACCTTAAAATCGTCACAAGAAACTCATAAGATTCTACCTCAAAATTATGATCACACCACCGTGTTCCTCTCGCAAAAACAATCAAAACTCGTTCTAGCCCAAACTCAAGAAAACACCAAATAAGCCTTCAAATCATGGGTTGAGACTTGGTAAATTTAGGACTATGGTTTGTAGGAGGAAGAAAATGAAAATTAGAAGGGTCTAATGCTCTTAGAGGTTGTGAATATATGTTTAAAAAGACATAACCTGTATTAATTTAAGTGGAGAAAGATTAGAGAATTTAAGTGGCATTAAAATCCTATTAAAACTGAAACAGTACGCATGTTAGTCACGCTTTAAAGTCGTGACAAATAATCTGAAGCGGGATTTTTATCTTGGCCTTATATTTTAGCCTAGGGAGTTTTATGTTATGAGGACTCTTCTAAACGACCCAAGACTTATATATACTCATATTAGGAGTCTTTTAAGCTAGTTTTTCGATTTTCGAATTAACTTGATTAATTACCCGATAAAATTATGGGTTGTTACATACTTCGTCACTAGCACAGGAATTTCGTCCTCGAAATTTGACGAAGCATAATGGTCAAGATAAAATACGGTGCACAAATGCCTACCCATATAAACCATGATTAGGCACCCATACACCCAATCCTACCCGCATATTTCTCCACCCACTTTATCACGAATCACTATTCGATTCTATCTCTAAATGTCAGCACGACGTTTAAATCCTCAAATAAAATCACATAACTCCATCAATACTCTATATACCCAAAATTTATACTAACGATCTACCAAATAAATATCGTCTCCAGAATCAACTCTAAGGATCCTTACATCAAGATTAACACTTCTAAACTCAATACCTACAATGTCCTCAGCACAAAACTCCTTATTTCCAAGAAACACAACTAACATGTATGATAGACTCAATATCTTAGAGAGCATGAATCAATAAAGGGAATCAAAGATCGATAACGGAAAAGCTAAATGGACTCATAACCTAGGAGACCTAAGACCATACTCTGATATTATCTGTGACACCTCGCTTAATTAAATACCGATTGATCAATCATTTATTAAATTAAATCAGGATTTCCATTTGGTTCATTCTTAGTATCACTGTCGAAAATCATATTAATTACTAACCACCTAAATGATTAATTAAACTGATGCCAAATTTTATATTTCATTAAACAAATAAATAAACATGCGGAATAGATTTAACTAAATAATCCAAACACACCATTAATGAGTCTGAAATAATGCTGAATAAATAAATAAGAAATTGCTCGAATAAACCATCGGCTATAAATCTAAATCCAACATAATAATCCAATGAAAAGATAAATAAATCCAAAACTGAATCTGAGAGTAAATTAGGTAACACGCCCTAAACAAAACTGTAACTGAAATGAGATCTCTAATTTTGGAAGGAAGAACAAATGCGTCTAATCAAATCCTGCAGGCATCCACATATGTTGTAACTGCGTATCCCTGGAATAGAATTTCAAGTCTAACGTTCCTGCGTCTGGACACCTAAAAGGTTTTGAAAATATTTTGCAGCAAGGGTTAGAACCCAAAATATTTTGAAAATATTTAGCAAGTGATTAAGATTGCAGTAATTAAAATGCATGAATGTTTTTCATATTTAAGCTTGTGTCGCACTCACTTGAGATAGTACTCACCCCTCAGCAATTGTGCACACCTACTTCTTCTCTTATACCATTCCTAGCTATACTACCCCGTCTAACAAACCTTGTTATAACTGCTACATGAAATCTTACTCTAGCCCAAGTAACTTTCTCTAATGATTGATATGTTATTTCTCACATTAACTTAATTTATCATCTTTAGTTAACTATATAACAATTTCACTAGTTATATAAGTGATACCATTCCACCCCAGGTATTTCACTCGTATAAAATAATTGACACTATTATATACGTATAACTATACTTAACATCAAACACATGTTGTATATAGTATCCATCCTTTTGAGTAAGAACTCACCGGATGCTTTCTCTAAAATGTTATCACCCCAGGTATACTCATCCACCCGGACACCCCGACACGGCTAGCTCCCGAATCAGTGAAAATTAAAATAAACATAGCGAAGGCGGTCATAGTTCCTTGGTTGTGAGACTGAATCATACCCAAAGCGTATCACCCCCAATAAAAATCACAACATATAAATATTGGACGCCAGTGACCTGGGGATTATAATCGTCCCGCATTCACTAGCTAGGGGATTCATCCATATCGCGCAACCTCCTGTGATAGCACTAGAGGGGTATGTATTTATAAAATATCTACACCGATATTAAAAGAGCACACACACAATATATATATATATATATATATATATACAGACACACACATACATACTAATACACTCACCGTATATATATAATTAATTTAAACCCGGCCAATCCGTGCCTAACACTCGTAGCACTAGCCTAAAATATTCGAGTTTCCCGACTCCAAGTTAATTAATTTGCACATTAATTAATTTATTAAAATGGTGTCACTCTCCCAAAATTCCCGAACACATTCCCTTGGTCCGAGCTTTATTCCTTAGAATCTATTTCTCCAATCTTATAATGTAGATTTTTGTCCCTTTTCCTCTACATAATTAACCATATGAAACCCCATTTTAAATTCCTAATACAAAAGAATAACTCCCTACTGAATTATCCTAAACCACCCAGAAAAACCATTTACTCCAGCCCAAAATAAAAAACTAACGACATTGGGCTCGCCCACCTACATCCCATGAACAACCCACCATGTCGTTCGAACGATAGGTGGTGTCGCGCGAACGAAGGCCCAGGTCGCTTGAGCAACCTCTGGGTATTTTCTCTCTTCTACTTCCTGCAATTCATCCGCCCTTACTGAAAAACTCAAACCTTATTTCCCAGATTTCTTCGTCTATAAACCTTTATATAAAAATGATTCCTACTAAATATCATGCCCCAAATTCCTTAACCATAATTAATCCAGTTTCATCGATTTCAAATCATTAATAGTTCTACAATTCCTTCCTAAATTTCATACGGAGCAATTACACAGGTTAACAACACATCCATCTAAATTTGTATTCTCAAATAATCAATATAAGGGGATGAACTTCTGGGTTTAAGAAAAATCACGACTTTAATTCCGAAATAGTATTCTTTAAGATAACACTTTTCCTCAAAATATAATACCTGTATTATTCCATAAATTCGTAAAACCCAATTTATGTATCAACCCAACACAAAATAATGGATTTTATCACACACACTATGATATGAATTGAAGACTGCAATTTAAATTAAAAGCAAGTTAACAACTTGCCTTTTCTAATTCATAGAGTCTGAATTCCTTTGGTGTTGATGGTGATTCCACGGACAACACAAAAATCCCCTCTTGATTGGGCTCCTAAATTCTCCCTCTTTTCTTCTCTGTAGAACTAGGGTTTTTCCTTTTGAGCTATGTCTAACAAAACTCTTCTAACTTGGGTTTTATCATATTTTTCTGTTAGAGTTGTATTCACCCCAAACTCTCAAGCTTAGATTTTAATATGTAAATCCCGAAATTATGCTTGTGGGTCAAGTTAAAATGGCCCAAATACCCCGTGTGGGCCCGATCATGCCTAAAAATGCCCCGAGACCCATATACTATCCCCGGGTACACATTTTTTACTATTTTGGCCTATTCGAAATCAACCGTGCACTTAGAATTGACATCTGAATTACTTTACTAAAATTTCTATCTCGCCCTTAATATACTCTATGCCCGACTTCCGATTGAGATAAAATAATACCACGTCACTATCATATGTGATGACGTAAATTAATAATTACTATTCACTTAATAATTTATATTCCATAAATATTAACCATTTACTCTTCCTATTTATATTAAATATATTCATAATAATTAATTCCATTAAATTACGCCACACCAGTAATTTAAATTACCCGAATTAATTAAATATACAATGCTTAAAAATATGGGGTGTTACAGGTCTCTTATTATGTCAAATTATATGCAAAACACGGACTACATTAGTATTTTACAAGTTGAATGGAGGTAAGAATCTTACCTGCATAAGTCTTTTCATCTTTCACCTATGTTCTAACATATTATTTCCCTTAGTGCCTCCTGTTGCACTATATTTGCTCCCATCAAGCTGACGCGGTTCCTTTTAGTTTATAGGTCACTTATTTCACTTGATTATCTTCAAAGATATTCATGATATCAAAAAACTTTCCACGGTATTGATCCATTTAAGAAAATACTTAATATGAAGATGCTCATTGAAATGTGGAATATCAATTTTCATCTTATCTTCAGGAACATCAGCATTCCTATAGCCGCGACGATCCCTCCTACTGCCACCGTTCAAGATATCTTCTTCAAAATCATTTTAGTTTGAATCTGCACCACTTTTACCCATGCTTTGTTAACCATGAGCAACCTCACGGACCTAAACCCTACTAGGGTTTTGATGCGCAGTGCCTCCAAAAGCAAGTGTAACATGTGTTGTTGTATCTCTTGCACCATTTGATCCACACACTGGACAGTCTACTGCATTTCTTCCACCCGCCGTTCTTGAACTTGCACAGCTGCCTAGAGAGTTGCACTCCTCGATTTGCGTCATCAAAGTGGTTGCTTTTGGATTCGTTATTGTCCATCGAGTCAGGCAAAATCAAGGCTCTTATACCAACTGGCGTAGTAGAAAGAGATTAAATAAAGGGATCAAACCCTAAACCTTTGAATCCACAAGGAAGAAGCCTCACAAGAAGTCAAAAGAGTAAATAAACTCCAAATTATATTAATAGCAAGAATGATGTGGTTACAAGTTTACACCTCTTGCCCATATATAGGCAAGTAAAAAGAAAAGAAGACATTACAATAATACACACCTAACCCAATAGAGGAGGTGAATTAACACCTAAAGAAAGAAATCTTTAAAAATTATAAAAGTAGTCTTTGTGGCTTATCACTTCACGTAGTCCATATCTTAGTGCATATTAAGGTCTACCCCTTATCATAGTGTAAGATGCACTTGATTTGTGTTTTATTCCAATCCAAAGTGAGATCATAATTCTACTATTACTGTTTATATGAATAGTGTTGTTGTTGTTCCACATTAGGTTAGTAGGATGCAAATAATTGCACCATTATATAAGTAATTTGATTTTTCATTGAGATTTGGATGGTTCCACTAAACTAATATATGTTTGTTGGAGATTAGGAAACAAATCTTTGTTGTCGATGATGTTGGATCATTTTTCTAAAGGCATAGTGAGAAAGTGTATGCACTCCAAAAAAAGATGGTGCGAGCTACTATTAATTATTCCACAAAAGATACAAATTTTATTTGTCTTTCTACAAAAACATAAGTTAATTTCTTAACGATTTTCGCTAAGAACTTTATGTATTTAAGATTATTTTTTCTAAGAAATTAACAATACTTGTTCAGAATTATATTAATTCTTTTATAAATTGACTTGTAAATGCAACAACTCACTTATATGTGTATAGATTTTGGTTATAGTAATTTAAGTAGAGAAATTTTACTGGAAGTGAGATTTATCTGAGTTACACTTTGAGAAATTTATGTACAAAAGTAAGGACTTGAACTCCAATAAATTATTCCAAGAACCTTCCTCTCAAAAGTAAAAACTTTAAAGGGTGTGTGGCGAATGACCCAAAAATATACTTTTCTTGTTGAAGGCACATAAGATGACTTATCATGGATAGGTAATTAGATAAATGGGAGAGTGTGGAGGAAGGATCGATCCTGTGGACATTAAAGCATACCATTTAACATAGTCCTCAAAGTTAGTAAAATGCATCTTGAAGAAGTCTCCTTTAGTGTATCATTGAAGTGCGTAATTTGATATCTGAAAGTGTCCAGTAAGCTATATCTACACCCATCCATGATGTATGGAAGGATTGCGGTAGCGGATCAGGAACTGACTAATCAATCCCAAACTAACATAACACTCTCTCACCCAGGTACCACTTGACGCGGGCGAGAATTGCCTCCAGGGAGAAAAGTTAGGGTAAAAAAAAAGGAATACAGTACCACATCACCATAATATACATTCCCATATTATTACATAAACCATTTATATGGCATTGGAGCATTTTTTTAGCAAAATTCTCCAGTGATATTTTGTTATATAAAAAAAAGGGAACCAACTCCAAAATTTTGGGCATACTGAATTTCCTCGTGACATTTGAATTACAGGGGAAGAAACCTTAGAGCGACATTTAAAAAGTTGTGAAGAATTGCAATTTAGAGGCCCAAAGGCAATTGAGTCACTATTTTTGGGTCAACCACTATCTGAGAGAGTCGTTATAAAAATAGATATAGGATCAACATCAACATCTCCGATAGCAGCATAATACCTTATAGCAAAATATGGAGGACTTTTGGGCTCTGTATATTGACCGTGATACGATTTAGATGGAGTGTGATGCCTTCCTACCCACGTACGAGCCAGATAATGATACTTGTGATGAGTCATAGTCAATTGATATGCCCAATAATGGCACTGAGGCCATGGAAGGCATCAACATAGTGCCACTGTCTGGGCTCAGATAGGCCGCAGCAGTCGTCTACATTCAGCACCTTAAAGGGGCCACGGTCTTATCTCTAACAGGCCAAGACCTCCTACTTCACCAGTAGCACATACCCTGTCACAGACTTAGCCACATCAACATGCCTCTTTACAGATGTCCACTTTCTAGAAAGATTCCATCTTGGCATCACTTAACCATATGCACGTGACCCTTTCCTTAAATTCTATAGATAGAAGTTTTTACTTCCATATTTAGCATGACATGATTGGTAGAAAAACCTTGCCAAACTCTCCAACCACTTCCTCTCTCTTCATCTTAGAGCTCACTCAGGCCAACTCCAGTTACCTGAACCACTAAGGTTCGTAGCCCCTCTACAGCCTTGCTTTACAGGCCACATCTCGCTCTGCACAGAGCCTGTATGTACATGCACTTAGCTATCTATCTCTCTTGTACGCCTCTAATGGAACCCAACTCTTGTACTAATAATGAGAATGAGGGCACCAAAGTGTATATAGGCTCGATTTATAGTCAAACCACTCTATATCTTGTGTTTTGTCTCTCTTTTCTTACTTTATTATGCTTTAACACTTTATGATGGTTAAAAATAGCTTTGATAGTATGGTTATTTCTTACCAATCCAATTTTCGACATCACTATCTGTTGGAGTTTTGTTATGGAAAGAACGAAATATATTATTTAATTTCTGCAAGGCACGTTCTTGGAACGCTTTCTTTTAGGCAAAATTTCTCCCAATCCGGTTGAGACAGAACCAGAACCGCGAGTACACTATGGGTTTTATAGAATCTGCCTTCAGGATACAATGCAGTGTATGAACATTTGATTCAAACTATGTACTGTTTGATCAAATCGAGAACATTTTGAATTTGTAACTTGATAATGCCAAAGTATAGAGGACGGAGAGAGGAGAAACTAGCAATTTTCGGTGTCCAAAACAGAGATCTGGAACTCTTTTTATAGCCATTTCTGTGACTGTTCTTCAACAGTCACAGCTCTTCATGGAGTGACTCAGCAACCGTTGGATCGTGCCTATTTGGAATAGCTGCGATCTAAAAGTTCAGATTAGGCGTCCCATCGTAAGCGAATGGACATTCCCTACACGAAACGCTACGAGTTCATCTAACGGTTTAGATCAAGTCGTTTTGGATTTTAAACCCTTTGATCAGATCGTTTAATCACAACCGTTGATCTGTTTTATCTCGTCAAAACTTTAGGCTCCCACGCTCCAAGCGACGATGCGCACGTACGAAGTTCCAAGTGCGTGTCAAAGCACGCAATGCGCCCTAAGTCGCTCAATCGCCCTTTCGAGCGCCGCGTGTCGCGATTGGTGGTGCTTAAGCACCACCGCGATGCGTAGGATCATAGCCACTTATTTGACTTGTCAACTAACAATCTTAGTTGTCCTTTAGTTGATATACCACTACTTTTTGTAGTATTCTTCCAATGTGGGACAATATGAGATTTTGAGCTCTCCCATATCTTTCACACCCATTTGCTCATGTTTCTACCTTCTAAATTAAAACCCAAACTATGTTCAAAATAAAACACCAATAATATAATAAAATATTAACAACTAAAAAATAAAATATCAATAAATATTGGAATTTATCCAACATTCCCCCACCAATTTTAATATACACAAGAGAGCAAAGCAAAAAGACAAGAAATAACTTTTTGGCATTATCGCTAAAATCTAGTACATAAATGAGAAGTGTCTTTTGGACTTGAACTTTCATATAGTGAAAATAATTCAAAGCTTCATCAAGGTGCTGTGGTGAACGTATCTTGAACCAAGGACCTTTTGAGACTAGCCGAAACTATCACACATACCGATTTCTGAGTTTATAAGTGTTCTTCTAGCATGCACTTTTATAGCCTTGTGCTAATCCTGATTTCACGAGCGCTTTAGGATCGGTCTAGATTTCATAGAAAGCGGCCACACTTTCGACACTCGTATAGGTAAATCAACTTTAGTGATTCTTCGAGTGACACTTATATGATTTATTAAGAAGTAACCTTCATCCTCTAACATGCAGAAAACTAACACTAGGCACATAGGAATGGAACTTTTATTTTTGTATAAATTCCTAGTGTTCCATAACTATAATTTAACTTGTTTGTACCACATTGAACTCTATCTATATTTTCAAGATATGAGTTGGGTTCCCATTAAATATAGTTGTGTTATTTAATAGACCTTAGTCCCATTCCTTTTGAGGTGATATATATCATCTCCCTAACAAGACCTTTAGTTAGAGGATCTGCTAAATTCTTGTTCGTTTTAATATAGTCGACTGTAATTACTCCTTCCTTGAGTAATTTTCTTATAATTTGATGCCTTAGACTAATGTGTCTCCGTTGTAAGTTTTGTTCGAAACTTTATAAATTGTGGCTTGGTTATCACAACTTATCATAATGGAAGGTGATGACTTTTTCCATAAAGGAATATCATACAACACATTTCTAAGCCATTCTACTTCTTTACATGCATCTGCTAGGGCTATAAATTCAGATCGCATTGTTGAATCTGATACACATGTTTGTTTCTTGGATCCCCAAGAGATAGCTGCTCCTCCTAGCGTAAAAATCCAACCAGTAGTTGACTTGGATTTTGATCCAAGAATATTCCAACTTGAATCACTATATCCTTCTCAAATAGATGGATATCCTACATAATGTAAGCCATAATCCAAAGTCCTCTTCAGGTATCTAAGCACCCTAAAAATTGTATTCTAATGCTCTTGTCCTGGATTACTTGTAAATCTACACAATACACTCACTGCATAAGCAATGTCTGGTCTAGTGCAATGCATGGCATACATTAGACTCCCAATAATACTAGCATATTTAAGTTGATTCATAGCACGCCCAGTATTTTTCATTAATTTGATGCTAGGATCCACTAGTGTAGCAGCTGGCTTAAGTTCAAAATGATTATATCTTTTTAGAACTTTTTCTATATAATGAGATTGAGATAACGCTAAAGAATTATCCTTTCTCACAATTTTGATTCCTAAAATTACATCAGCTTCTCAAGGATATTTCATATCAAATTTTGATGAAAGAAACCTTTTGATTTCTTCAACATATTTGAGATTAGACCCAAATATTAACATGCCATCCACATATAAGCAAATAATAATACCAACACCATTTTCAAATTTACTATATATACATTTGTCGGCATCATTAACTTTATATCCATGGGATATAAAAATATTATTAAACTTCTCATGCCATTGCATAGGAGCTTGTTTAAGGCCATAAAGAGATTTAATCAATTTACACAGTTTCTTTTCTTGGCCAGGCAAAACAAACCCTTCGGGTTGTTCCATGTAAATCTCTTCTTCTAAATCACCATTTAAAAATGCAGTTTTAACATCCATTTGATGAATAACTAAATTGTGAATAGAAGCAAGAGATATCAATATCCTAATGGAAGTGATTCGAGCAACAGGAGCATATGTATCAAAGTAATCAATTCCATGTTTTTGCTTATAGCCTTTAGCAACTAGTCTTGCCTTAAATTTATTTATAGAACCATCCGGATTTAATTTTCTTTTAAATATCCATTTGCACCCAATAGGTTTATCCCCGGAGGGAAGATCGGAAATAACACAAGTTTGATTTGACAAAATTGAGTTCATTTCATCATTTATTGCTTATTTCCAAAAGACAGCATCCCTAGATGTTACCGCTTCGTGAAATGTGGTCGGTTCATCTTCTACATTAAGAACAAATTTTGTTTTGTTCTTAGTCTCATTTAAATCCCCTTCAACTAAATAAATAACAAAGTCAGGCCCAAATGTTTTTTCAGTTCTTTGTCTTTTACTCCTTCGTGGTTCAATGTCATTCGTTGTTTTCGGAGAAGATATAGGTTGTGAATTTTCTTCTAAATTTGAGGAGTCAACAGTCGGATTGTTATTTTCTAAACCTTGATTCAAAGTACTAAACTTTGTTAGATGTTCAAAGAATTGCACATCTACCGACTCAATGATTTCTTGAGTTTCAAGGTTTAAAAATCTATAAGTCGTACTTTTACTAGAGTATCCAATAAAAACACATTTGTAAGTCTTATTTCCTAGTTTAGGCCTTTTAGGTTCGGGTTTTCTTACATAAGCAAGACATCCCCAAACTTTAAGACGTCTAAGATTAGGCTTACGATTAAACCATAATTCATATGGTGTAATATCCTTGTTTTTCAATGGAACTCTATTTAAAATATAACATGCGGATAAAACCGCTTCTCCCCACATCGACAAAGGTAAACCAGAACTGATTAAGATTGAATTTATCATTTCAACTAAAGTCCTATTTTTCCTTTCCGCCGTTCCATTTTGTTGTGGCGTATATGGCGCCGTAACTTGATGGATTATCCCATGAGTATTACAAAATTGTATAAACTCACTCGGGTAATATTCACCACCCCTATCGGATCGTAGGACTTTAATTTTTCGATTTTGTTGAGTTTCAACTTCTGCTTTAAAAATTAGGAATTTCTCGAAAACTTCATCTTTACTTTTAAGTTAATATGTATATGCATACTTAGAGTAATCATCAATGAAAGTTAAGAAATATTTATTTCCACCACGAGTCATATTACTCTTCATATCACATGCATCACTATTAATAAGATCAAGCATTTCGGATTTCCTCTCAACAGATTTGAACGACTTTCTAGTTATCTTCGATTGAGCACAAATTTCACATTTAGAAAGGTTATCAAATTTACAATCCGAGATTAAGCCGAGATTAGTCATATTTTTTATACTTTTATAATTCACATAACCTAATCTACTATGCCATAAAGAAATAGGCTTAACCATATAAGCAGAACTAATATCATTGATTACATTAATTTTGATCATGTCGTTACAAGAGTACTCTTTGCCAATAAATTGGCCTTTCTTAGACAAGACAAACTTATCAGACTCATACACTAGTTTGAAACTTCTCTTATTAAGAAGGTCCCCAGATACAATATTTTTACACATATCAGGTACATGAAGTACATCAATTAGAGTAAGTGTCTTTCTAGAAGTTAGCTTCAATTCCACTGTGCCTTTTCCAACTACATTGGTGCGAAGATTATTTGCCATATTCACTTCTTTTCCATCAATTTCTTGATATGTTTTGAATGAAGAGCGGTCTTTGCATATGTGGACCGTTGCGCCGGTATCCAGCCACCATCCACTTTATTATCAATTGAATTTGCTTCGCAAACAGCAGCAATAAGATCTTTAATATTGTTGGTTTCCTTCGACCCTTGTTTTTCCTTAAATGCCTTCTTTTTAAGACGACATTCTCGAGAATAATGACCCGATTTGTCACAGAAGAAACATTTTCCCTTCTTTTTCTTATTTGCACCTTGGTTCTTGAATTTTGAATCATTCTTTGCTTTAAATTTTGAGTCTTTGGTAATCTTGGATTTTTTATCCTCAACCATATTATCTTTGGAATGACCCTCACCTTGTTCATCCATCTTTTCTCGAATACGAGTATCATCTTCAATACGAAGGTGATGAAGAAGGGATTCCACAGTATAAGTCTTTTCATCATGATTAATTTTCTTCTTAAAGCCATTCCAAGAGGATGGAAGTTTTGAAACAATCACCCCTACTTGAAATTCATCTTGAAGATTAATACCAGCGGCTTTAAGGTCACCAACAATTTGTTGGAGTTCATGGGCTTGTGCAACGACAGATTTATCATTACTCATTCTAAAATTCATATAGTTTGAAATTAGAAACTTACGGTTGCTCGCTTCCTCGTTTTGATACTTTGTCTCTAAAGCCTTCCATAATTCCTTTACCGTCGGAATCATTCGATGAGCGCTATAAAAAGTTTGAGACAAAGCATTGAGGATGTGTCCTCGACACATAAATTCGTCTTCTTTCCTCTTCACACGTTTTTTGCTTTATTGCTTCGGTGTCTTCGGGTGTAGGCTCGGGAATTTATTCAAGGTTATCATCTAGAATGTATGCAAGTTTTAGTGATGTGAGGAAGAACATAACTTTCTCTTGCCAATGGGTGAAATTTCCGCCATCAAAATGGTCGAGTCGGATTAAGTCTTGAGTCATGACTTGGATAGATTGTGCCACTGTTCCTTCCATTTGAGTGGAGTAATAAGAATAATTTTTTTTGCCTAAAACTGTTGGAGTTTTGTTATGGAAAGAACGAAATATATTATTTAATTTCTGCAAGGCACGTTCTTGGAACACTTTCTTTTAGGCAAAATTTTTCCCAATCCGGTTGAGACAGAACTAGAACCGCGAGTACACTATGGGTTTTATAGAATCTTCCTTCAGGATACAATGCAGTGTATGAACATTTGATTCAAACTATGTACTGTTTGATCAAATCGAGAACACTCTGAATTTATAACTTGATAATGCCAAAGTATAGAGGACGGAGAGAGGAGAAACTAGAAATTTTCGGTGTCCAAAACAGAGATCGGGAACTCTTTTTATAGCCATTTCTGTGACTGTTCTTCAAGAGTCACAGCTCTTCAAAACTTTAGGCTCCCACGCTCCAAGCGACGATGCGCACGTGCGAAGTGCCAAGTGCGCGTCAAAGCGCGCAATGCGCCCTAAGTCGCCCAATCGCCCTTTCGCGTGTCGCGATTGGTGGTGCTTAAGCACCACCGCGATGCGTAGGATCATAACCTCTTATTTGACTTGTCAACTAAGAATCTTAGTTGTCCTTTAGTTGATATACCACTACTTTTTGTAGTATTCTTCCAATGTGGGACAATATGGGATTTTGAGCTCTCCCATATGTTTCACACCCCTTTGCTCATGTTTCTACCTTCTAAATTAAAACCCAAACTATGTTCGAAATAAAACACCAATAATATAATAAAATATTAACAACTAAAAAATAAAATATCAATAAATATTGGAATTTATCCAACACTATCTTGCCGCCATATGTGGGAAACGAGGTGTTCTACCAAGTTCTCGGGTCCATAATACCTTGTTTCATCCATGGGGATTTCTGGATCATCATCTCTTAGGTGAGATTTTGATTATTAGACCCGTATTTTGCGTACAAACACCCTAAAGGGATTTTTCTTTTTGGATATGTCTTCTAAGCCTCTTTTTGACGGCTTTGTAACATGTTTTCCCACCCCAATGATGTTACCATACCTAGTTTATGTTGAAAAGCTCAATAGGCCATGGCCTCATAAAGGTAGGTAACTAGGGATGCATCCTTATTCATCTTTCTCTATACTTTTAGGCATCTTATGCCACTTTATTTCGTATATGGTAGGTGTTTTTCTATCAAACTCATGTTATTTTGCAAATAAGGATTTTTATGTCTTAGATTAGCTCCCGAAAGACCTTTTTTTATCCTGTTTTGGGGGGTGAAATCTATTTTTTGGACCAATTTTTGGGAAAATTCGCTTTTACACCTTGCTGGATGTGGCCTAGCATGTTGCCTTACAATAGGTCGTATCCCCTATGCAGCAGTTTAACCAATCCTTATATTTTTTGTATGTGTAGGAGGGGCTTAATGATAAGCCTCTCATTTAATAATTAAATGAGATTAGAGATGATTAATAATGATAAAAGTCCATGTATTTATGCGACTAATGTATTATTATGCGTGTCCAACATATCACATGTATTTGTGTATTATTTATACATCAACTAGACAATATACTAGTATTGAGGGTGCAACATATGTTATGGGACACAAGCCATCCAAAATAGGACATGTGTCATTACAGGTTCTTTGACACATGTTTCCATAATATATTTGACATGTGGCAACTCACTTAGGTTGGGTTTTTGCTATAAAAAACTTCAATTTCCTTACATTTTAGGAGATATCTTCTTGGGAGAAGAAGAGTTTTTCATGTCTTAAGAGTTTTGAGAAAAGTCTTGAAAGGAGTTTTTAAATAAATAGTTTTGAGATGAGTTTCACCACCTATCTCCTCTTCGAGAGCCACCACGAGTTTTTTGGCGAATAGGATAAACCACGAACTACGCTGACTTTGATTTCGACTATTACGGATACGTAGGCGCAATAGAAGTTTATCAAGTCAAATACGTACAAAAATCTGATATTTCCACATATTAAGCTCCCCTCTTACATTTGGTCACTCTACTGGGGAGGTATTCACGACTTCTTATCGTGTAGTGCCTCACTCGTGCTCAGAAAAGTGGATGGAGATGGAAGAAAAGGCTGGGGAAGCAACTTTCTGCCTCAACGGTTATGAGAAAAATGAAGAACTTGTTTCCAGATAAGAAATCCTTTTTTTTCTAATTTATGAGCTCTCATGATTTACCAAAAAAAATATCATATGATACATTCGATTATTAGCTGAGATTTCTACTTTGAAAGTATGCTTTAAATATTTATGTCTTTCCAAGAGGTTGGATAAACTGTATTTGCAAAAGTTTATTCACACATCCATTATAAATTCGAATATATCTCCGCACCTAAGAGCTTAGGAAAAAAAGGATAAAAAAGAGTTATCATTTGAAGTATGAAAGCTAATATGATGTAATTTTTTACGCTAATGATGAATCTCAAATTGTCTTTAAAGGCATTAAAAAATAAAAACCAATTGGATGAGCATTTGGCCTGAACTATCCACAATGAGGCGACCCGATAAAAAGCTTCCATGAAGAAACAATTCTTGAAAAAGACACATTGATGTACGTTGGTTAAATTGAGGGTAGCTCTATTGGCGCTCCCCTTAATCCTTCTTGTGCTCCAAAGCCCAATCTCAAAGTGATAAATGACAATATAGTCCTTTTTGAGACAACAACCCTTCCATCTATTTCTTTAATATGGACAAACTCATACACGCAGAGATTAAGGATGAAAGGTTTAGAAATCATTATTTTTTATTTTTTATTATCTTTACTTTAATTATTTAAACACAGCCTTAGTAAATAATACACTTCACACTTTAAATCTACTCATTTGTTTGTTTTATCTTTTTACCAAATACAAACACGACTCAATTATAAATAATGAGTAGATTTAAAGTGACACAAAATTTTATATGGTGAATCGGAGAAGCACCACAATTAAATAATGCGACACAAAATTTTAGTTTTTTACTTAACACGAACATGATCCAATTACAAGCGACATGACATAATACAACGTAAGAAATCTTATTTTTTTAAAATCAAAGTCAATAACATGGCCTAATTAAAACAAGACCCGATACAGAACGATAGGAAACCTTATTTTTTTACTTGACCTGAAAACAAACCAAATAAAAACAACACGACATGATATAAAATGTATTTTTTAACCAAAAACAAAAAAGAAAAGTGACACGACGGTACGACATGACGTGATATATTTTTTTCAAACGGTCACGAACATTACTCAAATAAAAGCGGCACAACAAAAAAATGTTATTTTGTAAACAAAAAATGAACCCGACCAAAATAAAATGACACAACACGACACAACATGAAATAAATTTTTTTAGTTATGATGAACACGACCGAAGTAAAAACATCACAACACAAAAAATTATTTTTAATAAAAAAACGAACCCATCCAAAATAAGAATGACACAATACGACATTGCACGAAATAATTTTTTTACCTATCATGAAGACGACCCAAGTAATAGCGACACAAAATGTTGTATCTCTTGAAAAATACATTTTGTGTTGTGCATCTTTAACTTGGGTCGTGTTCGTAATAAATAACAAAATATTTTATGTCGTGCTGTGTCGTGCCATGTCGTGTCATTTTGATTTTGGACGAGTTCGTTTTTGTTTTTTTTTAAATAATATTTTGTGTTGTGTCGCTTTTAATTTGGTCGTGTTCGTGATAGGTTGAAAAAAGTTGTCATTTCATGTTATACTCTTTCTCCTTTGACTAGGCTTTGTCCCAATCAATTTTCCTAGTAAAAGTTTTAAAAAAATATTTCGTGTCGTGTCATTTTTATTTTGGTCGGGTTCGTTTTTTTATTTAAAAATAACATTTTTGTTGTGTTGTTTTTAGTTTGCTCGTGTTCATGACAAGTAAAAACAATATTTCGTGCAATGTCGTGTCGTGTCATTTTTATTTTGGTCGGGTTCATTTTTTATTAAAAATAATTATGTTGTGATGTTTTTACTTAGGTCGTATTCATCATAAGTAAAAAATTATATATTTCATATTGTGTCGTGTCGTGTCACGCCTCATTTTATTTTGGTCGGGTTCATTTTTTGGTTTACAAAATAACATTTTTTATTGTGTCACTTTTATTTGGGTATTGTTCGTGACAGGATAAAAAAAATATATCACGTCATGTCGTACCGCCGTGTCACTATTCTTTTTCATTTTTGGTTAAAAAATATATTTTATATCATCTCTTGTCGGTTTTATTTGGATTGTTTTCAAGTCAAGTAAAAAAATAAGATGTCGTATCGTTTTGTATCGCGTCTTGTTTTAATTAGGTCGTGCTCTTGATGTTGATTTAAAAAAATACGATTTCTTACGCCATATTATGTCATGTCGCATATAATTGGATCATGTTCGTGTTAAGTAAAAAACTAAAATTTTGCGTCGCATTGCTTATAATTGAATCGTGTTTGTATTTGATAAAAGGATAAAAGCACACAAATTAGTAGGTTTAAAGTGTAAATTGTATTATTTACTAAGACTATGTTTGAATAATTAAGGTAAAGATAATGAAATATAAAAAATAATGATTTCTAAACCTTTCATCCTTAATCTCTGCCAATAGCGCTGCCCTAAATTAATTGGCAGATTGCAGTAAATTAATTGATGCTTGTAAAAGAACCGCCAAAAGGGCGAAGATACTGACAAAAAGTAAGTAAGCCACATGTGTCTTAGCATGAAAAATTATGGGCGTTGAAATAAAATGAAAATTTTTTGCACTATTATATCCATATATTGAGATATCGTCTAGTACATTTACAGACGACATCACATGAGTAATGAGTATCTATCATTAATTGATCAGAAAAAGTAGGGCAATCCTATATAAATTTAGATCAGGATGTGTAAATGGGTAGATTTAGATTTTTGGGTCTCACACTGGGTAACGAAATTTGTAGATTTAGGTAAGAGAAAATGTAGAGGGTGTGTAAATGTAGATGGTCGATACACAATATGCAAATGGGTCCCAGCGTTGCTGGGCGGATAAAAGTTAGCCGCCCAGGTTGAGCGTTAAAATGTTGGCTGCTCAGATTTGTATCCACCCAACCCCTCTTTTAAAAAAAATACGTTGGGCGTGGAACAGTTATCCGCCCAACTCTGGGCGTTTAACTCTTACCCGCCCAGATTCATCCACGTCACCTTTTGCATTGTCCCACTGTAAAAACTACTCCAACAATGTAAGCCAAAAAATCTACATATACATTTTTTTAGACTATCCCACTACAGATGGTCTTAGTACAACAGCCTAAAGCATCTGACAGAAAATATTTTTTCATATTCAAAATCTTTAAGATTTCACCTAGCGTGTGGGACTTCAGCAATCGTACACTTTACGATCGATTGATAAAGATAAATCTTTTAATATTCTGCTTAGTGATTTATGTTGTAAGTAATAATTGCATAATGTATGAAAAAACCCAAATACGAAATAGATAAAATTGGAAGGACTTGTCGATCGAGGTTTGTGTTTGACACAAAGTCCTAAAGGTGAAATTGCTCGTTGATATGTGTAGCTGTCAACCTCGTGAACATACACCTCCCAGGATTCAACGATCAGATTCAAACACCAGCTTTGTGTTAAATCTTTGAACTCTCAAGATACTCCAGCACTCCCAAAAGAATAACACGAACATAAGTGTATAGTAGAAAATAGCAAAATTATTTTTGCAGAGAAAGTGAGAGAGATTATTTTTCCTGTGTGTTTCTCAAAGCTGTAGCTTGTGTTTTATATAAAAAAAATGATCAAAAACGTGGGTAGTGATTTTAGGCAACTAACCCACTAACCTCTCCACTAACAGTTATATTTTAACAGATGGAAGAAACAGTCAAAGTCTTAAAAACGAGTTAATTAAAAATTAAAACGAGTTTGAAAAGATTTAATGCATATTAAAAATCACCAAGAGCCTGAGGCCCCAAGGCCCAAGGCCTAATCTTTGACCCTTAATAATTAGTGTGCCTCCTAGGGATTGAACCCATGACCTCAAGCACACACACACCTACTAACTTACCACTTGGCCACTTAGCCTAACTTATTTACTTCATTCAAAATAAATATATATACTTATACCCAATAATTTATTCATTTTGGAGTCAGAGATTGAGGAACCTTTGGTATTTCCCATATCCTTGCTCCGAGGAACCTTACTTCTGGTGGAAACCTATGGAGCTTGCTCCAATAAATCTTGAGCTGATGAACTGCGTTGAATCATTGCTTCTTCGATTCACCATATAAAAAACCCAAATTAGATTTTGACTGGGCACAAAACTGACCAATAATATACAGATGTAAGTAGATACACCATGAGTTCCGATGGGGTACAAAGTTAAACCTTCCGACGAACCTTGTTTTGATATATATAAAAAAAAAATCTCCATCTCTGCGATCAAACCCTCTTGTGTCCTATCATCGAATTCTTACATGATACACCATTAAAATAGACCCATTAGAGCGTTAAACCGAGGACCACATCAAACCAAAGCACCTATTCAAAGAAACTCAAAACTACATCACCATATGAGTAACCTTCTTCATGTGTAAGGTTGATCTGACATATAGTGAACACTTCTATTGGAATCAAAATTTTGACAGAATTTTTTACTGAAATCACACGTGGAAGCATGTTATTGGTGGATTCTTTAGTTCCACTGGCATGGATCCCACAAACTAACTAATAAAAACCCACCACGTAATTCAGTATCTCCACTTTCGGTAAAAAAAATCGATTCCAATATCATTTTTGGCATATAATTTTGAGGTCCATCATTTTTAGAATTTGTGTGGGACAAATCTATAATTTTGTGTTTGAGCTCGAGGTCCATCGGAAAGCCCCAACTATGATTTAATCGTAAGTGTGGTCCCTCGCATCTAAAAAGAAAAATGAAAAAGATATTGATTCGTATCAAATATTGCATATAAGCCCGTTATCTTTATGCATTATAGCGCTTTTACGGTCCTTAATGCCTATATTTATGCTCATTAACCAGACAACCTTGGATTTGGATATATACATGTTTTGCAGGGGTTAATTGTGCTTTTGTAGGTATTAGAACGCAAAAAGTGAGGATCCGTTGCATTTCGGAGAAGTTTCGTCGCTGGATGCTACTTCAAGGGCATTTTAGTCAATTCAAATTTCTTATCTGACTCATATAAATTCCACGGATGCGTAGTTCATTGAGTTAGCATCGCGTGCCCATAAACGGTACGTCGTTTGGAGTTCGAACGAAGAAGATATGCCCGTTTCCGTTATTGGACTTTTCCCCCTCTTCATGGACCAAAGAATTGCAGGAAACAGAGTACCGGTCGACCGCGTCCCTGGGAACAATCGACCGCGATTTGGTATTTTTCCGTAGGAAGGAGACAGTGGGCTTATACATGAAGAACCGGTCGACCGCGTATGCCAGATATTTTGGGATATTTTCTTTTCTTTTATTTTTCCTTTATTTTCTTTTCCACTTACTATTTAAACCAAATTTTGGTTTCATTTTCAGATATCTTGTAAATAATTCGTTTTAGGTTAGAATAGGATAGGGTTTTGGGGTTTTTGGAGAGTTCTTCCTTATTTCTCTTTGGATTGACACCCAATTGGGTTGTAAGTTGTACTATTCATCTCCCCTACCATTAATATAGTTTGTATTTCTTCATTTCTTGCTTTCTAATTAATTTACAAGCTTTCGAATTTAAGTTTATATGATTTATTTACATGCTTTGATTACTCGCTTTCTAGTATAAATTTACCGCGTTTATTTACCGCTTTCCATTTACCACATTTTTACGATGCTTTCTAGGTAATTTAAATTAGGTCGTGTTTGAATTGAACTCACTCGGGTTAACGCGTTGCTTGGCTTTGGTGATGGTGTTACGGGTTTATTTCGGGTACGTTGTCCTAGTTATTACGCCTAGGAGATTTGATGGGGCATATCATGTATGTCTAGTGCTTACGACATTTCGTGCGTAATTTCTGAGATATTTATTGACGCCAAAATTTTATTAGGCTTTTACGTGGATTTAGGGGCGTGACAGCCCTTGATTTAATTAACTGTCGAAACGAGACGCATTTGTAATAACTTGTTGACCCGTGTAACCAATTTATACAAATTAACTCAGGTGAGGGATATTTGACGCAACCTATAGTTTTACTCGCTTTCATAATCTAGTTTCAATACCCTCGCCTAGAGTAATCTTTCCCTTTTATGCATCTTTTTACTTTTTAGTTTGTAATCACCTTTTACACTTTTATTTTTGAAATATTAAATCAATTGAATTCTAGCAACTCGTCCCAGTGGATCTTTCGATACCCGACTTACCGCAGTGCTTGCCTCGCAAGTGTAGTAGTAACTTAGATTTTTGTATTGTCATGGTGAAACGAAAACAACGACTGTGTCCTTACACGAACACACCTTCCACGCGCAATCAAAATGGCGTCGTTGCCGGGGACTTGTTTGTTTTAGACTTTATTTGATTTAGTATTTAGTAGAATTTTCTTTCTATTTGTATTATTTTCTAATCTTTTTGCAGGAGTTCCATATGTGAGCACTTAGAAACGCTCGAATTTTTCCCGCGCGCACTTACTTTGTGGAATCCGCCACTTCGAGCCATTTGGGGGTAAGCATGTATTATTCCAATTCTTTCGGTAATAATTGTTATAATTCTCAAAATTCTTGCAAACCTATGATATTTGGTGAATACTTAGAATCCCAAAGTATAACAAATTCAAATAAGACTTTGGGCGAGTATAACGAAAGCCAAAATTTGGGTTTTTGGAATTTTGATGATGATGATAATGATTTTGGGCCTTTACCTCCTTATAATAGGAATTTTGAAACGAATTGCAATAGTTTTTAAAATTCCTATAATAATGAGTTTTCGCTTAAGTCCGATGGTAATTTTCAAACTTCCCATTCTCATGTATCCGCACCTCGACCCATGACATTCGGCGAGGGCTTGCGTATGTATGAAAATGAGAAAATTGAAAATCATTATCGAGAAGAAAATCGTTGTCGGGAACATGAATTGGATTTATTATTTGAGTCCGACGATGATTTTGCTTTCGAGACTTTCGAAGTCGAGCAATGTTTTGAACCAAATGAGGTACTTGTGCCTACTTTGGAACAAACCATTCTAGACTTTTCCCATTGCATAATAGATATTGAAAGTGAGTATGAAAATGACTTAATATCTATTTGAAATGAAATGGTTTCTTCTTTGGCCCCCAAAGAAGAAAATTTCATTGAAAATGATATTATTTCATTCAAAACTCAATCTTCATGTGATGATGATTCATCTCATGAGTTTGAATTTCTTTCATCCCCATTTTCATTCTCTATTATCACACCGTCTCAAGTACCCAATGATTCGGTTTCAAACTTTAATGTTTTAAACCTTTAATGAGGAGTACTTGCTCGAGTCGCCTTCCATGATCGCATTTGTGCCTTTGTGTGCGCCGCCTACCACTCCGATTTCAAAATCATTGGGAGGATATTCGACTTTTCTCGATCCCCACATGCTTTTGTCACCCGTTCAATCCAAACCCCCCATCGTCCCTCCGAAATTGATAATTGGCGATGGTTCCTTTCTTACGCCTTACACATGCCTTCCGTTTTGCAAGCCGAATTCATATTTTTCGGAGGGCATGCTTGTATGTGAATACACCGATTATCCTCCAAAGTCAAATCGTTTTCACGGTGGACCCTCAGCTATTTAGACTTCTAGTGTATAGTTAGTGTGAAGCCTAAATAGTAGGTTGTATATAGTTAGCTTTTTATTTTCTTTCTTTCCTTTTTATTTTAGTCTAGTGTAATTACTTAACCTTTTGTTATTTATTTTTGCTATGCTCGGTACTAACTTGTTTTGTAGATTCTTTGGACTTGTTCTTATAGGGATCGCTCCAATTTTGGGTAATATCGCTCTTTTCCTCTCTTTAACTTGGTTCTTGATTCACATTGAGGACAATGTCAAGTTTTAAGTTAGGGGGTGTGGGATATTCTATCCATTTCTGTATTCAGTCCATGTTTTTTCTCACATGTTAGTTACTTAGTATGCTTTTCTTAGAAAAATTGAAAATTTCAAATATATTTTCTTTCTTTTTTCTCCTTTTTGGGCTTTTTGCCCTTGTTTTCGATGATAAATTTCAATAATTTCCCGATCCAATAGACAATCCAATGATGCATGTTCTCGATTTTAGAAGTTATTAGACTTTAGTCTCCATTATTGATATTATGAATAACTTCATGAATTAAACTTTAATCCCATGTGCACATGCACTTTCTTTTCTTATTGATTTGGTTTAAGATTTTTATAACTCAGTAATCTTTTGTTGCATTGTATATACTTACACCGAGTAAGTTTTGTACCTTTCGTCATTTGTGAGTGTATACACTATTCTTTTCTCATTGAAAACGTTGAATTCGTTGGTAATCTCACTATTCTTTCATTTGATCATTCATTAATTGAGTTCATACTTGAAATATGTTACTTGATCATGATTTTCATATATTGTTTTGATTCGAGAATTGCGTAAACTTTGTGAAATGATCAAAGTCATTCTTTGTTATATCACCCATGTTAGCCTTGACCTCACCCTTATATGTTTACCCTCGTCAACCCCTTTGAGCCTTAATATAGCCTTTCATTTCATACCCCATTCCCATAACCATCTCTAAATTGGAGTTTTAAACCATACACTTACTTTCCATACCTTTGTTTGGAATATTACTTGGGATTGCATGTTGGTGTTGTGATGTCGGTTGCAATTTAGGCATATGAGAGTGAGAAAAGTAAAGAGAAGAAAGTAGTGAAAAAAGTGAAAGAAAAAGAGAAAGCAAAAGGCAAAAGAAAACAAAAGGAAAAATGAGAAAAAGAAGAAAAGAAAAGAAAGAGAAAGTTGTAAATGTTGTATATAGTTCAATAAGCTTTGATTACTCTCCCCGATGATATATTTAATGCCGTTTCGAAACTTGTTTTCCAATTTTGATATTTCTCGCATTCTCCCATTATCCTGAGTTTTCATTCCGAACACTTTAAATCCGTACATACATTCCTTCATTTCGTACCTTAGCCTAGCCTACATTACAACCCTATTAAAGTCCTATGTGATCTTAAGTTGATGTAATTTAAAAGTCATAATAGTTTTGATAATCTGTGAAAATGCGTTTCGCCTCTTTTAATTTGCGGTATCCTTTCATTGAGATTATAGTTTTTCATTTTATATATAGCGTTCTTCATTTGTGACATGTGTGCGGCCTAGTTTCTATTTACATTTACTCTTTAGCCCGCATGTTTTGTGTGTTACCTCCCTGTTTCGAGTGAATTCGCTTGATGAGTGTAATGCCCGTGAGGATTGAATGTATGCTTGCTTTAATGTTTATCCGATTTATATAAGTTTTTGCCAAATCACACTTTGCATGTGCTCGCTCCCCCTCCCACATTTTAAGGTTTCAATTCTATAAGGTGCATTCTATAATGTTAATGATTTGGAATTTTGTTTGAATTCATTCAATGTGTTAATAATGTATATGAAATCCTTTTCGCTTTTGTTGGGCCTATCGCATGTTGGGTTGGGCTTATTTTGAGGAAACCATGTGATGTTTATGGGTATCATCCGTGAAAACCCTCACGAGACGACACTCGTCCACTAGGATGACCTAGGGGTTTAACGGCTTATTGCATATACTAAATGCAATTGTGTTACCCACGAAAGTGGCATTTATATTTCGATGCATATATACATCTTGTACCCCCTTTTGTGGATTGGTTTTATTTGTTTCATTACTAGGGACTAGCAATGTTTAAGTTAGGGGGTGTGATTCGTATCAAATATTGCATATTTTCGCCTGTTATCTTTATGCATTCTAGCGCTTTTACGGTCCTTAATGCCTATATTTATGCTCATTAACCAGACAACCTTGGATTTGGATATATACATGTTTTGCAGGGGTTAATTGTGCTTTTTTAGGTATTGGAACGCTAAAAGTGAGGATCCGTTGCATTTCAGAGAAGTTCCGTCGTCGAACGTGTGACAACCCGCTCAAAATAATAACGGGTGGCCAGCCCTATACTACATTAACTCAGGTATCTCAGATGGCCCAGTCTCAACATCAACTGATAATACACCATAATATAAGGCCAACTACCCAAAACTATTAAAAGCGAATTGACAAAAATTCAAAACTTTTATTTAACAACAACAACAAAACCAATTTTGCAACCATAACCAACAATACACATCTAACTATGATGAGTGATAAGTGCAAACTCCAATATATACAAGAGTGCAATACAATGTACAAATAAAATCTCTACAATGAAATACCCGAATATGTTGTCGGGTAACAGACAATACAATAATCTGAGAAATAAAATATAAAAGTGTTAAACTACAACACTTGAATATAAACCTGATATACAAACTGAATCCTAATCTAGATGTACAATAGATAGGACTCGACTAAGACAAAGTACCGCAACAGTCCGCTACTGCCACAACCCACGAAAACACTAGATGGATGAACATCAATGGCGTCCTTGCGGAGGAACACCTAAAATAATACAATATATACACATAGAGGGAGGAAATATAAACGGGTCAAAGCCCGAGTTGAAAAAACATTTTATAGCAAGTGTATTAAAATGCATAATAATTATAAATGCATTATTACATGATTTACTAGAATCGAACTCTCCAGAAAATTCAACTCGCCCCTCCACTAAAGCGCGCACTAAGCGTATGCACGTGATCTCCAAATGGATGCCCAATACTATTTAGGTAAAAGAATCTAACTTAAATCTAAAGGAAATGTTTGATTAAAACCATCTAAACTATCTCCCAATCTATTCTTACCTATTCTCTTTAAATCATATACTTTAGCTTTAATATTTTAGTTCTCTTTATATTTGTTCATTTATTGAACATATAAAGTTGTACAATCATCCTCATAACCACATCATTACAATACATCAACATTTATTTACTAGAATTTCATATATTACAGTGATGCCCTTATTTGGCATGTAAACATATATATATTATTATATATGAGTTATTAGCATCAAGAGTTAAGGACTAAACTCCTCCCGATTCTCAACACGGCACTGCGTTTCGTGCGTGGGACGTCTCGCCGAGGCGAAATCCAAACAAGGAACCCCCCCGTTACACTACTCCTGACCGTGTTGATCCTCGAGGCTCATTATGCCCTCAATGCATGATGCATGTAACCCAAATTATTATCCAATTTTAATTAATTAATATTCCCAATTCTCAACAGTACACGGCATTTCATGCATGGGACGTCTCGCCGAAGCGAAATCCAAACAAAGAACCCCCCCGTTACACTACTCCTGGCACTGTCGATTGTCGGGATAGGTGATATATATATATATATATATGAGCATTAAGGACTAACTTCTCCACAATTTCCAACATTACACTGCGGTTCATGCATGGGACGTCTCGTCGATGCGAAATCCAAACAAGGAACCCCACCGACACACTAATCCTGGCAATGTAAGTCATTGAGGTCCATTATGCCCTCGATACCCAAGTACAAGCACAATCAATAACCATCCAACCGATCTATAACTCGAGGACGCGGGCTCACATGCTATCATCTTCCAGCAGCCCATACACGTAGCAAACTGGGGCCACCTAGTGGGGTTCAACGACACCCACCTCGTGATCAACTCACGCACACGACGTCCCGGGAAGCGGTCATAGCTCCTAGCCGGCAAGTGAGAACGACACATACCCACGACTTCTCACCCCCAAAATAAATAATGTATATCACATAATAATCATATGGGCGACTATGACCTGGGGAATATCCACACCCTGCTCATCGAGCCAGGATGCTCACCCTCTACGCACGTAACTTCCCAATGATAGCAAGGAGCGGGTATGCTTAAGTATATGTATACCATCATATAAGGTATACATACATCTCCATAATATAAAGATAGACCATCATATAAGGTATACCGTCCACATCATTTTCATATTTATCATACGCTCTTAGGCGCAATACAATTAATGTCATTGTTTAGTATATTTCCCTCTTGATATACTAATCGTCATTTCTCACACATCTTCCCCACTTAGTATACACTATACTATTTCTCGTTTGAAGCTCACATGTCGCTTCTAATCATGAATTGTCTCTCAATTCTATTTAAGTTAAGGATATTCTTTATCCTAATGCACCTCAATTAGCATTTATAATTCTCCATCCATAATAGGGTTCAATTCATTTTATGAACCTTTGAAGTTATCCCATTTGGGATTGGATCCTAAGATCCAGTATCTCTAAATTATTCTCATTCTTTCATATAAATATAATTATCATCTCCAAGTAGAATCTCCAATTAAGGTGGGCTTCCCCACTTAGAATACACCATAATATCAAATCGGTATTCCTCAAATTTAGTCAATATGACTCCAATAATTTCTTATAAGGGAAACTCTCTAAAAGTCTCCAAAACATACTCCAATTAACTTCTATAGAGGTTCACAACTGATAACCTCGAACAAAATAGGATCAAATTCTTCCTAGAAAAACATCTCCAAAATTCCCTTGTTTCCGAATCGATTCGACCCCTCCGAATCGATTCGGCCCCAAAAGCGAATCGATTCGGCCCATCCGAATCGATTCGGTCCTATGGACCTGGGAGTCTGCTACATACCGAATCGATTTGCAAGAGGCGAATCGATTCGTCCCTAAAGACTTGGGGTTTCTGCAACAGACCGAATCGATTCGAAAGGGGCGAATCGATTCGGTAAGTGCAGCAAGCTACGAAATGGGCTATTTTATTATTAACCCAAATTACCCAAAAATTATTTTTATCATCTCCCAACCATTTTGCATCAACCCAATCACATATATATCATCATAATTCATCCTAGAATATATATAAACTAATTTCTATCCTCATATCAAAGATCTACATATTAAATCTAAGATTATACCCAAAAGTTAGGTTTTGATAAACTAAACCTAAAACCCATAAATTTCATCCAAAAGTCATGCAATAAATGGTACACAACAATTATTAAGCAAGTTTAATCACTTGCCTCGGGTTCGTAGGGTCTAAATCCGCCTTGAGATCGCGTATTGGCCGAAAAATCCTCTTTCTCTCTCTCCTCCTACATTTTCTTCTTCTTTCTTTCTCTCTTTCTATTCCTCTTTCTCTCTTTGGAGAAATAAATCTCTCGTAGGCTTTTAAGCCTATTCTCCCAAGATACACATCTTTAAATGATAATAGACACTTTAAATGACTCGGTAACTTTAATTCTAGTCAAACGGTCCTAAATTATTTCGGAACCTAAATAGACCCCAATGTGACACCCCGCCTAAGTAAATACCGGGCGATCAATCCTTTATTAAATTAAAATCAAGGTGAACAGTTGGTTCATTCTTAGCATCACTGTCGCAAATTAAAATTTTCAAATTAAGCACCCTAAATAATTAAGCTAAGTGTCAAAACAATTTAAAACCTTATTTCCATTTTATTTAAATCCAATTATAAAACCTTTGACCATTAACAGTTTAAGAGTCACACATTAAGTGTAAGGATGTAAATGAGCATTCAAGAATTAAACCATCAAATAACAAATCCCAACTTTAAAACACCAAAGGAAAACATCCTGGTAGTAATAAATCTCAAAGTAAAAATACTGAAAGTAAGATAATTACAATCTCTGACAAAACCAACTGAATAAGCGAAAAGGCGACACATCCCCCACTGGATAAAATCGAACTAGAAGTGAAGTCAACAATAAGGTCGTCCAAGCAATGGCCTACAACTCCCACAAAAGCTACAGCATGTTCCATCCAAAGAATCCTAAGCATGGCGCCCCTGTGGCTGGGCACCTGTAATATATATATATATATATATATACACACACACAAAAGAGAGGAGATAACAGGAAACGGGTCAGAGCCCGATTGTAAAACAGTTTAAAATAGTTTAGCAAGTATTTAAAATGCTTACCGGCTAATGCAACAATCATATTAGTATGCGACACTCTCTTGAGAATTCTCACCTCTCATCTAGTATGCCCTTCTACCGTTCTAATGAATCTCATATGTCTCTCTAACTTATTCTCCATAAGTCTTATCACGTGAAATTAAGGTTATGCTTTACTTTAGAAAATCTATCTCTTCAAGATTCCTTATGTTATCTAGAATAACTCCGTATTGTTAAACAGTTTCTGAATACTTATAGTGAAGTGAAGCATTTATTCATTTCTTGACTACTTATACGCACAGTATAAAGTTCCCATATAGATATATGTATATATATTAGTTACACATATAATATATATACTAACGGCACCCCACATAAAATCTATGGTGCAAAGTTTCCATACATAAGTAGATATATATACCAATTGCTCATATAATATATATATAATATCTGCACCCCACATACAAACTATGGTGCTAGCATACTCTGCTATCAAGTCCCCGTATCACTCGTACTAATGGAATACTAGTTCGGAATTACTCTCGAACTGTATTAACACAAAACACATCCAAATTGAGGCTAGGCATAGTTCCAAGTCACTAAGAGGTCAGCACATACCCTCACGTCTCTTAGGACCGTCTGACTATCGATTAGATAGCCTGTACCAAGGATTCCTATGTTCTAGGGTACAAGTCAATATCTCCCATAAAGGTCCCGTCGAGATAAGACTGCCCCGGCGCGGTAACCTCTATGATAGCAAGTAGCGCGGGCATGATTTTACGTATATAGGATATATGAACAACCACACAGTCATATAGATATATAATCATTCACATTTATAAGTTAGGTGCGCCCACGACCCATGGTTATTTTTATCCGTTTTCAATACATTTTACTCGATTAATTCGTATAACAGACTCGTCCATTTTATTTTTGTAATTGAGTTATTCCAAACTTACTTCTCGTCTCTCGAAGTATTCTCTTTACCTAAGTACAATTTCAGTGGTCCCTCACTTACCTTCTAGTCCCACTTCCTAGATATTTCGATTATTAAATCAACGCACATATGATTTCCTAAGTATGAATATATCCCCATTTACCCTTATTTCCCTTTCACATTAAAGTCCCACTTAACGGGGTTTATCTTGACCCTACTGGTCCCTTTTTATGTTCCATTATGTTCTAGCAACCCTAATCAAGATTTACTACGCATAAAATCGAATTAAGCTAACACGAGAAAAAAATGCAGTTTTCCAGGAGGGGTCAATCGATCGATGAAATGGGGTCGATCAATCGATCTATCGATCGATCGATCAAGCAGTTATGGCGAAACTGCAGAAAACCCAGCTACGAAAATCTTACCCCAAACTCATCCAAATCATCATGTTTCAGTCCCAAACTCCCCACAACTTATACTACAAGTGTTGTATACCCATATAAATAATATCCTACGTAAAACATGCGAGTTTTCATCAAGTATAACAAAATAAAAGGGTAAAATCTATATAAATCTCAAAAACCCTAATATTTTCTTTTACTTAGTTTCTTCCATTCTTTTTCCAGATTTTCTATCATTAACACCATGGAAATTCGTGATTCAACCTCTAAATGTGAAATGGATTTCCAGAATATGATCTTTACCTCTACAACATGTAAATTTTTATCTCCAATTAATGTTTTCTTTCAAGAACACTAATTCTAATCAACCCTAGACTAATATAAAAGAAGCATTAACTTGACTAAAGCAAGATAGATACTTGCCTGAAATTCAAAGTTCTGATTTGTGGAAGAATTTGGTGTGGTTGAGGTCCTCGTTGCACGATCTACCATTTGGCGGTGACGGCGGCGCAACCGGAGGAGTTCTTGGCCTAGAACTCCTTGGAAAGCTTCTCCTCTTCCTCTCCAATGGCCGTCATTAGTTTTTGGTTATGCTAACCCTAGAAGACAACACTTACCATCTGATATAACCCTAGAAAATTCGTGGGTTTAATTACCCATAATTATGAAATGTCCAAAACGCCCTCCTGTGGTACTAATTAAGCCTACAAACGCCCTGAGATCCAAACTAAACCTCCGGGTACATTATTTTGACTGTCTCAACCCTTCTGGACGCTTTGGCGCACTAGAAATGACCATACGGGCAACTTATAATTTATTCACTTTATATAATAATACTTTAGTCCTGACATGACACAGGCGCGTCCTGACTTAATTTTCATAATCGTCATTTTATTCACACGTGACAATTTTTATAAAATCAATCTCATATATTACTATACTCATCCAATAACATTCAACAAATTTCCAATAATTACTAACTTTCGTCACGCTAGTAATTATTTAAAATAACTTTCCGGATTAAAATTAAATTAATTTATCTCAATTAAATTTAATAAATCCCTAAATTTAAAAACCATAAAAATACGGGGTATTTCACCCAAGTACAGTCATTTCGACTTTCTCGACCTTTTCGGAAACAATGGTACCCTCAGAACTGCCATTCGACACACTTTCTAACGACTTCAAGTTTTGACCTCAAATTCCAATTTAATTAATCTCTCAATAAAATAATATTTATTTCTCCCAAAATAAATAAATCACCGTCTCCAAGACCTCGGGTTGTTACAGGATGCTACTTTAAGGGCATTTTAGTCAATTCACATTTCTTATCCGGCTCATGGAAATTCCACGGATGCGTAGTTCGTTGAGTTAGTATCGCGTGGCCGCAAACGGTGCGCGTTTGGAGTTCGGACGAAACACATATACCCATTTTCGTTATTGGACTTTTCCCCCTCTTCATGGACCAAAGAATTGCAGGAAATAGAGTACCGATCGACTGCGTCCCTGGGACTGGTTGACCGTGGTTTGGTATTTTGTCGTGGGAAGGAGACAGTGGGCTTATACATGAAGAACCGATCGACCGGTCCCCTGGACGCGGTCGACCGCGTATGCCAGATATTTTGGGATATTTTCTTTTCTTTTATTTTTCCTTTATTTTCTTCTCCACTTACTATTTAAACCAAATTTTGGTTTCATTTTCAGATATCTTGTATATAATTCGTTTTAGGTTAGAATAGGTTAGGGTTTGGGGGGTTTTGGAGAGTTATTCCTTATTTCTCTTTGGATTGACACCCAATTGGGTTGCAAGTTGCACTATTCATCTCCCCTACCATTAATATAGTTTGTATTTCTTCATTTCTTGCTTTCTAGTTAATTTACAAGCTTTCTAATTTAAGTTTATATGCTTTATTCACATGCTTTGATTACTCGCTTTCTAGTATAAATTTACCGCATTTATTTACCGCTTTCCATTTACCGCGTTTTTACGATGCTTTTTAGGTAATTTAAATTAGGTTGTGTTTGAATTGAACTCACTCGGGTTAACGCGTTGCTTGGCTTTGGTGATGGTGTTTACGGATTTATTTCGGGTGCGTTTTCCTAGTTATTATGCCTAGGAGATTTGACGGGGTATATCATGTATGTGCCGTGCTTACGACCTTTCACGCATATTTTTTGGGATATTTATTGGGCCCAAAATCTTATTAGGCTTTTATGCGAATTTAGGGGCGTGACAACCCTTGATTTAATTAACTGTCGAAACGAGACGCATTTGTAATAACTCGTCGACCCATGTAACCATTTTATACAAATTAACTCGGGTGAGGGATATTCAACGTAACCTATAGTTTTACTCGCTTTCATAATCTAGTATCAATACCCTCGCCTAGATTAATCTTTCCCTTTTATGCATCTTTTTACTTTTTAGTTTGTAATCACCTTTTACACTTTTATTTTAGAAATATTAAATCAATTGAATTCTGACAACTCGTCCCAGTGGATCTTTCGATACCTGACTTACCGTTGTGCTTGCCTCTCAAGTGTAGTAGCAACTTAGGTTTTTGTATTGTTGCGGTGAAACGAAAACAACGACTGTGTCCTTACACGAACACACCTTTCATGCGTAATCATATATATATATATATATATATATATTGGAAAATGATAAAATGTGCCTTTAGGGCACACGTTTTGATACTCAAAATAGTAAGTATTAAGGCTCCTCATGAGTATATGTTCCCTATTAAATGTATGTCGAAACTTTGTCCCTACTATTTTTAGAATCTTAATGTGTGCCCTTAGGGCACATGTTATCAGTACTCATATATATATGTTGAATAGTGTCCGTAAAATAAATGCCATAGTTAGAGCTTGTGGTTCCTCGGGCATGGTACCTGTTGGAATGGTTCCTCCATTATCACACCTGTCAAATCAAAATTGGTATCATAAATAATTCCAAATATACATAATAAATATGGTTTTCCACACAAATTTAGAGAATAATCAGATGTTTATTGAAATGACAATATGAGGATGATATTATTGAAATAATGATTTTATTTTATTTTTTTGACAAATGAAATAAAATATAGAGATAATTTTAATTGTTCTCTCATAAATTTATTGAGTATCCTCCACTTATTGAGTTGTTCATTCATCGACTCGATCTAACCAATCGATTTTGAAGGTGTCGAATAAATATGATTTCTTTTATACTATGTGTAAATCTCTTGATTATGAAGCGGTATAAAAGTGTTTCGGTTATCGATACATTACCTTTCAACGGGTTGTGAACGGGTCGGATTAACGGGTTAACGGGTCAAAACATCTTTAACCCGTACACGACATGTTATGACTAACGGGTCTAAAGGTAATATCCAAACACGATTCGTTAATATTAATGAGTACATGACCCGAACCATTAGCACTCGTTAATATTAACGAATCAGTTTGGATCTAAACAGGTGGCGGGTTGGGTGACCCTATAGTTTTCGTTAGTCTTAATTAATTTAAAAATAATGGGTTTTAATGGTTAGTTTTATTAGGTATGGGTTGGGTGACTCTATAGTACCCGTTAGTATTAGAGGATTATAAATCATGGGGGTTTAATGGTTATTCTTATTGGGTACGGGTTGGGTGACCCTATAGTACCCGTCAGTGTTAATGGGTGTTAATGGGAATTAATGGGTGGAAATGGGTACATGTAAATTTTTAAACCCGAACCATTAGTGTTAACGGGTCTACCGTGTTAACCCGTTAATGACCCAAACTCAATAAGGATAAACCCACTAACTTATAATTTGTGTCAGGTCGTGTCGTGTTAACAGGTTATCATGTTTTTTTACAGTTCTACGTATATAGTCTATATGATCCCTCTATTATCATACTTGAAAAGATAATGCATAAATAAATTTGAAACCATGTGACACACCTGGATTATACAAAATCATATTTTTAACTAACCGAGTAAGCTTGTAAGATGAATCATATATATATATATATATATATATATATATATATATATATATATATATATATCAAGATTCTAAAAAACGCGGGGCGTGAGCGAGGCGTGGAGGTCAAACCTTAAGCCTTAGAAACCTAGGCGGGTCTTAGGCGTAAAAAGGTGTGAAAAGGCGTCTAGGCCTTCTTTATATATTTTAATATTTTTTAGCCATAACAAGGCTATAAAAATACTAAAATTGTGCATATCATAAAAATATGTCTAAATATATGCAAATTAAAATACTATTTGATTATTTTGGATGAGATAATGGTACGGTTTGTAAAAAAAATCTTTAAAAGCCAATATCGTTTCACTAAAGCATTGTTGTTTTTAGAAAGAAGTGCGCCTTAAGGGTTTTACTAACAATAAGGCGTAAAAAGCTTAAGGCGGGGCGTTTCTCCCAAGCCTCAGGCCTAGGCGTGCCTAGGAAGAGCCTAGGCAGGTTTTTTAGAACAGTGATATATATATAACCTTGCGACCGCATTGTATCCTTGTTTCAAACATCCCAAATACACAAGAACGCGTTCATACTCGGTTTTCTTTCACCATGAGATAGTATTTATTTTTATATATGTACCACTACCATATCGTACTACCCAAATTGATATGAAAATTCCATGAGTTACGTTGATGATTAGAGAAGCTTTGTTTTAAATGAGATGGAGGAAATGTAATGAAGCTTCGATTGAGTATTTTATGACATTCGAAAATATTAATCTATGTTTGTACATCGTATTCATACATTATGATTCATTTACGAAATGTTTGAATAGGTTTTAGAACTGAAGATTTACCTTGAGATTATATACACCTTCAGATTTATTATGACATGAGCTCAAACAACATTAAATTGTGCACGATACACCTACGAGTATGGGTGGTTATGATTCATTACATAAATATCACCGAACTTTATTTAATTTTTTATTTTTAAAGGGGGCATGATGAGAATTGTACTTAGATATTTCCTGAGTTTCACTAACCATTTACAATGTTATATTATTGTATAAGAAAAGTTATATTATTTTTGCAGAGGCTTCTGAACGAGTAGATATTGAACGAGGCAAACATCAAGTCGTTGTTCAAAGATATGATAGTTTGAGATATACCCCCATGAAATCTCATGATTAGGTTGATTTTATTTTTTCGGGTGGGCATTATAAATGATATATGTGATTTATTTTATTTTATCTTGAGATAAAATTAAATAAAGGGGGCAAATGGATATTATGATGTAACGTATCTTTTAGTTGAATTTTCTTCGACAGACTCAGTGACAAGGTTAGATTGGTGAACCTTCATAGCTTAATAATGACCAAGAATTCCATTTTAAAAGCTTCTTCGGTTTCTTTTGCAACAAGTTCAGACTGATTAAATAGTTGTCACTCAGAAATTAACAGCACAAAGTTATGGCTATCCTTTAGATATGACATCATATTACGAAAACTTTGTGAGTATTGTGGTAAGTTTTCTTCAGAGGTGTATTATATTTCAAAAAAACTTTATCAATATTGGTAAGTGGCAAAGCAAGCATTACTTTTTGGAGAAAAATCTTGCTGTGATATAAATGAGTTGCCTAGCAAGCACTACATCTTTTCAAAAAATATCGTCGTGATCTGGACGAGTGGCCAAGCAGACGTTATACTTTTTAAAAAAACCTCGTCGTGGTTTGGACGAGTCAATAACAGGTGCATGCACGAGAAATCTCGTCGTGATTTGGACGAGTCAATAACGGGTGCATGTGCGAGAAACCTCATCTTGATTTGGATGAGTCAATAATAGGTGCATGCACGAGAAACCTCGTCGTGATTTGCACGAGTAAATAATAGGTGCATGCGTGAGAAACCTTGTCGTGATTTAGACGAGTCAATAACATGTGCATGCACACGAGAAACCTCGTCATGATTTGGACGAGTCAATAATAGGTGCATGTACGAGAAACCTACTCGTAATTTGGACGAGTCAATAATATGTGCATGCACTAAAAGCTTAATCGAGGACAATGAAATAGTTATTATATGACCATAATAATACTTCCACCAAGCTTGGTTGAGAATGATAAGATAATGATGAATTAGTTATTATGTGTCCGTGATAATACTTTTACCAAAATTGAGTTATGAGCAACAGTAAAATTGTGGATGCATGTTCATTTAAAGAGGAACGGGGGCAACCGCCAGATAATCCTCTAAACAAAAATAAGGGGCAACCGAATAAACTCAAAGAATATCAGTTGCTTAGAAAATAATGACCATGAGGTCCGTCGGAATAACCCATGAGCTCAAAATGAGATATGAGATGTGAGATTTAAGATATGAGATATGATATTTAAGATATGAGATTGAAGTATGTCATCAAATTAAAATGAGATATGAGATTATTACCCACGATCAATAAGTTGATTGAACATATCAAAACCAACTAAAAGTGTTTCGTACATACAGTCGATATGTTTCAGCGAGGCATCGACACATCAACTATATGTATAAGGGGGCAAGTGTAGGAGGGGCTTAATGATAAGCCTATCATTTAATAATTAAATGGGATTAGAGATGATTAATATTGATAAAATTCCATGTGTTTATGCGGCTGATGTATTATTATGTGCGTTCATCATATCACGCATATTTGTGCATTATTTATACATCAACTAGATAATATTCTAGTATTGAGGTTCCAACATATGTTATGGGGCACAAGCCATCCAAAATAGGACATGTATCACCACAGGTTGTTTGACAAGTCTCCATAATATATTCACTTGGGTTGGGTTCTTTTTATAAATAAACTTCATTTCCTTGCATTTTAAGAGAGAGTTTCTTGGGAGAACAATAGTTTTTCTTGTCTCAAGAGTTTTGAGAAGAGTCTTCAAAAGAGTTTTTGAGAAAATAGTTTTAAGATGAGTTTAACCACCTATCTCCGCTCTGAGAGCCACCACAATGAGTTTTTCAGCGAATAGTACAAACCCACGAACTACGCTGACTCTGATTCCGACTATGATGGATAAGTAGGCGCAATCGAAGTTGCTCAAGTCATGAAACACGTACAAAAATTCAGTATTTCCCCATATTAAACTCCCTTCTTACAGTATGTTATCATTTCAGATTATTAAAATTGATTTACTTGAAACCGAAGATGTCGTGAAATGCTTATCAATCCCCGCAATAAATTTTATGGCATGTGGATCGGGTTAAGTTGCAAAAGGCTAAGTCACATGATTTGAAAATCGATGATTTAACGGACAAAATCTAAGTAGGCAATCGCTCTAGGGATCGAAAAATTATCCAAGATAGGTTACAATACGTTTTACTAACTTTTTAGTTACTTTGTCACCCAAAGGAGAGAGCTCGACAAATTTTCCAACCCGATGAAATTATCTCGGGACAAAAACCTTGTTTGCTCGTATCACTTCTGGTGGATAATTCCTTAAAGATAGGCTACAATTTCATCTTTATTGGCTTAAGAGGTTACGGCCTCATCCCACGTTGCCTTAACATGCAACAACAGTCTGAATTAAGTTTAGACATGCCGCAACCCATGGCAAAAGTATGCATCCGTATCTTCATACTTGCTCTTTGAAGGTTGCTCTATAAATCTTGGTTTCTCACTATGATTCAATTCGTCTCAAATTGTATTTTTAAAGACTAACAGTGAAAAAGTCATGGAAGAAAGTTCCAGATCATATCCCCATCAAACTGAAGATGTGGTATACTTGTTGAGGTGCATCAACCACCTATATGAAGGTCAAGCCTTACTCTGAGGCCAGATTAACCTCCTAAGGCCGAGAATTATGATGCTAGAGTCCGCCACCTCCACCTCCATGCAGAAGGCCACGTCCCTAGAAGACAAGGTTATATCCAAGGCAGTTAAGAAGCGGAAGCGTGAAGAGAGGGAAGTGGAAAGGCTCTACAAGAAATTCACATAGCTGAACAGCAGTTTGGAAGATTTCCTTAAAAGCGTTAGGGAGGAAAACCTCCTCAAGTGGCCAGAGAAGATAAAATCCCTTCCTTATAAGAGAGACATAAATAGATGTTAAGTTTCATCAAGATTACGGCCACACAACCAATGGATGTTTTTCTTTTAAGAAATAGGTTGGAAGGCTCATCAGGCAAGGAATGCTCCAGTAGTTCAAAGGGGATGAAACCCCTAGCAAAGATAGTTGCATGTCTATCTCCATGCCTTATAATATTTTTGATTTTATAGTTGAGCAAATAAAAAAAACTTTGAATTTAAATAATGACTTTGTGTTTCATGAGCACGCATATATATTTTGATTCTAAATATCATTCTCACTTTATCCTTCTAAAGCCTTTTTGAAAGATTCTTATTTTAATAGGTTTCAAGAGAACCTAACAACCAACCATCTAGAAGATTGACATGAATGGGAGAAGATGACCTCAGAAGTAAAGGGCATGACAGCTTTAAATGTCATATAACACCCATTTTAGCGTGATGGCCTTGAATGGCATATTGTACCTATCTTATACTTTTGGGCTCATAATACACGTTCTCATCCTTGGGGCCTCGTAATACTCGTTCTTATCCTTAGGAGCTCGTAATACCCGTTCTTAGCCTTGGGGAATCATAATACCCTTAGCCGCGGGTGGCTCATAATTCCCCAAAAGTCCCGGGACGATCGTGGATCGTTTGAAAGATACCCAACCATGGGTGCCATGAAAGTACCTAGAAGGAAATCCAAGTGCAAAAAAAGTTCGATTCAATCTTGAAGATCGCAGCCTGATAAAGAAAAATGTGGGTTGGGGACTAATTGTCCGCAGCAAGGGAATTTATTCACAAGAACCACTATAATTTAATGACAGTGCGACAGACATTCTATAATTGAAGAGTCTTCGGTTCATTAATACTGCAATAGGTATCCTAAAGTTCAAGCAGTTCAGTTTAAGTTCAATATTACACAAAGTTCTGCGGAAGGGTGTTCTCAGTTGCTATGCTACTTACATTCTATGATCGAAAGCTAAACGGGGAAAAAATTTCAATAGATATATAAGGCATTCAACAAGAAATAATAAAGCTACAGAATTACATTTAAAATGTAATACAAACATAAAAGACCGTGGAGGGCCTATATTATTTTAATAAATCATAAGTTCAAAGTTTATATAAAAGTTGTGGAATGGAAAGTACAAAGTTAAGTATAATCTTAAGAGGATGCGTCCTCTTTTTCATCATCATCTTTATCCTCCATAGCAATCTTTGTCTCTTCACCAGCTTCAGTAGCTATAACCTCTTCCCTTTGCTGCTTGGCCAGCTTCTCCGCAACCTTCAGCTCCTCAATGCAAACAATGTGCTCAAGGTTGTTGAACCTCTAAACATAAATGTCATCTTTAGAATCAAGGTAATTTTTTGCCACCATATGTCGTATCTCATTATATTTGCTGATATATGCGTTATTTTGGAGGATGTAGAGATCCTGGGAAGTCTTAAAGCTAGCCACAGCATCTCCAGCTTCTTTCTTCAAGGTCGCAACATTATCAACACTCATTTATTGAAGGGCAGCAACATAATCCTCAGTGAGATTCTTTATTTCCACATACCATGCTTTGGTGTTTTGTTTCAAACTTGACGAACTTATCTTCAGAGGTTGCAGCCTGCCTGGTAGCCTTCAGACACTTAGCTTCAGTAATTTTCAACGCCTCCGCAGCTTGATTAAAATTTTGCTCAACTTCATTCTAGGCCTTGACAGCAACATCCATTTTGGTGTTTGTGTCCATTTTGTGAGCTTGAAGAGCAGCTTCTGCAGACATTTTACCAGTTTCAAAAGAGGACGACCTGACACCCTCTAACTGGGGAATATAACCATCCTTTGCGGCCCTACACAACTTGTAAAGGCCCTCATATTTGATTCTTTGGGCCATAGCAACCTCTACAACTTGGAAGAATAAAATTCAAATTGTTAGCATGAAAACATATAAAATTTAGCAAAAAGAAAAGAATTGAAAAATAACTTACCCTCAGAAGGTTGTGCGGGGAATATTCTTTTAAGTCCTCTGCATCCTCATCCACCAGACGGTTCAAATCAGAGACTTTCGCAGCCCTCCTCATCCTTGGGACTCCGCTGGGAGTTGTGTCCCAAGGAGATTTTGGGTCTGGCTACCTCAGATGTGGTCGCGGACACCCTTAATCATCCCTTTCTGCCCTACTTTGAGGTGTGGGCAGGTTGGCATTAACTGCTATAACAGTCTGCGGAGGGGGACCCAGAAGCAGTAACATTTATAGGTCTTTAAGGCCAATGATCACCCCAATCGCAACTAAGTTCGCTCCAATGTCAACATCAAAATGTGGAGGGTCTGCAGCTACCCCCTCCACTTGTGGCCCGGTGGACGCAACACCAGTAGGGGATTCCTCCTTTTTAGTTGGAGGAACAACCTCCTTTTCAGCCTGAGGAGCATCATCCTTGGCTGCCATCTTCCTTTTCTTTCCCCTCTTCTATGGATCTTGGTTTAATGCCTAGACGATGTCTTTCAGCTCGTATAGTTGTGAAAGGCGGATATCCCTGTTAATCTCCATTATGGGTTGGCCATCTGCAGTAGTACCTAAAAAAAGGAAATCATATTCAAAATTAGCAATTCACAGAAGTTAAAATGATGGCCACGAAAACATTTGATGTAAAGTATACCTTCCGCAACCTTCATCGGAGCCTGGTGGGAGGTATAATATCCAAGCTTGAATAGTTACCGCAGAGTCACAATGTCTGGAAAATATTTATTTTCACTAATTGAGACCGTAGTCTCAATTCTCTTCATTTGCTTGGAGGAAGGGGTCAGCCTTGCACAAACTTTAAGGAGATTAGTAAAGGTCGCAATAATAATGTATAAATCTAAATGAAGGTTGCAGCAGTTATAAACTTATGTTGAAAAAGTTAAAGTAAACTGAGATCGCAGCAATCATGTACCTTCCTTGGGGAGACGACCCCAAGCCCGTGACAGTCTGTGTTCTTTTCTCTCTCACTCTCATCTGGGTGCATCTCCCAGTTTTCTCCAGAAACATAGAAGAATTTTCCCTTCCAATTTTTAACACTGGAAGGCCTGCCCCTCATCAAATAGTGATCATCGCTTTGCAGTCCCATGTAGAAATACCATGGGTTTTCAACATAGTTCTCCTTTAGCCGACAAAAAATCGAAGAATTCCACGACCATTATATCTCTGCCAATTTTTTTATTCCAAATCACCAAGGAAGCAAGGATGGCCCTCCATCCATTGGGGCCAACTTGGACCAGGGCCAAGTTAATAGCCTTCAGAATTTTCCTCACAAGCACTGGGACAGGTATTCGCAGCCCTAAGAGGAAGGCATGGAGTGGGAAGTAGACTCTATCATTTGGGACAGTAGAACATGACCTCTATTCTACGACAAGCAATGTGCAGAAAGTTCCCTCAGGGAACTCGCAGGATTCGACGAGTTGGGCCAACCACTCCTCGCTCATGTTGCAAGGATAACGGAGGGTCGTATGCTCTTTTATCATTTTCTGACCGCGGCTAGACGTCCCTGCTTCAGTTTTTTTGGTATTTAATATTTATAGTAGTCATAGTCAGATCCACAGCATCCGTATTAGTAGGGGCTTGATTGTCCGTTGAACAAGTGTTCTCCTCTTTGTGAAAACTGTCTGCGACCTCCTTTGAATCCTTACAGTCAGAAGAAGCTGTAGAATTAGAATCGACTTGAACACAATGTGGGCAGTCCTTTAGCCTACAAGTCCCACTAGTCTTCAAAGGTTTGATGTGTAACACCGCGGGAGGAGGAACACCAAAGTGTCTCTTTCAGAAGTCATCCACATATTCCCAAGTATTCCAATTCATATGGTTATGGTGATGACCTATAAAAGCATAAGGGCTCCGCAATTAAAGTGTCGCAGACAGTATGATCAAAATATAAGAAATAGAAGACTGTCTCATTTAAGAGGTCGCGACATCATACAAAGAATTCAGAAAAGTGGAAAAATGAAAAGTTTGCAAGGGTTGAAATCAAGACTGTAGCCATTGGAAAACGAAATTAAGGTTATAGGCCCCAACCAGTTGTTCAAAACTCACAACAGACCGCGATCGAGGAGATAAAATAGGTAAGAGTTTGAATCTTGGGTTTTTGAAGATCAAAGCCCTAAACCCTAGGTTCTTGGCCAATAACATCATGAACAGTCTGTTCAAGTTCTTGGCCAAATAGCAACCAAAATGGGTTGAAAACTCGAATTTTAACCCTAAAAATCCCCTACATAACAAAAACCCACTCTTTCAATTCCTAAAAACATCAAACTACTCAATTACCCGAAAAATCCAATTCAAAAACTCGACTACCATGGGTAAAAATCCAGAGAAAGAAACCTTATGTTTCTACAATTCATAAACCCAAAACAAGCAATCCTTACAATATATATATATATATATATATACTCGGTCCAGTCATAAAAAAACCCAAACAAATTCAACAATTGGTATTAGAAGATGAACAAGCAGAAAATTGGGCAAAAACATGTAACCAAATATACTAAGCATGGATTTCAATTACAAAGTGAAGAAATCAAAGAGAAAAAGAGAAACCAACCTAGAATAGAGGGAGTCCTCCTGGAGAAGGTAAAAAATCGCCTGAAAATCGCCTCAAAAATCGCATGAATCGCCTAGTATGAGTACACTCGAAGGATTTGTACGATGCCTGTATTTATATATAAGAGGGCTCTGGAAGTTGAAGCATCGCACCACAATGTCCGCGACACTTGGCCGCGTCCCCAATAAAAGAACATGACTTGACCCAACACCGTGGCATCTGGGCATAAACAACCGCAACACCAACTCGCAACCTCTTGGCACTGAGGCTTGGGGGCTTGTATATATTCCTAATACTGGCACATAGGTCGCGAAAGGTATCAACATAGCGCCTCTGCCTAGGCTCAGACATGCAACGGCAATCATTCAGCAACTTAAAGGGGTCGCAGCATTGTCTCTAACAGGTTGCGGCCTCCTACTTCATCAGTAGCACATACCCTACCACAGACTTAGCCACATCAACATGCCTCTTTCCAGTTGTCCATCTTCTTGAAAGATTCCATCTTAGCATCACTTATACAGATGTCACATGTTCTATGCACGTGACCCTTTCTTTGACTTCTATAAATAGAAATGCTTACCTCCTTAGCATGACATGATTGGAATCTCCACCCACTTCCTCTCTCTTCATCTGAGAGTTCACTCAGGCCAACTCCGGTCACCTGAACCACTAAGGTCCGCGACCCCTCTACAGTCTTGCTTTATAGGTCGCATCCGCTCAACACAGAGCCTGTATGTACATGCATTTAACTATCTATCTCTCTTGTATGCCTCTAAAGGCACCCAACTCTTGTACTAATGTTGATAAATAATGAAAATTAGGGCACCAAAGTGGACGTAAGCTCATTTTATAGCTCTCTATATCTTGTGTTATGTCTCTCCTTTCTTACTATTTTATGCTTTTGCACTTCATGATGGTTGAAAATAGCTTTGATGACATGGTTATTTCTTACCAACCCAATGTTGACATCATCGCCAATCAACCCATTAATGACGGCATCCACTTATCCTAAGTAACCAGAGCAGTGGACCTTAGTACATCATTTCTTTTCTTTTTGTGCATCATTGATGTGTCCCAAACATATGGCGTTTATTGATATGGTTTCATTTATATATTGCATCTTTCGTTGCAAATGATGAATTTTAATTGTAGTAACTCTCGTTGCAGTTCGGAGCTAACTGATAGTATATAGTCGTACAATCCCAGGTGATGACTTTTAATAGTAGTGACTTCCTCTGCATTTCAAAACTAAACAAAATGAAATGAAACTTGAAATTTGTTAATCGAATTGCTTCTTGGGTTGTAATATTATTTTTTTTATTAAAAAATAGGCAACGTCGCAAAATTCCAACTGTCCCGTCTGTATACTATTCCGCGGCAGTTGGTCTACCTCACGTGCCTTACCATTGCTCTTGTAAATTTTCAGAGCTTTTTCTAGACAATGCTATTTTGCTTCATGCTCTATAAAGCTAAAACTCTCATATTTTGCTTGAAGAGTCAGATGTGACAAAGATAATGCCTCTTCAACTTGTTCTAGGGGTGAAATGTGTTTACACCATTTGTTAACACGAATTACACATAAATTTAAACGTGTATGACACTACCTCTTCACGTGAATAAACCCTAACCAGATGGGCAAATTACAACTGACTTTATTATTATTTAACGAAAAAACTCAGCTGTTTTTTCCTTTTACTTTTGACACAGACACACACAAATTATCTTCAACTATTTAATTATTAGACTCAATTGTAATTTTGCCCAGACTTTTAGAAAAATAATACAGATGCATCAATTTAGGAATTTAAAGAAAACAATTTTTTTATTCCTTGATTATTTTTTGTTCTTTAGTAAATCTGCTATTTTTTAATGCAAATTAATAAAGTAATATCACATGGCACAAATCTGTAGTTTGAACTAAAATGTCACAATTTCATCATGTTTGTCTAAAATCTCTCCAAATATCTCCCAAAGTTATGCGACTCTTGCAATATCTAAGGAAATATGTTTATGTATAAAAAAGTGAATAACTCAAGAGGGATAGTGTCGAACACAGATAAGTCAATTTAATATGGCAAATTCCTTTTAGTTGTAATTTTATGAAAAAGTGACTATTTTCACTTGGTTTCTTTTTAATTTGCAATTGGTAAAGTTTTGATTGATGTAGAAGCTTATGTTGGCTTGTTCGGTTGCGAAAGATGAGCTTTTCCAATTACGGTTATGCCGTTCAACTCAAACCCAGCACACATAATTATAGGTAGGATTAGTTTTAAATCAATTCACACGGTCATTTAATTAGACTATTAAGGTTGACTAGTAATTCACACAAACCCAAAATAACACGACACAACGCTTTGCACCCCTACCTAGAATATTACCGTATTTGCACTACAAATATATCATATACCGCAAGCGCCATCATAAAAAGAAAGGAAGGGGGAACAGTCCTAGAGTGCAAGGGAAGAGCAATATCTCTGCATCATAACACAAAATGTTGATAATAGTAGGGTAGGAAATCAAATGTGACGCTATCCAAATTCCTATGATACAAACTTCCATGGCTGACAACACTAAAAATAAATGAGCCAATATTCCCAAAAAGAAGAAAGAACAGAAAACATGAAGGACCTTAATATCCACAGAACCCCCGGCTTCACCAATCCTCCTCGACCGCTAAAGTGATATAGAAAGAAAGAAAGAAAAAGGTAAAGTGGGGGCTAACCAATACCTGAACTTCACCCCTTCGTGCCTTTGATAGGATAATGTTTCAAAATAACACATATCAGATGGGGGTCTTCAACTACCTGCAGTTTGCATACTTGTACCGGCAGTAGTTATGGCAACGGAAGAGACAAACCTCGATATAAGCACAGCCTCACTGCTGCTTACAGCCTTGGAGGCTGCCACATCTTCCAGGCGCCTCCAGGTTGACTCTCGTTTCTCTCGTGTATCCTTCTCCTTCATTTCAACTTCTTGGAATCTGGCCAGGCAATCGTCATAAAGTGTTTGGTCAGCATCAGAAAATGTTTTCCTCACATTTAGTGTTAGGCTCTGAACAGCTTGATTCCAGTGACTACGCGCATTTTTCTCCAAGGCTGGGAGAATTATGGGCAGAATCACCGTTCTGTTCTGTATGATCAGATTCATTATATGATCATTGTTCCACAAGAACATGGCGCGTTCGGCTACCTGCCACAAAAAAAATAAAAAGTAGAATCCATATTTACAAAGGGTTAGGGTGTTTGATGTTTACAAAAAGTAGAATTCATATTTACAAAAAGTAGAATCCATAATATAAAGTTATTTGATGTTTCTTATAAGAAAGGGTCCTTCACAATTAGGTCCCTACAGAAACAAAATATATATATATATAAAAAAGTCCAGGTACTTTTGGTGCTATTAGGATGTGATCCAGATACCTTCAGACAACGTGTTACGTATATGTAATTTCTGTAATGTGATCTGATCCAAAATCCTTTTCACCGTAGGACCACATCCAAAATACTTGAAGTGGGAAAAAAAGGAAAAAAAAAAAGAGCTTTCAAATAAGAATTACAAGAGAGCTTTCTCTAATTTTCATAAAATAATCCATTTGAGCCAGCTACATGCATCAGAGTTGAGAATGCCCTCTGCTTCGACCTTTGTATTTTCCCATATCATTGCCATCATTAATGTTCAAGTAGCTTTTGAGGTGACAGCTTTGAGGCCCACCTTGAGGCCAAGCCATGAGTAGGTAACAGTGGGCAATATTAGAAACCTACACCTCAAACCTAGAGTTTATAGCACCTTGAGCAGGGGTGCAATTTTTGAAACGATAAACATTTCACTAACACACCCCGATTATGACACGACAGGTGACACAATTGATTAGAAATCTCGTTATAGATTTACTAATACTCGAAATTGGTTCTTGAACCCAAAAAAACACAACCCTATTATGACACGATTAACCTGAATTGCTCGAGGCTAGCCAATGCCCAATTCTCGGTTTATATTTTTGCACTTAATTTATAATCTGAGGCTATAATATGTATATTTAAATTCAACATACTTGTTATATACTTGAATATAAGTATGATGGTTGATGACACAAGCTCTTATGTCATCACTTGTGATATGATGATACTAAGTAGCAACTTTTCTTATCATGAGATACTGGGAGATGACAAACGATTTATGTCTTGTTGATTTTAATTATGCATCTTTTGGTGATGATAGATTAATTTATTATTATTGTGTGTTTTTTATTTTTAGGGTATTTTTTTTCCCAAATTGAGTATTACGGCTTGCTCCGCCTAGAGGTGTAGCTCGCCTAGAGACCGCTTTTGGACTTCATGGAAGTAAAGGTTTTAATGTTAAGATTGTTTGCGAGCATCATAGATTAAGATGACAAAAAATCCAAACTTGAAAGAAATCACAATCAGCAGTCAATGTATGTGAAAAATGAGGAACCACTAGGGCTAGCCTAGTGGCAAGGGTCTCACCCTCGTGTAGTGGATTGAGGATTCAATACCCCCACCCCCGAAAAAAATGTACGTGAAATAGAAGCACTCTGTAGAAATTTACATACTTCTTTTTCTTCCCAACTTCATGAACAGGTATATGCTTGAAGGTAGAATCATAAAAATAGACGGCAGCAACCAAACTTGAAGAAACTGGCATCCACATAGTCAAATATACAAGTGAAGATATTCTCCGCAGATATTTTGGGGTCCGTTTGATAGGGCTTATTTGTCATGGCAAATAGTGGCAAATGAAGGGTTTGCTCACTATTTTGTGGATTTGATTGATGACCCTTATTTGCCATGAAATTTATTTCTTTGTATACCCATGACCACATGCAAATTTGCCATCCTTTTCCGACATTTGTTGGCAAATTATAGGATTTGCCCTCTCAAATTTTCGTATGACAAATTTTGTCTCGGAAAACTTGTCCATTCAACTCATTTGCCCACTTTTGTATCAATCAGACCCTTATTTATTTTCTTTTTCCAGTAGCCACTAATCATATTCTTTTCAAATCTTGTCATTGCCAAAATAAATATCCAGGACAATTATCATTTTACTACTTAAAGTTGTTTTCACTTTATAAGACTGTACCTCATTCCCGATTATTTGTGGAAAATCGTGCGATTGCCTTTTTTTACTCCCCCTTCCTTCCAACTTCTAATTTTAATTCCAATGACAAATTACTTTTGATTTCTAAAAAACTACAAGATTACCCATAGTCATGGATTAAAGTTTCGACACTCCAATGAAACATTAGACATTTCTCTTTTACACTATCCTGAAAAAAAACAATATGTAAATTCAAAACAGGAGAGTTTCTTGCAAAACCCATCAAGTTACAATAATTTTGTGAGATTTCTAAGGTTTCCAGCCCTTAGTGTAAAAACAGATCGTCCAGTGCCCAATTCTGTAAATTACGGAATGTTTATAGAAAAATATTTAAGTTCTCAACTTATCATCTTTTCAAGCACTATCATGTGTTAACAGCATTTCTATTGCGTTTCTGAAAAGTTTCCTACTTCTGGATTACCGAAACATACCATCGAAACGAAACTTTAAACAATGCCATAATATTCACTTGACCTGCGAAACGAGTTTCATTAACTTTCACTTTAGGCAAAGAATAATTTAAGTTCATCACACAAACCATTCTTTCCTCGTGTCCTATACAGCTGTAAGTGCGAGCTATGGACTGTGTGGTTAGGCGCACGGTGCAGGGTTCGATTCCCCCTGGACACCTGATTTGAAGTGAGCCAAGTGTGAGGGTGGTTTTTGTGCAGTGTTCCCCTTGTTTAGCTTGCATGCACAAGGGAATCCAAATGGCTCTTTCGTGTGGAGGTTCAAGGTTCTCAAAAAAAAGAATAACCTATACTACTACCAATCTTTAAGATAGATGGCTCTTTGATCCGATTTGGAGCCAAAACATCAATACACGTATGGCAAGATGAACCTACTATCTACCTAAAAGGTAAAAATGCTGAGTGCATATCCTAAATTCACATGAATTTCAAATTCCAAGAGTATCACCAATGGTGTAATCAAATTTGAATAATCAAATGTTGTAACACCGGCTTTTGATTATTCATTTAGTGGATTGCTAAAACTAACTGATGTGAAGTGGGTATGGAAACATTAAATCTACACTACACAACTCATAATTTTTGGGAACAAAACTAAGGAATTTCTCTCATTCAATATTTTCTAATTTGTAGTAATAATAACAAATGATGAGTTAATGGGTATTTATAGGAGGGAGGAGAAGATTCTAGAAGGATCTCCTACGCTTTAATTGGTGGAGAGAGACTTGACCCATGTGACGTCACATGGGTCTTAAACTAACTCTTGCTACATCACAAGCTAAACTAGAACCTTCTAAAAGCCTCAATCTAACTCCCTTGAAACAACTAAACTAATTAAAAGAATTACAAAAATGACTAAATGATCCTCAAACTATGCTCCCACATCATTTTCACCCACCTAAATTCAAGCTCGTCCCGAGCGAGGGAAGTGTGCAGCAACATAGTAAAACAATCATCAATGGACTCCCCCACTTGAAAGAAATTCGTCCTCTAAAGTGTCCCGCATATCGGTTAGCAATAAGCCCCGAGAGAAAAGTCACAAAACCCAACCACGGCCAACAAACGAGAACTCGACCCCTAATCTTGCCATGATGAGAGTCAACATCCCAATCTCTTGGGTCGGGCCAACAGTGTCAAATGAGGCCCAACGCATGCATAATCAACATCTTCAACTCCGAGTGCCAGCATACCTAACTAACGGCTCAACCTCCACCAAACAGACCCCATCAAAATCATCAGCAGTCCCAAAAATTGGAAAAAAATCAACCAAATCAAATGGCTCCACCTCGCAAAAATGTGTGCGAGTCACACAACTCTTCAACAAAAATATCAAAAAAATCTCCCCAAAAGAACCCAACCTCTTCTTCCCCAAAGATGGGAAAAAAGTCCTCAATCTCGAAAATCTACAAATCACAAAACCTGGTGAGAGTACTCCAACCATCATTCTCAAATATGGAGAAAAAAGAACATGGAAGGAACTCGGGGTCTAGACCATCCTCAGAGAAAGCATCATCGTCGGAGGCGGGGTAGCGGGTATCCTCGTCATCAAAGAAAACAATCGGGGCAGCCGATACTGTTGCATCGGAGGACAAGTAGTCAAAACATCGGGCAAATCGCCTTGCCCGCGCACGCATCCACTGATCACGTGCCGCCTTCATCTCAAGATACTCAGCACGGCACTGATTTAGGGATCGGTGACATTTCCCATACTCCCCGATGGAGATGGGGCTACATTAGAAAAGCTTTAGCTTGCTAAAAAGTGAGGAACCCGTCCTCTCCCAACCCTCGAGGCGATTTTGGAGTTCTTTGATAACGGCACGACATACTTCCTCAAATTCAGCACAAGCCTCCATATCGAACCCATACGAGGTATCACCACTTCCGTCCCATGACAAATCGAAAGGAAAGTAAGTGTCGGGTGGGGGTGGGATTAAATTGGAGGTTTTAGATAGAAAGTTTTGGGGCTGACACGTGATTTTTGAAAAGATGGGGGGCTGAAAAATAATTTTCAAAAATTTGGGAGGCTGATTTGTGAACTTTTGAAATTTGAGGGGTTGACAGGTAGTAATTTCCAGGTGGAGGGGGTCCAAATAATTTCCAAAAGCAGAAGAGTGTGTTCTGTAATTTTTTTTGGAAAAACGGAGGGGCAGGGTTGCAACTTTTGAGAATTCCAAGGGCAGAATAGGAATTTTTAGAAATTATTGGTGCTGATTTGGAGTTATGAATTGTGGGCTGAATATTTTGGGAGTTAGAAGTATTAGTTTGAAACCAGAGGGTGGCTAAACTTTGGGTTTTGGGTGGTTTGGGGATTGTTTGGGAGTATGCAACAGATCTGAATTTTGAGGTTTCAAATCTAGGGTTTTGGGACAGAAATGGGGGTGGTGTCACTTAACCGCGGGCGGCGGGAGTGTGTTCTGGAGGAGTGACTCTTCGATTCCTCTGAGCTATACTCATGGCTCTACAACAACCACATCAGCGAGCACATCAGGAACGAACGTCGCTCTAATACCAATTTGATGTGAAGTGGGTGCGAAAGCGTTAAATCAACACTACATAACTCATAATTTTTGGGAACAAAACTAAGGAATTTCTCTCATTCAATCTTTTCTAAAATGTAGTAGTAATTACAAATGAAGAGTTAGTGAGTATTAATAGGAGAGAGGAGAAGATTCTAGAACGGGTCTCCTAGGCTTTAATTGATGAAGAGAGTCTTGATCTATGTGATGTCACATGGGCCTTGAACTAACTCCTATTACATCACATGCTAAAATAGAACCCTTCTAGAAGCTTCCATCTAACTCCTTTGAAACAACTAAAACTAATTAAAAGAACTGCAAAAATGACTAAATGGCCCTCAAACTATGCTCCTGCATCAGGAGCAACCTAATACTATACAATGGTTACTTGTTTTCAATAATAAAAAGTACGGACCCATACACAAAATAATGTTATATTAACATTCCCTCAAATAGAAAGAAGGGAGAGAATAGAAAGAAAAAAAGGAGGGAAATGATCTTTTAAATTTGAAAAGATTCTCGTTTAGGTAAAAGGTGGTAGGGTCATTGGTAACTTTTTATTATGCCACAAGACGAAGTTTTTCAGCTTTACATTGTTATAAGATCTAACTTTTAGTTAGACCACTGGCGATGCTCTATGAGCCAGGTTACATCCAATGTTTACATCTGATTACTCCATATTAAAGTACAAAGAACGCAAACAAATTCTAACTGATATACTTAGCCTAGCATTCAGAAAGAGGTTTTGCTTGCTGGGTTTCTGATATTAATGCAGAAAAGAGAAGAGAAAAAATGACCAAATCTGAACCATACATAATGATTTCAGAGGACTTACTAAAGAAAGCCCCAACATATCTTTACAATGTTCAAATGGGCATGTCTTGACTAAATCAGTAACTTTCTGATGTAAACACAACCGAAAGTTTACACACACACAAAAGAGGAAATAATAAAAATAATTCTCACACATATTCATTCATTCATAATAATTAGTTAATAACTCTAAGATGACTAAAGTACTAAAATACTCTAACTAATCTTCATTTATTCTAATAAACGATAATAAAATATAATACAGTTAAAATAATAGTTCTTCTCAGCCCGCCTAGCACCACGTGTCATGCATATACATCATTCCCCCCTACTTCGTAAAAGCTCGACCCTCAGGCTTTAGGGATGAATTGCTGATGCTCATGCCACACACACAACTAATCGAACGAAAAAAAATAATTCGTTATTGGGGGCTAAAATTATTTTTTTTTAAATTTTTGGGGCCCAAATAGAATATTTTCAGACTCCTTGAAAGCGGGGGACGACTGAATGTCCTCAACCCAATAAAATCGATTTGAGCAAATTTTGGGACCAATAAACTCAACCCAGATTCTTTTAAAGGAAGTCCATAGCCGTCCCAATCTCTTTTGGCACCAAAACATGGTTCAAAATTGAACCCGGCTTCAAGCAGGCCAAAATTCCTTTTATATAAATTCAGCGCCGTCCTCCCTAAATGAAGGTCTCTGCCCAAACTTATTTCACACCCAAAAAAATTACTTCGCAGCTACTACATATAGGCCCACTCTTAGGTCCAGATTCATGGCCCATATCAGCCTTCAATCCAAACGTACCCAAATCAAGTTCACGAGAAAAACTAGCAGCTCTTCTCTCGAAATCACGCCACTATCTGCGATGAGGGCGACGCCGCGGAGGAACTCATTGGCGAGTTCGATCGTTTCTCTGCCATCACCATCGATCTCTTGCAGATCTGTTGTGTTGATGCCTTGTTCGCTATCAATTCCTTCATGGTCTTGGCAGGCGACCATGATGATGAGCCCTTCCCTGGGTACTCCACCACCGGCGAACTCACTCCCTATCGAACTCCTCCTTGACTTCACCATTGTAGCACGTGCGTTCGGCGACATTTACCCGTGATTCCCTTTCTCGAGAGACAGTGAGGTCCAGATGAGGATGGGGCCTACTTGACGATCCGAGACTAGTTCTTCAAAGATGGTAGCGATGGCTTGCAACCAGCAATGGCATTTGACGCACCGTTTGAACCAGAGACCTAGTCGAAAAGAAACCAAGGAAACTGTCACAGGTGTTTCTCTTCATTAGAACCCTCTTCTTCTTTCATGTCCTCTTCAGATTCATCTTCTCCCCATTCATCATTACTCTCATTGGAAACGTCGCCATCCCGTAACAACAAGGAAAAGGGGAACCACAGGGTCAGCGGTGCCGCCATTGGTGGTTGGGGCTCGAAAAAACCTTGAACCCACTCGTCCGTATAGCGGCTTCTTCCAGGCCTTGGGGCTGAATCCAACCTTAGTAGCAACTCGTCGTTGCCGCCATTGGAGGTTGGGGCTCGAAAAACCCTGAACCCACTCGTCGGTATAGCGGCTTCTTTCTGGCCTTGGGACTGAATCCAACATTGGTAGCAATTCCTCATCAAAAATCTAAATTTGATCGATTTTTGGGGTTTCGATCTCAAAACCCGGCTGCTTTTGGAACATTTATCAGCCAAGCTACTCTCCCGGCCGATTGACTGTTCCGAGTTCAAGCCATAACTCGGACCTTGTCTCCATACACCAATTAGTAAGAATACCCAGGAGCAAACATCTCTCTTTTACTAATTTGATGTTAACGCAGCGAAGCTAAAAAGAGGAAATAATAAAGGTATTTATCATTCATAATAATTGGTTAATACATATGAGTTAATACAAGAGGGATTTATAGGCATAACTATACTTGGGATCAAGTAATAACCCTAATAGGACTATAGTACTAAAATACTGTAACTAATCTGATCTAATCTATACTATTCCAAAAAATATTCATTTATTTTAATAAATGATAAAAATAAAATACAATTAAAAATAATATTTCTTCTCAGACCGCCTCGCGCCACATGTCATGCATATACATCACTATCTAATAGTTGTAAACAGAAGTTCATCTAAAGTAAAATGCCCACTTTGATTGTATTGTAATTAGACACATTGTGTGAACTCAGTCAATTGATTGTCTTCTACGTCTCCTGAACTCGTCATGTCGACAGCATTGAAAAATCTTAGCTGCATATCAAGTTTGAGGCAGAAAATGCATTTGAAGGTGTTTTGAATCACCTAAGATAGGCAAGAATGGCCACAGGCTAAGATGCAAAGTTGCTGAAAGAAAGTCCTCCCAATCGATTGAACCCCCTTATGGTCTTAAAATCAAAAGGAGGACCTTTCAATCAGATTGGCAAATGATGGAAAATCAATTGATTGAAATTTCAAAAGCGATTGAAAGGCCCATGTGAAGAAACTTGACGAATTTCAGTCTTAATTTAAATCTAATCCTTTTCCAACCCTAATTCTCTCTTACTGCATAAGGTGTTTAATCCATTTTTCAGATCTACATGTACTCCGTTTGGGAGCTCCATTGATTACATACATATATTGTTCTTGTTTTGAGAGATCATTTGTGTGACTTTTTTTATGATCTATAAACAGTTCTTAATATGGGGGTAAGGTCAGCCGACATCCGCCACTCACAGAACCTACAGTAAAGCCAGGGCCTTAGGGCCTTGTACACTGGATACGACCTTTAAGCAGTTCTTAATGCTAATTTCTATAACTTCTAGATTATTTGTTTCTGAAAGATATACTCACATTATCCACACACGCATTCTTCATAGAAATAACATAATTCCCAAAAAAAATCACTTTATTCATACAACTTTGTCCAAGAGTGGATTTTGGGCTTGCTTGGTAGAGGATTGAGTCTTCCATATTCCTGATAGAAGGGTGGGATTTTTACTTGAAAATTGGACTCTTGCCAACTGTTATCAGGAGTCAGATACACCAACTATCAGAGTCTAAAGTGAGAAACGCACATAAGTTCACTAAATTTAAGTTTGATGTTATGGAAAGACTTCCACCAATAACTTTTAAAATTAGCAAGTCAGTTCCATCACCTACGAAAGATGGTGATGTGAATTTTCTCGATTTTTGTGTTTCCACGTAAAACTATATGCCTAGACTCTTTTTATATTTTGAGGTCAAATATCTTTTTTCTTAAGTCTATGTCGATCAACCCAGCTTCCCCTTTATCATCTATTTTTTCATGTGTGTTTTGCTTACTGTTTTTTTCCTGCTGCTTTTTCTTTGTTGAACTCTGCATAAGAGATGTGGATTTGAGAGGAAGGAAAAGCTAAGGATTAAACAAATTCTAAATCTGGTGATTCTTAAGTTTTTTATATATGTTGTGTTGTACTACGCAATACATTGTTGTTAGATTATAATAAATAACACTTATAAACTAACGATAAACAATTATGTGTCACCCTTTTGAATTAATTAACCTATATACATAGCTATGCACTTGTATAAATCTTCACCCGATACACACACCTATTCAGTGCGAATGAAATATGTGATCCTCTAATATGGTCAACTAGCTTCAATGCACAAAAATAAAGCAAGAGATTTCTTTAATCTCCTCCTACGTTAATGTATGCATTCGGTTAAGCTTCTTCAATTCACAAAGAGAAAGTATGAGATTGCTATCTATCTTCGATGTACCTTCACATTATCTTGCGTCACTTTCAAATTCCGCCAAAGTCTATTCTCATCTCTCCGTATGTATTCAAAAGTCTTATATTAGTTTCAAACAGATCAGCCCATTGTACCCTGCATAGTACAAAGTATCCCACATTTCTGTAGCTTATTTTTCTCAGGCAAAAGGCTCGATAAAAGTGTTGGGTGAAACCATGACTTGGTATTGAGTAAAAAGGATGTTATGGGAATTTTAAGTATACATCTACTCATTAAACCGAGATACTTCTTACAGCTTAAACTCTGAAGATATTGATATCTTCCTATAGCGATGTACTCAAAGCAACTGTAATAGTTCAAATGCTTAGAGCTGATGCTACTAAAGCCCAAAATTTAAACCTTTTCTATTGAACTAGTTTGAACATACCTAATAGCTATTTAGAGAACCGTCGTTTATGAGGCTGTGTTAAAAATTTATACTACTGTAGTCCCACGTGGCATACTTCAAAATTAATAAACATTTTACATGTAAACCCATAGTCTCCTATATGTGGGGCCAAATATTGATCGCACAAGTTTTATTTCACTTCTTATTTGTTTTGAATCATCGGATCACATGTCACATGGTACTTTAAGAACACCACATATCTTCTTGAGGCTATGAGACCTTAAAACCCATGCATGTGGACACACATGTTCATGTGATATTTCCTTACGGGAATAAAGTGAACGAGTTTGTCTCTGAATTAACATGGTTCAGTCAATACGGCAAAGACCTTAATGAATTCTTTTATTGGTAAAGATGCTATAAATATAACCTGCTGATGGGAGCGGAATCCTATATACAATTAATAACTATGCAAAAAATGGCCTCACTAAAAACAACAAAAGGTGTCCCGCAAAAGCAAACTATGGTCCACAAAAACTATTACATACAAATCAACAAAAATCTTCATATACTTGATTATTATTTACGATTCATAACATTAACTTATATCTTGGAAAAAGAACAAACTAAGATTTTTATGATTTACATAACAATAATGTGTGTGTGTGTGTGTGTGTGTGCGCGCGCGCATGTTGCGTGCGCATGATATATTGTAAACATGAAAATGATAGTGAAGAATCTCAAATATTGGTGTTTTATCAATAACATTACTAAAATATAATATTTCACACCTTTTTGTTAGTGAATAATTATTTGAGAAATTAAATTATTTACAAGTTTGGCTCAATGACAATGGTATTACGTATATTGCCAAAAAGTAAAAAGCGTACACTCTGGGTCGAATGATATGGCCACCCTTAGTTACATTGCTCTAATAACTTGACAAGTATTTTGCGAGAAACTACTTCTAGGTCACATAAGCATGTTGTATGTGTCCACAAACAAGAGTCTTTGGTAACATAATTCATAGCCCTGTGAATACACACACACACACACACACACACAGAGGATCAATTGCGGGACAACTTAACGGGTTCTTTAACGGACCAACCCAACCAAAATGTGTAAACATACAAATTTTGGTCAAAACGACATCATTTTGAGCTATTCCGCTACAAAGTTTAGGTTCACACATGATCCTCTCCTTATCATGGTTCAAAATCTCGCTCAAGTCAACTCGGTATCAAGGCTAGCGCTACAAACGAACCGAGTTGTTCATGAACAACTCGAGCTTGGCTGGTTTGTTAAGCAAACGAACCGAGCTTGAACACGATTTTGAGCTCGTTTAAAAAAATGTGATCGTTAGGCTCGGCTCGTGTTGTAAGGCATAAACGAGCTTGATTAGGCCTCTTAAAACTGAGTTGCTCGAGCTCGGCTCGTGTTCAGCTCGTTCATTTAGTAAATGAGCCGAGTTTGAACACAATTTCAAGCTCATTTAATAAATGAGCTTAGCTAAGCTCAGCTTGGCTCGAACTCGACTCGGCTCAGTTCGTTTGCAGCCTAATCAAGGCCTAGCGATACAATATTGTTACCTGAATCAAAAAATATTTATTAATAGATGTTTCATTTGTTATAAGATATTATATCTATTTTCTTATAAAATAAAGTAATTTCTTATTTGCTGTGAAAACAATTTTTTTGTTTCTTAAAAAAAAACAGTTGTTATAAAAACATTATTTTTTGTTCTTATAACAATATTTGTAATGGGTTTTTGTCATTATTTCTAATTAAAATATTTTAAAATTTATTATAAAAATATTAATAATTACTTTTTTCATTATTGTAAAAAATTATTTTAAGTTTCTTATAAGATTAGTAGTATTTTTCGTATGTTGTAAACATAATTTTTAGTTTATGTTTCTTAAAAAAATAATGGGTCATCCCATCAATCTTCTCAACCCTTAGAATTGGAAAGTTGTTCATATTAGCATCCTTACCCAACTGGTGGGAATTACCCTTATTGGCCATTAATATCCTTACTACTATCAATATCATAAATATAGAGTTGAATATGATGATAACAATGTATTTATAACTATCCAACTTCTATAGTTCTACGTAACTTATTTTGACATCCGAGTCGAAGATTGCGACCGAGATTTTATAACATGCTCCTTTTATATATATATGATGCTACTAGAGTATGATGTGCATGAAGTGTGTTACTTCATAACCAATAAAAGTAAAATATAACTTGTGGAACCAACCTTTGACCCTACATATAAGAGGTCATGAGTCTAGTAATCTACATGTATAATTTAATTAATTCAAATTACTGTCATGTGGTACTACAGGAGTGATATAATTTTATGCACAGCCACATACATAATGGTTCTCCAGATTTCTTCTAATTATATTTTTCAGACTATTTCAATTAAAAAATAAATAATTTGGGCTTTTGCGACATCAACTTTATAGTCCACTCGTACTGGCAATGAGAGAGGATTCCTGAACCACATCATATGATGAAATGGGGGGTGCCTGACCCGCAGCGTTCTGGGCGAGACAGCGAAGTGTGTTTTGTAAGTAAAAGCAAGTGAGCCAACGCAAAGCTACTATCCAAAGGTGAAATCTGGGCCTTCAATCAAAATTCTAAAAGGCGCGCCTCAGCTTAAGGCGTGGGAAACACGCCCCGCCTATGCCTTATGCGTGGTAAAAGGCGATCAACGGACGTGTATGGCGTAGTCAACGGCACCTAGGCGCGTTAATGCGTATTAAAGCGAGTTTTTTTTTATTTTTTTTTAAAACGCTTTAGCAAAACGATCAAAAGACAAACGTAAACACAAACCTCTCTGCATCTTTCTGCCTCTCGTCCAAAAAAAATTTACATTGTTGGCCGACTTCCGACCAAAACTTCCTAGCCTACCACACATTTTTTTCTTTAACTCACTCATTTCCGACTCCAACCTTCAGATTTTCTAGTATCTCTCTCTTTTATCATTTATTTTTGGCTAATCACTTCAGTTTTTCTTTTTATTTCACTATTTTCAGCCCCAAGTCTGACAACGAACGGAAAAATATGAACACTTTGATATAAATATTTTCAGTGTTTTTTGTTTCCTATTAAGTTTTGACAATATAAATACATTTAGTGTTTTTTTTGTTTTCTATTTGTTTCATTTGAAAGCTGGAAAATACATTTCTTATGTTGAACCGTTTTGTATTGATTATCGATTATTGAATTATTATTGATATTGATAATTGAATGATGACTACCAAACATACAGATACATTTTCAAATTTCAAGTATCTATTATTTTATTGTTTTAATAACATTAGAATAATTCAAATATAATAAAAAAAGGGAAAAGGCCTTTTTATGCCTGGGCTCCTAAGGCTTGTGGCTTGACCTCTTACGCCTCAACCACGCCTCGCTCCTTTTAGAACCTTGTCTTCGATGCATTTGTATATATAGGTGTAGGATGACATTAGTAGTTTGGAGCTATGGAAGTTGTAGAAAGCATTCTAATTTAGCGAGTTGGTATATAAACTTTATTTTCCATGAAATTCGTTGTATTTAATACCATGACCCCGCTTCACCAACACATATGATATTTTTGCTTAAGAATAAGGATATAATAACAAAGGGGATGCAGGATCATTTGGCTGAGTGAGTCGCTTTAAATTGATACAAGACTTTGAATACATAGGGTCTCAAAAGAGGAGATTGTGTTGCAGACTAGCATGTAGTTGATGCTAAGATTTAAAAGTAGTCAGGAGATAGTGCAAAAGAAAAAATCTCTTGCTTTCTCTATGTGAATTGAAGAAATTGACCGAACCAGAGAACACAGACACATCAACTTAAGAGGGGATCAAAGAAAATATCTTGCTTTGTCTTTATGAATAGTTGACTCTAGCTGACTAATTACGTAATTACATTGTTTATGGAATTGAATATGCACGCGTGCGTCTCTGCAGCGGGTTAAGGGTGCACATAACTCTTGATAAACTGGAAAACCGAACCAATGCAGGCACTTTGGATTGGTTTGGTTAATCCGGTTGGCAAAATAATGAATTTATTTGGCTACTTTAGGCTCGCAATAACTCGAGCAAATCAAACCCAATTAGATATACAATTCATAAATTGACATATTTAATATTTACATTGAGAAATGATAATATATTATCGATTGGTCTAATAAAGAACAATGTCCTACTTATTACGTCATTCTATTTAGATGGGTATGTTTTATTAGTATTCATTCGTTAACAAAGCATTAGATTTAATATATATATATATATAGTAAATCCACAAATTAACAAGTTAGCTTATAATATTAATCCCATATCTTCTCTTGTTCCGTTAATCATATGTTTATCTGTTCTATATCTTTCTTTATATTTTGCTTATTTTAAATGTTATCGTCTCTGAACATCGTCGTTTGTTTCTCTATGCTAAGTTTATGTTAAAATCACTCATGTGTATGCTTTATGCTTAATTGCTTACTAAGCTTCAAACCACAAATCCAAATTGAGTCAACCCAGTTCAATTTGGTTTGGTTTGATCATATTCTTTCGTACGATTAAATTGGTTTGGGTTCTAAAAGGTTTGAACAGGTCAAGATTGGTTTGGTTCTGGCTTGGGCAGTAATCCGAAGCAACCCTAACCATTTTCACCCCTAGTTTGTGTGAAGGATTCATATAAATTAATAGCTATGCAAGCAAAAAAATCCATTCTTTTGGGTAGTCCAAGAAAAATTCCTTGAGAATTGTTGTTATAGTGTTAAAAAAGGCCAGACGCAAAGTTGTTTATATTTAGTCTATACCATAGTATATCAAGAGATGATTGCATATTCTGACAACATATATAATTAGCTTAAAACAAGAAAAAATTTGCGGAAATTTATTTGTAATCAGTACCTGAAAATGTGAGCTGTTGAGGCAGCGAGCAATCTGACGGAACAGAGGTACCATGCAACGTTGGAATTCAGCAGCCTGTGTAGCTTCTAAAACTTCCTCCAACTCACCAAGGAACATGACCTCTTTTGAACTGTTTGTCACAGGCCAATACTTCAACAGACCACGGATCACAGTGTCAGCCAGCTTGAAGTCCTTTTCCACAAATTGGGTGATGCAATATGAAAGTTGTTGATGGTACATTGATACACATTTCGGTTTATGAAGGGGAATCAATGCTCGGACAAGAAAAACTTTGTGCTCTTCCTTTAAAGGCAAAGCAAACCCATTAATTATACTGCCCAAAATCTCAAGCAACTCTGCAATCCCATTGTGCTTCTCTGTCTCGAAGACAAAACCATAGAATATATTGTTGATTGCTTTCCTAATATAAGACCGATGCACCATAAACTTTCCATAGATGCGGTGAAGGATTGTCTTCAAGTACTCCCTCTCTCTTTGGTCTTCCGAATCAAAAAGGTCTAGTAATCTCAACACAAAGGATTGATCAACGTATCTCTTAGCAAGCTTAGCATCTGTCTCCGATGAAGCCACAAATCTGAGAAGAAATTCATACACAATCTGAAGATGGGGCCACGATGGTTCCATAGCCGGTTCATCGTCTTCTTGGTCAAACACATCTGGTATCTTATTATCATGATTCGAAGATGGCAAGGCTCGGAACAAATTGGCAGATATCATTTTCGTGATTTCTTGCATTGTGACCTCATTGAACTTGGAACTTACTGACGAAACGTAATCAACAAGCTCAAGTAAAGTTTGCCGTTTTTTATCCTTCTCTTTAAGATTCTTGGAAGGGTTGCTAAAATCGAACAGGAAACAACACATATTCAACTTTTTAATGAAAAGGTTGTGTTTTTCGGAACTCGGAACATCCCGGAAGCTCGGCAAAGCTTCATAAGAAGCAAAATTCAACATCTGACCCATTTGGGGATTCATTTGGCCTGATTTCTTCCCTTGATTCGATTTAATTGCAGCCGATGAATTTGGAGCAATAAGCCCATTACTAGTATGAGACACACCAAAACCCAAATTCTGAGCTTTTACAGGTGAAGAAGTGTTCTTTGTATTGTTATTAACACAAACACCGGCTGAATTTGAATTTGAATTTGAATTTGATTTTGAAGATGGCTTCCGAGGAAGCTTACCCAGCAGTATCTGCTTAAGCATATCCGCTAAACCCTAACCCTAAATATTACCCCCGTGGAGGAAACAATTAAAGTTTCCACCTTGTAATACCCAAATAAACATAAATTATCAAAGATTATGATATGATAAAAAATGTGAATAAATGTTTCATCACAAGCTCATACCTTGTACAAACATATCAATCATTGAGAGTCTCTGGATCCAATTGAATAAGATGTAATGTTTTTACACGATTGAAGATCTGTAAAGAAACAGAGAGACAAACCCTACAAATATTAATCCGAGTATGAGATCCTGTTTTGAAACCCTCTGATTTTAAACGCCGATTCAATCTATTTAGAGGAGATACTATTACCCGATTGATGCTGGTGGTGCGGTTAGGGAGAATAATGTGGAAAAAATTGAAAAAAGAAACAAAATGTGCAGCATTAACATAAATAAACATGTGTGGCTTTTAGTCTCTTTTTAAATTTTTTTTTTTTTAGCATACCATGAGGCGTCTGGATCAGCTTACGTGCATCTCGATTAATTCACATTCGCAATTTGTGGCTTCTGCTGGCCAGACATTATTTTGATAATGTCGGGGATCGAACTAGGGATCAAACCCAATTTACCATCAAAACTGTCACAATGGTCGTCTTATTCCACTATGCCAAGACGTTTAGTTTATTATGTTTTTAAACGATCATTATGACGAAATGTACAAAATAAAGAGCACGGGGCAAAGTAATGAAATCAATTATGAGGGGAGAACATTTAAGATAGATATGGGTATTCGAAAAATTGATTGAATCGCTTAAATGAGTCGATTAATTTGTACTTTATATGTATTTTATGATTTTATTATGATTCGTTTTGAATTCGCTAGTTTTGTGAGGACCAAGTTTGTTCAGTTCAGTCTCGATTATGAGTATAAAATTTTTAATTTGGACCGGATCGATCTGTTTTCATACATATTCTTATATTTTTACCTTAATTTCATAACAACACCATTTTACGTTATTCTCAATTCCTTCCCTCATTGCTCTCAATCTTTCATCTTTCAACCATTTGTTGTGTATCTTGGTTCTCTCTTTTTTCATTCCTCTTTGTACATATTTATATCTTTTAATTTCTCGAAGGCTATTCATCGAATATTAATGATGACCAATTTACTCCGACAACCTGTAATTTTTATCTCTAGGGTGATCAATACTAAATACGAAAATTACAAGTATCAAACAATTAATAATCCTTTTAAGCAAGTGGAATAACGTAAAGAGACAATAACTAATATGGATACTTGAAACGATAATATTGATGATAAATAAATAAAAAATCAAATATATTTTATATATCGCATATGAATTGGAACAGTATCATAAACCAATAATTCGAAATATAAAACAGTCTCAGCTATACAAAATTGAAATACTTAATAGAACCAAGATTATGGTTCCTTAAACTCCAACATAACTTTGAAAATAAATAATATTGCAATGCCACCTTCGTTGTACCAACGTAAAATTAAACAAAAAAGTGTTATTATTAACGAAATATGAGTCACTCACACTACAAGGAAATCCCTATATGATCCCAAATGGAGACATGTGGTTTCGGACAGAGATGCACTAAATGCAAATATCAAAATTATTAAGGTATTTGGATTTAATCTGCAAGTACCCACACCTAGGGGTACCAACACAATGCTTCTGCATTATCTCAGTGTCCTACACCATGCCAACACACCCCGAGTCTCAACTATGTGCCACCCCACAAGGTTAACTATATTATCACACTCGCCCACCCTAATAATACTTCCTTATTCTCGCGAGATACGTAAAACATATTAAATAAACTAACAGCTCTCACACATCAAAACAATCATATAGTACACGTTGAAGGCTCTCACGGACCCCAACTCATTTCACCACCACCCAGGCACATACGCGTATATAATCATCCCACACACATTTTAAATCACGCATCACATAACATATGCCATCATATTACTAACACATCTCACATATCTACTTTGGTTCTCACATGACCATACACACACATATACATCATATAGGCTCACGCACCATTACTGGCATAACCTATATCATTTCAAGTAGGCTAACATGCTTGCTTGTCCAACATATATCCATATATATGCTCAATTACGCCCAGTATATATGATATACATATAAAGGCTCGTTCATACCTCGTTCACTTCAACACAAAATCACATTGTCCCAGCCGAACTACGTCAATAGTTAACACTCCTGCCATACTACACATGCAAAGTGATGCCCACATAATCTTGTCATCTCAATCAGACTACATCGAAGAGTTAACACACCACCCTCGTCGCATTTCACGTGTAGACATGATGCCCACATAATCCCACCACCGTAGTCAGACTATATGAAAAATTAACACCCATCGTTGCACTACACATGCATATGCGACCCTCACATAATCTCACCACAACATTTAGACTATGTCTAATAGTTAGAACATAGTTTCGTAGTGCACATACAAACATGATGCACACATTATACACACACACGCACACTTATAGTCTTACCACTCGAATACCTACATGACCAAATATCTGTGATACCCCGCCTAATAAAATACCGGGCGATCAGTCCTATATCAAATTAAACAGAAATCTCAAATGGTTTCATTCTCAGCATCACTGTCGAAAATCATTTAATTACTAATAACATATTAGGCCTTGTGTCAAAATTTAAACTTTTTAATCTTTTTAACTTAAACGCACAAAAATCCACCCACACAAAAATATGAACAACTGAAATGAATAAATAATGATCGATAACTCTCGGTAAAATATTTATACAACCATAGCGAAAAGGCGTAAATAAAAATACCGCAAATGAAATAAAAGACAACAGTTGGGCAACATGCCCGAATATTAAAAAGTATCTCCTATCTAGATCATAAAGATAGAAGCGTCTAAATGATTTTCTGCCAACATCCACCGCTACGGAAGCAACGTCTAACTCGAAAGAATAATCATTCAGGTGTCCCTGTGTCTGGACACCTAAAAACTATAACAGAGGAGAAGAAAAAGAAAAGAAAATAGATACGAGTCAGAGCCCGGGTTTTGAAAATATTGTAGCAAGTGCTTAACATACTTTAAAATTTAAAATATAATATTCTCCATATATAAACTGGTGTCGCACTCACATGAGATACCCATCACCTCTCATCTAACAGTGCATACCTAACGCATGTATTTTAAGCATCCTAGTTACGCTACCCAACCTAACTAGCAACTCGCAAAACTTTCAAGTCACCATACGCTATCTCGTATCCCGCGTAATACAAATATTCTAAGTTATCGCCTAAGCTTATACATTATAATCTCTCACTTATAACTTATCCCTACATTCTGAATAACTTTCACTAGTTATTTATACTATTCACACTTTAGTGTTATTTATCTCGTATATAATATTCTCATGTTTATATACGTATATCACATATCTTACTCCGGATTTTATACTCCCGAAAGATTCGAAAATTATTTCACATTTCATTTTTTATTTTGTTTCTCTCTCTCTCTCTCTCTCTCTCTCTCTCTATATATATATATATATATATATATATATATATATATATATATATATATATATAAAGTATATCCATATTTATATATCACACGCTATATAAGTATAATAACCATCCCTTAGAGCTATAACTCAATGGATGCAGTCTCTACAATGCTATCATCCTGCAAGGAGAACACACATCGACCTGGGCAACCGGGACGGAATCTGACACAGATCCCAATTTCAAATCACAATGTATGGGAAGCAGTCATAGTTCTTCACCGACAATGAGAACGAAGCATACCCACCCCGTCTCACCCCGATGAATGCCACGCAATATAAAATGGACGTTATGACCTGGGAACTATACGCAACCTTCTCCTCAAGCGAGGGGACTCACCCACATCGCAGAACTTTCCATGATAGCACTAGAGGGGTATGCTTCACATAAATATATTACTCACACATAAATATATTCAAAATCGCAACATACATATAGATATATTATCTCTGTACCCGTAAATATATATATATATATATATAGTATTCTAATTTCATCATACTCGCACATTCGGATATTATTCACATATATACTATCGGTATATATATTCTATCAGTATTATCATACTCGCACATTCGGATATTATTCACATAAATACTATCGGTATATATATTCTATCGGATATGAGGTGTAGTTATATATATATATATATATATATATGTGTGTGTGTGTGTGTGTGTGTGTGTGTGTGTGTTCTAAAAGACGTGCCTAGGCTTGGGGCTTGAGAGAAACGCATCGCCTACGCCTTATTCTTGGTAAAAGGCTTAAGGAACACTTTTTTTTAAAAACAAAGATGACTTAGTGAAATGATATCGCTATTTAAAGACTTTTTTTTTACAAATCGGACCAATATCTCGTCCAAAACAATCAAAATACATTTTATATATTGATTATGGAGCATGAATATGAGAAAGATGGCTACAAAACATACAAATATATTTTCAAAATTCAAGGTATGTATTATTTTACTATATTATTGTAACATCTCGCCAGCCCGGGGAGAGCGAACGAAGCGCTAATGCGATAAAATAAATTCAAATCCACAAGTGACAAGGTATTGAGCATCTAAATAAACCCACAATAATATAAATCCACTAATCTCAATCTCTTCAATTACAACAAGTCTCTCGAATTAAAATTACAACTATCTAACTCGAATAAAATAAAATACAAATCTCCAAAACTCTATACATCAAAATAATACAAATCTTTCCCAAACAATCCTCGCTAAAATCAATCTCCATAGCGTCCCAAAATCCACGCTAACCTGCCACTAAAAGAAAATATGGGGAAGTACACAATACGACAAGAAAAATGCTCAACAATTATATGTTAGCGATGAATAAAACGTAACAACACGAGTACGAATATTCAAATCAAAATGCAAATCTCAAAGCATTTATCAATATAATTTCTCAACAACACATCAATGGGTAACCAGGCCTCACCCCATCCGCATATGCTTTATCAAGCCATAGCCAGGGAATAGGTATTTTGGCGGGTTCACAACATCCGTGCCATATTAAAATCTCATGACAACGTGCTCAATAACAATATAGTGATACCACATGAATCAAAATAATTTTAACAATTATTTTATAGATTTCAATGAATTTATCAATTCAAATATGAGTTCAATTAAACAAGAATTCAAAGAGAATGACACTCGCGAGATTTAAGGAGCATATTGTGTAAAACCCCATACCTCGAACCATGATGAGAAACCAACGATCACATCCTCAAGATCAACATAAAAGATCTACAAAAGTTCCTCCAAGAACCTCCAACAAAATAGCCCCAAGAACACCTCTAATCTAAGGCTGGAACTCACAAATCTCAAGGGCCAATGTGTATATAAAAAGAAGAGGAATATAAAATATATTTGTTGCCAAAATTTGTGCCAAAAATATGTTAAAAGGGTTGCCCACGACTTCCTTTTATAATGCAAAGAAATGAAGAGTTGGAATCCAAAAGACTCCTTTAAATAAGGCAAAGAAATGAAGAGTTGGAAGTAAAAACAACTCTAAGAGTTAAAAACATTTAAAAATCATTTTAAAATCCGTTTTAACTCCGTTTTCGAAACCGTTTGAAATTCTCTCCTTTAAAAATAATAACCAACATATTTGAGCAATAAAAATAATTTTATCAAAAACTTTATTTTCCTCCATTTTCTAAAAATTAATTAAAATAGCCCAAAAATTACGTGGGTTGTTACAATTATTAGCCTTCGAATAATTAAAATAATAAAATAAAGAAAAAAATGTGTTTTTACGCTTAGGCTTCGCCTTGGCGCGCCTAGGCTCCTAAGGCTTGACCTCTACGCCTCGACCACGCCTCGCGCCTTTTAGAACCTTGATATATATATATATATATACACACACACACACACCGAAATAATTTCCCGAGTGTTATTCATCCCAAACACTCCTTAGATTCATACCCCAAATCTTATTCACACTAACCCGAGATTTATGCATCACTCACTTCATCACTTAGAGGTCCTCACCCTCTATATTGGATCCCTTATTATTTATCTCCAAAAGGAATTCTTCTCCAATCCCTTTTAGTCTAAGAAAATCTATCAGATTCTTCTATCGTAACTAAACCGAACCCATGGCCCCAAAACGAACCAATTCGATTTTGAAATAACGAACCGAACTGATGACACCAAAAATGAACCGATTCGGTGACCCAAAAACGAACCGAACCAATAACTAATAAAATGAACCGCTCTGACGATCTGATCAGTTCGGGAGTTAATCTTCTTCTCAAACTCCAAAATTTATAGTTTTTACCCTTATCAACCATTACTATAAACATATATACACTTAGATATACCCAACACACCAATTTATTCATGAGATTCCTCAAGTTAATTAAGATTGAAACCCTATCTTAATTAAACCTTAGTTTTTGTTCAGCCCTTCCAATATCTCACCAAAAATTCCACCATTTATATGGATTTAAACTCAGATTTCGTATGGAGTTATTAACACATCAATTTACATGAAATACTCTTCCAAAAACCTATTTTTGTGCAAGAATCCTAAGCCCAAAATCTTATAGTTTTCACACCAACTATAATATGAACAATAAATACACTTAAATCATTAAAGCAAGTTAAACGCTTGCCTCGTTGGATAAATCCGACGACTTCGTGCCAGAATCCGCCGGAGCTTGGCCGAAAACCTCATATTTCTTCTCCCTTTTCTCCTTCTTTCTTTTTTTTTTCTTCTTTCCTTCCTTTATCTCTTTCTCTTGTGGCTTATAAGAGAGAAATAAGGGTTATCCACTTATTAAACCTAAAATTGACTCGTATACACAAATGCGAGTACTAATCCAAAAAGTCCCCGATACCCAAACACTACCCACGGGTACTCTATTCTGACTATCTTGACCCTTTCGAGATCAACCATGCACTCGAAATTTCCATCCGAGTCACTTATCAAAATTCACGTCTTAAACCCAACACATCTCCACACCTATTTTTCGAATAGAATAACATCACATATCGCCTTTATTCACCCGCAACATGAAATACAAATAGTCCATCTAATTTACTTATTTCAGTAAGTAAATATAACACATGTAAATATTAATCTATCACTTGCAAATTAATATTTACTATTTACTTTAAATTCTCAAATTATTAAATTACACCCACTCATGTAATTTAATTATCCATAAATGTAAGGGGTATTACAATATCTAAGTCCCGAACAACTCTCAAAACTCTTAAATTAAGATTTCACAACAACGATATGCATCTCCCCTATAACGCATACTCAACGAACTAGGAATTCACACTACAACTCAAGTATCAACATCTTTGAAGAATCCCTTAACTTCCTAAAGCTACACCTCATACCCTTAACCATATATGTTGTCATTCTAAAGGTTACACACCTCGTTGTGCATTTTCAATACTCAATTGCCATCCTAATAACATTATTCAATAATCATGGCTAAGATTAATATGTCTCTTTATAAAAGCACGCAGCTAGGGTTAAACCTCATATATAACTCTATTACAACTTAACTCGACACAAACTCATGTGTGAAGGACTTCACCAATTAATTCAACTAAAACTAAAGTCCATACTTTTGATCTTGAGCACGTGTCAAAAAATAATTAACATATTCGTATTATATAAAAAAAAACAGGGTTTTCCCAATCCTCGTATCATTTAAAAACATTAATTTCAAAAATTTTAATCTTCTAAAATAAATTACTTCTAAGGATAAAGGTTTACACCCCAAAAACACACAACAAATATAATTTAAAACCAAAATTTATTCATTTTAGCTAGGGTTTATACAAAAAAAATGACTTACAAAACTTATGGTCAACACCCCAAAATTCATCATAAAAACTAACTAAAAATATAAATATCTCTTCACAAAAATCATATTCTGATTTTTCAATCTAACTTTGATTATAATTTAATAGCTTTATAACCCAAGTTACTTTACTAATAAAAAAATAAGAAGAAAAACCCATGAAAACCCTAATAACCCAATAACATATTTATATTGATATAAATTCCATTCAATTCCAAATAACCTTAATTACCCTTTTTTATTACCCCCCCCCCCCCCCCCCCCCCCCGTTTCAATTTATAATTCCCACGATATCAGACTCAATTTTTTTATAAAAAAAGACACGACATTTTTGAAAAAAACACAAAACATAAAAATTCCCTAGAATTGCGTTTTATATGCCTCGGTAAAATTTCATGACTTTATCATGTTTTTTTTTTACCATTTTTAAAGTATTTAAAATAAAATTTGATCATGGGCACGAATTTTAAGTTTATGGTTTAAAGATCCAAAAACTCCTAACTTTCATGAGATTCAACAAAGAATGTTATGTGTGTTATCTCAATTGAATTATCAACATATAGCAATCTCTAAAACCTCGGTTATAATGAGGTTGAGGTATTATCTACAATTTCAACATCATGTAAAAAATTGGGAGATTCACTTGCGTTTGATATTACAGAAAAACCTAATTTGATAAAAATATTTAATTTGTTTATCTCCTTTATTTCTCTAGAGTGTCTTGTCTTCTTTTCTCTCTAAATATATAATACTAAAATGGATGATATGATTTTCTAAACATATGTTAGCTCTTAATCCTACTTTCCTTTTTGTTAACAAAATAAAAATCCACCATATAAACTCCAAATGCTACCAAATATCGAAAGTAAGCTAGCCTAGTGGTATATAACCCCATGTGATGAGTGCATAATTTTGTATTAATTATGCCCAAATCTAGGAGTTGTTAGGGTCGTTGTACCATAAATAATGAGTATTTAGAGTCATTTTTGTAAACAATAAGAAAAACGTAAGTTTGAATAAAATTCAAGTTAAAAATAAAATTTTAGTAGTCTCGGGAGGTGAAACTATAATTTTAGAAACTTTATGGATCTAAAAATAATTTTCATAAATTTATATGGGCAATATAAAGTTTCTCTTTGTTGTATTCCGAGTTAAAACTATGAAATTCAAAGTCTAAATGCAGTTAAGGGTAAATTGGCAATTCTCTAAACTTTAAGGGGCTGAATTTGAATTAATATAAGTTATTTTATATTTTTACATGTACCCGTGAAGTTTGGTGAGGATCCAGGGTCATTGGGTAAAGTTATGAAGTTATGGGGTTCAAAATAAAAATATATAAAATTCAGCTTGAAGAAGTTTAAAGATAATTGGATGCAACAATACAATTGAAATGTTGCTTGATGCAATAATTGTGCATACATAGGGACTCCAAGAGGTCAGGGGTTTTATTTTCCATGACCTTATTTTTTTAAGTAAAAATTCAACAGATGTCATACCCAAATTGACTCAAGGGCAAAAGTCGTGTGAAAGATAAGGTGGAGATTTCATCACTCTTCTTGACCCGAAAATTAGTAATTAATCAAACATTTACATATCTCGAGTTATCACATTTAATGTAAAATCAAGTAGACGTTGGCTTTAATATATCACACAGCTCAAAGAAAACCTCTTAACAAGACTAGAATTAAAAGTTACTCAAATGCGAACTTGTTAAATCGGTTCCGTTTTACCTTGTCTAGGATTTGTGATTTTTAATGAGCGTTCGTGTTGACCACATACTTAAAGGTAAAATAGGAATTTAAGGTGATTACCATACTTGGTCGTCTTCTAAATTCTCCCTTATGTCTTATTAGGGAGAATAATCGTGAGACCCTTGTTGTTGTCAATTAGTTTTGAAAAAAATAATTTTTAAAATTGAAATTTCCCTCACCTAAATTAGATAATTTAAATTACTTTGTGTTAGTTTAGGATTTACGTGGTTTTGAGTCAATATATTTTCTTTTGTTTGCCTTAATATATATATATATATATATATATATATATATATATATATATATATATATATATATATATATATATATATATATAGAGAGAGAGAGAGAGAGAGAGAGAGAGAGAGAGAGAAATTCGAATGAGCTCAACGTATGCGAAGTTAGTTTCGAGATCATACCAACCGTTTGTCGAGCGTGGAGTCTGGCATTCTCGATACTTACGTATGAAGATTTTCAATATTCACCGAGATGGGAGGCGAGTTAGCACCACTTTCCCTTTAAGATTACCTTTATCCGACTATGTCTAGTCAACCTTAGTGCATACTTCTACCCGAGCGTAACACGAATAATTCCAATTCCATTCAGGAACAATCCAATTATTACCCGAGTTTTGGGGAACCGAAAAAGAGGATCCTTACCTCCATGTGCATGAGTTTGGAAATATTTGTAGGGCCATTAAGTGCCAATAACACAACGACGAGATTGTTAAACTTAAATTGTTCCTGATCTCATTGAAAGACAAAGCAAAGAGTTGGTTTAACTCATTAAAACTCGAGTCCATAACCACATGGAATCAAATGAGTGTTGCATTCTTAAAAATTCTTTCCCAACTAAAAGATGGCGTCGATACGTCATGTCATCAACACATTTACCCAAAAGGAGGAAAAAGCCTTATGGATGCATTTGGATCGATTCAAGGACTTGGTATTACGAATGTCCACACCATGGGATTGATATGGGACGCCAAGCCCAAATTTTATATGAAGGATTTGATTGTAATACTCGAATTATGCTTGAGTCACTATCTAATGGTGATTTTACCGAGAAAAGTGAGGTCAATATGTGGATATTCCTAGAAGCTATAACTAAAAACTCCCAGCAATGGACACCTAATAGAGAATCTAGGTCCACCACCTCTAATGAGGGTTTATCTCACAAAGTCGAACAAAGTTATGATTTAAATGCCCAAGTGTCCACATTGGCCCAATATTTAGAAGCTTCATAGACGAGCAAAAAGGGCAATCGAACCTGACCTGCGGTCATGCAACACATAGGTTCACCTATGTGTATACTTTGTGACACATTCGACAACTTATTCAAGAATTATCACGCCCTTCTGTCCCATAAGACACTCATCGAATAAGCCAACGCCCTCTACCAAAGTAGGCCAAAGTGCAACACATGTTCAAATGCCTACAGTCTGAGGTGGTGAGATTACCCTAATCTTTCGTGGTATAAAGGTCAGTACCAAGGAGTTGTTGATAAATCTTCAAGTAATCCACCACTGTGAACTGAAAACGTAAAGGCATCCAGTTATTCTCTATGTACGCAATTATGTTGGGGTAGTTTTGCCAATTTTGACGGAAATCCACCCATGCATTCTCAAATTCGATCGGATTCTCGGACTCCACACCCCCAATCCAACCTTGCATAAATAGCTTATTATCCTAGTTTTTGATGTTATGTTTCAAACATGCACCTTCAATATTTTTTTGGACATGGAATAAATATAATAGAAAGGGTGGCAAATGGAAACACCTTTGGTACCGCGCTTAGACAAGATTGTTCTTTGTCAGAGACAACAACTTGTGGAAAATCTTTTGGTTCGTATAGTGAATCTCATCTTTCTCATTCCTAAGAAAAGCAAATGCAATGCAACACGATTGCCCTGTGGACGTGACTCCAATCATCTCAAATAATGGCATGTTGTACTGATTGTTCTTGTAGGCGCAATCGATCACCAGTACAGTCGGGAAACATTTCACTAATAAACTAGAGGTAGGTTGTGTGACATCGCCTAATTAAATACCGGGCGATCACTGCTTTATTAAATTAAAATCAAGGTGAACAGTTGGTTCATTCTTAGCATCACTGTCGTAAAAATAAACTTTTCCAAATTAACACCCTAATTAATTAAGCTAAGTGTCAAAACCATTTTTAACCTTTCTAACCAAATTGTATTTTTAAAGAAAAACTTATTTATTTAATTATTAACCACATTTTCAATAAGTAAGAATCATACAACAATTATCCTGAAACATAATCCAATTACTTTAAACATTCAACATCCAAAATCCCAACATTTAAAACAAAATGTAAAACATACATGCTGAATAAATCCCAAAGTAACAGTACTAGAAATAACTGAAATACAAATGTCCCGACAGAACAGATAAATAGTGGAAAGGGAGACACATGCCCCAATAACTGAGAATCATAGGAGTGGAATCAAGTAAATGAAATCGTCTAAGCAAGTGGCCTGCAACTCCCACCCAAGCTGCAGCACGTTCCTTCCAAGGGATCCTAAGCAAGACGCCCCTGTGGCTGGGCACCTGTAGTACATACATATATATACAAGAGAGAAAGAGAGAGAGAAACGGGTCAGAGCCCGATAGTGTATATGATTTAAAAATTGTTTAGCAAGTATTTAAATTGATACATGCCAATGCAACAACATATTAGTTCGACACTCTCTTGAGAAATTCTCACCTCTCTTCTAATGTGCACGCCTATCGCACTAACCTTCCCAGTGGTTTATCTCATCATATATCACGCTATCCTTTCCCAATGGTTTAACTTACCTTAGGTTATTCGTAAGATTTAAAACTGAACAAGGCAATTATTTAAAACGTAAGATTTCAATTTGTAACCACAGTTCTCATTTTAACTTTATCAATAAAGTTTTCCAGTGTCATTTTATACTTTCTCAAAACAAGTATTTATAATTTGAGTCATCACCCATGTCCTACTTACAAAATCACAGTAGGGAGTTCCAAATTCCAGAATTTCATATATATATTAACTACTCGTATAATATATATATTATAACAGCACCCCAAATAAACTATGGTGCGGGCATACTCTACTATACAAAGCCCCATATCACTCATATTAAGGGGAATACATTCGGAATCACTCTCGAATTGTATTAACATACATACACAAACAATATTGAGGCGAAGCATAGATTCCAAGTCTCTAAGAGGATGGCACATGCCTGCGTATCTTAGGGCCGTCTGAACTATCACATCGATAGCCTGTACCAAGGATATCTATCTTCTAGGGTACAAGTCAATATCCCCCATAAAGGTCCCATCGAGATAAGACTGTCCCAGCGCGGCAACCTCAGGGATAACAAGTAGCGTGGGCATGATTTTCACACATAAATAGTACATGCATACACAATCATATAACTATACGAATATTACCATATTAATATTAGGTATATCTCAAATCCCATAGTTACGACATTTATCCTTATTTTCACATTATTGGTATCACGTATAAGGGTTCGTCTCTAACCTTAATTCGAAGGATTCTTCCATCTTATTACGTAACTCACATGGACTCTATCTTCCCAAGTATAAAATTCAGTAGGTGTCCTTTTTATGTTCCAACGTAACCCTCTTATGTATCTCCCCCTTTAATACATAAATTCATCGACCCTTAAGTAATTATCCCCAAAAATACAATTCTCGTCTCATATTAAAAGTCCCAAAATTATTCATATGTCCTACTGATTTTCCCTATCTCCCAAAACACTTTATTAAGGATGTCCAAGAATTATTTCATGATAAATTGAATTTAATTCATTTAAAAAGGGAAATAGGAGTCTGCCAGGAGGGGTCGATCGATCGAGGTCTGGTGCTCAATCGATCGAACCTTCGATCGATCGAAGCTCTGGGCTCGATCGATCGATCAAGCAGGTCTGCGAAAACTGAAATTCTGCAGTTACGGGTTTCATCTCCTAACTTCAACAATTTCCATATTTTCTAATCCCAATCGTCCCAGAATTGATACTACTAACCATATATCATCATATTAGGTATTTTCAACGTAAAGCACGTGGATTTCAGTCATTTAATCATGGATTAACAGCCCAAGATCTATACAATTATCAAGAACCCTAGAAATTTCTTAATCATGGTTCTAATCTGTTTTTCCCAAAATTTCCTTCTAATACAACATTAAAATTTCGTGGATTATTCTTCTACATCACCATTAATTTCCAGTTTAAGGTTTAAGTCATCACTACATGCAAATTCCTATCACAATTTAGGTTTTCTTCAATGAAATTCATCCATAATCATTCCTAAACTAATATGAAGGATGCACCAACGAAATAAGAAAGATAAACACTTGCCTGGGATTTTCAGTGTTCTGATTTGCAGATGATTTTGGTGTGGTTGCGTAGCCCGTTGCGCGATCTACGCGTTGGTGGTGGTGGCGGTGCAAACGGATGGATTTTGGGCCTTGAATTTGCCTTAAGAGCTCTCTCCTTCCTCTCCTATGGCCGTTCTTGTGTTTGTATTTTCTAACCCTAGCTGACTAACCTAAATGGCTGATATAGATTAGTGATTTTCGTGGGTTTAATTACCCATAATTGCGAAATGTCCAAAACGCCCTCCCGGGGTACTAATTAGGCCTAAAAAAGCCCCGAGACCCAAACTAAACCCCCGGGTACACTTTTCTGACTATCTCGACCCTCCCGGATGCGTTGGCGCACTCAAAATGACCATACGAACGACTTATAAAATATTCACTTTTACTTATCAAAGTTTAGTCCCGACGCGACACGGGCGCGTCGTGACTCAAATTTCCAAAATTGTCATTTTATTCACTCGTGACATTCAATATAACCAATATTACATATTACTTTGCTCATTAGTAATAATCAACAAATTTTCCATAATTACTAACTCTCGTCACGTTAATAATTATAACATAATTAATTTTCGATTTTTTTAAAAATAATTAACTCACATTAAATTTAATAAATTCCCAAATTAATATAGCATAAAAATACGGGGTATTACATACTTCCCCCCTAATAACGGAATTTCATTCCGAAATTCGGAAAACAAGGCATACCTGGTAAGAACAAATCTGGATATCTCTCGCGCATATCGGCCTCGCGCTCCCAAGTGGATTCCTCCATATTATGTTTCCCACTAGACTCGCACAAGTGGAACTATCTTCGACGTCAATCTCTTCTCACTATAGTCTAGGATAGCCACCGGTCTCTTCTCATATGAGCTGTCACGCTGTAAGTCTATCTCATCTATCGCGATGTGAGTATGGGCCATATCATCCCGAAGATACCGTCTCAACGACGAGATGTGGAATACATCGTGAATGCGATGTAAATGCTCTGTAAGTCCCAATCTGTATGCTACCGGCCCAATCCTCTCGATAATGGGAAATGGTCCCACGTACCTCGGGGCCAATTTCCCTCTCTTCCCGAACCTCATCACTCCTTTTATAGGAGATACACGTGGTAATACTTGGTCCCCGTCCTGGGCTACTCGAATGCGACTCCTGATCATCTTAATCCTCGCGAAGGTTTCCTGAATCACCTCTGGTCCTAGCAACTTGTTATCCCCCATCTCGAGCCAACAAGTTGGAGAACGACAAGGCCTGCCATACAAAGCCTCAAATGGAGCCATACCAATCGTAAACTGATAAGAGTTATTATAAGCAAACTCTACCAGTGGAAGATGTGGCTCCCAACCTCCTCCAAAATCAAGAACACACATGCGTAGCATATCCTCTAGCATCTGATTAGTACGCTCTGTCTGTCCATCTGTCTGTGGGTGATAAGCTGAACTCAACTTCAACTCAGTACCCATAGCCTCCTGAAAGCTTTCCCAGAAACGTGAGACGAAAATATTGTCTCTATCTGACACAATATTCAGGGGCACCCCATGTAATCTAACAACCTCAGCAATGAACAACTGAGCATACTGACCCGTGGCATAGTCTGTTCGCATCGGCAGAAGATGAGCCACCTTGGTCAAACGGTCTACAATCACCCAGATAGAATCGTGGCCCCGCTGTGATGTAGGTAACCCTGTAATAAAATCCATGGAAATACTCTCCCACTTTCACGCGGGTACTTCCAATGGCTGAAGCAATCCTGACGGTTTCTGGTGGTCCACCTTCACCAGCTGGCAGGTAGAACATTTGGACACGAACTCAGCAATGTCCTTCTTCATCCCACTCCACCAGTATTGCCTCCTCATATCCTGATACATCTTATCTCCTCCAGGATGTACTGTAAATCAGGACCCGTGAGACTGGGTCATCACTGCATGACGTAATTCTGTTCCTTCTAGAACCACCAATCTCCCATTAAACCTCAAACCCCCATCAGAACTAACAGAGTAGGACTCAGCACCCTCAGCTAAGAGTCGTACAATCTGCTCCTGGCAAAACGGGTCTGTGGTTTGGGCCTGTATTACCCTCATAACAATCTCGGGTGTGACTGTCATAGCAGATATGAAGGAACGGGCTACTGCGTCCTGGTGGCCTAACTCCTTCCACTTCGCTTTCCAGACGTCCGCTACCTCGTTTACCGGTTTACGGCTCAACGCATCAGCAACTATGTTGGCCTTCCCCGGATGATACTGTATGTCAAACTGATAGTCCTTCACAAACTCTAACCATCTGCGCTGTCGCATATTCAGCTCTCGCTGAGTGAATAAATACTGCAGTGACTTGTGGTATGTGAACAAGCGGAATTTCTCCCCCAATAAGTAGTGCCTCCATATCCTCAATGCAAAAACGACCGCTATTAACTCCAAGTCGTGGGTGGGGTAATTCTTCTCATGCGACTTAAGCTTGCGGGAGGCAAAATCTATAGCCTTCTCCTCCTGCTGAAGTACTCCCCCAAGTCCCCGTAACGAGGCATCGGTGTGAACCAGGTACTCCGCACCCGGCTTCGATAAAAGTAAGGACTAGCGCTGAAGTAAGTTTGTCTTTCAGTTCGTCGAAAGCCAACTGACAAGCGTCATCCCAAACATATGGTACCCCTTTGCGAGTCAGGTTCGTTAATGGACCCGCTATTTTGGAGAATCCCCGAATGAATCTCCTGTAGTATCCGACTAACCCCAAGAAACTACGCACTTCCGTCGGTGTCATGGGCTGTCCCCATTCCCTCACCGTTGACACCTTACTCGGGTCAACTGCAATCCCCTGCTCAGAAACAACATGGCCCAAGAACTGAACTTCTCGCAACCAGAATCCACACTTCTCGTACTTAGCATACAACTGAGGCTCTCGTAAAGTCTGAAGAACCTGCCTCAAGTGCTCGGCATGCTCCTCCTCGGAGTGTGAATATATCAAAATGTCATCTATGAAGACGATGACAAACTAATCCAATAACTCTCTGAATACTCGGTTCATTAAGTCCATGAATACGACTGGAGAATTTGTGAGACCAAATGGCATCACTCTGAACTCGTAAGACCCATATCTCGTTAAGAAGGCAGTCTTTGAAACATCCTGCTCTCTAATAAGTAGCTGATGGTACCCCGACCTCAGATCTATCTTTGAAAAGAAAGTTGCTCCCCTCAATTGGTCGAACAGATCATCGATTCGAGGCAACGGATACTTATTCCGTATCGTGACCTTGTTCAACTCCCGGTAGTCCACACACAACCTCAGTGAACCATCTCTCTTCTTCACAAACAGAACTGGAGCGCGCCAAGGTGAGGTACTCCTGCGAATGAAGCTCTGACCTAACAGCTGCTCTATCTGATCTCGTAACTCTCGCATCTCCGCCGGAGCCATACGGTATGGAGCGCGTGCTATAGGTCTAGTATCTGGCAATAAATCTATAACAAAGTCTATCTCTCGACTGGGGGGTAGGCATGGTATTTCCTGAAACACATCGGAATACTCACGAACAACTGGGATCGAGTCTAACGGAATCACAACCTCCTTAGAGGTATCCTCCTCTATATAATACAAATGAGCGGTCGAACCTCCCTCTGGGCGAGGCATCGCCACTACAAACATCTCTTTCCCCGGAATGGCAAAAACAATGCTCCCACCGAAGCAATCAATCATGGCTCTATAAGCTGCGAGCCAATCCATACCAATAATAACATCATGCTCATGCATATCTAAGACTAACATGTCCACAGGTAATACCAAACTACCAATCTCTACCCCCACTCCTCGACATATAAAGAAGATAAGCGAACCATTCCCCAGTGGTGAGTCTACCTACGTTACAGTGCTCTCTACTGTGGTAAATAACCCTAAGGTCTTCGCATAATATGTAGCTATAAAACAATGCGTTGTCCCAGTAACAAACAAAATTCGACCCAAAGTTTCATGGATAGAAAACATACCCCAAATCGCGGGTGGTGCCTGTGGGGCGGCTGCCTGTGGACATTATAGATATGTCTGTACTGTAACTGCCCCTGCTGCACTGGAGCTACTGGAAAGGTTGGTAGGGCTGGTACCTGAGCTGGTGCTGGGAGAGCGACTGGAAAAAGTGGCCCCTGTGGATCATTACGGGCACCCTGCTGTTGTGGGGCCCTATCTCCCTCCGGACAATCTTGGCGCCTATGGCCGTGCTTACCACACCCAAAACATCGGCCTCCGAAGTTACTCCCCCTCTGACCCTGCTGATGTCGGTGTCGGCCTTGCTGACTTTGAACTTTATTCCTCTTTCGAAACTGCTTCACTTTACCACGTTGTTGACTAGACTCACTTTTTCCTTGGTCTTGTTGTCCTTGAGGGGAAATTTGCGGAAAAACTATGTCAGGGTGAGGACAATCCATCCACTTGTGACTCGGCTGTACACATTTATAGCAAAGTTTCAAAATTCTCCGCTGGTCGAATTGTAGTTTATCCCCAGTCTGATTCGGACAAGATTTACGTTTGTGATCTTCCATTCCACAACTGAAACACCTCTTTGTGACTTCACTCGGACCTTGGCTTTATTGACCCTGACGCTTTTGGGTTTCCCCGCACGATTTGTTACCCTCGTGGCTTTTATGGGCCTGAAGAGCTTGTTGTTGCGCTTTTTGTGTCTTCACACACTTGTTATTTCCAGTCATGACAGACTGATTGTACTCTCTAGATCTTTTGCCCCCCATGAGCTGTGTGTTGCGTTCTTGATACTGCAAGACCGCAGTGGTAGCTGCTTGTGCTACGATACCTGCTAACTCGGCGGTTGATATTTTCTCTGGGGATACCTGAGGTGTGAGTCGATCTTACTCGTTGACTCCCTTAACCGTTCTAGCTAGTTCTTCTTGACGGTCCATCTGAAAATTTAAATAAATTTGGATGAGTTCATCATTCAAATAAACAAATCGCATAAGCACGAATTCCCAATGTATAGAGATGAACACAACATTCCAAGTATTTAGGGCTCTATATCAAAAAAAGCAACGCTGAAAGCATAATAGGCCATACAGATCCTAAAGGACACTAGAACCTGATGCTCTGATACCACCTGTAACACCCCGCCTAATTAAATACCGGGCAATCACTCTTTTATTAAATTAAAATCAAGGTAAACAGTTGGCTCATTCTTAGCATCACTGTCGTAAAAATAAACTTTTCCAAATTAACACCCTAATTAATTAAGCTAAGTGTTAAAACCATTTTTAACCTTTCTAACCAAATTGTATTTTTAAAGAAAAACTTATTTATTTAATTATTAACCACATTTTCAATAAGTAAGAATCATACAACAATTATCCTGAAACGTAATCCAATTACTCTAAACATTCAACATCCAAAATCCCAACATTTAAAACTAAATGTAAAGCATACATGCTGAATAAATCCCAAAGTAACAGTACTAGAAATAACTGAAATACAAATGTCCCGACAGAACAGATAAATAGTGGAAAGGGAGACACATACCCCAATAATTAAGAATCATAGGAGTGGAATCAAGTAAATGAAATCGTCTAAGCAAGTGGCCTGCAACTCCCACCTAAGCTGCAGCGCGTTCCTTCCAAGGGATCCTAAGCAAGACGCCTCTGTGGCTGGGCACCTGTAGTACATACATATATATACAAGAGAGAGAGAGAGAGAGAAACGGGTCAGAGACCGATAGTGTATATGATTTAAAAATTGTTTAGCAGGTATTTAAATTGATACAGGCCAATGCAACAACATATTAGTTCGACACTCTCTTGAGAAATTCTCACCTCTCTTCTAATGTGCACGCCTATCGCACTAACCTTCTCAGTGGTCTATCTCATCATATATCACGCTATCCTTTCCCAATGGTTTAACTTACCTTAGTTTATTCGTAAGATTTAAAACTGAACAAGACAATTATTTAAAACGTAAGATTTCAATTTGTAACCACAGTTCTCATTTTAACTTTATCAATAAAGTTTTCCAGTGTCATTTTATACTTTCTCAAAACAAGTATTTATAATTTGAGTCATCATCCATGTCCTACTTACAAAATCACAGTAAGCAGTTCCAAATTCCAGAATTTCATATATATATATTAATTACTCGTATAATATATATATTATAACAGCACCCCAAATAAACTACGGTCCGGGCATACTCTACTATCCAAAGCCCCATATCACTCATATTAAGGGGAATACATTCAGAATCACTCTCGAATTGTATTAACATACATACACAAACAATATTGAGGCGAAGCATAGATTCCAAGTCTCTAAGAGGATGGCACATGCCTGCGTCTCTTAGGACCGTATGAACTATCACATCGATAGCCTGTACCAAGGATATCTATCTTCTAGGGTACAAGTCAATATCCCCCATAAAGGTCCCATCGAGATAAGACTGTCCCAGCGCGGTAACCTCAGGGATAGCAAGTAGCGTGGGCATGATTTTCACACATAAACAGTACATGCATACACAATCATATAACTATACTAATATTACCATAACAATATTAGGTATATCTCAAATCCCATAGTTACTACATTTATCCTTATTTTCACATTATTGGTATCACGTATAAGGGTTCGTCTTTAACCTTAATTCGAAGGATTCTTCCATCTTATTAAGTAACTCACATGGACTCTATCTTCCCAAGTATAAAATTCAGTAGGTGTCCTTTTTATGTTCCAACGTAACCCTCTTATGTATCTCCCCCTTTAATACATAAATTCATCGACCCTTAAGTAATTATCCCCAAAAATACAATTCTCGTCTCATATTAAAAGTCCCAAAATTATTCATATGTCCTACTGATTTTCCCTATCTCCCAAAACACTTTATTAAGGATGTCCAAGAATTATTTCACGATAAATTGAATTTAATTCATTTAAAAAGGGAAATAGGAGTCTGCCAGGAGGGTTCGATCGATCGAGGTCTGGTGCTCGATCGATTGAAGCTCTGGGCTCGATCGATCGATCAAGCAGGTCTGCGAAAACTGAAATTCTGCAGTTACGGGTTTCATCTCCTAACTTCAACAATTTCCATATTTTCTAATCCCAATCGTCCCAGAATTGATACTACTAACCATATATCATCATATTAGGTATTTTCAACGTAAAGCATGTGGATTTCAGTCATTTAATCATGGATTAACAGCCCAAGATCTATACAATTATCAAGAACCCTAGAAATTTCTTAATCATGGTTCTAATCTGTTTTTCCCAAAATTTCCTTCTAATACAACATTAAAATTTCGTGGATTATTCTTCTACATCACCAATAATTTTAAGAATAAGGTTTAAGTCATCACTACATGCAAATTCCTATCACAATTTAGGTTTTCTTCAATGAAATTCATCCCTAATCATTCCTAAACTAATATGAAGGATGCACCAACGAAATAAGCAAGATAAACACTTGCCTGGGATTTTTTGGTGTTCTGATTTGCAGATGATTTTGGTGTGGTTGCGTAGCCCGTTGCGCGATCTATGCGTTGGTGGTGGTGGCGGCACTGCAAACGGATGGATTTTGGGCCTTGAATTTGCCTTGAGAGCTCTCTCCTTCCTCTCCTATGGCCGTTCTTGTGTTTGTGTTTTCTAACCCTAGCTGACTAACCTAAATGGCTGATATAGATTAGTGATTTTCGTGGGTTTAATTACCCATAATTGCGAAATGTCCAAAACGCCCTCCCGGGGTACTAATTAGGCCTAAAAACGCCCCGAGACCCAAACTAAACCCCCGGGTACACTTTTCTGACTATCTCGACCTTCCCGGACGCGTTGGCGCACTCAAAACGACCATACGAACGACTTATAAAATATTCACTTTTATTTATCAAAGTTTAGTCCCGACGCGATACGGGCGCGTCCTGACTCAAATTTCCAAAATTGTCATTTTATTCACTCGTGACATTCAATATAACCAATATTACATATTACTTTGCTCATTAGTAATATTCAATAAATTTCCCATAATTACTAACTCTCGTCACGTTAATAATTATAACATAATTAATTTCTGGATTTTTATTAAATAATTAACTCACATTAAATTTAATAAATCGTCAAATTAATGTAGCATAAAAATACGGGTTATTACAGGTTGTGCTAAAAATAAATCCTCCACCATATCAGTTTGCTCATTTCTTCTATGCCAGTGAACATAACTCTTCTCCGTTAGCAAATGCGTCAACTGTTGTGTGGTGGTGCGCCCTTGCATCTCGACGTTTTTTATTTTTCTTTTAACGCTATAAATTGTTCTAATGGGTGAACAATTGTACTCCGATCTCTATTTCAATACGTGGAGTGCTTATTTTAGGCCCACCGCATTGTTTCTCATCTCACTAGCAATGTTCCACTCTTCTTGTGAAAGAATACCGGCATAAGGGTGTCCAACAAGTGTTTTAAACATCTCGTGGTTGTGTAGCCCACAAACAACTTTCACCCCCAACGGGGGGCCATCATCATGCAGAACGCCCTTTAATCGAAAGGGACAATCACACTTTCGCGTTACAGAACACTGCTTCCTCTTTTTGTCCATCCTCTCGTCTTTTCTGTTTCCATTAAGCTTGCTTCGCTCACAACCAAGTACGACCATTCCCTTTCTGACTAGACTACTTGTCAGATTTCAAAATGATCACGACCGCATGAAGCTTGCGACCAATTTGGTAGACACCAATCAATCATCTTGTCACGGCCATAAAAAATCTGTACAAGACGAATATTGTTAGTTGAAGGGACAATTTATATGAAAATTTTAAATATAAATTAAAAATCATTTTGAATACAATATAAATAAACTAAACATGTCTTCTTAGTGATGAATTCGATTATATGGTCTTGCGTAATTGCATGAACATCTAATCCTTCTTCCATTGCCACATCATGCCAATAAATACAGTCAAATGTAGTGTCATCCAATTATGTCATACATTAAAAATCTCAAATTGTTGAGATTAAACTACGTGATATGTTTTTTTTACCATAAACAAGGTGAAATCCGGAAACAAATCGCGCAAACATTTACCTGAGGTTGATGCTGTGCTTCCTCAATCGTGCATTGTTCATGCACATTCAATTCCTCGGGGGAAACACGTTGAGTAGATACACTCAGTACAATAACATTGTCTATATCTTGCCAAAATATATCATCAAGTACCGAGTGATCTAACCGAAATGATAATACAATAATTACTACAATAAGAATTGAGAATATAATAACAAAAATCAATAAAAACACATACACTGTTACTCATAAATTGATTTATTTAACCATTTCCAATTATCACCCAATTATCACCTCTTCAAAGATATCACCCTTTAATATATTTGAACTTTAAATTGATTTATTTTTCATTTCAAACCCTCAACCTAATTAGACCTCAAATAATTAATTTCAAAATGGAAACCATAGCTAAATGTGACCGCTAGAGGGATACACACGGTCTCAAGTGATCGTGAATAGGTAAACCACGTCCTCTTCAAACCGTTGAAGCTTCACCATGATTATAAGTCACCACGGAGTATGGTGTGACGACCACATTTAGCTGTTATTTAATTATTGACAACGAGTGACACACGGTCAAAGAAAATCGTGATTTAAGACTATACGATTACAATTAATCGAAAGTATTCACTTACGACGAAGGGTGGCCGGAAGTGCAGTTAACGTGTTTTTTTGTTGTATCTTTTCATCATTTAAAAAATTATTTTACACATTATATACTGTATAGATGTGTTTTAATACCTCAAAATCATCAAGAGAACATTAGATGTTTCGAGTTTGGGACGCTTCAAGACCAATTTTCTTTTCCTCAACTATTGCAATATAACCACTTTAACCGTAGTTTCTATATATAAATAACGCAAAAATCACCAGAGCAACACAACAAACTCACGAAAATAAAGTTTTGGGGACAAATGAACAAGATGATTTGAGGTAGATTAAACCGTAGTTATATATGTTTCGGTGGGAGTGAAAGAGTTTTGATTTTTTGTTTATTGTGGTGATTTAGAGTATATGGTGTTAGTTTGTGTGTAATTTTTTGTTTAGTTTGAGATTTATTAAATATTTAAAAAAAATGTACAAAACTTTTAAATGTTATTAGTAAAGTGTGTATTTATTTTTTTACTGTATTTTATAATAATATTTCCGATGAAAATAACAATAAGCTTACCTTTATTTCCATTCATAATTCTAACGCACTTTAAAAAAGGGACATATAGCAAATAGTCCCTCGAACATTTTTTAATACTCATTTAGTCTAAGCGTTTTTATTTTGCTTCAAAAAGTCATTTGCCACATATTTTGGAGAGAGAGTGCCGCTGGTGCGGACCTCTAAAAATAAAAGAATATTGAGTGCTTGAGGGACTAAATTGATTATTCTAAAAATATGTGTCATTTAAAAAAAAATATATTTATAGTAGGGACTATTCAATAATTGACCCTTTAAAAAAAATGGTATATACCAAACAATCTCTTGAATTTTTTTTAATACACGTTTAGTCCAAACCTTTTCATTTTGCATCAAAGAGTCCTTCACCATGCCCAAAAGGCTTTACCATGCCGCTGGCGCGGCATGGCGCGGACCTTTAAAAATAAGGAAATGAAGAACTTTTTAGTACAAAATAAATGATTTGGACTAAATGTATATTAAAAAATGTTTGAAGAACTTTTTGTTATTTGATCTTAAAAAAAGAAAAAGAAAAAAAAGGTGTTTTTAGTAGGGACTGACCGTTGTTCGGGTTCGTTAACGTGTCCAATGCTTCTACGCACATTTCCAAATTCTTTGGCCAATGATAAGGTCGGAGAGATTGAGTTTGAACTTTGGTGGCATTGCCCACAAAAACCCATTTTCCCATTTTTTTGTTTATCTCATAAATGACGGTGGTGAATTTGATTAGGCTTCAGCTTCAACACCACCCTTCAATTATCAATGGCGTCTCTTTGTACCCATTTGCTAATCCCCCTCTTCAGGGACGAAGGAACCCGTGTTTGCAACCACACGCCCTTCCTTCGAGAACCCAAGTACCCATTTCATCACATTTCATTTCATTTCATTATACACAATATATATGCGCTCTATGTTTACTTTTAAATATGCACTCACACACACGCAAACAAGATGTTTGAAGTATTGGTCCAGTTAATTGAAGTTGCCTATAAATTAATGGTGTAGAGGATAATGGAGAGTATTCCAGTAGGTGGGGAAGTTGGTGGCGCTGGTGGGGCATACTCATATAATGCCTTGAAGAGGTTAGACCAGTTGTGGTCTACTATTTTTTCTGCCCAAACAGGTAATATGTTTTTCAAAGCATATGTATCAATACCACATTTGGTAAACAACTGTCTATTGTGTTGTATGTTTCTAGTCAATGTTTTCTGCTTTTGTCTTTTACAAATTTTTTGTTGGGTATATTGGTATATATATTTATTTTGAATGAACTAAATAAGTCAGGGTAAGTGGCTTAGTGGTAAGTTTATGGAGTTTGGTGCTTGAGGTCATGGGTTCAATTCCGAGGAACACTAAAACATTAGTAGTCTTTGATTGGGGGCTTTGGGCTTCTTGAGTGCCCAGAATTTTTACCCTTTTATTAATTCGTTTTTAATTTTTGACTTAGTCTCCTATTCTAAGTAAACTACCCGTTAGTGGAGATATTAGTGGGTTAGTTGACTAAAACCTCTACCCACGTTTTTGACCATTTTTTTTGTATAAAATAAAGGCTACAACTTTGAAAAAATACACAGAAAAATTCTCTCTCTCACTTTCTTTGCAAAAATAAGTTTGCTATTTTCTACTTTTCGTTATTTTTTTGGGAGTGCTGCTGAAAGTTCAAAGATTTAACACAAATCTGGTGTGTAAATCTGATTGTTGAATCCTGGGAGGTGTATATTCACGAGGCTGACAGCTACAAATATCAGCGAGCAATTTCACCTTTAGGACTTTGTGTCCAACACAAACCTCGATCGATAAGTCCTTCTAATTTTATCTATTTCGAATTTGGATTTTTTAGTTTATTCTGCATATATTATTTCCAACAATTTTTTCTTGAAAATTTATCATTTTTCTTAATATTATAATTAGATTCTCAACATGAATTACTTGACATACTAAACAAAAATCCTATGTGCAATTTGATTGTACAATGCAAGAAAACCACGCAACTATCGCTCTTAGGCATAGTTGTGGAGCCCGAATCATAAGCTCAATTTATGTTTTACCCTTTCTCTTGCGCTGTGTTATTGGTGCACTGTGTCGACATAGGTAGACCGTAGACATTCTACCAAACCATGTAAATCTCATTGGTTCTTATTCGATTGTTCTATTTTTGGTTGCATTCTTTATTCCCAACAATAAAACCTAAACAATGAAGAAGTTACAAATACCCCCTGATGTATAGCTAAAGAAGTGTCACTAAATATTTTTTAAAGACAAATGGGAAATTAAAAACTAATTGATATTTCAAGTTTTTTATGTTTTACTTTTTCGCATAATTAAGAATTCATGGGGCATTTGCATCTAAGTGTGAAAGTTCAGGGGTTTCTTGCAATTTACTCTTGTTTGAATATACTACAATTGTTTTGATTTGTTTGAATCCGATTTCGCAGTTGTTGAAGAACCGAAGCAAGTAGTTTCAAGTTATCCTGTTTTGTTTAGTCAATCTGATCTGGCCGACAAAGAAGTGGATACATACGATGTGGTGGTTTGTGGAGGTACTTTGGGAATCTTCATAGCCACATCATTGAGTTTCAGAGGTCTCCGAGTGGCCGTTGTCGAAAGGAATGTACTGAAAGGGGTATATTGGAAATGTGCAATTATTCTAGAGAGAATATGTGTCATGTAATAATAATAAATTGTGTTGTACTATATTTGATATTTCTGATAATTAATGATCAGAGAGAACAAGAATGGAATATATCAAGGAAAGAGCTCTTGGAGCTTGTTGAAGTTGGGATTCTGGAAGAACGTGATATTGAACAGGCCACAGCTGCAATATTTAATCCGGTATGTTTTCCAACTTCAAAAATTGTTGAATGGGTTGGAATAGTTTTAACAATAATATAAACTGAGGGTATTCTTCCCATAACATGCTTCAATCATACTACAAAACCGTCATAGGGTTTTCGTCTAAGCACTTCATGCTAGTCGAATGTTGTGAGCAATGATGGATTTTGTGCATAATTAGAAGTACGAGTGTGGTATATCCACCCTGGATGTTAGTCCAACGGTAACGGGCGAACAGAATAAGGCCATAGGTCTCGAGTTCGAAACCCCCCAAAGGATACCAGACTTTAAGCGGGGCATATTTAAGGGTGGCTTTGGCACAACGTCCCCTTATTTAGCTCGCATGGGAGAGTCCAAAGGGCTCGTTTGTGTGGAGGTTCAGGATTATTAAAAAAAAAGAAGAAGTATGAGTGTGGTAGTTTAGCGAGTGGGAATATTTACAAATGTGTTGAGCAGGTAGAGTAATATTCATTAAATTTACAATCGTAATATATTCATGAACTTTTAATAGTAGAAATGGTATAGAAGGTCTCTCACTTCATTAAAGTTGAGTTTTGTTATGAAAAGCTACGGTTGAAGTCCGATTGACCTATTACTCTTTGTGTTTGTTGTTTTGGGTTGCATACCATTTGTTTAAAGTTAACACTATGTCAAATACTACTTATAAATCCCAATTTCCCTTTACTACCTCCTTTTTAATTGAGGATATGTGCTTATATATGTAGACTATCTTTTTTGGGTGATCTTTGCAGAACAGATGTGGATTTGAGAGCAAGGGTGAGATTTGGGTTGAAGATATTTTGAATCTTGGTGTTTCGTAAGTTATCTATTTGTTGTCATACTATGCTAGCTATACTACTGTTGTTATATTATGTTATACTGGGCTTATTATAAACTAAGATATATGATTCAGTGTCCATCTTTATGTCATGTTACAATGACATTTCTCGTTTTTTTCTTTTCTTGAAGTAATCAATTATTCTCCATACAGATGCTGTCAGTTTCAATCCCCGTCCCGATTCCAAAAGTGCGCGCACATAGGACTTCACATCACATGCTTATATCATGTTTATATGCGATTTTCTGGGCTTTTTGAACGCAAAGATTATGTTATGATAGTTAAATAAGATTATTACAGTCCTGGACTAAAGCATATTGTTGATACCAAATTTATTCTGCTGACGTGGACCAATTATGTGGAGACACGTGTCAATCTATATGGCACTCGCAAACATTTTTTGAACAACACATTGATTCCGAGGAACTCAACCTCCCCGACCAACTCAGAACGCTCCGAGCAACAAGTGTTCTCCGAGGAACTCTTCTGTACCGAGCAACTCATGTATACCGAGCTACTTAGGCGGTCCGAGCAGCATCTCGTACAGAGCATTCATATCCGGATAATCAAGAGGATGACTGCGCATTAAATGCTCTTTATTATCACACAGACGCATACGCCTATTGGACAGCTGTGTATTATTCTTTCATTTGTACCGCCTCAAGGCTATAAATACATTGTAACCTCCTCATTAGCAGGGGACTGGGAATTTCTTGGTAAACACATTATCGAGAATTCTGCAAACAATCAGCAATAACACAAACAGTGGACGTAGGTCATTCTTTCAAGGCTGAACCACTTTAAAATTTTTTTGTCTTATTTATTTTTATCTGTGATTAAAGAATTAGGTCAAATCTAGTTTTTTGCATCAACAAATTGGCGCCGTCTGTGGGAAACGACTGAAACTATCGTTTTTCACCAAAACAATTCATCTCCAATGGCTGATAATCCTGAATCCAGTAATCGAAACGCTGGAAACCCCCCAAATCCATCCACTCCTCCAAGTGTCCAAGATCTGGTTGGAATAATGGCTAATTTAGCTCAGGGCCAGACCGCCATGCAAGAAACCATGCGACAACTCATTCAAACTATCCAGGGTGGAGCACCTGCCCAGTCAGGACAACGAAGCATTCAGAGAAATACCCAATTGCCTTCCTCGCGAACTAGACGAACATTACTCCCAGAGGAATCCCGATCTAGACATGCCGATTCATATCGCACTGATAGATCTAATGATTTTTCTTATCAACCTGGCCGAACTTCATCAGTACGAGCCACAGATACTGAACAAAACGTCACTCTATCTCCAGAAAGGACCAGTGCTCTTGAAAGATTGAGTAGAGTCTCTCCCTTTGATCGTTTGGGTCCTAGGAGGAATAAAAGTCCCCCTAGGATGGTGTCGAGGAAATCTCAATGATTCTCTGATTTAAAGGAAGGTTCTGCCCAATCCCGATCAGCTGCTCGTCGTGAAAGATCCCAAGAGGCAAATTCAACACGATCAGTTGCTCGGACCAACAGGCCTGAGGAGGGAAATGACGCATGGAAAGGCTCTATTCAGAGGTTGGAGGATAAACTAGGGGAAATGGCTAAGGCCAAAAATACTCTACAAAGTCAACCTCTTATCCAAGCAATTGTGGATTTTCCCACACCATCAAAGTTCAAAGCCCCAGTGGTAACACCAAAATATGATGGAAAAACTGATCCTGTTCTCCATATAGAACAATATCAGGCAGCTGCTGATATCTATGCTGTTCCAGACGAGATGCGATGCAGGGCGTTTTCAGGAATTCTCACTGGATCTGCTCAAATATGGTACAACAATCTTCCTCGGGGGAAGATTGCAACTTTCTTTCAACTGGCCGAGCTCTTTATTGGAAACTTCTGTTTTGGAGCAAAACCAGTTAAGCGAGTAGCACACTTGTTAAGTGTTAGACAAAAAGCAGGTGAGAGCACCATGAATTATATTACTCGTTTCAATAACGAGAAGCGCGAAGTTATTAATTACGAGGAAAAGACATCAATCACTGCTCTGATGAGTGGTTTTTTGCCAAATAAATTGTACTATACTCTGGCCAAAGATCCACCTAGGACCATGTCAGAATTAATGGCAAAAGCAGCCAAAATCATGAATGCCGAGGAAGCTATGGCTGCAAAGAAGAGCATGGACACTAAGGAGACCAAAGTTCAGGCTGAGAAGATTGAGAAGAAGGATCAGAAGAATAATGGTGGTAACAAGCAGTCAAGAGCCAAGCAAGCATTGGAACAGATGAGGAAATTTGGAAACTATACTCCTTTGAAAGTAGACATAAAATATGTTCTGGAAGAGATAAAGAACAACGAGGAGTTAAAATGGCCTGAAAAAATGAAGACAGATCCTGACAAGCGGGATAAGTCCAAATATTGCGAGTTCCATAAGCATCATGGTCATACAACCAAAAACTGCATAGCTCTCCAGAATGAAATTGAAGAGCTCATCAGGCGGGGAAAATTGAACAAGTATGTGGATCGCCGAAATGGTGGAAGGAGCAGAGATCGAGCAAGGCAGAGGTATAGATCTCCTCGTCGAGCCAAAGAAGATAAGAAGAGAAATCATGAAGAAGATCGAGAAGATGATCAAGATGACCCCGATCTCCCCACAAGACCAAAACAGCCAGAACGTGAGGTATTTTCTATCCGTTTTGGGTCATTTGATTGCAATGTTATTACTGGTGGAGATGCAGGAGGTGGAGACCTTACTGCAGAAAGGAAAGCTTACCTCAACGAGGCTCAAGCTTGTTCGTATATTCAACGGATAAATCTAGCTGAAGAAGATCGCCCGAGAAAGGTGAACAAAGATAAACTGGTCATCGGTTTTTCTAAAAATGACCTCGCAGGTGTGCTATATCCTCATGATGACCCATTGGTGATCAAAATAAGAATGAAAGAAGTAGTGATTTCGCGAGTATTGGTGGATAATGACAGCTCGGCAGATATTATGTTGTACCCATGTTTTGATAGTTTGAACCTAAAGCTATCCTAGTTGGAGCCATATCATCGGCCCCTCCTCGGTTTTACCGGTGAGAAAGTTTTTCCACTGGGGACGATCAAGTTGGATATGTTCATCGGTACGTGGCCTGCTTGTCGAACAGAAAAAGTACGCTTTTTCGTGATGGATAAAAATGTCCAATCAGCTTATAATATCATCATGGGAAGAGTAGGGTTGAAATGGTTCGAGGCAGTACCGTCTACAGTACATCAATGTTTAAAATTCCCAACCAACTTTAGAGTAGGAGTGATGAAGGGCGACCAAAAAGTAGCTCGGGAATGCTACCATGCATCTGCCGAGCAAGAAGAGCATGAAGAATCCAGAAAGGACTACTACTTATCAGGTTGATGAGATAGAAGACGCAGAGAGATTGAGACTTTAGACCCAAGAGATGAGTCTCAGCTCGTTAAGGGTCAGGTCATGGAGTCTACTGAAAATATCGTTCTGGACGACAAACATCCAGAACGAACAACTCAAATTGGTGCTTCACTAGATGTGTCAATAAAACAAGAGCTGATAGCGTTTCTAAAAAGCAGAAAACAAACTTTTGCATGGAGTCACGAGGACATGCCAGGGATAGACCCAACTTTCCTATGTCACGAGCTTAATGTGAATAAGGAGATCAAGTCAGTAAAACAAAGAAGAAGAGTGTTTAGCCCCGAAAAGAACCAAGCTATACAAGAAGAAGTCGAGAAGCTCCAAAAAGCCTGTTTTATTGAGGATGTCAAATATCCTGATTGGCTAGCTAATAAGGTGATGGTGAAGAAGAAAAATAACATATGGAGGATGTGTGTAGACTTCACTGATCTCAATAAGGCATGCCCAAAGGATCATTTTCCTCTGCCCCGAATCGATTAACTAGTGGATGCTACCTCTGGGCACGAATTGCTGAGTTTTATGGATGCTTACTCTGGTTACAATCAGATTAAAATGAAGTCTAAGGACAGGGAGAGTATCTCTTTTATTACCCCAAGGGGAACTTATTGTTATAATTTTATGCCTTTTGGACTTAAAAATGCAGGTGCAACATATCAGCGGCTGATGAACAAGGTGTTTGCATAGCAAATCAGTTACAACATGGAAGTTTATGTTGACGATATGCTGACGAAGAGCAAGAAAACTGCTGATCATCTAATTGACTTAGGCCAGACCTTTGATCAACTAGATAAATATCAAATGAAGTTGAACCCTACCAAATGCATATTCGGAGTACGAGAAGGCATATTCCTCGGGTATATTGTCAACCAATGAGGAATTGAAGCAAACCCTGAAAAGATCAAGGCTCTATTGGGACTACGATCTCCAACGACGAAGAAGGAAGTGCAAAGTCTCACAGGGCGAGTTGCAGCACTTAATAGATTCGTATCACGAGCAACTGGCAGATGTCTACCATTCTTCAAAACACTCCGAAAGACTTTCGAGTGGAATGATGAATGCGAGAAGGCCTTTCAAGAGTTGAAGAAATAGCTGGGAGCACCTCCACTGTTGTCCAGGCCAGTGATGGGAGAAAGATTGTACTTGTATCTGGCAGTTTCGGAGAATGCAGTTAGCTCGGCATTGATAAGAATGGAGGATGGAGTGCAAAAACCAATTTATTACACTAGCAAGGCCTTCCGAGGAGCAGAGATCAGATATCCAAGACTGAAAAAGTTGGCACTAGCGTTGATCGAAGCGAGTAGAAGAATGAGGCCATACTTCCAGGCTCATACCATAGTTGTGTATACCTTTATGCCGCTGAGGCAAGCTCTTCATAAACCGGAGAAATCAGGGAGATTGATGTACTGGGCAGTAGAACTTGGTGAATATGACATAGTTTACGAGCCTAGATCGTCGCTTAAAGGGCAAGCAGTAGCAGATTTCATCGCAGAATTCACTGACGAGGAACAAAAGCTGAATACTAACCAATTTGTGGATGTTACAGGATCATCAAATTTAAACTCCAACCAACTTAACTCGGTGGACGAGCTAGAGAAAATGGTCGACGAGCAGCAAGAACTGCTAGAGGAGGATATGGGGAAGCATAAAATATTCTAGGGGTGTGGATCGGTTCGAAACCGACCTATTTAGATCAACCGAATCCAATCCAATTAAAATCGGTTTTTATATTTTGCAATCCAATCCAAACCGACATTGAGTTCAAATCCAATCCAATCCAATCCAATTGTGATTGGATTGGATCGGTTTTTTTTAATCGGTTTCGATTATCTGATTTGGGTCCCATTTTTTTCATAGTTGGATTGGATTTGGATCCAATCCAATCCAATCCAATCCAATTAACTGAGCCAATTGGATCCAATCCAATCCAATCCAATCCAATCCATTTCATAGTTGATAAATTGTAATTCCAGTTAATAAACTTGATTTTTTAAACTTGATTCCAGTTAATAAAATTGTAATTCCAGTTAATAAATAATAAACTTGAGTTTTTAAAACCAAATAATAAATAATAAACCAGAATTTAATACAAATACATTAAACCAAAGAAAAGAACCAAATACAAATTAACCTTCTCACATAATCTTCCCATTACAGCATTTAAATTAGTACAAATTACAATAGACACTTCATAGAAGCCTTCACATAATCCAACAAAAACTTGTTTATTAGCCCAAATATTATAGTAGGCCAAAAGTTTAAATTACTACAAAAAACACATGACATTCAACTTCCCAAAATCTGCAGAAAAAAGTCTTCACATAATCTTCCCAAAACTTCCAAGATCCAAGCTTGTACCCAAATAGTAGTACGCTGCCCCTACTCCTATAGAGCATTCAAACAAAAAATTGGCATTAGTAATTGAATAGCAATGGAAAAATAGAAACTTTAAAAAATCAAAATATTACCTAATTCCAATTAGTACTAAAAGCTGACTCCCGTAACTGTCGAGGTGGACGAACCCAAAATCTCTACAACAAATGAAATAATGACTTGTCATCAAAAAAAATAATTAAGATAAATTGACCTTAAACAAACATAATAAGTATTAATTAAATTATTACCTGATTCAACGTCCTCAATTTCATCCATTGATGCACGAAGATCAATTTGAGGCTTTGTACGTATCCAATTTTGTGCACAAATGAGGGCTTCCACGGTCTTTGGAGACAAAGAACTCCGAAATGGATCAAGAATTCTACCACCGGTACTAAATGCAGATTCAGAAACTACCGTAGAGACGGGAATAGCTAAAACATCTCGTGCAATTAAAGATAAAATCTTATACTTGGGTGAGTTAGTCTTCCACCAAACCAATATATCAAACTCCAAATCAGTGGGGTCCTCACATGACTCCATTAAGTATCGGTCCACCTCTGTTTTGCATTCTTTCTCATTTGTCTCTTTTAACAACCTCATAAAACCCGCATTAAACAAGGCATCAACATCAACTTCAGCACTATCAACCTTAACCTCATTGGCTATTTGTTGTGAATTGCGATTTTGTACGGGTTTACTAGAGTAAAGCAATATGTACTGATCGTACAAGTCGTCCAAACTCTTTCTCACCTTACTTGTTAACTCACTAACCTTATCTTCCCCAAACAAGGCACTCAAACAATAAACCAAAAATCTTTCCTTATGCCGTGGATCTAGTAAGGCAGCAATAAACAACATCGGGTTAATCACTGACAAAGAACCCCAATATTTGTCATATTTTCTGCCCATATTCTCACCCATTTTCTTCAAAAAAGGATCTCTACTATTAGCCCATGACCTTATTTGAGTGCGAATCAAACTCAATTGTCTCAAGAAAGAATTAGAAGTAGAATACGATGATCCAGAAAACTTAAGTGTTGCATCATAAAACGTTTTCAAAAATTTAATGAATGAGCGGGCATGTTCCCAATCTTCAAAATCTGGAGCACCTCTCTCACTAGATAAACAAAACTCACGACGGTATTGTGAATCATCTACCTCTAACCGTTTAAATGCTTTTTGAAATTTTTCAGCCGCCTCTAACATCAAATAAGTCGAATTCCATCTTGTGGGAACGTCTAAGCAAACAAGTTTTTTCGATGATATCCTTTCCCTTTCACAACAAGCCTTAAACTTATCTAACCTCGATGGGGAAGCCCTAACATATCTCACCACATTACGAATTCTATTAATAGAGACATTATATTCCTTCAAACCATCGGTGACAACTAGATTCAAAATATGTGCACAACACCTCATGTGCATAAACTCACCCCCCAAAATTGCCCCACCCCAATTGTTAACTTTATCAGACAAGTACGCAACAGCTACATCATTGGAACTAGCATTATCAACAGTTACCGTAAAAACCTTCTCAATGTCCCACCCCAATAAACACTTCTCCAAATGTTGGCCAATTGTTTCACCTTTGTGATTTGGCACTAAGCAGAAATTTAGAATTTTTTTGTTATAGTTCCAATTGCTATCTATATAGTGAGCTGTCAAACACATGTAATTAAGATTTTGCAAAGATGTCCACGTGTCCGTGGTAAGACAAACTCGCTGCCCCGATTTCTTGAAATAATTCCTCAACGTATCCCTCTCATTTACGTAAATTTTCAAGCAATCTCTTGCTATGGTGGTGCGACACGGGATTGGAAATCTAGGCTCAAATACATTAAGTACATTTCTAAACCCTTCATTCTCAATTAATTTAAAAGACAATTCATCTATAATAAACATTCTAGCAATTGCATCCCTACATCGATCAACACTATAAGATGTAGCCACAAGAGTTGATCCACCCCCCTCTCCACTTTTTTTTGGTTGGAAGGCCAAGGTCTTTTGTTTTTTTGGTTCCCTATTAGGATAAGTGGGGCATGCATGAGTTAAATGGCTCAACAAATTAGATGTTCCATTCTTTTTACTATCACAAGCATATTGTTTGGCACAATAATTACAAGTTGCATGGAATCCATCGACTGATTTTGTAAAATGATCCCACGCGATTGAGGGGGGCCGAGTAGGTTTTCTTTTACCTTTAACAGTTGCTTCTTGTTGACTCGGTGTTGAACTAGGTTGTTGAGATCCATCTTGTTGATCCACTTGATCACTATTTGAAGCATTGAGGGGCGGATGATCATTTGAAGGTATTCCATTAATTTCCTTGTTAGGATCATCATCCATCTAAAAGTAAAAAGAACTAATTAACAACACATATAATTAATCATAATATAATCTGAAAATATAAATAAAAATGAATCAAACCATTTACTTTCAAATTTACCTGACACGATGCGCCTGAAGATTGAGCCGTGATTACTCTTTAATTTTAAAATGTGGAAGCAGTAAACAATGAAAATCCCTACAAATGTTAAACAGAAACAGATTAACTCACTAAGTTAACATAAACTCATTAACTCATTAATTAAACAGAAACAGATTAACTCACTAATTAACTCACTAAGTTTCTGTATTAACTCACTAATTAAACAGAAACAGATTAACTCACTAATTAACTCACTAAATTTCTGTATTAACTTTCTGTATATATATATATATATATATATAAACTCCGATCTTCTGTATATATATATATATATATATATATATATATATATATATATATACAGAGAGAGAGAGAGAGAGAGAGAGAGAGAGATAATTACCGCCTGAGAAGATCGGAGTGGGATGGGATCTGCGTGGGAGTGGGATCGGAGTGGGAGAACAGCTAACGCCGTCGCGATCGGAGTGGGATCGGAGTGGTCCTGCGTGGGATCGGAGTCGTCCGCCTCTTTAGGGTAAGGGAAAGAAATGAAATGAGAGGAAAAGAAAGTGAAGGGAAAGAAAGTCGTCCGCCGCTTTTTTAGTAGGGTTTTTTGGAATGGTTAGGGTTTTTTTAAAAGCAATATATATAATGGGTATTAAATTGGGTGGGTATTATTGGGAATGGGTATTTTTTATAACCACATTCATTTTAATTGGATCGGTTCGGTTTTCTAATCGGTTTTGCATCCAAGAACCGAAACCGATCCAATTAAATCGGTTTTTGAAAATTAAAATCCAATCCAATCCAATTGAGGTCGGTTTTGTAGCTGGATTGGATTGGATTGGATTGGATCGGTCGGTTTAATCGGTTTGGTTTGGATTTTGCACACCCCTAAAATATTCCACCGAGGAACTCTGTCTGACCAAGAGTTTGATAATGAGATACCTGTGTGGAATTTATATGTAGATGGCTCTTCTTGCACTACGGGCAGTGGGGCAGGAGTTATTTTAAACAGTCCCGATGAGATCGATGTGGAGTATGCTTTGCGTTTCCAATTTAAGGCTTCAAATAATGAGGCTGAATATGAAGCTATGATCGTGGGTCTCAGTCTAGCCAAAACTATGAAAGCAGAGCAGGTCGTTGCATTCAATGACTCACAGTTGATTGTAAATCAAATGATGGGAGTGTATGCAACAAAAGGGGAATTAATGATCCAATATCATGCGAAAGCAATGGAGATGGTATCGAGTTTTAACGCAGTACAGTTGATTAGAATGCCAAGATTGGAGAATGCAAGAGCAGATGCCTTAACTCGGTTAGCCTCAGCCACGCGCACCGAGCTACGAAGAACAATCCCAATAGAAATCTTGGCTAGTCGGAGCATAGAGAAAGATCTAGAGATGGACTTCATTGCCCTTGATTCAGGACCATCATGGATGGATCCTATCAGGGCCTATATTGAAGAGGGGGTTTTACCAACTGATAAGCTCGCAGCCAAGAAACTGAAGTTTAAAGCTGCTCACTATGTATTAACTAATGGCATTTTATATAGACGAGTAATTATAGCAGGTCTGCAAAGATGTGTGCATCCCTCCGAGGTGAAAGATTTGGTTGAAGAGGTCCATGAAGGGTCCTGTGGAGCTCATGTAGCAGGTCAGATGCTTTTGCAAAGAATAATGACGCAGGGATATTATTGGCCGACGATGAGGGCTGATTGTATAGCGTATGCCAAGAAATGTGACAAATGTCAGCGCTTCTCGTCCCTTCAAAGAACTCCTCAGGCATTGCTAACACCAATAACATCCCCTTGGCCATTTGCCATGTGGGGAATAGACTTGGTCGGGCCACTCCCGACGATAAGAGGAAGGTTCAAATACCTCGTCGTCGCTGTGGATTATTTTACTAAATGGGTGGAAGCTGAACCTCTTATTGATATGACTTATGAGAAGGTGTATCAATTTATTTGGAAGAATATCATTTGGAGATATGGTCTTCCCCATGCATTCATTACTGATCATGGAACCCAATTTGATAACGAGGAGTTTGCTGCATATTGTCACCAATCAAACATATTGAAAATCCACTCTGCACCAGGTCATCCCCAGAGCAATGGACAAACTGAAGTGACAAACAGAATGCTACTGAATGGTTTGAAAAAACGACTGGACGATGCAAAGGCAAATTGGATTAACGAGCTACATTCTGTGCTATGGGCTTATCGTACTACACCACGAGCAGCAACAGGAGAATCTCCATACATGCTGGCATTTGGAAGCGAAGCTGCTATACCTGTCGAGTTGGGCCTCCCCACACATAGGGTGCTGAATTTCAATTCTCCACTTGATGAGGCGATTGGATCTAGATATGCTCGAAGAAGTTAGAGAAGAAGCAGCAATCAAGAATGCTGCTTACCAACAACGAACAACTCTGTTTTACAACAAGAGGGTAAAAAAGTGTGATTTGAAGGAAGGAGACTACGTGCTAAAAAAAGTAATTCAAAAGCACAATAAACTGGAAGCTAACTGGCATGGGCCCTACAGGGTAATAGAAGTTGTTCGTCTAGGAACCTACAGGATTGAAACCTTGGAGGGAGAAGAATTTAAGAATGCATGGAATGCAGAACATCTACGCAAATATTATCAGTAGAAGCAGTTTCTATGTAATAGAGTTCTCTTCAGTATGAATAAAGTGTAGAATTTTTATCCAATTCTCTCCTTTTATGAAATTTTTTCGGAGTATTAGTGCTACACACTACGCATCAAGTTCAGAATAAATCCCATCAACTACGGTTGGTCGGTCCATCAACTACGGTTGGTGGGTCCATCAACTACGGTTGGTCGGTAAAATAAATCCCTCCAACTACGGTTAGTCGGTCCATCAACTACGGTTGGTCGGTAAAAATAAATCCCTCCAACTACGGTTGGTCGGTCCATCAACTACGGTTGGTACGATTGGTCGGTAAAATAAATCCCTCCAACTACGGTTGGTCGGTCCATCAACTACGGTTGGTCGGTAAAATAAAATCCCTCCAACTACGGTTGGTCGGTCCATCAACTACGGTTGGTCGGTAAAATCAACTACGGTTGGTCGGTAAAATAAATCCCTCCAACAACGGTTGGTCGGTCCATCAACTACGGTTGGTCGGTACATCAACTACGGTTGGTCGGTAAAATAAATCCCTCCAACTACGGTTGGTCGGTCCATCAACTACGGTTGGTCGGTAAAATGAAATCCCTCCAACTACGGTTGGTCGGTCCACCAACTACGGTTGGTCGGTAAAATAAAATCCACCTACTGCGGTTGGTCGGGGAATAAAAGTTCACCAACTCCGGTTGGTCGGAAACAAAAATCTCAACCCTCTAGTTGGTCGGTAAGCCAATTTCAATCAATTCCGGTTGTTTAAATTAGGCAATACCATGAAGTGTAAGTTGTTCTATTATTTAGAATTAAAGATTGATAAATCACTGCAATGAGATCAGTGTGTCACAAGCATATATATATTTACCGACCAACAAGCAAAAACATTCTATAAATTATTTAGAAGAAAATGAAATGACAAAAGACAAATTTTCATTCATACTAAGTATAATTACAAATGACGTGAGAAATGTATTACCAAAATTTTTCATTCAAAACAAGAAGGATTACATATGCTATGGAAAGTAGAAATTATTACGTAAAATCCTATTTTATTGGTTTATTCCCTTCTGCCTTTGAAACAGGTTCTACTCCAGCAGGAGGGTCGTCTAAGGCATAAGGGGAATTTATGAAATTCAGACCTCGAAGCATTCGAACATTCATCATTGATGGCCGATCAAGCAGATGCTCAGGGCGAGAAATATCAACGTTGGAATGAAGACTGTAGTCGCCAAGATATTTGGAGATTAAGCACTGAGGGATTGCCGAGCAGGAATCCAGCTCATATCAAGTTTAAAAGGTGGCACGGGCAACTCGAGCAATCCAGGGTTATGATAATCTCATAGATAATGGCCTTGCTCCAATTTTAATACACCCAGTGCATTCAACCATCCTTGTTTATAACCCTCATTATTCGCTTGCTGGATTCGATCATCAAGATAGCAGAGGGATTCATTATAGCCAGCCATCCAAAACTCTCTAGGCTGTTTGTGGAATTAGTAAGTCAACCTTTCCAGTTGCTCATGGAGATTCTTCACAAAAATTTCTTTATTCTCCAAGGCGGATCCTTGTGTGGAAAGTTGCTCGTTAAGGTCCAGAATCTTCTTGGACATCTCTGCCAGAGCTTTATTCTTCGCAACCAACTGAACTGCTTGATTTTCCAAAGATGCTTGAGTTCTCGCCTCTTCAATAGTAACCCGAGCAGCTCTTTCTCGTCCCCGAGAAACTCTTGCTCGTCCGCGAGCAGATGTAGAGGGTGCAATTCTCTTTAAAGTTTCCAATTCGTCTCTCAAATTGGCATTTTCAACCTCCAGAAACGAGAAACCTTCGTCATTGACAGGGACCAAGGCTCCCAAGGTAGATGCTGCAGATTTCAGTTGGGATATCTCTCCTCGCAAGTTATTGTTTTCCTGCTCCAGCAGTTTCGCGATCTGCCTATGCTCTTCAACCTCGGTCTTCAAAGTCCTCTCCTTAATATCATAAGCAGCGACTAACTTATCATATCCTTTGTCAGCATTTAGTTGCTGATACTTTTTCTCATACCCCTGATGCAAAAGGGCAGAAGATTCCTTGTATTGTTGCTGAAGTTCCTCGATGATACCCCGGAGATCTTCAATCATCTCATAATATGCCACATTGTTGGCAACTGCACGATCGAGCAAGCATTTCAAATATTGATAGGCTTCGACTGCTCGTTCCGAAGTGTCTGGACCAAGGATGTCGATGATTTGAGCTTCAGTCAAGTCAGCATGGCCAGCCTTGAAGTACTCATTACATTTTTTCATCAGTTCAGTATCGTGGGCTGACAAGAGCTCCATTTTAGCCATAAACTAGCAAAAAGAAGAGATAGAAAGAATCAATAAGAAAGCAGACAAAGCAAGAAGAATAAAATGGATCAATAATAAGAACAGAGCAAGAAAAAGGGATTTAAGATGCACAACCAAAACTTCAAATTTTATTACATCACAAAAAGAGGTACATGGTTCAAAATTACATTAAACAACAAAATAAAAAGCAAAGAGAGAGGTCCGAACAACTCTACACCTTCTCTTTGCTTCCTAAGACTTCCTCGGGAGGCTTGGACGAAGAGGTAGGTTGCTCGGAGGGTAGAGAAAGCTGATCGGTAGACATGTTGGTTGGTTGGGGCTGCTCGTAGCGAAGTTCAACAGTAGGAACCTGATCCCCAGCTACCATCGAAGACTCTTCTGAGGCAGCTTCGTCCTCTTCTTCTTCTCCAGGAGAGGGGGGAGGACCATGAACATGGCGCTGAAAAAGTTCAGAACTCTCTGAGACCTTTAACTCCTGCAGAGCAGCAATCCATCCGTCTCTGAAGAATTTGAGGCTAGCAAATTCCCTTAAATTCCATCTGAGAGGACATGGCAGCTAGGCCTTTGTTCCAACCCTTGTCCCAGCCAACGCTGAGGGACTTCTTAACAGCCAGTTTTCTTTTTGCCTTCTCTGAGGAAATCCTCTCAGTATGAAGTTCCTCGGCAGCCTTCATTTTTCTTTCTAGCTCCTGCCTCTGACGATCAGCTTCATGGAGTCTGCCAAGTTCCTCTTCAACAGTTTTGAGCTTAGTCTCAAGCTCTCCAGTATTTTTGAGCTTTTCCTCAAGCTCAATATTCTTCTTCTCAAATTCTTTCATTTTCCTCTCTAACTCCTGGGAGGCCTCCACAGCACGGTCTTTTTCTTGCTCGATGGACTTGAGTCGTGTTTCCCAGGCCTCTTTATCTTCATCATATTTCTGACGGGAGTCCTTTAAGGACTGAGTTATACCTACAAAAGCTTCCTCCACACCTCCCGAGGAGCTCGAAGCTTTAATAGCTTCATCCTTTTTCAGAATAGTGTTGAAACAGGTTACCAGCTGGAAAAAGAAAATAATTGTAAGTCAGTGCAGGGACATAACATTGAAAAATGAAAGTTTAGACTAGTAATACTCACTGAAGCAATATGTGGAGCAACCAATGAAATGACCCTGTCACGAGGAAGACTGTCTTCAATGCCTTGGATCTCTGGGATAATCCAAGACTTCACCGAGCTCATGGCAGAGCTCGGAGCAACAAAAGTGGGAATACCACTTCTAGCAGTTAAAGGCTGAGAGATAGATTCAGCCGGTTTATCCGAGGAACTTTTCTTCAACCTCCTTGTAGGAGCAGGAACATTCATTGGGAGGAGAAACAGTAACAATATTGCTCGGAGCCACTGGGGGCTTCTCGGCAACCTTCTTAGCAGCAACTGGAGGGGGCGCATCAATCTTTCTTGTCCCTTCCTCGGGGACATCCTGTTTGTTTTTCTTGGCCTCTATATTGGCAGAGTCCGATTTGTCAAAGAAGGCAGGAGCTCGTCTTCTCTTCATTCTAATACTAAGGGGAATATGTGATTCAGGGGAAGAACTCTCAGAAGCTGGTAATGGGTCGATGTCACCCACCACTGGACGAGCAGTAAAAGACGAAGTGTAGCTTTTGTACTGCAGCAAATATGAGGCTGATCTGATATGTTTGTCAGCAACGGTTTGGTGCAAACTCCAGATAACTTTCAAGTGTTTCAAATTGACATCAGTCTCTTTGGGGGATTTTCTTTTGCTATCAACTGCAAATAAACAAAAATTAAAATGTCAATGACGCATTTTATCAAACACAAAGAAAACACAATCCCAAAAATAAAATAAAATAAAAACAACCTATCCCATTGCCATAGGGAGGGCATCTAGGACCCTAATACACATCATTTCCATTTAATGGAGCATGTTGCCAATTTTTCATAACAACCCCATGCTCGAAGTAATCCCTGTTGGCATCTGGGAGATTGACAACTAAAGCCCTATTTAAAAACCTAGTTTTTAAGTAAAAAGTACTATCGCTGACGACCCATCTATAACAAAACATAATTTCTGGAATTCCTAAACGTGTTCCATGAGTTTGATTTAACCTATGAACTCCATTAACTATTCTCCAAGTGTTTGGTGCTATTTTCGCAGGAACAACATCAAAAAACTGACAGAACTCCAAACATAAAGGATTTGGAGGAAAAGAAAAGCCACATTCAGCTACAAAGAGACTGGGGAACCAATGTCCCTCAGCCAAACGAAAATAGTCAGAAGGTTCAGAAAGCTCTTCCAATATGACCCAGGAAGGAATAGAAAAATCAGAACGAAATTTATCAAGCGACTCAACAAGGTAAACCATGATGAACAAAAGAAATAAAAGAGAAGGAAGAAGATCTTACAGGAAAAAGATGAATCAGGTGACAATGAACAATGGAAGAAACGAACGCACAAGACAGAGAAGAAGTGAAGAAATTCTAAAGATGCAGATTTGAAAAAGTAAAAGATGATCGAATTTTCTGAAGCGTTTAAATACTTTACCTCGAGAATGGAGAAAAGCAATGATTATCAGGATGGACGATTGCGTATCCGGCGGCTAAAAAGAAGAAAAAGCCACGAAACACGAAGCGATTATTGAAATTCGAAATACTTTAAAAAGCATGATACTATGCACTCAAAAAGGGGTTATAAACAATGAAAGTTTGTCTAAAATCCATAAAGTTTAGGCAGCGGAATGTTCCATACTTTTCTTCAACATCAAACTACGAAACATTGGGGCTTCTGTTGATACCAAATTTATTCTGCTGACGTGGACCAATTATGTGGAGACATGTGTCAATCTACATGGCACTCGCAAACATTTTTTGAACAACACATTGATTCCGAGGAACTCAACCTCCCCGACCAACTCAGAACGCTCCGAGCAACAAGTGTTCTCCGAGGAACTCTACTATACCGAGCAACTCATGTATACCGAGCTACTTAGGCGGTCCGAGCTGCATCTCGTACAGAGCATTCATATCCGGATAATCAAGAGGATGACTGCGCATTAAATGCTCATTATTATCACACAGACGCATACACCTATTGGACAGCTGTGTATTATTCTTTCATTTGTACAGCCTCAAGGCTATACATACATTGTAACCTCCTCATTAGCAGGGGACTGGGAATTTCTTGGTAAACACATTATCGAGAATTCTGCAAACAATCAGCAATAACACAAACAGTGGACGTAGGCCATTCTTTCAAGGCTGAACCACTTTAAAAATCTTTTGTCTTATTTATTTTTATCTGTGATTAAAGAATTAGGTCAAATCTAGTTTTTTACATCAACACATATATACTAGGCTATGCTTGGAATTTTTTGACATATTGTAAGGTTCATAAATGTGGAAATCCAAACCAAGGTGCTACTTTATCTCTGTTTACTACTTTTAAATACACTTAAATGAGTCATTATTTTGATATTTTAAGTGCACAAGGTTTTGAAGTTTTCCTTCGAATTCCACCATGAAATAAGAAAGTTGATGATATATATCTATAGAAAGATAGAAGGGCAAAGATAAGGTCTTTGTTTACGACTCATTAATTATCTATTATTTGATTGACTAATCCTATATTGTGGAATGTGTGGCTCCATGTGCTCTTTGGATCCAGATCCAGGGCCACTACCAATGTGTTTCAAAAGGGGTTATCTTGATGTAGGTCTGCCTCTGGTCTAGATTAACCTAAGCTGAAAGCAGTCTCTATCGCTCTGCTTAAAAAGCAAATATGAACTTGTCTTTCATGAAAATTCATCCAAATAACGAATATCAAAAACAAAAAGCAACCCTCTTAACACTAGAGACTTTGCCAAACTCTCCTCTATTATGGAAGATGGGATTTGACAAATCAATCTTCATCTTCAATAACCTTGGTGCGTAGCCCCTTGAGCCCTTCTGCTGGGATCTCTGCGACAGTGACAAGGGAGTAAAGCTCCTCCTTGGCATCTTCATCATCATTCCTCTTGCCCGCAATATGAACCTTTACCCATCTCGGGACACTTTGGATCCCCCTGCTCCAGATTTGCTTGTTTAGCTTCACGTACACTCTCACATTCTTTGTCCCCATGGCCTTTTGTGCGAACTTCCTTATCTCTCCTTCATGGCTCTAGGGGCCTTCTGTTTGAATGTGCATCCCCGCAAGCACTTGTGAAGGTTAATTGTGTCCTCTTTGGTCACTACCTCCTCCAAATGAGTTATAAATTCGATCTCTCTCATTAAAGTGCTATTTGTGCCCATTTTCCTATTTAAGAAATATGCAATTGCCAACTATCTAGCCATGAGTTCCATGCACTAGAAACCAATCAATAACTTTCTTCTCATAACTATGTTTTTTTCCTTCTTAATAATCCTTTCAATTGTACTAAATAGAATAATTGGGTCAATTAATGTATAGTCCCTAACATAAATACATATTTTGTAAAAAAGACACCTATTTTTAGTTTAACCCATTTAGTTCCTCAAACACCCATATACCCAATACTCTCTTATTTTTAAAGGTCCGCGCTAGTGATACCCCCACCCCCACCCTCCACCTTCTCTCGTCGGAGCTCCGACAGTCCCTCGCCGGAGCTCCGGCAGGAGTGGGTGGGTAAATGGGTTTGTATGTGTTCTTGTTTTGAGTGTTTTTATGTGGTGACGGACTTTTTACAACAAAATAAAAAGGATTGGACTAAACGTTTACGAAAAAATGTTTGAGGGACTATTCATCGATTGATCTTACAATATATGTCCTCATCACTGTACACTATTTTTTACATTTGCCAAAATATTTATATAAGAATCTATATGCTTCACACAAGTAAATTTATCCTCGAAGCTCTTATAAGCTTTTATAGAATTTGATATTATCCCTTGGGGAGCTGGGCCAATACTAGCGAGGAGCTTTAGGTAGTACAAATTACCTTTAAAGTTTAATTTTTATTGTGCATCACTTATTGAAATGAATTTTTTGAATTACACCACAAAAATTAACTCAACGTGTAACCTGTTCAATGTGTTATGGTGTCCTCCCAAGATGATGTATGGGCCAAGCTCAAAAGATGATGGCTCTTGCCAGACAATCCGGTTGAAGACTAGGATAAGCTAGAGGTAATGGCGGTAATAAAAAAAAAAATATACCCAACTTTGTGTCTCATGAAAAAGATATCGCTAGGTGTTGGAGGATTACTCATATATCTTGGTATTTACAAGGAAGTTGTGGTTTACTAAAGAGAATTGGAGAATGATTGTTATGCAATGATTAATGCCTCCTACGCACGTATGAGATAGCTTGTATTTTCAATTGTTAATTAGAGATTGCAAAAAATAAAGAACTCCTAATTTTGGATAGACATTTCTACCAAGAGAATTTAATAAAAATTGTTCTTTATTATTTACTTTGAGAGACTCTACTATAAGGTGTAAGATGTGTTTTTTTTGAATAATAAAGAGAGAATGGTGCCAAAAAAAGAATACTAAAGAGAGTAAGTGAAGTAAACGGTGTCAATGGGACTCAAAGAAAACACACTCAACCATTGAGACTCTCGAGAACTCTATTATATCGATTGATTTTCCCCAAATGGGAAGTACACTATGGGCAAAGAGAAGGCTCTAGAAGAAGGCATATCTCCTATCACTAAAGGAATGATCTAGATGTGATGTAATGGGCGACATCACTAAAGAGGGTCCCCATCATGATATCATATGGTCTATAGACTATTGTTATTATAAGGACTAAAATGGTCCTCACTAAACCTAATAAACTACTACTAAAGATGGGAAGTAATAAAAGGAAAATGACAATATGAAAATAGAAAATTCAAGGCCAAAAATGCGATTCACATCAGCAAGAACTCATATTTATAGAATTAGGTTTATCCAGTTGAACTAGATAAAACTCATTATTATTATTATTATTATTATTATTATTATTATTATTATTATTATTAATTTGTTCCTCTCTGTCATTGTAGGCCTGTAAAGCTTATTGAGGTTATGAAAAAACGTTTTAATTTCCTCGGTGGAGTCATCTTGGAGGGTTACAGCGTTTCTAACATATGTGTATACGAGGATGGGGCAGTAAGACTAATAATATTATCATTTTTATTTTCATAACATTTCATTTGTTTTCCTTCACCTGCATGTACACACACACACACACACACACACATTGTGTTGGTTTATTCATCATACATATGGGGTTTTGAGTTCTTCTGAATCTGGTGCATTTCTTATTTGAGATACCTGCACACGACCAATTCTAGCAAATATGAAGATATGGAGATGTTCTTTTACATAAACTTAAAAGGAAAAAGGCTGCTGATAACGTCAACATACATGATCTTTTACTTATACATGTAATAACTATCCTCCATAGGTCTTGCAATTAGCGGAAGGGAAATTTTTGTCATCACGTCTCATTATTGATGCAATGGGAAATTTTTCTCCAGTGGTAAAACAGGTTAGTTTTGGGATGTTAGATCATACTCCCTACGTCCCGAATTAAGAGTCCATTATTCCTTCTTGGGCTGTCCCGAATTAAGAGTCACCTTCCCTTTGTAGTCAAACTCAATGGCCCAAATGTCAGGATAACTAGTATGTCTTGAGTTTGGCCATTGATTAGGCATCCTTAATGAATTTAACAATCTGGTCAGAAACTTCTCATGATCTTATGTGATGTTTTTGGGTTTGTTATGTTACTTCTAAAGATAAGAAGTGGAAAGAAGCCAGATGGTGTTTGCCTTGTTGTCGGTTCGTGTTGTCGTGGTTTCAAGGATAACTCTACAAGTGATGTAATATTTAGCAGTGCTGAGGCAAAGCAAGTTGGAGAGTCAAATGTTCAGTATTTCTGGGAGGTAATATGATTTTCGGGTGTGCTTCTCTGTGTGCATCTATGCCTATTGTTGGGATAATCAAGGTCTTTTTTGTTTTGGGGTGGACTATTTTTCACATTCATGAAAGTTAACTTCACTTGATTGGAGTTACAATTTTCGTTCGTATAAATTGTAAACTGCACACGCTATATTTTGGAATTTTGGACGAAAGTAGTGAATAAAGTTTAATTCTGAATACGTGAATATACTTTTCACAAGGGTGAAATATATCCGTAACTAAGCAATCTCGTAATATATACACAATATCAATTAGAGAACTCTGAGGAGTGAGTTTCTCTGTATTATTTTCAGGCATTTCCTGCTGGCTCAGGCCCCATGGATCGAACTACTTATATGTTCACATATGTTGATCCTCAACCAGGATGCCCAAAGTTGGAAGAATTACTAGAAGATTATTGGAATCTTATGCCGAATTATCAGGTTATAATTTGAATATCTTTCCTAACTCATAAAAGCGAGCTTCTGCCTTGTCTCATTCTGTATTGCTGAGGAGTCACATACTTGACACTTCATATAAACTGTTCTCTCTTCACAATTCCTTGAGCCCTATAAGATTTATTCATAATACATAGTTTATATACAGTATGATTATGATTTATTCTGCATAAAATTTGTGAAAAAACAAAAAAAACAAAACAAAACCTCAACTTGTTTGTGATGAATGGTGTCACTGATCCAGCTAATCCTGTTAATTTTTTGTACGAAGTAGTTTAAGGCAATAATCACTAGATGAGATTCAGCTGCAGTAGCTAAATATCATTTCTCCCTTATTTTCCTAGAAACAGTCCTTCAAAAACTGATGATGTGGCATTTTGAATTTCGCAGGGAGTCTCTCTCGACGATCTAGAGGTTTTAAGGGTTATATATGGCATTTTCCCCACATATCGTGACAGGTAAAGATGCAATTTGACACAGCTGCATAATTTTTTTCCACTCATCTTTATAGAATATATTCGTGGGCTAGCAATAGTTTAGGAACCTCCAGAGGGGAGCCTTAGTTGTAAATATTTGAACCTCAAATTTGCATCTTTTGACTATTTACTATCGTAAGAGTCTACTGTCTACCTATACTTATCAGGTGTCAGACATTTTATTAACTCATCCAATCTGACATCTCTCTCTCCCTCTCTCCTTAATTTGGGAGGATTGACTTGACAGTCCGTTGCCAGCAGCTTTCGATCGTGTTCTACAGGTGTTTTACATTATTAACCTTTTTAAGCCTCCAATTCATTATGATGGTCACATACCTAAATGGAAAGCATGAGAGTCACAAAATTATTCTCTGCAGTTTGGTGATGCTAGTGGCATACAATCACCTGTTTCTTTTGGTGGTTTTGGGAGCTTGACCAGGCACCTTGGCAGATTAACAACCGGTATTTTATTTTTGTGATATGACTGTAGCATCAAATTGGTTTGGTAATTGATAATGCTAATTTATCAATTGGGGTGATGTTGTTAGCTTAGGAAGCATGGTCACTGATACATGTATTGTATCTATACAATACCGATACAGGATACAGAGAAATTTGGTTACAACTACAAAATATTTTAACTTCATGAAAAATATGACTAGAAAAAATATTATGTCAATTGCATAAAACATAAAAAGAACAATTTAATAAGCATCATTCATGCTCAAATAGGGCTTGCTTTCATGTTTGACGGAGACAACAAGCCAACAAGGAGGGCTTCATAACGACAACTCGGTTTAGAGAGAGATAGAGTGACGTAAATGACGCCAAATGGATATTAAGAAGAAGATATCACACGTCGCAAACCTCAATCACTAAACTCTCCAAAATATAGAATACTTCAAATGAGGCTACAAATGGGGTATTTATAGGTGGAACGTAGCTTGGGCTAAGCTATTGAACTAATTACAATTATACCCCTAAATGCCACTTGTCCTTCCCACCTCTAAATACTAAACAAACAAACAAAAGGAAAATACAACCAATTAACAAAATAAAAGAAAATAACAAAAATACTGTAAAATCCTAAAAATGACCGTCTTTGAAAAAGCTCGTCTTGGAGCTGTGAAAGTTGAGGATGCGCAAAATCTTCAAAATTTGGGGCCGAGAAGACAAGAAAAATTTATGGGGTCCCAAAATAATTTTGTCAAATATATGGGATGGCCCAAAATGTATTGTCAAAATTGGAAAATCATTTGAAAAGCTCAAAAAATGTGCGGAAGAGAGGCAAAAACTTGTGGTGCCAAAAGTAATTTTTGAAAATTTGAGGAAGATCTTTCAGTTCTTGTTTCAAGATTCATCATCTTCCTCTTGCCTCTCATGTGAACCAACAAAAATAGCTTCCACCAGTGCCAAAAACCACTTTTTTTTGGTGCCAAATCCTTGTTCTTAAATTTGTTGGAAGGTTCCACCTAGGGCAGAGGTTAGATTGACTGGATTTTGGTGGTTTAAATTCGGGTCGGGTGGTGGAGGGAATTTCTTGGGTGGTTCTTGGTAATTCTTGAGGGTGGGGGTGTGTTGACTTAGGGTTTTAAAAGTGGTGGCATGTTCTTGAGAGGATCCGAACAAAAGGGGGTTTGTGGTGGTGTTAGGGTTTGTATCCAGAAGTTCTTGGCTATGTGGGTGAAAAACTCTTGATGGATCCATGAAAAAAAGGTCGTTGGACACCAAGGTGGTGGCACGACGGTGGTAGGAAGGCCCATCATCAAGGTTGGTGAGTCTTGCGTCTGTAATAGGGGAGATTCCTGACCGAAGATTACCACCAACGCCTTTATAGGCAATGCAGCCCAAAACTGGAGTAGATAGGGTTCCGGGGCGGTGGGGTGCTGCCTTTTTGGCGGTGATGAGGGCAGTTGTTGATAGCTGCTTTTGGGCTTCATCTGGCACCGGAATGGATCTCAAAGGGCTGGCCGACTGTCGTCTGACTTGGTAGGGGAGATCGGCGGCAAAAGGGTTGTTGTCGGCCACCTGGATGGTGGTCTGACCTGACCATGGGGAGAGGAAATTGGGGCGCTGCTGTTGGGTCCTTTCACTGAGGGGTTATTTTCCGGCAATGGAAATATCCCAAAAATGTTGGCTGGAGGTCGGCCACCTCTGTTGCTGCTTTCGCGCGCCTCGGAGCAGGTGGTGGATGGGCTAGGGTTTGTTAGGGTCACTTTTTTTAGGGTAAAAGGGTGGAAGTGGTTGTGGAAGCGTGGGTAGAGGTGCTTTGGTGGCTAGGGTTAAGGTTTCTTGAGTTAGGGTTAGGGTTAGGGTTAGTGTTTTGTGCGGTGGTGGAAGGGAGGCGAGCCTCAAGATCCTCAAATCGCATCAAAAGGTGGTCCAAGACCCCCAGGATTCGATCATAACGAGTTTTCACGGGAGCATATCTCCTCTTAAAACCCATTTATCGTTGTTTGCGATTTTTTTTGTTTTTTTTACAACAACGGGTACAACCAACGAGGCTCTGATACCAGTTGACGTAAATGACGCCAAATGGTTAATAAGAACAAGAAATCACACGTCTCACACCTCAATCACTAGACTCTCCAAAATATAGAATACCTCAAATGAGACTACAAATGGAGTATTTATAGGTGGGAGATAGGCTTGGGCTCTAAGCTGTTGAACTAATTACAATTATGTCCGTAGATGCCACTTGCCCTTCCCACCTCTAAATACTAAGCAAACAGACAAAAGAAAAATACAACCAATTAAAAAAATTAAAGAAAATAATAAAAATACTATCAAATCCTAAAAATAACGAAAATATCCTATAGTGAGACGAGTGACTGATTATGGTTTAGCGTTTGTAGAGGAAGTAGCAGACTTTTTTTTTTTTAAAATTACAAAATGGCTTCATGTTCATTCCTGTTTGATGGTGAGTACAACCTAAAAAAAAGGGTTGCAGAACCGCATCGTTGTATGAATCGTGTTGTGTACTTACATGAACTGTATGATACACATCTATTTATGTTCTTATGGTAAATTGTAATATTCTGACAACTATATTATTCTACTCTAAATGGTGCGAATGACTAGTTTGGGTTTAAAAGATGGAAAAGAACATTTATTATTATACAAGTTGTTTAAAATTACAAAATGGGGCATTCCAACATTCCAACCCCATGCGGCTATATCCTTAAGTATCCCTCTACATCCCCAAACTATCTTGCATGACAGATATAAGACATGTTTCTTTCTCTCTCCCCCCCCCCCCCCACCCCCCCCCACCCCCCCACCCACACACACACACACTTTTGAATAAGAATTTTCTCATATAATTTTCGGCTTGTCTTATTCTGTTTCTCTTCACATTTGGCTCCATTCTCAATATTGAAGTTATTATGAGTTAATAATCCAATGCTCTTTCATCCCCAAAGATGGAATGAAAAATTCACATGCGGGAAACAATCTAGATGGTACCGTTTCAAATGCTACAAGACATTATTATCATGTACAACACTTGAGAAACTAAACTTGTAGAACTGTGATAACAAGACTCAAGAATTATAACAATTCATCCCTTTTTATTTTTATTTTTCCTTTTTTCTTGTGCGAGAATCAAAGGGATCTATGAAGCACTTAGGGACAATCTTCTGGACTCCGACAACTTGTCCCTGTTAAATCCATACATGGTTGGTGTTTCATTGCTATGTAAATGATTACATGGCTTGTGCTCTTATAAACTATATTAATTTTTTCTGTAGCCCAACTTAAGTGCATCCTGGTTGTTTCAAAGAGCCATGTCAGCAAAGAAACAGTCATCTGTTTCTCCTGATTTCGTCAGTGACCTTCTTTTTGTAAATTTCCAGAGTATGCAGGTACTTTTCTACCAAAAAAACCATTTTTTTTGTTTCCCTACCAAAATGCTAATGCTCTCTCTCTCTCTCTCTCTCTCTCTCTCTCTCACACACACAAAATTTATGCTTTCACCAGAGGCTAGGGGATCCGGTGCTAAAACCCTTTCTTCAGGTTTCTTGTCTACTCTTTAGCTTCTTTGTCTCTGTTTCTTCAGTTGCTTTGTAAGACTTGTGTTTGACTCGAATGCTATGCCTGGATATCGGAAACAGACAAAAACGCAAAGGAAAGGGAAAAGTATTCCAAAATTATAGCATATTTATTTCCTCTCTTTTGCATTTCTCATAAACTTTCGGTGATCCAAACACAGTTCAATTGGTTGGAGAGAGTATGCAGATACATAATAATTTTTTGAATCTCTTTACAATGATGCAGGATGTTATTCAGTTTGGTCCTCTTGTGAAGACATTGGGCCTAGTAATGCTCACTAAACCTCAAATTATTCCATCAATATTCAAGCAGGTAATTAGAGTTGGACCTTTTCTTTTTCATATTTTTTCTCCTGTTACTTATCCTTTACTTTTTATTATTGCTTGACTAGTTTTTTCTTCTCTTCTGTAAATGAAACAACCATACGTTCTTAGAATTCAACCTATTATTCTTCTCTTTAAAAAGGGGGACTTTTCAAATGAAGGAGCTTTTGTTAATAAAAAGAATAGTTTCTTGAATTTCTTTTGGGAAAACTAGTGTTTAGTCCCTAAGAGATAAGTACATCTTGCATTTAATCTGCCTTATTTTTTTATGTTCCAAAAAATCCCTCGTCAATTTGTGCGTCAATTTTTTTTATATGGAGAAAGGGTTCAGGGTTTTAAGGTTCAGGATACGAGAATAGAAAGTGTTTGTGATTGTTTTATATGGTGAGAGTCTTTTTAGGAACAAAAAAAAAAGGGTTGGACGATGGACTATATGCTAAATAAATAAATGCTGAGGGACTCATTGTCAAATGACCCAAGCCCCTGAAATGTTTTTTCCTCTATTAGTTAGAATTTGCTGTGTATTCAGGAAAAAACGAATTAATTGGTGAAGGTTCAGGGTCTATCCAGAACAATGATTACCCAACTACATCTGTTTAACACTAGCAGCAGTGACTGAATGGTAATGATGTGAGCCAACATTAGATAGCAACAACTAATTCCGATGTACCACCGGAAAAAAAATAACCGAATTTTTCTCAAAGAATATTACCTTCAAATGGTATTTTGATTGGGAGATAATCTTGGTGGTTTGTGAGCTCAATTGAAGCATCTCTATGCGTGCTTGCAGAATGGGCCTTCACATATTTTCATTTAAAAAAAAAACTCTGTTGATATGCTAGTGAAATTCTTCTAATGCTTTTTTCCACAGAAATTTTACCACAATGGGCGAGTTTTTTGCAAATGACCTGCTTGCAAACTAAATATATGCGGGGCAAATGACTTGCAACACGGTGTATTTAGTAAAAATGAGGTGTATTGCGTAAATACCACCTGTTTTACTAAATACATCTCGTTTTGGTTACTATATATGGTTATGTGACAGGTCACCACCCTGTTTATTATCAATTTGGTAGGGTACTGCATCTGGGGTTTAATAGTTTATGCCTTTGCGAAACTGGCAAATGGCTAATTTACAAAAAGTTGACAAGGACTGATGTTTTATGAGCAACATCAGGTGATACCCTCAAGATATGCTTATGGTCTTCCCAACTGCAAGTACAATCTAACATTATTATATTCTTTGTGATATTTTTTCCCAATTTGTGCTTCCATATTTCAGGTTGGTGCCCCTGTGCTTCTTGATTGGTCTGGACATTTTGCCATGTTGGGGTACTATACATTTCTTTCGAGCTTCCTTGACCCTGTAATTAGGTATTTTCTTCATGTGCCCGATCTTTGTTTTAATAATACCAGAAAGTATATTGGACCCGTAATACATATAGCTGTATGTACAAATACACATGTATGGAGGTGTAAATAAATATTTGAAAGTCCAAACCCGAATCTGAATTAAGATGATAATTATTTGAATAGGTATATGGAAAAGTAGATTTGTGTAGCCAGTTGGAATATCTGAAAAAATGGATAATAACCCTTATCCCTCATGCTCCTACATCAATCTCCCCCCAAGAAGAGTCCATGTATCTCCGAAACCTATGATAGAAATCCAAATAGATGTGTTGGAGCGTGGCTTCGGAGATTCATGTGTTTTCGGACTCATGACATTCGACCCAGTGGATGAGTAATCGGGTACACACGGGCCAGTAGTCGAATCAATGGTCTCTGAGGTGAGGACTCCCTCCACGCGATCAGTATGAGAGCGGATTAGACCCAAGGTGGTAGGAGAATGGGTGGGGCATATGTCCCATTGAAGGGGGTGGGGTTCATCACATTGAACGTGTGGTGGACTTGTAAATTGGCCAGAAGGTTAGTCTCATATGCAATCTCCGCACAATTGCGGACAATCAACGCCTCTGTAAATTATGGCCCTCGTCATGACGACGTTCCTTGCGAAGATACACCATTACTAGGTTATTGAGATATGAGTACCAACAACCCTTTGTAGGAGGCATAAATATACTGAAGGCGGTCACGGATGTTGGCGAACTCAAAGGTGGGTGGTAGCTCGACAAGATCGATAGGCATGGCTGATGTAGTCCCCAAGATGACCTGAAACAGAGAAAAACATGTAAAACAGTTACAACATGCAAACTTAGTTGTCGGCAAATTGGCATCCAAGCTTTGGGGAGGAGAATGTCGACACTCTAATTTTTATTTGGCCATTCGTTTGTGCATGGAAGTCCGTGGAAAACTACAAGGAGTAGCAGAGGTGTTTTCATAAGGTATGCCGGAAATAACTTGTGAATCGAACGTCTAGGTCTGAAGTGATACCGCGAGGGACCTATAAAGGTGAACGATGTCTCAAAAGTATATGATGGCCATGAATGAAGTGTCATACGTTCGTGTCCATGGGATGAAATGAGTCATCTTCGAATAATCACTCAACCATGATGAAGACGAAATCAAATCCTTGTGACGATCATGGCAAACTAACGATGAAATTTAAGGAGACGTCTAACCAAGGGCATTTCGGGACAAGAAGGGGACTGTAGATATTAACAATAGAATGCTGACCCTGGCTATCCGATGACAAGTGTAGCAACACCGAATAAAAGCATTGGTGTCCTTCCACTCGGTCGGCCAATATAAATGGTCACGAGGAAGGCTATGCGTTCGTGCGACACCCATGTTTCCTACGTACCCCTTCCCAATGGACCTCAACAATGATCTTTTCCGGGAGGGTAGAAGTGAGGATACAAAGCGTTGTACCTTTAAAGAGGAACGCATCATTAAATAAATAATCACATGAGATTCTATAGCGGTGCCCACACTCCTCGACAACGGGGCCAAACTGAGAATCAAACACATACATATCTTGGATCATGTTGAAACCAAAGACGATGTTGCGGATGGTGGTTTGGGGACACGTCGGCTCAATGCTTAGGCATTCCAATTCTCCTTCCCCTGACGGCTTAACTGAAGGTGGAAGGTGTATTTCTACATGAAATTAACTAACCTTCCTTTAACTGTCGAGGTACTTTAAGGCCCTGTGATTAATTTTGATCACGAACTCGTGATGCATCAAATATGCGTTCCAATACTTTATGGCATTAACAAGCGCATAATATTCCAAGTCGCAGATGGAGTATTTCAACGCTACACCAAATACTTTCTCGGGTGAAGAAGGCGACGGGCTAACCATTTTGGCTAAGCACCACACCAACACCAGTCTTGCAAGCATCAAAAGATAATTAAAAAATTATGTAATATCCGATAATTCCATAATGGGGGTTGTTGTAATCATACGATTGATCAATTAGAAAGCGTCCTTAGTGGTATTCATCTAATGAAACTCAGAAGGAGGGGAGCTCATCAGGTCGGTAATGGGAGACATAATGGAGTTAAAGTTGGCAATGAAGCACTAATAGAAGCTTATGAGCACGTGAAAACTCATCACTCGAGAGATGGTGCTTGGGGTGGGCCATTCCACAATGGGTATGACTTTGGACTCATGACTTAACAGCCTGATGCCCAACACAACAAGTTACCATATCTCCGATGAAGGCAATATAGGGGACCTTGAAGGACCATTTATTTGACTGGAGGTAGAAATGCCGAATGACAATAAAGTTCCCCAAAAATGGCTGAAGAATCTGTGTCATGATGTGCATAAAAGCGGAGGGAGTGTTTTAGAATCCAAAATGCATCACCATCCACTCGTAAAGACCATATTTGGATTTAAACGTCGTCGTATTTTATTTATCCCAGGTTACCATATATCTAATGGTAGCCATTATTTAATCCAACTTACAAAGGCTTAATCCCTATGAAGCTAATCCAACATATTGTCTAATCTATCCGCTAATCCTAGTTACGAAAAGCGATACGTAACAAGTGATATTGTTTATAACACAATCATCAACACACATCCGCCAACTATCGTCTCACATAACTTGGAAACCTGCCGCTAAAACTCTGCATGTTTGGCTGGGCCATCCGATTGTGGGTAAGTTCAACAATTCTGCCCCATAAAGGAAATGAATAACATGTTGAATGTCGCGAAGAGGTGGCAAATCGTCCAACGGTGAGCCCACATCAAAAAAGGAATCTAACAACACCCGTAGGCCTGGGGAACCTCTGTTTGAGGAGTGGAGAGCACAAGTTCATAACACATCCCTACATCGGTTATTAATGTGGAGAAGGAAAGTAGATAAGCCGATAAAGAGCGAGGTTATGATATATGCTGCAATTGTATCTCCTTCTCATTGTAGTGAAGGGTATATGTGTTGTCCCTCCCATGTTGAACTCTATTTCGATCATATTACTAAGGATGACCAAGGAAAAGATTGTAAATAGTCATATCCACAACGTTGCCCATGACCTCATCCGCATATGGTCTAATAGAGAGTGAGACATGACACTGCCTGTCCGAGGCGAGTTGAGCTCCACCTGCCAACTAACCAATACGGCAAAGTAAACAAAACGACTCCTTAGGTAAGCCAAGCTTCACCATATCTTGAGATATGAGATTTTGGCATTTGCGTTTCTGTCATTCACTTCTTCTCTTTAGATAAACACCAAGTATAGTGCGTAACTAATCGAGGCTAGCATGGGTTTTCACACGAGCAGTAAGGGTACTGGTTGGTGGGAACGTGGTAGTGTGGTTCATTGGTTTAGTGGGAGATTGATTGTAATGGTGTACTAGAATGCGACAAACCATGGTTCGTCGGCCTCCAGATGGATGCAACCTCAACGGTGGGAGCACCCCGTAAAATAATAGTGAAACCTGCGGGAGTTTCGGGTTATCTGACGACGTTGGTTGATCGAGAGGCGCATGTTGTTTATAGAAATTTGGGTTAGGGGTTGTGAAGTAAATCGGGGTGCACTTTGAAAGGGGGTTTTTGACAGAGGTTAGGTCGCAACTTGATGCAAACACCAAAAATTGGATACAAAGAAGAGAGAATACAAAAGCACAGATCTGAATTTTATTGGACAAATGTGACAAAAGACAATTAAGAATGAAAAATTAGAAATATACCCCCATTTATTACTTATATCATATTTCCCCTATCTACATCATTCTCGTAGCCTTCGAAAAAGTTCATCCTCGAACTTTGAAATAACGAATTGGAGCAGTCCGGGTCACACGAACAAGTTTTGCCAAAATTGTGTCCAACTATACCACACGAACAAATATTTGGAAAATATTTTTCTCTTCTTCAGTGAGAGCTCAAAATAAATTTCTTCAAATTTTTTGGGCCCAATTGCAATATCTTCTAACTCCTTACAAGATAGAGGTAGCCCATTGCTTTCAACCCCAATAAAATCAATTATTTCAAAATTTGGGTCCAGAAGATTGAAACCACCCATTTCAGTTTTGCAAATCTCATCGAGGGTTCTCACCAGATCTTCGTCGTTCTTGAACTTATCTCCTTCAATCTCAACGTCACAGCCCTTGTCCACAACAACATTAGTGACCATTTTGGTAGTCAAATCAGCCATCGTTAGGGCTTGAGACCATTGACATCGAGTGGTGGCTCGTCGTTTGAAACAACTTCGTCGGAGACCAAGAAAAACGTCAAAATGGTTATCCTTCTCTGGGCCCTCATATTCACCTGTTTCAATTTCAGATTCACTATCTTCAAACTCGATTTTTTTCTTCCGAATTAACATCAAATTCGTCATCTTCTGTCTTAAACGACGACGAAAATGATGCTACGCAGCAGGTTAGAGGTTGGATTTCATGGTGTTTCGCATTTTGGGGTGAGGTTCTGAATCTGATCATAAATTGTTGGGGGTTGGAGGGGTTAAGGATGGGTGTCGCAAGCTTAGGGTTTGTGGGGGGTTAGCATTGGAAAGGGTTTGGGAAGAAATTGGAGGCTGAAATTTTGGAGGAATCTCTGGTGGCTGTCAATATAGGACAGTGATCATTGCAACTGCTTGCAATAAGTCCTCATAAGACCACAATTTGGTGGTACCGATTGGTTGGCTCGCAACAAACCATTTGGCGTGTTCATTGCAGTGGTGAATCCGAACTTGTGGAAAGGTATCTAGCCTACGCAACAATTTTCATCAGATTCAACTTGCATAATCTTCTTCCAAGGACCCATTAATGATGATGCAAGGGAGGACACACACCCACACCCACACACCAAGGAACTCACCTTTGTTCTGAAATCAATTTGAAGGCAATACCAAAAATTGGATACAAAGAAGACAGAATACAAAAGCACAAATCTGAATTTTATTGAAAAGCCAAAGATCAATCCTTTCAAATGAGGGGAAGAGTACATTTATAGGGAATGAGAGAGGCTTCCAGAAGATGCTATCCATGTATGAGTTGCCATGAGTTGTTATGACAACTCATCCATGACCACTAACTAATGGAACTTTCGAGAAGTTTCTATCCTAACTATAATATCTAATCACTACAAATATGACAAATGTGATAAAAGACAATTAAGAATGAAAAATTACATATATACTCCCATTTATTAATTATATTATATTTCCCTTATTTACATCACAACTCAGTAGGGGATATGGTTTTGACAAAAGTGTGCAGGTTTGAATTTAGGATATAAGATCCATTTGGGGTTCAAATGAAATCATAATGGCTTAGGATAGGTGCATGGTGCGTAGGGGTCGATAGAAGGAGAAATTGTTGGTCATAGTCCCTGGTGGTTCTGTTGGGAGGGGTGGAGGGTTGCGACACCGTCACAGTTGAGGGTTGGGGTTCGCAACAGGAAGAAGTGGATGCAATGGTTGTAAGAGTTCTCTCATCCCTAAGGGGCATGTGCCGCTGACGGATGGATGTTTGGACCCAAGTGCGGGGCTGGAGGGACCGCCGGATTGTCAATCAACAACCTCACTTGCGAGAGGATCCTGTCTGCAATCTGATGGGGGTTTCCACCCGGATTCCCATGCATCCGTAGCCCTGTGATGGCGGTATCCCAAGAGCACCACCACTTCAATACCAAGTTGATGTAAACGCAACGAAATATTTACACACATTTTGAAAGAAATAACCAAAATATCTCTCAATCATTCTCCTATATGCTTTCCCTAAACAAAGTACAATGTTGTAACACCCCGCCTAATTAAATACCGGGTGGCCAGTCCCATACCAAATTAAAACAGAATATACAGTTGGCTCATTCTTAGCATCACTGTCGAAAACATTTACAACTCACCCAATACCCAATTAAGCTGGTGTTAAAAACTTTCCAAATTTAAATTTCAACAAAACCATTTTTAGTTTAAGAATAACACTACACATTTTATACTACAACACTGATAACACAATAAATAACTCAAAAGAATTTAAATGCAATTGGAATAAACATTCCCAAATAATATAAATCCTTTACAATAATCCCAACAATGTTAAATGTATTAAAAAGACCCGAATACAATAGTATTTGACCTCGATAGAAAAGATAACTGAAATCCTTTGGGCGACATGCCCTAACTAAGAATACTGTGAATCAAAAGATGAAAGGCGTCTAAGCAAAATCTCCATAGCTCCATAGTTCAACATCATCCGCTAAGGTTGGCGTCCCTGTTTCTGGACACCCGATATAGAAGATACAATAGAAAAGAAAATATGCAAGGAAACAGGTCAGAGCCCGAATGTGTAGATGATTTTTAAAACAGCAAGTATTTAACAAGTGCAATAAAGCATTTATTATGTACATGTTAGATCCAACTCTCACTTGCTATTCTCACCTCTCAACTAGAGTGCACACTTAACGTTTCCTATTAACCTCCTAGTTAATGGTTCCTCTTTTCTAGTCTCCATATTATAATTCCATTCCCATATCATAATCCCCGTATGTCCCATACCATACGTCACATTATTATTCATTTACATTTCTCATTTATGAATCGTTTCTCATTAACATGAATCATTTCTCATTAATATGAATTAAGCTTTTCAATTCTGTAAGAATAAACATTCATTAACTTAATTCCATTATCTTTCTCTATTCACCGTTATCTACAAATATCACTGTAGATAGATTTAACCACAATATATATCCATTCAATCATTTAATCCATTATATATATATTCATATATAATACGGCACCCCGAGTCACAGCTACGGTGCAATGCATTACTCTGCTATCATGTCCCATCATCGCAGGTCGCCGAATAGGGGACTAAAGGTTCGGTAAGATTCCACGAACCACAAACAACAACAAACAAATTGGAGGCGAATATAGTTCTCGTATCCATGGGTCACGCACATTCCTACGTACCCACAGTCAGCGGACTTATCAACTCCCCGATAAGTCTTTCATAGACCTATGTTCTCGAGCGACAAATCAAAGATCCCATGGATTCATCAGGATATGACTGCCCTCACGCGCAAACCTCCCACCGATAGCAAGTAAGCTAGGTATGTCATACACATAATTCATCAATCAATCAAATAGGTATTATCATACCTATAATATAATATCAATAAGGTAATATCACTACCCTAAGATATTTCCCATACGTATCATATCTTTACTTCATAATTTAATTATCCTCGCATCCTATAACAGCTCTCCACTCCCGACGTCATTAAGGTTCATGCGCGGAGCGTCTCGCAAAGCGAAATCCAAACAAGGAACCCCTCCAATACACTACTACTTAACTTTGTCGATCGAGGAGGTCCGACAACTTCAAATATGCGATCGGGATAACCTCATATCTTCTTTCAACCAAAAGTGTTCTAAACTCCCATCTCTATCCAGGCGACACACCACTACGCTCTTGTATTACACTCCGTCCTTGCGAAATCAATATTGAGCTTAAACTCAGTCCTTGATGTTCAAATTGTAACCCTAAGCCTACCCTCACTCAATACACATGATTCAAATAGGTTTTTCCTCAACATATATTCAGTAAGAAGTCACTAATATTCTACTGGTCCATAACATTATTTCTCCCGAATTATTACAAGTTTAGTTCCCCTTAAATTAAGGTTAAAATCGATAGTTTCAAATCTCTTATAAAGACATCTTCTTTCACTTAGGATTAAACCCTCTTGTAAACTTAAGGATACCCTGGTGTTATATTAAATCACCCCTACTGGTCCTATCTTAAATCCTCATACATCCCCATTTGGAATCTAGCAACCGAAATTCCATTCAATATAATTTTCATCATTTTAATCACTTGAATCCAAATCAAATTAATTCAAATCTTATCAAGGGTTTACTGATATTTTCTAAGTCCCATAATATTCAAATAATAATCACCAAAGATCCACAAAAGGTTTGGGATAAGAATCAACATTTAAAAAGAAACAACTTTACATATTCTGGGGAGGTCGATCGATCGAAGGCAGGGTCGATCGATTGATCGAAGGCAGGGTCGATCGATCGATCCCTCAGGTCACAGCTTGATTTTCTGCATTTTCTGCAACTACGGGTTTAGCAACTTATGATCATTTAAACCTTCATCTAAACATCCCAAATGACTTATAATCTTTACTACATGATATATCAACATATATGAACGATTTCCAATACTCTAAACATCCTAGAATCATCAAGGGATTGGATTAAAAAGCATGTTTATCTCCTTATTTCCAGAAAATTATCAACATATCAACTTCAAGAACACATCAATGGTTTTCATAATTTCTTCAACAGTTTCATGACTATTTCGTGGATTATTATCAACCAAAAACATGAGTTTAATTCCTATATCATTTCAGTTTCCAGAAATCCATTTAATACTCCATTATTTCTTCCAAACATGAATAATCTTCTCTTTTCATACTATTCTAACATGGACAATATACAAACATAAATTGCCATTATTAAACACTTGCCTTTACTGAAGGTCTGATCCTTTGGTGTAGTATATCTCAGTTGGTTGTCCCTTCTCCGGTCAAACTCCGGTGGTGGTTGGTGGTGGTGATCCTTGGTTCTTGTTATTCTCCTTCCCAAGTAGGCTCTTCCCTTCCCAAGCACCCTTTTTTTCTCTCTAGGAAGATGACTTCTCTAATTTGTGTAGAGGAGATGAATAACCCCCATACACTTTCTATTCATTTTCAAATGACCCGAGACTCAAAATTAACATCCAAATAGACTTTTCTGACTATTTCGAACCTTCCGGACGCAACGACGCAGTCGAAATGACTATAAGGTCGATAGAAAATAAAATTCCTTTTTAATTTAATAAACTATCCCGACACGTTCCATACCGCGTCTGACTAAAAATCCAAATTATCGAAATTATATCACACCGTCATATCAATGACATCACATTCATATATTACTTAAATATCTTTAAGTAATATTTAGAATCATCCATTTTAATATCCACCGTCCGGATAAAACCCGAATGAATTAATTAATAATAAAATCCAATTAATCCATTAATTTAAAATATAACCCATTTTAAAAGTCATTTAAAATTACGGGGTATTACATACTTCCCCCCTTACAACAGAATTTCATCCTGAAATTCAGGAATATAAATCATACTGGTAAGGTCAACTCCGAGTATAAATCTCACATCGCAATAAATCTAAGACGTACCGCCCATACAGTACATTAACAAAAATCCCTATCGATGTTATACACCAAGCCTCACCATATAGTTTCAACTAAATCGAATTTAAACTTTACCCAATCTTCCCTATACCGTCCTCGTGACAAACTATAAATCCTGAAGTCTCAACTACTTAACTTTTTCACAATTACGAAAAATACTACAATTCAATCATCCAGGGCGCCCATACACCCTCTCGTACCGCTTTCAATATTAAAATTTTCGCAAAGGTTTTAAACTCGTTTCCCAAAGACCTAACTTATTTCGACTCCCAACGGTTAGTAGTTTCATGCGTGGGGTGTCTCGCAAGCGAAATCCAAACAAGGAACCACCCCGATACACTACTTCCTAAAGTAGTCGGTCATCGAAACTCCTAAGGTCCTTAGTCAATAATATATAAAAATTTGGTTTTTTTAAAAAAAATATCAGGTTTATCAATTTAAAACAAAAATTAGGTTTTATCGATTTCAAATAGAGTCTACGCATCTACTCTCTTATAGAAGACAAGATGCAGACATACGCTCTCATATACCACAAGTCAATGCACGCCGATAGTCAAATCACGCTCGGACATGCCCAATGTAAGTAATCCCATGATAAAAATCAAACCCACGTGATAACATGTAATATAAAGGTGTCCCACACCCCTCAGTGAGTCTACGTAAATAACAGTGCTATAGGCTAAATTTAGCAACCCTTTAGCCCACACAATATCAATCACTACAAAAAAATCAATATACGCTTCATAATCCCTTAGATAGAAAACATACCCTCATTCGCGGGTGGTGGTTGTTGATTCGCTGCCTGACGGACGTTATATACACGCCCGTACTGACCCTGTTGCGCGGGTGCGGCTGGAATGGGAGGTAGTGCTAGCACCGGAGCTGGAAGAGCAGCTGGTGGAAACACTGGTACCTGCGGCTCCTGTCGAGCATGTTGTTGCTGAGGAAATTTGTCTTTCTCAGGACAATCTTGACGTTTATGGCCATACTTGCCACACACGAAACATTTTCCCGCAAGCTTTCCACCACCTTGCCCCTGTTGACCCCGAACCTGCTGGCCATTACCTCCCTTCCCTTGGCCCTGATGAGCTTGTCTCTGGCCCTGATGGCCCTGTTGTCCTTGCCCAAAACCTCTATCCTCGAATCGAGAATCTCCAGATCGCAAACGCTTAGCATAGTCCCCTGTTTGGGAACCTTGCTCACTCTGACGCTGATGACTCTGCCCTGGCTGAGTCCCACTAGAACTGCCCCCAGTAGTCTTGCCTTGCAGGCTTGACCCAAACCCCCGCTTGACACCCTGATTATGTAAGCGATTATCCTGGCAGTGGAGCATTGCAGCATTAAGAACATCTGCATACGTACGTAGTGAAAGATTCCCCAATAAATGTTGGCGAATTTTATAGTTCAACCCATCAGTGAACATCATGATTCTCCTCTCCTCAGTAGGGACTTCAGCTGGTACCAAATTAGTTAATCTCGTAAACTCTTCCTCATATTCCGCCACAGTTTTTTCTCCCTGTTTCAAATCAAGTAGCTTTCGCCTCATCTCTGTCTGGATGGCGGAAGGAAAATACTTCCCATTAAACCGTATCCAAAAGTCTTGAATAGTCATTGTGTCCCTCTCCTCCATAGTGGTCGTAGCTTCCCACCATTGCAAGGCTGCCCCTACTAGCTTGAATGTGGCTAGTATTTGACGTTGAACCTCAGTACATTCAATCATTCTCAAGTGCCGTTGGATATCATTCTTCCATTGGCTAGCAGTCACAACATCTGATCCTCCCTGAAACTCAGGTGGGTGCGCTTTCTAAAAGGCATCCCTCGCTCGTTCCCATGCAGTAGGAAACACTTGCCCTTGCGCGGGTGGCACAATCGGTGCCGGTGCTGGAGCCTGCTGAACAGCAGCTACAACAACATTGACTGCCTGAGCGATAATTGCAGCAACTTCGGCCGCAGTCATCGTACCCTGAGCTGGGGCGGGTTGAGGTGCACGTCGAGGAGGCATCTGAAACGAGAGAACACTATCAGTATTTGATATCTCAAAATAGCTGAAGTTTGTACGCGTAAATAGAATAGCAATAATCCTACGCATAGGGCTCTACATCAAAGAACGCTAAGCTAAAAACACAGTAAGCCGTACAGATCCTAAAGGACACTAGAACCTGATGCTCTGATACCACCTGTAACACCCCGCCTAATTAAATACCGGGTGACCAGTCCCATACCAAATTAAAACGGAATATACAGTTGGCTCATTCTTAGCATCACTGTCGAAAACGTTTACAACTCACCCAATACCCAATTAAGCTGGTGTTAAAAACTTTCCAAATTTAAATTTCAACAAAACCATTTTTAGTTTAAGAATAACACTACACATTTTATACTACAACACTGATAACACAATAAATAACTCAAAAGAATTTAAATGCAATTGGAATAAACATTCCCAAATAATATAAATCCTTTACAATAATCCCAACAATGTTAAATGTATTAAAAAGACCCGAATACAATAGTATTTGACCTCGATAGAAAAGATAACTGAAATCCTTTGGGCGACATGCCCTAACTAAGAATACTGTGAATCAAAAGATGAAAGGCGTCTAAGCAAAATCTCCATAGCTCCATAGTTCAACATCATCCGCTAAGGTTGGCGTCCCTGTTTCTGGACACCCGATATAGAAGATACAATAGAAAAGAAAATATGCAAGGAAACAGGTCAGAGCCCGAATGTGTAGATGATTTTTAAAACAGCAAGTATTTAACAAGTGCAATAAAGCATTTATTATGTACATGTTAGATCCAACTCTCACTTGCTATTCTCACCTCTCAACTAGAGTGCACACTTAACGTTTCCTATTAACCTCCTAGTTAATGGTTCCTCTTTTCTAGTCTCCATATTATAATTCCATTCCCATATCATAATCCCCGTATGTCCCATACCATACGTCACATTATTATTCATTTACATTTCTCATTTATGAATCGTTTCTCATTAACATGAATCATTTCTCATTAATATGAATTAAGCTTTTCAATTCTGTAAGAATAAACATTCATTAACTTAATTCCATTATCTTTCTCTATTCACCGTTATCTACAAATATCACTGTAGATAGATTTAACCACAATATATATCCATTCAATCATTTAATCCATTATATATATATTCATATATAATACGGCACCCCGAGTCACAGCTACGGTGCAATGCATTACTCTGCTATCATGTCCCATCATCGCAGGTCGCCGAATAGGGGACTAAAGGTTCGGTAAGATTCCACGAACCACAAACAACAACAAACAAATTGGAGGCGAATATAGTTCTCGTATCCATGGGTCACGCACATTCCTACGTACCCACAGTCAGCGGACTTATCAACTCCCCGATAAGTCTTTCATAGACCTATGTTCTCGAGCGACAAATCAAAGATCCCATGGATTCATCAGGATATGACTGCCCTCACGCGCAAACCTCCCACCGATAGCAAGTAAGCTAGGTATGTCATACACATAATTCATCAATCAATCAAATAGGTATTATCATACCTATAATATAATATCAATAAGGTAATATCACTACCCTAAGATATTTCCCATACGTATCATATCTTTACTTCATAATTTAATTATCCTCGCATCCTATAACATCTCTCCACTCCCGACGTCATTAAGGTTCATGCGCGGAGCGTCTCGCAAAGCGAAATCCAAACAAGGAACCCCTCCAATACACTACTACTTAACTTTGTCGATCGAGGAGGTCCGACAACTTCAACTATGCGATCGGGATAACCTCATATCTTCTTTCAACCAAAAGTATTCTAAACTCCCATCTCTATCCAGGAGACACACCACTACGCTCTTGTATTACACTTCGTCCTTGCGAAATCAATATTGAGCTTAAACTCAGTCCTTGATGTTCAAATTGTAACCCAAAGGCTACCCTCACTCAATACACATGATTCAAATAGGTTTTTCCTCAACATATATTCAGTAAGAAGTCACTAATATCCTACTGGTCCATAACATTATTTCTCCAGAATTATTACGAGTTTAGTTCTCCTTTTAATTAAGGTTAAAATCGATAGTTTCAAATCTCTTATAAACACATCTTCTTTCACTTAGGATTAAACCCTCTTGTAAACTTAAGGATACCCAGGTGTTATATTAAATCACCCCTACTGGTCCTATCTTAAATCCTCATACATCCCCATTTGGAATTTAACAAATGAATCTAGCAACCGAAATTCCATTTAATATAATTTTCATCATTTTAATCACTAAATCCAAATCAAATTAATTCAAATCTTATCAAGGGTTTACTGATATTTTCTAAGTCCCATAATATTCAAATAATAATCACCAAAGATCCACAAAAGGTTTGGGATAAGAATCAACATTTAAAAAGAAACAACTTTACATATTCTGGGGAGGTCGATCGATCGAAGGCAGGGGTCGATCGATCGATCCCTCAGGTCACAGCCTGGTTTTCTGCATTTTCTGCAACTACGGGTTTATCAACTTATGATCATTTAAACCTTCATCTAAACATCCCAAATGACTTATAATCTTTACTACATGATATATCAACATATATGAACGATTTCCAATACTCTAAACATCCTAGAATCATCAAGGGATTGGATTAAAAAACATGTTTATCTCCTTATTTCCAGAAAATTATCAACATATCAACTTCAAGAACACATCAATGGTTTTCATAATTTCTTCAACAGTTTCATGACTATTTCGTGGATTATTATCAACCTAAAACATGAGTTTAATTCCTAGATCATTTCAGTTTCCAGAAATCCATTTAATACTCCATTATTTCTTTCAAACATGAATAATCTTCTCTTTTCATACTATTCTAACATGGACAATATACAAACTTAAATTGCCATTATTAAACACTTGCCTTTACTGAAGGTCTGATCCTTTGGTGTAGTATATCTCAGTTGGTTGTCTCTTCTCCGGTCAAACTCCGGTGGTGGTTGGTGGTGGTGATCCTTGGTTCTTGTTCTTCTCCTTCCCAAGTAGGCTTTTCCCTTCCCAAGCACCCTTTTTTTCTCTCTAGGAAGATGACTTCTCTAATTTGTGTAGAGGAGATGAATAACCCCCATACACTTAATCTACCAATACTTATAATAGGACAAAATCCGAAATCACTATTCATCCCCCTTAGAAAAATGACCAAAATGCCCTTTCGGGTTGTCTATTCATTTCCAAATGACCCGAGACTCAAAATTAACATCCAAATAGACTTTTCTGACTATTTCGAACCTTCCGGACGCAACGACGCAGTCGAAATGACTATAAGGTCGATGGAAAATAAATTTTCTTTTTGATTTAATAAACTAGTCCCGACACGTCTCATACCGCGTCTGACTAAAAATCCAAATTACCGAAATTATATCACACCGTCATATCAATGACATCACATTCATATATTACCTAAATATCTTTAAGTACTATTTAGAATCATCCATTTTAATATCCACCGTCCGGATAAAACCCGAATGAATTAATTAATAATAAAATCCAATTAATCCATTAATTTAAAATATAACCCATTTTAAAAGTCATTTAAAATTACGGGATATTACAAATGTCCTCTACAATGAGAGAACACTTTATATATATGGTACATGGGAATAAAGAAAAGGGTTCTAGAGTAAGATGATGTCAAAAGGTAGTGGTCCTCAATTATGACATTATCATTCTAGAACCCTTTAAAAAAAATCTAAAAATAAAAGTATGACGATAACCTCATAACACTCTATATATAGTGTATAAAGGAATCATGAAGAGTGTTCAAGAATATGATGTTGTCATAAGTTAGTGGCCACTATTACATTATCATTGTGGAACCCTCTATAAATATTGAAAAGGAAAAGTGCAATAATAATTCCATCCCCGGTGATCATAAATAATATATACAAATTTTTATGTTATATGAATCCAGGCATGGACTGAAGTAAAAAGGGCCGAGAGGGGGCAGCCCCCACAGTTTTTAAAAAAAATAGATGTGTATACTTGAGGTGTAAAATAAATTGAAAAATAAGTTGGGTATATGTATAAATATATAAAACTTATTATTTTAAACTACCAAAGTAACCACACGTGCCTTCATCATCCGCTTACAACATAATGTCTGAACATGGACTCCCTCTCTTTACTAAACACAGCTCCAACACAAAGTCTGAACACAAAGAGAAAATGCCTCTCCCTCTCTCTACTGAACCCGGGTCCATTTGAGGCCACTGCCTCCTCCAAGCTAGTGACCACAACCCCATTTTCGCCGTATAACAGATTCTTTATCTCTCATCATTATTTATTTTACTCTTTAGAAAACTAAATGGTTTAGTTCATTAGATTGGATTAGTTGGTGTTAATTTGTGTTGGTTTTTGATTAAAATAAATTAAATTAATGCTAGTGTAATTGTTAAATCAAAATATTAATGTTAGTGTTATTGTTAAATTAATGTAAATTGGTTAATGTTTTTTAGTGTTATTGTTGGTTGGCTTAAATTTGGACCAAAATGTTAGTTTAAATATTTGTTTTTCTTTTCATCAAATTAAATAAATTATGTTATTTTTGTTAGATACTAAAAAATAACCTCAAAAAAATTCAGCTCGGGGGCGCCCGCCCCCTGGAATTAAATTAGCCCCCACTAACCAAAATTCCTGTCTCTATCCCTGAATCCGGGTAATCCAAGGGAATATGGGACATGGTAGTTACACTTATAATCTATGTGATTACATTTTTGAAGATGAAATTACACATTTCTAAATTAATACGAATAACATATACCATGAAATTTGATCTATATATGCTCGTTTATACCTCCCACATGTATTTATACACACACAAACACAAAATATATGTATATTAATAAGTAATCACATTTTATTATGTTTGCATTTCCCCCATATTCGATTTCTAACCAATTGCATGTTTTGTAAGGCCATGGATAAATAAATTTCCAATGGAGACGAAATATAAATGGAAGCGTCAACTTGAGGCTTGGCAATATGGAGCTGGTTTAGACTACAAATTGACTGATTCTAAAATAACCAAGAGATAAGTGAGGAAGAAAGAAGAATATTGGAAACTCTTTGAGGGAGATTTGAGAATCTTTTGTGAACTTACAGACCTAATATAGTAATATATGTTGTATATCATACTTCCAGGATTATTTACAACAATTCTTTACCTAGGTTGATGGCTGGCTCTTAGCTGAGATTAAATTGGAAGCTTGTAATATACAATTAATTACATATTAAATCTTTGACAAATAGTTAAATACTTTTGGGACATATACCAAATAGTCCCTCGGACATTTTTTAATACCCATTTAGTCCAAACTTTTTTATTTTGCCTCAAAAAGTCCTTTGCCACATATTTTGGAGAGGGAGTGCCGCTGGCGCGGACCTCTAAAAATAAGAGGATATTGAGTGCTTGAGGAACTAAATGGGTTAAACTAAAAATATGTGTCATTTTTAAAAAATATATATTTATAATAGGGACTATTTAATAATTGACCCAATACTTTTTAAGTTCAAATGGAGCAAATATTTAATGAACAATCTCAAATGAATAATTATAGGTTATTGGTCCTATTGTTCTTTATCAGCGTGAGTATCATGTTAAGCTCTTTTTTAAGGGGCAACAGTTTCCTTGAAGTTCCGATCCACATGATCTTTAACATTTACATTGTTGCTTTGCTTCAAATATTTGCTTGTTTAGATGACTCATCGTGTTATGTAAACACAGTTTTTTCAAAACTCTCATTAAAATTGAATTTATTACAATCCTTATAAAAATATAGGATATTTGTTAGGCAATGATTATAATCAAAGAAGGAAAAGATAAACTAGGGAAGCCTAAACTAATCAATATATAAATCCCTATGAAAAGATAAGACTATATACCAATAAAAAAGTAATTATCTGTCTCTCTAGAAGGGTGCACCATGGGGTCCGCCACACATCACTTCCTCATTAGCTTGCCATATGATGGATATATAAATTTTAATAGATGTTTAGAAGGTGGTCTCACTAGTCCATGTATCAGCATGCGTCCAACCAAATGAATCCATAAGCGAGTGCAAGAGCCTATCAATGTCTCTACGGTCTCCCTTTCCATAATGGAGTTAACTTTGTCAATATTGGACCTAACGAGATGGCTGGAATCGGATGACAATGGATTGATGGGATAATGGCACTATGTAAGGGGGACAAATTAATGACATTAATAGTCATATGAATGCGGAACGTGACGGGGGGAAATTAATCTTGTAGGCATTGTCTCCAGTAGCTAAGACAACTAAAAAGAGCCGTATTTATGTGTCTGCACGCCGCCTCTCTTTCGACTATGACCAAGTCACTAGGATGAAATTTTATGTCATGTCGATGGGCATCAATCTAGCATTTGTAGTCCGCATAGGTGCGCTACAGATGAAGCTAGGCATCCTCGTGAATGTCAACAATATGGGCGGCAAAGTTATAGCTGATTGACTCACATGAATTATGAGGAGAAGTTTGACCAAAAGAATAGGCTTAGCGGGGAGGTAACAAGCACAATCTAAAACAGAGATACCCAATAATTGGTTAACAACGTTGTTATACATGAACCTTGACTAATTAGAAGATCCCATTGTCAGGGCCTATCAAAGACCAAGCAACGAAGAAAATATCCAACTCTTTGGTTAACTACCTTTATCGGTTCATCCATCCGGGGGTTTAAGACTGTAAAAAACTTGAGGTTTTTGCAGAGAAGCTGTCATAGAGTACACCGAAAGCGAATAGTGAAGTGAACACTGATATTAGAGGTAATACTGCGGGCATGGCATGAAGACGAACTAGCTCCCTAAAATACAACGTGGCGATATGTGAGGCTTTGAATTTCCAGCTATAAGGGATGAAGTAGGACATCTTCAAGAAATGATCTACTACCACAAAACGGAATCGTGCCCCTTTGGAAATCCATCGAAATGTCCGACCAAAGTTGAGCAGGCACTGGAAGAGGAATGTAGAGACCAGTGCTGGAGTGCTTCCCCTACGCTATTTGACAAGTAACACATTGGAACATAAAGGCCTTGACATCACGTTAGATGGTTGGCCAGTATAAAAGATCCCAAAGAGAAGCCAAGGTGCGCGCAACATCCATATGCCCAATAAGGCCCTCGATATACACCTCTAAAACTATCTCCGTCTAGAGGGAAAAATGTTGTATTATACATGCTTGTTTAATAAAAGAGGTATTCATCGGACAAAAGGTAATTAATGGATGTGCTAGTGTGATGATGACACTCATCATTAATAAGGACGAATGTAGGTTCGGTAACATACATATACCAAATCTCATTAAAACCAAAATTGAAACTCGCATGACAATAAAGGCATGATTGTGGTCGTTAAATGCATATGTGGCACATTTCTCCATCCTTGGCATGTACTAAAGATTAAAGATTAAAGGTGAAGAAATGCATGTAACTAATTCACGTAGCATGCCAACTACTAACATGATTCTATCTTCCTAAGTACCTAATAATCATGGTCAGACTTAATCACAATTTCTCTATGTAGTGGGTGCTCATCATAGTGTAATACATCATGAACTGTTGCATAAATATTTATGTCATAAACAGAGCAATAAAGGGTTTGCCCTGATACCTTATTGTGTAGAATGCTACAAGCCTTCCTTTTTTTTATTAGAGACTGCTCCAATCTTACATGGGTTGGAAGAAAGCTAAAAAATACGGGAGAAGTTAAGGAGATCCATACCTAAAGCCTTTGTGAACCTAAATATCATGTTTAAGGGCTTTATGTCATTTGATGATAACAATGCATTGAAGTGTGTATTACTAATATGCAATATGAGTGCCTACGTGTCTTAGGGTTTAAAGCCTATGTGTCTTAGGGTTTAAAGATAAATAAACATTAAGGATGTGACCAAGACTTACAAAAATGACATATGTTCAAGTCGACGAATCAACTACATTAAAGATATAATCAAGATTCAAGAGAAGAAAAAAATCAAATAAAAATTCAATGGAGAAAGATCCGCTACAAAGTGATCAATACTTCCCGAAGAAAGTCTCAAGACCAAGTAAGCCATAGAGATATAGAGAAGTCTTTTAAAAAATCAAACATATTAAAGATGGAAGCTTAAAGCATAAAGAATATAAGCTCTCCACAAAGACATTAACAAAGCATGATGATAATCTTGATTGATCTTAAATAAAAAACAATACTTGAAGATTTATGGCTCGTTTGGGAGTTTTGGAGAGAAAAAAAAGGAAAATAAAATTTTATTAGGAGAGAAAAGAAAAGAAGGGAAAGTTAACAAGAGAGATAAGAAAGGAAGTGAAGATAAAGGAGTTTGGGAGAGAAAATAAAATAATTTTCTTTCTTGTTGTTTGGGAGGAAAATAATTATTTTAAGGGGAAGAATGTACAATTCATTACATTTCTTTCTCTCCATTTCATTCCGATTTGGAAAGAAAGTTTTATAGAGAAAGGAAGTGAAAGTTTTTAAAAAATTTTCCTTTATTTTCTCTCATTTTACCTTTTAAACTCCCAAACGAGAGAAAAACACTTTCTTTCCTATTTAAACTCTCAAACGAGGGAAAGGAAACACAATTTTCCTTCATTTTCTTTCTTTTCTCTCGAAAATAGAACTCGCAAACAAAACCTTAAAGTAATAGACTATCTCCACCAAGCTTAAGTCAAAAGACAAAGAAGACTTGTATAATTAAAGAATAATTAAATTATTTATTATTTGAAGGGGAAGAATGTTGTGCCACCTAATTTGTTAACAAAAACTGTACTTGTAATATTAATCATCATAAATGTGATAATGTTTGTTATTATTATCATAATAAAGGTCACTTTAGGAATTTTAATAATAAATTTAATATTTAAATGAGCTTGTTCCTTCAACTAAATCCCATATAGTTAGACTTAAGCATACTAAATGTGATCATTATCACAAATCCAGTAGTATGTGGGAGTCTTGGTTTTTTACTCAAACCTTGCCTTTGTATCATGCTAGGAGTTGTAAGAGTTTTGTTAGGGACTATAAAAAATATAAATAAGAAACATATGTAAATCAAGTTCACAAGAAGATAGGCAAAGTGATTTAAAATGCACCTCAAGTTCAACCTAAGCCTTAGACCCCTTGTGTGAGTTAAGAGTGAATTAGGAATGATATTTTAAACAGGATAGATTTACGAGATCCACAATTTGGATCCCTAGATCTATTCTAGATGAAGAGGTTTCTTAATACACCTAAAAATTTTAGCATTCTTATTTTGTTCCTTGGCCTATCATATCCTCCATGCTTATTAGTTTTATATCCCTGGTCATTTTGTTTCAATCGTGGTATAATTAATATTTATATGCTTGTAAATTATCTGTTCCAAATGTAGACTCAATGTTTGCATTGTCATTTGACCCTCGACGTTAAGTGTCAAGCCCGTGACATGCCTTTGTAAGGTGATATGCAAATGCTTCTTTCTATGTAAGAGTATATGTATACTCATGTTCCTTGTTTTATTAAATTGTTTATAATTCCTTGACTAAAACACTCTCATAGTCTTGTCCAAGATGTCCCCGAAAATTTTCATCACTCACGCCATTGCCCCAAGAACACCACTTAGGATAAATGTATAATAGACTAACAAACATAAATTTACCCCAGAATTAGAAATTTTCTAATTGAAAAATCTTTAGAATTTAACTTTGTGGTTTTTGTGATTTTTAAATAGGTGATGCAATATAATTTTGTCGTATAAACTTATGTTGAAAATTCATCTTTTAAATGTATTTATAGTTAACTTGGTTCATATGTTGAAACAAATGAATTCTGGGTTTTGCATACTCGTTGTAACAAAGTCGTACTTCGTTGACAATGCACTAGCTTTATGCATGACCTCTCTCTTTAGAAGTTGCTACAAAGAAGATACGCACCTCTTCAACAATGGTCTGCTCATTGTACAAAAACCTTTGATCATTTGCTTGAAAAGTTTTTGGTATTTCTCGCAACCTTCATCGATGAAGGCTTGCTCCATCAAAGCATCGCTTTTTTGCAATGAATCTCAAGGGAAGAATATTGCGAAAAGTGGATAAAATGTTGTTTGGGATCTTTTCCAAAAGATTTTGTTTGAGAATATGCTATGAAACAAATATCGGGGTTCTACAGTCCTAGATTTTAAATATGATCCTTGAGTGTTTAACACATAAGTTTAAGACACTCCATTGTGCCTTATATTGACTTTATAACGTTGGTGCTAAACACGACTTTAACCAAGAGAGAAGAATTTATTTTTTCATATTGAAATTGGATTTTTGATAGAAAAAACTTATATATTTATCTTATGTTCTTCGATATTTTTGGTTCCATTATTAGACCTCAGTTCAAGACTTGAACAAATTATTATCAAAATCTATTTGTTCTTGAGCAAGGTTTTATTTTGAGTTTGAAAAACAATTTATGCCATTTAGTTTAGATTACCATAAACTTTTCATTCACCTCTTCAACCTTTAGGATACACTCACATAATAATGATAGTTTTTTTTATTACTCATGGTTCCATTATCTGGGATAAATTTCTCTTTAACTATAAAGAAGATATTCTTTTATGAAAGATTTGAAAAACTTGGTGGAAAAGAGTAGATGGTGAACATTGTGCATTAGTGTTGTAAGTTTAGTGTGGTGTGATTGTTTTACTTTTCCATATTTTTATAATCACTCGTCGTAACTAAGAAGATAAATTTTTTTTGACTCTAAACTTGATCAATTTTTTTTATTACATAGACATTTAGGATTTATTTTGTTGCCCTTGTAAGAATAAAAGAAATTAACTTTTAAAACTTGGTAGTTAATATTTTTTTTTCGGTAGCTAACGTCGAGACTTCTCATTCAAAACTGGAATAAGAGAGCGTCTATTTTTTTAGGCTTAGCAGCGTTAAATAAATCCCTCTTATACAAAATGGATGGAAGTCCACACTCTTCGACCTTATATATTTTATGGTAGAAACTATTCATATTGGAAAGTTTGTATAAAGACATATTTAATGTCTCTCGATGAGCAAATATAGAGTAGTGTTATGAAGGGTTGGAAGTTCTTAATCACGGTTATTGATAATGTCCATTTTCATAACATAAGATCTAGGTCGGATAACAATGACTTTAACGCGAGTGGGTGTAACACTAAAGGGTTGAACTATATTTTTTATTGCATTACCATTAATGATTTTAGGCATATTTATACATGTACTATGTCCTAGAAGGAATGAGAAGTTTTAGAAATAACATATGGAGGCACTCCATCGTGAAGCATTCTACTCAACGGTTGACCACCCATTTTAAACTCCTTCCCACGAGGATCAAAGGAATTTTTGATGAATTTCATGCTCAACTTGATGACATTGCTAATTCGAATTTTGTTTGGATAAAGTCATCAAGGAATGTATTTTTTGTCATAAAATCCCCAGGTGTTCCCCACATAGGTTTAATGGCAAGGTTTATGCCATTAATGGCATCCGATCCACTTTTAATTCGCCCATGTTAGTAGATGAATTAGTTATCTTTGTCCAAACTTATGATGCAAATTTGAATTATCGCTAAGGATAACCTATCAAAGGAAATAACATAGCTTTTAAAGAAAAGGCTCACAAATGTGTCTTCTACTTGTTCTCTTGATATTAGTGAAGTTGATATAACCTTAATCATTTAGAAATTTACTAAGACATGGAGAAAAGTTTTCAATCCAAAGGCATCCACAAATTGTATATGCCTAGGTTTGAATCCGGTTAAGGAAGTGGGGAAAGAAAGTATGACTCCTGAAATACCGCCACATGTTTTATTGTGGTGGTAAAGGGCATGTATTATTTAATCAATGTCCCTTGGAACCGAGTCAAGGTGGTGGCAATAATGCGTATCAAGCTGCTTTGAGTGATGATGACTTGAACTCGGATCAAAAGTCTGCCAACAATAACTTTGCGGTATTTTTGGACCATGAGAATTTTAATAAGTTATATGATTTTGAGGATTTTTACATTCTTTCCCCAATAAACATAAATGATGATGTGATTATTTCCATCACATCTCTTTTTTGTGATGACGGCAATGAAGGTGATGAAGAGAGATCAATATTGCTTATATAAATTTTTTTGAGGAGTCCATAAAACTAGAGAAGCGTAATATCTCTCTCTAACATGTTAGCCAATGTTGAACTTGAAAGGGATATGGTGAGTGGGAGTATTTTAAGAAATTTAGAAGCTCAAAAGGTGTTTTTGGGTGAGCCACTTGGCTTAGAGGGAAGTAATAATGAATTTCTTCGTAATGAGGTTGAGTCTTGAAGAAAATGTATACAAGAGAGTGAAATTTCCAAGATGGACTTAATGAACAAAATCTATTTTCTCTAGATTTAGAAATTATCCACACTTTCTTTGAAGTTAAATTTGATAGATAGATTTAATAAGTTTGGAAATATGCTTTTAGGGCCTAAGAAATCATCGAAAGATAAATGAGGGATAGATTTTGTTAATGGTGAGGATTTATCGACAAGTGGCCAAACTATATTTGAGTACACCCCATCTCAACTCAATTACCACCTACCTTTAGAGATTCTTATTAAACTCATTATTCCATCCTAAGGGCAAATTAAGAATAGTGAGAATTTTGAAAAAAGTGGAAAAAGAAAATAAAAATCCTTAATAAGGTTCCAAAAGGAAAAAACAACCACGATTGTTCGTACCAAAGTGGTATTTAAAATCTCAACACCTCATGCACATCGTAGGTGGGTTAGGAACATGACACGAACATGACAAACCCTGTCGATTTCGGGTCTATTTCATATCCTGTTGTGTTTAAAAATGCCACCCCTAGCCAATATAGATGCCTTAGGAGATATTTTTTTGACTTTCTCTTCCTCAACCTAGTAAGAGTTAGGTTCATTAGATATACATATGGTGTGTTTTAGTTTTCTCATTTTATTCCTTGGTATTATCTAGTACTGGTCCCATTTTTTTCCTTTTTTGATGAGCTTTTTTATTTGTTCTTACCGAAAAGATTTATTTTGTACAATATTGGCATTCTATTTTTGTAGGTACACATATATATTATGTATTTAATTTTAAAACCTACTTGCTTAGTTTTTCTTTAATTGGTTTTGTTTATGATATATATACTCCATGTTTAGAGCTACATGCCTTGAAATGCATTGGTAGATTAAGCTTGATATTTAGAGTATTTGTCATAACTTATGCATTTTTGACCTCACGTTGAGCAATTTCCATGCACAATATAATGAAGGGATTTGTTATACTTCTAAAGGAAATTAATTTTTTATGTGATTTTAGAAAAATGACGTGATTTTAAATCCTTTGTCCATGAGAGCTTGTTTTACCTTCATGGTTGTAGTTGAAAATTAAATGCAATATTGTTCAAACAAATCATGAAAGATGGTGTGGTTAGGGACGCAACATTGGCAAGAAAGAGCTATCTTCACCGAAAATAGCTCCTCGCCCATAGTCAAGAGTGAAAGCCACCACATGCAAAATATTTTTAAAAAAATGATGTTTCAAATATTTTTATCAAACCAATATTTGGATAACACCAAGGACATGAGATCAAAATATTTTAATAAAAAATCTCTTATGAGGAAGAAAAAAGTGGTAGTTCAAAATTTTACGTTTTGAAAAGAAAAACAAAATTTTCTCTTTGTTAAAGCCTAAAATTTCAAAAGTGAGTTAAAACATTAATCATCACTATTTTTTTCGAAACATCATTAGTCATCATTATTTATTTTACTGATTAATACTCATTTTATTAATAGTCTATCATGGATTCATGTCTTTGATCACTCTATCTTAATATGAATTTAATTTGACCTTATGCCTTTGAATGATGAATCATTCTTTATCTACAGTATTTGACATAACCATAGACCTTGGATATGATTTTTAATGTCATGTTGATCATATCAAAGTTCTTTTTTTTTTTGCTATTTGGCGATATAGTATACCTACTTGAACTAAGAAAATTAGTGTTATTTTTTTATGCAGTTTTTGCCCCTGCGTGTGTCTGTGACTAACGTTGCTGGACAATCGTTGTAATAAAGAATCGTTACCATTGGCACTAAATCCTTGCTTCATCGAAGGTACTGAATGTGATTAAGTTTCCCAAACCATCCTTATTTTGCAACTCCACTACGTTATATATAAAGAATGGTCATGGTCAATTAGTGATGGTTTGGATCCGTGACCAGATGGTCATGGTCCAAAATCATGACCCCCTTCCATAACCTGTGACTTATCCTGTGACCAAGACAAAGTGTGACATCAACAGGGAGATGGTCTATGACCACTTTGGTCATGACCCTAAACTGTGACCCTTTAGGTGCTAAAGTTTCAGCCCAAAATGCTAAGCTAATGGTCACGGTCCTGGACCGTGACCTAGTCGTGACCACTCCCAGTAAATTATGGCCATGGTCTAAAATCGTGAACTTTAGTTTAAAATGTCCACAGATAAATGGTTATGGTCCAAAATTGTGACCATTTTTTGAGACCGTGACAATTTTTTGAACTATCGCTGGTCACAGTGTGAGTCACGGTCCAGAACTGTGACTAATTTTTTGCCATAAATTAGACCCATCCAGGTCAGATTTCATTTTACACGATAATATTTCTCTCTCTCTCTCTCTTCTCGAATTACTCTCATTCTTTCACCACTAGCGGCCCTATTTTCCTCACCACTGTCGACAACCATCGACGACCCTCTCTCTCTCTCTCCACCACCAGTACTCCAACCTCTTTCTCACTCATGGTACATATCTCTCTCTCTCTCTCTCTCTCTCTCTCTCTCTCTCTCTCTCTCTCTCTCTCCCTCTGTATGTATATATATATATATATATATATATATATCTGTGTGTGTGTGTGTGTGTGTGTGCGCGTGTGTTTTGGTGTATATATATGTATACGTGTTTGTGTTTGTGGTGGATGCAGTTTGGGTGTTTGTGTGCGTTTGTGATATATGAATGTAAAATTGGGCATATGAACGTGAATGTTAAATTAGGTATATGAATGTTAAATTGAAATTAGGTATATGAATGTTAAAATTGAAATTGGGTGTAAGAATGTGAATGTTAAATTGAAATTAAATATATGAATGTTAAATTGAAATTGGGTATATGAATATGAATGTTAAATTGGGTATACATGTACCTATGCACACAATTTCACATATATTTAAACATAAATACAGACACACTCACTGACATGTGCACATATACACCCATACGCACATACTCACATGCGCACAAATATATACACATATGCGTGCACACATACACACCCACACCCAAATACATATACTTTTACACAACCACAAATATACATGCACACAATTTCACACACACACACACACACACACACACACACACACACTCCCATGTGCACACATCCACATACACACCCATACACACATGCTCACATGCGCACACACACACACACACATGTATATATATATATATATATATATATATATATATATATATATACACACATAAAAGTATATATAATGAACAAACTTTCAAAATTTTGAGCAACTGCTAAGATACATAAAGTCATTTGGTGACATTTTAGATTGAATAATATGTTAGCATGTTTTCTTCTCGTTCCATGTGCGCATGCAACAATTATTGAAGCTCAACTGATTCTAGGTGCTGTGACACCCCGTCCAATTAAATACCGGGTGATCAGTCCTTTATTAAAATTAAAACAGAATGTTCGGTTGATTCATTCTCACCATCACTGTCGAAAACATTTAACCTTATTAATCACATAATAAATAATTAAGCTAGCGTCAAAACATTTTTCATTTTAAGTTATACCCAAACAATTCACTAATAAATTCCAATTATTAAGACACAAATAAATTACTATACACATAAATAAAATAAATACTGGATATGAATTAATTGCTGAAATAAAAAGACTGGATAAAAACATTCCAGTTCAAAGTCTCAAACCATAAGCTAATATACTGAATCCAACTAAAATACTAAATACGAAAATGAACGACGTACAATCTCTCCAATAAAATAACTGAGGATGGGCGACACATGCCCTAAATAAAATGTCTAAAGAAAATTGAATTAAATGAGAGTGAAGCCATCTAAGCGCGATGACCTGCAGCTACCACAACTGCTACAACGCGTCAAACAATCTGAACGTCTAGGCCTGGCGTCCCTGTGTCTGGATACGTGATATAAATAGTACAAGAGAATAAAATATACAAGAGATGGGTCAAAGCCCGAGTTGTAGAAATATTTTAGCAATTATTTAAAATTTGCGTTAAAGCAAGTATTATGTGCATGTTAGCTTTTCGTACTCTTACATGAGATTCTCACCTCTCAACTATTGTACAAGCCTAACGTACATCTAGTACAATCTAGCTATCCTAATCTCATTTAACTAGATTCTAGACTTACACCACTAACTATATCTCGAAGTAGTATCTCGCATTTCCAAATACTTGTATTAACTTTTTCAACATTTATTAATTCTTTTAAGGGTTATCACCCTAAAGTTAAGTATTCACATCGTAAGGTACTTAGGATTTCATCATCTTAATCATCTACAAATATCACATGGTAGATAACATCACTAGTATATATATATATATAATCACTCTATAATATATATACTAATATCGTGTCCTGGTACATCTCGTACTCAAATGAGGACAATCGGTTCGAAAATCTCCCACGACTATAAAATCAAACACACATTTTGGACGCGAACATAGTCCTGGGCCTTTGGGCTACGCACATACCTACGCACCCAAATAACCGTTTAATACCATCGTTCTCACAAATGGCAATCCAACCGACGTACTATGTTCTGAGGTGCCAAATCTAAAATCCCCCTGAAGGCTCATCAAGGTAAGACAACCCTTTATAATTTTCAAAACCTCCCCTTATAGCAAGTAGCTAGGTGTGTCAGTATACATAATCAAACATACCATAGGTATTCACACCACTTATTAATATAATTAGGTATGCACACAACCCGAACGTAGGTCCATATATAGTATTTGTTTCTCTAAAACTTTCGGTATACAATAGCTTACAATTTATTCTCTCTATCGCACCTTGCGCAGCATGATTCAACCATATAAGTCTCTCCTAATAGTTTACCCAAGTCCCTCACTATTAATCTATGGTACTATTTATTGTAGAAAAATCCCTCCCTTCTGAATTAGCTAAGACTTATCGTTTGAAGCCAAGTCGAGCAAAATTCCCAGTTCTGAAATCTCGTTAGAAGTGCCCAGATTGTCGTTCGAATGGGGTCGCTTGAAAAAACTTCGGACGAACTTAACTCTGAATTTTCGTTCTTAATCTCGTCATTCGAATGACTTCCCCAAATCGCTCGAACGAGTTCTACCAGTTTCGTCCCTAACCTCCAAAAGTCCATTTTCACCATTTTTAAACCTCAAATCCTCTATAGAGTTTACCCAAACCCCAATACAACTATACTAATTGATAACCCAACATGTATACTCAATTTCTAACATCCTAATATCCTCAAATCATCATCAATCAGTAATAAATTTTGAAATACCCAATTAATCTATAAGAAACCCTAGTTATTTAATTTCATTCATAATCTTCAAATCAAGCTCATATTCGTTCATCATATTTCATTAAAATTCTGGGATTGCTATTCTACATGCATAAGGATTAAATCTTTGATCAAAATTAGTCCTAACATATGATTTAAATTCTCTAAATCCACCTAATTCAGTTCTAAATCATGAGTTTATTCCCCATTCTAACATGAACACAATTATTGCTTAAAGGAAGCAAGCATTAAACACTTGCCTTGATTATGATGTTCTAATACACTGATGTAGGTGGTATGGGTGTGTTCCTCATTCTCCGATCTACATAGTAGTGGTCTTGGTGTTGCAAGGTAGTGGTTCTAGGCCTTAAGTTCCTTGGGTTTGTTTTTCCCTCACCCTCTGTGGCTCTCCCTTAAAACTTGTGAATAGAAACCCTAATTTGACTCACATAGCAGATATATTCTATCTGTAATTTTTGTGCACATTAATTACCCAAAAAATTAAAATTACCAAAATGCCCTCTCTCGATGTCGGTTTGGCCTAAAACTGTCCTGGGACCCAAACTAAACCCCCGGGTAGACTTTTCTGACTATCTCGACCCTTACGGAAATGTTAGCGCACTCGAAATGACTATCTGGAATACTTATAATTAATTTACTTCCTAATTCCTTCAAATTAGTCCTGACAAGACTCACACGCGCGTCCCGACTTAATTTTCTGTAACTGTCGTATTTTTTTTCCACTCGCGATAATTATAATAATTTCATAATCATATATTACTTTATTCGCTCAGTAATATTCAACATAATACACATCAATAAATACTAACCCTTAACTCGCTAGTTAATACTTTTTTAATCAGAATTAATTCTTAATTAATTCTCAAATTAAATTCAATTAATCCTATATTTAAAAATCATAAAAATACGGGGTGTTACATACTTCCCCCTATACAACAGAATTTTGTCCTGAAATTCGAAAAGGAGTAAAAATAACGGTATACCTAGTAAGAATAACTCTGGATACTTGTCGCGCATCTCATCCTCACGCTTTTAGGAAGACTCCTCGACATTATGGTTCTGCCATTGAACACGTACTAATGACAGTAACTTTAACCTCAATTTCCTCTCGCTATGGTCTAGGATAACAACTGGTCCCTCCTTATAGGAAAAATCGGACTGTAGGTCGATCTCCTCTAAAGAAATATGAGTGTGGGCCATGTCATCTCGAAGATATCTCCTCAGTGAAGAAATATGGAACACGTCATGAATCCTATGTAAGTGCCCCGGTAACCCAAGTCTATAAGCTACGAGCTCAATCCGCTCAATGATAAGGAATGGCCCTACGTACCTTGGTTCTAACTTCCCCTTTTTCCCAAACCGCATTATCCCCTTCATAGGATATACCTGATCCCCCACATCAAACTCTTTAAAGAACCACTTGGCATCAGTGTAGCTTTTCTGTCTGTCTTGAGCTACTCGTATAGGACTTCGAATTATCTCTATTTTTACTGTAGTATCCTTAATTACCTATAGACCTTGTAGTTTGTTATCCCCCACCTCTAGCTAACAAGAAGGAGAACAATAAGGTCTACCATATAATGCCTCAAATGGGGCCATGCCAATCATAAACTGGTAGGAGTTATTATAAGCAAACTCCACAAGTGGAATGTACTGTTCCCAACCCCTGCCAAAATCAAGGATACACATCCGTAACATATCCTCGAACATCTAATTCGTCCGCTCTATCTGTCCATCCGTCAACGGGTGATAGGCCAAACTCAAACGTAACTCCGTACCCATGGCCTCCTGGAAGCTCTCCCAAAATCTGGACACAAAAATCTTATTCCGGTCGGACACAATATCAAGGGGTACCCCATGGAGTCTCACAATCTCGATAATGAAGATCTTAGCGTACTGCCCCGTAGTATAGTGGGTTCGGACCGACAGAAAGTGAGCTACCTTGGTCAACCAATCCACAATCACCCATATGGAATCGTGACCCCTCTGCGATGTGGGCGGCCTTGTGATGAAATCCATGGAAATGCCCTCCTATTTCCACATAAGGATCTCTAATGGCTGTAGGATCCCTCTCGATCTCTGATGGTCCACTTTCACCAGCTGACAAGTGGCACATTTCGAAAAAACTCGATGATGTCCTTCTTCATTCCACTCCACCAGTACCGTCACCTCATGTCCTGATACATCTTATCCCCACCGGGATGTACCGTAAATCGATATCCATCTGACTCTATCATCATTACATGCCGTAGATCCTCTCCCTCTGGAACAACTAGACGCCCATTAAAGCGCAAACACCCATCTGAACCCATAAAATAAGACTCAGCTCCCTCTGCTAGAAGTTTTATAATCCGATCTGGACATAACATATCGACTGCCTGGGACTGTACCACTCTCGTTATAATCTGGGGTGCAACGGTCATGGCTGACATAAATGATCGGGCAACTGCATCTTGGTGTCCTAACTCCTTCCATTTCTCCTTCCACACTTCAGCCACCTCACATACTGGCCTTCAGCTCAACGTATCAACTTCTACGTTAGCCTTCCCCATGTGGTACTGGATCTCAAACTGATAGTCCTTCACAAATTTAAGCCACCTGCGCTAACGCATATTCAACTATCTCTAAGTGAATAAATACTGCAGTGACTTATGATCTGTGAATAGGCGAAATTTCTCTCCCAAGAGATAATGTCTCCAAATCCGTATTGCAAACACGACTACTGCCAACTCCAAGTCGTGTGGGGGGGTAGTTCCTCTCGTGGCGCTTAAGCTTGCGGGAGGCATAAGCTACAGCCTGATCCTCCTGCAGTAATACTCCACCTAGTCCCTGTAGGTATGCGTCAATAAAGATAAGGTACTCTACTCCTGGCCCGGGAAGAGCTAGCACAGGTGCTGAAGTCGACTTGTACTTCAGCTCATCAAACGTAACTGACATGCATCATCCCAAACAAATGGTACAACCTTACGAGTCAGATTAATCATCGAACCCGTAATCTTCGAAAAACCTCAAATAAACCGTATGTAGTATCCAGCTAATCCCAAGAAACTCCACACCTCTATCGGTGTCATGGGCTGTCCCCACTCCCTCACCACTGACACCTTACTGGGGTCTACCGATATTCTCCTATCCGATACGATATGCCCCAAGAACTTTACCTCTCGCAGCTAGAATCCACATTTTTCAAACTTGGCGTACAACTTATTCTCCCGTAAAGTCAGCAAAACCCTACGTATATTCTCATCATGCCCCTCCTCGGTCTGTGAATAAATCAGAATGTTATCTATGAAGATAATGATAAACTGATCTAAGAACTCTCTGAACACCGTGTTTATTAAGTCCATAAATATTATCGGTGCATTGGTTAGCCCAAATAGCATAACTTGAAACTCATAGGATCTATACCTGGTAAAAAATGTAGTCTTGGACACATCCTATTCCCTGATCCTCAACTGATGGTATCCTGATCTCAAGTCTATCTTCGAGAAGTAAGCTGCTCCCCTCAGCTGGTCGAATAAGTCATTGATTCTAAGCAACGAATACTTATTTCGTATCGTGAATTTATTCAACTCCCAATAATCTGTGCACAGTCGTAAGAATCCACCCTCCTTCTTCATAAATATAACTGGGGTACCACAAGGTGAGGTAATCTAACAGATGAAACCTTATCCTAATAACTCCTTAATCTGATCCCTTAGCTCCCTCATCTTCGCAGGACCATACGGTAAGGTGCACGAATTATCGGATGAGTGCCCAACACTAAGTTAATCACAAACTCTATCTCTCTACTCGACGATAGCCCTGGTATATCTTGAAACACATCGACGTACTCACGGATGACTGGGATCGAATTAAGGGGAATCACAACTCCCGTAGAGGTTTCCTCCTCTATATAAAATAAGTGGGTGGACAAACCTCCCTCAGGGAGAGGCATCGCCACTAAAAACATCTCCTGACCAGGGATAGCAAAAACTATGCTCCTACTAAAGCAATCGATCATGACCCTATACTTGACTAGACAATCCATCCCGATGACAGCATCATACTCATGCATATCTAAAATAAGTATATCGGTTGGTAGGATCAATCTCCAAATCTCTATGCCCACTCCCTGACATATAAAGAATATCAATGACCTATAGCCAATGGTTAATCTACACTAGTGACTGTGCTCTCTTCCATGTCTAATAACCCCGTGGAACGTGTAAAACTAGTGGAAATGAAACTATATGAAACCCCCATGTCAAATAATATCCTCCCCAAAGTCCCCTGGATTGCAAATGTACCCTCAACCGTGGGTGGTGCCTATGGGATTACGACCCGATGGACGTTGTAGACATGCCCGTACTATAGTTTCTCCCGTTGAATCGAAATTACTGGAATGAGAGGCAAGGATTGGACTGGTGCTAGCACTGGAAGAGCGACTGGGAAGATTGGCCTCTGGGGCTCCTAGTGAGAACCCTTCTACTGAGGACACTTCCCCTTATCAGGGCACTCAAATCATTTCTGGCCAGTCTTTCCATAAGTGAAACATCTACCTGCGTAGTTCCTCTCTGCCCCTGCTGGCCTCATGCCCTACTAGTCGTTGCCACCTCTCCCTTGGCCATGATGGAACTGCTGCTGTCCCTACTAGCCCTGATGGCTCTGTTGGCAATGCTGACGCCCTAGTGGCCATGCCTGAAATCACCCTATCCCTGACGAAATCCCCCTGATCTGAATCTCTTACCAGAATCCCCCTAATGGGAGACCTGCTTACCCTGCCTCTGCTGACTCTGACCTGCTTGTGCCCCACTGGCACTACCTCCACCTGTCCTGCCTTACTGGATGGACTCACCTACTCACTTGCGCCCTTTAACATGGAAGCGGTGATCCTGGAAAAGTAGTAACACATCATTGAGTACATCTGTATAGGACTGCAATGAAAGATTACCCAGAAGACGCTGTCGAATCCTCCATGTCAAGCCATCCATGAACATATGAATGTTTTTCTCCTCAGTAGGCACCTCAGCTGGCACTAAGTTTACTAATTTAGTAAACTCCTCTTCATACTCGGCTATAGTCTTCCCCTCCTGGGTGAGGTCCAGTAGTTTTTGCCTCATCTCAGCCTGAACGGCGGGAGGAAAATATTTGCGGTCAAACCGCACCTAGAAGTCTTGTATAGACATCACATCGCGATCCTCTGCAGTAGTAGTGGACTCCCATCACTGAAGTGCATCCCCTACTAGCTTGAAAGTATCTGCTTTCGCACCTCCGTGCACTCGTATATACTCAGATGCCTCTGGATGTCTTTCTTCCATTGGCTAGCTGTAACAACATCAGAACCCCCTGTGAACTCCGGAGGATGCGCCTTCTGGAAGGCATCCTTGACTCGCGCCCATGCGGAAGGGAATGCATGAGCTGGTGCTGGTGCCACCGCTTGTGCCTGTGGCAGGGCCTACTGGACCACAGCTAGTGCTACGTTAACTGCCTGAGCAACGATAGCAGTAACCTCGACAGCATTCACTGTACCCTGAGCTGGTGATGGCTGAGGCTTGGGTTGGGCATTTCTGGCCCTAGGTGCACTCTTGGGAGGCATCTGAAATGAAAAAGAATTTATAAGTCCACAATTATCAAATCTTAAATAACATAAGACGTAAACACATAATCAAGAATGAAACAATCCTAATAATAGGGCTCTAGATCAAGAACGCTAAGCTGAAAGCATAATAAGCTGTACAGATCCTAAAAGACTCTAGAACCTGGCTTCGATACCACCAGTGACACCCCCCCAATTAAATACCGGGTGATCAGTCCTTCATTAAAATTAAAATAGAATGTTCGGTTGGTTCATTCTTAGCATCATGGTCGAAAATATTTAACCTTGTCAATCACCTAATAAATAATTAAGCTAGTGTCAAGAAATTTTCCATTTTAAGTTATAACCAAATAACCCACTAATAAATTCCAATTATTAAGACACAAATCAATTACCATACACATGAATAAGATAAATACTGGATATGAATCAGTTGCTGAAATAAAAAGACTGGATAAAAACATTATGGTTCAAAGTCTCAAACCATAAATAAATATACTGAATCCAACTAAAATACTAAATACGAAAATGAAGGAAGTACAATCTCTCCAATAAATTAACTGAGGATGGGCGAAACATGCCCTAAATAAAATGTTTAGAGAGAACTGAATGAAATGAGAGTGAAGGCATCTAAGCGCTAGGACCTGCAGCTACCACAACTACTACAACTCGTCAAACAGTCTGAACGTCTAAGCCTGGCGTCCCTGTGGCTGAATACCTGATATAAATAGTACAAGAGAAGAAAATATACAAGAGACGAGTCAGATCCCGAGTTGTAGAAATATTTGAGCAAGAATTAAAAATTTGCGTTAAAGAAAGTATTATGTGCATGTTAGCTTTTCGTACTCTCACATGAGATTCTCACCTCTCAACTATTGTGTATGCCTAACGTACATCTAGTCCAATCTAGCTATCCTAATCTCATTTAACTAGATTATAGACTTACACCACTAACTATATCTCGAAGTAGTATCCCGCATTCCCCAATACTTGTATTAACTGTTTCAACATTTATTAATTTGGTCAAGGGTTATCTCCCTAAAGTTAAGTATTCACATCTTAAGGTGCTTAGGATTTCATCATCTTAATCATCTACAAATATCACACGGTAGATAACATAACTAGTTTATATTTATAATCAACACTCTATAATATATATACTAATACAGCACCCCTAGACTCAGCTGTGGTGCATGCATACTAAACTATCGAGTCATGGTACATATCATACTCAAATGAGGACAATCGGTTCTGAAATCTCCCACGAACCATAAAATCAAACACACATATTGGATGCGAACATAGTCTAATGCCTTTGGGATACGCAGACACCTACGCACCCAAATGAACGTTCAATGCTATCATTCTCACAAATGAAAATCCAACCGACGTACTATGTTCTGAGGTGTCAAATCTAAAATCCCCCTAAAGGCTCATCAGGATATGACTGCCCTCTATCATTTTCAAAACCTCCCGTGATAGCAAGTAGCTAGGTATGTGAATACACATAATCAAACATACTATAGGTATTCACACCACCCATTAATATAATTTGGTATTCACATAACATGAACGTAGGTTTATATATAGTATTTATTTCTCTAAACCTTACGGTATACAATAGCTTACGATTTATTCTCTCTATCGCACCTTACGGAATATGATTCAACCATGTGAGTCTCTCCTAGTAGTGTACCCAAGTCCCTCACTATTAATCTTTGGTACTATTTATTGTAGAAAAAATCCTCTCTTTTGAATTAGCTAAGACTTATCGTTTGAAGCCAAGTAAGGCAAAATTCCTAGTTCTAAAATCTCGTTAGAAGTGCCCAGATTGTCGTTCGAACGAGGCCGTTCGAACAAACTTCGGACGAACTTAACTCTAAATTTTGGTTCTTAATCTTGTTGTTCGAATGACTTCCACATATCGTTCGAACGAGTTCTACCAGTTTTGTCCCTAACCTCCAAAAGCACGTTTTCACCATTTTTAAACCTCCAATCCTCTACAGAGTTTACCCAAATACCAATACAACTATACTAATTGATAACCCAACATGTATACTCAATTTCTAACATCCTAATATCCTCAAATCATCATGAATCAGTAATAAATTTTAAAATTCCCAATTATTCTATAAGAAACCCTAGTTATTTAATTTCATGCACAATCTTCAAATCAAGCTCAGATTCATTCATCACATTTCATTAAAATTCCGAGATTCCTATTCTACATGTATAGGTATTAAATCTTTGATCAAATTAGTCCTAACATATGATTTAAATTCTCTAAATCCACCCAATACAGTTCTAAATCATGAGTTTAATCCCTATTCTAACATGAACACAATTATTGCTAAAGGAAGCAAGTATTAAACACTTGCCTTTATTATGATGGTCTGATCTTCTTATGTAGGTGGTATGGGTGTGTTCCTCGTTCTCCGATCTACACGGTGGTGGTCCTGGTGTTTCAAGGTAGTGGTTCTAGGCCTTAGTTCCTTAGGTTTGTTTCTCCCTCACCCTCCGTGGCTCTCCCTTGAAACTTGTGAATATAAAACGTAATTGGACTCACGTAGCTGATATATTCTATCTCTAATTTTCGTGCATATTAATTACCCAAAGATTGAAATTACCAAAATGCCCTCTCGGGATGTCGGTTTGGCCTAAAACTGTTTCGGGACCCAAACTAAACTCCCGGGTAGACTTTTTTGACTATCTCGACCCTTCCGGACACGTTGGCGCACTCGAAATGACTATACGGAATACTTATAATTAATTTACTTCCTAGTTCCTTCAAATTAGTCTTGACACGATTCACACGCACGCCCCGACTTAATTTTCTATAACTGTTGTATTTTTTTTCCACTCGCGATAATTATTCTAATTTCATAACCATATATTACTTTATTCGCTCAGTAATATTCAACATAATACACATCAATAAATACTAACCCTTAACTCGCTAGTTAATATTGATTTTAATTCAGATTAATTCTTAATTAATTCTTAAATTAAATTAAATTAATCCTATAGTTAAAAATCATAAAAATACGGGGTGTTACAAGTGCTTTTTTTTTGGAGTTAATTTCGCTAATATTTTATTTTATGTGGCAGTATTATATATAGTTATAACTTCTTGGTTAACATGTTATGGTCGTGTTCACACATTCCTTAAGTGGTTGCTGTTTGGATGAACACAAATTGGTGGAAAGATTTGTACATTTAGTGGACATATAATAATTTTAGAACTAATTTAACTAAAATGAACTTAAATTAGACTTTTTAATACTTTGTGGATGAATATTAATGCATATATTTGTTTGGTTAACTTGTTGTGGTTTACCCTTTCTTTAAGTGGATGTTGTTGGGTGAACATAAATTGGTGGAAGAGCTTGCACAATTGGCGGACATATATGACCTGTTTGGTTTGCAACTATAATTATGTTTTCTGTGTTTAAATACAATTCTAAAACAAATTTGCATTTGGCGCACCTGTTTTGAAACACCGAATTATAATATTTCCGTTATAATTAAATTTTTCAGAAAACAATAAAAAGGTGTTTTCTAACTTTTGTTTTTTATTTTTCAACTTAGAATTATTCATTCTTAATATTTTAATGCATTTATACCTTAATATATAATATATGTACATGATACATTAATATGTTTGTAATTTTTATAAATAAAATATATATATTTACATGTACACAAAATTACTTATATGTATATTTATTTAATTATATAATATATTATGATCCATATGCTAAACAATATTATCAATAAATATATGATACTTGCATATAGTTTTATACATGTATTGTTAATGCAAGGAATAATATAAAATATATATATAGTACATATGATATATTAATGCATTTATGATGTATGTATGTATACATTCATGTATCATGTATGTATGGAAGTTTTATATATGTGTTTATACACACACACACACACACACACATACACACATATGTATATATAAATATACATGTTTGCCAATTTTGTCAAAATTTCAAAAAATTGTATTTTAAAATAAGTTTATCACATGCGCACCAATATTTATAAATACAAAAACTGAATTTTATAACTGTATTTAAAAATAGTGTTTAAATCGAGTTTTCTGAATAGAGATCCAAACGGATCCATAGTAATTTTAGGTTTAATTTAATTAAAATGAACTTAAATTGGACTTGCTGTGTATGATTGATCGGTTTGAAAATAATAATTAGTTAGGATTAATTAGAGCCATTACCTATATGACTCATATTCACACATTTCTTCTATATATTTTCTCAGGAAAAATGAGTCACAATAGTAATTCCTTTTAATAAGAGTGTAAGAGGGTGCAATTTGACCCCATTAAAACATCTTTCATTAGTGCGCGATATATAGAAGGAAATCCTATTTATAAGTATGGTTTTAGGAAAATTAAACAATTTAATTACCTTACAAATAGTGGAGTTGATCACTCGCAAACGTACCTGTTCAATCATATTAGTTTTTTCTTGCCAGAATGCTAGGATGAGGCAGTAGAGAATATATTTCGCCTTCAAAATTCTGACAAGGCACCGACGTTGGTGACACTGTTAGAAAAGGCTAAAAAAATATTCATCCATTGTGGATATAACTCCGTAAAGAGAGCATTCACCCAGATTGTGACGTCTCGCGACATATGCACATTAAAAATGAGCTTGCAAATAAATTAAAGAAGAAGAAAGGATTATGAGTTCATGTCACAGACCTTTATACATCAATTATAGATACACTTCTGCCTAGTTATTCGCGTGCAAAATTTCATAGATTTTTAAAAACTAATATTGATTGGATGGAAATCAGACACATGAAATAGGGTTTAAAAGCTGTTGAAAAGCTACACACACACACGCACACACACACACACACACACACACACACACACACACACATATATATATATATATATATATATATATATATATATATATATTCGTAAACATGACTTTTGTAAGGACATAATTTTATAAATGTCCGGGTAGAATCTAGGAATTTTCTGTTTTCCCTAGATCATAGTTTGTATGTCTGATACCGCTACATTCGGCATGTCATCACGATCATCCACGACGACCTTTTTTTCGAATCCATGCATCCATCATCTTCACATGTGCATCATGCTACATGCGACGTGCTACTCAACCATTTCCCACTACTCCACGACACATTACTGGTAAAATGATTTATTGGAGTTGTTTATATTTGCATAAATATTTGGGAATTTTTTAATTTTTTTTTTTGAAGTTTGAATTATTTTTTATCAAATGCAAATTTTTTTCTATGTGTAGAAGCGGTCATATTGGTAAGCGTGCTCGTTCACACGAGATTACTGTGTCATTCGAGCGACATATGCACGTCGCGCGAACTCGTTCGAATGACACATGTCTTCGTTCGAGCGACATGCCTATGTCGTTCGAACGCCGCTGCCGCCTCGGTTTTTGTATTAATTTCTGTCACCACTACTTGATGGTCAAAATCTTTTTCCAGCGTGTTGAGCAAAATTCGACACAGAATTGGCCCTCTTTTAATAGACTTGCTTTTTAGGCTATTATGGCTCTTTATAAAAGAAAACTCTCTCCCATTTATGTGTGTGCATTTCATAAACATTCAAGAGGTTAATTTTACTCATCTGGAGTATTTTGTGGAGAAGCCGGTCTCTTCTTCATTGCTGCCCATCCGGAGTTCTTGCGGGAGATTACAGCCGACGACATCGGAACCGACACTTGCGGGTATTTCTTATGTCACAGTTAGTTTCATTATAATCCGTATAACCATTTTTACAAATTATAGTGAAAATAAATGATTTTGCCCTGCGAGGATTTTTCCTGATATTTTGTGTCACATGATTTATATATTTATGGTTTGACACAAGCACACATGTAGGTGCATGTTTTTAGGATTTAATAGAAAAAATTTGTTTAATTAAATAATTTATTAATTTGAACAAAAGCGCACTCTTCAAAATGGTATCATAGCATAGTACACAATTATATCGTGTAATTTTCCAGAAGTTTTTTCTATGATATCAATTTTCTAAAAAAATAATTTTTGAAAAAGGGCGTGTTCAATGGAGAAATTATATAATAAAATGCCAGTTTTTGACGGGACAAACTATGCTTACTGGAAAGCCCGCATGAAATCTTCTTTAAAAGCCATTGATGAACGTGTTTGGATTTTGGTTGAAAGAGGGTGGACACCTCCCTCTGTCACTGCTGATAACGTGACTAATTTAAAATATGTGACTGAATGGACTGGAGACGAATTTAAATGGTCATCTTTTAATTCTAAGGGTTTAAGTGCTATTTCTGGATCCGTCACACCTGACGAGTTTCGACAGATTATGACGTGCACCACGTCAAAAGAGGCATGGGATGTTTTGCAACTTACCCATGATGGAACTAATGCTGTGAAAGAGTCTAAACTGCAGAATTTAATAACTCAATTTGAAACTATCAGCATGCTTGAGACTGAATGTTTTGATGAATTTTATGCTAGGTTATCTGATATTGTTAACACTAGTTTTAGTCTTGGTGAACACATTCCTAATGCTAGAGTTGTTAAAAAGATTCTAAGATCACTTCCTAAGCGTTTTATCCCTAAAGTCACTGTGCTAAATTCTATTGGTAATTTAAACACGCTTAAATTGGAGGAACTTCTAGGAGACTTACAAACGTATGAAATTGATATGTTTCCTAAATCCTTCAAACCTAAAGATAAGGGTATTGCACTTAATGCCCAGGATAGAAAAAATGAGGGGTCGACAAGAAAGAGAGTTGAGTCATCTAGAAAATGGGAGATAGAAACGTCAGATTCTAAGTGTGATTTTGATTTAGATGATTTGGCCATATTTGCTAAAAATTTGAAGAAATTATTAAATTCAAGAAAAATGGAAATTTCAAAGACAAAAAGTTTTTTGAGAAAAATAAGAAAAATGAAAAAGATTTTAAATACCCTCCTAAGAAAGGTGGTGAGAGATGCTATGAGTGCGATGGTAAGGGTCATAGAGTTTTTGAGTGTGCTACTAGGATGAACAGACTTGCAAAAGATAAGGACAAAGCTATCCTTAATGCTACCCTTAGTGACGATAGTAAGGTCGATTCAGTGGACTCTGGATACTAGTCACCACATGAATGTAACTTCACTGCATTCATGGCTAGTCATACTTCTAGTGCTCCTCACGACATTGAGGATACTACTTCACAGGGACTCCTCAACACTGAGAACAATGTGAGTGAGGGGGAGGATGATGCAAGTGAGAGCGAGAGTAATCTTCAACGCGCCTACATTGAGTTATATAATGAGTCATTTAAAACCAAAAAGCGTAACAAAGCGCTAGTTCTTAGGATCACCGCTTTAAAGGAAGATTTTGAAGAAGCGAGAGAGAGAGAGAATCCTCCACCTGCAATAACTTGAGAGAGAGAAAAAGTCTGCCTATGTTAAGAAAGAAAGTTTTTTTAGAGAGAGAGATAGAGTGTGGTTTTGAGAAAGGGAAAGGGGACTTGACTAAACAAGTTTCTAGTCTTACGAGTGAGATCCATTCCTCCCTGGAGACTCGAAAGAAACTCGAAGTCCTTATTTCCCAGCTTACTCATGATCTTGAAAGAGCACGAGAAGTCAAGGTTCAAATCGAGGACAGATCTGGAAAGATGGGAAATATGTCCTGCTTTAGATTTTGGTGATAGGCAGAGAATAGGTTTTGATGGTGCCTCCATGACCCAAATTGTACCTAGACCTGTTCCTGAGTTTACTACTACTCCATATGGCCATCGTTAAATACCACGAGGAAGAGTTTGACCAAGAAATGCAAACCCAGGTCCGCTTAAGACTGTGTTCTTTTGTACATACTGCAAAAGAAATGGCCACCTAAGGGAGTTTTGTTATAGTTTGGGTCGGACATGATGTAATAGTGCTCCACCACATCATTCTGATGATTTTACCAATATGAGAGAGCATGTTGAGATTTTAGCTGCCACTTCAGAGAGTTTGATGGAGGAATTTCGTTGGATGTCTTTGTCGTCAGTGAATGCTTCTCCCATCCCTACTAAAACCGACTACAACAAGGGTAAACAAAAGGTTACCACGTCTTGGGTTCCTAAGAAAGATGAAAAGGCCCTTGTTGTTCATGTTTCTATCAAAACACATAGTACCTAACAGTGGTATTTCGATAGTGGGTGCTCCGGACATATGACAAGTGATGTCTCATTCTTTACCTACCTAGAGGATTATAAGGAAGGTAGAGTCACCTTTGGAGACGGGAGCAAGTATAGCATCATAGGACGAGGTAAAGTTGTGTCACCAGGATTTCCTAAGCTAGAGAATGTTTTGTACGTCAAAGGTTTGAAGGCAAACCTTCTCAGTATTAGCCAGTTGTGCGATGCTGACTTTGCCGTAAAGTTTGACCGGGATGCATGTAATGCTATAATTAAGACTGTAAACTTTTAGTGCAAGGGGTGAGGACATAAGATAATTGCTATAGGACTATACCCACGTAATCACTTATCTGCAATAGTGCCACGATCACTCCTATGGATCTGTGGCATTAACGTATAGGTCTTGTGAACGTTATAGATTTGACACGTTTAGCTAAAAAGGACCTAGTACGTGTCTTACCATCTTTTGAAAAGCCTACTTCCACAGTTTGTGGACCCTGTCAGTTGGGATAACAAATCCGTATCCCCCATCGGAAGTTCCATTCCATTACCACCTCCCGTGTGCTTGAGTTGATTCACATGGATCTTATGGGTCCTACTCGTACTAAGAGTCTGCGTGGTAAGAGGTATATCCTCGTGATGCTAGATGATTTCTCCAGATATTCGATTGTTGTTTTTTTGCGAGAGAGAAATCTGATGCTGTAGAGTTTTTAACGACTGCAAAATCAACACAAAGTCACTATTAACAGGATATGTAGTGACAACGAAACGGAATTTAAGTAAGCAAAGGTAGATCTTTACTGTGACAGCCTAGGAATCAAACATGAGTTTTATGCTGTGAAGACTCCTCAGTAAAATGGGATTGTTGAGAGAAAGAATAGGACGATTCAAGAAATGGCTAGATCTATGCTTCTAGGTCGTAAGGTTGCTAGGAGATTTTGGTCAGAGGCAGTGTCTACTGCATGCCATACGGCGAATAAGGTTTACCTGCATCCACACACTCTTAAGATGCCTTATGAATTGTGGACTGGCAAGAAACCCAACCTTGCATATTTTCGTGTCTTTGGGAGTAAATTCTACATCCTACGGGATAGAGAGCAATTAGGAAAGTTTGACTCTCAGAGCGAAGAGGGAATATTGCTAGGATATTCATCAAATAGTAGATTGTACCGAGTTTTTAACCTGAAGAGCTCTAAGGTCATGGAGTCAATAAACGTCACCGTACAAGATGACGAACTTTCGACGTTTATTAATCCTAACCTTTAGTGTGAGGATAAGGACTTTTCTGGCAGCGATTTACTTGTCCCTCACCCACACTCTGTGAACTCTACTCCTATGTTAGGGGACACACCTACTTGGGTTCGCAAGAGTCATGATCCATCTGCCATTGTTGGCGATCCCACTTTAGGGGTCAAAACTCGTGCTCAGCTAGAGAACGTTGTTAGTCATTTTTGCTACACGTCCACAGTTGAGCCCAAAAATCTCAAAGAAGCACTCAAGGATGAACACTGGATATCTTCATATAGGATGAGTTGCTTCAGTTTAAAAAGAATAATGTCTGGAAACTTACCCCCCGACCTAGTGAGACTAATGTGATAGGTACCGGGTGGATTTTCAAGAATAAAATGGATGAAAATGGTACCATAATCAGAAATAAGGCTAGGTTGGTTGACGCGACTAAGAATGTGTCTTAGAAGTGCGTACTCTCTAGGCTCAAGTGCAAGCCTGTCGCGTTAGTAATAAACCCGATAAGTCGGGATCGTATCCACAGGGAAATAGGACAACGGAGTTGTAACGACGTTGGACAGATGAAGGAAACCTAACTTTGACTCTAAAGAAAAAGAAAAAATGATTGATTTTGAGAATGGACTACAACTAAATGCAATTTTAAAAATATTTACTTAATGCACTAAAGTATGATTGGAATGAAACCATTCTAAATTATCTAAATTCCTGATAATGACTAAACTGAGATTTGAACTATATGATGAAAGAAACAGGACGGGAATACAATCCCTCAACCTTAGTGTATTGCAGGAATAAAACTAATCATAAATTGAATTGATTAATTAGACCCATAATTTAATACTCCCAAGCATTACGTATATGAGGTTCAAGCCCGCACCATACTTAATTAGAGGACGAGTAAATCGGTACACGCGATAGCGACACTCACATTGCATTCTAAAGCATCTCGGTTACCCGGAAGCAAACGAGATCCAAAGATCTACAATGGTTGTGTTGCTATGCAATATGGTCTTAATAAATCATTAAATTCAGAGGATTAATTTTATACACATACAACTAACACATCAGGTGGAGTTCATGCACCCCGACCCTTTTAAAACTTGTCGGATATGTTAAACTGAACGATGCATGAAATAATTACGTTGCATGTGAAAGAACTCATGATGAAACTAGATTGAAACATGAAAATAAGTATTTTGATAACAGAAATTGGTTGAAGCAATTAAGGGAAATAATCATGCAAGAACAATAATAAAAGGAATGAAACTTGGATTAAAACCTTGAAAACAAACCCGGAATGTATCAATCTTGAAGCAAATAATCCAAACTATGTTCCTAGGTGATCTTATACTTTTTTATCTCTCTAAAACTATCAAAAACTATCAAAAACTTCCTTTTCTAAGTCATTAGCCTCGTCAAAATACGTTTTTGAATGAGTGGTGAGTTCCTGGAACTCTTTGGACCAATCAAAATAAAGGAGGATTTTCGCGCATCAGGACCCCCGAACCGGTTCTTAGGTACCCCGAACCGGTTCGGCCCCAAATCGGTTCGGCCTGGGTTTGGGAACTTTCGCTGGTTTTGGGTGCCTTTTTCCTCTTTTCAACACTTAGAATTTTTTTTTCATGTTTTCTTCTTGGAATTTTTTTCTCAATTTCAATCGATCATAAATCTTCAACCTTAACTCGGATTCGGATGTCATTTCTTCCATGGTTCTCGCTGTTTTGAGATTTTCAACTTTCCAGTGGACTCCTCCTCCGGGATCTGACTGCAGAATTACCAAAATGCCCTTGAACTTGCCTTCCTAGCCTTTCTTTCATGGTTTCGATTTCTCTCTTGCTCTGCTTGCATAATTAACCTGTAAAACAAATAAGAGAAACATGAAACACGAAATACTTGTCAATGAAGGTTAGTAGCATAAATGTGAGTTAAATCCATATCGATTGCATCACTCGGGTTCACAAATGTACCGAAATTAGGGGAATAAATATACAGTATTTATGCCCAATCAAACCCCCCTAACTTAGAACTTTGCGCGTGCCGAGCAATGTAAAAGAGAAATAATAAAGTCACAACTCTTCTAAAGATATTATTGGAATATAATACCTTTTTCGCGGGCAAGCGATTGCATTTAGCATATGCAACAAGCCGTTAAACCCCTAGGTTATCCTAGTAGGACGAGTGTTGTCTCGTGAGGGTTTGCAGTGAATATACCCACAAAATTCGACTTAAAGAAAATTCAAAACACGCAAAAATTGTATAATTCAAACTTTTTCGAAAAATAGTCATCATTAATTCATGTTCAAGAGTCTTAAATCATAGTGCGTGTGTGCGAATTTGGAAATTTAACCGCAAATTTTCACCGATTGACCATTACGTTACTTATCCGAAAGTTCATTTTGATTTTAAAATCTCACGAAATGCTCTCTCAAATGAATCACTCGGAATGTGGCTATTCTCTGGGTATGCGTGATATAAAGAGTAAATATATTGGAACCAAGTTCATGCACTTAAGTAGAAAGATGGAATTTTAGGGTAATTTGATCTCATCAAGGAATACGGTTTAAAAGACGGGAACATTGCCTCTAATTCACGCTTGTTGATCTCTTTTATTATCTTTTTGTATCTTAGTTCTCCACGCGATAACCAATTTCGTAATTTGGACTCGGTTAGAACTTTTTCGGGTTATATGGTGTATTGAGTAAAATTGGAAAAGGTTAAGAATTTCGGAATTGGAAATTTTTTCTTATGATGCCCGTTAGTGCTTTTCTGGGCTTTTGCTCATTTTCTTTTTTTTTTCTATTTTTATGCTTTTCTTATTTTTCTTTTTCTTGCTATTTTTTTTGAGCAATTCTATTCTTTTTCTTTCCCCTTTTTGTTGCACCTTTCAGACTTAAATTCTGAAATTTTCCATTTTTCACAATTCCGGGCTATTTGGATTTTTTGGGTTACCAAACGAAAAGAATAAATTTTTATTCGGCTAAAAATGGGTTATTAAAGGGATGATTTTTCACAACTTTTTATGGCCAATATTTTTGGGTTACAAACGATTGCCTACTTCATTGTCCAAACTACTAATTGCGTTACCATATGCGTTTCGAGATGAATTTAATTTAGTGATTTCTTCGGCACATTTTTCAGGGCAATATCACACACATTTCTCAAAATCGATCAAAGTGAAAGACTTGAGATCCTCAACGACTTATTTGACTGCTGAAAAGAACTTTTAGTTAACAATTAACTCGGATTGATTTATAAATTTCACAAAAATGAAAGGCTCGAATCTCACCGGGGTTGTTAATCTCCACAATTATTCTTTAAGTCATCAATTTTTCGCATAATTTCCATCTTTGGTCAATTTCGGTTTTGTGTATCGAGTTTTTACAGTTTGAGAGTTTAAACCGACTTTTAATGATATTTTTGAAAGTTTTGAATTCCAATTTTTATTTATTTTATAGAAAAATATTTTTGGATTTTTTTCAACATTTTATGATTTTTTTTTGAAATGTTTGGGCATTTTTGAAAATTTATGAAGTTTTAGAAATACGCACTTGTGACCCCCACCCAACTTAGACTTTTGCATTGTCCTTAAGCAAAAAGGACTAAAATCTAACTCAAAGAGAATTAAAAGTGCGGAAAAATAAAACAAACAAATTAAAACAAAAGTGCATCCTTATATTATAACAATGTAGAAGCATGTGTTACATAAGAGACGGGAGAGCATACAACTAACGATTTTAAATCCACTCATGACAACACATAACCAACAAACATATCAAAACAATCATAGGTTTCATTGGGGAGGAGGATGTGAGGGCTCGGGTGCGCTCGGATCATACAGATCATAAAAGAAAGATGGCGGATGGTGACTTCAAACACGTGATTGCTCGTAGTAGCGAGAAAAGAGCACCACCCCGACGGTCGAATAGGGCGGTGACATCACCAGGAAGTTGGTCCCTAGTAACAAAATGCTCGATATGGATTGGGCACGTGGACGAGAAGTATTGCTCGGACCAATGGCGTTCTTGGAGGCTTCTAAACACGCCCTTACTCTCTTCATCAAGGACGGTGGTGTCATCATATTTCTTAGGGCGGAAGTTGGCTCGGCGGGGACGCGACATGGTGAGAGGGAGATATATGTAGAGAAGAAGGATATGGGCTGGAGGAAAGTGAGAGTGAATTTTGGTGTGAGAAATGGATGAGGGGTGGGGGTGAATTTATAGGTGTTAGGAATGAATTTTTGGTGGGAAAGGGGAGTGGGTTTGGTGGGAGTGGAAGGAGAGAAGGAATTGGGATTGAAAGTGGGAGGGGGAATGGTTTTGGAGGGTGAAAAATCATGGTGAAATGAATGGAGGGAAAAGAGGAGGGAAGATAATGAATTTGGAAAACAGGGGGGGGGGGGGAACCTGCCAGGTACCCCGAACCGGTTCGATCTGGGTTCGGGGAAATTTGTTGGCCAGAAAAGTTTGTTTCTCTCTTCTCTTAAAATATAAGTGTTCTTGCCGATCTCCTCTCGTGCGTATTGCCCCTAAAAATGTTTTAGACCCTCGGGTGCCCTAAAATTTCCTCCCCCACGAAAAAAAGGAAACGTGAAAACTCTCTCAAAAAGTGTGCTAAATCAATCCCTCTCATTAAACGTGCTCCGGACTCAAAAATACCCTAACTCACACACGACTACTATACACAAGAATTCACCCCATACTCGTCGGGGGTGAGACGACCTCTCTTTTTAAGCTCACTTGACCCCGTAAATGGGGTTCGACAACCAAACGGTGTCGACTTCTTCCACACACGCCTCTAGATAAGGATTTAGGTGTTATCCATTTACCTTGAATGTATTTCCCCCTTTCAAATCGTCTAATTCCACAGTTTCGTGAAGGAAAGCGTTCCTTACAACGAATGGTCCACTCCATCGTGACCGCACTTTGCCTGGAAATAGATGAAGCCGAGAGTTATAGAGAAGCACCTTTTGTTCGGGAATAAACTCTTTGCATTCAATGATATTATCGTGAGCGAGTTTTATCCTTTCTTTTTGAAATTTTTACGTTCTTGTACGCATCATTGCATATCTCTTCTAACTCATTTAATTGAAGCTGACGAGCTTCACCGGCCTTATCCATGTCGTAGTTCAACTTTTTAATCGCCCAATACGCCTTGTGCTCTAATTCCACGGGAAGGTGGCAAGGTTTGCCATACATAAAGCGGAATTGAGACATACAGAGCGGATTTTTATATGCGGTGCGATAAGCCCATAGAGAATCGTTCAATCTAAGTGACCAATCTCTCCGGGTAGGATTGTCGGTCTTTTCGAGAATGTTCTTGATTTCTCGATTCGCTAGTTCGGCCTCCCGTTCGTTTGTGGGTGATAAGTCGTTCTAACCTTGTAAACGACACCATACTTTCTCATGAGTTTCTCGAATGGCCTATTGCAAAAGTGAGTGCCATTATCGCTGATTATCGCTTTTGGAGCGCCGAAGCGGGAAAGTATGTGTTCCTATAGGAACTTAATTACCAATTTGTTGTCATTTGTATTGGTCGCTATAGCTTCCACCCATGTGGAAATGTAGTCGACCGCAACAAGGATGTATAGGAAACCGAAGAACGGGGGAATGGGCCCATGAAGTCAATACCCCAGCAGTCGAAGATTTTAATAATGAGTATCGGGGTCAATGGCATCATGTCTCGTCGGGTGATCGCTCCCATCCTTTGACACCTATCGCATGATTTGCAACAATTATTCACATCTCGAAATATTATGGTCCAATAGAGGCCGCATTGAAGGATCTTAGCGACCGTTTTTTTCGTCGAAAGTGACCTCCACAAGCTTCCGAATGACATAATTGGATGGCTTTTGGGATCTCGTCATCTGGTACACATTGTCGGATGATTTGGTCGGCGCAATATTTAAACAGGACAGGGTCGTCATAGAAGAACATGCGCGACCAAGTAATAAACCTCTTCTTATCTTGCGGTGTCCAATCGGGAGGGACGACTCCCATGACAAGATAGTTCACTATATTCGCAAACCAGGGCAAAGAAGAGCTAGCAAAGAGTTGCTTATCCGGGAAGTATTCGTCTATGGGTATTGGATCACTAGGTACGTCGGACGAAAGCCGTGATAAGTGATCGGCAATGACGTTTTCTACTCCTTTCTTATCTTTAATGGAGAGATTAAACTCTTGTAGGAGTAGGATCCACCTTATGAGGCGCGACTTTGCGTCTTTCTTCGCAAGTAGGTATTTTAATGCCGCATGGTCGGTGAAGCAAGTAATGGGAGAACCGATAAGGTAGGATCGAAATTTATCAAGGGAAAAGACTACCACTAGAAACTCCTTCTCGATAGTTGAGTAATTGAGTTGTGGTCCGATAAGAGTCCGACTAGCGTAGTAGATGACATGAGCCTTATTGTCTTTTCTTTGGCCCAAAACAGCCCCTATCGCATAGTCGCTAGCATCACACATAGGTTCGAATGGTAAGGACCAATCCGAAACTTGCATGATGGGAGCGGACATAATCATGGTTTTTAGTTTTTCAAAAGCGCTATGGCATGCTTCCGTCCACTCAAATGGGGTGTCCTTCATGAGTAGGTTGCTTAAGGGTCTAGAGATGGCGCTAAAGTCCTTAATGAACCTTCAATAAAACCACGCATAGCTTGAGAAGGAGCGCACGTCTTTGAGCGATTTTTATGGGGTAGATCGGCTATGACATCTATCTTAGCTCTATCAACTTCTATCCCCTTGGATGAAACTATGTGGCCAAGAGTTATTCCATCAGTGACCATAAAATGGCATTTTTCCCAATTTAGCACCAAGTTCTTTTCCACACACCGGGCAAGTACCTTTTCCAGTTTTCAAGACAAAGATCGAAAGAGGTGCCAAAAACGCTGAAATCGTCCATGAACACTTCAAGTCCTCTCTCGACCATGTCACTAAATAGACTCAACATGCACCTTTAAAAGGACGCGGGTGCATTACACAAGCCGAATGGCATACGTTTGTAGACAAATGTACCAAAAGGGAAAGTGACAGTTGTTTTCTCTTAGTCAAGTACATATACCTTAATTTGGTTATATCCGGAATAACCATTAAGGAAGCAATAGTAAGGGTGGCCCGCTACTCTTTCAAGCATCTGATCAATAAATGGCAAGGAGAAATGGTCTTTCCTAGTTACCGCATTGAGTTTTCGGTAATCAATGCAAACGCGCCACCCGATGGTGGTACGTTGGGAAACTAGCTCTCCCTTAGCATTCTCAATCATTGTCATGCCCGACTTCTTCGGGACAACTTGAATAGGGCTCACCCACTTGCTATCCGAGATTGGGTAGATGATCCCGACATCCAATAGCTTAATGATTTTGGTCCTCACCACTTCTTTCATATTAGGGTTTAGACTTCTTTGCATTTCTCTCGATGGCTTGACGTCCTCTTCGAGATGGATCTTGTGGGTGCAAATCAAGGGACTTATCCCTTTCAAATCAGTAATGCACCAACCAAAAGCACCTTGGTGCTTACTCAGAATCTTTAGCAATTTACCCTCCTGCTCTTCGTCTAGGCTAGAGGAGACAACAACAGGAAATGTCTCATCCTCTCCTAGGTATGCATATTTAATATGGTAGGGTAGTTTCTTCAATTCAAGGGTAAAAAATTTGTCACTGGAGGGAACCATGCGTGTTTCCCTTGGCAGTAACTCCTCGAATCGAGAAACCCAATTCACATCTCTCGCGTCCTCGCCTGACACCCTCTCATCAAGTAACTCTCTCAACTCTTCAACCTCCATCTCTAATGCGGTTTACGTCCCCTCACGCTCATGGATCGACACTAAACAGGACCCTAGGGCATATCCATAATAATTTTCCTCGAAATACTCCTCTACGATCTCGTCTATTATGCTCACCGCGTGAAGATCATCTTCTTCCCCCGTCTGTTGGGCGATATGGAAGCTGTTAGTCTCTAAAGTCATTTTCCCAAAAGTGAGTTGCATTTGCCCATTCCGAGTATTAATGATTTCGTTAGCCGTAGCTAAGAATGGGCGACCAAGAATGATAGGAACATGATTGCTCGAGGTAAAGGAGGGCTCCGTGTCCCAAATGACAAAATCTACCGAGAAGTAGAAAGTGTCAACTTGGACGATCACATCCTCAACTATACCTCTTGGGATATTCACGGTTCGATCCGCTAATTGGAGAGTGATCTTTATGGGATTGAGGTCGCCCAAATCAAGTTGCCTATATATGGCGTAAGGGAGAATATAGACACTTGCTCCCAAGTCAAGTAAGGCTTTTTCGATTTTATTTTCTCCAATGATGCAGGAAATGGTGGGTGCATCGGGATCCTTAAATTTTGGTGGGAGATCATTAAGTAAGATGGAGCTCACGTTCTGTGCTAGAAGGACATTTTTCTTTACCTTCATCCTCCTTTTTACCATCAACAAGTCTTTGATGACTTTTGCATAAGCTGAAATTTGCTTAATAGCATCGAGGAAAGGTAGATTTAGCTTCACTTTCTTTAGTACGTCTAACACTTCATCACGGGGGTTTCCTTTGTGGGAAGGAATCAACCTTTGAGGAAATGGTGCCACGATGGGTGGTTTCACTACTACCTCGGGCTCACTAGTGTCTTCTTTATCACTCTCATTCAAGGGGACATCTTCAGCCTCTTTCGTGCCGGGCAAAATCTCCTTGTCTTTGGTTGCATCGTGTGAGGGAGGTGGTAAATCAACGACTCTCCTACTACGAAGAGTGGTCACAACTTGACATCGCTCCTGATGTTCTGTCGAGGTGGAGCTAACACTAGTTTGACCTTGGGGCGGTCTTTGGCCCTGGGCAAGAAACTTGCCTTTCTCTTGGATACTCAACGATGAGCGCAACTCTGAAATATTCGCATTCATGTCGTTGATCATGCGCTCATGCCTAGGATTATTTGCAGTCTGGGTATTGATAAAGTGGTTGATCGTATCCTCGAGATTTCTCCGCGATGGAGTGATATATGCTCCTTGAGGTGGTGTTTCTTGCACATGTCCCTGCATGTGTGGAACTCGTTGAAAGTGTTGTGGTGGAGGAGGGGCTACATGTGATTTAGGATTCATCGCAGCATGTTTCCCATAGCTAAAACCAAGATGGTTTTTCCATGAAGGATTGTAAGAATTCCTGTGTGGTGCACCGAAATTACCCTTAAATCCTCCTATACCACTTACTTATTCTTGAAGCATCACTTTGTAGGCGGGTATAGTCAGGCATTCCTCAGTTGAATGACCTGCCTCATAAATCATACACACCTTCTCGACGGGGTTTGGGATGGATCCAGTTGGTCCTTTTCCATATACCTCACGTAGGTCTCACAGTCCTTTCTCAAGCATATCGAGTTGACTGTCCGTCATAGAATTATTTTCTACATGAAATAGGCCGGACGCCGATGGAGTGGTGGTCACTTGACGATTTCTATTTTGAGCATTAGGGTCAGATGTATCCCAGGATTGGGTAGTCTCGACGACATACCTCAGGTGAAGCTCAGAATCATGGGCGTCTAAGTCGACAAACGAACCACTACCCATGGTTTCAACGAGTTGCTTGGAATTAATGTTTAGCCCATTATGGATAAAGGAAATGATTTGCGTTTTATCAAAACCATGATAGGGACATGAAGCAATTAACTCATTGAAACGCTCGTAGCATCGATCGAATGACTCATTTTCTAATTGTCGAAAAGTTTAAATTTGAGCCTTGATGGAATTTGTTCGATGTGGAGGAAAGAATTTCTTGAGAAATTTGGATTGTAGCTCGTTCCATGATGAAATTGAATTTGGAGGTAAAGACCATAGCCACGTATTAGCCTTATCCTTTAGCGAGAATGGGAAGAGTTTAAGGCAGAGCACATCTTTTGTGCAAGCTTGATCACCGAGAGTCTCGCACGCCTCCTCAAATTCCATGATGTGGGCATATGGATTTTCTGAATCCATTCCATGGTAAGTGGGAAATATATGGATCATCCCATTCCTAAAGCGAAATTGCCTAGCGTTGTACGGGAGTAAAATGCATTCCGGAGTGACAGTGCGCTCGGGATATAAGGTGTCTCTAGAAGGGAGATACGGGGCCTCTCCCCGTGTTGTGACATGTCTCTCTTTCTCAAAGATTCGGCATCCTCACTTGGTATACTCGGAGCATGCTCTGAAGTGTGTCCTAAGAGGGAAAACGGAGTGGTATTTGCGATTGAGTGTGATGGTGTGGGAGGTTGAACCCAGAATTGTGGAGCGTTAGGAGTGTGAGGGCTATCAGGGTCGTACTCAACTATTGGATTTTCGTGAATGTGGGTTGGAGTATTATGGGGAGTTGGATTGAGTTCAGAATTTCGTATTAACAGGCTTATGAGAGATGATGATGAATATTTTTGTGTTTTTTTTTAATTTTTTTTATGTTTTTTTGGATTTTTGGTCAAAGTTTTAGATTGACTCGATCTAATCCTAAGTCTACCTAGTTCCACGACAACGGTGCTAAAAACTTAACGCGACTAAGAATGTGTCTCAGAAGTGCGTACTCTCTAGGCTCAAGTGCAAGCCTGTCGCGTTAGTAATAAACTCGGTAAGTCGGGATCGTATCCACAGGAAAATAGGACAACGGAGTTGTAACGACGTTAGACAGATGAAGGATACCTAACTTTGACTCTATAGAAAAAGAAAAGATGATTGATTTTGAGAATGGACTAGGACTAAATGCAATTTTGAAAATATTTATTTAATGCACTAAAGTATGAATAGAATGCAACTATTCTAAATTATCTAAATTAGTGATAATGATTGAACTGAGATTTAAACTATATGATGAAAGAAACAGGAGGGGAATACAATCCCAACCCTAGTGTATTACAGGTTTAAAACTAATAGTAAATTTAATTAATTAATTAGACCGAAAATTTAGTACTCTTAAGCATTACGTATATGAGGTTCAAGCCCGCACCATACTTAATCAGAGGACGAGTAAAGCAGTACACGCGATAACGACACTCGAATTCCATTCTAAATCATCCCGATTACCCGAAAGCAAACGAGATCCAAAGATCTACAATGGTTGTGTTGCTACGCAATACGATCGCAATAAATTATTAAATTCAGAGGATTAATTTTATACACATACAACTAACACATCAGGTGGAGTTCATGCATCCCGACCCTTTTAAAACTAGCCGGACATGTTAAACTGAACGATGCATGAAATAATTACGTTGCATGTGAAAGAACTCATGATGAAACTAGATTGAAACATGCAAATAAGTATTTTTATCACAGAAATTGGTTAAAGCAATTAAGGGAAATAATCATGCAAGAACAATAATAAAAGGAACGAAACTTGGATTAAGACCTTGAAAACAAACCCGAAATGTATCAATCTTGAAGCAAATAATCCAAACTATGTTCCTAGGTGATCTTCTACTTTTTCTCTCTCTAGAACTATAAAAAACTATCAAGATCTTCCTTTTCTAAGTCATTAGCCTCGTCAAAATACGTTTTTGAATGAGTTGTGACTTCCTGGAACTCTTTGGACCAATCAGAATAAAGGAGGATTTTCGCGCATCAGGACCCCCGAAACGATTCGCAGGTAGCCCGAACCGGTTCAGCCCCAAACTGGTTTGGCCCGGGTTTGGGAACTTTCCCTGGTTTTGGGTGCCTTTTTCCTCTTTTCAACACTTAGAATTTTTTTTATGTTTTCTTCTTTTCTTCTTGGATTTTTTTCTCAACTTCAATCGATCATAACTCTTCAACTGTAACTCGAATTTGGATGCCGTTTCTTCCATGGTTCTCGTTGTTTCGATATTTTCAACTTTCCAGTTGACTCCTCCTCTGGGATCCGATTATAGAATTACCAAAATGCCCTTGAACTTGTCTTCCTAACCTTTCTTTCATGCTTTCGATTTCTCTCTTGCTCCGCTTGCATAATTAACCTGTAAAATAAATAGGAGAAACACGAAACACTAAATACTTGCCAACGAAGGTTAATAGCATAAATGTGAGTTAAATCCACATCGATTGCATCACTCGGGTTCACAAATGTACCGAAATTAGGGGAATAAATATACAATATTTATGCCCAATCATTGGTCGCTTAAGGCTACACACAGACTGAGGGTGTAGACTTTGGGGAGATATTTGCTTCTATTTCGAGGCTTGAGTCCATTCGCTTACTACTCGCCATCGCATGTCATCTGCGCTTCAACTTATATCAGATGGATGTCAAGAGTGCCTTTCTAAATGGCATTGTACAGGAAGAGGTTTATGTGGTACAACCAAAAGGGTTTGAAGATCCTAAGCACCTGGAGCACGTCTATTATCTGAGGAAAGCCTTGTATGGTTTGAATCAAGAACCCCGTGCTTGGTACGAGAGGCTTACTTCCTATCTCTTAGCCCGTGGCTTCAAGAGAGGGGGAGTTGATATGACGTTGTTCATCAGGAGAGATGACGGTGCTATTTTGGTTGCCCAGGTCTATATGGACGCATTGTCTTTGGATCCACATGCTCCCAGCATGATCACCACTTTGAGGAGGAGATGAAAAGTGACTTTGAGATGAGCATGGTAGGTGATCTTACTATCTTCCATGGTCTCCAGGTTCGTCAGCTAGAGTATGGGATGTCCATCTACCAATCCAAGTATGCTAGAGACCTAGTGAATAAATTCGGTTTAGACTCCGCTAAGCATGTTCGTACACATATGAGTACTTCTATGAAGCTTAGTAAGGACACTTTAGGCAGGGACGTAGAGCAAACCTTGTATCGGAGTATGATAGGTAGTCTTCTCTACTTGACTGCCAGTCGTCCTGGCATAGCCTTTAGTGTTGGAGTCTATGCATGATATCAGGCATCCCCGAAAGAGTCACACTTACTCACTCTAAAATGTATTATAAAATATTTGAATGGGACTCTCTCATACGGTATTTGGTATTCCTTTGATACCGATGATCGTTTGTCCGCCTATTCAGATGCCGATTGGGCCGGGGATGTAAATGGATGTAAGATCACTTCTGGTGGGTATTTCTATTTTGGTTATGCTCTTATCTCATGGTTGAGCAAGAAGCAAAACTCCATATCTTTGTCCACTGCGGAGGCAGAGTACATCGCCGCCGGGAGTTGTTGCACGCAACTCTTGTGGATGAAACAGATGCTGGAGGATTATGGGATTTCAAAGGATACCATGACCATTTCCTGTGATAACACGAGCGTGATACACATATCCCGCAATCCAGTACAACATTCGCGCACAAAGCACATTAGGATACGCGAGCACTTTATACGACAGCTAGTTGAGGAGAAAGTCGTATCCCTGAGTTACGTACCCACCAAATGTCAGTTAGCCGATATTTTCATGAAACCTTTAGATGCCCTTAGATTCGAGAGTCTTAGGAAGTCTTTAGGGATTTTCACACTTGACTGAGGGGTTGGTCCGTGTCTAGTATATGATGCTTTGTCATGTTCATATCATATGATTCCTATTGCTAGTTTGTATCATGTGTATTATTATTTATATTTTTTTATAAAAAAAAATCCAAAAAGTTTTTATTTTTATAAAAATTTTAGAAAAACACAAAAAGATTTTTATATTTTGTTTACACCTATTATGGATGAGAATTAAGATAGCCGAGTCACAAATTTCATTCCACTTATCCATGTGACTGTTTGATAGTGATTTGAGACGCTACATCATTGCATCCATGTGCTTTACATTGTTTGGAGTCTTTGAGATGTGATTAGTGATATATTTATACATGTTTGGGTCCTTATCTCCTTTATTGCACACATGCACAGTTTTGTTTGATTATTGTACTTGTCTATCACATATTGACTTGAGTATTTTCATCTCAATTCTGTCTATACAACGAACCTTATGCGATAAAACTTGACAAGATTAGAATGCATGTAAAAATCGTTTGGTAAGATTGTATGGTATTTTTTAAATAGTGAAGGGCTACGAAAGGTAATTATCTATCCTTTTCGATTAAGCCACCGTTATATCGGACCTAAAAAATTGAGGAATTTTATTATCCACGGTCCAAAGAGTTTAAAAGAGCTCGAAAAATTTAAAGGCAATAAAAAGCAATACATGCCAAATATGGGCCATTAGGTTTCACCATCAATTCTCCAAGGTTTGAGAATTTAGATCATCTCTATTCAAAATATAAATCTGAGGGAGTTTGGTTGGAGAATTTAAATGGGTTTGCACTTCCTTGAAAGTCCTGAAAAAGCATTTAATCATTTTGGACGTTATTGGTGTGGAAATCACTTTGAGCTTTGATTTGCTGATTAGATTGAGTCAATGTCTCATATTTCCATCGTTTTACACCTAAGGAAGATGTTGAGTTCATTCGTTAGGAGTATCCGATATTCATCATGCACATATGTCATGTTTGTATGCATTGATTTTCCTATCAAATTTGTTCACACCCCTACATTTACGCCATCATCGACTTGGTTGCTTTTGTGTTCTTTCATGGTGTGATTCTTTGTTGTATAATTTGTGTAAAAATTTTTAAAATAAAATTTTTTTTGTAACATTTTTTTTCCATATTCTTTGTTGTATATTTTGAGTGAGTTTTTTTACAATTTTTTTTTAAAAAAATAGAAGATTTTTTTTGTTACATTTTCCATATTTATGCTTCTCATGTTTGTCTATTTGGGGACATCATAAAAAGGGGGAGAATGAATTATGGGGGAGAAATTTTTGATGATTTATCTATGATTTGCTTAAAGCTTAATTGATCTTTGATTTTTACATATCATTATATTTCAAACTGTTGCGTGTCACGGGTATCTGCTTTTCCTCATGTGTGTAGGTAGAAAGTTGATATCTATTGGATTGCACACCCTGATGAGAAAAGATTTGGGAGTTTTTGAAGATTTGAAGATGTTGAAGTTTGATTAAAGACATGTAATTTAGTATTCTCAGTTTAAGGGTTTAATGGGGATATTATCTTATATGTCATTTGTTTTAGAGAGATTGCATAATTCGAATTTTTTATGTATGTATATGCATAGACATAGGGGGAGATTTGTAAGGACATAATTTTATAAATGTCCGGGGTAGTATCTAGGAATTTTCTATTTTCCCTAGATCTCAGTTTGTATGTCTGATACCGCTACATTCGGCACGTCATCACGATCATCCACGATGGCCTTTATCTGAATCCATGCATCCATCATCTTCACACGTGCATCATGCTACATGCGACGTGCTGCTCAACTGTTTCCCACTACTCCACTACGCAATATTGGTAAAATGATTTAATGGAGTTGTTTATTTTTGCATAAATATTTGGGAATTTTTTTAGAAAATATTTTTTTGAAGTTTGAATTATTTTTTATCAAATGCAGAAATTTTTCTATGTGTAAAAGCGATCATCTTGGTAAGTGTGATCGTTCAAATGAGATTACTGTGTCGTTCGAGTGACATATTCATGTCACGCAAACTTGTTCGGACGACACGTGTCTTCGTTCGAGCGACATGTCCATGTCGTTCGAATGACGCCATCGCCTCAATTTTTGTATCAATTTATGTCACCACTACTTAATGGTTAAAATCTTTTTCCAGCATGTTGAGTAAAATCCGGCACAGAATTGGCCCTCTTTTAATAGACTTGCTTTTTAGGCTATTATGCCTCTTTATAAAAGAAAACTCTCTCCCATTTATGTGTGTGCATTTCATAAACCTTCAAGAGGCTAATTTTACTCATCAGGAGTATTTTGTGGAGAAGTCGGTCTCTTCTTCATTGCTGCCCATCTAGAGTTCTTGCGGGATATTCTAGCCGACGACATCGGAACCGACACCTACGGGTATTTCGTATGTCACACTTATTTTCGTTATAATTTGTGTAACCAATTTTACAAATTATAGTGAAAATAAATGGTTTTGCCATGCGGGGATTTTTCCTGATATTTTGTGTCACATGCTTTATATATTTTTGGTTTGACACAAGCACACACATAGGTGCATTTTTTTAGGATTTAATTGAAAAACTGTGTTTAATTAAATAATTTCTTAATTTGAAGAAAAGCGCACTCTTCAACTTTCCTACATTCGTCTATATTTTTTTTAATTGTAAGAAATGTCGAATAAGAACGAAACTAATAAACTAAATAGTCGAACACCTCTAACTAGGCGCTCTCCTATACCCCAACCTTGATTCTCATCACCTCTGAGTTATAAATATTCTACTCCACCGAAGATTCAGAATACCACTCCATCTCCCTGTCATCAAAATCAAATACACCCTGTTAATCCAACACCCCCACCTCTCGCTATCGACGAATCCCATGCAAACCTTAAGATTCCCATTGGGTTCTTGTTTATCATGAATAATCCTATGGGTAAAAAACCAAAAGTTCAAAATTTTAAAGCTCGTTGTCTGTCTCTCGAAAAGATGACTGTGGGCATCGGGGGATCAAACAACTGGAAGAAGGTTAATCCTATGATAAAAGGATGATGTGTGGGAATAACTTAGTAAGAGTTTTGCATTCCTAACCGGTTAAAAGGCAATGGTTATTTCCCAAGTAGATAACAATTGAAAACCTATCGGAGGAACCATTAGAAGAATTTTTTCCCGAAGGGGGGCAATAAGTTACGATATTTGGGGGTTGAAAGATAAAGTTCTCCCAAATGTGCAAATGCCCACCGACTAATTGAACGACTTCTTGGAGAATGAGGGAAGGGAGGAAAAATTGACCGAGTGGGAGAAAAATAAACTGAACAAGTCAAAGAAAGTTGATGTCTATAAAATTGGGGAAAAACCATATGAAGAAATGGAGGGTGAATGGGCGGACATGATCAAGGGGACTCCGGAAGAAGGTAAAAATCCTAATCGGGTCAACTTGCACTTGCATACCCGACGAGAAAAAAAGACTAATCAATTACCAAACAAGTTAAAACCGACTCTAGCTAGTTTGAATTTAGTTATCTTATATATATATACACGTTATAATAAAATAATGTCAAAACCATAGTCCTAAATTGCAAGAAATGATAAAAGGCATGTTGAGCAGAGTGAAAACCTTATGATATTGGAGCAAATGCCCTAACCAAGGTACTTGGGAGGGACAAAAGGGGGAGGATAAGAGGTGTGGGCTCACACATGACAATTATTAAACTACAACACACTTCACCTTTATTGGATAACATCTCTTTGGTGAGGAATCACGTGTCGAGCTAGGCGGAGGAACAGTTCAGGAAAAAAAGGAGAGATGTCTGAGCTTAGGAGGGAGGTGCGCAGTGTTAGCAGTATCATGTCAATGCTGATGAATGAAATCAAGGGGTTAGTCCAATTTTTTACTAAACACCATGGTTTACCTTCCCAGATGCCTCTTCAAACATTCCCCTATCCCACGCCTCAAGGTTTTCCCTCCCAAGCGCCTTCTCCAATAATATTTCCCTTCTATCCTTCAACATTCCCCTCCTAAGTGCCTCCTCTAGAAACATTTCATGGATCCTTGTCCTCTATGCATGGTGACTATGGCGATGAGTATCATATCACGAGCTTGTCCAATAGCAGGGTCATTAGCATGTACACGTTTGTTTTTATGTATGCTAGATTACCTATCCATAATCTCCCTTTGGCGGTGGGTGAGGCTCAAATACGGGTTGATACAATATACGATGGATGCGGAGAATATCCTGTGCATATTGACCATGGTAAAGGGCCTATGAACACAAAGATAAGCACTGATTGTTTAGGCATTTCTTTTGTGAGCACAAAGATATTCGCAGGGCAATTATGCAGATTAGTTTGTGCTTCAACTTACTGCGTGCAAAAGTTATAAACAAGAAGCACATTATGGTTAAAAAAGCCACTTTAGCCAAGGCGATTGTGTCCTGGAGAAGTATTTTCCTCCATAGTTCTTTGACATCAACGTCCACCTCCTTATACATTTATGCGATGAAACTTCATTGTGTGGACCCGTTATGTATCACTGGATGTATCCTTTCGAGCTCTTGATGAAAAACTTTGAACATTATGTTTAGAATACACGGTATTTTGGAGGGTCAGTTACGAAAGAATACATAACATCAGAATCGTCGTTATACGCTTGGGAACATATGTCGAAATAAGGGCTTAGGAGGTTCATTTATCGTGGAGAATGAGTAATAGGGGAACTTGATGAGTTTGAGGATGAATTGCCTTTCGGGAACCCTAAAGAGGTGAGACTCACCAATCTGCAGTACGAGTAAGCAGCTCGTTATGTCTTCGAATCACATGATGAAGTTGAAGATTGGAGATTAAGTATCTACATATATAACGTATTTTTCTTCAATTATCTACATTCTTTATAATGAAAGAGAAATTTCCCAAAATTAGAAAAGAAATTGCACGACAAATGTTTTTCGGGTAGGGTATCAAAAGAGGTATTGCCACCTATTCTATTATAGTTATCTATATATGTGTACTAAAATAACCCTAATACAAATTCATTAATAAATACAACTTTTAGAAAGAGGTAGCTCTCATTAAGGCTTGCACGTTTAGCTAAAGGTACCAGTTTTTGTGCGAAGGAGTTTAAAAAATTCCACATCAACGATTTTGATTTCGTCTCATACCCCTACGGGAGAAATTATTGATGTAAAACTACAAAATTTCAATTTTTGGCTTGACTTCTTATGTATCTAGCACAAACGATAAATATTCGATGAAAACAGTGCTGGCCTATTATGGGGTTATCCAATAAATTCTAGAACTGGATTACTTAGGTGGAGGACACTATGAATGGTTGTAAAGTTAGCCTTGCCTCAAAACTTGTCATGATAGATTTATCAAAGATGAATAGTAAATATTGCATGGCCGACGAGCTTTTTTTATGCCTTTTAAAACGTGAAGAAGATATTCTACTCTAAGTGCATAAACGACGACAATTGGTGTGTTGTTATGTATGCACCAAATGATTTGACTACCCAAGCAGATGCATTAAAGGACCCTACAGAGTACCAATCTGCTCTTGATGACAACCTAAATTTGAAGGATCTTTTAGTTGATTTATCCGAAGATTGAGTTTGGAAACATTATTTTACTGTTATTTTATGCATCTTCAACTCATATATTTAGTTCTCTTGAACTTGCTTCCTCGTCGCTCACATTTTTATAATTTTTTGCAGATTTTGTCAAGTTTTGAATGCGACACTGATAAAAAACCTCCAATCTGAGGTAAACACACGAATGGTTTCGTGTGAGTATCCATATATAGTTTCTTAAGGGTCTAATCGATCAGACGTACAAGAAACTATTCAAGGGTACCCAAACAAAACTACTAGTGTGTTGTAATATCCTTTACATTTTACTCGTCCCATAAATGCTATTTTGCATATTTTAGTGTTCTTATTCCATTTGTATCTTGCTTATAATACACTTATATCAGTAATCCCACTCTTTTTATTATCATATATACATTCAAATCTTTTTTCATAAAGGAGGCCTATATCATAATTCCCAATTTAGACTGTTGTCATAATTTTCTATACTTTTAACACATTTCACATATATTCTCATAAACCAAAACAGACATCATAGATTCGAATTATGGGTTAGACCCCATCCTTGTTCATCTTACGAACTACGTAGACTTTGGTGCCATTTTTGGCTACTTAGGCATTCCAAAGTCATTTTGGGATTCAAGTCCTTCAATTACTTTTTAAGATCTAGTTGGACAAGTAACAAACATGTTGCATATGATTTGTGGAAGGATACAATCACTGCATTGGATTTCGATGAACATATTGCAATGTTAATATCATATTTCCGCAGGCATGCATTGCATTATTATTTGTGTTGAATAATTTGATAGCTTTAGTAGTTAATTTGTGTTGTATTATTATTTTTTGATTTATGGATGACGTAGTGGCTTAATATTTATTTCTAGAAATGTATACAGGTTTGAAAAATGTAAAAGATTTTTAGGATGAATTTTTTTAAAAAAATTTGATCACGATTTTGAGCCATGATAAAATCTGTGACAATTTAAAATTATAAATATATGGTCACGATTTTGAATCGTGACCACATATTTATATTTTTAAATGGTCAAAGTTGGGGTCACGATTTCGAGTCGTGGCCATAATTAAATGCCCCATTAATGGTCATGATTTGGGTCACTATTTTGTTACGTGATCACCGGGTCACAGTCCTCTCATATCTTCGTTATCATTTGCGGATGATTTTCTTATTTTCTCTAACGGTGAAAATAAATCTCTACTATCCCTGATCAAATTTTTAGATGATTTTGAATCAAGTTCAGGTCTTATCATTAACAAAGACAAAAGTTGCTTCATTGTTCCAGCTTTTTCAAACATCTCTAGGTGCAACACCATTTCAGAAATTACGCAATTCACGTGCAAAAACCTCCCTCTAAAATACTTGGGGGCCACGCTTTACACTGGAAATAAAAACTCAGCAATGTTCAGCTCACTAGTGGATTGTATAACTCAGAAGATTAACAGTTGGGTCGGTAAATTCTTATCTCCTGCTGGACGGATTATTCTCATCTAGCACGTCCTTCACTCTTTATCCTTCCACCAGTTGGCTTCTTTAAACCCTCCAGTTACTGTTATTAACCAACTCGAATCTACATTCAACAACTTTTTTTGGGGCAGCAGGCACCACTGGATTTCTTGGGCTCAGGTTTATCTTCCTCGCATTGAAGGAGGGCTCGGTATTCGTCGGATTCAATATAGTTGCGAAGCCATGACTTGCAATCTATGGTGGAACTTTTATACTTCGAATAGTTTGTGGGCTAAGTTTCTTAAAGCAAGGTATTCAATGCTCGCTCCTTATAATTATCAGGGATTATCATCAAAACCTTATCAATCTTAGCGTCGTATGCAAAAAGTTTGGAATATCATGCATGATAATCTCAGCATGGGAAACTCTATCATTTGGAATCCACATCCCTCCGAATTCTCTTTAAAATCATCTTGGGAGATTGTGCGTCACTCATCCTGCTCTCAATTCTCTTTTTCATGTATCTGGAACTCTAGAATTCAGCCTAAGATCTCTACCTTTACGTGGAAATTAATTCTCAAAGGAATTCCTATTGATGAATACCTTAAATCAATTCATATATATCTCCCATCAAAATGTAGATGCCGCTCAACTCACAAAGAAGAAACTCGAGACCATTTGTTTTTCTGAGGAGACTTTGCAAATAAAATTTGGACTCACTTCCAATCTCTAATGGGTTTCTCTTTTCGATCTTTGACTTTTAAAGGAAATCTTATGTTATGGTGGTTCCAAACAAGAGGAAAATCTATTCAAAGTTTACTTTCAAATATCATCCCTTCTCTCATTTGTTGGCATATTTGGAAAGCGAGGAATTCTAATTTTTTTGATGATATTCCCATAAACTTGGCGCAGACTATCAAAAGAATCAAGGATATTTCTTTTTCTTTTTATGTAAAACCTTACAAAGGTCCATTTTTTTGTGCTTTTCAATCTTTCATTTTGGACTTTAATGTTCGATGTACTAGCTCTTTGTACATGCCACCTTGAGAGGGCTTTTCTCTCTTTCTCCAATAAATTAAGATCTTTATCTTAAAAAAAAAAATCAACACTGATATCACCCACTGGAACGTGACCTACAATTTTTTCACGCTTAATATGGACACGGTCCAAAATCGTGAGCCATAGGACCTATTCACTATTTAAAATTGTGACCATGTTCGGGATATGGTGTAGTGCTCTAACTATATTTCTCCAAGCCATTTCATTTTTTCACCATTTTGCAACACCCCTATTCTCCACGCATCGGGTGGCCAAACCTCAACGCTGAAGACAATGGATGTTAAACGATTTATATCATTCTAAGCATGAATAAATAATCGAGGAAAATTAAAACCATCAACGCTAGTATGTAAAAGATGTGAATCAAGCAAAAATGGATACAAGTCTCCAAGAATTGAATTAATAAAACCGAGTGCAATTGGATAATCGAACACAGTAAATATGCATAATATAAATTCTGAATAAGAGTCCATAATACTAATGTCTCTAAATAATAAATCGAACTATATAAGTCCCAACTATATAATAAATATAGTGAGAAGTAACTCCACTTCTTCTGCTATAATAACTAGGTAAGGATGACCCTGCAATTGGTCTGATTATCCATGCTCCCACAATTGTTGAATACTTTAAAAACAACTTTTAGAAAATAACTTGGGTTAGATCCTACAAAAAAACAACAACATATAGCTTACATTACATACAAAAATTAAATGTGATTCATTTATATCTCATGCACTCACATCAAAATACCTCACTTCACGTGTCATAAGGCAGTCATATCCATACTTATCGATCCTACTCAAGGCATAACAAACAATGTAAACATTACGTCCGGATATTAATTGTGTAAAATTCATACCACATAACTCGTAATACAATATAATATCGTCATTGATAATAATATACGAAGACTACCATCCACTCATAGTATACTCACCTCACGTAATGTCCAAATAGATTAAGTCATTCAAAAGTCTACTAGTATCTCACATAGTACCCATATATGCTCTACTCATCACTAGGCTAATTACGGTACTATCCAATTTCTCGATACATTGTATCTAGCACCAGTCCTACTCTATGCTATACAACACCCAAACAACCTAGTCCATCGCTGGCCTTGCTATCCACCAATCCATTATACAATAATCTAATAAGACCCACCAAGCTATCTACATGATAACACTCTAAGAATCTAACATATTATCTTAATTCTAACTATGAAATAAGAGTAATGAATCATACATAGTACCTATATACTATCTCATAACCAATAAGTAACGATATCACACTAAGCATAGTAGCACAAACTAAATTCTAACTATAACATATACATGTGAGCTACCTCATACTAACATACAACTATAACAAAATGATACCCATATCCATATAGTAAGGATAAAACTAGCATAGCCCCCAGGTGTCTCCCGAATAATAAGATATACACAATATCATAATGAGCACAATAACGTGACATAATCTCCTCATATAACATGTCCATCACTGGACTAATTAAAAGATATAATTCTCATAAACTACACGAAGGATTCAACCTTCGGGGACGTTTTCGTGCATCTATCGATATATTTGCAAGGGTCTTGCACCTAACAGAATCATAACATGCACATACAAAAAGAGTGGGGGGGGGGGGGGGATCATAACGTAGTCACACCGTCATGTGGTCACATACCAACCCACCCTGATGGATCAAGTCATCCACATCTCCCCGTCGTGAGACGACAACCAACTGAATGTAGGATCAAAACATCGACCTTCACACAGCATGCTGCATCAGTCAGGGGGGACGATACCCTACCCAACAATCCATTTTAATCTACAATCCCCACCGATAGATTCCCTACCATCCAAATATGTACATATGGTATGTTCACATATAGCTCACTAAGCATATATATAACCCATACATATATACAAATACGGTATATCCCTTTAACCGTGTAAAAGGATACGTTAAACCCTACCAAATGTAGATAATTGATTAAATGTTCCCAAGACTAATCCGAAATATTATAATCGTAATCCCCATGAAAACTAGTAATATATGTCTCCCTAATATTTAATCAAAACCTTTTGGGAAAATCCCAGGAGATATCAAAGGTTCTAATAAAAAATAAAAGATACCAATAATATGCCTAAATCCATGTGCACGAGGCTATTTTTTAGTCATGCGCATGGGACCCTTCCCCAAAACCTTTTCGCCACATCTGTGCACACAGGATCTTATTCGCAGTGCAATGAACTAAAAACGGGGCCGAAATATCTAATTTCACCCAAAACCTATGCAACTTGACTATCTTCAAACAAGATCGCTATTAAGCATTTTCCTAGCCCTAAAACAGTCCTAAAACACCTTAAACATAATCCTTAAGTGTTTATAAACACATTTCTAACATTCTATGATAATTCCCTAGATCAAAAAATCAAAATAGGTCTCAAATCATAACTTTTAACATGAAAGTAAATAAAGTTCATCTTAATTTCGAGTTTAATCAGTAAGGTGTGTCTTTAATCCTCGAAATCTATTTTAAATACTTGATTCATAAATCCTAATCAGAATTATAATAGATCTAAACAAGTTTTCATTATATAATCATTATTATAATCAAGGTACAACCATTAACGCATTAGATCCAAGTGTCACTTGTGTCTAATCCCAAAATATATGAAGAAGACAATTAATCATAAAAAAGTTACATGAAATACATAGTAAAGAAAGTTATTTATGACTGAATATGGCAGATGAAATATCTTTGATTGAATCCTCTTGTTGCTTCATCAAGTTCTCGTAAAAATCCATAATTTTGATCTCTTCAAAGCTCTTTTACTCCCTAGGATTTGTGTCGTGTATACAATAGGTATCTAATGAGGGTTAAGTTTATTTTAAACCCTAAATTCCATAAATCTCCCATGGGCCTAGTTTTAGACCTCCAAGTAAAGCCCAAAATGTATTGAAACCCTCGTAAAACTGTTATACACTGTTATTTTGAGCACTTGAATTAATTAATTATTTGGGTTAATTAATTAAAATAATGTTTGCATTCAAAATTTGAATTAGATGAGAAAATACTTAATTTAAATGAATTTGGTGATTTTTGAACTAATTAAATGAATAAATTGAGATTTTAATTAATTATTTGGTATTTTGGGGTTTCGGTGGAAACCTTATGGGATTTGTAGTCAAATTAGACTTTCTTCGACTCCAAGTTAGGTATTTAGAAGAGGTTAATCACATTTAGAATTGCAGCTTGTTTCGAGCTGTAATTAAGTTGTAATTTTAATTATAAAATTTAAGTAAAATTCTATAAATAAAGAGAACTAGAAAGCTGGACACAATTCTGACCCGCGACTGTGGGTATTCGTAGCCGCGACTGCGAGCTGGGATTAGTGATCATGGTGGTAGGAGGGTGCCACTGCGTTCCTTAGTCACATGAACCCCTCGCGACCTGGGTTGAATGTTTGCTAATTTTTAATTATATACACGTAAATTGTTGGCCGAAAATCATCATTATTTATTTACTCAAAGAGAGAGTTGTTGAACCCTATTCTTTTCACCCTTAAACCTCCTAAACTTGCATTTAAACACTTTCAAACTTAAAATCGAAGGCTTTTCACTTAGACTTTTATGAAGATCAAAGAAGATCTTTCGAAGCTTTTTGGAGGAGGAATAATTTACTCAAACAAGATTTTTTAGAATACTTTCATTTTTTTTAGGAATATGTTAAAATCCCCACAATTTATTAATAAGGGTAGACATAGCCTCTCCTAGGTGGCCTTTCAATGCATAAATGTATGTTAAAAACAAAATACAAATATATAAACTAACTCTCCAAAACACATACTGCACAAAGCTATAACAACCTTAGACAAGGGAAACCCAACCTATCTAAATTAAAGATTCCTTTTATAATATAAGGGATATCATTGAAATTAGTAAAACAAGTTGACTGTTCTGAAGTTGAAGCTAAATTTGCAAGGGCATCTGCCACATCGTTTCTTTGTCTCCATATGTGAGTAATTTGAATCTATCTTGAATCAATCATTGAGCCAATCTCCTTAATGTATAGCTTTGCCATCTAAGGAGGTTTCCAAAGTCCAAGAAACATTTTGAAAACAACCTTACATCTAGTTTCTACAAAAACCTTGCCATATCCAATCCTATCGCATTAATAAGAATTCTATGCAGTTGGTTTAGAGGACTAAGAAACTCAGTTTGAGAGACTTTTGCTATAAGAAACTGATTAACTTGTTTAATGATATCAACATCACTCATAAGAACTCTATTAAATAGGGTTTGACATTTATCTTTTCGAATTTTCCAAAAAATTACCATTAACAAAACTTGTTGGACAAATTTCAAGTAATTCCACCTTGCTTTATCTTTCTACCAAGAAATGAGCATAGATTTAATAGAATTAAATGAAGGACTCATCACTACCAAACAAATTGGGCCAACTTACTAGATAAGAACACGTGATTCATTATTTCTTCATGGTTCCTGTAGCATTGGTATCTAGAACATGTCCCGATCCGAATTTTCTCTGAATTTGATCATTAGTAGGTATAGCTCCATGTAATAGTTTTCAAACAAAGATTGAAATTTTTATTGGAATATGTGAGGACCATAAAAATTTTCGAGATGAAATTTCCACTCTTAATTGAAAGGTTGATTTAAAAGTGAACTCACCAAAGGACTCCAAATTGCCTCATTGTCATCTGTCAGTGTATTATCTATCACCTCAGATTGAACATTCCTTGTTGTCTTACTCACATGGGATCCAGTTGAACCGGATACAAGAGAATTTTTATACTTGTTTCTCATGAACCTAGCCTAAATTCCTTTAGAATTATTCAGTGTCCAAGCAAGCTTCAGACTAAATGCTTTGGTGATGTCATTAAGCTCCCTGATGCCTAAACCACTTCACTTGTTAGAAAACAAAGTTATCTCATTTTACCCACACTTTATTTTCGCCTCTAATCCTCTCTGATCATCAGAACTTATTGAATATGCTTTGGATTTTTCTTATGATGGCCTTTGTAGGATTGAAAGAAGAAAGGGTATAAACCGGGGTTGAAGCCAGTACATGATAGGTACTTAGTTTTCCATTCCATAAATTTAGTTTTATTATGTTTATCAACTCAGAGTAGTAGATGATTTTATTTATACTAATGAATAAAGGACAACCAACGTAAGTTATAGGCAACTTTATGTAGGGTAAGACCAAGTAGTGAGCAAGTCCATTCCTTCATTGTAAAGGCACTGTATCACTAATAGTGAAGCAACTCTTAGATTTATTAATCAATTGGCCATAATTCTTCTCATATTTAGTAAGGAAAGCTATAAAGTCTTGAAGAGTCTTCTTTTTTCCATTAAAAAATATAATTATGTCATTAGTAAAGCTTAAGTGAGTTATCAAAATACTTCTTGGAGGATGAGAAAAGGGATGAACCTTCTATGATACAACCAATTTGTCTAATCCTCTACTTAAAACTTTAGCAAGAATAACAAAAAATATGGAGAAATAGGATCACTTTGCTTTAGACCTCTCGAAGATCGAAAGAATCTTTATTGGACTTACATTGATTAAAATGGAGAACCAATTATTGAATAAAAGCCCCCATATAAAGTCAATAAAAGACTCACAAAATCCAAATTTTCTAAGCAATTTGATAAGAAAAAATAAGGAAACTCTACAATATGCTTTCTCAATATCCAACTTTGTGAGAACATCGGATCCATGACATTTTCTATTCAGGAGATTCACCATTTTATGAGCCAATAATATATTGTCTTGTATGCTTCTACCTTTTATAAAACCACTTTGGTTTTGAGCGATAATAGAAGGGAGAATTTGGGAAAGCCTTGTGTTGAGGATTTTTGACAAAATCTTAAGAGAGAAATTGCCAAGGCTAATTGGTCTAAAGTGAGAACATTTTGAAGGGGTATTTATTTTAGGAATAAGAAAAATGCTATTTATGGACCAACTTCTTAGAATTTTTTCTCCAACAAATAAGGATTGTATAGCTTTCACTAAATCTTCTTTGATTATATCCTAATGCTTTACAAAGGAAGCGCCAGTAAAGCCATTAGGTCTAGGGCTACTGTCTTCATTTAAACTCTTAATGGATAAGAAAATTTCATCTTAAGTAGGAACACTTGAGAACATTTGATTCATATCTTCATTCATAAAAAGGTGGAATCACATCCAGTAAGTCATCCATTTCAACCTGCTCTGACGTCGATTTCTCTATAAAATGATCAACAAAAATCTTTTCAATGTTATCTTTCTAATCCCTCCATTAATTATGGTGATCCTTAATTTCTTAAATAGCTAACTTACTTTTGCTAGACTTCAATATTGAGTGGAAGAATTTGGTGGTTAAATCAACTTTATTGAGCCATTTTATATTATACTCCCGTTTCTAAAAAAATCTCATCTTAATAAAAGGCCTTATTAAATCTAGTTTTTGTTGACTGCAACTCTATTTTATTGTCTGGAATTGGATTACTTTCAAAGGCATACTCCCAAACTAAAACTTCATCTTTAAGATCTATGATATTTTGGAAAAGATTCTTGAAAGTTTCTTTGTTCTAAGACTTTAGACCCCCCTTTAATATTCCGAGTTTCATTGAAAAGTCCAACATAGGCACTGCTACTACTGGAACTAACCAAGACTTTTTGACTGTACTAGTAAATAAGCAATGAGAGGTACACATTTTTTATAATTTAAAAGGTTTGGGTTGAGAGTCAAATTGTTTTTTAATGGACAAAATAAAAGGAGCATGATCACTGTAGTTTTTTAATAAATGGGAGATGGAAGAATTTAAAAATAAGGTGGACCCATGAAGGTTACATAAAGCCCTCTCTAATCTGGTACAAATTGCATCATCTTCAACTCTATAATTAAACCATGTGAATCTTGTTCCTTGAAAGCCCAAGTAAAAAAGGCCTCAACTATTTGAACAATCTTTAAATTCTTCCACAACTTGTTGATCAATAAAGTTTCCACCAATTTTCTCATTTTGATTACTAACGACATTAAAATCACCAATAAACAATTGGGGATAATCGACATAGATAATGTTAATATACTATAAATCTCTCCAAAGAGATCTCCTTTCTTCTTTATTACACTTGGCATACACCAGTGTTATAAAAATCTCCTCTTCCATATTTTGATGAGAGACTTTCAAAGTTAGAAATTGCTCCTCATTCAAGATAACTGTTACTTTCATTCCCAATCTCTACATAATCGAGTTTTATTTTACTTATTGAAAATAACTTCTTTAAAATTCCATTTGAACATAGATTTTTCAATTTTTGAACTGTCCACCTTAGGCTCGATAATAGACATAGTAGCGAGACAATACTTATTGATAAACCTTTTGATTCTTGTATTGGTAGGATTATTAAACACTCTTCTAACAGTCCAACTAAGAAGATTAATCATTAAGAATGTAGGCTGTGGGAGTTATTAATACCTTTAACTTGGTCTCTTATAAGTATTTTATATAGACGATCAACTAGAAGTTGTGTTGGTCTCTCCCTATTAGCCATTTGGTTGGAATTAGGGAGAATCCCTTAAGTCTCTTGCTCTAAAGTTTTCTTCTTTATTCTTGAAGATGTTGCTGTAACACCCCGCCCACCTGGGGAGAGCAGAGCAAGCGCTGCTGTCGATAAAACTAACCAAATCCACAAGTAACAAGGTATAGAGCATCTAAAAATCTCACAATATAAGAGAAAACACTTATGGGTACCCAGAATTAGGCCCATGGGCCTGGACGAGTATCCCATCTTTGGCGTCCCAAAGTCCAAGTCCCCCGCCTCTTATTCTGAATATGATCCGGTCTCTTCCCACGTTCCCATTAAGGGAGGTTATAGGGAGAGATGGAAGACGTGGGGGAACCTATCACCCCCACTTACCTAAATGTACATGTATATATATAAAACCCTAGGTCCGGGGCAAAGGACAGGTTGTATTCTCTGTAATCACTCCCCGGAGTATATATAAATAACACCGACTGCACCACCGTGGACGTAGGCACATCTTTGCTAAACCACGTACATCCTTTGTTGTGTGATTGTCATTTTACGTTCCTTATTCTTACTCGGTAATTGTCTCTTTTATATTTATTTGTGTTGCATAATAATTGTCACCACAATTGGCGTCGTCTGTAGGAAGCATTCATCTTTCCTTAAGAAGAGCCCACAGCAAGAAAGGAGTTAAAAATGTCTGGTCACAGAAGCAATGTCCCCCAGGAAGGGGATATTCAAGAACCACCTGCTCCTCGCAGGATTAGGTCTGAAGTTCGACGTTCAGATCAGAGGGCTCGCTTGGAAAGGCCAGCCTCAGAAGAAAGCCAGGGACCATCGAGGTCCACATAGATATCCAGATTGATTAATGCATACGAGGCAAGGCTCCACGAGCAGAGGGAGTCTTCTCGCAGATACGAGGCTGAGAATGCTCGCCTGAAAAGAAGACTGGAAAGACTGGAGAGGGAGCTTCGTCCTGATAACAGGAGACGTCCATACCTCACTCCCTGCCCTCAGGTGAGTAAGTCTCGCAGCCAAGGAAGGAGCCCTAGGCGAGGATCTAAAAAGATCGAGGGAGACGAATCAGACGATGACCTCCGCGAGCAGCTGCGAAGAGCTCGCCGTTACCAGAGCCCTGCTCGCAGCGACAAGAACATATGAAATCTGGTCCGCAGGGAAATGGACCAACATCCTGCCCACCACGGTACTAGATCAACCAAAGAACTCACAAGGTGAGATCTCAAAACCCAGATGAAGTCACCCTTCACGAGGGAAATCGAAGAAGAAGAAGCCCCCAAGAAATTTGCCATTCTAAGGTTCAAGATTTATGACGGTAAGACTGATCCCATCGATCATGTCAGGCAATACTGACAGGCCATGACCCTCTAGAATCACCGGGATGCACTGATGTGCCGTATTTTCCACTCGAGATTGCATAATGTGGTGCAGAAATGTTTCAAAAGACTCCCTCACCGATCTATCAGAAGTTTTAAATCCCTGGCCGAGCTCTTTATGACTCGCTTCATTACTAGTAGCTCCCATCCCAAAAGGATGGATGCTTTGATGACAATGAAGAAGACGCCTCAGGAGACCCTCCGAGACTACGTGAAAAGGTACTGGGAGTTATTCAATGAGGTCGAGGACTGCTAGGAGCAAGTGGCGGTGGCCTCTTTCAAAATTGGTCTACCCAAATCTTCTCTTCTCTACCAGTCCCTGACGAAGAAGGAAGCCATAACCATCGACGACCTAATGGCTCACATCGAGAAGTATGCCAAGGTGGAAGACGTCACTCGCCTCAGTACAGGAGAAAACGGTTGAGCTAAACTCACTACCAAAGGAAGTGACAAAGCTGAGAACCAGAAAAAAGGAGGAAAGAACGGGGGAAAAAATGGCTCCAAGAACGGAGGAAACAATGATGCGTCGAAAGCATTTCAGGCGGTCAACACCATCTTCAAAGAACCAATTTACAAAATTCTCGTGAAAATCAAAGACGAGCCATTCATCAAATGGCCCATAAAAATGGGAGGAGATCCCTTAAAGAGGAATAATGCGCTGAGATTCCCTTTTTACAAAGAGGGAGGACACAAGACTGAGCATTGCAAAGCTTTAAAGTCTCACCTCGAGGAATTGGCCCAGTCCGGGCATTTGGACCAGTTTGTAGAGAAAAAGGCGGAGAAGGTAGCTGCCAATAGGGAAGCAAGACCTGATAACGTGCTCGAAGATGATGCCGGACATGAGTTTGCGGTAATTCATGGGGCATCTGATTCCAAGAAGATCCAAGGAAATTCAGCTCGAATGGAGATGAAGAAGCTTACAGCGGTAATGCAAGCTTTTCAGATCGATCCAGCAAAATCATAATTAGGAAAGCGTCGACGAGCAGATGACGTTAAATACAACAAGCATATTATTTTCACAGATGAAGAACTGATAGGAGTAAGAACACCACACCATGATGCTCTGATTATTACCCTCAGGATAGCTAACTTTGACGTCGACAAGCCACTCGTCGACCAAGGAAGCTCGTCCGAGGTGATGTACCTCGACCTATTTAGAAAATTGAAGTTGAGCGTTACCGACCTAAAGGAAGCTACTGTCCCTTTAGTTGGCTTCACTGGAAAAATAACTATGCCCATGGGGAAGAATATACTACCGGTGCGGGCTGGAAACATCTCCAAGATGATCGAGTTTTTGGTAGTTGATATCGACTCACCATACCAGGACATCCTCGACAGGGGATGGATCCATGCGATGAAGGCAATCTCCTCGACCTACCATCAGAAACTCAAATATGTAATCGAGCAAGGAGTAATGGAGATCCACGGTGATCAAGCAATGGCGAGAAGGTGCTTCATAGCAGCCATCCGACCGAAGCCAAAAAAGAGGTCCGAGAAGCCCAGCGAGAAGGTTGAAGAGGGTCTAACACCTTCTAAATAGAAATTAAAGTACGGAAGACCTGGAGTAGAGGAGACGAGACTCCTCCCTTCCGAACGGGTCGTCGAAGACCTGGTAGAAGTGACGGATAGGGAAGGCAACAGTAACAGAGTCTTCTTGATTGGAGCATCTCTCATCGACCAAGAACAAATGGAGTTGACAACCTTGCTGAGGCGCAACGTATATGTTTTTACATGGGAACCATACGAGCTGCCTGGAATCGATCCTAGTATGGTCTGTTATCAGCTGCACGTCGACCCCACATTCAAGCCAATCACGTAGAAGGCACGGCGAACTTCACCCGAGAAGGCTAAAGCGGTTGAAAAAGAAGTGGAAAAACTGCTGGATGCAGGATCCATACGAGAGGTACAATTCCCCAAATGGCTATCCAACTCAGTAGTAGTTCCAAAGAGCAATGGGAAGTGGAGTGTTTGCATCGACTTCACTGACCTCAACAAAGCATGCCCTAAAGATAGTTTCCCCCTCCCGAAGATAGACCAACTAGTAGATGCCACCGCAGCTCACGAGTGAATGAGTTTCCTGGATGCATACTCAGGGTATCACCATATCCCCCTATATGTCCCCGACCAGGACAGAACGGTATTCATCACAACAGTTGGGTTATACTGCTACAAGGTCATACCCTTCGGGCTCAAGAATGCAGGTGCAACCTATCAACGACTAGTCACCAAAATGTTCAAAGGTCAGATGGGAGACACCATGGAGGTCTATATCGACGACATGCTCGTTAAGAGTAAGAAGAAGGAAAATCACCTCTCCGACCTGTTAAACACCTTCGAAATACTCAGGAAGTACCGAATGAAGCTTAACGCGAGCAAGTGTTCCTTCGGTGTCCAGTCAGGAAAATTTCTTGGGTACTTGGTCAGTAAGAGAGGCATAGAGGCTAACCCAGACCAGATCGATGTAATCAATAGGGTACAACCCCCTCGCACAATTCGAGATGTACATAAGCTCTTTGGTATGCTCGCTTTCTTAAATCGCTTCATCTCCAAATCCTCCGAGAAGTGCAAGCCTTTTTTCCAGCTTCTAAAGGGGAGCAAAACGATAGAGTGGAGCCCAGATTGCTCGCGAGCATTGGTCGAGATCAAGTCTTACTTAAGATCTCCACCACTGCTCGTCATACCACAGCAGACAGATTCTTTGTACCTGTACCTCTCCGTGTCCAATCACACTGTCAGCTCTGCGCTAATATACGAGGATGCAGGAATCCAGCACCCCATTTATTATGGGAGAAAGACCTTACTGGACGCCGAGCAAAGGTACCTACCATTGGAGAAGATCTCCTTTGCGCTAGTAATAACCTCGAGGAAGCTAAAGCATTATTTCAAAGCTCATACTATTATCGTCCTTACATCGCATCCCCTTAAGGCAGTCTTAAGGAAAGCGAATGTATCGGGCAGACTGTCTAAGTGGTCAGTTGAGCTCGGTCGATTTGACATCCAATTTTAACCAAGGACAGCAATCAAGGGTCAGATTCTTACTGATTTTATATCCTAATTCACAGGCGAAGAACCCTCCGACTAACCTCAAACAACAAGGCAAAAGGAGAACCCAACAAAAGAGGAAACCTGGAAACTGTTTGTTGATGGAGCCTCCAACTCCAAGGGGGCAGGGGTCGGCATTGTCCTCATTACTCCAGAGAACACAATCCTTGAATAAGGAATCGGGCTTGGATTTGTAGCCTCCAACAACGAAGCAGAGTACGAAGCCCTAATAGCCGACCTCCAAAAGGCGCATACTTTGGGAGTAAAACATTTACAGGTGTTCGGCGATTCCCATCTGGTCTCCAATTAGATAAGTGAAGATTACAATGGAAAGAATGAAAGAATGGCAACCTACCTCACCTTAGTGAAAAAACTGATGTCAAGCTTTGAAGAGATCAACGTCCAGCAGTTTTCGAGGGGGCAAAATAGTCATGCTGATGCCTTAGTAGCCCTGAGTTTGGCAGTTAACTCCGACTTAAAAAGAGTCATCCCCATTGATTTCCTCACTTGCCCGAGCATCGACAGCAGTCTACCAAGCGTGAAATAGGTACTCCAGGTGGGGTCAGCCCCCAGCTGGATGGACCCCTTAAGAGAATATTTAAAGGATGGCCCGCTCCCGGATGACAAGAAGACCGCCCACTAGAAAAGAGTCAAAGCTGCTTGCTTTAACTTATCCCCAGAAGGCAACTTGTATAAGAAATCCTTCTCCGGTCCCTACCTCCGATGCGTCCACCCAGGGGATGTCGAGCAAGTGATACGCGAGCTTCACGAAGAAATCTGTGGAAGCCACACCGGAGGAAGGTCTCTAACCTTTCGAGCAATGAAGGAAGGCTATTAGTGGCCATATATGCAAAAGGACTCTGCAGTGTATGTTCACAAATGCCTAAAATGCCAACTCCATGCTCCTATGGTCCACTAACCCGCCAGCGATCTAAAGTCCCTCTCCAGCCCATGGCCATTCGCCCAATGGGGAATGGACATCGTGGGACCAATGCCTACCGTTACCAGCAATCGCAAATATCTGTTGGTTACGACTGACTACTTCACCAAATGGATCGAGGTAGAACCCCTGGCGAACATCCGAGATGCTGATATGATATGGTTCATATGGAGGAATATAATCACTCGTTTTGGAATCCCCAGAACCATCATTACCGATAATGGAACACAGTTCAAAAGTGGCTCCTTTCAGAACTTCTGTGATGAACACGGTATCAGACACCACTTCAGTTCGGTGTCCTTCCCTCAGAGCAATGGCCAAGCTGAGGCTTCCAACAAAACCATTATCAATGGATTGAAGAAGCGATTGGAGCGAGCCAAAGGTGCATGGGTAAATGAACTACCTCACATCCTATGGGCATATCGGACCACTCCTCGGTGAGCAACAGGAGAAACCCCATTTTTGCTGACATATGGCATGGAGGCAGTCATCCCACTCAAAGCAGGTTTGCCGATAATGAGGTCCAACCTTGTCGACCAAGGCCATAATGATGTAGCATTACTCGCTGAGCTCGACCTAGCCGACGAGCGCTGGGAGCTAGCCCTAGTGAAACTAGCGAGCTACCAGCAACAGCTCGCGAGGCATTACAACAAAATGGTTCACTCGAAGGCATTCTGAATTGGGGACTATGTTTTAAGGAAAGTCCTGGGCAGCGCAGTGAAACTATTAGACGGCAAGCTAGGTCCCAACTGGGAAGGACCCTTTAAAGTAACCAGAGACGACCTGCAGGGCGCCTATCACTTGGAAATGATGGAAGGCAGAGAAATACCACGAGCATGGAACACAGCTAATCTCAAGAGATTCTATTTTTAGATCTTTCTATTGTATTCTTTTATTATACAAGTGCATTTCCCTTATTATTAATGAAAATTATTTAATTGGTTACACTCTGATTAGTAACAACTGCATTTATCGCACATCTTTTCCAAGTAACAAGCACATTGATCACTATACTATACCAGGGGAATACCCCTCCTCAGGTGATCGTCATGAAACACGAAGAACCTCTTAGCATTGCCCCAGGCAATATATGAAGCCCTACAGTGGATCCTTAGGCAATACGACCAAGTTTTATACCGGTCATCAAAAGTCCTTTGATTGAATAAAATCCTGATTGGATGGAACATCCAACCTCAGGTGTGTCCTCGCCAATTGCCCCACTTAGGCCTAAGGGAGTGTGACGACACAACCTAAAAGGTAAAGTGATGCACAATGGTATCTCGATATTATACTGGACTGGGAGGACACTGGCATGACAAAACAAACTTAGAAGATTATAAAGCAGTAAGAATATGAAGAATATGATGCACACGTTTAGTCGGCAAGATTTCCCAAAACACAAACTTTTCATTAATTAATCATATTTACAACAATGGTGATACATGTTTATTCGACGAGCTGGCAAAAATTTCAATTGGGGTGAGGCCTCTGAGTGAGATAATCAGCCACTCGAGCTCTTTGTCCGTCATCAGGATCAGGAGCTAATTCTTCCTCAACCTCATTCGCATCCGACTCCAATAACTGCCGAGGGATGGCATCGATGGGGATCCATCGATCATCCCTCCGGAAGGGGTTAGGCATCAGGGTAGAGAGAGAAATCTCATGGCGATACCAGAGCATCGAATTCCTCGGGACCTGCAGCTCCTTCAAAGCACTAAGCCACCACCTGACAAAGGAAAGCTCTTCGAACTTTGACAACCTCGTTGGAGCATCTGACCAACCCTGGTCGTAGCCATCAGCCCACACTTGTCGAGGACCTTTTTTGAACAGGTGCCGCAGCCGAGTAACGTCCCTTTGAAGCCCAGCAGCAATTACATATGCTCACTGAACATCACCATGGAGTTCTTCCATTTCCCTATCTCGAAGTTCTTCTGCTTCCCTGTTTCTGCTCCTGGTGCTCCTACCAGCTCGCGAAACGGGTGGGCGAGTGGAACCTCGTGACACAGGAGGAGTAACATTATGACCAGCTCTAGTTCGCGATGATGAGGAACCTTGCAATACTTCTGGAACAGTGCTCGGCGCATTCTCCCTAAGTTGTAAGACTTCTCTCCTCAGGTCCTCATTCTCCTGCTGAAGAACCTCCCCAACTTGGTTGATCTCGGAGGCCTCTAATAGTTTTGTTCTCAGCGCATTGACCTCCTCTTGTACTGAAGCACCAACGTCCTTCATCTCCTGGAACCTGTCCTTCAGCTTGGCCACAGTTCAGATTGCTCCTTATACTTCTGATTCCTAGATCTGAGGGATTTGTAAAGTTTAACGAAGGCTCGCCGAACTTCGGGACTCGCGTTGGGACCAAGGGTCTTGCCCAATTGGGAAGTAGCAGGAATGTAATCATCCACATCAACTAACTACAAGCGAGAGAAAGATAAAGGAGAGAAAGAGATAAATTAGTGCGAGCAGAAAATGAAGCCTTTTCATTAATAAAGGATTGGAGTTACATCGAACAGTAAAGAAAAAATTTACAGATAGAAAAAACTAGAAGTACAGTGCAATCCTAGTAGATAAATAGTTGACAAGCTCAGGTGGCCCAGAGGTCGATGGACCCTTCCCCTTGTCAACATCAGCCGGAGCACCGCCCTCAGCAGGGGTAATCTCTGTCCGCACAACCATAGAAACGTCAACAGGGGTCGTTTGAGGAACATGATCAACGCCTTCAACAACTGGGCCAGGAACTTCATCCACGGTTAGCTTCGGACCTTGGTCATGCTCGTCAAACAAGGGAGAATCGATGTCGACGCCATCAGCCAAAAGGGCCTTGTTCCAGCCTTTTTTAAAGTTCAGACGACTAATATAGCCTATCTGAACTTTAGCATCCTCATATGCTGCAGCCCAACCGGAATTATACGAGTCCTCCTTGGACGTAACAGCCTCAGACTCCTTCTTCTTCAGTTCTTCGGAGAGCACCCTGTTCTCCTCCACGATAGTAAGTTTCCTCGAGGAAATCAGGTCGTAGGCCTGTCTCAGCTCCTTCAGACCATCGACTGCCGCGTCCTTCTCCTTGTTGGCAGTGGCAAGAGCCAAGTCGGATGAAATCCGAGCAGCGTCAACCGCTTTAAAATTAGCCTCGAGCTCTTTACCCTTCAGCTTCAGGGCAGAGTTCTCTTGCTCCATCTCGCTATTTCTCTTCACCAGCTCATCACGTGAACGATACAGCACGGCGAAGTCAGTAACAAACTATAGAAAAAAGAAGGCATTAGAAGAGGAAAATGAGAGAATTCAGAACAACATAGGAGAAAAGGGAAAAAGCTTACCAGAGCAAGCCTTTGACTAGCCTGAAGGGCCAATTTCTCCGACCTTACCTCCCTTTGGTGATCAGTCGGGACGACAGCTCTCTCAAGCACAGCTGGGGCCAAATGGGGAGAAATTGCCACAGAGGCCCCCTCGGGCAGCGCAGACACCGGGACTAAGGCCTGCCCGACCTTCGTCCTCACTTCTGCCCTCCTTCTGTCCTCCTCCTTCTCACTCTCTTTATTTTTCCTCTCCTCTGCCCTCCTCCTCTCCTCCATCTTCTTCTTCTCTTCTTCATTTTCTTTCTCTCTCTCTCTCTCCCTCATCTGCTCCTCTTCCTTCCTCTTTCTCTCCTTCTATTGGGCAGAGGACTGGGAACCAGTAGCCACAGCCCCAGAATTAGATTTTTGCTTCTTCGACATTTGTGCAAGAAGCATGTGGTCCTCATCGTCATCATCCCTGATCAAGTTCTTCCTTGGAGGAACCATATCCTCGCTCGAACTGCTGGAAGTGCTCGACGATCCTCGAGCTTCAGAAACCTCCCTACGATTAGAGGAAGTGCTACTGCTAGAGCTCTCTCCCCCCAAATCACTTACAGCTCCTACAATGTCACTCTCAGAGCTGCTCTCTTCCTCGTCCAACTGGATAGGACCTGCAGCAGTCTCTTTGAATAAATCAAACTCTGGGATACTATCCACAGGCCTTTCTATGAAGCTGGAGCCAACGTTCTTGTACTCGAGAAGAAAGGCAGCAGACCTGGGATGCTCGCTGTCACCCAAAGGCTCCCTGATACTCCAAGCCTTAACCAGTTCCGAGATACGAACCTCGCTGAGAGAAGGCTCCAAGTTCTTTGACCTCGCTGTGGAAGAAAAAGCAAAGAGGAGTTAGAAAGATCACAAATCAACAAAAGTCGAAACAACAGTACAACGTCTACCTATGTATTCCTCCCCATAAAAGGGAACAGAGAACCTCTCAGACCTCGACCCTTCAAATTGGGGAGAAAACTGCCAATTTCTAACAAGGAAACCTTCTTGCCAGTAGTCCTTATGGGAATCAGGTAGATTTATTACCAATACCCTGTCAGGGCTCCTAGCTTTGAGGTAAAGGACACCAAAGCTAGTTCGAGAAAAGGAGTAGCAAAAACAGACCTCGGCGATCCCTAACCTAGTGTCATATAATTGATTTATCCTATGTACGCCATTTACTATTTTCCACACATTGGGCGAGCATTGTGTAGGAACTATATTAAAATAGCCAAAAAAATGCAAAAATAAATCATTAGGAGGAAAAGTGAGTCCCCCCTGGGAAAGCAACAAGGCATGGATCCAGTGGGCATCATCTATATCTCTAATGTTTCTAGGAGGGGAGGCACAACACTCAATATCTACCCACTCAGGGATGTTGTAAAACTTCCTAAATTCAGAGATTAACCTATTTCCAATCTTCGCCATTAGAAAACCCTAGAAAAGCTACAAACTCAAAGAGAAAGTACAAAGAAAAGGCACAGGAAACTTACAAAATAGAAGATCGATTCAAGTGATGAAGAAGCACAAGCCCAAACAACTAAGACACGATGAGAATGGAGATTGAGAGAAGAAGGTACGAAGTGCTAGAGCTCACAGAGAATGAAAGAATTCTGGAAAGACTGAAGCGACGGTGGAAAAGTGGCTATTCCAACAAACCTTTAAATTCTGCTAATCATAGTACACAAGAAACGAAGCGGGTGCCGCCAAAATCAACTTCACAACTTTCGAAGAATTGCAAAAGAGCCATTATGGCTAATCATTTAAATTTATTGAGCCCATAAACATGGCCTAACAAACTTAGGGGCAATTGTGGGTACCCAGAATTAGGCCCATGGGCCTGGACGAGTAGCCCATCTTTGGCTGCCCAAAGTCCAGGTCCCCCGCCTCTTATTCTGAATATGATCCGGTCTCTTCCCACGTTCCCATTAAGGGAGGTTATAGGGAGAGATGGAAGACGTGGGGGAACCCATCACCCCCACTTACCTAAATGTACATGTATATATAAAAAACCCTAGGTCCGGGGCAAAGGACAAGTTGTATTCTCTGTAATCACTCCTCGGAGTATATATAAATAACACCGACTGCACCACCGTGGACGTAGGCACATCTTTCCTGAACCACGTACATCCTTTGTTGTGTGATTGTCTTTTTACGTTCCTTATTCTTACTTGGTAATTGTCTCTTTTATATTTATTTGTGTTGCATAATAATTGTCACCAAACCACTAATCTCAATTTCTTTAAATTAAATACAACCAAAAGTCTCTCGAAAGAATAGAAATCGCCAATGCTCTATACATCAAAATAAATACAAATTTTCTCATCTAGTATTCTCCAATACTCTTCCCAAAAATAACTATGCTTAAATCATCCCATTTGGTCTATAGCGCTCATATCCACGCTAACCTGCCAACTAAAAGAAAATATGGGAAGTACACAATACGATAAGAAAGGTGCTCAAGAAATATTAGTGGTGAATAAAATGTAACAACACGAGTATGAATATTAAAATCAAATGCGAATGTAATAAGCATTTTATCAATATAATTTCTCAACAACACATTAACCGGAGTCACCAGGCCTCACCATACCGCGCCATACTTTATCAAGTAGTCGGAATAGAAATCTTGATGGGTGCCCAACATCAGTGTCATATTAAAATCTCATGACAAAATTCCCAACAAATAATAATACCACATGAATCAAAATTAGATTCTAACAATAATTTTCAGATTTCTAAAAGAATTTAGCAATTCAAATATTAGTTCAATAATCACTTGAAATCAAAGGGAATAAGACTCGCGAGATTAAGGAGCATATTGTATAAAATCCTACCTTAAACCACCAAAAAGGAATCAACATAAATCTGCCCAGAATTCAACAATAATCAACCCTCAAAGATCCACAAATTCATCTTCAAGTTCTCCCTCAAAACAACCCCAAGAACACACCTCCAAACTAAGGTTGAATGCATAAATTAAAGGGGATAAGGTATATATAAAAAGGAGAGGAATATACAATATGTATGCTGCAAAAATATTATGCCAAAATTTTCTTCAAAAATGGTCAAAAAGGGTTGCCCACCATCCCTTTAAATAAGGCAACAAAATGATTAAAGTTTAGAAAAAAAGAAGTCCGTTCGAACAAAAAAATAGCCTAAATTGAGTCTAAATGATGTTTTTTGGAAATGTTAAAGAAGGGAAAGTTACTCAAAATTAAATTTAGAGTCGATATGGTGATTTTCAAAATTTTCTTAGCACTTTCATTTTTTTGAATAAAATAATAATATTTTATTTATTTATTCATTTTTTGACTTTTGACCCCAAGACACTCTTAGCCCTATCTTTAGCATCCAATAAATATGGTAAAATTATTTTTAACCCCAATAAAACGTCCACTTTTATTTAAAAATATCCATTTAAAAATTCGGATTGTTACATACTTCCCCACTAATAAGAAATTTCGTCCTCGAAATTCGCCGAAAGCCTAGCTCTAAAAAAAACCCAGCCAACAATCTCCAAAAATAATCTAGTCACCAAAAAATTCAATACCTCACATCTAATCTAGATGCCTAACCCGAAACAATCATATAAAATTCTATCTCTAATTATGCGCCACAAAAACGCAACAGACCCAAAACCCAAGACCCAAGGGTGATCTTATACCTAAGTTCTGATACTATTCTGTAACACCTCGCCCGCCTGGGGAGAGCGGAGCGGAGAGGAGCTATCGATAAAATTAACCAAATCCACAAGTAACAAGGTATAGAGCATCTAAAAATCTCACAATATAAGAGAAACCACTAATCTCAATTTCTTCAAATTAAATACAACCAAAAGTCTCTCGAAAGAATATAAATCGCCAATGCTCTATACATCATACAAATTTTCTCATCTAGCATTCTCCAATATTCTTCCTAAATATAACCACGCTTAAATCATCCCATTTGGTCCATAACGCTCATATCCACGCTAACCTGCCAACTAAAAGAAAATATGGGGAAGTACACAATACGACAAGAAAGATGCTCAATAAATATTAGCTGTGAATAAAACGTAACAACACGAGTGTGAATATTCAAATCAAATGCGAATGTAATAAGCATTTTATCAATATAATTTCTCAACAACACATTAACCGGAGTCATTAAGCCTCACCATACCACGCCATACTTTATCAAGTAGCCAGAATAGGAATCTTGGCGGGTGCCCAACATCAGTGTCATATTAAAATCTCATGACAACATGCCCAACAAATAATAATACCACATGAATCAAAATCATATTTCAATAATAATTTCTAGATTTCCAAAAGAATTTAGCAATTCAAATATGAGTTCAATAATCACATGAAATCAAAGGGAATAAGACTCGCGAGATTAAGGAGCATATTGAGTAAAATTCCATACCTTAAACCACCAAAAAGGAACCAACATAAATCTTCCCAAAACTCAACAATAATCAATCCTCAAAGATCTACAAATTCATCTTCAAGTTCTCGCTCAAAATAACCCCAAGAACACACCTCCAAACTGAGGTTGAATGCATAAATTAAATGGGCTAAGGTATATATAAAAAGGAGAGGAATATACAATATGTATGCTGCCAAAATATTGTGCTGAAAGTTGCTTAAAAAATGATCAAAAAGGGTTGCCCGCGATCTCTTTAAATAAGGAAACAAAATGATTAAAGTTTAGAAAAAAAGAAGTCTGTTCGAACCGAAAAATGGCCTAAATTGGGTCTAAAATATATTTTTTGTAAATGTTGAAGAAGGGAAAGTTGCTCAAAATTAAATTTTGAGTTGATATGATGATTTTCAGAATTTTCTAAGCACTTTTATTTTTTTGAATAAAATAATCATATTTTATTTATTTATTCATTTTTTGACTTTTGACCCCATGGCGCTCTTAGGACTATTTTTAACATCCAATATATATGGTCAAATTATTTTTTTACCCTAATAAAACGTCCACTTTTATTTAAAAATACCCATTTAAAAATCCGGGTTGTTACAGTTGCCTCCATGCTCTTGCGCTTTCTCTCTGAAAACCTTGTAAAATTCTTTAGTTCCTCTTGCATAGGATTTGAGAACTCCTTATCCTAATTAGTGTCTATATGATAAATTTTTATTTTTGGCTGATGGTAGTAATAATAAGGAAAATTTGATGCCCTACGGGATAACATTAATTGGTCAACTATGAATAATTTTTGAGGGGAAATATCACAGTGTTGAATCTTTAGTATATAGTCTCCATGGATTTGGATTTTTTCAAGATTGATTGAAGGATTGGATTTGTTTCTTGGTTTAGAGATTTCTTGGGGATAATTTTTGGAGTTTAGGTTCTCTGGGTTTTGAGGTGATGGAGTGTTTGAGGTAATATTGACAAAAGGAACATTTAAGGACAATAATTAGTCTTAGTTATTGGGAATTTTGAGTTTGGAGGGTATAGTTTGTTAGGCTTGTACATGGCATCTACAACTTCGCAGTTCTTTGTAGGTTTAGGTTCCTTAATCACTGGATAGTTTGTAGGTTTATTTAGAGGGTTAGTAACTTTCTTCTTGTCTAAAGTTATTTCTCCCTTTCTTTGCTTCAAGATGATGCATAATTCCTCCACATGGCACTTCTAAATACAGTGCATATAATGTTTTGGTAGATTTTCATATAAAACCTCCTATCAAAATCCACTGTCACTAATACCTGTCCACACCCTTGTTGGTTTTTCTTTGATAAGGTCTAAGTCAATACCAACTTTTGATAAACTTGGACTAAATTTGTGACACAGTTGAAGCATCCAGTTTTAAAGATTTCCCTATTAGTTGATCAATCGAAAAAGGAGAGGACTTAGTAAAGATATGGATGGGTAAGTTAGGTAAGTTAACCCAGGAAGGCACTATTAAACTTTTTTCATCCATTCTCCATTGAGGAGACCGCTTAGATGTTCTCATTGGAAATCTTCCAAAAAATCAATGATCTTTTTTCCATAATCTTATAAAATCCTCCTCATAACTCAGCCTTATTAGCACAGGTGCATGATTATATAAGGTTGAATCTCATCCATTGCTAGTCTCCCATGAGAAAACTTTCCCACTGTCAAACACTTAAATGGTTTTGATAGTAATTCAATGTCTTCTAGAGAAAAAAGAACGGTTAGTTCTCTTTTGAATAGGGAAGGAGATTTGAGATCAAGTTCTTTTGAAGGCTTGTTTGAAACAACACTTGCAAAGTATTAAGACCAAACATTGTTAGGATCGAGTGGTTTAGGGTTCATGGGTAAGTCATACATTTGAGAGACCATGCAAACCCTAATTAGGGTTAGATTTATGAGAGAAAGATAAAGAAAGAAATACACTATTATACGTTTCTGATTATACAAATTATAATAACATTTCATAATACTTTTATCAGGTAAGAATATCGCTATATTTCGCCTTAAGTACTATATAGTATAAGTATTGCCTAAACTCTAATCATGTGCATATTATAAATTAATTAGGAAAACCAAATATAATCTTTTTTTTACAGTAAATGGAATTGTACTCAATACTTCTATAGGAAGTGAGTTTTTGAAATGATATTAGTTCCAAGGGAGGCATAACCCCTTATCAAGATGGTGATTAAGGCCTTAGAACAATCACCAAAAACTATAAATACAAGTCTCAAGTTAGCACATTCAATATATAAAAATCCCTGTATTAAATGTGTTCTAACAACATAAATGCTATAATAAAACAATCAATGAGGGGGATCCCACAGTTGACTTGGTTGGAGTAGGAACAAGAACCTTCAGTGCAATAAAGACAAGGTAGTAACCTTAAACACAAATGGATGCTAAATGATGGCATTAATGGAGTAAATAAGTTTGGTCACACAATAAATGTTCTCACAACAAACTCTCTTGTCTAGGAGTATTTTAACAGTAGTTATGCGCTAGAAAAGTGCGATCCCAAAATAGTATAGCTTTGGGGGTATTTATAGGAGAGCAAGATCATTCGAGTGACCTTCCTATATTAAATGCATCTAATGTCAATAGTCCTACCCATTTAATGCCGAAGATATTTCATTAAATGAGCTAGATATGATATTTTGGCGGGAACACTATTTGGACTCTTAGAGTTTTGATAACATTAATTAGGACATGATGTATCAACTATGGACTTACCATCCTAGGAATATTTTCATTCGAGTGATATTTTATTGAGATGCTGAATGTTAGACATGCTGACGTCAAAGAGTTGGTAAGTAGTAACCTGTAGAGGATGTGCTGTCACGTCACTCAAAAAGGTAGTTCATCTAATTGAAGGTTGCTCGACTGATGATTGCTCGAGAAACTTGTGATCTGTATGTAAAATCTAAAGTTAAATTTTGGACAACTATTTAGGACTAGGGACCTTTGAGTGGGTTACCAGATATGGTATCTCGAGGGACTACTGAGTTATGTTGTGTATAAACCAAGGTTTTTCCTAAGTACCCTAAAGGGGTTGGTCTCTTCCAACGTTACCTTGCGCCCAATCCTCCAATTCAAAATCCCTGCGAGATACCTAAAATGAGGTTGTTTTATTGAGCATGTAATCTCTCCCTTGCCCTACCAGACAGGGTCCCTCGAGGGTAGCGAGAAACCTCACAGCATTACAAAGTGAACTTTATATTTATAAAGAAAGTTAAATACAAGTACATTAAAGTTCCCAAACAGTTTGTGTTTTCTAAGTTTGTCAACTGGGCTTGATCTTTGTGGGATATCTTTAGAAACTTCAGTCTTGTGTGAATGACCATCTTTACAGGAAACCTTTTGGGAAACTTCAGTTTTATACGACTGAGCATCCTTGGTCTTTCGTGTGAAGTTTTGGAGTTGCTTAATCAACTTTAAGCCTTGACCTCCCTCTACATTTGCCTTCTTAGAGATATTTGTTTATTTAAAGAAATATCTGTACGAAAAAAATGAATCCACATCATATATCGATTAACCTGCGTACATACATTATTTATGCAGAATTGTCAAAATAAATCGGGATTAACATTGTCTTGTATACGGGATACTTTAAAACTCTCCTATTAGGATGATATTGTGCCTCAAATGAGTGATGTTTCTTAATCTTTTAACTTAGGGAACTATAATGTTTTGCAATAAAATTTCCCCCCAAACAATTTATTTGCCCAAGTGCATAAGGGCTAGAAGTTCGTCAAAACGTCTTTTCAATTTCCCCCAAATTTCATAATTGCTGCGTTGCTTTGTTTTAAATGCAACTGACATCCGTTTCCTCAACTGTACACGCATCATGGTCCGCATGTGTAACTCACATGAGGTACATGAGTTGGCAAAACTTTCCTTGTGATGATTATATTTCACCACGCGCGTGTTTACATACCAGAGACGTCTTTTTTCAAAATAAGATGTCCTTTATAAAAGGGTTTCTTCTCATACCCATCTTTTTTTTAACCTTTTGGGTTTTGATAGAAGTGTTTATTTTAATAATAAGAGAAAACAGTAATCCTTTGTTTCCCAAGTTACCCAAATCTTCTTCTTTACCTCTTTTCTCTTTGAGCTTTATATTCACTTGATACGACACCTGTTGTTAAGAGGACCCCTTCCGTTATCGATGCCGCCACTAGGGAAAATTTGTTTGAGATTGTTGACCGCCGTCTTCAATGGGAAAAAATACCACCGTGCACTCTATTTTGGCAATGTAGACAAATTCTGGGAGTTTGTGAATGTGTTTCCTAGTTCCCTCGTTTCTAAGGGGGAAGATTTAAATCTCCTTGTGGGTGAAGATGATGTGATTGAAAATTATGCGTACCTATCTGTTTCTACTGTTACCAAGTTCAGAATTGAGCGGGGAGACTATCCTTTTTCTAATTTGGAATTTGAATCGGTCGATTGGTCATGTGAAGGTCTGGGCATTTGGACAGATTATATCCATGGAGAAAATGCTGTAAAGTTACTGATTGTTAGATGGTCATGCACCAAGTGGCATGGTAACTTGACTCTGGACAAAATAAGAACACCTTGAGGACGGTGGTTTCTCGTTGGATATATCAGACTCATACTTTCATTGCTGCTTGGGGTGAGTTCACGATTACCTTGGAGGATGTATGTGAGCTCGTTGGCCTAGAAGCTACTGATACTAACACTTATTTTGAGGAAGCCCTCTTGAAGGAGGAAGCTGCTAATCGTAGGGAGATAAAAGGTGTAATCAAGAAATATATAAAGACTTACAACAAGTGTACTTGTTCGGAAATTATCAAGTACTTCTATTACAAGGAAGATAGAGAAAGTGTCCTTGCTTGCGAGCAAGAAAAGAAGGATCCAAAGGGAAAACATATGCATGAGATTCCCCCTATTGGAGAAGGATATGGGAGTAAAGTTGAGCTTGCTGGGTATATCTGGATTATCCTATCGAGGATCTACCTGTCTAGGAAACCTTGTGATTTCTCGAGGAGGGATCTTATCCATCTTGCTGTTCAACTTGCATATGGGGTGAATTCCCCCTAGATGCCATTACCCTTGGTTCGCTTTATACTTGGCTTGACAGGGTACATACTAGTTTTGTCCAATTTCTTAGAAAATTTGATGTATCAAACTATGCGAATCACATTCTTCTCACAACATTCATATATTCTAGGTTCCCCGACTATGCCCTAATTGACTTACTTCCCACCTCTCATGAAATCAAGGTTCCCCAAATTCTTTCTTGGAACCATAAGCAGTCTAGGAAATCTTTTCATTCATTGACAATGTTAAACGTTTTAATTTTTTTCCTTATTCTGTTACTGACCAGTTTTTCACCAATGCTTTCTTTGAGGATATTTCTCGACCAATCCAGGTCGTCAAGCAATCGTTTGCCCTTAATTTCCCTTCTTCCAACATTCTTTTAGTTTTTAATCCCTTCTACATTCTTTCATGCACTGAATGGTCTAACTATAATACATTCCACTCACCCCATAAAGTATCCATGCAGTTTGGTTTTGATCAGAGTGTGCCCCTTCTTAACCATAATACTATTGAGAGACGTTCCAACATTTCCAAAGCGTGTGGGTATTTCATCATCGAGACAGTATCCGTTATTTCAGGCTAATTATAAGCTAAACTTGTTATCACCGCAAAATGTGCTCGAGGTAGTAGGTATGCCGAATATCTTAATGTATTCTGACCTAATACACTTGGTCTTTTTCTCAAAGTTATTGAGCGAGAACCCATTTATCCTACCATTGAATATTTTCCCCCTTTTGAGTTGGGATTACAGACCTGTTCTATTAATCAAGCCCAGTTTCCTCGAAGTGATACTAACAACACCATGCCCAAGGAACTCCCTCATTTGGCACCACCAAATGAAGCCATTCTAAAAAAAATAAAGGGGTTTACAATTCCTAGTAGGCTGAGGAGGCTGTAGATCCACCTGCTACGTCTCGAGCTGTTGTTAAAGAGGAAACCCCCCTTTGACATCTCGAGTGATGCTGTGGCTAATGCAAAAAAAGAACTCCCAATAAGAAAAAAAGTTGTAATGTCTAGCCCTTTGCAAGCGTCTTAATCCTAATCTTCTACTGACTCAAAGTGAGTTGATTATTACACAGAGCTGCTTGACAGTTTTCTAAGACAAATTGATTAAGGATTTGCAGATGCACGGGGTATTTTGTCCCAACAGATGGCAGATATAGGTATCTCTTTTACTCCCCCTACTCCTATTACTGATCGAAAGATGGCTGTATCCAGCCCCAAGGTTCAACTTTTTCTTGACAATATCGAAGATGAGTTTCTGCTCGAAGAGGTTGAAGAAGTTGAAGAGGAGTAATGAGAGGATGAGGATTCCCTTTTAGTTAGGCCATCGAGAAGGTTGCGTAGGATGTACTCCACATAGAATCCTGATTTATTCCTATAGATTACAAAATTCTTGATGACTATAGTGATGATCCGGACATAATAGGTCAAAAATGAAACCCAGTGCCTGAGACCCTTCTTCCTAGCACTCTCCCAGTGGTGATCATCATTCGTCATCCCCTATTCGTGAGGAGAATATTCCCTCGATCTTAGAGCCCAGTCCTTCTCTAGTTGTTATTCCTCAGGATACAATTGGTTGAGGTAGGATAAACAACAACTACTGGTCCAACGAATATAGTGAGTGTGCCTTATTCCTTGATGTCTTCTTTCTGTTTTGTCTCTCTTACCTGTTCACTATTCTGGGGTGCCTCTTGGGCTTCACTTCGTGGAACTGGATGAGAAACCTTTGTACAATCGTTCTATAAAGTGCCAAGGTCATGTTCTTGAGAGCATACTAGCTATTCACTTACTGTACCCCCGGATGGAATCCTCTTTTATTATGAGCCCGTGGATACCTCTACATAAAGCTTCCAACAATCCCAACACTAAAGCCTCATACTCAACTTCGTTATTTGAACATATAAAGTCTAAATTAAAGGATAGTGAAACCTCTTCCTCCCCTTGGCGTAGAATCACTCTTATCCCTCCCGTGCCTTCGACCTAAGTGCCATCAAACTGCATGATCCATTCTTCTAGGCTCGCCTTGCGGTAGTTGACCTGAAGATCATCTCCTGAAGGCTCCTCAATAGGTGGCTCGAACATCCATAAAGGGAATATGGTTAATAGATTTGCATAAGCTTAACTTTTGATCACTCGAGGAACTATACCCTTAAGATCGTACTCCGAAAGAATTAGGAACAATCGAGCAACCCTACCTATTAACACACTTTTAGTAAGTAAAAACTGTATGGGGTCACATTTAATAATGCTGTGAACTGTGAAAGATAACATGTAATTCCTAAGATTTTTTGCAATAAATACCAGAGCTAAGTAATGCCTCTCAATGCTTGTATATCTAGTCTTAGGCCCATGTATAATTCAGCTTAGGTAATACACAGGTTTCTCCATGCCCTCCACTTCTTGAGCTAATAATGCCCCTATTGATCTTTTAGTGGACATGAGGTAGAGATGCAAAAGAATGCATGCTCGAGAGGGAAGCATCATTTGTGAGGATGTTAACATCTTCTTTAACTGGTCCAGAGCTACCTCATGTGGCTTATCCCATATGAACTTTGCCTTTGCTCGTAGAAGCTCCATCAGTAGATAAGTGACTTCAGCCATCCTAGGCAAGAGCCTCCTTAAGTAAGAAACTTTCCCCAAAAAACTCTTCTACTCTTTCACTGTTTTGGGCCTCTGTATATTGAGGATACCTTTTTTCTTGTCTAGATCCATCTGTACCCCTTAACTGTTCATCACAAATCTTAGGAATTTTCCATTGGTTACCCCAAATTCACACTTAAAGGGTTCATCTTCAATTTATACTTTTTGTACCTTGTGAACACTCTCCTCAGATCTGCCAAATGGGCAACCTCCATCTTGGACTTTATCACCAGATCATCAATGTAAAACTCTATAATCTTGTGAAAACGATTATGGAATATGGCCATCATGGTCCTCTGATAGGTAGCACTTACGTTCTTTAGTCCCAAAGGCATAACCATGTATATGAAGTTACCTAATGGGGTGCAAAAGGCTGTCTTCTCGGCATCTTTCAGATCCATCTTGATCTGGTTTTACCCTACATAGCCATCTATGAAGTTGTACATCTCGTGTCCTGCCATTACATCTACTAGCCTATCAATAAAAGGTAAGGGGAACTCATCTTTTGAACATGCTCGATTCAAATCTTTGAAGTCCACATAAATCCAAATTTGGTTCTTATCTTTCTTCCCTACTGGCATAATACTAGACAACTAAATGGGATGTTGGATAGGAATAATGAAACCGATAGTGAGCAACCTCTTGACCTCTTCATTTATTTTTAAGTCAGCTCTAGTTTATACGTCCAGTGGCCTTTTTCATCGGTATTGCTGACAGTATAACCTTCAACCTATGGAAACTCACATATTGATCTACTCTTAGCATTTTAGTATACTTCCACGTGAACACGTCTTTGAGCTCTCTCATGAGCTCCATTAGAGCCCCTTTGGCAGCTTCATCAAGGTCTTTCGAGGCAAACATTGGTCTAGGACCATCACCTTCATCAGCTAGGTCTATTTGCTATAATTCTTGAATTTGGGATCTTGGTCTATCCCTTTGTGACACCCCGACTAATTAAATACCGGGTATCTACTCCTTTATTAAATTAATACAAAATGTCAAGTTGGTCCAGTTAATAGCATCACTGTCGAAAACATTTTAATGATTACTAACCACCTAGTATTTAAAAATGAGTTGTCAAATTTTAAGTTAACTCTGATTAACATGCAATAAAAGGAATAATGATAGAACAACATAATCCATTCACCATAACGAAGCAATATAATAACCAACAAAATAATGAGAAGTCCGGAGGAAAAATCCTCACAACAATCCCACAACCGAAAATAATATGACAAGTCTGAATCCTGAATTAATTACATGCCCGAAGTCTGAAAATCTGAAATAAATGAAATGTCTCTAAAAGAAATGGGCGACATGCCCTACAACTGATAAATGCTGAATATAGAGTCAAGATAGATGAAGCGTCTACAAGCAAAGTCCTGTAACTTCCACAAACAGTTACAGCTCGTCACCTGAATGAGGATCCTAAGCATGGTGTCCTTATGGCTGGGCACCTAAAATGGTTTTTACAAAAATAGATTTGAAAGAAAATGGGTCAGAGCCCGAAAGTGGAAATCATTTTAAAAACAGCAAGTGTTTTAATAACATTAAAACATTAAATGTAAAATACATGTTAGGACGTGCACTCACATGAAATTCTCACCTCTCGACTACATGTGCACTCCTAACGTACCGTACCCATCTAAATAACATACATATCTAACCAAACCGTAATACGTTCTGCCCCTTACTACTCTATTCTCATATTACATTCTAGCGTTATCAATTAAATAGAGGGCTTTACATACACTCGGATGCTCAATTAGTAATACAATTCACTATCGGTTAACTCGTTATGTTTTCTCAAAACATTACCATAAGTATATTCACAATACCAACATGAAAGTTCCCATTAATTAAGTGTATATTATTCACGTCATAAATATACAATACAAGCACCCCGAGACTAAGTTGCGGTGCTCACATACTCAGCTATCCATCCCGGTACATCACGTACATAAGGATCATGCATTTCGAATCTCTCAGGAATCGTTCTCAGATAACAACAATCACAAATAATGGAGGCGAACACAGTCACATCACATGGGTCACGCACATACCTACGCTCCCACGATCAGCAGACTTATTAACATCCCAATAAGTCCTTCTCTGACCTATGTTCATTGAGGTACCAATCTAAATCCGGGCAACACAAGAATTAGAGGGCCCTAAGCGAACGTAAACCTCCCGTGATAGCAAGTATGGTAGGTATGTCATACACAAAATCATATACATGTACAAAGTAAGCACACATCTTAGTAATCACCATAATTTATTTGTGGTACACTTATTATTCTCGTACCGACATATAATGCTACACAATTTTTATATGTTCCCGGTTAATATAATTATTTAGGTCGTCATTAGTTCTCGCATCGTAATAGACACTCACGTCCTAATTCATAATTTCCCTTTGGTTCAAACTAAACTTCTAGGTTTTACTCGTCATTATATCCCCAATATATCAATTAATCATCAAGGAAGTGTTGTCTCTTCATATAAACAAGGTTACGGGACACGCGAAATCAAAACAGGCTAAAAAGCCTAAACTGTCAACTCGTTAGAAGTCTCGTTCGAACGAGAGTTCGTTCGAACTAAGTGGGCCTTCTAACGAGATCTCGTTCGAACGAAAGTCATTGAACGAACATCCCTCTCGTTAGAAGTCAAACTGTCAACTCGTTAGAAGCTCGTTCGAACGACCTGGGCAGGTCTTCTAACTAGAGGCCAGTTTCGAGCCCAGATTTTCCCTATATCGTTTTTCCAACTTTTCTTCACCTCTAATCTCATCTAAACCTCAATCCAACAATCTTTCATGGGTTCTAATCATTCCTAAGCATACTTAGGTCATATACTAACGTATTTTGTGGGATTAATTCATCCTAAATCTCATCCACATATCAAATCTCTACATCTTTTTCCCCAATCTCAAGAACATGAACCCTAGAAATTAAATTCATCCATAGACATAAATAAATCCTTTTTTATGGTATAGAAGATGTATTTTTCTCAGACTAATCATCCTAACATTGTTCTACATGCAATCTCCTCATAAAATTGTAAATCTCTACATCCAATTCAATGGGTTTTTATCATTCTCCAAGAGTAATGAAATTTTATAAATTTCCAACGCATGGAAGAAGCATTCTTTGCAAAATATGTAATTAAACCACTTGCCTTATGTGTATCTCTGATTTTGATGTCGAATTGCTGAAGTGTTCTCTCTCTCTCTGCAGAATTCTCCTCTCTTCTCTCTCTCTACAAGTCTTCTTCTCCAAAGTGACAATGGTGGCTAGGGTTTGTCTTAGGAACTCTTTTGGAACTAATTTCAATAACCTCCGTAGCCCCTTAGGTTATTAGTGGGTTTAGCGGGTAATTGCCAAATCAGATATTAATTCCTAATTTTCGTGGGTTTTAATTCCCAAAAATCCAAAATTACCAAACTACCCTTAGACGTTGCCGGTATGGCCTAAAAATACCCCGGGACCCAAACTAAACCCCCGGCTAGTGTTTTCTGACTATTTTGACCCTTCCGAACGCGTTGGCGCACTCAAAACGACCATACGGTTAATAGAAATAAAATTCACTTTTATAATAAAAATAATTATATTCCTGACGCGACTGTCACACGCGTCTCAACAAAATTCCAAATTGCCGTATTTCAATCTCACGACAAATTTCATAATTCAACATTCATATATAGCCATATATACTCATTAAAATCAAATACCAACTCTCATCTCGCTAGTATTTTAATCCGGATTAATTTCCAATTAATACACATTTAATTCAATTAATCCCATAAATAAATATCACCAAAAATACGGGTGAAATACGGGGTATTACACCCTTATGCATTCTGGTTCTTCCTCGATATCCTCCATGAATTACTGGATGTTAGAGTTATCGATCACCAAGCACTAGCCTAACTGTACCCTAAAAAATATTTATAAACTAGGCCAGCCTCATCATCCAGGCCTTCGGCTGCCCCTTCACACCTTCAGAGTTTGTAGATAATCTTGCCATTAGCCAAAACCACTCTTTTGAACTAGCAGTATATTCCTCCTGGCGGGGTATTTCTCGTGCATTTTCTTCTATCTCTCTCGATGAGAATCTTCTCAGCACACTTTTCTACTGGACTTGATGTTCGATTGGATCAATTCGAGGCGTCATTCGATCACGAAGCTGTCTAGACAGGCTGGGAGGCCTAACTACCTCACGCACCCTCTCTTTATCCTTGCAAGCCATGACCGGGCGAGATGATGCTCTCACCTTTTCCTTATTGCTAGGGATTTTGATTCCTCTTATATACCGAGAGAGTATAGTGGATTTTGTAGCCAAATCTATATAGAATGTTGCATCCACCAGGTGAGTTTCCTCCTTTGCGAAAGGCTTCTTAGATGCTTGAATGACTATCTCCTTCCCTTTACCATTTGACTTTGCACACTAGTGATATATGGAAGGTACAAAACCATGATTATGCATCCATTACCTCCCTACGAGAAACTAGTAGGATGACTTATAATCCATGAGATGGAATTTAATGTGAAAAGTGATATTCCCCATCGTGATCCCCATATTTATATAGCCAGTCGACTTGGAAGATTGGTTATCATATCCTACGATTGATAATGGACTTTGCACAATCCTTGTCTAAAAAATATTGCAGGCATATAATGACCCCATAAGCATATTGTTGATAGAGGCTCCCCGTCCACCAAGACACAATTAAAGCTATACACGTTCACACTCGTTGTCACATAGAGTGACCTATTATGGGGGTATCGTACCCATCGATCTGCCTCCGAAAACGTAACCTCCGAAAGAAATTTCTTCACTATCTTGGCCATTGGCGGCTTCCATCTTAGGTTTGGGGCCATATTTTTCTTGGTAATTTCTAAGATTGCTCGAGTAACCTTTTATCGAGAGTCCTTCGGTAGTCGTACTTGGTTGAAGAACCAACTAAACTTCTGTGATCGTGCTACCGCAACGCATTCTACCCACGGGTCAGCTTGTTCTTCGTCTATCTCATAGACTTCTTCCACGTCTCTATATGTTTATTCATCATATGCTATTACCATATTTACTCCTCCTAGGGAGCAAGCGTTCAGATGCCTTCTTAAACAAGACATTTAGGACAAACATTCCTCTAAGGAATCCTCAAAATCTTCCTTATGGAACCTATTCTCCATCATTAACCATTCTGCCTCCTCATCAAAGGCACTAGCCATGTTTGCTTCATGTGCTGACAAAGGATTATTGTTTATGTTAGCTGGCTGCAACTGAATAAATCCTTTCTTGATATGTCTGTCTATTATTTTGTAGAGTGTAAAACACTTGCTCTCTGGGTGTCCCACTCTATTATGTACCACGCAATACTTTGTATCTTATCTATCTTCTCTCATTAGAGGTGTTGAGTCAGCAACAATGGGACATCACATGTTCTCTCAGATCATGAGATCATGGGTATCAATAGCCTGTTCCATTGAGAAAGGTAACTCCTAGGGGTCATCTTTGTCAAACTTCCTCTTGTTTCGTCTTCCTCTTTAATCACGATTTACCCCTTATTGCTTTCCAACTTCGTCACTGACATAGTTCACATGAGGAGCTAGCCCCCTCCCTGAGATACTCGACTGCTTAAATAATAAATTTGTCAAGGCTGGTGATGGTGTTGGCAGTGGCTTCACAACCAGGGAAATGTTCATTACGGATTTGAAAAATGAGGCAAAAATACCCTCCCGAGTTTCATTTATCAGATGGCATATATATTCAGGAAACAAGACCTCTGCGCAAACCTACAAAACTTATCCTATCATGTCTTCTCTCTCACGTCTGGAGAGTGCTCGTGGAACCTCTTGATATACGTCACCACATCCTCGTCGGACTTCTATTTCTCTCGAGCTAGTTACGTAAGGATGAATTTGTCTTTTACCAAGAATAATTTCTGTACAAACTAAACATAAAGATCTTCCCAAGTGGCCACACTTCCTGGAGCCAAATGGGAATACCATGTGTAATCCTTCTCGATTAGAGATTTAGAAAACTCTATCAACCTTAGCTTCTTGTTGTTATAGTGGGCCCCAAGATTCTCCACAAACCTTTTAATATGCTCCTTGGGATTCCCCCTTTTCTTGTATACTTTTCAAAGATAGGGGGAATTTACCCCATCGAGTAGGGTTCGTTATTGTACTCCTCTAGTTACGAAGTGTGAAAATTATCATATACTGAAGAAGCTTCTTGTCTGACCTTGGAGGCCACCATCATTTTCAAGAGCTCCTTTTTTATTTCCTCCATCGTAGGTAGAGTTGAGCTTTGCTATGTTGGATTCATCATCACTGGGTTTGCCATTAGTGGTGTGATCGACGTGCCACTGACTGGAGACGTAGCTAAAACTAAAGTTGGCACAGTGGTGCTGTGCGTTCCCCTTCTTGCATCAAAGGGAGCGTTCAGCGGTGGTGTTGGCATAGCAGCACTATTGGTTGTCGTCTGAGCCATTCCCCTGCTGGTAGGATTACGAATGAACTTGGCCCCAATATAACCCCTAACACTGCCTGAGTTTCTAGAGTCTTGATGAACTTAGTGAACATGCTCATTAGCCCTGCCATCTTGGCAGGACCTGCATCGATCATCCCACTAACGGTGGGTATAGCAGTCTCCTTTCACTTGGCTCGCTCTCTGTCTGGCAAGATGGTGATATCCTCCTCTTTCTCATGTTGTATAACATCGAAATCAATGTTCTTCTCCACACTATGGTTAGCCATACCTAAAAAGAGATACCTCCCCAACAGAGTCGCCAAATGAAGGAAACGAGTTCTTGAAATGATATTAATGTCAAGGGAGGCGTAACCCCTTATCAAGATGGTGATTAAGGACTCAGAACAATCACCAACAATAATAAATACAAGTCTCAAGTTAGCACATTAAATATATAAAAACTCCTATATTAAATGTGTTCTTATAACATAAATGCTACAATAAAATAATCAATGAGGGGGATCCCACATTTGACTTGGTTGGAGGGAGTAGGAGCAAACACCTTTAGTGCAATAAAGGCAAGGCAGTAACCTTACACACAAATGGATGCTAAATGATGGCGTTAATGGAGTAAATGAGATTAGTCACACAATAAATGTTATCACAACAAACTCTCTTGTCTAGGAGTATTTTGGCAGCAGTTCTGGGCTAGAAAAGTGCGATCCCGAAATAGTATAACTTTGGGGGTATTTATAGGAGAGATAGATTATTCAAGTGAAATTCCTCTATTAAATGGGTCTGACCCCTTTTAATGTCAACAATCCTGCTCATTTAATACTGAAGATATTACATAAAATGAGCTAGATATGGTATTTTGGCGGGAACACAGTTTGGAATCTCAGAGTTGTGATAACATTAATTAGGACGCGATGTGTTAGATATGGACTTACCATACTTGGAATATTTTTACTCACATGATATTTTATCGAGATGCTAAATGTTAGACATACTGACGTCTAGAGGATGTGCTGTCACGTCACCAAAAAATGTAGTTCATCGAATTAAAGGCTGATCGACTGATGATTGCCCGAGAAACTTATGATCTATATATAAATACCAAGGGTAACTTTTTGGACAACTGTTTAGGCTGGGGAACTTTGAGTGGGTTCCCAGAGATGGAATCTCGAGGAACTACTGAGTTATGTTGTGTATAAACCAATGTAACCTAAAGGGGTTGGTCTCTTCAAATGTTACCTTACACCCAATCCTCTAAATCAAATCCCTACGAGATACCCAAAATGAGGTTATTTGATAGAACATGTAAGATCTCCCATGCCCTGCCAGACATGGTCCCTCAAAGGTACCGAGCAACCTCATAGCATTACAAAGTGAATTTTATATTTACAAAGAAATATAAATACAAGTACATCGAAGTTCTTATTATAGGTTATGTTTTCCAAGTTTGTTGACTGGGCCTGATCTTTGTAGGAGATCCTTCGAGCAACTTTAGTCTTGTGTGAATGAGCATCTTTACAGGAAACCTTTTGAGTAGCTTCAGTGTCGTGTGAGTGACCATCCTTGATCTTTCCTATGAAATGTTGGCATTTCTTAATCAACTTTAAGCCTGAACCAATATGTTATTAAAATTATCACTTCGAACATTTAAATCGATATATGCTTTTATTTGATTAAATCTCCCATGAATTCAAATAAAGGAATTTAACAAATCATTGGAATATAATGCCAAACTTGTAAATCATATCATGAAATTGATATAATCTAATATGTAAACGAACATGAACAAATACGAAATCAAGAAATATGACATTAACCTAGAGATTTACATAAGGTTGTAATTGGCATATTTTAAAGTGATATTGTTGCTTGGATTGTCGGGTTACGTATATTAGCTTGTATTCATAAGTAGATTATATATAGTTATTTTTATCTAAGTATGGGAATATAGTGTTTGTTACATTTTCTAATTGGTTATTTCCTAGGCATAGGACTACAAAATTTTTGTGGCTTTGGGTATGTCCTAAGTATAGAACGAGGAAATAGGTATCTAGGCTTAGGATTAGGGATGGATGGGTTGTGATGCTCGAGTGTTTTGGGGGCAATAGATAATTGATGAGAATATGGTTAATACCTTATATATGATAGGGATTAGAGATGGATGATTTTATTGTGTCATTGTTGTGCATGGTGTACGTTAGCTGGTTACATTGTATATTAGGGACCTACATTGGCTAGATATTTTGATGAGATTTATGCTGGCGTTACATTATGTGCAAGGTCTACGTTGGCTAGATACCATAATATGTGCAGGACCTAGTCTAACTGGTTATGGTAATGGTTTTATATGTGCATTATTGTATGTGAGGGGTTATTGGTTGGTTGTCTACTATAGTATGTGTGGGACATAGAATAACCGACTATGGTGACATAATTTTTGGTGGAGATAAATCAGAGTATGTGCAGGGTGACATTTCGAGTTGTTTGGATATAGTGATGTAGTGGTTAATATTGATATGATGATACGAATGTCTCACCATGGTATGTGCAGAGTCGCATATGAGACTATATAGCTATAGTAGTGTAGCAATGAAATAACTAATATTGAAAATATAAATAATGTTGATCAAACATGGAAGTGGAAAGTGGGAAAGCATATTTAGTTACTCTTTATTTAATTACTTATTCTTATTTAAGATATTTTATTGCGATATTTATTCATCTAGCACTTATGAGTGGGTTAACCCTATTTAAGAAGCATAGTTGGAATTATTGTAGTGGAATAACATTTCAGGTTAGGTTGCTAAGTGGTGCATGGTTTTTAGGAGTAGCGAGAGTACAACTGAAGTTTATTTTGTGCTTTAAATTGATTTCCTTTTCGTTATTTATTTATGAGATAGTGATTTGGATTTGGTGGATCCTTAGACTTTATATTTGTTTATGATTTTAATTCAAAGACTTCATTGATGTCATTATTGGAGTTTTATTATTATGGAGTTATATTACGGTAATAAATTTGATTATGGTGGATGGATGATTTATTCTTTTGTTATCTCATTTCATATCTTTTTGGAATTTTTTTTAAATGTATCATATTTTTATCACATTCTAAGAATGGTATTTTAATTATAATGATCGACATATATTGGCATAGGTACTTGATATTACCGATGATCAAATATGCTAGTTGTTATAGCTGGTATTAAAGCATAGTTTTAGGTCTCGAGGGTTATAGGTTCATTGTATTATTTCGCCTGCCGATATTTGATACACTTTGTTAATTTGTAATAGTTAGGATTTTAGTTTGTTGTGCGTTTTGTTCCCGTATTTCAAAATGGATAAGATTAGGAGATGATGAGCTAGGGGAGCTAGTTCGGTTACTAGTTCAGCAGGTCAAGCGATATAGGGAGAATTTATTTTGGGAGTTGAGGAGTTAGTGACTATTATTTAGGAGGTCACTGGGGTCGAGATTGGGTAGATAGAGGGTAGAATCTCAAGGGTCTCAAATGTTGAGAGTGCTCACATCAGCCTCAAATAAGGCAAGGTCAAATTTCAGCAAGGGTAGTCCTCCCAATTTTTCAAGAGGATCTGAACCAACAGTGGGTCGCCAGTGGAGGAGAGATATGGAGAGGCACCTGAGGATAGTGGACTACAATGAGTTGCAAGAGAAGATGTTTTCTACCTTCAATCTAATGGGTTATGATTTGGAGTGGTAGGAGAGTGTGACCACCCCTAAGGATATGGATCATTTGTCTTGGATTTCATGGTGAAGTTCAATGAGAAGTACTTTCCTTATGCGATTAGGAACTCGAGAAGAGAGAAATTTTCTTACATTGGAGCAGGGTTTGAGGACCATTACTGAGTATGAATAGGAGTTCACCAACTTGGCTATGTTCACACCGGAGGAGGTGAACAGGAAGAAGAAAATGACTTGGTTTATTAAGCAGGTTGTGATGGAAAATCTGGCATATAACACTTATTCTTAGGTGGTGGATGCCGTACCGATGCTTTGGTATGAGCGAGTGAATTACCTGAAGAAGTTTGGAACGAGGAACGAGTCGAGTGGTCTGGATTGGAATACAGTGCTATGAGTGAGCATCAGGGTCGGAATGACCAACAAGGGAAATAAACGTGGAAGAAGACTCGAGTGAATCCTGCAGGTTCCTTGAGGAAAGGACAGGTAAAACATCAAAGAGAACGTGTGTCGGGTATATAATTAGGGCCTTTTAGAGGTTATTTTTGTTCATATGAAGTGAAAGGACATCGATTTATGAGGTGTCCTAAGACTCAGGGCCACCAGGGCTAAGGACTCCTAGCATCGGGAGCACATGGTGCTATTGCACCACCTACATCGGAGGTGGGGCAACTTCAGGAGGAGCCTAGACATGACTAGTGGGGTTAGTAAAATATTTTCATATATATATATACTATGTGCTAATTATGGTGTGTGTGCACGTGGGATTGGGAATATGGGTGCCGCCGTCATGTTATACTATGTTGAGCCTATACTATTGGTACATATTATGATTCTATGATTATGCTTTATCGAATCCTGCTGTATTAGGGAGAAGACTGTAATACCTCGTAATTTTGGGTACTTAAATAAATTTATTTGGTTAATTAATTAAAATTTTTTTTGATGTTAGAGTTTGAATTAAATGAGAAAAGACTTAATTCAACCGAATAAGGTGACTTTGGATCTAATTAAATGAATAAATTTGGGATTTTAATTAATCATCTAATATTTGGGTGGAAATCCTAGGGGCTTTTTAGTCAAATTTGACTTATTTGGACTCCAAATTAGGTTTTAAAAGAGGTTAATCATGTGTAGAATTGCAAGATTATGTAGAGTTGTAATTGGGTTGGACTTTTAAATATAGAAATTAGGTAAAATTCAAGAAATAAGGAGAAGAAGAGTTGGACATGATTATGATCCACGACTGCGGGTATTCGTAGCTACGATCGCAGATTAAAACCTACGTTGTGGTGGTAAAAGGGTACTATTGCGACCCTTAGGCGTGCGACCCACTCGCAGCCTGGGTTGTGAGTTAACTTGTTTTAATTTCTATATATGTAAATTGTTGGACGCAATTATTCATTATTTCACAAAGTTTTCTCAAACAGAGAGTTCCAAAAACCTATTCTCTCACCGTTAAACCTCTATTAAAACAATTTTAAACCTAAAATTGAAGGCATTTTACTTGGAATTTGAATAAGATCAAAAAAGAACTTTCAAATATTTTTGGAGGAGGAACAAATTCCTTAAATTATATTTTTCAGGGTATTTTTAAGGAAATTTTTATTGTCTAAAAATGGAGTGGGTCCAAAGTCATAATCCCAAATAAAACAAACATAATCAAGCAAGACAAACACATAACAAATAGTTTTTTTAAGAGGTTCAGCTATGAGAAAAGCCTACGTCCACTATTTTTAGTGTTTTTGATGGTTACAATAGCTCAGGGTTAAGGAGGTTTGCGCCTGATTAAATCATCCCTTTAAGCTAAAGAAGATCATGTATTTATATCGGTTGGGAACCCAAGAGATGGAATGCTTTTATATATTCAGGAATTTACATTTGTATACAATAAATAAGACTGTTAATATTCACAGGTGCGTGTATAATGACAGTTAGCGATTACACACTATTGGATTTTTCTATTCTTGATGGTTCGTGTTCTTGAGGTTGTGTGACAGCCCGCCTAATAAAGTACCGGGTGATTAGTCCTATATCAAATTAAACAAGAATCTCATACAGATCATCCTTAGCATCATTGTCAATTTTGTTTTAAAACTTACTAACCACCTAGTATTTAAAAAGCTGATGTTAAAATTAAATCTTTTTATCAATTAAGGCATACATATAGAGTCAAATCATCTCATTAAATAACTAAAACAAAGTCTTGCCGAATGAACCATCGGCTAAATCCAAAACCAAACCAAACTAACTGAGAGTAATAAATCCCATACAATCTGAAAAGAAACTAAATAAAACTGTGAGCGACATGATCGAGATAAAACTGATATGAATCCCTATACTAGGAATAGAAAAATAGATGCATCTATCCAAATCCTCCAACATCCACATATGCTGCAGCTGCGAATCCCTGGAATGAAGTCACACCTAGAGTTCCTGTGGAAGGACACCTAAAAGATTTTTAAAATAGTTGATAACAAGGGTTAGAACCCAAAACGTTTTGAAAATATTTAGCAAGTGATTAAATTGAATTAATTTAAAATGCATGAATGCTCTTTATATTTACACCAGTGTCACACTCCCTTGAGGATAGACTCACTCCTCAACTAATGTGCACACTTAACACTTTCTTTATATTCTCCCTAGTCATCTGCCCCGCAACTCGATAATTGATATAACTCCTTTCAACCACCCTACTGAAACCCGAGGATGCTAAAGATATGACTCATATGTTGTTAATCATATTAACTTAGTTAATAATTTCCCCTTTTTGAATCCATATAACATTCACACCCGTTAAAGAAGTAATACAATTCACTTCATGTATTTAATTACTCGTATATAAATATTTATCCCATTTTATATGTAAAACCATATTACATCTTTCACACATATGTTGTATATATAATAGCCCATCCTCCCGAGTAATAACTGTAAGGACACAAATTTTCAATGAGTCCTCTGTAGTGTTGGATCAATTCCGGACAAAAATGTTTGTGTCATAGGATAGTATTCAAGTGTATCCATCCAAGCCTATGACACATTAGTTGAAGACGTAGCGGCCAAGAGTATAAAGCTTCATCAAATGCCGAGTTTAGTGTGCCTCGTTTCTACGTCAACAATATTATTCCATGCTCCTAAGGTATGAATGAAATATATATATATATATATATATATATATATATATATATATATATATATATATATATATATATATATATATATATAGAGAGAGAGAGAGAGAGAGAGAGAGAGAGAGAGAGAGAGAGAGAGAGAGAGAGGAGCTTGGACATTTATTGGGTGTATTTTATAAAATAGTTTTAACGACTTTGTTTTACTCGAAAAAATATTTTTTAGAACTTTCCATAAAAAGTTTTGGGCTTAAAAATTAATATTTTATTTTTCTGACACGTCGTTCGAACCACACTGGAATCTCGTTCGAACGAGATTGCCAGGTCGTTCGAATGAGATTTCGGACGAACTTCATTTTTCCTTTCTGGAACCTCGTAGTAAAGTCGTTCGAACGAAATTTGTCGGGAACAGTTATTTTGGGCATTTTTGACAGTTTTCCTACTTTTCCCACTTCTTTTCCCCACTATCTTTTTACAGAACTACTTAGTACGGAAACCAACTCTTTTGAACCAACTTTTTCATATTATTCCATCTCTTAGAGAGAGTTTTGAGAGTTCAATTTTCAAGAAAAAGTTCATGTTTTGAGTATCCATTTTTTAACAAAAAAAATTCATTAAACACTCTTGTTTTCACCCATAGTTTGTTTATTCCAAGTTTCAATATATATATACCATTGATTGGAGTGTTTGGCACCGGTTTATCTATATACCTTGAAGAAGAGAAGTTTGGGTTTACTTCTACATCCCTCAAAGAAGTAGTCTCCTGTTTTGCTGCGGTATTCTCACATGGTGAAAGGGAATATGTGTGGTTGAAGGTGTACCTGAAGTCTCATTGGTGAAGTTCAAGGTTACGGTGGAGCTTCGGGGTTGTCGACTAGGCGGAGGAGTTTATAAGAAGACGCGTCAAGGATTGAAAGGGGTCGAGTCGAGAAAGTAAGTCATCTGTCTTGTAATTATAAAACCATACTTAGTGGACTTAAGGCTAGGGCCATCCGAGGTTTTTTCCCGTTGTGGGTTTTTCCTCATACATCGCGGCGTAGTGGTTTATTTGTTTATTTTATCTTGCTATATCACCTAGATGCATGCTTAGGGCTAAAAGATAAAATTGGTTTAAATCTCTACTCTTGTTTAATTTGGTGCTAATTAATATTTTGGGTAAAATTAATATTAATTTAATTCAAGTCATCATTTTATTTGTTAAAATCGGTTTGGCCTAATTTGCAAAAATGAATAAATTTTGTTAGAAAAATTTCTAGGACTTGAGTTAAAACAAATTTGGTTTAAGTGAAATTAAAATATGTGTGGATTTAATCTTATTTCACTTGGTTTAATTTTAATTTGAAAGAACTTAAAATTTGGTGTTTGTGTGTGTTTAATTGAACCATCTCGCTTCCGCATATATAAAAAGAAAATTATCTTTTGTGGTAAAGATTATAAAATTGGGGGCCTCGTTTTCCAACAGGTGGTATCAGAGCATTGATTGAGAAAATCTCTCCTTTTCAAATTGGTATCAGAGCTGGAGCGCTAATTTATCGCGTCAAAGATCCGTTTTTCAACTTCTATAATTTTTTGCTCCTTGTATTTTTAGGTGGGTCATTTTTTTTACTCACTCTCAATTTTTTTTCTATATCTCGATGGGACGTCTTAATGATAATTTCTCCTTTTCTAATGATAATAAAGTTTTTGCTATTCGAGAGGAATTTAATGAACTGAATAAGTTTAATGAAAAATTAAGAGAATTAAATTTGAGATTTGTAAAAAGAATTAAATTTCTTGAAAATGAAAACTCTTGTTTTAAAGATAAAGTTGAGTTTTTGCAAACCTCCCTATCTCAAAAAGATATTTTTCGTGAAAAGCTCATGGACATAAATTACAATTTTAATATTTTATAAAAGTCCAAGAAAGAGAGTGATTGTCGAGAAAAGACTCATAGGGACATGTCTGCTCACATTGAGGGGGAGCGTGATAACCTTCTAGGAGTAATTAAAAATTTAAAGAAGGAGTCCCATAAATTTGAGGAGTCTAATTTATTACTTGAGTCCGGAGTTTTAAAAATAAAAAATGATTTGCTTGACTCGAATAGTACTTGTAATGGTTCTAGCACATCTTGTTCAAATACTTCCGTTGTTAAAGCTAAGACCATTATTTATTTTAGAGGGTCAACTTCATGCAAGGACTTTAGAAAATGTCACACCTTAGGTATCATTCCTCGTGTTTTCACATGCTTGCGTTGTGGTAGGAAAGGTCACCTTATGTCATTTAGTTTTGATATTAAAAGAAGTCCTAGGAAGTCTATGTCTAGCATTTCATTAGTTTCCAAATCCCATCATTTTAAATATACATCTATATGTGTTAGGAAATCATTTTTAGACGCGCTAGATATTAGATTTGTTGATTCTCATTTGCTTTCACATGAAGCCTCCCTTGCTAAATTAAAGGTTGAATGTGTTAGTTTTGTTTGCATATTCTATCTTTTTGTGCTTCATATTATATATCATTGCTACGTGTATGCATGTTTAGTCATTTTCTAGTCATTGCTTTATTTCATATCTCATGCTAGAAATCATGATTTATTCATCTTTTGTATTATATTTCTTTTAGTTTGCATTAAATGAAAGATACAAAAAGATTTTTGTTTATCATTTATGTTTTACCCTTTTCGTAATTTATGCTTAATGAAAAATACAAATGATTTTTGTGTGTCTTTTGAGTAAATATTTTTGTTGTTTGTTTTAAAAATTTCAAAAACTCAAAAAGATTTTTATTTTTGTGTGCATTTTAGTTTGACACACTTTATGTGGCATATACTTGTGTTAGAATCCCTTCTTTTTCTCTTCCATGTGGCTAGAACTTTTTGTTTAGATTGTCAATCCTTATTATGTTCTTTACCATGATTACATGGAGTAGTTGAATTTTTTGTTGATTTAAATGGATTCTATTTTTATATGCCTCTATTCATACATGCACGAGCTCTTTTGAAATTTAATCGTCACATGTTATATTTGAGCTTTGTGAGGTGTTCTCCTACCAATCTTGTCATTTACATACTTGTGATCTAGGAGGACTAGTGCATGTCAAAATTCATTGCACGTGAGATTTGTGAGAAATAAAAATATTATATATAAATGTGCACGGGGAAGGGCTCCGAAAGGATTTATTATCCTTTGCGAATAGTAAGCCATCGTTTGCTTGGACCTAAAAGAAATACGTGGTCTACAGGCCTAAAAATAAAATATGGCACTAAAAAGAAAAATAATTGCCAAGGCCTATGTTTAGTTGATATATTCATTCAAAAATTATATGCTTATTGAGGGAGATTGGATGGTATATCAACGGTTTGCACAATGTACATTTATCCTAGTTGTACTTTCAATGTCATGACTCTACTGGTTTGTAGAATCATCAAAACTCAAGGCTTGTATGCATTGTGTATGTTTGTTCATTGAGTTCAATTTATATTGTCACATGAGGTTATATTCAAATGTGATGAAGTTTACAATCAAATGAAAACTCTGTGAATATGTTTTAAGTGTTTGGGTCTAAATCTAATTATTACTAGTTCACACCCGTACACTTTCGTTTTCATATGACACATTTTTGACATACGAGTGTGGAAGACTCATATTATATTTTGTGTGTGTCATTTTGGTGTTTATATCTATATATGTGTACTTGAGTCTATTACGTATATATTATGTATACATATATTTGATATTTTTATTTATTTGTCTTTGCCTTGCTTTCTAGTCCGTCTAAGATTCTACTTCATGATTGGTATCCATCTTGTTGCATCCTTTGTTGATATCACATGCTTAATACTTTATGTATCATATTGGTATCATTTTCTTGCATCTTAGTTGGTATCCGTTATTATTTGTTGGATTAGTTATGCCTTTGTTGCTTATATACTTTCATGCTCTTATCACTCTATGCATTGTGTTTAAATTAGTTTACATCCTTTGTCCATTCCTGAACAAAAAGGGGGATAATGATAGGGGGAGAAATGGTATCTAATCCTATTATAATCGTATCTTAGTTTGGGAGATTTAACTTAGGGGGAGAGCGCTCTCTTCTTAGGTTGATCATAGTTGATAAAGGGAAAAATTAATTTAGGGGGAGTATTTATCTTAATTGCATTTAATATTCTCGATATTCCCTATGCGTTTGATAGTATGCTTAGTGTGCAGGAATTCTTCAAAATGGAAACTTTCATCGTTGACAAAGGTATTGATCCTTGGGTTGTTTTGAGTCAAGCTATTACATTTTTAATTTTGGGTGGGATATTTTGTAGTTTAGTAGAGCTTGATGACCCTTTAGGATTTTTATTTGTTTTTTTGTCTCGGAATAGCCAAAGGGGGAGATTTGTAAGGACACAAATTTCCAATTGATTCCTCTGTAGTTTTGGCTCAATTCAGGACAAAAAATATTTGTGTCATAGGATAGTATTCAAGTGTATCGATCCAAGCCTATGACACGTTAGTTGAAGACGTAGCGGCCAAGAGTATAAAGCTTCATCAAATGCCGAGTTTAATGTGTCTGGTTTCTACGTCAACAACATTGTTCCATGCTCCTAAGGTATGAATGCAATTTATATATATATATATATTGGACATTTATTGGGTGTATTTTATAAAGTTTTTATAAAATAGTGTTAACGACTTTGTTTTAGAAAATATTTTTTAGAACTTTCCATAAAAAATTTTGGGATTAAAAATTAATATTTTATTTTTCTGACACGTCGTTCGAACCACACTGGAATCTCGTTCGAACGAGATTGCCAGGTCGTTCGAACGAGATTTTTGACGAACTTAATTTTTTCTTTCTGGTACCGTTAGTAAATTCGTTCGAACAAAAAGTCGTTCGAACGAAATTTGGCGGGAACAGTTATTTTGGGAGTTTTTGACAGTTTTCCACTTCTTTTCCCCACTATCTTTTTACAGATCTACTTAGTGCAGAAACCAACTCTTTTGAACCAACTTTTTCATATTATTCCATTTCCTACAGAGAGTTTTGAGAGTTCAATTTTCAAGAAAAAGTTCATGTTTTGAGTGTCTATTTTTCAGGAAAAAAATTCATTAAACATATATATATATATATATATATATATATATATATATATATATATATATATATATATATATATATATATATATATATATATCATTTCTTGGAGTGTTTGGCACCGGTTTTCTCTATCTCTTGAAGAAGAGAAGTTTGGGTTTACTTCTACATCCCTCAAAGAAGAAGTCTCTTATTTTGCTGCGGCATTGATCATACGCAAATATTGCGTATGCCATCCGTCGAGCCTATGCATTTTAGCCCCTTCGGATGCCTTAATCTCTATATTTAAGCCCATTAACCAGACAACCTCGGTTTATATTGTGCACATGATATATGAGGTATAATTGGACTTTTATAGGTATTTAGGTACTAAGAATGGAGTTCGGACGCATTCCGCTCAAGTTTCGTACGCATTTGCACGTTCAAGGGCAATTCGGTCAATTCACAGTTTGGGCACCTGGACCGAAATCTCATGGAAATTGTATCCCTCCTCGCAAGCTTCGCGTGGCCATGAACGGTGCGCGATTCGGATCCTTAACGAAGAAGTTACGACACTTTTCGCGGAAGAGAAAAATATTGAAACCAAAAGAGGGGAGAAGAGAAGGAGAAAAGAATGCAGTAGGGTGCCTTGGTTCTGCCCTGCTTGATCGATCGATCGATCAATCCTTCAAATTTTTTTGCCATAATTTTAGTCATCGATCGATCGACTAAAGGGGTCGATCGATCGATCCCCTATTTTTTGCAAATATTTTCCTTTCTTTTCTTTTATTCCAACTTACTCTATAACCCAATTTTGTTGTAGTATCAGATATACTTAGTTTTAGAAGACATTTTAGGTTAGGGTTTGTTTTGGAGAGCTCCTCTTCTTCTTTTCTTGGGATGACATCCATTTAGTGTGTGTAAGTTGAACTTTCCATCTCATTTACCATTAATATAGTTTTGTTCTTCATTTTCCTTGCTTTGTAAATTAGTTTCCATGCTTTGTAGTTAGTTTAATTGCTTTATTTTTTGATTTCCTAGTTTAATTGGTTGAATTTAGTTTAATTCATGTATTTCCCCTAGATAAATAGGGTCGGGATTTCGTTCCGCCATTAACGAGTCCCGAGCTCCAAAAATTAGGTTCTGTGCAAAATTGCGTTTAATTGAACCCGCGCGTATTAAAGTTGGATTATTATGCGTTTAACTTTCTTTGTCATGCAATGTTAGTGTTTAAAGCGATAATTCGATTAAATGTTTATTCTCGCAACTTTGGCTTACATTCCTTATTGTGTGAAGTTTATGTTTAATTGATAATGCTCGATTAAATTGCTCTCGAGCCGGAATTCTGATTAGTAGTTGTTTCGACCCGTATGGTTGGATGATATCCCGATCCTCGCTTTACTTTATTTATACTTAACTTCTCTTTTCTTTTATCTACTAGCATACATTACCCTTTTACACGTTTATTCCTGAATTAATAATCCATTACGATCTATCGAACATTCTCTGTGGATTCGATACCTGACTTACTGCTATATTTGTATCGCAAGTGTAGTCGTAACTTAGGTTTGTTTTGTATTAACTCGGTGAAACTAAAACAACGATTGTGCACTTACACGCGCACACATTTCACGCGCTTAATCAGGCATTCTCACATGGTGAAAGGGACCATGAGTGGTTGGCGGTGTACCTAAAGTCTCATTGGTGAAGTCCAAGGTTCCAGTGGAGTTCCGGGGTTATCGACTAGGCGGAGGTGTTTACAAGAAGACAAGTCAAGGCTTGAAAGGGGTTGAGTCGAGGAAGTAAGTCATCTGTCTTGTAATTGTAAAACCATACTTTGTGGACTTAAGGATAGGGCCGTCCGAGGTTTTTTCCCGTTGTGGGTTTTTCCTCGTACATCGCGGCGTAGTGGTTTATTTGTTTATTTTATCTTGCTATATCACCTAGATGCATGCTTAGGGCTAAAAGATAAAATTCGTTTAAATCTCTACTCTTGTTTAATTTGGTGCTAATTAATATTTTGGGTAAAATTGATATTAATTTAATTCAAGTCATCATTAAATTTGTTAAAATCGATTTGGCCTAATTTGCAAAAATGAATTAATTTTGTTAGGCAAATTTCTAGGACTTGAGTTAAAACAAATTTGGTTTAAGTGAAATTAAAATATGTGTGGATTTAATCTTATTTCACTTGGTTTAATTTTAATTTGAAAGAAATTAAAATTTGGTGTTTATGTGTGTTTAATTGAACCATCTCGCTTCCGCATATATAAAAAGGAAATTATCTTTTTTGGTAAAGATTATAAAATTGGGGGCCTCGTGTTCCAACAAGTGGTATCAGAGCATTGATTGAGAAAATCTCTCCTTTTCAATAACTCACTGGATGTATTCTCTAAAGTTCTATCAACCCATGCTACTTAGTCCCACCTGGAGTTTCGATACAACTATGGTCTGCCGAATTGGAATGTAAATAATAAACGTAATGAAGGCGGTCATATTCCCCCGGGTATGAGGACATCATATCAATGCCCACCTCTGAAATTGGACGCTATAACCTGGGGATATACTCTCCCTACTCCTCAAGCTAGGAGAATCACCCACATCGCGCAACCTCTCTTGATAGCACTAGAGTATATAATTTAAATAAATATCTAGTCACTGATATTTATAAACACACACACACACACACACAATATATATATATATATAAAATTTAAATCCCGGCTTTACCGTGCACAAAAATTCGTAGCACTAGTCGATATTTTCCCTGGGTCTATAGTTTGACTCTAATTTAATTATTTTGCTCATTAATTAATTTATTAACTTCCCGAGTCTATGGTTCGACTCTAATTCAATTAATTTACTCATTTATTAATTTATTAACTTCCCGAGTCTATGGTTCGACTCTAATTTAGTTAATGTACTCATTAATCAATTTATTGCCTTAGTGTCAGTCAACCAATATACCAGGACTCGCTCAATTGACCCGTATCTTAATATTACCCGAGTCTATATCCCGACTCCAAATTAATCTACTTCTCTCAATAATTAATTTAATACCCTGGCTTCACTCAACCAATATACCCAGACTCTCTCACTTGGCCCATATCTTAATATCCGGAATTAAATTCCCAAATTCCCTTTTTATAAGTTTGACACACACTTATTAATTAATTGTAACCTTCATGTTTATCTCACTCTTTAATTACTAAAAAGGAAACATATACTGTTTGTCCATTAAGTCTCCAAACCAACCCAAGTAAAAAATTATCCTACTTTACGAAGTTTATCATCCTCAAATTTCATCAATTACCTAATCACTAAAGCAGCAAAAAGTGGCCGGATTATCCATCTTGCTCGAACGAGATTACAATGTCATTCAAACGACTTGTGATGTCGTTTGAACGACCAACACATTCGTTGGAACCCTATACCAGGTCGTTCAAACGACCTTGGTGATTTTCTCCCTCTCCCTCTCCCTTTCTTCTTCTTTAATTCGATGCTGTAACTAAATTGAAACCTAGAAATTTCCTACTGTAAACCCTTATTTCATAATTCCAACTCAACCACTTTCAGTTCTAAATTTATACATAATAAACAGCCTAAATACGAATTTAAGGATGATTTCTCCCAATATCTTTACAAGTCGTACATCTATCCAAACTAAATTATAAATTCATTAGCAACACAATATGAATTTATAAGTCCTTAATAGTCCCAACTTTGATTTGAAACATCCACAAATTTAAAACCCGATTTGTATGTCACTCCCAACCCAAAATCATTAGTTTAATACCTACCATGATATGAATTGAAAACTATAATTAATTTAAAAGAAAGTTTAACTACTTGCCTTATGATTCGTAGTGTCTGATAAATCTTTTGGTGTAGAGATTTGGTTTATTGAAGAACACCTCCCTTGTCCTTCCTTTTAGCTCCCAAGAGTCCTCCCTTATTGCTCATCTACTTTCTCAGATTTCTCCCAATTGTGTTATGGCTGCCCACAACTCTTAAACTTAGGTTTTTATCTGCAAATCTCGTTTTTAGTCATATGGGCCTAATTAAAATGACTCAAATACTCCCGTATGGGCCCGGTTATGCCCAAATATACCCCGTGACTCATTTACTACCCTCGGGTACACTTTTTTGACTAACTCGGTCCATCTGGACTCAACCGCGCACTCATAATTGACATCCGAATTAATTTATAAAAATGCTTATCTCATACCTAAATTAGTTTGTTACACGTTTTGACGTAAATAAATTGTTACTATTCACTTAGTAATTTGATTTCATAAATATTAACCATTTACTCTCCGATTATTATTTATATAAATATTACCATAATTAATTCACTTACATTATGACACGCAATTAATTTAAAATTAATCGAATTAATTAAATATTTAAATGTACAGAAATACGGGGTGTTATAGGTTGGTCGGCCTATTGTCCGACCAAGTATCTCTAGAGCCAACTAAGACAATAAAAACTGCAGGGATAGCCATATAGGAGGAGAGGTGCCCAATCCTTATTGGTCCATGTAGATGAATAATTTTTACATACAATAGCAATAATATCATTACTTTCCTCGTTAACTACTACTTGTTCAAAACATCGCCTAAACCCTAATCATATGTATTATGTAAATTGATTAAGATCATAATAATGGAAAATGGAAACCTAATTAATTTTTTACACATTAAATGGAATTGTACACAATACTTATAATATTGCCTGCTTTTAGGAATTGGGCTATGTTGAAATTGGAATAAATTACATAATAACTTTATCATTGAATACGAAAACATGCTATTGCTTATGAAATTGATAAATTACGGACATTACTTATAAAGTTGAATATGTTGTTAATATTGTTATTTCACATAAATTGATACATGTTTTAAGTTGATAAATCTCCCATGAATTTGAATAATGAAATTTAAAAACTGGTTGGAATATAATGTTGAACCTGTAAATCATACCACTGAATTGATATAATATAATATGCAAATGAACATGGACAAATACAAAATAATGAAATATGACATTGGCTTAGATATTTAAGTAAGGTTGTAATTAACATATTATAAAATGATAGTGTCGCTTGGATTAAAGTGTTATGTATGTTAGCTTGTTTTCGTAAATAGATTATATACGATGTTGTTATCTAAGTATGAGATTAAAGAGTTTATTACTTTTTCTAGTTATTTATGGCATTGAATATATCCTAGGTATGGGACTAGGAAATACATATGGTTTTTTGTAATCTCTAGGTATGGGACTAGGGATGGATAGGTTGTGATGCCCAAGTGTTTTGCGGGTAAGAGATAATTGATGAGAATATGATTAATACCTTAAATATGATAGGTATTAGAGATGGATGATTTTATTACGTCATTGTTTGTGTGGGGTGTACATTGCCTGACTATATTATATGTGCGGGGTGTATGTTGGATGGCTACATTGTATGTGCATGATCTACATTGGTTGGCTATTTTGATGGGATTTATGTGGGCACGGTATGTGCATGGTCTACGCTGGATGGCTAACATAGTATGTACGAGACCCAGGCTAACTGTCTATAGTAATAGTTTTACGTGTGAGCCATGATAAGTGCAGGGTCTAAGGTTGGCTAGCTGCTATAATATGTGAGAGACCTATGCTAATTAACTATAGCTATGGGATTTGTGGTGGAGATACATCACAATATTTATAGAGGGACATTTTAGGCTATGGTGATATAATGATGTACTGGTTAATGTTGATATGATGATACGAGTAGCGCACCATGGTAAGTTCAAGGTCAAATAGGAAACTGTCTATGTAGAGATGAGATAATTACTATTGTAAAGATAATTAATGCTGATAAAATATGGAAGTGGAAAGTAGTAAAGCTTATTTAGTTATTCTTTATTTAATTTCTTATTCTTATGTAAAATATTTTATTATGCTATTTGTTTCATCTATAACTTATTACTGGAAAAATGTAACCTTATTTAGGAAATGTAGATGGTATTATTATAGTGGTCTATGACCCATTGTTGTTGACTGATATTTAAAGTTAGGTTGTTGAGAGATGCATGGTTTTTGGATGTAGAGGGAGTGCAGCTGAAGTTTATTTTAAGTTTAGGATAGATTTCTTTTTCGTCATTTTTTATGAGACAATGATTTTTATTTGATGGGTCCTTAGACTCCATCGTTGTTTATGTTTTTTTAATGATTTCATTGTTAGAGTTTTATTATTATGGAGTTTTAGCATGGAGATGGGTTTGATTATGATGGATGGATTATTTATTATTTTATTATCTCATTTCATATCTTGTTGGAAAAAGTTTAAATGTATCATATTCCTATCACATGCTAAGAATGATATTTGAATATTAATGACCGACATATCTTGGGATAGGTTCTTGATCAACCATGATGGTAAAATATACATGTTGTTGCAAAAACTTAGCCCAAAGGGGTACCCACCCCGGGGGCCCAAACTAACATACTAAAAATAAATCTTCAGGACTCTTTACTCCATAAAGCCTAGTCCAATGATTCTAACTCGCAACTTAAAAATAACTCAACACATTATTATTAGTTTACACTACACACATATAATTTTATTTCACCATATTAAATCAATTATAACACGAAATCAATAATTATCATAAATTTCACAACGATCAAATTTAAAATAATGATTAAATAACCATTTATTTAATTAATTAAAAATACAAGGTATTAAATATTTCCCTCTCTTCCTCCCATATTAAGATTTTGGAAGTGATAGGAGTCTCTCACCCTCTATCTTATGGGTCTTCATTATCTTAGTAAGTTTTCTTCCTAGATTTTATGGATTTACTTTTCCTATCTTAGTGATTGATGGTTTAGGTTTGTTGGCTAAACTTTTATATATGATTGATGAGTTTACTTATCTTAATATGATATTCAATCTTTTAGAGTAGTATTTCTTTAGTATGGCCTTATATTTATTACCTTGTTATACCAATTTTGGTGTTTATATACTCTTGTGTCAAGACCATCTTCCTTAAACCTGTCTTCAACGAGGGAGGTCTTTGTAACTTCATCCATAATGGTGGTGAATGCAGTGTAAACTCATCATAAGTCTCATTCACTAGCATTAACAACATCTGAAACCAAGTGGAAATTTTTAGCTTCGAGACCTGAACAATATTGATAGCCTCATGGAGGACTTGGAGTATCTCCAATTCCCCCTTAGAAGTTTCATAAATCGTAGTACTTAGGAACTAATATAATGATATGACACTAAACATCACATTAAGCCACAAGAATCAAAACGAAAAAGACCCATGGTCATCCTCAATTCAACTTTTTACGGGTTTGGAAATGGAATGTTTCCACCCCTTATCTATGGATACCTAAATTTGACCATCAAGGGAATTAAGAAAAAAATCATACGTGTAATTAGGGCCATTAAAATAAGAATGTGTAGAAATGGATGAACCCTTCATAAAAAAATACACCCTGATTCATGCTAGATAAATTATAACAACTCTCTATAATACCACTTTTAAAAACTTGGGTTTTAAATGATAGATAAATTAATTAAATAATGTTCTGTACAAAATATGATTACTGATTCAACCGAATGATCAAAATTGGAATTATTCAAGTCAATTTTGTAATTCATTCCATGAATTTATTTTATCCTATTTCGTATGCAGTGATAGGATATTTAAGAGTAAAAGAAATAGTACCTCTGCAACACTATCTATTTCCCTCACCATCACAACTTCATAACGACAACCTCAACATGCAAGCAACTCTAACTCCCATGTGATCTAGTATCTGACAAACCTTTTCTTGAAATTCACTAAGCCTCGAACCATCAAAATAATATTTTGTAGAAAATATTTATGAGTTTGAAAATATCCTTCGCATTGAGGATTTTATAAACACAATTTGAGAACATAAAATTAAACAAAAAAATATTGGGAATGTGAAATAAAAAGTACTTTTAACGAGTGGAGATTTTATATGATGGCAAATACAATTGATATATGACATCACTTCACTATCTTATTTCTAATGTTCTAGAGATGAACAGATTCACTCAAAACATGATGAAACTCGCAATTAAATTTTCAACAACTACAAGGGAATCATCCAAAAAAGTTCAGATGATCAAGTGTGTTCATGCCAATCGAGTAAGTCCTCCATGTACCAATTCAAAGGATATGCACATGACCAGACTCTTCGATCAATCCAAAGAAAGTCCTTCAAATTATCAACCCTGACAAGAGAAGAAGCTAGAAAATGATCGTGATAATGTAACCCATTCAAATCCACCAAATATTACTAATGGCATGAGAAAAAAAATCAAGCATACACCATACAAAAAGTCAAGATCATAATTTCCAAGCATGAACCAAAAAAGAACAACGCCAAGACTTGATCATCATCAACATTCATTCCTAGATGTTCATAATCTAAGAAATAATAAAAAGATATATGGACTCTCAACCATCAGAAGTTCAAGAAGCACACTTAGTCCATGTCAATATCAACCTATCTATACAAGTCCATTTCAATCAATACTCAAGAGAAGTTAATTTCATCCATACATCTCCATTCAAGATATTAGTCATCATGTCCAAATCGAAAAAGACATTATAAGTTCCATACATTCCAAAGAAATGATCAAACTTTAGAGGATCATCCTAGAGCTTTGAAGTAATTTAAGAATGATTGTAATAATGTAAATGAACTTCTGTGACATTGTATTTGCTCAAACCAACCAACCAACCAAAACTTACCACAAGCCAAAACAAAGTCAAAATAACCATAGCAATAAACCAAGAACTTTAATTCGACATAAAGGCATCATAAAGTTGACTTAAATTACCTACATAGAACTGCCTCAATTTTTCTTTAAAATAAAAGGATTTTACTTTGAGCCTAGGACTTTGAGTCGACTCAAAGTGTCTAGATTCCAACTGTTAGTTTTCAAATTTTAAATCACATAAGTCCTACAAATTACCCTACTACCCTCCAACGACTAGTTTTCAAAATGGCCTATAAAAGGACCCTTTGGGTTCCTTCTTCAAATACACAAGATTCCTAGAATACCTCCATTGATTAAAGTTCCATTTCTAAGTGTGTGTCACTTTACTTGAGCTATTTAGAGAGATAAATCAAGTCCCAAACCCATTTTAAAGTGAGAGTTTCAAACCCAAAACTCTATTGAAATAAATCTCCACCGAAAACTCTTTTGAGCTTAGAGCTTCTTACTCAAACCTTCTTTATCCAAAGATTTAAAGCCAATAACATTGTGTCCTAAAGATTTAACCCAATACCCACTTGAGCAACATAATTATGATTACTTATTTTGTTTACATTTTTAAATAGAGAAAATAAACCCATTTCCTATTTGTTTTAGTGAAGAAACTTTACTTTAATGTTTGGTTACGAATCTTATTGTTGTTACTTACGGTGAACTTCATTGTATCATTACAGCCGGTAGTGACGTTGTTGCTGGGAGTCTAGGTATAACAAGACCTTGGGATCTTAGGTGTACCTATTGGGAAATGATGAGTATAGTTACCTTATGGGTTGCGGTTTTTAAGTTGTTATAAATCCTTATGAAGGTTTTAGTTCCGCCTTAGATAACTAGAGATAATGATGTTTCTCGAGTACTATCTCGAGAGTGGACGTAGGCAAAGGTTGAACCATATTAAAACCTCAATTTGCGAGGTTTCTTTAAACTCTCTCTTAGCTATTTATACTTGTTGTTGATTAATTGATTTTAATAGAATGAATTTATTACATTTAAATTAATATTTAAAGAAAGTTTTAAAATTGCCATTAATCTTATAAATACCTAATTCACCCCCCTCTTGGGTATATTTTTGGGCTAATAATTGGTATTAGCGACTAGTTCATAGATAATTATATTTGAAAAAGTACATTTATGAGTTTAAAGATCATAATGGTATTTTTACCAAATGTCTCCATTGTTTAAAGACAATCCATAAACCAACTCCTATTTTTTGATGGAACTAACTATAGTTTTTGAAAAAATAGAATGTAATGGTTTATTCAAGCTCATGACTATGAAGCATGGAGATCTATAGTTAATGGTACATATATATTTATGAAGATATTAGATAATGCTTCCGTACTAAAAGATGACACCAGATACACTGAAGACGATGTTAGAAAAGTTCAAGTAAACTCTAAAGCTATAGAAACTCTCATTCTTTCACTTTCAATGAATAAGTATAATAGAGTATCTTGTTACACGTCTGCTAAATAAATATGGGACACTCTCAAAATCACACATGACGGAGCATCTCCTGTTATAGAAAATAAAACTGGCATACTCATATATAGATATGAATAGTTTCAAGTGAAAGAAAAAGAATAAATTACTGAAATGTATGATGGATTTAAAACTATTATAAATAAACTCCATAGTATTGGTGTAAACATTTCTACCAATGAAAAATCTAGAAAGCTTCTCAGGTCAATGCCAGAGAAGTGGGATTCCAAGAAGATAGTCCTTTAATATCATATACAAATGGGAGACGTATCATTAGAGGAATTCATTGGGTATTATATAACATATGAAATGGAGATCAAATAGAATAAAGCGATAGAAATGATTAAACGAAAAGCTTGTCTCTCCTTGGAAATCAAGAGAAAGGATAATGTTACATAAATGAAATGATGGACTTATTTACCAAAAATATTTGGAGCTTTCTCAAATATCAATGAAAAGATGGTCACAGCTGAACACCAATCCAAAGAAAAATACAAATGTCACGGACGCAACGAGTACTTACACTTTTTCACGGATTGTACCAAACATAAACGGATACTCTAATAGTGATTCAAGCGAATCTAATAAAGCAAACCTATGTCCAAAGGGATTATATGATGATGTACACTATTATGATTGTCAAACTCATATATGAATTCTCAAAATGGTTTTAAAACTCCTTTTGAAAATTATAAAATCTTGGAAAGGAAATGCAAGAAATTTCAATTAAGACATCATAACTCTTTCTCAGACATAGTATGAATGTAAAAGAATTAGAAAAGGGTCAAAGAGAAAATTATTTACTTAAAAGAAAATTCACACATATTGAAAAATAAAAGGAACATAAGATCCTTTTTTGGAAAAAGAAAAGAAGAAAATAAAGGAATAAGTAAAATCTTTAAAATGATCCTGTATACATAGTCAAAGGTTGAATCTATTTCTTGGAAATCAAAGACTCCCTTGTAATAAAAATGGAATTGGTTTTAATAATGCAACATATGTGTATCATAATGAACCTAAAATAAGATACAAACCTCAATGTTATTACCATGACACAAGATCCCTTTCATAAAATACTCAAGCTATCTTTTTGATAAAATATCCTCTTGGGATCCTAGTGGTTTATAACCACATGCTAACCACAATGAACCCAACACCTATGATTACCAAAAACAAAACTATCTTTTTTAATCCTTTAGGTGTACATCAATGACCTAACAAGCAAATTTGGTCCAAGTCTCGCAAAACCTATTACCACACCTATGAGTATTTCCACAAAAAATGATAGTGACGACTCTGGAAAAGATTTTGATAAGAAATTATTTCGTGGCATGATTGGAAGTTTACTTTATTTAAATTTTAGTTGACCTTACATCATGTTTAGTGTTTGTTAATGCATTAGATTTTAATTCGACCCAAAAGAATCTCATTTAATTGTTGTTAAAAGAAAATTTCGGTACCTACTGAGAACCATTGATTTTGGGATTTGGTATCCTAAACATACTTGTTTCGATGTTACAAGTGACTCGATTGTCGATTGGGATGGATGTAAAGTAAGTTGAAAAAGTACAAGTGGGTCATGCCATTTTCTTAGCCACTTACTTGTGTCTTGGGCAAGTAAGAAATAAAAATTAGTTTCCCCGTCTACGACAAAAGTAGAATACAGTTTCATCAGGTATTTTTATGCCCAAAGCTTATATATCAAGCAAAAAATTAGGGACTTTCAAATAATCTTTGCGAAAATACCAATCCTTTGCGATAACACAAGTGCAATTTCTGTAACCAAAAACTCGGTTCAACATTAAAGAAATACACAAATTTATAACTTGCTGATATGTTTACCACATCACTCCTCAAAAATAGATTTTGCGCCATTTATTGTGACCTCGGAATCACCAAAATTTGCAAATATTTTCGGACACTTCTAATGAATTTTGGCTCTTCCCATGTCCCTTTATATTCATGATTTCTATTCCATCCTTTTGGTAATTTGTTATATTATTAAATAAATGTTGGATTCTATCACACATTCCATTCCTCTACTTGCCTTTTTACCGATGACAAAGGGAGAGAAATATTAGATGAAAAAGATACGCTACAAAAAAGGGGAGAAAAAGTATTTTCCCAAACCAAGTCTCACGAAAGGGGGGAGACTTTCAAATATTTTCTCAAACTATATCAATTTAATTGTCATCTATTGTGAAGTCAAAAGTATTTTCACAGAGTAAAGATTCTGTATGATGAAAAAAATGGATATACGACATCACTTAACCATCTTATCTATAATATTCTTAATATAAAAAGATGCACTCAACACATGATGAGAATAAAAATCAAGCAATCAAGAAGCTCAAAAAATCATCCAACAAAGATACATATGATATAGTCTGTTCATGATAATTAAGCAAGTCCACCAAGTACCAATTTAAAGAAGATGCACATGACCAAAATGTTCAAGCAATCGAAAATAAGTCCTCCAAAGTATCAACCCTGACCAAAGAATAAGCTAAAAATGACAATGATAATGGAACCCATTCAAATCCACCAAGCATCATTTGTGACATGAGAAGAATCAATCATACACCATATTAGAAGTCAAGATCATCATTTTCAAGGATGAACAAAGCCAATACTTGATCATAATCAATACTTATTCCTTGATTATCAAAATCTAAGAAACAAAAATAAGATCTATGTATTCTCAACCATCAGATCAACCATAAGAAGTACACTCAGTCTATGGAAGGATATACCTATCAATACAAGTCAATTTTAAAAATCTCCAATCAAGACAAAAGAGAAGTTCATTCCATCTATACATATCAATCAAAGCTATTGATCATCATATCCAAACTAGAAGAGGCAATATATGTTCTATGCGGTGCAAAAAAATGATCAAACTCTAGAGGATCATCCCAGGCCTTTGAATTACTTTAGGAATGATTTTAATAACATAAATACACTTGTATGATGTTGTATTTTCTCAAACCAACCAACCAAAACTTCCCAACAGCTAGAAAAAGTTAAAATAACTATAACATCATATCAAGCACTTTAAGTCGACATAAAGTTGATTTAAACGCCATAAATTTTACTTTAAAAAAAAAGAATTTTACTTTAGGCCCATGACTTTGAGTCGAATCAAAATGTCTAGGTGGCCAAAATTTCAATGGCTAGTTTTTAAATTTTGAATTCCATGAGGCCTAGAAATTTCCATACTACCCTCAAATGGCTAGTTTTCAAAATAGCCTATAAAAGGACCCTTTAAGTTATTTCTTCAAACTCACAAGCTTCCTACAATATCTACATTGATCAAAGTTACATTTCCAATATTATGTCACTTTAGTTGAGATTTCTAGAGAGATGAGCCAAGCTCCAAACCCATTTCAAAGTGAGAGTTTAAAACCCAAAACTCCATTGAATCAACGATCCACCCAAAACCCTTTTGAGATTAAAACTTCTTCCTCAAGCCCTATTTAGCCAAAGATTTAAACTCAATACTCTTGTGTGCTAAATATTCAACCTAATACCCACTTGAGAAACATACTAGTGATTATTTATGTTGTTTACATTTCTAGAGAGAGAAAACAAACCCATTTCATATCTATTTTAGTGAAGCAACTTTGCTTTAAGTTTTGGTTATGAATCTTATTGTTGTTACTTACTGTGAAATTCATTATATCTTCACAGTTGATAGTACCATTGTTGCAGGGATTCAAGGCACAATAGGACCTTGGGCTCTTGCATGTACCTCTTAGGAAAGGACGTGTATAGTTCCCTCGTTAGTTACGGTTTGCAAGGTGTTATAATTTCTTGTGAGGTTTATGGTTTCGTGTTAACGAACTAGAGATAGTGATGTTTCTCATGTACCATCATGAGAGTGGACGTAGGTAAAGGTTGGACCACGTTAAAACCTCGATTTGTAATCTTTCTATAAACTATATCTTAATAACTTATACTTGTTGTTGATTAATCCCTTTTACTAGAATAAATTTATCATACTGTACTTAATATTTCAAGAAAGTTAAGAAAGTTTTAAAATTGCCAATAATTTTTTAAATACCTAATTCACCCCCCTATTGGGTTTATTCCCGAGCTAACACGGAGTTTTTAGGATTAAAGTTCTTCACATAAAAAAAATTCAAAATGCTCTCAAAAAAAGAAATCTCTATTAAAATAATATGCCAATCCTTACAACAAATTTTGATCAAACCTTATTTGGTCCAATAACTACACACTACCACACACTCAAAGAAAAAACCCAATCAACCTCTTCCACCAAAATCATATGTGAACACAATCTCTCTACACAAAACCTTTGTATGCCAGATTCTAATATCCACCCTATTTGGAGTTTTTGATTAAAAAAATACAATTTAAAGACATATTTACAAATATATTTCAGTTTCGAACATATTCACAAAAATATTGCACTTATTAAATTTGTGATTACCATTTTTATATTAAATTCGCTGTTGGTAGCCACAATATCAAGTTGGATTAACAAGTTATTTAGTAATTATTGCATATTGTTAATCCTATTGATTTCACGATTAATAGAATTATTATAAGTTATAGGACTATCCCAACTTCTTTACTCACTTGCAATTAGCATATAAATAAAGCCTTTGTAGCTATCTCCACATACTATAAGTGTGACTTTCGTCATTTTCACAACTTTTAAACAAAACACGTATAAAGGCGAATCATCAAGCAACAAGGGGAATAATTTTGAGAAAGCACCTCGTCCGAATCGTACTTTCTAATGGTACACTGAATAATTACCAGAAAGAAGAAATGATCCTTTTGATTGTGTTATACTCGTACCTACAGGTAAGTACCAAAAGGTGATGAGAGAGGGAGGATTAAAAATCAATGGGTATGCCTCCCACAACACAGTTGTTCAAGTACGATGAAGAATTCTACACATAACCCTGGAGAATGATGATGGACTACGATTACATGGAGTTCGGGTACACAACACTAATAAAGATATGAAATCTCCCAAATTTGAGTTGGAAGATTTCCTATGTAAGTATTTTACTATACAATTAATACATTTGTTTAGGTTAGCATATTGTAACTTAAAGTGTCTTGAAATGTTTGTATCTATACTTAAGTCACTCCGCCCAAATGAGTTGGGTGACCTAATCATTGAGTTGAAGGTTCCAATGGGTACCCTTAATGGATCCATTGCTCACAACATCCTTATTCCATACTTCCAATATGCGAACCACATCGTAGTCAGATCCGTTTTGATTATTAAAGATGTTACTATATCTATGCCTAGTAAAAAAAGCCGATACATTATCATCACCCAAAATAATATGGTCAATGCACTTGTGCCGACTTAGCGTGTTGCCAGGGAAATTAATTTATGATATTGTGATTGATGTATTCATGTATTTTACTTTGAGTAATGTTTGTAAATTTGAAATTTATTGAATGAATAATAATTTTTTTAAGAATAAATCGCGATTTATAGAATTCGGTTTAGTTAACGATATATTTTTTTAGTAATGTATGATATAAAGACATCAATGAACAAAATAGAGTAACATTAAACTTAGTTTAACATAAAATCACATCAAAAGTTAAAAAAAAGATACAAAGAATGGGAGACAAAAAAAGACAAACATTAATCCAAGGATCTAACTGACTTACAATCGATTTCTTGTAAGCCAAAATCATCGGTTGCCGATGGAATATAGTATTTCGTAGGTTCATGTGATACAACCGGACATCTCCATCTATCTATGTGCATCACGTATGCATTCTTAGAAACATTATAACTATCGAAGCATTCAATAGTTGCATTTTCTAACCCGTCGACAAAGGGTTTACACTCTTCCCAACTTTTGTAAATCCACTACACCAAAAACAGGAATCTGGCACGGTTTAAAACTGTGCCAGATCAAATCTGGCACGGTTTTGAACTGTGCCAGAATCAGGTGTTCCAAAATGGACATTTTTTTCTGGCACGGCTCAAAAGTGTGCCAGATTTGGCCAAACAGGAACACTTCTGGCACACTTTTAAATCGTGCCAGAATTTGATATTTCTGGCACACTTTTGGCACAGTTTTTAACTGTGCCAGATTTAACACAGTTTAAAAAAATTTGGCACAGTTCAAAACCGTGCCAAAATATAATACACTTTTGCCACGGTTTTGAACTGTGCCAAATTTTTTTATAAAAAGAAAAAAAAATAATTATTTGAAAGAACAAAAATTCATAAATTAAAAATATTGCACGTTGTTGATAAACTAATGTACATACAAACTTCAAAATATTACAAGTCTTTAATAGTTCACAGGCCAAAAAAAAATTGGGCAGAGTTTCCTCTATTTTTTGGACATTCCAAAGCCTGCTAATACAAAACCTGCCTAACATAAAGCCCGCACGACCACAAAATATAACAATTAAATTACAAAAGCCCGCACGGCCATAAAAGTTAACAATAAAACTACAAAAGCCCGCATGGCCATAACACAAAAAAGTGAAATCATGAATAAACCCCTTTTTTGTAAACCATTGAGTTCTCTGTGTGTTCCACGTGAATAAATGCCAACGAAAAACTGCTATCCAGCAAAAAAAATATCTGTGGCAATACGAATTCGAGTTTTCCAGGATAGTGAGGGAGTTTTGTCCTTACAGTCGAGATGATCTTCAAGGTTTCCATTGGGAAGATACTCATATATAAGAGTCGAAGCTTCAAGGTAGGCTCCTATAAGAGTGACAAGATTAGGATGCCTTAACGTACTCAAAATATTGACCTAACGAAAAAGAGAAACAATAAAGATTCAGATACTTGTCTATTCTAATTGGGAAAGATACAAAAATTGATATCACCCAAATGTGTTGATAAAATATGTTAAGCATGATAGGAAGAGAATCTATCAGCAATTTTTTCAAAGAAAATTATAAGAAATGATATTAATAAAAGGACATTACAATTTCTAGAATACAACTGAAGAATCTATCAACAATTTTAGCATCCAAAGCAAATTTCTTAAAATTATATGCTCAGTTTTTTTCCAGTGTGCCACCTTTGCATAAAGTTTCAATTTGTTTAGTTGAGTCGGAGATTCATAAAGTTTCAATTATCAGCCATTGGATATCGCTCGATGGCATATGCCTCTCCATAAGACAGCAGTTTTGGAAAATATAATTCATAACATCACCACAAAAAAAGTTGTATAGACAAAATACAAATTATGAAAAAATGTCTATTTAACACATTTGGTCTGGAAAAAATATTATATATCTCTCAACACCAAAAGCAATTAACGTGTTAGTAATTATAGACAAAATTTTTGTTGATATTTCTCAACCGTCAAAAGAAAATTATATAAAAGAGTCATTTAATTTTTCAAGAAAAAATTGCATTTTGAAGAGAATTTTTTCATTATTTTTGTCAACATGGAATACCTTCTCTATCACTCAGCTAACAAAATTACCAAATTACAAAAAATTGAACTCTGATACAACACAACACTTATTTTAAACATCCTACATAAAGAAGCAGCAGCAGCAGCAACTGCCTAATAGCAATCAAAACACACATGAGAAACAAAACTGAATATTAATAAGATGTGTTAAGATGCCCAAAAATATGGAGAATTGGGAATCTAATAGCATATGGTAAAATCTGAAGCAAATAGATAAGATATTACAGAAGGTACAAAATGACAATATGATAAAAAAACATGTGGAGAAATATTATATAACTAAAGATATCATGGAATCCAATGAGTTGAATAATACGCAAATTCATTTCTTAAATTTCAAAAACTCTATACGTGAATTGACTAATTTGACGTTCCAGCAAGTGAAAAACACAAAACTCTATACTTGTATTTTGGATGAAATAGTAACAGAGCATGCGTTTTATCTATAATGCAAGAACGAAGACCAACCAACAATATATTAACCCACCTCTCTCTGTAGAGCCTCATCCAGCTCCTGCTTATCATCCGGAATGATGTCTTTAGCATACAACTGATCCAAACAATTCTGAAAAGATAAAAGCTAGAAAGAAAGTATCATTAGAATTGTTGGTAAAGGAAAACAATCATAATCCCTTTTCTAGATGGAATTGTGAACAATGAAAAGTTCCAAGTGAGACATTTAGATAACACAAATGCAATTAAATCAACAGAGAATATATAAAAGAAAGGGAGTCTTTCTTTCAGATAGATAGACAGAGAGCGAGCGAGAGAGGCCTGAATTTTTTTCTTTGAAAAAGATGGACATTTTTTCAGCGAATTTAGTGGAGTTTAAATTCCATGCAGATATCTGCTCCGTCATTATGGAGAGAAATAAATGCAATAATTTAGTGGGTGAAATGCAAATTCAATTAATATGCACAGTCGTTGATATGTATTATTTGTATTTCACCCATTAAATGATTGGAATTGGTGGATATGATCTACCTAAACTTGAGTCATATTCATCATGCTTCTTCTTAAAATTCAACTATGTACTCCCCAAAAGGGGAGGTATGTAAGTATCTTAAAATAAGGACGCCTACGATAACAAGAGGGCTTTTATACTAGGATCTTTAGCAAATTGTAGAAGATAAACCTTCCGTGCTTCTTAAGCAAAGATCTACGGGCCTTCTTTAATTGTCGCAGATTGTAGGTGACTTCTTTAGTTGCACCACCAGCCTCTTAAGGGTCTCTTCAATATCTGATTTCGTTATCGCAGAGGCCTCTTCGGCCAAATTACCCTTTTTCAACTTAATCCCTCTTCTGCAAGCTACCTAAACCTCTTCTGCCACGTTGGCCAAGTTAAGAATGTGGGAGAAGGACTTGGCAACTACAATAGAATCTATGGGATCCAAACTTATTATCACTCTCCCAATCTCCTCCAATTTATTAGGGCCAATCCTCCCTTCATACTCAGCTGATAGCTCGTAACAATCTTGAACCTAATCCATGCACACACAAATAAAAAATAAAAATAAAGAGAAAGTTAAACTCTATGAAGCATGGACATGGATATGGGACACGTAAACAAGACACAAAACAAGTCAACACAAAAAACCGTACGAAAATTATATTATCCTGGACAGTAATGCGGCCCAATCGTTTAAGCTCCATCCTTCCTAAGTGTATGCTTAATTTCTATGAGATCCGTTTTCCCTAGCTCTGTTTGTTATTGAAACAGAAGTGTTTAATAGAGGTATTGATACTTTGATGTATCAGGACGACGTTAAACACTTTTCCATGCCTCCTAAGAGTCCTATCATTAGTTTCATCTCCTTTGTAGATGATATTCTGATATGTAGAGGAGTTAGAAAATTATGGTCATAATAGTAACTAAGCACACATACTTATCACCTATGTTTCCAAGTTATATTAACTATTTAAGACAATAATTTTTTCATCACACATTCATTGCATCATGAGTTATCTAAATTACGGAAAGGAGCTATGAACGAAAGGGAAATTCATACCATTCCTTTGCTGCCACACATAGATATCAGTTCATGGCAGAATTGGTTGACCATATCTGGCCTTGCCCACCGTACCACCCTTGGTCATTTTCTGTATGGTCACAAATAAAAAATAGGTCATATAGTAGTATTACAACTACACAACACAAGTAACACAACTGAACATATTTTTTCCTCTTTTTAATTCCATATAACAAACACAAACAAATGAATTCTCACAAGTCCATGTAATCATATCATATAAAAATGATATGCAGGACTACTTTATCAATCATATCTTGTGGAAACTACATAATGATTATGATCTATACACATCGAAACATAATACCTATACTCATAAATAGTCTCAAGCATATTACTCTCACGTTCTCCATACAATTTGGACATTACGCACAGCAGCCATAAGCAACACGCTGGGCATCTCCCCTGCAATAAGAGGCAAATTCGTATAGAATTATAGAGAAATTAAGAAAAACTATTAAATTGCATTCCTAAAACAAAACCTATTTCAATTTATTATACCCCAAAACCTAATTTCAATATATTATTAACAGTAGACAAAACATACATACAGATAATCAAATCATCCAAACCCCAATTCATTTAACCCAAATCAACCACACCCTAAATCCCCAAGCAATACATAGACATTTACATTTTTCAATTAAGAGTCTCGCTTAAATCTTCTCATTCCGATTTAATTGATTCGTGAGTTTGCTGAAGGTTACCTGAGAAGAAAAAGATGGTTGTGGTGATAGAATCCAAAAGAAACCTCAGGCGTGAGTAGAACTAGGTTAGATACTGAATCACATACACACTATCATGTTTACCCAACACAGTCAGATTTTCTTCATAAAACACCCACCCCGTGTGATTTGATGATGATTGAACCAGAATCTTAAACATTTACCTAAATCAAAAATGGAATCCACTATGAAATTCCAAAAGTATGTATAACCGGTGATACATTTCTAAATATGACACACACACACACACACACACACACATAACAATATATATATATATATATATATATATATATATATATATATATATATATATATATAGAGGAAGGCTCACCTACATCATGCACTATACATCACACCATACATCACACCTAATTCTAGGCCCTAGAAAACATTTTTTTCAAATTTTATATTTTTCCTTTGAAATTAACCTTCCAATCAACACATATGAAAAAAATTAGGTCAAAATACATTTTGTAGCTATTTTTAAAAAAATCCATAAAAAACTGCTGGCGCAGACCCTTATAAATAAGGTATTTTTAGCAGTTTTTTGTGAATTTTTTAAAAATAGTTACAAAATGTATTTTGACCTAATTTTTTACATATGGGTTGATTAGAAGGTTAATTTCAAGGTAAAAATATAAATTTGAAAAAAAAAGTTTTTTAGGGCCTGTAATTAAGCGTGATGCATGGATGATGTATAGAGCATGATGTAGGTGAGCCTTCTCCTATATATATATATATATATATATATATATATATGAACCGTATCTCTGAACGAAATTCAATCGACATACCCACATGTCAATCCAAGCTAACCCCATTTACAACACAACTTCCCAATTTGTAGTAAACAAGGGGCACATTCTTCTGACGCATATGTAATTAGTTTGGATTTTGTTCTACTTATTGGTACGAAGAGAATTATTCATAAGGCTTATGTGTAAAGCAATAAAACATAGCACCCTGGAATTACTTTTTTGAATCTTAAACCCCACCGGCACCAAAACGTAACTCAAATCAATCCGACTAGAAACCCTAATTGAAACCCAAATTGACCCAAATAGAACCATAAATAATGCTGATAGAAACCCTAATTTAAACCAAAATTGACCCAAGTCGAAACCCTCATTGCAACCCCCTCAAATATTCCATATTGCAATCACATAAACAAAATGGAACCCTTCGATTCACACACCCTTTAAATCATGAACATATTAGACCTTAAATCATGAAACTCATACAAAACGTAAACAAAAACCATTATTCAGATCGAACACACACACACACACACACACACACACACACACATATATATATATATATATATATATATATATATATAGAGAGAGAGAGAGAGAGAGAGATCGAACCTAGTTCAGGTCGGGTAGAGAGATATAATGCGCAGTGGAGAAGCTGTGACGAAAAATGTTCGGTGAGAGAGTGTGGGAAGAGAAAAGGGCATACGCGGGAGTGAGGGGAGAAGAGAGGGTAGCGGGAATCGGTTATTGGGCGCTAAACAATTTGGAGAAATATTATTTTTTTAGGATATTTATATTTTAATTACGTGTGCTCAATTTTGGCACACTTTTAAACGGTGCCAAATTTTGGCACGGTTTTAAAGTGTGCCAGATTGTCATTAAACCGTACCAGAATTTGGCACAGTTTTAAGCTGTGCCAGAATTTTAATATCAATGTGTGCCAAATTGTTGTTTTTGGTGTAGTGATCCTGGTTTTCCTTCCCTTAAAAACCACGAAGTATTTAGTTGTTGACATGACTGAAAAATAATAGTAGCGCAACGATAGTTCCAAAAAATATTTGTAGTTGATGACGAATTACATTTGGCTATTTATTACTAATTGCAAATAAGTTATAAGTAATGTATATTGTGTGAAGATTGTAAATGTTAAGGCCAAATTTAGTGGAGAACAACACAAAATTTCATGTAGTACACCCCGCATGGGATTTATAAAAAGGAAACAGTGCCACCCCTTGGGAAGAGTAGTAACTATTGATAATATGTAGTCCCATTTCGATAAGACAAAAATATCAATTAGAGGGTGATTTAATTTTTCAGACTAGTGGGTGAAATTATGTTAACTGGACAACACAATTTTGAGTGGTTTTTTACGAGACCACACCAGTTACTCTCTAGGTCCACTAATAATGCTGAAACCCAATAATGGCACTAAACCCATAGCCCCACTGGAAGAATAACATGTGAATGTCACTGATGAACTAAACCCCTCATGGATTCTCTGAAAAGGAAACATTGCTTATGTCATGGGTAAAATTATAATCCCTTTTTCAATAAAAAAAATATTTCAATCAGAGGGTGATTTAATTTTTTCAGACTAGTGGGTTAAATTATTTTGACTGGACAACAAAATTTTGAGTGGATTTAGCAAGACCCCTCAAGCTACTCTCTAGGTCCATTAATAATGTTGAACTCAAATATTGGCGCTGAACCCATCACCTCTTTGGAAGAATGCAATGTGCATATCACTGATGAACAACACCCCTCATGACTTCTATGGAAAGGAAACATTACTTATACATTTATTTTTTCCAGTCAAGGTTATCAGCACCTAGCTTCAACTTTCTTTTGAATTTATTAATTAATAACAATAGTGTATCATCCACAATGATCAATTGGATAGGACTATTATTTCCTCATAGAATTGACGAACCGACACTACGAAAATGATACATAATTGGTCCATCCAAATGGTATATGTACTTTGTTTTGACATTAGAGCAATAACATAGGGTTTTGTCCCCGTTATAGACATTATGAAGATTTGAAACAAAATTTGTATGTATTTAAGCATAAACTGACTTGTATATTAAATAAGTGATCGTGGAAGGATGTGGTTGACATTCAACTAACTTCATGCTAGTTGTGAAAGATAACGAAGAGTGTGAAAGGTTGTCTGAAAAAGTCCCTTTTTGTAGGGACATTCATGGAGAACCCTCCTACTTGTTAAATGAATTTAGGAGAGACTTATACCTCCTTTAGAATGTCTAAATGTGGATTGGTCTCCGCTCTTGTTAATTATGTTTTGTTTTATTGTTTTTCTTTATGTATTCTTGTGTTCGTTCAAAATTTAATAAAATAATTGTGCTTCTATTTTTTGGATTATTATGTAATGTTTTTGGATTGTTATTTTGGACATTTAGTACTGTTCGTGTGTGTACAATAGTGAGACTCTCTATAAATGCGGTGCGCAAGTAAACAAAAAATTGTAACTGTTATGGTCAAAATCTAATCTCCCAAAGTTCAGTGCATAAAAAATTCTGGAATGATTTATCCCGCCTCTTTGCTAGAGTTTATCAACACATTACACGAGGAGTTGTGCCACATAATACGTTCTTATTTCTGGTACAAGAATCATGTCGGGTCATTAAACATTCACATTTGCTATTAATGAATAGTCCAAGTGAGTCAAGTATTATTCGTAATTGGCTAGATCAATCGTAACCTTGGATTACCCTGGTATTCTTTTTTGTCATTAGGCAATCCTATACAAACCTATTTTATACTTACATTTGGAATTTGTGTCAACGTAGCCTATTTCTTTTATTGGATGCAATACCTAGACGTGTAAGTAATAATTTAACGTGACATCGCATGTGGACAAAGCCTTAAACATTCATTACCAAATACAAACGCCTTATTTATAACAACAGTGACGCTAAATTTAGTTGAGTTAAGCATTAAGGAAGACATTATTGGTAATATACAATCTCAACTTAATTAGCTTTGCATGAAGGACACGAGGATTGCCCTGGAAAGATATTTCATGCTTAACAATCAATAGCATTAATTATTTGGTTTTTGTAATTTGTATGGGATAGTTTTCCTATCATATTTACTCATAATAATCTGCATGAAACTGATTTTTTCACTCTGTATCAAATAGTCAAGTGGTGCCGCAAAGTTGATATTGATGCGTGTACATTGAAGATAATCTTAGTGTTAGAGTGTATCTTCGTTACTATAATTACATTAAATGTCAAATTTTTTATTTTCCAACATTAATTATTAGTATATGCTAATATATACCCACAATTGTGCCCCGAACCATTGAAGAAAAAAATCATTCTAACGAAAATGGAAGATGTTGTTGGAGATTTTTAAAATAAGAGAGTAAGAGTTTTTTGGGTGTAAAAGCCTTAAGAGCTTGTCCCACATTGGAAGTGTGAGGAAGAGGTGGGAAGCTAACCCAAATATAAAAGGGGATAGTGTCCCACATTGAAAAATGTACAAAGCTAAGTGTCACCACTAAGCTATAAAAGGGGTGGGCAACCTTTGAGTCCCACATTGGAAAAATGTTAAGAATTTGTACACTTAATAAGTACAAATGGAAGATGAAGAGTTAATTCATCTAGCATTTAAGAGGCTATTCAAGAGACCTCAATACGATGCTAAGCACCGAGCGCGCGCGCGGGGCAGTGGGCTGTAGAGGCGCTAGTGGCGCACTTTGCACTTCGCACGCCGCGTGTCCGCAGTGGTAGCGGGTTGCCGGGATTCGTCCGGCTCGGGCGCGGTCACTTTTTGGTTGACCCGTGCAAAACCGATTCGGTATTATTATACCTGTTCGGAAAGGACTTAAGACTGTTGGTAATTAACAGTCATACCTGTTCGGAAATGACTTAATTCAACAGTCATGACTCTTGAAGACAAAGCCTTTCATTTTCTATAAATAAAGGCTGCCTAAAAACGGAATTACATTAATAACAAAAACCAGTTTCAGATTTCCAGACCGTGCTATTACTCTCTTACAATTTTCAGGAGATACAAATTCTTTTATTCTGTTTTGTGCACATAAACAGAATAAGAACTTGATTGACTGTTCTTCGCTGCTACATCCAAGGGCTGTCTTCAAATATACAAGTTGCAGACAGTGCAATTGCTTCATTGTATCTTGAGTACGGATTTGCTGATTCCCGTTTGTATACCGAAATTCTTCGTGTGGGGCAAATACTGTATTTAGGAAGTGACATCACGCCTTGAAGTTTTATAGTGACTATTCAGAAATTACATTGTTGTATTGAAGTTGACATTTTTGAGATATATAAAGAGTTCCATTTCTGTATTTGCATTCATAATATCCAACAGATGTTTTTGGACAGACAACCTATTTGCGTGCAACTCGTAGTGGTTCATTAAATGAAGTTAGTGTATCCACAACGATCCATGATATTATCAACATGCCGGAATCTTCTGTAATTCCTAAAGTAATGACCCTTAAATGACAGTTTTTATTACTACGTATTGTATTTTTACTAATTTTTCTAATACTCATGAATATTTGAATGTATAATTAGGATGTTGCAGTGGTTGGAAACTGCTCACCCAGATCGAATACTGGTAGGGCTAAACTATTACTAAAGGATCAATCAGGATACATACGTGTTATAGTTATCAAATGCGCATACAAAGACGGGGATCAAGGCTTGTATATTGCTATAAGCATTGTGTTGGTTATGAGAGGCACAACAATACTTATCATAAAATCTGGCCAACCCCTCCTAACTATTATGCATGATGAGGTTCAAGAAATAATCCCCAATGAAGAGATGCAAATTGATAGATCAAGAGTTAGGAGGGTGGTACTTCGAAATGATGGTATTTTATGTTGTAATCAATGTTAATAAAGTTACCCGTTTAGTTATTTTTTTGCCTATATTTAATTTTATTTTATGAAGTAATTCATTTATGGACTTAGACATATTATCTACTGCTGGAAACAAAAGATACCTAGATAAAAAACACGAGCACGTTACATAAGGGAACATTAATTAATGTAAAATATTGCAATGAAATATATCAAAAGCCAAAGGATTTCGGGTTCACAAATATATGAAATATTGGGAACGCTCATGGTGAAGAGTCAGAGTCATTTATGTCGCATTCAAAGTCATAAACCAGACCTCTGAACTCATGGTAAAGATAACACGGTTCATTGCGTATTAGCAGACAGCTTGGACAAAACTATTCCCATGCATCTTCATCATCAATGATCAACCTGAAAGTCTCATCGTCCTATCTAAACCCTCCTATTGGTATAGCTAACTGGTATAAATGGAAGTGTAGTTTGTGGGCGAACTAGTGTGCATGGATCTCATTTGTTATATGTACCCGAGTTATATTTGGTGGCATAACAAAATATCTCTCAACCATCATGAACATAATGTGTGGCACTCGTATAGACAAATTATATGGTAGATCAAATGTGGTGATATGATTTAGTAACTGGAAGTCATCATTCATAAGTCATTGACGCGAATACATTCTGACGATCTTATGATATGAGTTGCAACGCAACAAGAGTAGTTATTACGATGTTAATTTTTTATCTACTGTTCCATTCATGGGCATTGAAAAAGTTTGTGTAATAATTCAACTTGTCATATCACAAGTGATTTGGTCATACACATACAATGTGATTTCAAAAAGTGCGTGTCTGATAAATTATAATTTTAAACACTCCTTCCAAATTATATGATCCATTAAAATGTTGAACACAATTACTCTTCACCCACTTAACAACGTATCATCATCATATGCATATGGTATGGATGCCATATCATCTTCTGTGAATGTTTCTCCGGTGTTAGTAGCGAGTATGCTTGCCACATTGCTAATTAGCAAGTGAAAAAATATAAAAAAAAGAATAGTAAGGGTGAAAATGAATTGTTCCATCATCATTAGTTACCCACATTACACTAGGGGGTTGGTCATTTCCCTATTTCCGTGTAATTGAATTACACGATTGGTATGACCGTCTCATTAATCGATTTTGGTACTTGGTGTATTAAGCTTGAGCCAGATGACATCACTGACTAATGCTCACCAAAAACCTCATGCCAAAACTTTTCTAAAATCATCATCATCATTATCATCATCCTTGCCTTAATCCTATCATATGGTGTCGGCCACATGGATTATCCTTTTCCATTCTAATTTATTTTATGCAATATTGTCATTCAAGTTTAATTCCTTAAGATCTCTCCTAATAATTTCGTCCCACGATAGCTTAGGGTGTCCCCTTTCTCTTTTACCCTCTCTTTCCAATAATCTTCCTCTTGTTACAGGTGCATCTACTAGTCTACGCAATACATGTACATACCACCTAAGTTTATTTTCTCTTAATTTGTCGCTAATGGTAGCAACTCCTAACCTTTCTATCATGTATTGGTTTTTAATTTTATCCTTTCGAGTAGTTCCTATCATCCATCGGAGCATCCTTATCTCACTAACATGGAGACTTTGTTCATATTTTTCTTTAAAGCCCAACATTCTGCTACGTATATGGTTGCTGGCCTAACAACTGTTCTATAAATTTTTTTAATAATTAATTTTCCTATTGTCGCATAACACCCCACTTTCTTGTCTCCACTTCATCCAATCAGTTGATATTCTACTCAAAACATCCTCATAAATATCCCCATTACTTTGTAACACTGAACCTAAATAATGAAATTTATTAGCTTGTTTTTCACCTTTGCTTCAATTTTTAACATTATCTTATCCGACGCCTCATTATTAAATTTACATTCCATAAATTCCATTTTTTTTCTACTGATTTTAATCCCTTAGACACTAAAGCTTTTCTTCAAGTATATACTCTCACCTATAAGCCCTCATTTGAAGTGTACTAAAACTATATCATCCGCAAACAACATACACCATTGGATATCTTCTTGTATGTCTTTATTAGACTCATATAAAAATACGGCAAATAAGTAAGGACTTAAGGCCAATCCTTGATGTAGACCCACTTTAATCATAAAGTCATTAGTTTCTCCATATATAGTTCTTACTCTAGTCTTTGTGTTATCAGACATATCTTTAATAACTTTAATATAACTCACAGGGATTCGTTTTCTCCTTAAATCCCATCAAATTATATCCCTGGGTACTCTATGATAAGCCTTTTCTAAGTCTATAAAGACCATATATAAATTTTAGTTCTTACTTCTACAGTTCTCCATTAACAGTTTTAATAAGTAAATATCTTCCGTGGTGTATCGCTTGGATTAAATCCAAATTTATTGTCCGAAACAATTTACTCACTTCTTAATCTTTGTTCTATATCTTTTTTCCATAATTTCATAGTGTGATTCAGCAATTTGGTTCCTCTATAATTACTGCTGTTTTGTATATCCCATTTATTTTAATACAAAGGTATTATGATGCTTTTCCTCCACTCATCTGGCATGTTTTCTTCCCTTAAAATTTTCTTATATAAACTTGTTAACCATTTAACCCTATACTTCCAAGGATCCTCTATACCTCTATGCATATTGTATCCAGGCCAACCGCTTTATTCTTTCCCATTTTTCTTATTAATATATCTACTTATTTTTCACTAATCGGATATACCATTCTTATATTATAACTTGTCTAAAATTGATGAATTGAAAAATAATCTCCTCGAATAATTATATTTTGTTGGGGCGAAGACAATTGGCATGTGTAAATGTTGAATGAATGCCACAAACAAACAAAAATGATAGTTGACCGTGGCATTAGTTTGTAAAAACAAATGGTCATGTTGCACGGGAAATTAAGTCTTGGCTACTTGTACAAACAATAACTGTGCTACAGGTCTCTTCTCCACCATAAATCATAACGTTGGATTAGGCATTTTAACCTCGATGCTAAATTTTGGTCAAGATTATCATTCCTAATTTCTTTTCGAAGAGTTAACATCAACTCTAGGATTGTTTGTGGTGTATTCATTCTATATGAAGTGACAAATATGATAAAATCATGTTTGGTTACTATCAAACCATGTACAAGCGCCATACATTTATTATTTAATTTACTAAGCACTTATGAATCCTAAGGTCTAGGGGGTTTAGATGGTAGAATATTAAATCTAATATGATGGGACAACTCCATAAAAAAGGAGGTATGGTAGCCTGTATCGAAGATTAAAAATTCTTTCATAGTGTCCTACTGGTTATGTCAAATCATGACCACTATGTGACATGTAAGGTTTTTCGAGTTATCAAATCGATGACGCTATTGTACTACTAATGTAAGTGTTCAAATGCATTAAATGTGTCACGCAAAATTTATATAACAAGATTATTACTTAGGTTTTTTCATAACATTCGTGATATACCAAGAAATTATAACCTGCAAATTCGTTATGAGATATCCTTATGATATGCGTGGTAGGGTTTCCTCCCTCCCAATAGAGATTTGACAAATTACAGGTCGTCATTACCTTCTCATAAGGTCGATACGATTCATATCACGAGCATAATATTTTTAATGGATACATTTAATTTTAACTTTCTTAGGAGTTACACCGAACCGATCACGCCCTGGTCATACCTAATCAAGTTTAAAGTTATATGGATAGGTTAGATAAACATTTTTTATGTTTATGTTTGGCACTTGTTCAATGTTTTTTACTTACCCGTATGGTTTGAGTTTACGGCATTCTTTGAGTGGGACGTAACAAATGCTGATGTCAATAATCACCTATTCAGTTAGTTCCAGAATGAAGTTTTTGGGGAGGACTAGTGAAACTTGGCAAGAGAAATTACATGAACTCACTATGGTGCTTCTAAAGTCATCAAATTATTAAACTAAATTATACATCACGTGAACCTAATGTTGAATGGTTAGTCGGGGATGCAAGGGAGGCAATTGCTAGGGCTGTTGTTCTCAACCATTGGGGGTAGATTCATGATATGCTATTATTTTATGTTGTTCACTTTATGATAAATTTAGTTTATACTCTTCGATTTATCATTTTAATTAAAGTCCCATGCCACTTTATGTAAGTTTAATCACATTACTTTTTTTTTTTGGTTATTAAAATCACATTACATAATATAATATAAGACAAGTTGCGAAGATTGATAGACTATTTATGAATCGTGAAACGATGATATATCACAAATAACAATGCAAGACATTAGTTACATGGGTTAAATGTGAGTATACGAATAAGAAGAACATATGTAATGCCACGACCCAGATTTAAGGGTCGCCCGTGGGTCAACCCGGTCATGTCTGGCTGCCTTAATTATGGAATGATGGGTAACTCCTTAGGTAGTATTTCTAGTCCATTTTATTTAATAATATTAGATGAGTAAACATTCAATTCCATTTTCCAAGCATATAAACATAGTGAAACAAGTGTGAAACCTATTAGGAAATGCCCTAAGGTTCAATTAATCAGAGCTACTAGAATAAATAGTGAGAAACACTTACCTAAAAAATTCTTTCAAAAGACGAAGTATTGATTAACTTGCTGTAGCAACGGAAATGGTGTGAGCCAATGCCTAGTTCGGTTCCTAATAACAATGCAATATATAAACGAATGACAAAAAGTAAGGATGCAACATCAATCATGCCACAACTAATTAGTGTATGCATTAACCATGTTTTATTTAAATAACTCCTTTAACTTTGGTTAAAAGCCACTAACCTTAGATTTCATGCTTCACCATTTTATTACGAAACGCATCTTTAATCCATTTATTTACGCGATTAATAACAAATAAATCACAATCCCTTGTTACCTTATTAAATTAACCAGATATCCTTCAAAATTCATCAATTTCACATTAAGTGCCATGCCCATGGTATTATTTAAAAATATCATCTTACCCACTCACCCAATGTATAAAAAGGTTCCTTTAACTTATATGCCGACCCTGGGTCATAACCACTATAGGTTTTTCGGACACCCAATTACAATATTTGTTACTTCACTTCCTTTAACCTTTAATTTACCGACAAATTACCGTGTTAACTCATTATATTCTTTAATTCATATACCATGAGTTTGTCAATTATTTCAATGACATATTTACCCCTTTTCCCATTATATATTGTATAAACCCGGAATAACTCGTCCGTATACACTTATTAACCGTTTATCTTCCTAGAATTTATTAATTCCATATGTTTTCCTTTATTTCCTTTTAATCACGGAGTTAACCGTATCCCATTTATGTTTATGGGCTTTCACCGTCTACTATAAATTCTATAACCATTTCTTCCTTGGTTAGTGATTTTGGGTCTAAGCCGAAGCGGCACCCTAGGACTCCGGTCTTTTGTTAAATTTTTCTGTACTCATTTGTGAAAACTCTTTCACTTTATATTGAGTCCGATTATTTGTGGTCCAACCATTGTTTTCATAAAAAATGCCTGAATTATTTTCATAAATACACCTTTTAGTTTACTTTAATTCGTCTACCCGTCCCGAGGCCAATACTGAAGGTAGATACCACCTTATTGCCTTTGTTGTATATTTCAAGACGTTTTATCGTTTAGTCCATATTACTTATTTTTTTATGGATTTCCAACATCTTTACTTTTACAAAGTCTTATTCCGTTTATAGGTTTAAGGACCCTCTCCTATCATTTAGTATTCATTTAAATCTTTGTATAATAAAATCCTATTTTTGTTCACAATTACCATGTTCGGCACAAAGGTCAAAATTTCATCCCCTTTAGGGTTCATTTTGTAAACTATCCATTTTCAAGTTTTACCTACAATTCATCAATTTCAATATCAAATATTAAAAAAAATTACCCCTTGAACCCATATTCACTATATTCCACTTTATCCCCTTAGAAGTGTTCAACAACATTTAATACTTTCTTTCACCTTAAAGTCACATTATCTTGTGTAAACAACATTATAAAAATATTAATATAATACTTTCATGTAAATAAATTCTTAAACATGTTCACAATAAATCCAAAGTGACAATATGTGACTTTCCTTGGCTTTTCACACATAAAGTATTAACTCTCTTCATTTATTATTTATCTTCATGAAATAATATATTTTTACATCATCTTTACTCATAATTTTCATAAGAATATAACCTCTAATATTCTAAAATTATTCAAAAATTATCCAAGAACTCTAGTCTCATATCTCCATAAACATTTTCATGAAAATAATAATTTGAACACACCAGTAGCATTTTTATTTCATAAAGTCAATACATTATATTATGATAATTTACAACTTGAAGATATATTTAATATTCACTTTTAATGCTTTATTTTCCATAGAATCATACCATAAATTCACGGTCTTTCCCATTTTGTATTCTAAAAATATTACCATTTGCAAGCTACGTTTTAAGCTTATATTTAATACCTTGTTTTCACATGAAAATATACCATACTTTCATAAATATATAGCATGTAAATTATTATACATATGTACACATATATACATTTATCAAACATGCATCATATATTTTCAGAATATAAACATGTCATAAAATAAACCCCACTTCAAAGATGATAAAACCCTTAAGAAATGCTCGAAATACTCCATGGAAACTCCACTTGTAACCTCCTTAGTAAACCCCCTTTCAGACTCCTTAAAAATATTCACCTCAACTCCATAAAAATACTCCAAAGAAAACTCCCAGAAGATGACTTAAGGCTTCTTCAAAATAAACCCCCAACAATACCTCAAACAATTACATTTCAACCGTACGTAAAAAATTTTGGGTTCCATCCTCAAAGCATGCCATTAATAATCCTAAGGACTTGTTTAATAATATTTGAGTAAATCCATGAAAATGACAAGCCGATGGTTTATGTGGAAGAAAAGGCATTTTCCATTCTTGCGGTATTAAAAAATAAACATAGGATAAAGGTACTCTAAAAACTTGGTCCCACCAACCAAAGGGTACTATCATTGGTATAAATAAATAGGTGAGGGAATAGAGAAAAGTATCTTAGATGAGTAGGGATGCATTTTCTTAAGAGAATATGGGCTTCCTTGTTTCTAAAGGGGACCAAATATGGTTTATCAGATAAAACCCCTCCATGGAGTATTCCCATAACAACTATAATGGGTCTTAGATAGCCATAAAGGCTGGTATCACCGCTATAACGGCTCAAACAAATTTTTTTACTCCCACAACTAACTAATGCCTATAATTCCTTAGCCTGTTCACATATTCTACCCACTACACCAAATCTGCATTATTGTCAAGGTCATTGACCCTGACAAATCACCCTTGTCAAGGTCAATGACCGTGACATTTCGAGGCGAGATAACTTTTTTTTGTCACGATCGTGTCACGGTCGTGTCGCGGTCAATGACTGTGACACGTTTGTAACGGTTTATAACCGTGACAAAGCCGTGACCCTTCTTAAAAATGTAAGAGAGAGAGAGAGAGAGAGACTTTTACAAAGCCGTGACCCTTCTTAAGTTGCGATTCCCGATTCATGGTTTTCGATTCGCTATACACTTCACGATTTGGCAATCATAGCTGATTGTATTGTTGTTCAGGAACCACTTTTACAACTTGAAGTTGAAGGCTCCGGTTTCCTTCATAGACAAGTTCTCAACATGGAAATGATTCTCTCATTCAATCGTACATCTATGTTCAGATTCAATGATCTTATTCAACATCATCATTTCATTTTTTCTTACTCCATTTTTAGAAACGACTCTTATAATGTTGATAATTCTTACAAAGATAAGTGTTATAACATCCGAGAACTTCATTGTTAAAAGGAAATTAAACCTATGGAAGATGCTATGTGACAGTTTCCTACAATTTTTTGTTTACAGGTTGCTTTGTTGCTTCAGATTGGTAGGGAACAAACTTCACCCGATATTATCCCTAAGATTCTGACAACTCGTGATCGGAAGGATCTTGCAAAGTTTGTTTATTCAGCACCACCTCATGGTCTTTGTCTTGTGACGATTAAGTATAGCGAAGAACATCTACGGCTACCAGCTGGTTCCCCTGAAGCTCATTTTAGTAGGCATCATAGCATAAGAAGATGTAAGCTGTGTTTTTGACAAATTTATTTGGAGTAAAATAAGAATTTAAAATAAATGTAAGTCGAGTAATGTATACAAAATTGACTAAACAAGAACTTAATATCGACAAATTTTAAAATCTTTTTAGATGGACAACACGATATTCAAACCCTAAGAATTATTAAAATAATCTCCCGGTTCTCCATTTTTTCGAACTTCCCCTCACAACCAAAATACTTCAAATACATTTGTGCTGGAAAAACATTGATGTAAACTACGAGGTAAAAAATATCCATGGGTAACTTCTGAAGCAACCTATCCTATTATATTCTGATTAATATTTTCTCTATCACAGTTATACTCAGTTATTTGAAGGTCAAATTTTATGTAGGAGAGTTTCAAATTTACCCTCAAGGTTTACAAAGATCTATTATTAACATTCAACTCAGTTTTCAGTTCAATGAAATCACAGTTATAATCAGTTGTTTGTACTAATTAATTCTAATATATTAGGTATTGATAAAATAGATGGATTTTTAGAGACGAAAAACTAAAATCACCTTCAAATGCAAGAAAAGAGAAGGTTCTAATTCAAAGTCACTGCAATGAAATTTTCCTACTTGGCAGGTAGTTATGTGAACATATCTTTTGCCTTCTCTTCTTTTCTTTCATTTCCCTTGTACTCTTGGTGTTTGTCACATCAGAAATATATATATATCCACTTATTTTTATGTACTTAGATAAGTTGGATATATCAATTTCACCTAAACAAATTGTAGTTGAATTTACTAATTCTTTTATTTAGACTCTATTTGCATGATCTTGAAATTCATGATGGAAAAATTTACATATTTTATTCGGTGGACATAAGAAAGTGTGTGTAATTGTCATTATTATTCATAAGCAAGCCAATAAAAGGGTGAATACCCAAACCAACCCCAAAAGAGGCATGGACACCTCCCACAGGACTAACATAACTTGTAGGAATTGACTGCGTAGTCCCTGGTCTCCCAATTTGAGAATATGACGATAATTTAAAAATATCTAGATTAGGCTTAAAGACATGCTGTTAGAGAGTGAAAACCCACATCAGCGCCCAAACAGCCACGTAAGAGGCACTAACACCTTGCACGGGACCAATATAATTCGTAGAAACTAACCGCATAATCATGGGACTCTCAGTTTGAGAATATGATGATAATTTGAAAATATTTAGATTACGCTTAAAAATTAGCCATTAAAGGATGAAAACCCAAACCAACTCCCAAATGGCCCCGTAAGAGGCATGAACACCTCCCATGGGGCCAATGCAACTTGTAGGAACTGACTGTGTAGTCTCGGGTCTCTCAGTTTGTGAATATGTCAATAATATGATTAGGTTTAAAAATATGCCCTTAGAGGGTGAAAACCTAAACCACCACTACCTTGCACGGGACCAATGTAACTTGTAGGAACTGATCGCATAGTCACGGTTCTCTCGATTTGAGAATATAATAATTTGAAAATATTTAAATTAGGATAAAAAAATATGCCGTTAGAGGGTGAAAACCTAAACCAGCCCTCAAGCGATCCCGTAAGAGGTACTAACACCTCGCACGGGACAAATGTAACTCATAGTAACTGACTGAGTAGTCACGAGTCTCTCGATTTGAGAATATGACAATAATTTGAAAATATATAGTTTAAGCTTAAAAAGAAGCCCTTAAAGGGTGAAAACTTTCCACAAACATCCTCATAAGAGGCATGAACACCTCGCACGGGACCAATGTAACTTGTAGGAACTGATCATGCAGTCACGGGTCTCCTGATTTGAGAATATGACGATAATTTGAAAATATTTATATTATTCTTAAAAACATGTTGTTTGAGGGTGAAAACTCAAATCAGTCCTCAAACGGTCCCATAAGAGGCACTAACGCCTCGCATGAGACTAATGTAACTCGTATGAACTAACCATGTAGTCATAAGACTTCCGATTAGAGACTATAATAATAATTGTAACTCGTATATGATTTTTTTTAACTTGAATAAGATTTTTTTAAAATTACTTGGCTACTAATATGATCTCTTTTTTGTATCCTATTTTTTTGCAGGATAACATTTTATCATTAGCTTTTATCCATGTGCAACACACAAAGAAGTTAATGGTTTACAACAAGGGGATTATTTATTTAATGTCGTCCATATTCAGAATTCTATTTTTTATGTGTATTATGGCCGTGTGGGTTTTAGTCGGTTTATTGTTAACTTTTATGGCCGTGTAGGTTTTTTAATTTTATTGTTATATTTTATGACCGAGAGCGGACTTTACATTATCCAGGTTTTATATTAATAGGTTTTAGACTACCCAGAAAGTAGACTGCCCAATTTTTTTTGGTTTGTGAATTATTAAAACTTATAATATTTTAAAGTTCGTATGTAGATTAGTTAATCAACAACGTGCGAGATTTGCAATTTGTGAATTTTCTTGTTTTTAAATAATTAATTTTTTTCTTTGATCCAAAAATTTGGCACAGTTCAAAATCGTGCCAAAAGTGTTCAAATGTTGACAATGTTTTGAACTGTGCCAAAAGTATATCAATACGTACTCAATCTGCCACAGTTATAAAGTATGTCAAAAGTGTGCCAGAATTATAAAATTCTATCACAGTTTTTAAGTGTGCCAGAAGTGTTCCCGTTTGACCAAATCTGGCACACTTTTAAATCTGTCAAAACAAGATGGCCATTTTGGAACATCTGATTTTGACACAGTTCAAACTCGTGCCAGATAAGTGTTGTTTTTGGTGTAGTGATTATACTTGTGACGGTTATCAAGTAATCTATAGGTTGATAGTCTTAAAAACTCTTTAAAGTGCTGAAAATAAAGATTTTACCTGAAAGAGTTTTTTTACTTAATTTGCCTCTGTAGAATGCATGTTTTGCTTATGTGTTTTACAGGGCCGGGCTCAAGCCCGGGTCACTTTAAAAATAAAAATTAAAATTAGTGTAAATTTTAAGGTCCAATACATCACAGCCCACCCAATAAATAAAAAAGTTAGCCCGCCCAAACAATCAAACCTCCATGATCCACTTCAAAAACAAAAAAAAAACTATATGAACTATTATTTTGAGCATTATTTTGCGCCTATATTTTTTAATTAACATTATTTTTCATTATTTTTAAGTAAATACTCAAAAATAACCTCAAAAAAATTCGGCTCGGGGGCTTCCGCCCTCCAACCCCCGAAAATCAGTGTTAAGTCAGTCCACCCGAATGTAAATTCCTGATTACGCCCCTGATGCTTTATCACATAGATGCTTGTCTTAGGATAAAATAAAAAAATTTGAATTTGTTTGTGGCTGGACATTTACTCATATATTTAACTCATTAATATCGAGATAGCACACTCTCAAGCACGAAATGTTAAAAAATTGGTACCCGCTCGTCATCTCATGCCATCCTGATGCAACTCCTCACCAGTGTCGTTCGCGATAAGAACATGTTGTCGCATAGAAAACTGTTAGAGACAACGGTCGGGTAGATTCCACTTTACAACCTCAATATATCAAACGTGACATGACAATAATTCGATAACTATGCCAAGACCTCCTCGGTATATGGGAACCATATGATTTGCCGTTAGGGCATAGAAATATCATCATTTTATAATTAAATAGGGCAGTATATAAATGGAAATTGATATGTGTTGTTAATAATTTTGTAATATGTACTTGAGCTAGCCTCATCAAGTCAAGTTGGTCTCAGAAGTAAGTGAGCACATGGGGTGGTGCTTCCAGCCCAAATAACAGGGTGAACCAACATCCTGCAGTACGGTGATACACTCTTCGACTTGAAAATGAAAAGAATGAGTTTATAGCCTCCATCGCTCAACTAATTCGGTGACGAAAGATCTATGCAAGGCGACGTACTGAAATTGATGTACACTATAGAATCCTACATCCATCAGAAATGGTACCAATGGGCACAAATTGCGCTCATTATCTCGTCTATGAGCTAAGTCACTACGACGACGTGTCAATACACCATTCTCCCATCCTTCCCAAATGACATCCGACTTATGGTGCTGCTATTGGCTCAATACAGAAGTGTCTACAGGGATAGTTTGTCTGAATCTACGACTATCTGGGATGTCCATACTATCTACAATAAATAAATTAAATTGAATGAATCAAATCACAACAATAAATACTAAAGTAGGCGATATGCACAAACCAAATTAAAATATCCCTTGATGTATAAAAGAGTGCATTGTGATGAAATATTAAAATTTCATACCAAAAATAAACATACTTACTTCAAAAAAATTTGTCTTTTTGCCAACGAGGTTCCTACTTGCAACTTATATTGGGAAATTAATATATATCACAATCCACTAAAACACCATGCTTTGTATTTCTGGGCACCTCTTTTGTGTGTGACTCGACTGTCAGTAGTGGCTACAATGAATTGATCACCTTTCTACGAGATCCATCTCGTTCTCCTGATGAATCGATACAGGAATTCCAATATCATGCCCGAGTTTCGATTTAACTGTAAACTCAAGATGGAATATTGGATGCCATTAATCCACATGGTTAATGGGATATAATTGGGGTGTGTATGTATTAACATAGCTATGTGTAGTGAACAAACTCACTAACGTACCACATGTGATCGAGACTTAGTCTTGAACACGCTACAATCACATGCCAATAAGGAATCTTAAAAGTCTCCCACTTCCCACAACTACTCATGCCTCCCTATATGTGTACATCCTACGCATGTCTGCTTTCGGTTACCACCTGTACTCGTCCATCGTCATTGTTGAAATCTTGGAAAATGTGATTTCTTAATTTATTGATTTGTTTATCTACATTTTATTGGGAAATCGGTACTGACATATAAAACGTGGACAAATATAGCCCAAAGAACTTTAATTGTTCATGCATTGAAAAGTAAAAATCAAGAACTAGGTTTAAAGAATAAACCATGGGTTTAAAGAAACAATACCATTACGAGTCTTGTTGTGATTCGTATAAGGAGAAATAGGTTGAAAAATATGAAGATCTTGGTGCCCTCCCAAGGTCTCCAAATAACCTTGTAAGAATGCTTCAAACATCTCGAATATTTTAGTATACGATCCACTATAAGTAATTCTTGTGTATGGTCACTCTTGGAGATGAAAGCTTGATGGAACATGAGAGAAATCACATTCTCTCTCTCACACCCTTTCACAAAAATATGAATAGTAATTTTCCTCTCCTTCTCTAACCCTCCATAATGAATCAATCACCTAATACCCTAGCTTACACTAATATAAATAACTATAAGCCGTGGTATTCAACTAAACTGGGCTTCTAAAGAACTTTTGGCCTACTACTTGGGTAATGGTTTATACCGGGGAACCAAGATTAAATTGGCTTCCAAATAAATAATCGAAATTCTAATTACTATCATCGTAATTATTTACTTTCTATATTTAATCATGATTAATTCAACTAAATAATCACGATTGCACTCCAATTTAATTATCTCAAAATCACTCGGAATAAAAAGGCCTTATTTGTAAAGTTGATTATGGTACATCATGTGATTCCCCATGTTAAGTATTCGATATCCGGTTATAAAATGAATTTACCGCTAATATAATTTAACTAACATCTAATCAATTCATTAGTTCTCAAACTTCAACTATTGACTACTCCCCTAGATTCCAAAATAATCCACTAGTTGGATATCAGTCTACGAAGGGGGTGTCATAATCTATGACATCTCCTGAATGCAGATTCCTCCAACTAATGATCTCAAACATACTCATAAAATGATTGCCTAATCTCCGGAGATTGAGATTCAATAAAAATAAATCTTTCCCATAATAGTCAAAGTAATAATTGTGCAAACATCCCAATCCTGATAACACCTGGGATTAAGAATCAATGAACCATTTGCTAATGGTGTGAGTTTGTCTAAGTCTAATTAAGACACCTCTTATACTTAAATATCACTAGTGATCTTGTTCAATACATTCCTGGATTTACCGGTCACAATCATCTTTTGAACTATCGCATATATTCTCGAACCATTAGATAAGATCCCATAGTTTGATAAAAAAATTGCTAGGATTGTACATGAAACCAAATCCATATGATGTCAACTCTCTATCTCGATTTTGAACCATTCAATTGTACTAGAATCGAAATTTCGATCTCCTGTGATCAAGTTGAACTCAACTCAATGGAATTGCTACTCAATACAATTGATTGATATCATATACAATATATTAAATCATAAATATAAGGCATACTCATAGCTATGATTCTTATTCCAAAATGAGCTGACATACTTTTACTGAAAAGTAAACATTATAATAAAACCCCAACGATATCCCACTCAGTCTCAAAGACATATACCTATGCATCTAACTCCCAAACCATATACTCGACAGTTTTCTGCCTAAATGTAGAAGGGTTACCTTGGTTTTATCTGATACAATCTTGGTTATAAGCTTATCACCTCCCTATTTAATCTCTCAAACTAAGTGAAACCTACACTCAATGTGCTTAACCCTTTTATGGATTATAAGTTCTTAAAACTTGCAATCGTACTAGTATATACACTTAAAAGTGTAATATACAATTGCACATGAAGGAACCTTACCCAAGTAATTTAGGAAGTCCTTGAATGATTTTGCTTCTTTAGCCTCCGTGGTGGCAACATATTCGGCCTCCTTGGTAGAGTCAACAATACAAGATTCCTTCACACTCCTCCAATTTATAACTCAACCTCATTGGTTAAACACATGTTTCGAGGTAGAAAATATGGAATTCTTATCTAACTGAAAAACAAGTCTTTGGACCTGAATGGTATAAGACTATCAAACTAAAATCTGCTGACCATGCCAAAGGCATATAAGAAATTTTGTATATTACATGATATAACATACATGAGGTTTACCATTACCAAAGCATTAGGTATATTCCTCAGTCCTTCTATCGGATCAAGTGTTCTGATCCCCAACCAAAGTGATTCCATATTTGACAAAAAAATACTTTCAAGGATTCTGGATGTAAATCATGTGATTACATCAATATGAGCAACTTTGGATAATCCCAACTTTCTTTATAACCAATCAAGTCAAAACTTGATCATAAGGATGTGACGGGCTTGTCCTAAGCACTTTAAATCAAGCTACTTGGACTAACATACTCTTATGTAAGACAATATTCCCACCTTATTCCCGATTGGGTGAATATTATCCACAAATTTTACTTAGAAATGTCACCAGGTTTCCATCCTGCTTATTATACAAACAAGTACTATTCTTACTTTGATCAAAATCAAAACTTGATTACCTGATCAAACCAAATGCCACAAGATCACGATGTTAGATTAGATACATATATCGATATCATAAGGTTACATTACTTTATTTCACAACTTCTTACTATGTACTTGTCTAAACACTCGCTCAAGAGCGCAATCTTGACGTTAAAAGAATCTAGATAGATTTTAGCATAGCTAACAATGAGAATATTTACTTATAGTCAATACCTTTCTTTCCGATTAAAACCTTTCACAACCCTTGACTTGAAGGTTTACACCCTCCCATCAATCTATCGTTTAACTTCTTGTACATCCACTTGGGCTTGATGGATTTTATCCTATCAGCAAGTTTACAAGTCCTCAAAACTATATTCAAATACATAAAATCCATTTTGGTATCCATAGTGATAAGTCAAAGCTAAAAGTACCTGTCTTAAAATGCCTCATTGTAGTTCTTGGGAGTCGATTAGTGTTCGCTTTGGATCTCATCGAAATGATCACCCAAAATACTAACCAATCAAGATCACTCCTAATGATCCCACTATGACATGGCATCACTTGTTATCTAACATAAGTGACATGCTTTCCTGATCATCGATAATACTCTCACTACCGTTAGGCAGTGTATTATCGACATTAGGTTGCATTTCACCCTGTATGGGTGGTCTAGTAACACCGATAAAATGATGTTCCTTTTTATCTTATAAATCGAGCTTACACTTGGGCCCATGGTTGATTACATAATTCTTTTTCAATAACCGGACATTAATAGATTCAATGACCATCTTGTAGTAAGGGACCTGATATAATCTACCTCTGTAACCTTTGGGATAACCAATAAAGAGACATACTTATGTGCTTAATTTCAATTTCCTTGGCTCCTTCCACGACACGAGTCCCGGGCAGCCCCATATATGAACATTCCTTAGAATGAGCTTGAGCCCACTCCAATGTTCAATGGGAATTGAAGATACCAATTAAGAAGAAGCTAAATTTAGAATGTATATGCCTGTCTCTTAACGAAAATTATCAACAAGAAGGTTTCATCCCTAAATAACTTACCATTGGCCTTATCATATCTAAAAGAGTCTTGTTACTTACTATTTTCTACACTATTTTAAAATGGAATACCCATTGTGGACAACTAGGATAAAATCCCACACCTTTGATAAATGTTCCCTAAACTCTCCCAAGAGGTATACACATTAACGATTAGATGATAGAGTTTAGATTAGTTTACCTCACATATGCTCCACCTTAGCCTTGCACACTTTGAACTAATCAAAGTCTTTAGATTTTTGGTTCATAAGGCAAACACATCCATACCTTTAAGTAATTATGAATGAAATCCATAAAGAAATCAAAAGCACCTCTTGATTGGATAGTAATAGGAACACACAAATCGAAATGAACCATTAACAACACATCTTTGGCTTTTTAGCTTTTGGCCTCAATGGCCCCTCTAGTCATTTTAACTTCTAAATGGTATTCAAGACTATAATTCCCTCCAATTCTAATTAACTCAATTGTCCATTTTAAACCACTATTCAGATTCCTTTTAGAATAAAATAACTAAAGCGCAAGTGATAAAAATTGTGTCTGGTTATAGAAGGAAACTTTATCTTTAATGAATGTCCAATATTATTCATTTCAGTATATAACAGTATTGGTGAGATAAACCTTATAATGTATAAATTACTTTTCAGTGTACTAGAATAGATAAAAGATATCCAATTTTTATTAAACAATTTTAATAAAATAATTGAATATCTGTTAAAAACAAATTTAGAAATCGAAGCCAACTTTTCTAAAAAATGGATACATTAAAATAATTTACATACTTTAAATTTATGTATTCGCCATAATCTAAAAATATTTCCTACTAGTTATACTTCTGCTTCCTTATTCTAATTGCCCATTATTAGGAACAACTATCTTTTAAGTAATTACTTGGAACCTCTATAATTCGTTGAAGACTCATTTGTGGTTCCCGAGTCTACACATCAGGTTACTGTAAATCAAACCATAAATCATTCCTTTACTTGTAATATAAAGAATGTTACCATGTCCTTTTCCTTATAAAGCATGAAAAACCGGACACCATTATTATGAAAGTTTTAGCTACTTGTAGAGAGAATTCATGCCTTTTGTCTATATCACTACTACCGCGGAGAATGAAATTTTCTTAACCTAAATCGCTATACCTGAAACTTAACCTTATATTCATATCTCCCTTTCGAAAAATAAGTAAAGCTTTGCTCAACAACTAACACCATCCCTTAGCTACCGATGATTCTCACTACTGGATTAAGATATGGATTCAGGTTTCTCCACTATGTCTAATCTAAAGAATACATTGTTCAATCAATAAGGTAGATCATTTTTAAAACATGATTCTTACTCGAGCATCATCAACTAACATAGGTGTTATCAAATTCCCATTGGCCAATTGATTAAAATTAAGCATGTATATATAGAACTTCCCCCACTGGGGGGACCAAACACACATAATACTTAATTTAAAAGAATTACCATAAATTTTAAAACACTATGATTCCGTGATTAATACCATCAATTGGGGGGGGGGGGGGGCAAGATGATGCGAGTAGTTAATCACATCACAGTTTTAAAACTTGGATGGGAATTGTGGGTTAAATATTTTTATTATTCCCTTAAATTAGAAAAATATCCAATTACATTTTAGTCCTAGAAGCTTATTCCAATTACAAATATAATACTAAAACCAGTGAGAAAATGTTGAATTCATTTTTGAAATTTTAGAATCATTATCGAAAAATTAATTTTCAATTAAAATGTGAGAATTAATTCGATTAAATTTTAAAGTGACTCCCTTCTACTGCTAATTAAAAAGTAATCCTATCAGACATCCTAGTTTTCTTATGAAGTGAGATTTCTCGTTGGGAGCTTAAATCACCTCACCTTGAACTAAATTGATTTCATCTTTCATTATATTATCTGGATAGTCCCGAAAACTATTGTCCAACATAATGAATAACCGACGTCTTTTGGTCCCACAATTAATGATAGTGACTCCGTTGGTAAGGATATCATTAATTCTATTTAAATGTATACCATCGGTTCATTCCTATAATCTGAATCCTCTTGTGAAGAACTTCCCCATTGGAGGTATCGAACTCACTCACATTTAATTCTTGGAACTATAACATCAGATCCTTAAGAATACCATATGCCCTGATTAAATCAATCCGCTGGGGAGCTAGACCAAAGATGATGCAAGGAGGTAATCATATCACATTCTTAAAGACACTAATGGAGACCATGGGGTTTATGTGAAAATCCCTTTACCACTTAATATTTTAAACTTGAGGGTATTTTGAAAAAATATTTATTCAATTATAAATGCCTAAATTAAATCTTTGGTAATTTTTAATTTACTTGTACAAATTAAATTTTCCGATCTCAATATCCTAAATTTTCAAAAATAAAACCATTTTAAAATTAAAATATAACCCATAAATAAAAATTTAATTTATACCTTTAAATTAATTATCTGATTAAATTCAATTTAGAAAATAATAAACATAAAGAATTTTTCCAAGAAAAAACGTGATGTAGGCTAGTCTCAAAATTAAATCCATGTTGTCCATAAAAATGGGTGTCCGTAATTAATTAATTTAATTAGAACACGAAATTATGAAAGAAAATAATTAAGATACAACATGCAAGTATAAATAAATGCAAATTAAGATTAAAAAAATAAGGACAACAATGCCCCTATCCATCGTGGCAAAAAATCCTTCCTTGAGTTAAGTCCTTATGGGTCAGAAACTCCTTGATGAGTTCGTCATGTGTCGAACTTATTGAAGGGGAGAGTCCCAAACATCTTGAACAAAAGGATGACTGTCACGAATATATTCCTAGAGAAACCTTGTTGCACAAGAATCCTAGCCAAAGTCGAATAATTGAAGAAAGAAACCTTTCTAAAAAATAACTCTAGAAGAACTAGAAGTCATAACCACAAAAATTACTAAGAACCCTCGATGGCTAAACAAGGAACCCATTATAGCGGTTGGTTGTTTCCGCTATAGCGATTAAGGGAGAATCCTCCTCGGCACATTTTTTCTTCTTCTTTGTATTTCTTTCTTACTTTATCTTCTGAAACTTCTTGAAAACACCATGAAAGGACGTCTAAGCTTAAGCAAAATCCATGGAACTCCTCCAAGAACAAACCCAATTAAAAAATAGGAAATAAAAATTACATCCCCTAACATACTACTCCAAATAAAACGATTAAATGAAATAATTAAAAACCCTAATTATTACAACCAAATTGAATCTAGGAGAAGAAAATAACTATGGATAAACCACCGTAGGATACAATATACAAAACACATTATTGTGACCACGATGGAATGGATGTAATCATTCACATCCTAGAAAACTATGTTTGTACAAAATATACACATCCATGCACATATTTCTAACATGCAACATAGGGTTACAATCGTAGGACTCCATGGAACTTTCCAGAACATGATCAACTAATAATAGAGGGCTCTAATATCAATTGTTGGGAACTGAGATTGACATATAAAACATGGAAAAGTACATTCTAAAGAACTTTGATTGTTCATGCATTGGAAAATAAAAATCAAGAACAAGGTTTAAAGAATAAACATAGGGTTTCAAGAAATAATAATTTTGCAAATTTTGTTATGATTCACATGAGGAAAATATGTTAAAGAAGATGTAGATCTTACTACCCTTCCAAGGTCTATAAATAACCTTGCTCGAATTCTCCAAACATCTCGAAACTTCTAATATGTAATCCACGCAAAGTAAGCCTTATTTGTGGGAACTATTGAAGATGAAAACTAGATAAAATATGAGAGAAATCACTTTTTCTCCCCTTACCGCATCACAAAAATGTGAATACTGTTTTTACTCTTCCTCTCTAACCCTCCATAATGGATCATTCACCCCAAACCCTAGCTGACACTAATATAAATAGCTATAAGCCATGGTTTTTAGCTAAACTGGGAATTCAAAGAGTTTCTGGCCTAACACTTGGGTAATGGATTATACTAGGGACTGGAGACTAATAATTAAATTGACTTCTAAATAAATACTTAAAAATTCCAATTATAATTATCGTAATTATTTTATTTCTTTATTTAATCGCTATAATTCTTCCAAATAATCACAATTTCACTCCAATTTAATTATCTTTAAATCACTTGAAATAAAGAGGTCTTATTTGCACAGTTGATTATGATACATAATGCAATTTCTCACATTAAGTGTCCAATACCCACCTCGTAAAATCAATTTGCTTCTAGTCGATTTTAACCAACATCTAATCAATTCATTGATTCTTATACTTCAATTGTTTTCTACCCCACCGGATTATAAAATAATCCACTAGTTGAGTTTTACTGGTGGAAACAAAACATATAAGTATATTAAGGGGTATCACAATCCAATATGTACCCTGGATGCATATTCCTTTGAATTATGATCTCAGACCTACATACACAATGATTGCCAAATTTGTGGAGATTGAGATTCTATAAAAATTGAATCTTTCCTATAATAGTCAAATAAATAATTGTGAAAGCATTTCAATCCTCATAGATCTAGGGACTAATAATATATGCACCATTTTCAATTAGTGTGAGATTGCCTAGTCTAGTCAAGACATCCATCAGACTTAAATCTCCCGAATGGCCCTGTTTAATATATTCCTAGATATACCGGTCATAATCGTCTTTTGAACTATCGCACAAGTTCTCGAACAATCTGATAGGTTCTTGTAGTCTACTAGGATTGTACATGCAACTATACTAATAGGATGTCAAATACCTGTCTAGGTTATGAACTATTTATCACATTAGAATCGAAATTCTTATCTCCAATAATCAAGTCAAACCCAACTCACTGGAATTCCTACTCAGTACAATTGATCGATATTATATGCAAAATATTTGATCATTAATATAAGGCATTATCATAATCATGATTCTTATATCAAAATGAACGAACACACCTTTACTGAAAAGTAAGCATTATACATGAATTTAAAAATAAAACCCCAATATATTTGTCAAAGTAGTTGGAGTATGTAGCATTTTTTCTCATGTATTCCAAAACCTGCACCCTACGCATGCAGAAATAATTAATAATTCTATAAAATATAAACTCGACTGACACAATTATAGGAATACTTCTCTAACCTTTAATAACCTCGTTAAACACTTAATATATATTTGTCATCATTTGGCTATACCGGTGTCCCCCACATACGAAAATGTCCATTTTTCCTTACGAATGTTGTAAAGATTGGTTTGTGCAGCCTCATTTATGTTCTTAATTTTGGAATAAGCCTATTAAATTTCTACACTTAGCGTGGAGTGACCGCAAGCCAAACTAACTAATTTAGGCCGGTGTCATGAAATTTTTCATTGAAATTGCTATGAACATGATGTATGCAGTATCTATACCTCCCATTGTCTCTCTTCCACCATTCATACAATTGTTGTTACTCCTGTACCACAACCTCTATCCCCACATGTCGATCAAAAATTAAACATATATATTGGTGTCCCATTATAATTTGTGTCTCAATATGGAATAAGGACAAACTCCAAGTATTCAAATATTTTCATCAACTATGGCAAATGCTAGTGGTATTACATGTTCATTACCATCCAAGCTCAAGTATATCTATATCTTCCCGGTATATTTACCAGAGAGGTGGGTTCCATCTGTAAGGGCAATTTTCTATCATTGCACTTAGAATCTAGGACTTATCGGTAGAATTATATATTTCATTAGATATGGAACATCCCGCTATATTGGTCACATCTTCACAATCATCCACGACATAATCAATTTGAATCTTTGGCAGCATGCACCACTCATCCTCAACGTGATCCGCAAACATCTTCAACCAATCTCCACAATTCCACGTACTTTATGGTATATTGCTCGTTTAGAGTTCTTTATTTTTCATAAATAAGCTCGAAGAATTTTACTTTATTTTATTTTATCAAAACGAGACTGCAAGTTATTTAAAAAATTATTTTCGTCAGCACTCGTTCAAAGGACATGTACGTGTCGTTCGAACGATTAGCATATTTCGTTAGAAGGATCGTTTGATGGCCTACATCAAACATGCTTCAAACGAGAGCTTACTATTTTGGTTTTGTCAGGTCGTCAGATAGGTCGTTCGAATCTTGCTTTTACTGAGATGCATATCTCGTTCGAACGACTTTGATGCTTCTTTAAATTTTATGTTCACCTCTAAAAACCTACTTCCTGTAGGTATTTTGCAAGACTTTTAAAACTACGATTTTTGCAGAGTTGTTGCACAAAAGTCTCCTCTTTTAAAGGCCAAAACACACTTTTGATTCACACATCCTCCCAATTATATTTTGTGAATCACTTTGAAACCCTCACACCTAATTCCATACTGGAGTTTCTCTTGTGGAGAAGGTGTCTCCACTACCGATCTTGTGGTTCTCGTGGGAACCATTGCTAAAGAAGGACGAAGGGTCACCTGCGGGAATTTCATCTAGAAAATGTTGTCTGTATTTATTTATGTACATGTAAGTTGCGATTTGAATATAATAGTGAAATAGAAAAAGGTTTTGTCTTGAAGGAGATTTTCCTGAAATTCATCTTTCTTGTTGTTCTTTGATTGTATGCTTATATGATATTTTGCTTTCAATCACATAGTTACATGAAATAGGGTTTAAAGGAATTAAAACTAGTGTGAGTTGACATTTAATTAAATAAGTTTGTGCCATTGAACCATAACACACTCTCAAATTGGTATAAGAGGAATTTACACAACTTTACTGTGTAATTGATTTTCCGCAAAAAATTTCATAGTATCAATTTTCTGAAAAATTAATTTTTAAATAGGCTAAGTTCAAATGGATAACTTATATAATTGAATGCCATCTTTTGATGGATCCAATTATGGCTATTGAAAAGCAAAAATGAGATCCACATAGGGGTGGTAAACGGACGAATACGGAGCGGGTACCATGGTATTCATATCCGTATCCGCTATGAGGATGCACTATCCATATGCGTATTCGAAGGATAGTAAAAACAACTATCCATATCTATATCCTCTCGGATTCTTTGGATTTCGATAAAATCTGTATCCGTTTACATTTCTTATCCATTGCAATTGACTTGTCTCTTTTAACATGTAATATCAATAATATTCAAAAAAAATATCAAGCCCTAACTGTTTAGAATCAACAAATTGATATACCAGTTCATAATCAACAATTTAGCCCTAACAGTTGTTGTGAACATCAGTGTGTGTATGTATTACTGTGTACATTTGTGTGCGTGTGTTGTTGTGTTCTTATGTGTGTGCATGTGCTGCTATGTATGTCTTCATATGTTGTTGTGTGCATGTGTGTGTATTGCAGGTGTGTGTGCGTATGGGGTGGGTGGGTGGGGGGGGGGGGGGGGAGGGGAGGAGATCTTACCAAGTTACCAGCGGAGGAAAGGTGAAAACGGGTAAAATGAAAGAGAAATATTTTAGGTCAAATGTTTTGTTCGAGTTTGTTTTGTCCGCTTTTTGTTCTTTTCTAGTGTTTTCTTTTTTTCTTTTCAAGCCATTCATTATCTTTTGATTTTTTAAAAAGTATTATTTATTTTTTTATTTTAAAAATGAGTGAAAAATGATGATTAACATTTGTATATTATATATATTTATATTTTACATTTCATATAATTAATATTATAAATAATGATTATATATAACTAATATTAATAATAAATTATTATTAAATACAATACGGATACGGATACGGATATCCAGAAAAATGGATACCCGTAAATATGGATACTCCACTTCGGATATAGGTTATCTGTGTCGAAAACACATACTATCCGTATTTGTACCCATATCCATTTTTCCAAATAAATATCCGCAAAATTTGGACTCGGATACCAAACGAATTTGGATTTTTGAATATCCGTTAACACCCCTAGATCCACATTAAAATCAATTGATGAAAGAGTTTGGATTACTTGTGAAAGAGGATGGACACCACCCACTATGGTGGTGGGTAATGATATCAACCCTAAACTTGTGAATTTGAGGACTGAAGAAGAATTTAAATGGAGTAACTTTGATTCACGAGACCTTAGTGCTATTTTTGCAGCCGTCACACCCGACGAGTTTCAGAGTATTATGACGTGCACCACGTCAAAAGAGGCATGGGATATCCTAAAACTTACACATCAGGGCACAAATACTGTTAAGGCGCCTAAATTGCAAATTTTGACTACACGGTTTGAGACTATAACCATGCTTGAATTAGAGAGCTTTGATGAATTTTATGCTCGTCTGTCGGATGGTGAAAGAATTCCTAACACTAGAGTAGTCAAAAAGATTTTAAGATAACTCCCTGCTCGTTTTATCTCGAAAGTCACTGTGCTTAATTCTTTGGGAATGTTATATTCTCTTAGGTTAGAAGAACTCGTAAGGGACCTTCAAACTTACGAAATTGACATGTTTCCTAAAACTGTAAAACCAAAAGAGAAAGGGATTACATTTGAGGCTCAGTCTAGAAAGATTGAGGAGATGTCTAGAAAGAGAGAGGAGGTGTCTTTCGATTCTAAGTACAATTTTGACTTAGATGATTTAACCATTTTTTCTATAAATTTTAAGAAATTTCTCAAACTTAAAAAGTAATGGCACATCTAAAGATAAAAAGAGTTTTGAGAAAAATAAAATTGGGAAGAAATTTGAAAAGGATAAAAAGGATGCCCTAAAGAGAGAGGAAGAGAGGTGTTATGAGTGTGATGGGAGAGGTCACAAAGCGTATGAGTGCCCAACTAGGTTAAAGCATCAAGGCAAGGGCAAAGCTGCCTTAAATGCCACCCTTAGTGATGATAGTGAGGTCGAGTCGGTAGATTCAAGAGAAGAATCAACAGATGAATATAACTTTACCTGCATTCTTGGTTAGTCATGTGAGTACGTCTAGTGCACCTCACGATGATGAGGAAGCTACTTCACAAGGACACCTCGATAGTGAGAACTACGTGAGTGAGGATGAAGATGTAGAAAATGAGATCTAGAGTGACCTACAACATGTGTACGCCGGGTTATACGTTGAGTCCTTTAAAACGAAAAGGCAAACCAAAGGGTTAACAACTAGAATCATTGTGCTAGAAAAGGAGTTAGGAGAGACGAGAGAGAGAGATAGAGATAGAGAGAGAGAGAGATTGGATAGAGAGAGATTTTGGAGAGAGAAAGAAAGTTTTTGAGAAAGAGAGAGGGGACTTGACCAAATAAGTGACTAGTCTTACGAGTGAGTTCCATGCATCCGTGGAGACTCTGAAGAAGCTTGAAGCCCTTGTATCCCAACTCAGAAAGGATCTGGAGAGAGCTTGGGAGGTCAAAGTAAAGATTGAGGACACATATAAGAATATGGGGAAAATGTTCCTAGGCCCCGTTTTAGGGTTTGGTGAGTGGCAAAGAATAGGTTTCGACGATGCTTCCATGTCACATGTCGCACCAGAACTGGTTCTTGAATTCACTGTGAATCCTTATGGCCCTCAACCAAAACCCCAAAGAAAAGTTCGACTAATAAAAACAAACCAAGGTAGGCCTAAGACTATTTATTTCTACACTTATTGCAAAATAAAAGGCCATCTTAGGGAGTTTTGCTATAGTTTGGGTCAGACTCGATGTACACATACTCCGTCGCAGAGGAGGTTGAGTGTCTAATCGCCACTTTTCATAGTCTAATGGAAGAGTTCCAATGGGTGTCTTTGTTATTAGTGGATACTTCTAACATCCTGACTAGAACAAACAATGAAAAGGGTAAACAAAAGGTCACCTCTACTTGAGTGCTTAAGCATGAAGATAAAGCCCTTATTGTTCATGTTGCTCTTAAGGCTCATGATACCTCTCTGTGGTATTTTGACAGTGGTTGCTCCAAGCATATGATTGGTGACGTCTCATTTTATACCAACCTTGAGGATTATAAGGACGGTAAAGTCACATTTGAAAATGTGAGTAAATCTAGCATCATAGGTTGTGGTACAGTAGATATATCCAAATTTCCTAATCTAGATAATGTTTTGTACATTAAAGATGTGAAACAAACCTTATCCATTAGACAGTTGTGCGACGCAGACTTTTACTGTAAAGTTTGATCAGAACAAGTGTAACCTTTTTTATCAAACTGGTAAACTTCTACTGTAAGGGGTGAGGATAAAAGATAACTGTTATGGGATTATACCCAAGTCCTCATTTGTGTGCAACAGTGCCACGATCTCTTCTATGGATTTGTGGCATTAACGTCTAAGTCATGTTAATTTTAGAGAGTTGGATCATTTAGCGATGAAAGACCTAGTACGTGGCTTACCGTTGCTTAGAAAGCCAACTTACACGATTTGTGGTCCTCATCAGCCAGCAAACCAAGTTCGGAGTCCCCATCGGAATTTGAATTCCAATACCACTACACGGGTGCTTGAGTTGATACAATGGATCTTATAGGTCCTGCTCGCACTGAGAGTTTGAGTGGTAAGAGGTATATTTTTGTGATGGTAGATGATTTCTCTTGTTATTCGATAGTTGGTTTCCTGAGAGAGAAATCCGATGTTGTAGAGTTTCTTACAACCAAGTGTCGTGCCCTGCAAAATCAATACGGAGTCACCATTAATAGGATGCATAGTGAGAATGAGACATAATTTAAAGAAGCAAAAGTAGATAGTTACTATGATAGCTTTGGAATTAAACATGAATTTTTTATCGTGAAAACTCCTTAGCAAAATGGGATTATTGAGAGGAACAATCAAACGATTCAAGAGATGGTTAAATCCATGATTCTCGATCGTAGAGTGCCTAGACAGTTTTGGGCAAATACAGTGTCTACCGCATGCCACACGGTGATTAGGGTATATCTTTGTCCACACACACTTTAGGCTCCATATAAGTTGTGGAGAGGAAAGAATCCCGACCTTTTGTATTTCTGTGTCTTTGGGAGTATGCTACATCTTGAGGGATAGAGACCAATTAGGAAAGTTTGACTCCCAGAGCGATGAGGGAATTTTTTTAGGATATTCATCGATGAGCAGAGTTTACTGGGTTTTTAACCTGAACAACTCTAAGGTTATGGAATCAATAAATGTCACTGTTAAAGATAACGAGTCACCGTCATTTGTTGATCCTAATCCTTTGTGTGAGGATGTTGCACCCCTTTGTAATGATCTCATTATTCCTCACACAACTAGGGTGGACCCTACTCCTGATATAGGGGACACACCTTCTTGGGTTTGCAAGACTCATGACCCTTCCTCCATTTTAGGAGATCCTACTTTAGGTGTTAAGACTTGCGCTCAGCTTGAGAACTGATAAGCACCCAAAAATGTTGATTTTATACCCCAAATAGATGCATTTTATTCACTCATTTTAAATAAAAATGACCTTATGTTTGTATTTGTCTATATTGCAGGTCAATATGCAGTCGCCGTATTACATTGTGCCAACTTAACGTAATTACGACAAAATAGGAGTCAAAAGCATTGAACGAAGAAATAAAAGCGGACGTGAAGAGAGGAGTCCATTTTTGAGCTTGCCCCGATGAATTTCGATGCCCTAAACCCTTACCCGTACCAAACCTAAGCCTAAACCGAGTCGTAGCCATCAACCGAGCCTCGTGTGTATTTAGTTTGTATTTTAATTATTTTTAGAATTTTTATTTGAGTCGTATATAATTTTTTGGATTTATTTTATACTTTTAGATTTTTTATATATATTATAACTGTGTGCATATGGTTGTAAATATTAGGTCCGTGTATTTTTCTGTGTTCGAAGTGTTTTGATATAAATATAATAAGTGTGCGTATTTATTAGAATTTTCCTTTATTTATTTTTATTTGTTTCTAGTTTTTATTATCTTGATTTTATTATCATTCTTTTACTTTATTTGAGTCCTCTAATTTAGAGTTTAGGCATTTTTTTAGGTTTAGTAGATTTTATTATTTTAGTTTTATTTATTTTAGTATACTTGTAATATTTAAATTGGTGTTATTTATTTTACTTTTATTTTATTTTTACAACAAACACACATCTTACTCTCTCCCCCCTCTCCCCCTTAACCCCCAACCATAACCTGGTAACCTACAGTCCTTACCCAACATTCGAAACCCAACCCGTCGTCGATAAATCTCAAATTCCCAGCCCGATCTCCGGCTACAAACACAAACTCCGACAAACCCATTGAGCTGGAAATCATCTTCCTAACCCAGTATCAAACCCGAAAACCGTAACCCAAATCCAACAAAACCCATATACCCGGAACAAACCCGTGAGCATCCCTCACCTGGTCTGTTTCAACTTTGTTCAGGCCTGAAATTCGGCTAAACATGTTTTAAATCAACAACCCGAACCATCCAAATCCAACACAAGCCAAACCCTATAAACATAAATTAAACAACATGTAGTTAACACTTTTATATGGATTCATAAATTTAACGTATGAATATCCAATTCTATATGTTATTTGTTCTTTAATAATATAAACGTTATGTATTATGCATTTAACATTAGGATCTTGTAATACCCCGTATTTTTATGCTATAATTAATTTGGGGATTTATTTAATAAAAATCCGGAAATTAATTATGTTATAATTATTAACGTGACGTGAGTTAGTAATAATATGAAATTGTTGAATATTACTTAGGAGCATAGTAATATATGGTAAATGTCACGAGTGAATGAAAATGACAATTTTGGTAATTTTAGTCGGGACGCGCCCGTGTCGCGTCGGGACTAATTATTGAGTTATAAAAGTAAATATTTTATGAGTTGTCCGTATGGTCGTTTTGAGTGCGCCAACGCGTCCGGAAGGGTCGAGATAGTCAGAAAAGTGTACCCGGGGGTTTAGTTTGGGTCTCAGGATGTTTTTAGGCTTAATTAGTGACCCGGGAGGGCGTTTTGGTCATTTTACAAACTAGGGTAATTAAACCCACGAATTTCAGACATCCTTAGCAGCCATTTAAGTCAGCCTTTTAGGGTTAGATCATTCAGAACCCTAAGACGGCTAGTGGAGAAGAGAGGAAAGACCTTGCTAGGTGATTCAAGGCCAAAAACACCACCTTTTGCACCACCGTCACCACCAACGCGTAGATCGCGAGGAGGAGAACGCAACCACACCAATATCAGCAGGAAACCAGACCTCTGAAATTCCAGGCAAGTGTTTAATTTGCATATTTTCGTTGGTGCAATAATCATGTTAGTGTAGGAATGATTAGGAGTATAATTTATGGAAGAAAACCCCACTTTGTGATAGGAATTTGCATGTAGACAAGATTAAAATTATATTCTGGAAGTCTTATGTAATGTAGATGATAAACCTACGAATTTTTGATGTTATTGTAGAAGAAAATTCTGGAGAAAACTGATTAGAACAAAAGATTAAGAAAACTTAGGGTTCTTGATGATTAGATGAGATTTTAGGTTGTTTAATCATGTTTAATGATGGTTATATGCATGCTTAACGTTAGAAACATCTGGAAATATATTACCATGATTGTAGTATAAGTTTTGGGACGATTAGTGTTGGAAATTATGGATTTGAATGAAGAATATTAGTTAAACCCGTAACTGCACTTCTGCAGAAATCGAAATACCTGTTTGATCGATCGATCGACCCTATAGCGTCGATCGATCGAAGGTTCGATCGATCGAACCCCAATAGTCGATCGATCGACCCTTCCTGGCAGCCTATTATTTCCCTTGTTTAATTAGTTGAATTAATTTATCATGAAAGAATTCTGGGGCATTTCAAATAAAATGTTTTGGGATATAAGAGAGACCAGTAGGACATATGATTAAGTGTTGAGAACTTTACTATGAAATGATAATTGGGTTTAAGGAATAGTTAATTAAGGAACGATGAACTACGTATTTCAAATGAGAAATTTCAACGAATACCTACGTTAGTGAATAGACGTCTACCTACTGAATATATTACTTGGATGGATAGAACCCACGAGTGTCCCATAACTAGTGAGAAAACCCCTTCGAATTAAGGTTAGAGGCGAAACCTTATACGTTATACTAATAAGGTGAAATTTAGGACAAAGGTTGTAATTATGGGTAATGAGAGTGACCTATATTAATATGATGAAATTGGTATATTTATATGAATGTGTGTACATATATTATATACATGTGAAAAACGTACCCGCGCTACTTGCTATCCCTGAGGTTACCGCGCTGGGACGATCGTATCCTGTGTTGCTTTATGGGGATATTGAATCGTACCCTAGAAGATAGAGATCCTAGGTACGGGCTATTAAATTGATAGTCGGACGGTCCTAAGAGACGTGTGGGTATGTACTGACCTCTTGGACTTGGAATCTATGCTTCGCCTCAACGTTGTTTTGTATATGTTAATACAGTTCGAGAGTGATTCCGAACTTGTATTTCCCTTTATGTGAGCGATAGGGGGATTGGATAGCAGAGTATGCCCGCACCATAGTTTAGTTGAGGTGCCATTATATATATATATTTATTCGAGTAGTTAATATATATATAAGGTTATAAACTTTGAACTGCCTACTGCGATTTGATAAGTAGAACATGGTTGTTGATTCAAATTATTAAATACTTGTTTTGTGAAAAAAATGAAAAGGCACGGGGAAATCTTATAATTTAATGAAGCTAAAAGAGAGGAATACTACAAATTGAAAGTAACCTTTTTATAACATTGTCATCGTTCAGTTTTGAAAACATATGAGTAAGTTAAGATAAACGAACCATTGGGAAGGTTAGTACGATAGGAGTGCACATTAGAAGAGAGGTGAGTATTTCTCAAGAGAGAGACGAACTAATATGATGTTGCATTGGCCTGTATCAATTTAAATACTTGCTTAACGTATTTTAAAATCAAACACACTTTCGGGCCCTGACCCGTTTCCTTTTCTCTCTCTCTCTTGTGTATATATATGTATATTTTCAGGTGCCCAGCCACAGGGGCGTCTTGCTTAGGATTCTTTGAGAAGAACGAGCTGCAGCTTAGGTGGGAGTTGCAGGTCCCTTGAGTAGACGGCTTTCGACATTGACTCCACTCTTATTACTCTCATTTATGGGGCACGTGTCGCCCTTTTCATCATTTCATTTATTGTTGGGGATTTTTATATTTCAGTTATTCCAGTATTGTTTATGGGATTTGTTTCAGGATGGTTTATGATTTTAGTTTTATATTATTGACATTCGTTTGGTGAATGTATGGTTTTATTTAAATTTCGTGGTATGATTCTCTATTGTAGAAATGTTGTTTTGAATTAATAAAAATCTTTTCTTTAATTAAAATTTGGAAGTTCGTATGAAACATGTTTTTGACACTTAGCTTAATTATTTAGGGTGTTAAATTGGAAAAATTACTTTTTATCGACAGTGATGCTGAGAATGAACCAACTGTTTACCTTGATTTAATTTAATAAAGGAGTGATCGCCCGGTATTTAATTAGGCGGGGTGTCACAGGTGGTATCAGAGCATCAGGTTCTAGTGTCCATAGGATCTGTACGGCTTATTTCGCTTTCAGCTTAACGTTACTTGCCATAGAGCCCTATTTTTAGGACTGTTGTATTCTTGCTTTTACGTTTAAGTCTTCAGCTATTCGAGATTTGTTGATAACTGTAGAATAATAAACTTGTTCACGTTTCAGATGCCTCCGAGACGTGCTCCGAAAGATAGGCGTGCCCAAGCCGACCAGCCAGCAGCTCCGGCACCAGGCACTATGAATGCGAATGAGGTAGCCGCCATCGTTGCTCAGGCGGTAAATGCCGCGATAGCGGTGATTCAGCAGGCTCCACCACAGGTCCAGGCAGTGGCGCCAGTACCAGTACAGCTTCCATCTGCATGGGAGAGGGTTCGGGATGCTTTTCAGAAAGCACATCCCCCTGAGTTTTCTGGTAGCTCCGATATTATTACTGTCAGCCAATGGAAGAAGGACATCCAGCGGCACCTCCGTATGTATGAGTGCACCGAAGTGCAGAAGCAGCTATTGGCCTCTTTTAAACTGGTGGGAGCCGCATTACAGTGGTGGGAGTCCACTACTACTTTGGAGGAGAGGGACACGATCCCTATTCAGATGTTCTGGGAGCGGTTTGACCGCAAGTACTTTCCACCCGCAGTGCAGACTAAGATGAGGCGGAAATTGCTAAATCTGAAGCAGGAGAACCTTGCTGTAGCCGAGTATGAGGAGGAGTTCACGAGACTTCTCACTATTGTGCCAGATGAGGCACCCACTGAGAGCAAGAAAATTTTGCTGTTCGTCGACGGGTTAGCTGGGAGGATCCGTCAGCACCTTATTGGGAATCTATCCCTGAGTACTTTCATTGACGTACTCAATGCAGCGCTACTACATTGCCAGGATCACCGCTTCCATCTTCAGGGAAGCAAGAGAGCAGGAGAGTCCATCCAGCAGGGCAGGACCGGGGGTAATGGTGCCAGTGGGGCACCAACTCAGGGACAGACTCGTCAGCACGAGCAGAGTTCCCATCAGGGGGACCCTGCTAAGCGATTCCGTTCAGGTGATTCTAGGCAGGGATTCGGGGGATTCAGGCAGGGTCAGCCTAATCAGCAGGGCCAACACCGACCGCAGGGTCAACAGCAGGGCCAGCAAGGCCAACAGCGTGCACATCAGGGCCAATAGGGCCAATGGCGTGGAGGTAACGGCCAGCAGGGCCGTGGTCAGCAGGGACAGAGGGGAGGTAATTTCAGAGGCCGGTGTTTTGTGTGTGGCAAGCATGGCCATAAGCGTCAGGATTGCCCAGAGGGCGATAGGACCCCACAGCAGCAGGGAGCCCGTAATGAGCCGCAGAGACCACTCTTTCCACTTGCCCTTCCAGCTCCAGCCCAGATGCCAGCCCTACCAGCCATTCCAGCAGCTCCAGTGCAGCAGGGGTAATTGCAGTACGGACGTGTCTATAACGTCCACCAAGCAGCAGCTCCACAGGCACCACCCGCGATTGAGGGTATGTTTCCTATCCATGGTACTATGGGTAAAGTTTTGTTTGATACGGGGGCAACGCACTGTTTTATAGCTACGCATTTTGCGAAGTCCTTAGGATTGTTAGCCACAGCAGAGAGCACCATGACGTGTGTCGACTCACCATTGGGGAGTGGGTCGCTTATATTCTTTATATGCCGGGGAGTAGGGGTAGAGATTGGTGGCTTGGTATTGCCTGCAGACATGCTAGTCTTAGACATGCACGAGCATGACGTGATTATTGGTATGGATTGGCTCGCATCTTATAGAGCCATGATTGATTGCTTCGGTGGGAGCATTGTTTTTGCCATTCCGGGGCAAGATATGTTTATAGTGGCGATGCCTCGCCCAGAGGGAGGTTCGACCGCTCATTTATATTACATAGAGGAGGATACCTCTAAGGAGGTTGTGATTCCTTTGGATTCGATCCCAGTTGTTAGGGAGTATTCCGATGTGTTTCAGGAGATACCAGGCCTACCGCCCAGTCATGAGATAGACTTCGTTATAGACTTATTGCCGGATACGAGACCTATAGCACGCGCACCGTACCATATGGCTCCGGCAGAGATGCGAGAGCTACGAGATCAGATTGAGCAGCTATTAGGTCAGGGTTTCATTCGTAGGAGTACCTCACCGTGGGGCGCTCCAGTCTTATTTGTGAAGAAGAGAGATGGCTCACTGAGATTGTGTGTGGACTACCAGGAGTTGAACAAGGTCACGATACAGAACAAGTATCCGTTGCCTCGAATCGATGATCTGTTCGACCAGTTAAGGGGAGCAACTTTCTTTTCGAAGATAGATCTGAGGTCGGGGTACCATCAGTTACGGATTAGAGAGCAGGATGTTTCGAAGACTGCCTTCTTGTCGAGATATGGGTCCTATGAGTTCAGGGTGATGCCGTTCGGACTCACAAATGCCCCAGCCGTTTTCATGGACTTGATGAACCGAGTGTTCAGAGAGTTCTTGGATCAGTTCGTCATCGTCTTCATAGATGATATCTTGATATATTCACACTCCGAGGAGGAGCATGCCGAACACTTGAGGCAGGTTCTCCAGACCCTACGAGAGCATCAGTTGTATGCTAAGTACGAGAAGTGTGGATTCTGGTTGCGAGAGGTACAATTCTTGGGCCATGTTGTTTCTGAACAGGGGATAGCAGTTGACCCGAGCAAGGTGTCAGCGGTGAGGGAGTGGGGGCAGCCCACTACACCGACGGAAGTACGTAGTTTCTTGGGGTTAGCCTGATACTACAGGAGGTTCATTCGGGGATTCTCCAAAATAGCGGGTCCATTGACGAATCTGACTCGCAAGGGGGTACAATATGTTTGGGATGACGCTTGTCAATTGGCTTTCGACGAGCTGAAGGACAATCTTACTTCGGCACCAGTCCTTGCTTTACCGAAGCCGGGTGTAGAGTACCTGGTTTACACAGATGCGTCCTTACGAGGACTTGGGGGAGTACTTCAGCAGGAAGAGAAGGCTATAGCTTTTTCTTCCCGCAAGCTTAAGCCGCATGAGAAGAACTACCCCACCCACGACCTGGAGTTAGCTGCGGTCGTCTTTGCATTGAGAATTTGGAGGCACTATTTATTGGGCGAGAAATTCCGTTTGTTCACAGACCATAAGTCACTGCAGTACCTGTTCACTCAGCGAGAGCTGAATATGCGGCAACGCAGATGGTTAGAGTTTGTGAAAGATTACCAGTTCGATATACAGTATCATCCGGGGAAAGCCAACGTAGTTGCTGATGCGTTGAGTCGTAGACCGGTTGACGATGTAGCGGACATCTGGAAAGAAAAATGGAAGGAGTTGGGTCACCAGGACGCGGTAGCACGTTCTTTCATATCCGTGATGACAGTCACACCCGAGATTGTTACGAGGGTGATACAGGCACAGACCACAGATCCGTTTTGTCAGGAGCAGATTGTACGACTTCTAGCCGAGGGTGCTGAGTCCTATTCTGTTAGTTCGGATGGAGGGTTGCGGTTTAATGGGAGACTAGTGGTTCCAGAAGGAGCAGAGCTACGTCATGAGGTAATGACTCATTCTCATGGGTCCCGATTTGCAGTACATCCGGGAGGCGATAAGATGTACCAGGATATGAGACGTCAGTACTGGTGGAGTGGGATGAAGAAGGACATCGTTGAATTTGTGTCCAAATGTTCTACTTGCCAGCTGGTGAAGGTGGACCACCAGAAACCGTCGGGATTACTTCAGCCGTTGGAAGTACCTGCGTGGAAGTGGGAAAGTATTTCCATGGACTTCATTACAGGGTTGCCTACATCAGAGCGAGGCCACGATTCTATCTGGGTGATTGTAGACCGTCTGACCAAGGTGGCTCATTTTCTGCCAGTAAGGATAGATTATACCACGGGTCAGTATGCCCAGTTGTTCATCGCTGAGATTGTCAGATTACATGGGGTGCCCCTGAATATTGTGTCAGATAGAGACAAGATTTTTGTGTCGCGTTTCTGGGAAAGCTTTCAGGAGGCTATGGGTACAGAGTTGAGACTGAGTTCAGCTTTCCACCCACAGACAGATGGACAGACAGAGCGTACTAATCAGATGTTGGAAGATATGCTACGCATGTGTATCCTCGATTTCGGGGGAGGTTGGGAGCCACATCTTCCACTGGTCGAGTTTGCTTATAATAACTCCTATCAGTTTACGATTGGCATGGCTCCATTTGAGGCTTTGTACGGCAGGCCTTGTCGCTCTCCAACCTGTTGGCTCGAGGTGGGGGACAATAAGTTATTAGGACCAGAAGTGATCCAGGAGACCTCCGCGAGGATTGAGATAATCAGGAGTCGTATTCGGGTAGCCCAAGACAGACAGAAGAGCTACGCCGATGCGAAACGATTCTTCCGGGAGTTTAATGTGGGAGATCAAGTGTTGTTGTTTGTATCTCCTATGAAAGGAGTGATGAGGTTCGGGAAGAAGGGAAAGTTGGCTCCGAGGTACGTAGGACCATTTCCCATCATCGAGAGAATTGGGCCAGTAGCATACAGGTTGGGTTTGCCAGAACATTTACATCGCATCCACGATGTATTCCACATCTCGTCGTTGAGATGATACCTTCGGGATGATATGGCTCATAGTCACATTGCGATAGATGAGATCGACTTGCAGTCGGATAGCTCTTACGAGGAGAGACCGGTGGCTATTCTAGACTACAGTGAGAGGAGATTGAGGTCGAAGATAGTTCCACTAGTGCGGGTCCAGTGGGAACATCATAATGTGGAGGAATCCACTTGGGAGCGTGAGGCAGATATGCGTGAGAGATATCCAGAGTTATTTTTACCAGGTATGCCTTATTTTCCGAATTTCGGGACGAAATTCCGTTATTAGGGGGGAAGTATGTAATACCCCGTATTTTTATGCTATAATTAATTTGGGGATTTATTTAATAAAAATCCGGAAATTAATTATGTTATAATTATTAACGTGACGTGAGTTAGTAATAATATGAAATTGTTGAATATTACTTAGGAGCATAGTAATATATGGTAAATTTCACGAGTGAATGAAAATGACAATTTTGGTAATTTTAGTCGGGACGCGCCCGTGTCGCGTCGGGACTAATTATTGAGTTATAAAAGTAAATATTTTATGAGTTGTCCGTATGGTCGTTTTGAGTGCGCCAACGCGTCCGGAAGGGTCGAGATAGTCAGAAAAGTGTACCCGGGGGTTTAGTTTGGGTCTCGGGATGTTTTTAGGCTTAATTAGTGACCCGGGAGGGCGTTTTGGTCATTTTAACAACTAGGGCAATTAAACCCACGAATTTCAGCCATCCTTAGCAGCCATTTAAGTCAGCCTTTTAGGGTTAGATCATTCAGAACCCTAAGACGGCTAGTGGAGAAGAGAGGAAAGACCTTGCTAGGTGATTCAAGGCCAAAAACACCACCTTTTGCACCACCGTCACCACCAACGCGTAGATCGCGAGGAGGAGAACGCAACCACACCAATATCAGCAGGAAACCAGACCTCTGAAATTCCAGGCAAGTGTTTAATTTGCATATTTTCGTTGGTGCAATAATCATGTTAGTGTAGGAATGATTAGGAGTATAATTTATGGAAGAAAACCCCACTTTGTGATAGGAATTTGCATGTAGACAAGATTAAAATTATATTCTGGAAGTCTTATGTAATGTAGATGATAAAGCTACGAATTTTTGATGTTATTGTAGAAGAAAATTCTGGAGAAAACTGATTAGAACAAAAGATTAAGAAAACTTAGGGTTCTTGATGATTAGATGAGATTTTAGGTTGTTTAATCATGTTTAATGATGGTTATATGCATGCTTAACGTTAGAAACATCTGGAAATATATTACCATGATTGTAGTATAAGTTTTGGGACGATTAGTGTTGGAAATTATGGATTTGAATGAAGAATATTAGTTAAACCCGTAACTGCACTTCTGCAGAAATCGAAATACCTGTTTGATCGATCGATCGACCCTATAGCGTCGATCGATCGAAGGTTCGATCGATCGAACCCCAGTAGTCGATCGATCGACCCTTCCTGGCAGCCTATTATTTCCCTTGTTTAATTAGTTGAATTAATTTATCATGAAATAATTCTTGGGCATTTCAAATAAAATGTTTTGGGATATAAGAGAGACCAGTAGGACATATGATTAAGTGTTGAGAACTTTACTATGAAATGATAATTGGGTTTAAGGAATAGTTAATTAAGGAACGATGATTAGGGTATATCTTTGTCCACACACACTTTAGGATCCATATAAGTTGTGGAGAGGAAAGAAGCCCGACCTTTTGTATTTTTGTGTCTTTGGGAGTATGCTACATCTTGAGGGATAGAGACCAATTAGGAAAGTTTGACTCCCAGAGCGATGAGGGAATTTTTTTAGGATATTCATCGATGAGCAGAGTTTACTGGGTTTTTAACCTGAACAACTCTAAGGTTATGGAATCAATAAATGTCACTGTTAAAGATAACGAGTCACCGTCATTTGTTGATCCTAATCCTTTGTGTGAGGATGTTGCACCCCTTTGTAATGATCTCATTATTCCTCACACAACTAGGGTGGACCCTACTCCTGATATAGGGGACACACCTTCTTGGGTTTGCAAGACTCATGACCCTTCCTCAATTTTAGGAGATCCTACTTTAGGTGTTAAGACTTGCGCTCAGCTTGAGAACTGATAAGCACCCAAAAATGTTGATTTTATACCCCAAATAGATGCATTTTAGTCACTCATTTTAAATAAAAATGACCTTATGTTTGTATTTGTCTATATTGCAGGTCAATATGCAGTCGCCGTATTACATTGTGCCAACTTAACGTAATTACGACAAAATAGGAGTCAAAAGCATTGAACGAAGAAATAAAAGCGGACGTGAAGAGAGGAGTTCATTTTTGAGCTTGCCCCGATGAATTTCGATGCCCTAAACCCTTGCCCGTACCAAACTTAAGCCTAAACCGAGTCGTAGCCATCAACCGAGCCTCGTGTGTATTTAGTTTGTATTTTAATTATTTTTAGAATTTTTATTTGAGTCGTATATAATTTTTTGGATTTATTTTATACTTTTAGATTTTTTATATATATTATAATTGTGTGCATATGGTTGTAAATATTAGGTCCGTGTATTTTTCTGTGTTCGAAGTGTTTTGATATAAATATAATAAGTGTGCGTATTTATTAGAATTTTCCTTTATTTATTTTTATTTGTTTCTAGTTTTTATTATCTTGATTTTATTATCATTCTTTTACTTTATTTGAGTCCTCTAATTTAGAGTTTAGGCATTTTTTTAGGTTTAGTAGATTTTATTATTTTAGTTTTATTTATTTTAGTATACTTGTAATATTTAAATTGGTGTTATTTATTTTACTTTTATTTTATTTTTACAACAAACACACATCTTACTCTCTCCCCCCTCTCCCCCTTAACCCCCAACCATAACCTGGTAACCTACAGTCCTTACCCAACATTCGAAACCCAACCCGTCGTCGATAAATCTCAAATTCCCAGCCCGATCTCCGGCTACAAACACAAACTCCGACAAACCCATTGAGCTGGAAATCATCTTCCTAACCCAGTATCAAACCCGAAAACCGTAACCCAAATCCAACAAAAACCATATACCCGGAACAAACCCGTGAGCATCCCTCACCTGGTCTGTTTCAACTTTGTTCAGGCCTGAAATTCGGCTAAACATGGTTTAAATCAACAACCCGAACCATCCAAATCCAACACAAGCCAAACCCTATAAACATAAATTAAACAACATGTAGTTAACACTTTTATATGGATTCATAAATTTAACGTATGAATATCCAATTCTATATGTTATTTGTTCTTTAATAATATAAACGTTATGTATTATGCATTTAACATTAGGATCTTGTAATACCCCGTATTTTTATGCTATAATTAATTTGGGGATTTATTTAATAAAAATCCGGAAATTAATTATGTTATAATTATTAACGTGACGTGAGTTAGTAATAATATGAAATTGTTGAATATTACTTAGGAGCATAGTAATATATGGTAAATGTCACGAGTGAATGAAAATGACAATTTTGGTAATTTTAGTCGGGACGCGCCCGTGTCGCGTCGGGACTAATTATTGAGTTATAAAAGTAAATATTTTATGAGTTGTCCGTATGGTCGTTTTGAGTGCGCCAACGCGTCCGGAAGGGTCGAGATAGTCAGAAAAGTGTACCCGGGGGTTTAGCTTGGGTCTCAGGATGTTTTTAGGCTTAATTAGTGACCCGGGAGGGCGTTTTGGTCATTTTACAAACTAGGGTAATTAAACCCACGAATTTCAGACATCCTTAGCAGCCATTTAAGTCAGCCTTTTAGGGTTAGATCATTCAGAACCCTAAGACGGCTAGTGGAGAAGAGAGGAAAGACCTTGCTAGGTGATTCAAGGCCAAAAACACCACCTTTTGCACCACCGTCACCACCAACGCGTAGATCGCGAGGAGGAGAACGCAACCACACCAATATCAGCAGGAAACCAGACCTCTGAAATTCCAGGCTAGTGTTTAACTTGCATATTTTCGTTGGTGCAATAATCATGTTAGTGTAGGAATGATTAGGAGTATAATTTATGGAAGAAAACCCCACTTTGTGATAGGAATTTGCATGTAGACAAGATTAAAATTATATTCTGGAAGTCTTATGTAATGTAGATGATAAACCTACGAATTTTTGATGTTATTGTAGAAGAAAATTCTAGAGAAAACTGATTAGAACAAAAGATTAAGAAAACTTAGGGTTCTTGATGATTAGATGAGATTTTAGGTTGTTTAATCATGTTTAATGATGGTTATATGCATGCTTAACGTTAGAAACATCTGGAAATATATTACCATGATTGTAGTATAGGTTTTGGGACGATTAGTGTTGGAAATTATGGATTTGAATGAAGAATGTTAGTTAAACCCATAACTGCACTTCTGCAGAAATTGAAATACCTGTTTGATCGATCGATCGACCCTATAGCGTCGATCGATCGAAGGTTCGATCGATCGAACCCCAGTAGTCGATCGATCGACCCTTCCTGGCAGCCTATTATTTCCCTTGTTTAATTAGTTGAATTAATTTATCATGAAAGAATTCTTGGGCATTTCAAATAAAATGTTTTGGGATATAAGAGAGACCAGTAGGACATATGATTAAGTGTTGAGAACTTTACTATGAAATGATAATTGGGTTTAAGGAATAGTTAATTAAGGAACGATGAACTACGTATTTCAAATGAGAAATTTCAACGAATACCTACGTTAGTGAATAGACGTCTACCTACTGAATATATTACTTGGATGGATAGAACCCACGAGTGTCCCATAACTAGTGAGAAAACCCCTTCGAATTAAGGTTAGAGGCGAAACCTTATACGTTATACTAATAAGGTGAAATTTAGGACAAAGGTTGTAATTATGGGTAATGAGAGTGACCTATATTAATATGATGAAATTGGCATATTTATATGAATGTGTGTACATATATTATATACATGTGAAAAACGTACCCGCGCTACTTGCTATCCCTGAGGTTACCGCGCTGGGACGATCGTATCCTGTGTTGCTTTATGGGGATATTGAATCGTACCCTAGAAGATAGAGATCCTAGGTACGGGCTATTAAATTGATAGTCGGACGGTCCTAAGAGACGTGTGGGTATGTACTGACCTCTTGGACTTGGAATCTATGCTTCGCCTCAACGTTGTTTTGTATATGTTAATACAGTTCGAGAGTGATTCCGAACTTGTATTTCCCTTTATGTGAGCGAAAGGGGGATTGGATAGCAGAGTATGCCCGCACCATAGTTTAGTTGAGGTGCCATTATATATATATATTTATTCGAGTAGTTAATATATATATAAGGTTATAAACTTTGAACTGCCTACTGCAATTTGATAAGTAGAACATGGTTGTTGATTCAAATTATTAAATACTTGTTTTTTGAAAAAAATGAAAAGGCACGGGGAAATCTTATAATTTAATGAAGCTAAAACGAGAGGAATACTACAAATTGAAAGTAACCTTTTTATAACATTGTCATCGTTCAGTTTTGAAAACATATGAGTAAGTTAAGATAAACGAACCATTGGGAAGGTTAGTACGATAGGAGTGCACATTAGAAGAGAGATGAGTATTTCTCAAGAGAGAGACGAACTAATATGATGTTGCATTGGCCTGTATCAATTTAAATACTTGCTTAACGTATTTTAAAATCAAACACACTTTCGGGCCCTGACCCGTTTCCTTTTCTCTCTCTCTCTTGTGTATATATATGTATATTTTCAGGTGCCCAGCCACAGGGGCGTCTTGCTTAGGATTCTTTGAGAAGAACGAGCTGCAGCTTAGGTGGGAGTTGCAGGTCCCTTGAGTAGACGGCTTCCGACATTGACTCCACTCTTATTACTCTCATTTATGGGGCACGTGTCGCCCTTTTCATCATTTCATTTATTGTTGGGGATTTTTATATTTCAGTTATTCCAGTATTGTTTATGGGATTTGTTTCAGGATGGTTTATGATTTTAGTTTTATATTATTGACATTCGTTTGGTGAATGTATGGTTTTATTTAAATTTCGTGGTATGATTCTCTATTGTAGAAATGTTGTTTTGAATTAATAAAAATCTTTTCTTTAATTAAAATTTGGAAGTTCGTATGAAACATGTTTTTGACACTTAGCTTAATTATTTAGGGTGTTAAATTGGAAAAATTATTTTTTATCGACAGTGATGCTGAGAATGAACCAACTGTTTACCTTGATTTAATTTAATAAAGGAGTGATCGCCCGGTATTTAATTAGGCGGGGTGTCACAGATCTTAGATGAACGTGATTATCACATACAATTATTATGAGGAATACAAAATGATATTATAATAGTAGACTGAATTTTGAACCACGGCTTCCTCTTGTATACATCAAGAACATACTCCAATTTTAGCATATTCCAACAGTTGGATCATCTTTTATAGCCAAAATAGTATTCCGAAAATAAACACAAATTTGAGTCTTTAGATTTCTCTCCCTTATCCTATAATTACATTATGTTGTCTTTTCATGTGTCTGAATGATGGAAATAAGTCACTTATTTATAGGCAGGGATAGGACCCAAATCTCCAATAATCACTTAATCTTAACCGTACACCAAGGTAGATAATCAAGAGTCATTTTGACTCTTGGTATTTGGAGTACCCTTTAATTAAACAAAGTGACTCTTAGTATTAATTTAATTATGGATCATATTATGTAGAATTATTCTTTAAAATAATTCTAACATGCTTCCACTAGGTCCATAATTATCATAAGGCGCCTAATAATCTTTGAGTCATCCTTAAATGATTTTTTCATAAATACCTTAATCAAACAAACCATTAATGCGAGTCATGGCGCTCACATACTAATTCAAGAGCATGATCTTTTCCATGTACCACAACATTAACGATTCATCCAACAAGGTCTATAATCGGGTTATTCAATAATGGTCCAATAATGTCTTATATAAAAGACTATTTCTATCAGATTCATTAATTCGCATGCACGTAAACTTATATTGCAAGACAGAAATTGAAATGTTCAGAAAACACTTTAATCGATATCAAGTATAGTGCCAAAATATAAGAATGAAAAATCCACAAACACTTATATTTAATTGGCTACATGCAAGACTCATAACTTAAGCATGTTTCATGAATATCCATTAGTGATAGCCCATTTATTAGTATATATGCTACGTTAACACTTATAGTAATGTGTTCGACTAACACTTGTTGTTTCTGAACTTCTTCATTCACATACAGGTATTATATTCTAATGTGCCTAGGTTCTTTAAAATACCTATCAGTTCTTCACAACGAAGACTGTAACGATAATATCATAATATTTCAGTGACTTGGTAATAGTGTCGACAACTCCAAGTCCTAAAATAAATTTTTCGGAGCCATAATCCATAAATTGTAGCCCCAAAGCATGCTACATACAATATTTAATTATTTTTCACTCTTTCATAATATTGGTCACTAGGCCAAAACAAACCTACTTAATCAAGAGAGAACAATTATCATAAGTGTAAGCATATAATATTTTAAGCATCCCATTACTTCATATTCTTAACCTATTTTATTTCTCTAATCTAAGATTCACTAGTAACAGAAATTCACGAAATATATAAATTTACTACCACTGACTTCAAGGAATATATATATAACTAGTTTTAAACCCCGCGCGATGCGCGAGCGTGGTATAATTTTATTCGTAAAATATATGCACATAAATAATATTATCATTACATTTAAACTAATGTTAATATGAGATGAAAAAATGAATAAAAAATTTGGGACATATGAACATGCCTCTATTTTAAAATTACAAATCAACTACATATTTATATTTTTTAGTAGAGATGGTAGTTCTATGATTAGTATACACTAAACACCGAGATACTTTTTTTATTTAAGACATAATTATATTTGTATGTCTATTTGACACATTATATAAGTATTAATTAATAATAGATGGAGAGAAAATGGACACTCATATATAATCACGATAATTACTATCATATATATATATATATATATATATTTCAAAATATTTTACTTAGGCACTTAATCAACTTTACATAAATTATACTTTAACCCCAAAATTTTGAAAAATATAATGAATAGTATCATGGACATGATAGACATAAATGACAAACAATTAGAACTTGTGTGTTAAGAAAATAAAGCATAAAGGTTATAATTTGTATAAAAAAATCTGAAAATGAGTCAAAATAAAAATAGCAAACCTTATAACAAAGCACAAAAATAATTGTCCAATCACAATATAAAAAGAGAAAAATCCAAAAAGGAATATTATATATTTTATTTAAAAAATAATGTTATTAAACATGGAAGCATACCTCACTTCCTTTAAAATAGAGCAACATACACCATATGCTTCTAACTAACTAAATTCACATAATATGCTTCTAACTAATTAAACTCACATTTCTATATAAAGATTCAATCAAAATTATCTTAAGAAAAAAACTATTTCAATCCTCACATAACACATTCTACTTAAACAAAATCAAAGTCTATTCTATGGCTCCTTATCAATTTTGTAAGGATCTTTTAATATTTGGGATCCAATAGTTATTTAGAGTTTTATTCCATTTGTTTACATTCTACTCGTTTAGGATTCAAAATCGATAAAAAACGTTAGTTAGCTAGTTTGATGGTCAGTTGACTCACTTTCTAATCAAAAAGACTATTTTACGCATTAGTATAAGTATTTATTAGTGTATTAAAATAAATTTTACATTATATCTTATTGTTTTAAATAGTAAAACTTTTTTTACTAACACTTTTTTATAAAATGAGAAAGTTTTATAAAATGAAAAAGTTTTATACACTTTTTTATTAAGTATTTTTTTTTTAAATCAAAAGGTTTTTTTATAAAAAAATTTTAGCACTTTTTTTTACAAACATTAAAAAATATTATTTTTAATTGTTTTTATAAAAGTTGAAAAAACTTTATATAAAAACAATCTTATAAAAAACGGTTTATGAATGTCAAAAGTTTTTTTGTAAATTGTTTTCAACTTTTTTCATAAAACCAATTCTTTATATGAATAAATTAAAAACCTAAAAAACACTTAATATAAAAACATTAAAAACACTGTTTTTTTAACAGTTTTTTGTATAAACGTTAAAAAAAATTATGTAAAAACGTTGTTCTTAAAAAAAAAGAACTCTTTTAAAAAAATATTAAAAAATGGTTTATATAAAAACAACATTTTTTTAAAGAGAATTATAAAACTGTTTTTGAATGTTTATAAAAAACAGTTAAAAATTCAGTATTTTGTAACGTTTTTTAAAAACAGTGTTTTTTCCTTAAAAAAATAGTGGTTTATATAAACAGTTTTTTAAAATTTATAAAAAATAGTGTTTTTAACATTTTTATATCAACCGTTTTTTAATGTTTTACGTAAAAAAATAATTTTATAAAAAAAGTTAAAAAAATTGTTTATAAAAAACCGTTTAACGATTATAAACTGATTTTTTTAAAAACATTGATTTTATATAAATTGTTTTTTGATTTTTATAAAAAAACAGTGTTTTTTTAACGTTTAAAAAAATAATCCAAAAAAGAGAGAAAGTAAGAATAAGAGAGATAAGAGAGAGAAAAGCTCTTATAGTTTATATAAAAACAAAACACTTTTTGTTAAAAACACTGTTTTTTAAAAAGGTTAAAAAAACACTATTTTTTTACTGTTTTTTATATACGTTAAAAAACTGCTTATATAAAAATCCTTTTTTTTAAACAGTAATAAACATCAAAAGGTTTTCTAATAAACTCTTTTTAACTGTTTTTTATAAAATCAATTTTTTTTTTTTATAAAAAGACATCAAAAATGTTAAAAAAAAAGTTTTTATCAACTATTAAAAACAACTTTTTATATGAACAGTTTTCATATAAAATGTTAAAAACGTTAAAAAAACAGTATTTTTCAACGTTATTATATAAACTGTTTTTTAACATGTTTATAAAAAAAAATTGATTTATAAAAAAACGTTAAAAAAGTTTTATAAAAAAACATTTCACGTTTATAAAAAAAAATTAAAAACATTATTTTTATATAAACTTTTTTTTAAAAAAAAGTGTTTTTATATAATTTTTTTTTTTAAGTTTATTAAAAAGAGTTTTTAATGTTTTTAGTAAACAGTGTTTTTAAAAAAAAAAAAAAAGCGTTTTTATATAAAATGTTTTTGACCATTTGTAAAAAGCAATTAAAAAATCAGTGTTTTGTAACGTTTTAAAAGCGGCGTTTTTTTAAAAAAAATAGTGGTTTATATAAACTATTTTTTAACGTTTATAAAAAAAACAGCTAAATATAGTGTTTTGAACGTTTTTATATCAACTTTTTTTTAATGTTTTTAACGTTTTATGTAAAAAAATAATTTTATAGAAAAGTTAAAAAAACAGTTTATAAAAGAACCTTTTAACAATTATAAATTGTTTTTTTTTTTTAGAAAAACATTGCTTTTATATAATTTAATGGTTATAAAAATTAGTGTTAAAGAAATAGCCCAAAAAGAGAGAAAGCAAATGGTTTATGAATAGTGGGGAACCTCCAAACCTTACTAATCTTAACTAACAAATTAATCGACGAAAGAAAAGAAGAAAATTACCTGCCGAGAACTTTGGCGGCGATTTAACATACGTGCAACCATTTGTTCAGGAGAAGGTTTGGGGTCTTTGGGGAAGTCTATGGTGATAACCATGGTGGTTGGCAGGAGTTAAAAATAATATTTATATATTGGGACGAAAAAATGTATCATTCTTAATTACTTTTGACTTGGTCTCGTAGTTGGATTAAATTGAAGGAGAGAGAGAGAAAACTCAATAGTTCAATGCATCTATTAAATTGCTTGTATAGTATTTTATAGAAATATAAAATATAGAGTGTCACGTGGACACTCTCAGTGAGGAGGAGTCTTAAATGCTTATAAATGCTTTGTGTTGCATTTTATAGTATATAGAGATTAATCAAAATACATAAAGTATTCTTAAATACCATTGATGGGAAACTTACATAAGTTTATGTAGTAATTTCTCAACGTATACATTTCTTTTCTTAAAACTCTCATAAGTTTTCACACTAAATGTAACTCTTACTTAAAATGAGCTAGTAAGACAATACAAATTTAATATTATAAGATATAGACGAAAATATTTATTTACACGGCTATAAAATTTAATATTATAAGATATAAGTGACAATATTTATTTACACCCATTTCTTTATTCGTATTGAAAACTTTGACCATACGTCTAGCTTTATATCCTTGATTATCAAAATCGAATATTTTCTTACACCTCTGTCAAATTCACATTCTTGTGATAAATCTCACAATCATTCAGAATAGTAAACTCATTTAAGAGCTTCTTAAAACTATTCATATTAACATAAAGAACAATTATTTTGAATGTTTAAGGAATGACAAGAGTATCAACTTCTTTTATAACAACATTAGGTGATTTGATACCCCCACTAATTTCACCAATATTTAAAGAATTTGACATTTGATATTTTCGATTTCGAAAGTAGTTAATGTACCCTCTTTCGAGTGTAGACATAATTATAAATTCTAATACTTTTGTGAATTCTAAATCCACTAATGTACTTGACATTCCCAATCATGCGAGTGTGTCAAATTGCATAAGTAAAGTGGAATTTGTATAATACACTTTTAAATTTTTAAATGGAATTTTGTATGAATAAATGTTGTGACGATATCGGCTTATTGCGTTTGACTTGTTATTTTATAATGATGTGATCTATGTAGGTCCATGATCCAACTATACACTATCCAACTATCCAAGGACTATAATCTCCCACTTGGTCCACATAGATCGTTCTAAAATTATAAAACCTTAAGAGCTCAAACGCATGTGTCAAGATTCATAAGTGACAATCCATAGACAATCTAATTTATTAATTTATCAAAGTAAGTCTAGATTTAAAAGAGTATGATATTGAATTATTCCACAACATTGAAAAGCTACTTTGAAGTTCAACATTATGATATAGGATCATAATCATTTCTCTTGTAAAAGTTTCATAAAAATAATTGTACGAACCACCAATGAGAATGCCATAATTAAGGAAAATATATTCTCATATAAACTTAAAGATGTTTTATATACTTGAGAAAAATATTTTGAAAGGTCATTGAGGGGTTTTAAAAATTATTCCAAAATAACATCCAAGAATTTATCCATTGTTTTATGGCTCGTCTTAGAAGCATCCCCATATCGATTTAGAAATATGTTTTGTACCACTCTTGTTTTTGAAAAATGAAATAAATTATTTCATTAATATCTAATGACACATTATAATTCACACAATGTATATTGCATAATGGATATTCATATTTTAATCTCTAACATTATGAGATCTTGCATAAACTCTATGCTCAATCCGTTTAATAATTCTTAAAATTGTTAAAAGAGCACACTAATTCAATAATAATGGGTTCCTAAAATAATATTGAATTATAACAATTTAGCATTTTTAAGTGAAACTTAGCCTCTTTATTTTATTATAAGAAGTCACTCTGAAAAATATTAAAAGGGATAAAACATGCATTTTAGAGAAACAAAGTAATATAAAATTAATGAAATAAATAGCTCAGTACATTAATGCTATGAGTTGATAACACGTAAATAAATAATATTTTATAAATGTGGACTTTCTTTCGTAATAACTTTGAATATTTATATATATGACTTTATTGGGTACCATGTTATGTAATTTAGATAGACATGCTATCTAGGATAACTTTTTACCACCTAATTGCATAATCCCTTAATATTTATATCAGTTACTTAAAATAAATTTCCTTTGGGAATTTATCTTGATGAAATAAATCAAATATACTCCATTAATATCTTTATATATATAAGCATGATGAGTTATTACTACCAATTTTATCTTGAAATTTAATATTCACAAGCATTCTAGTTGGATCACTTTAACTATCCATTATACGAATTATATTATTTTATGGCTTGTATAATAATTTCAGCAAGCATTAATATTTTCAAAAGACATAAATGGACAATGTACTTATAAATTAAGGAAGGTTATGGACTATTTGGAGTAACCGATACCAACCTTAATAAACAAATATATTGCCCCTTAATATTAACTTCACCATTGCAACCGGACTCTTTGGAGCAACCAAATCACAATGGCTTAATCATAATGCAGTCATTAATAATCCGAACAACTCAAAATCATATCCGGAGTAGTTGGAGCAATCAAGACATAATATTTGAATGTTATCACAAAATTCAGTATTTATAATTTAATGGATTAGACCACTTTGGTGGAATCATAACCTAATATATACTGAGATGAAAACCTTAAGGCATGTGCCATTACTCATAGTCGACATAATAAGCATACACATTTAATCTAATATTTACAATTTTGAACACTTAATAAAACTTTACGTAAATATTAGTCTCAAGGAAAACTTTAAATCCTTCGAGGTTAAGTTTATGCGGAAAAAAATTGCTCATTAATGTTCATTTGATAATCGAAATTATCATTTTGGTCAATCTTACATTGAATAAGATGCATCATTATTGCATTAATAATCTAACATTCATCATTATATTGGGACTCACTGTTAGCCAAATTTATACAAAGTAATTTAATATTTATAATTATAGAATATGACACTTTAATGGACACTTAATCTAATCTAATCTAATCTAATATAAATATTAATTTCAAAAACTTAACCATTACTATATTAGTCATAACAATATTTAGTATATACCGAAAATATTATGACAGCCAAATAAGATAAGACAACTGATGTATTTATTCAAACACATAAAATAGAGAAATCGATCATTTTTAATAATGAAAAATTTTAGGAATAAATATAAGAAAACTCATAATAATAATCTTCCCAATAAGCGAAATTTTACAAAAAAATAGAGAAAGAAATAGTTGTCAACTTTATTACCAAATATGAAGAATTTAAGGTTTTGAGAGCTTAAACGTGCTCAAATAGTCAAAACATCGTTCATCACTAAAAAATGGTGATTTTTAATCATTAACTCCTTTCGGATTGACATAAAAAAAATTCATCAATCTTGGGTAAATCGACAATTTTAATCTCAATTATTACTTATTAGAGGCATAAGAAAACTGTTACTGAAAATATCTAAAAATATTCAGATTTACAGTTTTATAAAATAAGCCGCTTTAAACACATAATTAAAATTATCACAAAATATAATCACAATAAGTGAACCAAAACCAATTCTAATTTGGTCATAAAAATTTGGTACCCAAAATCTCATCTTATGAAATTTTCTTTTATGTGATTATATAGATATACCAATTAATTCATTTGGCAGCTTTCACAGATATCCTAAATTGATTTATCATTAATTGCGCTTAAATATTTAATTCATAGAGTGTGCAAAAAATTTACTTTCATGGAATATACATGCACACACATATTATATAATTTACATAAAAATCAATACCCCAAAAAATATTACGCAGAAAACTTAATGGATAATCAACAATCCAAATATAGATGCATACTGTAATACCCCGTATTTTTGTGATATTTATTTATGCGATTAATTAAATTAAATGTGTATTAATTGAAAATTAATCCGGATTAAAATACTAGCGAGATGCGAGTTGGTATTTGATTATAATGTGCATATATGATTATATATGAATATTGAATTATGAAATTTGTCGTGAGATTGAAATACGGTAATTTGAAAATTTTGTTGAGACGCGTGTGACAGTCGCGTCAGGTTTATATTATGATAATTAAAAAGTGAATTTTAGTTCTATTAACCGTATGGTTGTTTTGAGTGCGCCAACGCGTCCGGAAGGGTCGAAATAGTCAGAAAACACTAGCCGGGGGTTTGGTTTGGGTCCCGAGGTATTTTTAGGCCATACCGGCAACGTATAAGGGCAGTTTGGTAATTTTAGAATTATGGGATTTTTGATTAACGAATTTTAGGAATTTTAAATGGAAAATTAAAGCACCCACTAGCCCATTACCAGCCATTATCTGATTAGAGGGCTACGGGGGTTATTAGAAGAAAACCCAAAAGTTCCTAAGACAAACCCTAGCCTCCATAGCCACCATTAGAGAAGAGCTTGTAGAGGGAGAGATAGAAGGATTCTGCAGAGAGAGAGAGGATACTCCAACAAATCGACATCCAAAATCAGAGATTCCAATAAGGCAAGTGATTTAATTTCGTTTTTATAGAGAATGTTTCTTCCATGTGTAGGAATTTATAAAAATCTGATTGTTCTTGGGAGTTTGATAAAAAAAACCCATTAATTTGGAATTAGAAACTTGTATTATAATGAGGATTTGCATGTAGAACTATATGTAGGTGAATAATCTGATGTTAGTACATTTTGGATGAAATAAAAACGGATTTATTTAGACTCCTTGATGATTTATAAATTTTAGAGTTCATGTTCTTGAAATTGGGGTTAAAGGTATGGATTTGATATTTGGATGATGTTTATAATGATTTAATCCCCACAAAAACGTTAGTAGGTGACCTATGTATGTTTAGAGACAATTAGGAACCTTGAACAATTGTTGAAATAATGTTTAGATGAGATTAGAAGTGAAGAAAAGATGGAAAAACGAGATTAGGAATTTCTGGGCTCGAATCTGGCCACTCGTTAGAAGACCTGCCCAGGTCGTTCGAACGAGCTTCTAACGAGTTGACAGTTTGGGGTTCTAACGAGAGGGATGTTCGTTCGAAGACTTTCGTTCGAACGAGATCTCGTTAGAAGGCCCAGTTCGTTCGAACGAACTCTCGTTCAAACAGCCTCGTTCGAACGAGACTTCTAACGAGTTGACAGTTTAGGCTTTTTAGCCTGTTTTAATCCCGAGTACCCCGTAACCTTGTGTATATGTAGAGATAGCCTTCCCTTGATGAGTAATTGTGATATTTTGGATGTTTGGGATATAATGAGGAGTCAAACCTAGTAGTGTAGTTTGAACCTAAGGGAAAATATGAAGTGGGACGTGAGTGTCTATTACGATGTGAGAACTATTGACGGTCTAATTTATTATATTAACCGGGAACATATAAATTGTGTAGTATTATATGTCGGTACGAGAATGAGAAGTGTACCACCAATATATTATGGTGATTACTAAGATGCGTGAATACTTAGTATATGTATTGATTTTATGTGTATGACATACCTACCATACTTGCTATCACGGGAGGTTCGCGTTCGCTTAGGGCCCTCTAATCCTTGTGTTGCCCGGATTTAGACTGGTTACCTCGATAAACATAGGTCAGAGAAGGACTTATTGGGATGTTAATAAGTCTGCTGATCGTGGGAGCGCAGGTATGTGCGTGACCCATGTGATGTGACTGTGTTCGCCTCCATTATTTGTGATGATGTTATTTGAGAACGATTCCTGAGAGATTCGGAATACGTGATCCTTATGTACGTGATGTACCGGGATGGATGGCAGAGTATGTGTGCACCACAGCTAGACTCGGGGTGCTTGTATTGTATATTTATGATGTGAATAATATACACTTAATTAATGGGAACTTTCATGTTGATATTGTGAATATAATTATGGTAATGTTTTGAGAAAACATAACGGGTTAACCGATAGTGAATTGTATTACAAATTGAGAATCTGAGTTTAAGTAAAACAATCTATTTATTTGATAACGCTAGAATGTAATATGGAGATCGAGTAGTAAGGGGTGGAACTTATTACGGTTTGGTTAGTTATGTAAGTCATGTAGATGGGTACGGTACGTTAGGAGTGCACATGTAGTCGAGAGGCGAGAATTTCATGTGAGTGCACGTCCTAACATGTATTTTGCATTTAATGTTTTAATGTTATTAAAACACTTGCTGTTTTCAAAATGTTTTCCACTTTCGGGCTCTGACCCATTTTCTTTCAAATCTATTTTTTTGTAAAAACCATTTTAGGTGCCCAGCCACAAGGACACCATGCATAGAATTCTCATTCAGGGGACGAGCTGTAGCTGTTTGTGGAAGTTACAGGACCTTTCTTGTAGACTCTTCATCTATCTTGACTCGATATTCATCAGTTACCAGTTGTAGGGCATGTCGCCCATTTCTTTTAGAGGCATTTCATTTATTTCAGTTATTCAGACCTTTGGCATGTAATTATTCAGGATTCAGTCTTGTCGTATTATTTTTCAGTTGTGGGATTATTGTGAGGAGTTTTTCTCCGGATTTATATTTACTTTGTTGGTTATTCATTACTTCATTATGGCGAATGGTTGTTATTCTTTCATTATTCTTTTACTGCATGTTAATCAGACTTAACTTAAAATTTGGCAACTTACTTTTTAAATACTAGGTGGTTAGTAATTATTAAAATGTTTTCGACAGTGATGCTATTAACTGAACCAACTTGACATTTTGTATTGATTTAATAAAGGACTAGCTACCCGGTATTTAATTAGTCGGGATGTCACAGGTGGTATCAGAGCATCAGGTTCTAGTGTCCTTTAGGATCTGAACGGCTTATTATGTTTCCGCTGAGCTTTCTTTGATGTAGAGCCCTATATTTTAGGACTGTTGTATTCTTTTGTGTATGCTACGCTCTTCAGCTATTTTAAGTTTATAACTGCGAACTTATAAACTTCATTCTTATTTCAGATGCCTCCACGACGTGCACAACGGGTTCCCAGGAATGCAACGCCAGAACCACAGCCCGCACCAGCTCAGGGCACGATGAATGCCGCCGAGGTTGCAGCCATTGTGGCTCAGGCGGTAAATGCCGCACTAGCAGTAGTTCAGCAGGCACCACTTCAGGTGCCAATAGCCGCGCCAGTTCAGGCTCATGCATTCCCGTCTGCTTGGGAACGTGTATGTGATGCTTTTCAGAAAGCACACCCTCCGGAGTTCGCAGGTAGCTCCGATGTGGTAGTTTCGAGTCAGTGGAGGAAGGACATCCAGCGGCACTTGAGGATGTACGAGTGCACTGAGGTTCAGAAGTAGATACTAGCTACCTTTAAGCTAGTAGGGTCTGCACTGCAGTGGTGGGAGTCTATTACCACAGTGGAGGAGAGAGATACCCTCACTATTCAGGAGTTTTGGGTGCGGTTTGACCGCAAGTACTTTCCGTCGGCTATTCACACAGAGATGAGGAGGAAGTTGATGAGCCTCAAGCAAGAGGGTAAGACTGTAGCCGAGTATGAGGCTGAATTCACTGATCTTCTGAACATTATTCCGGATGAGATACCGACGGAGGAGAAGAAGATACAGAAATTTACGGACGGGTTGACATGGAGGATTCGTCAGCACTTGTTAGGGAACCTCTCGTTAGCCACTTATTCTGATGTGGTTAACGCTGCATTGCTCCATTGCCAGAATCACCGCTTTCACATGACTGAGGGCAAGCGATCGGGAGAGTCTAGCCATCAGGGCAGGACTGGAGGAAATGGTGCCAGTGGGGTACAATCTGTTCAGGGGCAGAGGCAGGGTGATCAGGGTACCCAGCAGGGGGATCACAAGAGGTTCAGGTCAGGAAATTTCAAGCACGGACAGGGAGGTTTCCAGCAGGGCCATCAGGGTCCGAACGGCCATCAGAACCAGCAGGGTCAGAATGGTCAGCAGCAGTTTCAGCAGGGCCAGTGGAGGAACGGTAACGGCCACCAAGGCCGGGGGCAGCAGGGACAGAGAGGGGGGAACTTCCCAGGGAAGTGTTTCATTTTTGGCAAGACTGGCCATAAACGCCAGGACTGTCCTGATAGGGGCAGGGCCCCACAGCAGCAGCAGGGTGCTCGACATGAGCCACAGAGGCCACTTTTTCCACCAGCCCTTCCAGCTCCAGCCCAGGTGCCAGCTCTTCCAGCCATTCCAGCAGTTCCTGTACAGCAGGGACAGTTACATTATGGACGTGTCTATAATGTCCACCAGGCAGCAGCTCCGCAGGCACCACCCGCTATTGAGGGTATGTTTCCTATCCATGGTACTATGGGTCGGGTTTTGTTTGATACGGGGGCAACGCATTGTTTTATAGCTACACATTTTGCGAAAGCCTTAGGGTTGTTAGCCACAGCAGAGAGCACAGTGACGTGTGTAGACTCACCATTGGGGAGTGGGTCACTTATTTTCTTTATATGCCGGGGAGTAGGGGTAGAGATTGGTAGTTCGGTATTACCTGCAGATATGTTGGTATTAGATATGCATGTTCACGATGTGATTATCGGTATGGATTGGCTCGCTGATTATAGAGCCATGATTGATTGCTTCGGTGGGAGCATTATTTTTTCCATTCCGGGGCAAGAGATGTTTGTAGTGGCGATGCCTCGCCCAGAGGGAGGTTCGACCGCTCATTTGTATTATTTAGAGGAGGAGACCTCTAAGGAGGTGGTGATACCACTTGATTCGATTCCGGTTGTTAGAGAGTTTGCCGATGTATTTCAGGATATACCTGGATTACCCCTAATCGAGAGATAGACTTTGTCATAGACTTATTTCCAGATACGAGACCTATAGCACGCGCACCGTACCGTATGGCTCCAGCTGAGATGAGGGAGTTACGGGATCAGATTGAGCATTTGTTGGGTCGGGGGTTTATTCGGAGGAGTAATTCACCGTGGGGTGCCCCTGTTTTGTTCGTAAAGAAGAGAGATGGTTCACTGAGATTGTGTGTGGACTACCGAGAGTTGAATAAGGTCACGATAAGGAATAAGTATCCGTTGCCTCGAATCGATGACTTATTCGACCAGTTGAGAGGAGCTTATTTCTTCTCGAAGATTGATTTGCGATCGGGATACCATCAGTTGCGTATCAGGGAGGAGGATGTCTCGAAGACTGCGTTCTTATCGAGATATGGTTCTTACGAGTTTCGGGTTATGCCTTTTTGTTTGACCAATGCTCCAGCCGTGTTTATGGACTTGATGAATAGGGTGTTCAGAGATTTCCTAGATTAGTTTGTCATTGTCTTCATCGATGATATTCTGGTTTACTCCCAGACAGAGGAGGAGCACGCCGAGCATTTGAGGCAAGTTTTGCAGACGCTACGTCAGAACGAACTGTATGCAAAGTATGAGAAGTGCGGGTTTTGGCTGAAGGAGGTCCAGTTTTTGGGACATATTATTTCCGACCGGGGAATATCTGTTGATCCGGGGAAAGTATCCGCGGTGAGGGAGTGGGGACAGCCCACGACACCAACGGAGATCCGTAGTTTCTTGGGTCTAGTAGGATACTACAGGAGGTTCATTCGGGGATTCTCGAAGATAGCAGGTCCTTTGACACATTTGACTCGTAAAGGTGTGCCCTTCATCTGGACTGATGCCTGTCAGTTAGCATTCGATGAGTTGAAGGATAAATTGACCTCAGCACCTGTGTTAGCATTATCGAGACCGGGAGTTGAATATCTAGTCTACACCGATGCGTCCTTACAAGGACTTGGAGGTGTATTGCAGCAGGAGAGTCAGGCCATAGCTTATGCATCCCGTAAACTAAAGCCTCATGAGAAGAATTACCCCGCTCATGACTCGGAGTTGGCGGCAGTTGTATTTGCCCTTCGGATATGGAGACATTACCTTTTGGGGGAGAAGTTCCGATTGTTCACGGACCACAAGTCCCTACAGTACCTATTCACGCAAAAGGAGTTGAATATGCAGCAGCAAAGGTGGCTTGAGTTCGTGAAGGATTATCAGTTCGATATCCAATACCACCCGGGGAAGGCTAACGTGGTAGCAGACGCGTTGAGCCGTAGGCCAGCAGATGAAGTGGCAGAGGTGTGGAAGGCCAAGTGGAAGGAATTGGGACACCAGGATGTAGTGGCCCGATCGTTCATGTCTGTGATGACCGTTACACCGCAGATTGTCACAAGGGTGGTAAAGGCACAAGCAGATGACTCGTTCTGTCAGGAGCTGATAGTTCGATTACTAGCAGAGGGAGCTGAATCCTATACCGTTAGCTCAGACGAGGGATTACGCTTCAATGGGAGATTAGTAGTTCCGGAAGGGGAGGAATTACGGCATGAGGTGATGGCCGAGTCGCACGGCTCACGGTTCGCGGTACATCCCGGTGGGGACAAAATGTACCAAGACATGAGACGTCAGTATTGGTGGAGCGGGATGAAGAAAGATATTGCCGAGTTTGTTTCTAAATGCGCCACTTGTCAGTTAGTAAAAGTGGATCATCAGAGACCGGCAGGACTGCTACAGCCGTTGGAGGTCCCGATGTGGATGTGGGAGAGCATATCCATGGACTTTATCACGGGATTGCCTACGTCACAGAGAGGTCACGACTCCATTTGGGTAATTGTGGACAGGTTGACCAAAGTCGCTCATTTTCTACCCGTAAGGACAGACTACACTGCGGGACAGTATGCCCAGCTCTTTATTGTAGAGATAGTGAGACTTCACGGTGTGCCCCTAAATATCGTGTCTGACCGAGACAAGATATTTGTTTCACGGTTTTGGGAGAGTTTTCAGGAAGCCATGGGCACGGAATTGCGGTTGAGTACGGCGTATCACCCGCAGATCGACGTGCAAACGGAGCGTACAAACCAAATGTTGGAGGACATGCTACGTATGAGTATCATTGATTTTGGGGGTGGATGGGAGCAGTATCTTCCACTGGTAGAGTTTGCTTACAACAACTCCTACCAGTTCACCATTGGCATGGCTCCATTTGAGGCGTTGTACGGTAGACCTTGTCGTTCCCCAGCATGTTGGTTCGAGGTAGGGGACAACAAACTACTTGGGCCGGAAGTGATTCAGGATACTTCGGCAAGGATATAATTGATTCAGAGTCGCATTCGGGTAGCTTAGAACAGGCAGAAGAGCTATGCTGATGCGAAGAGGTTCTTCAGAGAGTTCCAAGTGGGGGACCAGGTTTTGCTCAGAGTATCTCCTATGAAGGGGATTATGCGTTTCGGGAAGAAAGGGAAATTGGCACCGAGATATGTGGGACCATTTCCTATTATTGAGCGGATTGGACCGGTTGCGTATAGGCTTGGATTACCGGAGCATCTGAATCGGATTCACGATGTATTTTATATTTCCTCGCTAAGGAAATATCTTAGGGACGATTTGGCTCATTCTCACATTGCTTTGGAGGACATCGATCTCCAGCCTGATAGCTCCTACGAGGAGGGGCCGAATGCTATTTTGGACCGAAGTGAGCGGAAGCTGCGGTCAAAGATAGTTCCGTTAGTGCGTGTTCAGTGGCGACATCATAATGTCGAGGAGTCCACATGGGAGCGCGAGGATGAGATGCGCGAACGTTATCCAGAGTTGTTCTTACCAGGTACTTTCTAGTTCCGAATTTCGGGACAAAATTCAGTTATTAGGGGGGAAGTATGTAATACCCCGTATTTTTGTGATATTTATTTATGGGATTAATTAAATTAAATGTGTATTAATTGGAAATTAATCCGGATTAAAATACTAGCGAGATGCGAGTTGGTATTTGATTATAATGTGCATATATGATTATATATGAATATTGAATTATGAAATTTGTCGTGAGATTGAAATACGGTAATTTGGAAATTTTGTTGAGACGCGTGTGACAGTCGCGTCAGGTTTATATTATGATAATTAAAAAGTGAATTTTAGTTCTATTAATCGTATGGTCGTTTTGAGTGCGCCAACGCGTCCGGAAGGGTCGAAATAGTCAGAAAACACTAGCCGGGGGTTTGGTTTGGGTTCTGAGGTATTTTTAGGCCATACCGGCAACGTATAAGGGCAGTTTGGTAATTTTAGAATTATGGGATTTTTGACTAACGAATTTTAGGAATTTTAAATGGAAAATTAAAGCACCCACTAACCCATTACCATCCATTATCTGATTAGAGGGCTACGGGGGTTATTAGAAGAAAACCCAAAAGTTCCTAAGACAAACCCTAGCCTCCATAGCCACCATTAGAGAAGAGCTTGTAGAGGGAGAGATAGAAGGATTCTGCAGAGAGAGAGAGGATACTCCAACAAATCGACATCCAAAATCAGAGATTCCAATAAGGCAAGTGATTTAATTTCGTTTTTATAGAGAATGTTTCATCCATGTGTAGGAATTTATAAAAATCTGATTGTTCTTGGGAGTTTGATAAAAAAAAACCATTAATTTGGAATTAGAAAATTGTATTATGATGAGGATTTGCATGTAGAACTATATGTAGGTGAATAATCTGATGTTAGTACATTTTGGATGAAATAAAAACGGATTTATTTAGACTCCTTGATGATTTATAAATTTTAGAGTTCATGTTCTTGAAATTGGGGTTAAAGGTATGGATTTGATATTTGGATGATGTTTATAATGATTTAATCCCCACAAAAACGTTAGTAGGTGACCTATGTATGTTTAGAGACAATTAGGAACCTTGAACAATTGTTGAACTAATGTTTAGATGAGATTAGAAGTGAAGAAAAGATGGAAAAACGAGATTAGGAATTTCTGGGCTCGAATCTGGCCACTCGTTAGAAGACCTGCCCAGGTCGTTCGAACGAGCTCGTTCGAATGAGCTTCTAACGAGTTGACAGTTTGGGGTTCTAACGAGAGGGATGTTCGTTCGAAGACTTTCGTTCGAACGAGATCTCGTTAGAAGGCCCAATTCGTTCGAACGAACTCTCGTTCAAACAGCCTCGTTCGAACGAGACTTCTAACGAGTTGACAGTTTAGGCTTTTTAGCCTGTTTTAATCCCAAGTACCCCGTAACCTTGTGTATATGTAGAGATAACCTTCTCTTGATGAGTAATTGTGATATTTGGGATGTTTGGGATATAATGAGGAGTCAAACCTAGTAGTGTAGTTTGAACCTAAGGGAAAATATGAAGTGGGACGTGAGTGTCTATTACGATGTGAGAACTATTGACGGTCTAATTTATTATATTAATCGGGAACATATAAATTGTGTAGTATTATATGTAGGTACGAGAATGAGAAGTGTACCACCAATATATTATGGTGATTACTAAGATGCGTGAATACTTAGTATATGTATTGATTTTATGTGTATGACATACCTACCATACTTGCTATCACGGGAGGTTCGCGTTCGCTTAGGGCCCTCTAATCCTTGTGTTGCCCGGATTTAGACTGGTTACCTCGATGAACATAGGTCAGAGAAGGACTTATTGGGATGTTAATAAGTCTGCTGATCGTGGGAGCGCAGGTATGTGCGTGACCCATGTGATGTGACTGTGTTCACCTCCATTATTTGTGATGATGTTATTTGAGAACGATTCCTGAGAGATTCGGAATACGTGATCCTTATGTACGTGATGTACCGGGATGGATAGCAGAGTATGTGTGCACCACAGCTAGACTCGGGGTGCTTGTATTGTATATTTATGATGTGAATAATATACACTTAATTAATGGGAACTTTCATATTGAGATTGTGAATATAATTATGGTAATGTTTTGAGAAAACATAACGGGTTAACCGATAGTGAATTGTATTACAAATTGAGAATCTGAGTTTAAGTAAAACCCTCTATTTATTTGATAACGCTAGAATGTAATATGGGGATCGAGTAGTAAGGGGTGGAACTTATTACGGTTTGGTTAGTTATGTAAGTCATGTAGATGGGTACGGTACGTTAGGAGTGCACATGTAGTCGAGAGGCGAGAATTTCATGTGAGTGCACGTCCTAACATGTATTTTGCATTTAATGTTTTAATGTTATTAAAACACTTGCTGTTTTCAAAATGTTTTCCACTTTCGGGCTCTTACCCATTTGCTTTCAAATCTATTTTTTTGTAAAAACCATTTTAGGTGCCCAGCCACAAGGACACCATGCATAGAATTCTCATTCAGGGGACGAGCTGTAGCTGTTTGTGAAAGTTACAGGACCTTGCTTGTAGACGCTTCATCTATCTTGACTCGATATTCATCAGTTACCAGTTGTAGGGCATGTCGCCCATTTCTTTTAGAGGCCTTTCATTTATTTCAGTTATTCAGACCTTTGGCATGTAATTATTCAGGATTCAGACTTGTCGTATTATTTTTCAGTTGTGGCATTATTGTGAGGAGTTTTCCTCCGGATTTATATTTACTTTGTTGGTTATTCATTACTTCATTATGGCGAATGGTTGTTATTCTTTTATTATTCTTTTACTGCATGTTAATCAGACTTAACTTAAAATTTGGCAACTTACTTTTTAAATACTAGGTGGTTAGTAATTATTAAAATATTTTCGACAGTGATGCTATTAACTGAACCAACTTGACATTTTGTATTGATTTATTAAAGGAGTAGTTACCCGGTATTTAATTAGTCGGGGTGTCACACATACACAATAATATAATATTTATGACTATTAATTAATACACTTTCTACTTAATTTAACATCATATAAATACTAGTGTCGAACTAATTCATAATTATATTAGGACATTTCGGCAACCAAATATAGATTATACACAATAATCAAATTTATCGAAACTATTATTGTCAAACCTCTAATCATACATCTAATATTAAAAAACATTATATTGATTTGATCAATACCAAATAATGCACAATATGACTATTAGATCAACCATTTAATAAGAAAAATTATATGTAGTGGTTTATATCATAAAACATGAAAAATTAATCTATTTTTTCGAAAATGAATTTTTTTGAGTTATCACTACATTAACATAAATAATCTCTTGATGATCACTCTCCAATTTGCGGAATCGTAAAATTAATTTTTAAGTGAGAGTTATTAGCGTTGACATTATTACCAAAAATGACAAAAATGTGTTTTTAGGGGTCTAAACGATATCAAATCGTCGAGATAGGATGGTGCCCATTGAAAACAATGGGTTTTGTTTAGTTTGACGTTTCCAATTAACCACCTAAATTTCGTAATATTCTGAATAAAAATACAATATCTATCATTAAAAATAGTAATTCATAAGTTTTTTATTTTTTATTTTATTTTTTATTTTTACCCGAATTTTTTTAAATGCAAACTCCTCATGCACAATCACGAGATCAGAAACCTATTGCTCTTATACCACATGTAAACATAAATTAAAGAACACGTAATTAACAGCTTTATATCGATACATAAATTTAACGTATGAATATCCAATTCTATATGTTATTTGTTCTTTAATAATACAAACGTTATGTATTATACATTTAACATTAAGATCTTAGATCAACATGATTATCACATACAATTATTATAAGGAATATAAAATGATATTAAAATGCATACTTCCATCTTGTCACAAATGGAAAGATTGACGAAGTAGTCAACCTTAGCGTTGTCCGATCGGATAGAATTTCGGATCACGACTTCCTCTTGTATACGTTAAGAACATACTCCAATCTCAGCATGTTCCAACGGATGGATCTTTTTGTATAGTCAAAATAGTATTCCAAAAATAAACATAAATTTGAATCTTTAGATTTCTCTCCCTTATCCTATAATTCCATTATGTTGTTTTTTCATGTGTCTGAATGATGGAAATCAGTCACTTCTTTGTAGGCAGGAATAGGATCCAAATCTCCAATAGTCACTTAATCTTAACCGTCCACCAAGGTAGATAATCAAGAGTCATTTTGACTCTTAGTATTTAGAGTACCCTTTCATTAACCAAAGTGCCTCTTAATATTAATTAAAATATGAATCGTATTATGTAGAATTATTCTTTAAAATAGTTCTATTATCGACCTAAACCCACTACTAACTGCCATAACCGGTTACACCTTACAACCAAAAAATTCGGCAACCTCTGACCCATTTCCTCGAACCCAAATCACCAACCACCTAAACCCATTTCCAAATGCTCGACTCAGCTAAACCCAAGACCCAACTTCCATCACAATTAAAATCGGACCTGCCAATCACGCTATGGAAATAGGAACAAAGCCAAAGCCACAATTCAAAGTAAACCCACATTTTCCTTTGACTTGGTTGATTCAAAATCCCAACAATCTCTCCCCTAATAACCCACTTCGTAGCATATTAACAAGGAGAGGAAGCTCAGTTTAAAGTGGTACTCACACAGAGACTGCAACGAGAGAAAAGGTTGTCCAATTTTTGTGCAGTTTAAAATAAAAAATAGAGTCTGAAAAATACAAAAAAAATAGTTTAATCAGAATAATATGTAGTTTTAGTTTTAGTTTTTATTTGTGTAATCAAGTGCGAATTTTGTGAAGAAGTTGGACGCATGTCAAGACGCAGTTTAAGATATATTTTTGAAAAAAACTCTGTATTGTATTTCTTTCCCCTCTTTTCAATTTATATCCTTCTTGACATATTAATGATTGTTGTTTATGCATACATGAGAATGTTTGGCTAAACACCCCATTCAAGGGGTGGGATGAAACACATATGATGTTAAATTAATTAAATAATTGATTCAATTGCTCTATTTTTAGGCTAATTAATTTAGAATTGTCACAAATTAATTCATGTAACGAGAGTTAGTAAATTAATTTTAAAAAATAATATTTGATTTTGGGAATCGAACTAGAGATAGACTTTTTGTAAAATTAAATATTTATTCAGTGTCGAAATTTGAGGATTTATACAATTTTTATTACATTAATCCTAGAGGGTAATTTCTTTAAAAAGATGAGAGTGCGCTTTTGTTCAAAGAAAGAAATTATTATATTAAACTCAGTTTTTTTCAATTAAATCCTAAAACATGCATCTAGGTGTGATTGAAGACAATATGATCATGCAAGAACATTCAATCACAAATAAACACACAAATGAGGAAAAATCCCCCAAAGGGGCAATTTTTTTTTTTTCACTATAATTTGTAAAGAACGGTTTACACGGATTATACTGAAAACATGAGTGACATACGAAATACCCTCAGGTGTCGGTTCCGATGTCGTCTGCTGGAATCTCCCGCAAGAACTCCAGATGGACAGCAATGGAAAAGAGACGGCTTCTCCACAAGTTACTCTAGATGAGTAAAACGATACTCTGAAGGTTTAAAGATTCACACACATATATGAGAATGATTTTGTGAATCAAAAAGGCATGAAACCTTAAAAACTTAAAGTCTGTTTTCTGGGCTATAAATCGCAGAAATCGTGTACGAACAAGACTTTAAAAAATGTGTAGAATATGTCCAGATATTTATACAAAAATCGAGGCGGCGACGTCGTTCGAACGAGATCGCACGACATCCTCACATCGCTTGAACGACAGAGAGATGTCGTTCGAACGAGTTCGAGCGACATGCTCATGTCGCTCGAACGACAGAGCGATGTCGTTTGAACGAGTTCGTCGACCGAGGCAAGTCTACTACTACACTTAGAAAAATTTATGCTTTTTGATAAAAAATAATCAGACTTTGAAAAATATTTTCTAATAAATTCCCAAATATTTATGCAAATATAAACAACCACAATAAATCATTTTACCAATAATGCGTAGTGGAGGAATGGGAACGGTTGAGCAGCACGTCGCATGTAGCATGATGCACGTGTGAAGATGATGGATGCATGGATTCAGATCAAGGCCATCGTGGATGATCGTGTTGACGTGCCAAATGTAGCGGTATCAGACATACATACTGTGATCTAGGACAAATAAAAAATTCCTAGATTCTACCCCGGACATTTATAAAATTATGTCCTTACAAATCTCCTCCTATGTCTATGCTGGTACATACATAAAAAATTCGAATTATGCAATCAAATGACATACAAGATAATATCCCCATTAAACCCTCAAACTGAGACTACTAACTGACACGTCGTCAATCAAACTTCAACATCTTCAAATCTTCAGAAACTCTCGAAGCTTTTCTCATGAGGGTGTGCAATCCAATAATCATCAATTTTGTACCTACACACGTGAGATAAAACAAATACCCGTGACACGCAACAGTTTGAAATATAATGATATGCAAAAATTAAATAAATTAAGCTTAAGCAAATCATTGATAAATCAACCAAACAAAACTTCCCCATAATTCATTCTCCCCCTTTTTATGATGTCCCCAAACAGACAGATATAAGAAGCACAAATAAATGCAAATGGAGAGTGCCACAAGGTAATAAACTATCTATTTTTGAATTTTTTTTAAAAATTTCACACAAAATATACAACAAAGAATCAAACCATGAAAGAAACACAAAAACAACCAAGTCGATGATAGCAAAAATGTAGGGGTGTGATAAAATTCGATAGGAAAATCAATGCATACAAACATAACATATGTGCACGATGAATATCGGATACTTCTAACGAATGAACTCAACATCTTCCTTAGGTGTTAAAAGATGGAAATATGAGACAGTGACTCAATCAAATCAGCAAATCAAAGCTCAAAGTGATTTCCACACCAATAACATCCAAAACGATTTAATGCTTTTTCAGGACTTTCAAGGAAGTGTAAACTCGTTTAAATTCTCCAGCCAAACTCCCTCAGATTTATATTTTGTTTAGAGGTGATCTAAATTTTCAACCATTGGAGAATTGATGGTGAAACCTAATGGCCCATATTCGACATGAATTGCCTTTAAATTTTTTTTGGGCTCTTTTAACCTCTGTGGACCCCGGATAGTAACATTCCTCAATTTTTTAGGTCCAAGGAAACGGTGGCTTAATCGCAAAGGATAGATGAGTACCTTTCGTAGCCCTTCACCGTTGATAAAATACTCCACAATCTCACCAAACGGTTTTTTACATGCATTCCAATCTTGTCAAGTTTTATCGCATATGGTTCATTGTATAGATACAATTGAGATGGAAATACTCAGGCCAATATGTGATAGACAAGTACAATAATAAAATAAAGTCGTCCATGTGTGCAATAAAGGAGATAAGGAGCCAAACATGTAGAAATATATCACTAATCACATCTCAAAGACTCCAAACAATATAAAGAACATGGATGCAATGATTTAGTGTCTCAAATCACTATCAAGCAGTCACATGAAAAATGAAAATGGAAGTTGTGACTCGGCTATCTTAAATGCTCATCCATAAGAGGTGTAAACAAAATACAAAAATCTTTTTGTGCTTTTCTAAAATTTTTATAAAAAGAAAATCTTTTTGGATTTTTCAAAAATATATAAAAAACAAAATAACAATACAAATGATACAAACTAACAATAGGAATCATATGATATGATCATGACAATGCATCCTATCCTAGACAAGGACCATCCCTCAATCAACTATGAAAATACCTAAAGACTTCCTAAAACTCTCGAATCTAAGGGCATCCAAAGGTTTCGTGAAAATATCGGCTAACTAAAGGTCAGTGGGTACGAAACTCAGGGATATGACTTTCTCCTCAACTAACTGTCGTATAAAGTGCTCGCGTATCCTGATGTACTTTGTGCGCGAATTTTGGACCGAATTACGAGATATATGTATCGCGCTCGTGTTATCACAGGAGATGGTCATGGTGTCCTATGAAATCCTATAATCCTCCAACATTTGCTTTATCCACAAGAGTTACGTGCAACAACTCTCGACGACGATGTACTCAGCCTCCGCAGTGGACAAAGAGATGGAGTTTTTCTTTTTGCTCAACCAGGAGACAAGAGAAGAACCAAAATAAAAACACCCGCCAGAAGTTCTCCTACACCCATCTACATCCCCGGCCCAATCGACATCCGAATAGGTAGACAAACGGTCATCGAAATCAAAGGAATACTAAATACCATACGAGAGACTCCCACTCACGTATTTGGTAATACGTTTTAAAGCAAGTAAGTGTGACTCTTTCGAGGATGCTTGATATCACGCACAGACTCCAACACTAAAGGCTATGTCGGGACGACTGACAGTCAAGTAGAGAAGACTACCTATCATACTCCGATACAAGGTTTGCTCTACGTCCTTGCCTGAAGTGTTCTTACTAAGCTTGATAGAATTACTCATAGGCAAGGTTAAAAAAAACGCGAGGCGTGATCGAGGCGTGGAGTTCAAGTCTTAAGCCTTAGAAGCCTAGGCGGGCCTTAGGCGTAAAAAGGCGTGAAAAGGCATTTAGGCCTTCTTAATATATTTTAATACTTTTTAACCATAACAAGGTTATTAAAATACTAAAATTGTACATATCATAAAAATATGTCTGAAAATATGCAAATTAAAATACTATTTGATTATTTTGGATGAGATAATGGTCCGATTAGTTAATTTTTTTCTAAAGGCGATATCGTTTCACTAAAGCATTGTTGTTTTTATAAAAAATGTGCGCCTTAAGGGTTTTACTAAGAATAAGGCATAAAAAAATTAAGGCGGGGCGTTTCTCCCAAGTCTTAAGCCTAGGCGTGTCTAGGCCAGTTTTTTAGAATATTTCTCATAGGTGTACGTGCACGCTTACCGGAGTCTAAACCAAATTTCTTCACTAGGTCTCTAGCATACTTGGATTGGGAGATGAACATCCCATCCTCTAGCTAACGAACCTGGAGACTAAGGAAGAACATAAGCTCACCTACCATGCTCATCTCAAACTCACTTTTCATCTCCTCCTCAAAGTGGTGAGCATGCTAGGAGCACGTGAATCCAAAGACTATGTCATCCACATAGACCTGGGCAACCAAAATAGCACCGCCATCTCTCCTGATGAATAATGTCATATAAACCTCCCCTCTTTTGAAGCCACGAGCTAAGAGATAGGAAGTAAGACTCTCATACTAAGCACGGGGTGCTTGCTTCAAACCATACAAGTCTTTCCTCAGATAGTAGTGTGACACCCCGCCTAATTAAATACCGGGCGATCACTCCTTTATTAAATTAAAATCAAGGTGAACAGTTGGTTCATTCTTAGCATCACTGTTGTAAAAATAACTTTTCCAAATTTAACACCCTATTTAATTAAGCTAAGTGTCAAAACCAATTTTTAACATTACTTTCCAAATTTTATTTTGAAAATAAAGATTTAATTATCTACAACAATTCAATATTTAAAGAATCACACCACAATAATCCTGGAACATATAATCCAATTAATTTAAACATTCAATAACTAAACCCCAGCATTTAAAACTTAAAGTAAAACATATATGCTGAATAAATCCCAAAGTAACAGTACTAGAAATAACTGAAATACAAATGTCCCAATAAAACAGATAAATAGTGGAAAGGGCGACACATGCCCAATAAGGAGAATGATAGAAGTGGAATCAAGTAAATGAAATCGTCTAAGCAAGTGGCCTGCAACTCCCACCTAAGTTGCAGCACGTTCCTTCCAAGGGATCCTAAACAAGACGCCCCTGTGGCTGGGCACCTGTAATATATACATATATATACATAAGAGAAAGAGGAATAGAAACGGGTCAGAGCCCAATAGTGTATATGATTTAAAAATTCGTTTAGCAAGTATTTAAATTGATACAGGCCAATGCAACAACATATTAGTGCGACACTCTCTTGAGAAATTCTCGTCTCTCTTCTAATGTGCACTCCTATCGCACTAACCTTCCCAATGGTTTATCTCATCATATATCACACTATCCTTCCCCAAGGATTTAACTTATCTTAGGTGACTCTCAAAATTTAAGATTTAACAACATCATGGTTTAAAAAGGATAATTTCATTTAGTACAAAACGCTCATTTTAACTTTATTGATTCATAAAGTTTTTCAATATCATATTATACTTTTCAAAACAAGTATTTCCAATTTGAGTCATCATACATGTCTTACTTACCATAACACAGTAGGCAGTTTCTCATATTTCAGAAGTTCATATATATATTAAATACTCGTATAATATATATATTCTAACAGCACCCCACATAAAATTTTATGGTGCAGGCATACTCTGCTATCCAATCCCCGTATCAATCGTACTAAAGGGAATACAAGTTCGGAATCACTCTCGAACTGTATAAATACATACACAAATAATATTGAGGCGAATCATAGTTTCCAAGTCCAAGAGGTCAGTACATACCCTCACGTCTCTTAGGACCGTGACTACCGATTCGATAGCCTATACCTAGGATTTATATCTTCTAGGGTACGAGTCAATATCCCCCATAAGGCACACGAGATAAGATCGTCCCAGCGCGAAAACCTCAGGGATAGCAAGTAGCGCGGGCATGATTTTCACAAGTATATAATATATGCATACACAATCATATAAATATACCACTTTTATTATATCAATTTAGGTTTATCCAATAATCCACATTCACAACATTTATCCTTATTTTCCCATTATTATTTATCAAGTATAATGGTTCGTTTCTAACTTTAATTCGAAGGGTTTTTCCAACTTACTACGTAACCCTCATGGACTTTATTCTTCCCAATGTACAATTCAGTAGATATCCATTTATGTTCCAACGTAACTCTCTCTTACGTGTCTCTCCCCTTTAATATATACTTACATTATCCCTTATGAAAAATATACCAAAAATATAGATTTTGCCTTACATTAAAGGATTTTGAATTTTATTTTCAAAGATGAGAATTTCAAACGGTTTCAAAATCGGAATTAAAATGGAGTTTTAATTGAATTTTCATTATCTCTAAGAGTTCTCAAAACATAAAACTGTCTAGAAAAAAAAATATTAAAAAATATTGAACGGTCCGATCGAGCTGAATTTTTTTCTGTAGCTTCCTCTCGTCTTCAGCTAATTCTCTGTAAAATTTCATCCAATTCCAACGGTCCGATCGTCCGAAATAAATTTTTTTTTAGTGTTTGTATCTGATTAGAACTCTTTTCTTAATCAAACTCTTAATCCTTTACATGACAAAGGGTTTCCAGAATATCATATAAATCATCACTACATGAAAATTTCCTATCTCAAATTGGGTTTTTCTTCCATAAATCTCATCCTAATAACTCCTAAACTAATATGGATGATGCATTAACGAAATAAGCAAAATAAACACTTGCCTGGGATTTTCAGAAATCTGGTTTGGTGTTGAATTTGGTGTCGTTGCGTTCCCCGTCTCGCGATCTACTCGTTGGCGGTGGCGATGGTGCAAACGAGTGAGTTTTGAGCCTTGGAATGCCTTGAGAGCTCTCTCCTCTCCTCTCTAATGGCCGTTCTAGTGTTTTGAGTTATCTAACCCTAGGATATAACCTAAACATCTGATATAACCCCTTTAATTTTCGTGGGTTTAATTACCCAAAAATACAAAATGACTAAAATGCCCTCCTGGGGTACTAATTAGGCCTAAAAACGCCCCGATACCCAAATCAAACCCCCGGGTATACTTTTCTGACTATCTCGACCCTTTCGGACGCGTTGGCGCACTCAAAATGACCATACGGACAACTTATAAAATATTCACTTTTATTTATCAATATTTAATCCCGACGCGACACGGGCTCGTCCCGACTTAAATTTCCAAAATTGTCATTTTATTCACTCGTGACATTCAATATAACCAATATTATATATTACTTTGCTCATTAGTAATATTCAACAAATTTTCCCATAATTACTAACTCTCATCACGTTAATAATTATAACATAATTAATTTTTGAATTTTTATTAAATCATTAATTCACATTAAATTTAATAAATCCCCAAATTAATATAGCATAAAAATACGGGGTATTACAAGTAAATGTGCTCCGAGTGCTTAGGGTCTTCAAACCCTTTTGGTTGTTCCACGTAAACCTCCTCCTGTAGAATGCCATTTAGAAAGGTACTCTTGACATCCATCTGATATAGCTTGAAGCGCAGATGACATGCGATGGCGAGTAGTAAGTGGACGGACTCAAGCCTTGCAAGAGGATAAAATGTCTCCCCAAAGTCTACACCGTCTATCTTTGTATAGCCTTGAGCGACCAACCTAGCCTTGTTTCTGATTATGGTACCATTTTCATCCATTTTATTCTTGAAAATCTACCTAGTACCTATCACATTCGTCTCACTAGGTCGGGGGACTAGTTCCCAGACATTGTTCTTTTTAAACTGAAGCAACTCATCCGGCATAGCAGATATCTAGTATTCATCCTTAAGTGCTTCTTTGTGATTCTTAGGCTCGACTTTAGATGTGTAGAAGACATGGCTAACAACATTCTCTAGCTGAGCATGAGTCTTGACCCCTAAAGTGGGATCGCCAATAATGGCGGAAGGATCATGACTCTTGCGAACCCAAGCAGGTGTGCCCCCTAGAACATGAGTAGGGTCCACCCTGGATGTGGGAGATAGAGTGGGATCATCAAAAAGGGGTGTGTTATCCTCACTCAAATGGGTGGAGTCAACAGACGTCGAAGGTTCGTCATCTTGCACAGTAACGTTTATCGACTCCATCACTTTAGAGCTCTTCAGGTTAAAAACCCGATACACTCTACTATTTGATGAATATCCTTGCAATATTCCCTCGTCGCTTTGGAAGTCGAACTTTCCTAATTGCTCTCTATTTCGTAGGATATAGCATTTACTCCCCAAAACACGAAAATATACAAGGTTGGCCTTCTTTCCAGTCCATAATTCATAAGGCGTTTTAAGTGCGTGTGGACAAAGGTAAACCCTATTCACCGTATGGAATGCAGTAGACACTGCCTCTGCCCAAAATCTCCTAGTAACTTTACGACCTAGAAGCATAGATCTATCCATTTCTTGAATCTTCATGTTCTTTCTAGGGGTGCAACCAGTATGGTATGGTCGGTAACGACCCCTTACCAATACCGAAACCACACTCTAAATGATAAAGCTGTTTTGTACCAATTTATCGACCGGTACATCAAAACAAAAACCAAAACCAAACCGACCGGTTTTTCAATTTTTTCGATATTTTTAGTTTCGGTAATTTCGGTTTCAATTCATTTTTTTCCGGTAAATACCAAAATTTCAAATCGGTTTATGCATTCGGTAAATCTGGTATCTACCATTGTTGGTTACAACCTACAAATTAAAAAAAATACTATAAAACCAAACTGTATAAAAGAATTTATATGGGGAGTAACTATCAAAAGCTAATTTCAAATATGAAATTAATATGTTGTATGGTGCAATACAACAATCAAAATCTGAAAGCTAATTTCAAATAAATTGTATGGCACAACAATCAAAATCAAAATTTCAAATATACTAAAAGCTAATTACAATTTTACAAATTTACAAGGCTCAAAGGAAGGTGTATTGAAGGAAATGTATTTGACAAAGAGGTTTTAAAATCTGTTTGAGGCAAAAACATATTTTCATAGCAGGTATATGTCTTCTTCTATATTTGTATGTGAATGAACCCATCGGGCAATATCGTGTATTCCGACCAGGTGGAATACACGACTTGGAAGGATCTAAAATTCGATTTGGAAAAAACGCAACACGCGATTTGGTAAAAAAGCATAGGTGGGAACGGTTGAGTAGCTCGTCGCATGTAGCATGATGCACGTGAGAAGATGGTGGATGCATGGATTCAGATAAAGGCGTCGTGGATGATCGTATTGATGTGCCGAATGTAGTGGTATCAAACATACATACTGTGATCTAGACAAATAGAAAATTTCTTGATTCTACTCCGAACATTTATAAAATTACGTCCTTACAAAAGAGTAGAAATCTTAGATTTTCATAGTGTGACATTTTTAAAATAGGTTTCTAAAAAAGATAATATTCAATTTATAATTGTAACGAGAGTTAGATTATGAATTTCATATTATCTCAAAATATTCAATTCAATAAATTAAGAAATTAAAATAATTGATCACGCGGTGTAATCCCATCTCGTGTACCTTCTTATATTTATCACACCCGATTACATGTCATTTTTAGTTATTTAGTCACTTCATATTTTTAGCATTAATTAGTTAATTCTCCCTTGAAATTGTTTTAAAAAAATAATAAAAAAATAAAAAAATTGGAAATTGCAAGTGTTCACGTTATTTGTTTTATCTTAAAAGTTTGATTGATACTCATACCTATTGCAATACGAGTTGTTTAATAAGTTTTATAAGTAATTCAAGGGAATTTGAGACTAGGCTTTTGAAAACAACAACCATACGCAAAAAACTTATTATCAAGAACTTTGTTAGCTATCTGTGCTACACGTCCCAATTCAAGCCCAAGAAAATCAAGGAAGCACTCAAAGATGAACATTGAATATCTTATATGGAGGATGACTTGCTTCAGTTTAGAAAAAATGATGTTTGAGAACTTGTCCCCCAACCTAGTGAGACAAATATAATTGGTACTAAGTGGATCTTTAAGAATAAGATGGATGCGAATGGTACCATTATTCGTAATAAGGCTATGTTTGTCGCTCAAGGCTACACACAGATTGGGGGTGTAGACTTTGAGGAGACATTCTCTTCTTTGCGAGGCTTGAGTACGTCCGCTTACTACTCGCTATCCCATGTCATCTGCGCTTCAAGTTATATCAGATGGATGTCAAGAGTGTATTTTTTAATGGCATTATACAGGACGTGGAACAACTAAAAGGGTTTTAAGACCCTAAGCACCTTGGACATGTATATTATCTAGGGAAAGCCTTGCATGGTTTGAAGTAGGCACCTCGTACTTGGTATGAGAGGCTTACTTCCTTTCTCTTAACCTATGGCTTCAAGAGAGGGAGAGTATATATGACATTGTTTGTGAGAAGATGAAAAGGTGCTATTTCGGTTGTCCAAGTCAATGTGAACGACATAGTCTTTGGATCCACATGATCTCGCCATGATCACGACTTTGAGGAGGAGGTGAATAGTTAGTTTGAGATGAGCATGGTTGGTGAGCTTAGGTTCTTCCTTGGTTTCCAGGTTCGTCAGTTAGATAATGGGATGTTCATCTCCCATTCCAAGTATGCAAGATACCTTGTGAATAAGTTTGGGTTAGACTCCGCTAAACATTCACGTACCCTTATGAGTACCTCGACAAAGCTTAGCAGGGACACTTCAGGCAAGGACATAGATCGAACCATATATCGAAGTATGATAGGTAGTATTCTCTACTTGACTTCCAGTTGTCCCGATATAGCCTTTAGTGTTGGAGTTTGTGCTCGTTATCAAGCATCCTCGAAAGAGTCACACTTACTTGCACTTAAACGTACTATCGAATACATGAGTGGGAGTCTCTCATACGACATTTGGTATTCCTTTGATACTGATGACCGTTTATCCGCCTATTCGGATGCCTATTGGACCGGGGATGTAGATGGATATATGAGCACTTCGAGTGGGTGTTTTTATTTTGGGAGTGATCTTGTCTCTTGGTTGAGCAATAAGCAAAACTCATTCTCTTTGTCCACTACGGAGACGGTACATTATCGCCGAAAGTTGTTGCATGTAACTCTTGTGGATGAAGCAAATGTTGGAGGATTATAGGATTTCACATGGCACCATGACTATTTCTTGTGATAACACGAGCGCGATTCAAATATCCCGAAATCTAGTCCAGCATTCGTGCACGAAGGACTTTAGAATTCGTGAGCATTTTATCCGAGACCTAGTAGAGGAGAAGGTCGTGTCCTTGAGCTTTGTGACCACCGACTACCATTTAGCCGATTTTTTTTACGAAACCTTTTGATGCCCTTAGATTCGATATTCTTAGGAAGCCTTTAGGTATCTGCACAGTTGACTAAGGGTTGGTTAGTTTATCTAGTATATAATAATTTTTCACGTTCATATTCTTGATTCCTATTGCTAGATTGTATTATTTGTATTATTCTTGTATTATATTTTTCTTTTTCATATTTTAGAAAAATCAAAAAAGATTTTCGGTCTTTAAGAAAAATTGGAAAAATACAAAAAGATTTTTAATTCTTTAAGAAAAGATCAAAATTCAAAAATATTTTTGGTTTTTAAGAAAAATGAAAAAGGCAAAAAGATTTTCTTTTTGTAAATTTTTTTGAAAAACACAAAATGATTTTTATAGTTTGTTTGCACCTTATATGGATGGACATTTAGTATTGCCAAGTCACAATATCATTCCATTATCCACGTGACTTTTTGACAGTGTTTTGAGACGCAACATCATTTCATCCACGTGCTTTATAATGTGTTAGAGTCATTGAGATGTGATTAGTGATTACTTTCTACATGTTTGACTCAGTGTCTCCTTTAATACATACCTACACGGATTTATTTGAGATTTGCACTTGTCTGTCACATGTTAGTCAAAATATTTTCATCTCAATCATGCATTTAAAACGAACCAAATGCGATAAAATGAGATAATGAAAAAAGTGCTTATAAGAACCATTGCCTGAATTGAAAAAATAGAAATTTATATCTCCGGTAAATGTGTTAATTTTAAAGAAATGGAATCGGGCTACGAAAGTAAAACGATCTTTGCATGAATAGCCAGTATTTGCAAAAAGAAAAGAGCCTACAAGATTAAAGGCACAAAAAGGAAAAATATAAAGTGTCGTGCCAAATTAAAAGAACATTAATGATTTGCTACATATGAGCATTGATTTCTTCAAAACAAAAGAGTCGATATCAATGGGCTTGCACGCCTTGAAAAAGTCTCGTAAAAGCATTACATAGTTTTGAACGTTATTGGCGTGAAAATAATTTTTGACTTTGATTTGTTGATTAGATTGAGTCGATATCATATGAATTCAACATTTTTACTCCTAAGGACGACTTTGAGTTCATTCATTATGAGTATCCAAAATTCATGTTGCACATATGTCAAGATTGTTTGAATTGATTTTCCAATCGAATTTGTTCACACCCATTCTTTTACGCGTTCATGACTTAGTTATCTTAGTGCTAGTTCATGATGTGGATTATCTTTATATTTTCTATATGTGAGAAAAAAATTGAAAAATTGAAAAATAGTTGTTTATTGTTTTGTGACACTCCGATTTATTGCTTATGTTTCTTTTTCTTGTCTATTTCGAATATCATAAAAAGGGGGAGAACCAATTATGGGGGAGTGGTTTAATAATTGTTAGGCATGTGCTTATTATGCATTATCATTTTATGCTTATAATTTTATTTTAAACTTTTGCGCGTCATGGGTATTTATTTGTTAGTCTCATGTGTGTAGGTTCATTTGAAGATCACATTCATAATACACTCGATGAAGACAAAGAAATTTGGAGATTTGAAGATTTTCAAGGCATGTAATTTGATATCATTCCATTTGTCGATTTTGGGAGGGTATTAGACTATTGTATGTCTTAGGATTTTTGTCGCATAGTTCGAATTTTTTATGTTTGTACCGGCGTAGCCATATGGGGAGATTTGTAAGGGCATTTTTCTGTCATTTCCCCTAGAATCTAGGACTTGTCTGTAGCATTCTAAATTTCTTTATATATGGCATATCCCGCAACATTGGTCATGTCTTCACGATCATCCTTGATGTCATCAACCCGAATCTTTGGCAACGTGCATCATTAACGTGCACCACTCATCTTCAATATGCTCCACGAACATCTTCAACCGATCTCCACAACTCTACATACTTAATGGTATATTCCTTGTTTGGAGTTCTTTGTTTTCATAAATATTTCTAGGAGAATTTTACTTTATTTTATTTTAACAAAATGAGGCTGCAAGTTATTTAAAAAATATTTTTTGCCAGCAGTTGTTCAAACGACATGCACATGTTGTTCAAACGATTAACATATGTCATTAGAAGGGTTGTTTGATGGCCTACATCAAACATACTTCAAACGAGAGCTTATTATTTTGGTCTTGTCAGGTCATTAGATATGTCGTCTGAAGCTCACTTCTAATGAGAAGCATATCTCGTTCAAACGACACTTCGAGTGACTTTGATATCGCCTCGATTTTCGTGTTTGCCTATAAAAATCTGATTCTTGTAGGTATTTTGTAAGACTTTTAAAACTACGATTTCTGGAGAGCTACTGCAAAAAAGTCTCATCTTTTAAAAGCCAAAAGACCCTTTTAATTCACACATCCTCTCATTTATATTTTGTGAATCACTTTGAAACCCTCACACACAATTCCATATTGGAGTTTCTCTTGTGGATAAGGTGACTAAGCGCAAATCGTGTGCTCGTGTAGAAGCACAAATCGTTGTTATCGGTTCGACGACTCAATACAAAACCCCAAACTACAACTACACTTGCGATACAAGTATAGCGGTAAGTCAGGTATCGAATCCACAGGGAATGTTCGATAGATCGTAACGGATTTATCACTTCAGGAATAAAATTGTAAAAGATGATGGGTTGTTTTAAATAAAAGGTAAAAATAAGAAGTTGAGTCTAAACAATAATTAACAAAACGATGGTTAGGATCACGTACCCGCCATGGGCTAAACACGCGAAATTAGAATTTCGGTTCGAAAATATTTAACCTGAGCATTTTTAGTTAAACATAAACATCACACATGAAGAGATTTTATCCAACGATGTGATATTAAATATTTAATTCAAAATGGTCACACGCGTCTTAAAATCGGATTATCTCTATAAATATTAACGTTGCGTGACAAAGAAAGTTAAATGAATAATAAACCAATTTTAATATGCGCAATTTTGATTAAACATGATTTTACACGAAACCCAATTTTCGGAGCTCGACGCCCATCAATGGCGGACACACGACCCAAACCCTATTTAGCTACTCACACAACATGAATAATTAAATTAAACAACTAAATAATAATTAAAGCAACTAATTAACTAATTAAAGCAAGAAATAAATTAACTAAACTATTTTAACTAGGCAAGAGATAAATAAGCAATAAATAAAAGGGACAAAGCATAAATAAGATTGGAACTTACATTAATGGAGGATAAGGAATAGTGCTTTACAAGCCAAAAAAATGGGAAAAAGACCTTAGAGAGAGAAGCTCTCAATTTCTAACCAAAATACTAGTTAAAAATGAAGATAAAATTAAGCTCTCCTTTAAAAAATAAAAAAAACTTACTTTTATAGTAAGTTACAAATAAGGAATAAATATAAATCAAAACGAAAAGAAAAAGGAAATAGATAGCAGTGGCCGACCGCGGCGTGGGCCGGTCAACCGCGTGAAAATAGAGGAGCACACTGGACACAACGCAGGCATAAAATCGGTTCACCGGTCGACCGCCGGTGAATGACCGATCGACCGATCTGATCAACACAGCCCCAATTCGCTCCTTTACAAGACCCAACTGCCAAAACCCATATGGGTTTAAGTCCAAGACCCAAGCTGTCCCATAGCCAAAGCTGTGAGCTATTTGGGTAACCCGTTGCAGGACTCGCGGCCAAACTGCTATGGCTGTAGTACCAACCCAAAACCAAGCCACTATTGTTAATTCGGACCTGCTCCCACAATCAAGTTATGGCCAAAAATCATCCATGGCCAACAACCACCATTAATGGCCAAGGCCAAGAAATTCAAGCTCCAAAAAATGGCCAAAAAGATCCATTTGCGTATTTACATCAAAATCCTTGCTCAATTTCGGATGAAAGGCTCCAATTTTGGATGAAACCAAAACTCGAGCCAAACCCGAGCAAAAGCCAAAATCTCCATTTCTGCAAATTAGAAGTTTACTGCAAAAGATGGAAAAGGGACATGGATGGAATTATTTAGATTGTTAGTTAATAAATAAAATAATAATAAATAAATTCTTATATTCTTCCCCAATTAAAGGTCCGTGTTTCTTTCGTTCGAACTCCGATTCGAGCACCGTTCACGGCCACATGAAGATTCGCCCGAGAGCTACAACTTTCGTGAATACTTGGGGCAAAAATCCCAAAGTGTGAAATTACTAAAATGCCCCTGAACGTGCGAATCGTGAGGAAACTTTATCTGAACGCGCTCAAACAGTACACTAAGCACCATAACACCTATAAAAGCTCAATAATACCTCAAATAACATGTTAGCAAATAAAATGGAGGTTTTCTAATCAATGAGCATATTTATAGCAATTACGGTACCCGAGGGGGCTAAAATGCCTAAGCTCGTGGGTAATGAGTGCTATGATTCAGGACGAATCAGAAGGTGTCTCCACTGCTGATCTTGTGGTTCTCGTGGGAACCATTGCTAAAGAAGGATGGAGGGTCACCTGCGAGAATTTCTTCTAAGAAACACTGTTTGTATTTCTCTATGTATATGTAAGTTGCGATTTGCATATAATAGTGAAATAGAAAAAGGTTTTGCCCCAAAGGGGATTTTTCTTGAAATTCATCTTTCTTATTTGTCTTTGATTGCATGTTTATATGATCTACTACTTTCAATCACATAGCTGCATGAACTAGGGTTTAAAGGAATTAAAACTGGTGTGAGTTGGCATTTAATTAAATAAGTTTGGGTTGCGTGCTCTCACCATCAACACTTATTACAGGCAGACAATGAATACATAATTCTCTCAAAGTCGAGAGTGCAAAGAAAATGTTGGAAAACATCTTCTATGTGTTTGTTCAAAAGATATTAGCTCGACGAAGTTTTCTGAATTATACTATTTGTACGATAAATCCTAATTACCAAATTGTATAATAATTGCTTTTCTTTTTGCATTCCACACCTTAGCATAAGGTACTGTATAGTGAGTGTGAGTCTTTATATACCCAATCAGACACAAATCTTAATGTCTGGGTCTGTCTTAACTAAGTATTGGATCCTTCCTTCCAAGTATGTAGAATTCGACTGTCTATCATACTAAGTAATTTCAAATATTTTGTTTCGTTGAAACTTCCTTGCCCTATGGTTCCACTTACACTCGGTTGCCAATATTGCTTTATACTTTATAACTCTTTTAATGGTGTTAAACTCAAAAACTATAAATTCAAAGTGGGCATGAACGCTGTAGCGTACGACATCATCTTGGAGATATTTTTTGGTGTTAAACTTTAGTGACACCTGTAAATATCCCTACGTAGAAGAACCCATTTCAATGTGTGGCAATGAAATTTTTCGGATATGATCTAATGGTATGGTATCCTCCCCATAAATCATGTACTGTGTTATCGAAAAATACTGATTACCTGGCTCTTGTGATTTTGTTAGACCCGTTTCTAACTGAATACATTTTTCCCCGCAAGTTTTGTATGCAACTTTGTTCCTTTCATAGTCGGATTCATCTTCCTTTGCCAACAATGCCATTCACCACTGTGTTCATGATGTGTTCATTAATGGAAGTCTAGAGAGCATAATTCTTTAAGAGGTTTGTCTCCTGAGGCCGACTCGTAGCACCACTGATGCCGCGTTAGCGGGGGGTTCCGCGAAAGCCCTAAAAAGAAAGTCTGGTAGGAGACGAGCTCCAATGCTATTTACTGTGAAATAGGGCTTCCTTCAAAGATCTGACCCTGGCCTTCCAAAGGAGCAATGGGTAGTCACATATGTTGGATCAACCTCCGACTTGAAAGACTTGGATGGCGTGCCCGCCTATTTGTCGCACTACTCGATGGTGTGTATCTATTGACATAAATAGGTGTAGTGTCCCGAGGGCTTGACATCCGCTCGAAGTTGTCTTTTTGCGAGAAGTTCTTTTTCCCTTTACTCCGGGTTTACCAAAAGGATACATGAAAGGATGCAATACTGGAAGGATTAGATAATTCAGTCATCAATAAATTACCTTTATGAGAGGAGTTTTATGTTGCCATATTTCTCCGACTACTGTTTGGATGGAACATTAAGATTGTAGTCCTATGTTCAGTTAGATTGTTGTGAGAACATTTTATGTGTCGATGGGGGATAGGGGAATTACATGACGGTTGCAATCCGACAATGACCGATAAAGATCTTCGTGTTGCATCCTAAAAGTAGAATTTAACTCTAATTATAAGTTAAGACTGCTGATTTTGTTTCTATTCAAAATGATCTTGACCATACTTTGTACAATGTCATCTTTGTCTACGATCGGTGGCATGTATTTCATTCCACCAATAATCGATAATGCAAACCAACAACAAGTGATCTTAATGTCAGTTATGGAAAGGTCTACGATGATTGTACGTTGTGCCTTTCTTAATAGCTCATTATATGTGGATGTTGGGGTCAAAGCGATAGCCTTGGGGGCCTGACCATCGTAAGTTATTCAAACCGTTTGGTCAGTATAAATTCTACCTCCCTAATAACACATGAGCATCGCAAGTCTGCTTTCCATATGCGAGAATAAACATGGAAGCCTATATGACGATGAAGAGTATACACTTGAATTATGTAATATTTGAAAATTATATAATCTCAAACTAAGAAATTATAGGTTATGCATTATCGATGTAGGTTATTAGGGTAATCATGTGTATCGGCATTGAATTAAAAAATAATTTTTCCAACTAAATCTTATCTACTAAATCATTGACACTAAATTAAATGGTTGGTTTACACTTGTTATTGCTATTGCTATTACGATTTCTCCTACTTTTTAAATTGTATATTGGTTTAAAATATTACAAGGTGTCATCCCCGTTAAATGTAATCGATAAGAATTGTGGTGTGAATATTTTATGGACAAAATCGGGTACACATATTGCAATGTTCACAGTATTTGTATGTTTCAAGATCCATGCTTTAATCATAAAATTTATAAACAAAATGTTATGCACTAACGATGTGGGTTATCGGGGTTATCATAGGTATCGATGTTGGATTAAAAACATATATTTTCCAACAAAATTTCTATTAAATCATTGCCCCTAACTTAAATGGTTGGTTTACACTTGTTATTGCTCTATTTAAAATTTTATATTGATTTGATAAAATAAAAATTATAGTTTAAAAGATGGTCATATGTTAGTAAAAAAAATTGGGCTACAACAAATTGCCTAAAAAATTAATATTGTGCCACACCAATACGTTACAAAAACAATTGGCTACTAATTTGGTATTCATGTACATAACTAACTAATTTTGTACAATTTTCATTGAAATACAATATAAGACAATAATTTAAGTTATTAAATTCAAGTGGTAACCAAAGACATTTATCAAATGACTATTATATTATACCCAATTTTGTACAATACCATAAAAATTAAATAAATAACAATATTGCAAAATAAAGTTACAGTAAGTGACATATTATACTCGGTTTCGTAGAATATCACATTTACATTGATAAATCCACAATATCCATTTACAAAAATTAATTTTACAGTTTATTACTATATCACATAAATTATCCTCAATCTCGCAGAAATCCAGAGATACAAAAAAGTATACAACTGCAATAACCATATTTGAGTACATATACATGAATTCATCATTACATACGAGTGGTTATCCATAAAAAAAATCAAACCATTTACACTTTAGTCATTAAACACTTAAAACAGTTTAAGATTTTGAAAAATGTATTTACAAAATAATTTAAACAACCGACGCTAGTCGAAAATGGAGAAGGTTAAGAATGAGTTTCAACGGTCGTCGAAAGTGGAGAACGGGTGCTGGAGATTGTGTTTGGGAATAACCGAAATTTGCTCTGAATTTTTTTTCAAACTGTGAGAATGAAAATGGAGAAGATGGAGTGTTCTTTTATCAACTGAATACGCAGTTGTCAACCTCATATTCAATTTAAATTTTTTAATTGAATACGCGACTGCCAATTGCATATTCAATTATAATTTAATACGTGGTTCCCAAAAGTGTATTTAACGCAACTCATTTAATTAAGCTTAGTTAATGATTGTCTTAATCCACTCGATCTCGAGGTTGACAACAACGGATTCAATACAAAAACGCGATTAATAAGTGCAATATTTATGTAAATATGTTCGAAAGTGAAATATTTTTGTAAACACGTTTTTAAATAATAAAAAATCCCCCATTTGTGTAAAAGTAAAGTAAGCTTCAATCGCTATTGTGGCAGCGTCAACCGCTATTGCAACAACAACTCAAGTCACGACCCAATCTCGTGAGGCCATTAGTCATGTTCACTTTTTCTTCTTTCTTTTTGACACAAATTACAAAAACTCTCCCGGGACTTGTAACCTCTATAAATATTTTAAGGATCTTGGTAACATGTGCTCTAAAGGCACACACTTAGAATTCAAATATAACAAGAACAAATTTCGATATACAATTAATATGATACATACTCATGTGGACCCTTCATACTTACTATTTTGAGTTTCAAAACATGTGCCATATTTCATATTTTAAACAACAAATAAAAATGTCCCTTTAAAACCTTTTTGATAACACTTTAAAAATTATATTAAAACTCTTCGAAAATTGTTTCAACTTTTTTAAAAAATTTAAAAATTATTTTGAATAATCTCCCAAAATGTTTTAAATATATTTTTTGAAATCAAACTTTTCCACATATTTTATCTTAGTTTTTTATTTTTTTTTGTACGAAGAGTAATTTCCGGAATAATTTGCGCGCACCTCGACACTAATCGCTTCGTTTCGAAGAAGACTTGCGAAATAGGGGATATGAATTCACACATAAACAACTTATCCCCTTGCGATGACTAGAAGTAACGATTTTGGAGAGCAAATTCAAGACCTGATCAGCGGAGCCAGCCGCATATGTGTTTTAGACATCCGGCATCTTTTGGAGCATTTATGATGACGTCTGACGTTTGACATATTAATCAAAGTTTTTCTTGTGATAGTGCCATATCACAAAGATTTACTTTGTGTTATGTGATCATTTAGCACCTTCTCGGTTTTTGCGAATTTGTCTCATGGCCAACGATTTGTTTCTCACGCCTACAAGTTTCAGTCATCGAAACCTAGGGCAGTTTAAAGGTCGTGTTCTTTCTATTTCGCACTACGTGTTTATTTCAAACCCACTTTTACAAAATTTTCTCCCTCCCTCTTTGACCCCTCTTGTGCAATTCTTGTCTAGGATTTAGTGAAACATTTTTTTCTCGTGATCCTCCTCCCATTCATCTCCCATTAAGTAAATCTTCCATTAGTTTTTGGATTATAGATTATTTTTAACTGGGGTGAGTTTGTGCTATATTTGACCTTAGTTTGTGGGTTTTCAGAAAGTTATGTTTCGACATATTTTTAAACTTTAATTCACATTTAAATTAGTTCCCACAAATTTAATATAATTTTTGGATTATTATACCATTTACATGTTGGTTACACAACTTTTGGTATCTGATTGATATTAAGAGTAAGATAATTTTCTGAGCTAATAATTCATACGACTTTAATCACCAACACTTTTCATCATAAATATGGAAGATCCCAAAATTTTGAACTTTTAGTGTGGCGATTGCCTAAAATTTGCATGGATTATTTTGTCAGATTAAACAAAAGTACAACCTAATAATGTACATTTTAGACATTTTTCATGATTTTTTAGGAGGTAAGGAAAAGAAACCATGGAAAATTCTTTTCTTGCAGATTATTTATACCCCTTCCATCAAACACACTTAATGTTTTTCTATTACAAATACATTTTGTTTACGTAAGATATTACTTGATTGATCCTTTTAAAACAAATTTTAATCAATAGGTCATCTTATAATACATGTTTACCTCAATAGGTTCTATTATAATGGTCGAGTAGTAAATGCTTTTGTTTTGTAGACATATTAAATATTTAGTTACTCGCTTGGTTGCGAAGTGGTCAAATGATTTGAATGCCAAAAAATTTCATGGCATAGCAAAATTTTCTATGGCAAAAGGGTCAAGAGTTATTTGATAACATTAATTTTTTAAGTGGCAAAAGTAAGATATTTGATAAAATTAATGATAAAATAGGCAAATGTAAACAAATAGATATATAAAAAAAATGGTTTCTAACCCAAAAAATAATTTTTAACAAATTAAGAAAAAAAAACAGTTATATCAAGAAAAACAATTTGTAATAAAAAAACATTTAAAACCGTTTTTAACAAAATTTACTCTTAAAAATAAGGACTATCAAATACGTAATATAGTAGGCAAAACTTTCATTTATTACCATTTGTCATGACAAATGTGATTTATCACACGGACCTATAATGATTATTTATTATCTGAGATTTATAAATAAATAAAAATAAGAAGAATTATTTAACTACGAGCAAAACTTATTGATAATTTTTCCTTTTATTAGTAATGTTTTATTTGTGACCAAAAGTCATACGTCATCTAGAACATAAACTTCTCATTGACTAATAACAATGGAAAGCAGTTTTCAACCACCTAATAATTCGTTCGGGACTACTTCAAAGTTTATACACACTAACAAAACATAATTATGCATGCCTACAGACAAAAATAAATGTGCACTATGGCCACGTTGACTGTACTCACTTCCTCTCTTGGTGTGTGTATGCATACACATACATGAATATGTTCCTTTTGTAACAAAACTCACAAACTTTTTATGCCTGTCATGCAAATATGATTAAAAAAAATGATTTACACAAATTTGTTTATAATATAATATACTTTATGGACACAGATAAAAAATATGTGAATAGAAAGAAACAAGCGTGCCATATATATATTCGATTAAAACAACACGTCGGCACATACGTGTTAGTGGGTCAGCTACCGCTTTTTTCATACACAACGTGGAAAGCTGCTGATCCAATGGTTGCACCTCTGGTTCAGAATTAAAAGAGTCAACAAAAGTGCAGCAGTACGTACAACCATGAGAAGCAGTTATTTCTAATTATCAACACTTGATTACACCACATTATGTTCTTGCAAGGAGGTCTCATTAAGTGCATGGTGGTTGTAGCAAGTAATAGGTATTTACACTGCCTATTAAATGTGGGCTCATGCTGACAACTTTGTATTAATTGGCATTTCAGGTTCACTTAAAGCGAGAGAGACATAAAGAGGGAGAGGGAGAAAGAGAAATTAAAGTTGAATAATATGTTGATGGTGTTTCAATCCAAATTATTGATTTTTATAACACTGCTTTTTTATGTTAATTTCACTAATTCAAGTGAAAGAATATCAACACCATGAGAATTCTCTTTTCATTGCGGAGAATATAAATTAAAAAAATACAAATAGGTCCATATATACGCACGTTACAATTCCAAATTGGTAAGGAATTTCTGTCATTTTCTTCTACTTTTCTCGAGAACCAAACGCCTGGCGATGAAAATCCATTTTCTTACATGCAACCAAGTTTAACAAGATTTTAAAAACGGGGATCAAAATTTTATGAATATAAATAAATATCTCTATAATCTTCTCCAGTCTAACACTAAACCAGTCCCCTGTGGACTACAAAGATTACAATACAAAATAAAACACTCAAAAAAGATTTTAAAAATCTAACACAAAACATCTACTCAAATCCTCTTTGCTTTATGTACAACATCTTTATAATCACCAAGAAATATATATATATATATATATATATATATATATATATATATATATAGAGAGAGAGAGAGAGAGAGAGAGAGAGAGAGAGAGAGAATTTGAAAACAAACTCTTGGAAAAATATATTATCGCTTGTTGTGAAGTGGATTGGGTCCTGTAGGGACTCTCCGCTGCTCGGACTCGAAATCTGTAGCAATTGGAGCAGTTAGAGAGGGGTGAAAAACTTGGCGGTTTCTTGCAGATGAGCCCAAAAATTGCTTCTTGTGGGCGTCAGCCCATGGAGTGCTCAAGAATAAGAGAGAGGCAATGAAGAGGAAGAGGTGAAAGCGGTTCATATTTGTAGAGGGAGAATGTGTTTTGAGTGACACACAAGATGATGAAAAGGCAAGGTGGTGGATTGGTTTGTTATTAATATATGGGAATACTTATTCCGTCATCGATGTCTTTTAAGATGGGCTCTTTCTTTCAAAGACATGGACCATAAGAATTACAGTACTCACATATTGACATTTACTGATATTTTGACTAATTTTCGTGGTGTCTATATCATCTAGGGGTGTTCACGGTCCGGTCCGGTGCGGGTTTGGACATTATTATGGACCGGACCGAATTAATCGGTCCATGTTTATTAAGACCCGAAACCGGACATGATTAATCGGGTTCGGTCCAAGTGTGTTTCGGTCCAAATAATGTTCGGGTTCGGTCCAATTCGGTTTGACACGGTTTGATTTAAAAAAAAAAAATCTTTTTTTTTTGCTGTTTTTTTCATGTTAAAATTCTGCACTTAAAACTCATTTTGGCTTATAATCTGCCCAAACATATAATCTGTCCAAACTTGCTTCAAAAATCTGCCCAAACCAGCTTAAGAAACCTCCAGCACACCTAGACCCACTTTGTATTAACATATATATTTTTATTATTTAATGTATATATATTTAAACCGGTCCGGTCCGGTCTTAGACCCACTTTTTAAAACCAAACCCAAGACCGACCCGAATACATTCGGTCCTTCCTTTTTAAAACCGAATTTGGACCGAATTTTAAAAAAACCGTAAAAGTATGTTCGATTCGGTTCGGTTTTTTCGGTCCATTCGGTCCATCCGGTTTGATGCACACCCCTAATATCATCTAACTTTTAAGGAAAAATACTATATTGTGTAGAGGCCAATCACATATTCATGCTTAATACATAGAAAAATATATTTTTATCATATCACGTGATGTTTGAATTAGCATTACGTGCATCTTGATTAATTCGCGTTCGCGGTGCGTGACTTTCGTTCGTTAAATATTATTTTGACGGTATCGAGAATTGAACTGGAAATTAAATTCAATTCACTCCAAAAGTATCTCATCTTATAACGCTGAATTAAGAAGCTTGATTAAGAATACAATACATGCAATTGGTATATTACATGCGTTTTACTTTACAAGCACAAACTTCAAATTTTTAGATGTGCATTGGTATCGTATCCTTATTCTTATTTATATTAAATATGAACAAGTGATACCTTTACACATTAAGATAGTCATTTTGCAACCATTAAGCTAATAATCTGCAAATTAAAAGAATAAATAAAGGGAGTAGCTATTGGCACTCCAAAGAATTCTTCTAACACTCCATTTTCTAACCAAATGTCAATTATACCCTTAAATTTACAAAATTTAAACTTCTACTTTTTTGTCTCCAATTAAAACAAATGTATTTGAAAAACAACTAAAAATTTGTATTTTTAATAAAAAAATATTTTTTTTAATAAAAAACTGTTTTAAATAAAAATTTGTTTTAATTTTGTTTTTACTTTTCATAACTGTTTAAAAAAACATTTCAAAACTTTTTTGGCCAATGCAGTCCCTCCAATCTGTTTTTTAAATAATTATAAAACAGTTTTAATAAAATACAGTTTTAATAAATTAAAAAAAAACAATCTTTTATTAAAAAAAACGTTTTTAGTAAAATACAATTTTAATAAAAAACAGTTTTAATTAAAAAACAACCTTTTATTAAGAAAAATGTTTTATTAAAAATGTAAAACAGTCTTAGAAGTGTATTTTATTAAACATATTTAGAACTGTTTTTATTAAAAATGTAAAACAATTTTAAAATTGTATTTTTTAAGACAGTTTTAAATTGTATTTTTTAAACTGTTTACAGTTTTAAATTGTTTTTATTAAAAATGTAAAAAAGTTCTAAAATCGAATTTTTTTTAAAACAGTTTTAAATTGTTTTTTTTAAAACTGTTTACAGTTTTAAATTGTTTTTATTAAAAATGAAAAACAGTTTTAAAACTTTATTTTTTTTTAAACAGTTTACTGTTTTGCATTTTTAATAAAAAACAGTTTTAATAAAAACAATTTTTATTACAAACAGTTTTAATAAAACACAATTTTATTAAAAAACGTTTTTTTTCTTGATAAAAAACTGTTTGATAAACAAAAATTAGATCATATTCATGTTAGATTAAAAAATAAGATTTAATATATTCATATTTATTTGAGTCGTGTTAGGTAAACAAATGAGAATCCATGTCTTATCGTATTGTATTTTAATAAGACTGTGTTTGTGTTAGATAAAATAAAGTATAAATATTTTTTTTTGTTTTAAAATTCAAGAACCATTCAATCCATTTTTCTATTTATGGTGCCTTTTTAACATAATCTAATTATTAAAGTTTTTTTTAGTTTATTTTATATTTTTAATTTGAGTCATGTTCGTGTTAGGTGAAAAAATAATATTTTATGGCATAAAGCGTTTTAACTAGGTCGTGTTCATATCTTTTTTTTTTTTTAAGTTTGTGGCGTGTCGTATTGTTTCGTGTCACTATTATTTGTGTTGCATTTGTGTTAGCCAAATAAAAAATAGATTTCATGTCGGACAACATTTTTAGTTGATCGTTTTCGTGTTCGGTAAAAAAAAATGATTTTGCATCGTATTGTTTTTATTTGGGTGGTGCTCGTTTTAGGTGGAGAAATTTTTTTTGTCACGTGTCATGTCTCTTTTTAATTGAGTCGTGTTCTTGTTTGTTTAAAAAAAATGATTTCGGGGTAAAAAAAAGGTTTTTGCTTTTTTTTAATAGTTCATTTTTTTAAATTATATATTATTTTTTACACTCCTTGTTTTTTTTTATAGTTCATTTTTTAAAATTAAGTATATAATTTTTGGGGTAAAAAAGAGGTTTATATCTTTTTGTGAGTGAAAAAAATGGAAAGAATTGATATAAGGGTATAAGAGTCTTTAACTTTTATGTGAAAACAAAGTGGAGTGTTAGAAGATTTTTTGGAGTGTGAATAGCTATACCTAAATAAAAGTTGTTTATAGTTTGACAGGAGATAATATCAATATTACACATAATTTCCTCTTTTCTGAAACTTCCTACCAAATCTTTAACACCGTTAACTATTCACGATAATTGATGATTGGACATAAACACCATAGTGGTGGTTGCATTGAACAAGTCATGATTTAAGAGTACTAATTGATTGTTGAACATCAAATCAATTGACCATACACATAAAAGGAACCACAAACTAAAACCATAAACATACATATGCCCATTGTCTTTGTCGCCCATCGCAATCTTTCCACACTTCGTTTTACAAACCACATTGGAGACAAACACACAATTTGATGGCCGTAGTTTCCAGTTACATTATCATCCGTCGATGACAATAATAACAAATCATCATCACAAAGTAGGGGTCATGTGCCAATGAGTACCGATGCTTAGGCCATGATCATTGTTGTTTACGACGCATTTGTCAAAAAATGCAAATCGAGTGTGATTTCGATTTGAAAAACAACAAGTGGATTAAAGAGTTAAAAAGAAAGTTTACAAATATACTCACCGTAGGTTTTCACGGTGTTCGGTACGCCTGTCGATGACCGGTGGATGAAAGTGAGAGTAACAAAACACTCACTATTATATTTTAAAATTGATGGGCAGTTGGAGATTTGAGTTTTAGGTCTACAGGCGTTGAAATTAATAATTAGAGTTGAAAATTATTTTTTAAAATTTTATTTACATTAAATTTTGAAATTTTAAATTTCTCATTTATGTAGTCTTGATAAATATCAATAATAATTAATTAGGTATGTAATAAATGCAAAAATTAAGGAATTTAGTTTGTTCTTGTCTTTGAGCAACTTGATGGTTAGTAAAACTCTTGAAAAGAGATCTATTTTGACTAAAATTTGAAGTCATATTCCTCTTATATATAGAATAGTCTTGCACCATCTAGAAATCTTATAACACACAATTATCTAAAATGAAAGAGAAGTTTTGAAATTCACCTTTTCATATATTTATCAAAATTTTGGGTACATACAAACCATAATTCTCGGTTGTTTTCAAGAGGCTCTAAGAAGCAATTTAAAGGAGCATTCAAGTCATTTTTCTCACACTAACAATTGACAAAGTTTAGTGTTCGATCATGGTTATATGACACAATAAAAATTTGTGATTGCATGCAGTGGCGGAGCCAGGAATCAATTATTGGTGGGGCACAATTCGTTGACGCGAATTCGAGGGCGGTAGCCCAGAAAAAAAAAATTAGGGTTATTTTTACATTTTTACAAATATTTAATTGATAATTTATATTTTTAGACAACGACTTCGACGTATCTTTTTTGGAGTAGGTTCCCTTTGGACATTGATTTTTTCCGTTGGAGTCACCAATTTTTCGTGAGTTCTTTTATAATACTTTTTCATAACTGAAATTGCAAATTTAAATATTAAATTAATTTAGCTCACCAAATATTAAATTAAAAAAAATACAAATTGCAAGTTTAAATACCTTTGCAAATTCCTAAAAACAACAAATGATAACAAATAAAATTAGACATTAAAATGTAAACATCATATCTTTTGTTCAATAGCACAATTAGAACAACAAAGATGTTTAACTATCCCATTAAAATTGCATACACAAACAACAAAATGGAAGTAAAATGGAGGAAGGAGTCTTACATTACACTATGGAGGAAGAGAAACTAAGGGCCGGAAAGCAAGGCAACCAGAATCCAGAGGTGACTGACCGTTTTGAGGGAGCAGCAGGGCAGTGGAAGTGGTGGTATTGATGAGCAGTGATAGAGGTGGTTGGTCATGAAATGAGCAGGGCAGTGGTGGAGGTGGTTGGTCTTGAGATAAGCAGGGCCGCCGACCCTTTTTTTTTGTTCTAAGAAAGAAATAAGAGATAGGTTAAGTTAATGGAGATAGATAGTATTTGAGTTTTGAACTTTTGACCCTTGTTTTCTCTTATATTTCACATTTATCCTAAAATAATTTTTTTCCCAAAATTGTTGGCTTGGGCACTTGCCCACCCAGCCTACACAATAGCTTCGTCTCTGATTGCATGAAGATAAAACATCTTGGATTCATGAAAAAAAAAATTTATAAGTTTGATATAATATACAGGTTTATGTCTTTATTTTGATCACAAAATAGTATTGATTAACATGTGGTATTAGAGCTTAAGGTTTAAGATCTCATGCAACCCATATACGAAATTTGTGTATAACAGAGTAGATCAATATTAAATTTTGAGAATTCCGAATCACATATTAGAACCCCTGAAAAATTATAAAATTTAAACTTTATGTATGACAACATTTTAGAGTATATATTTGACAAGTTTTAAGACTAATACGAATCTGACATATATTATTAGTAGATTAAAACTTATGTAATGCCCCAACTCAGATTGCAAGATATCCGCTGTCAACTCGATCCGACCCAAGCGTTAGGTGTGAAGTGCAATGAAATAACCTATATAATATTTGTAGTCCAGTTTTATTTTAATTAACATTTCACTTACTTAGCATGCAATTTCAATTTCAAATTAAACTACGTGAGGCATCCATTTATGTAGATTAATTCACCTTAATCTTGTAAAAAAATTCTTTTTTCTCATTTTAGCATTTCTCACTTATTTACCACACACGATTCAATACTTGAAAACACTACACTTGGTTTGATCGAAAACCATTTCTTTTTCGAAATTATCCTTTTCATTTTAACCAATCTACATTAGTATTTTCATTGAAAACCACCCTTTCAACACACGCGAACATCGTGTTAAAAATACTCATTAACCTTTGAAAACCTTTTACAACATATTCTTGTGTTAATTATAAGTTTAACCACTTAGGTTGATTAACCACCCAATTACCCACTTACTTGACATTTTTCTTACCTTATGGACATTAATCAATTTACACATGTACTTGTCCATTTAACTTTTACCGGAATATTTATTAATTCATTCAAGTTAAGTTGTATTAACACGTTTCACCACACAACACATTTCTTGACATGTTCCTTATTCCTTTATCTTTTCTTAGAATATTCAAATAACCACATACTTCAACGGGCTCCACACCGCCGGTTATGCTCACCATATGCTTTGGCCAATTATATTGGGTCTTTGACCCCAGGGCTCCGGGCCTTCCTTATTTCGGTGTCATCCGAATTCCTTTGTATGTATTTTAACATTTTAAAAATATCCACATAATTTCACTTTTTCTTTTTACCCGATCAAAGCCAAAATTCTAGGCTTCATCTCAACTTATTTTACACTTTAAAATTTACTATTTCATGTCCTTTACATTTTAACCTTGATTTTATTTCAAAAATTATATTCATTTAAAACCAATTTGTGTAACAACTTTTTCAGCATTTCTATTTCATAAAAATGTTCCACTTTAAGTAAAATTATCGTTTTACCCATTTGTTTCCAAACTCATTTTTTACTCCATTTTCACAAGTGTGAAATTTTCTAAAAATACTATTAAGTTACCCATACTAAATTCTTAAGTGTTTTAACACCTTAACACTCTTTTAATCTTGGAGTAATATTCTGCTTAATTGAAAACATCTTTATCTCATTATTTTCTTTCCAATTTTATAAGTGTTAATCTTTTACAACATTATTAAGTTATACACATCAACTTTCTGATGTTTAACCATTAACACTTATTCAACACCATTACTAACCATTTTTTCCAACTAAGCATTTCTTTACTTTCTTTATTCAAGAAATCTAATTTACACTTAAAGACTACTTTCACAAGAAAATTACCATTTATTTTTCATCAATTCATGTAGTCTTACAACCTTATGTTCATCACTCCTTTAATTCTATTTTCACATACCTTAAAGATTAGAATTTATACTTTTTCTTAGTTCGTGTTTAAACCTAACAAAATCTTTTTTAAACCTGATTATACAAATATTGCCAAAATACTACAAGTTTATATGCATGATAAGATGGATTTTAAATCTTAAAATCCAATTTATGGGCTAAACATATATTTCCTTTTAAAATTTCATCATACTTGTAAAAATATACTTTCAAGGAAATAAAGACATTTTATTTCTTCAAACTCAACTGTTGACACAAAAAATTATCCACTTATGTGGACCAATTAGAAATAGACATATGTCATCCATTGTGGCAATAATCGTAGTTAGCAAGGCGTAACCACCGACTAAGGCTTGGAATGCTGCCCAACAGTAGGGAGGTCGACCAACACTACCAGCAAAACGCCAACAGCCATAAACGTTATGGACATTATGTAATGATGTAAATGCCTAATTTATAAAGGCATTCCATCCCTTAACATTCCATATCTTTATCTCCCTATTGGTTTAAATACGTTGTAATCCCTTCGTCAAGGGCAGGTGATTGAAAGGCAAACACAAGGCAATAATAAACAAAGTGGACGTAGGCTTTTTGTAATACCCCGTATTTTTATGCTATATTAATTTGGGGATTTATTAAATTTAATGTGAATTAATTATTTAATAAAAATTCGGAAATTTATTATGTTATAATTATTAACGTGATGAGAGTTAGTAATTATGGGAAAATTTGTTGAATATTGGAAAATTTGTTGAATATTACTAATGAGCAAAGTAATATATAATAGTGTCCATATTAAATGTCACGAGTGAATAAAATGACAATTTTAGAAATTTGAGTCGGGACGCGCCCGTGTCGCGTCGGGACTAAATATTGATAAATAAAAGTAAATATTTTATAAGTTGTTCGTATGGTCATTTTGAGTGCGCCAACGCGTCCAGAAGGGTCGAGATAGTCAGAAAAGTATACCCGGGAGTTTGATTTGGATCTCGGGGCGTTTTTAGGCCTAATTAGTACCCCGGGAGGGCATTTTAGTCATTTTGTATTTTTGGGTAATTAAACCCACGAAAATTAAAGGGGTTATATCAGATTTTTAGGTTATCTCCTAGGGTTAGATAACTCAAAACACTAGAACAGCCATTGGAGAGGAGAGGAGAGATCTCTCAAGGCATTCCAAGGCTCAAAACTCACCCGTTTGCACCGTCGCCACCGCCAACGCGTAGATCGCTAGACGGGGAACGCAACCACACCAAATTCAACACCAAACCATATTTCTGAAAATCCCAGGCAAGTGTTTATCTTGCTTATTTCGTTGAGGGATCATCCATATTAGTTTAGGAGTTATTAGGATGAGATTTATGGAAGAAAAATCCAATTTTAGATGGGAAATTTCCATATAGTGATGATTTATATGATATTCTGGAAACCCTTTGTCATGTAAAGGATTAAGAGTTTGATTAAGAAAAGTGTTCTAATCAGATACAAACACGAAAAAAAAAATTATTCCGGACGATCGGACCGTTGGAATTGGATTAAATTTTATAGAGAATTAGCTGAAGACGAGAGGAAGCTACAGAAAAAAATTCAACTCGATCGGACCGTTCAATATTTTTAAATATTTTTTTTTTCTAAAGAGTTTTATGCTCTGAGGACTCTTGGATAGTTTTATATTTTGAGGACTTTTCAATATAATAAAAATTCAATTAAAACTCAATTTTAATTCCGATTTCGAAACCGTTTGAAATTCTCATCTTTAAAAATAAAATTCAAAATCCATTAATGTAAGGCGAAATCTATATTTTTGGGATATTTTGCATAAGGGACAATGTAAGTATATATTAAAGGGGAGAGACACGTAAGAGAGAGTTACGTTGGAACATAAATGGATATCTACCAAATTGTACATTTGGAAGAATATAGTCCATGAGGGTTACGTAGTAAGTTGGAAAAACCCTTCGAATTAAAGTTAGAAACGAACCATTATACTTGATAAATAATAATGGGAAAATAAGGATAAATGTTGTGAATGTGGGTTATTGGATAAACCTAAATTGATATAATAAAAGGGGTATATTTATATGATTGTGTATGCATATATTATATACTTGTGAAAATCATGCCCGCGCTACTTGTTATCCCTGAGGTTTCCGTGCTGGGACGATCTTATCTTGTGTGCCTTATGGGGGATATTGACTCATACCCTAGAAGATAGAAATCCTAGGTACAGGCTATCGAATCGGTAGTCACGGTCCTAAGAGACGTGAGGGTATGTACTGACCTCTTGGACTTGGAAACTATGCTTCGCCTCAATATTATTTGTGTATGTATTTATACAGTTCGAGAGTGATTTCGAACTTGTATTCCCTTTAGTACGATTGATACGGGGATTGGATAGCAGAGTATGCCCGCACCATAAAATTTTATGTGGGCTGCTGTTAGAATATATATATATTATACGAGTATTTAATATATATATGAACTTCTGAAATATGGGAAACTGCCTACTGTGTTATGGTAAGTAAGACATGTATAATGACTCAAATTGGAAATACTTGTTTTGAAAAGTATAATATGATATTGAAAAACTTTATAAATCAATAAAGTTAAAATGAGCGTTTTGTACTAAATGAAATTATCCTTTTTAAACCATGATGTTGTTAAATCTTAAATTTTGAGAGTCACCTAAGATAAGTTAAATCCTTGGGGAGGGATAGTGTGATATATGATGAGATAAACCATTGGGAAGGTTAGTGCGATAGGAGTGCACATTAGAAGAGAGGCGAGAATTTCTCAAGAGAGTGTCGCGCTAATATGTTGTTGCATTGGCCTGTATCAATTTAAATACTTGCTAAACGAATTTTTAAATCATATACACTATCGGGCTCTGACCCGTTTCTATTCCTCTTTCTCTCTTGTATATATATGTATATATTGCGGGTGCCTAGCCACAAGGGCGTCTTGTTTAGGATCCCTTGGAAGGAACGTGTTGCAGCTTAGGTGGGAGTTGCAGGCCACTTGCTTAGACGATTTCATTTACTTGATTCCACTTCTATCATTCTCCTTATTAGGCATGTGTCTCCCTTTCCACTATTTATCTGTTTTATTGGGACATTTGTATTTCAGTTATTTCTAGTACTGTTACTTTGGGAGTTATTCAGCATGTATGTTTTACTTTAAGTTTAAATGTTGGGGTTTAGTTGTTGAATGTTTAAATTAATTGGATTATATGTTCCAGGATTTTTGTGGTGTGATTCTTTAAATATTGAATTGTTGTAGATAATTAAATCTTTATTTTCAAAATAAAATTTGGAAAGTAATGTAAAAAAAATGGTTTTGACACTTAGCTTAATTAAATAGGGTGTTCAATTTGGAAAAGTTATTTTTACGACAGTGATGCTAAGAATGAACCAACTGTTCACCTTGATCTTAATTTAATAAAGGAGTGATCGCCCGGTATTTAATTAGACGGGGTGTCACAGGTGGTATCAGAGCATCAGGTTCTAGTGTCCATAGGATCTGTACGGCTTATTTTCGCTTTCAGCTTAACGTTTTTTCTATAGAGCCCTATTTTTAGGATTATTGTATTTCTGCTTTCACGTTTACGTCTTCAGCTATTTGGGATTTGATAATGACTGTAGACTAATAAACTACTTCACGTTTCAAATGCCTCCGAGACGTGCACCGAAGGATAGGCGTGCCCATGCTGAGCATCCAGCAGCTCCGGCACAAGGCACTATGAATGCTAGTGAAGTAGCCGCCATTGTTGCTCAGGCGGTGAATGTCGCGCTAGCGGTGGTTCAGCAGGCTCCACGCCAGATTCAGGCAGTGGAGCCAGTACCAGCACATCTTCCATCTGCATGGGAGAGGGTTAGGGATGATTTTCAGAAGGCGTATCCCCCTGAGTTCTATGGTAGCTTAGATGTCTTCACAGTCAGCCAAGGGAAGAAAGACATCCAGCGGCATCTTCGTATGTATGAGTGCACCGACGTGCAAAGGCAGTTATTGGCTTCCTTTAAGCTTGTGGGGGCCGCTTTGCAGTGGTGGGAGTCCACTACCACCTTGGAGGAGAGGGACACGGTCCCTATTCAGTCGTTTTGGGAGCGGTTTGACCGCAAGTACTTTCCACCCGCCGTGCAGACTGAGATGAGGCGGAAATTACTGAATTTGAAACAGGAGAACTCTATCGTTGCAGAGTATGAGGAGGAGTTCACGAGACTTCTCACCATAGTGCCAGATGAGGCACCTACTGATAGTAAGAAGATAATGTTGTTTGTGGACGGGTTAGCTTGGAGGATCCGTCAGCATCTTATAGGGAATCTATCTTTGAGTACTTTCACTGATGTACTCAATGCTGCGTTACTACATTGCCAGGATCACCGCTTCTATCTGCAGGGAAGCAGGAGAGCAGGAGAGTCCAGCCAGTAGGGCAAGACCGGGGGTAGTAGTGCTAGTGGGGCACCATCTCATGGACAGACTCGTCAACACGAGCAGAGTTCCCATCAGGGGGACCCTGCTAAGCGATTCCGTTCAGGTGATTCCAGGCAGGGATTTGGGGGTTATAGGAAGGGCCAGCCTAATCAACAGGGCTAACAGGGCCAACAACGTGCTAATCAGGGCCAGTGGCGGGGAGGTAACGGCCAGCAGGGCCGTGGTCAGCAGGGTCAAAGGGGAGGTAACTTCAGAGGTCGGTGTTTTGTATGCGGCAAGCATGGTCATAAGCGCCAGGATTGCCCAGAGGGTAATAGGGCCCCACAGTAGCAGGGTGCTCGTAATGAGCCACAAAGACCACTTTTTCCAGCTGCCCTCCCAACTCCAGCCCAGGTGTCAGCCCTACCATCCATTCCAGCAACTCCAGTGCAGCAGGGGCAGTTACAATACGAACGTGTCTATAACGTCCACCAGGCAGCAGCTCCACAGGCACCACCCACGATTGAGGGTATGTTTCCTATCCATGGTACTATGGGTCGGGTTTTGTTTGATACTGGGGCGACGCATTATTTTATAGATACGCATTTTGCGAAGGCCTTAGGGCTGTTAGCCATAGCAGAGAGCATAGTGACGTGTGTAGACTCACCACTGGGGAGTGGGTCGATTATCTTCTTTATATGCCGGGGAGTGGGGGTAGAGATTGGTAGTTTGGTATTACCTGCAAACATGTTAGTCTTAGATATGCATGAGCATGATGTTATTATCGATATGGATTGGCTCGCAGCTTATAGAGCCATGATTGATTGCTTCGGTGGGAGCATTGTTTTTGCCATTCCGGGGCAAGAGATGTTTGTAGTGGCGATGCCTCGCCCAGAGGGAGGTTCGATCGCTCATTTGTATTATATAGAGGAGGATGCCTGTAAGGATGTTGTGATTCCTTTAGACTCGATCCCAGTCGTTCGTGAGTATTCTGATGTATTCCAGGAGATACCAAGCCTACCCCCCCAGTCGAGAGATAGACTTTGTCATAGATTTATTGCCAGATACGAGACCTATAGCACACGCTCCATACCGTATGGCTCCGGCGGAGATGCGAGAGTTACGAGATCAGATAGAGCAGCTGTTAGGTTAGGGCTTCATTCGCAGGAGTACCTCACCTTGGGGCGCTCCAGTCTTGTTTGTGAAGAAGAGAGATGTTTCACTGAGGTTATGTGTGGACTACCGAAAGTTGAACAAGGTCATGATATGGAATAAGTATCCGTTGCCTCGAATCGATGATCTGTTCGACCAGCTGAGGGGAGCAACTTTCTTTTCGAAGATAGATCTGAGGTTGGGGTACCATCAGCTACGTATTAGAGAGCAGGACGTTTCAAAGACTGCCTTCTTGACGAGATATGGGTCTTACGAGTTCAGAGTGATGCCATTTGGTCTCACAAATGTTCCAGCCGTATTCATGGACTTAATGAACCGAGTATTCAGAGAGTTCTTGGATCAGTTTGTCATCGTCTTCATAGATGACATTTTGATATATTCACACTCCGAGGAGGAGCATGCCGAGCACTTGAGGTAGGTTCTTTATACTTTACGAGAGCATCAGTTGTATGCTAAGTACGAGAAGTGTGGATTCTGGTTGCAAGAGTTACAATTCTTGGAGCATGTTGTTTCTGAACAGGGGATAGCCGTTGACCCGAGTAAAGTGTCAGCGGTAAGGGAGTGGGGACAGCCCTCGACACCGACAGAAGTGCGTAGTTCCTTGGGGTTAGTCGGATACTACAGGAGATTCATTCCTGGATTCTCTAAAATAGCGGGTCCATTTACGAACCTGACTCGCAAAGGGGTACCATATATTTGGGATGAAGCTTGTCAATTGGCTTTCGACGAGCTGAAAGACAAGCTTACTTCAGCACCAGTCCTTGCTTTACCGAAGCCGGGTGTGGAGTACCTGGTTCACATCGATGCCTTTTACGGGGACTTGGGGGAGTACTTCAGCAGGAAGAGAAGGCTATAGCTTTTGCCTCCCGCAAGCTTAAACCGCTTGAAAAGAATTACCCTACCCACGACCTGGAGTTAGCAGCGGTCGTCTTTGCATTGAGGATATGGAGACACTATTTATTGGGGGAGAAGTTCCATTTGTTCACAGATCACAAATCACTGCAGTACCTGTTCACTCAGCTAGAGCTGAATATGCGTCAGCGCAGATGGTTAGAGTTTGTGAAGGACTATCAGTTCGATATACAGTATCATCCGGGGAAAGCCAATGTAGTTGCTGATGAGTTGAGCCGAAGACCGGTAAATGAGGTAGCAGACGTCTGGAAAGCGAAGTGGAAGGAGTTGGGTCACCAGGACGCAGTAGCCCGTTCCTTCATATCTGTTATGACAGTCACACCCGAGATTGTTACGAGGGTAATACAGGCCCAAACCATAGACCCGTTTTGCCAGGAGCAGATTGTACAACTTTTAACCGAGGGTGCTGAGTCATATTCTGTTAGTTCTGATGGGGGCTTGAGGCTTAATGGGAGGTTAGTGGTTCCGGAAGGGGCAGAATTGCGTCATGCAGTGATGACCCAATCTCACAAGTCCCGATTTGCGGTACATCCTGGAGGAGATAAGATGTACCAGGATATGAGGAGGCAATACTGGTGGAGTGGGATGAAGAAGGACATTGTTGAGTTCGTGTCCAAGTGTTCTACCTGCCAGCTGGTGAAGGTGGACCATCAGAAATCGTCAGGATTTCTTCAGCCATTGGAAGTACCCGCGTGGAAGTGGGAGAGTATTTCCATGGATTTTATTACAGGGTTGCCTACATCACAGCGGGGCCACGACTCTATCTGGGTGATTGTAGACCGTTTGACCAAGGTGGCTCATTTTCTGTCGGTGCGGACAGATTATACCACGGGTCAGTATGCTCAGTTGTTCATTTCTGAGATTGTCAGATTACATGGGGTGCCCCTGAATATTGTGTCAGATAGAGACAAGATTTTCGTGTCACGTTTCTGGGAAAGCTTTCAGGAGGCTATGGGTACTGAGTTGAGGTTGAGTTCAGCTTATCACCAAAGATAGATGGACAGACCGAGCGTACTAATCAGATGTTAGCGGATATGCTACGCATGTGTGTTCTTGATTTTGGAGGAGGTTGGGAACCACATCTTCCACTGGTAGAGTTTGCTTATAATAACTCTTATCAGTTTACGATTGCTATGGCTCCATTTGAGGCTTTGTATGGCCGGCCTTGTCGTTCTCCAACTTGTTGGCTCGAGGTGGGGGATAACAAGTTGCTAGGACCAGAGACAATTTAGGAAACCTCCGCGAAGATTGAGATGATTAGGAGTCGCATTCGAGTAGCCCAGGACAGGCAGAAGAGCTACGCCGATGCGAAACGATTCTTCCGGGAGTTTAATGTGGGGGGACAAGTGTTACTGCGTGTATCTCCTATGAAAGGAGTGATGAGGTTCGGGAAGAAAGGGAAATTGGCCCCGAGGTATGTAGGACCATTTTCCATTATCGAGAGAATTGGGTCGGTAGCATACAGATTGGGACTACCAGAGCATTTACATCGCATTCACGATGTATTCCACATCTCGTCGTTGAGACGGTATCTTCGGGATGATATGGCCCATACTCACATCGCGATAGATGAGATAGACTTACAGCCTGACAACTCTTACGAGGAGAGACCGGTGGCTATCCTAGACTATAGTGAGAAAAGATTGGGGGCGAAGATAGTTCCACTTGTACGGATCCAGTGGGGCATCATAACGTGGAGCAATTCACTTGCGAGCGCGAGGCCGATATGCGCGAGAGATATCCAGATTTGTTCTTACCAGGTATGCCTTATTTTCCGAATTTCGGGACGAAATTCCGTTATTAGGGGGAAGTATGTAATACCCCGTATTTTTATGCTATATTAATTTGAGGATTTATTAAATTTAATGTGAATTAATTATTTAATAAAAATCCGAAAATTTATTATGTTATAATTATTAACGTGATGAGAGTTAGTAATTATGGGAAAATTTGTTGAATATTGGAAAATTTGTTGAATATTGGAAAATTTGTTGAATATTACTAATGAGCAAAGTACTATATAATAGTGGCCATATTAAATGTCACAAGTGAATAAAATGACAATTTTAGAAATTTGAGTCGGGACGCGCCCGTGTCGCGTCGGGACTAAATATTGATAAATAAAAGTAAATATTTTATAAGTTGTTCATATGGTCGTTTAGAGTGCGCCAACGCGTCCGAAAGGGTCGAGATAGTCAGAAAAGTATACCCGGGAGTTTGATTTGGGTCTCGGGGCGTTTTTAGGCCTAATTAGTAATCCGGGAGGGCATTTTAGTCATTTTGTATTTTTGGGTAATTAAACCCACGAAAATTAAAGGGGTTATATCAGATGTTTAGGTTATCTCCTAGGGTTAGATAACTCAAAACACTATAACATCCATTGGAGAGGAGATGAGAGAGTTCTCAAGGCATTACAAGGCTCAAAACTCACCCGTTTGCACCGCCGCCACCGCCAACGCGTAGATCGCGAGACGGGGAACGCAACCACACCAAATTCAACACCAAACCAAATTTTTGAAAATCCCAGGCAAGTGTTTATCTTGCTTATTTCATTAATGCATCATCCATATTAGTTTAGGAGTTATTAGGATGAGATTTATGGAAGAAAAACCCAATTTGAGATGGGAAATTTTCATGTAGTGATGATTTATATGATATTCTGGAAACCCTTTGTCATGTAAAGGATTAAGAGTTTGATTAAGAAAATAGTTCTAATCAGATACAAACACTAAAAAAAATTATTCCGGACGATCGGACCGTTGAAATTGGATGAAATTTTACAGAGAATTAGCTGAAGACGAGAGGGAGCTATAGAAAAAAATCCAGCTCGATCAGACCGTTCAGTATTTTTAAATATTTTTTTTTCTAGAGAGTTTTATGCTCCGAGGACTCTTGGAGAGTTTTATATTTTGAGGACTCTTCTATATAATAAAAATTCAATTAAAACTCCATTTTAATTCCGATTTCGAAACCGTTTGAAATTCTCATCTTTAAAAATAATATTCAAAATCCTTTAATGTAAGGCGAAATCTATATTTTTGGGATATTTTGCATAAGGGACAATGCAAGTATATATTAAAGGGGAGAGACACGTAAGAGAGAGTTACGTTGGAACATAAATGGATATCTACTGAATTGTACATTTGGAAGAATAGAGTCCATGAGGGTTACGTAGTAAGTTGGAAAAACCCTTCGAATTAAAGTTAGAAACGAACCATTATACTTTATAAATAATAATGGGAAAATAAGGATAAATGTTGTGAATGTGGGTTATTGGATAAACCTAAATTGATATAATAAAAGTGGTATATATATATGATTGTGTATGCATATATTATATACTTGTGAAAATCATGCCCGCGCTACTTGCTATCCTTGAGGTTTCCGCGCTGGGACGATCTTATCTCATGTGCCTTATGGGGGATATTGACTCATACCCCTAGAAGATAGAAATCCTAGGTACAGGCTATCGAATCGGTAGTCACGGTCCTAAGAGACATGAGGGTATGTACTGACCTCTTGGACTTGGAAACTATGCTTCGGCTCAATATTGTTTGTATATGTATTTATACAGTTCAAGAGTGATTCCGAACTTGTATTCCCTTTAGTACGATTGATACGGGGATTGGATAGCAGAGTATGCCCGCATTATAAAATTTTATGTGGGATGCTGTTAGAATATATATATTACACGAGTATTTAATATATATATGAACTTCTGAAATATGGGAAACTGCCTACTGTGTTATGGTAAGTAAGACATGTATAATGACTCAAATTGGAAATACTTGTTTTGAAAAGTATAATATGATATTGAAAAACTTTATGAATCAATAAAGTTAAAATGAGCATTTTGTACTAAATGAAATTATCCTTCTTAAACCATGATGTTGTTAAATCTTAAATTTTGAGAGTCACCTAAGATAAATTAAATCCTTGGGGAAGGATAGATTGATATATGATGAGATAAACCATTGGGAAGGTTAGTGCGATAGGATTGCACATTAGAAGAGAGGCGAGAATTTCTCCAGAGAGTGTCGCACTAATATGTTGTTGCATTGGCCTGTATCAATTTAAATACTTGCTAAACGAATTTTTAAATCATATACACTATCGGGCTCTGACCCGTTTCTATTCCTCTTTCTCTCTTGTATATATATGTATATATTACAGGTGCCCAGCCACAGGGGAGTCTTGTTTAGGATCCCTTGGAAGTAACGTGTTGCAGCTTAGGTGGGAGTTGCAGGCCACTTGCTTAGACGATTTCATTTACTTGATTCCACTTCTATCATTATCCTTATTGGGCATGTGTCTCCCTTTCCACTATTTATCTGTTTTATTGGGACATTTGTATTTCAGTTATTTCTAGTACTGTTACTTTGGGAGTTATTCAGCATGTATGTTTTACTTTAAATTTAAATGCTGGGGTTTAATTGTTGAATGTTTAAATTAATTGGATTATATGTTCCAGGATTTTTGTGTTGTGATTCTTTAAATATTGAAATGTTGTAGATAATTAAATCTTTATTTTCAAAATAAAATTTGGAAAGTAATGTAACTTAAATGGGTTTGACACTTTGCTTAATTAAATAGGGTGTTAAATTTGGAAAAGTTATTTTTACGACAGTGATGCTAAGAATGAACCAACTGTTCACCTTGATCTTAATTTAATAAAGGAGTGATCGCCCGGTATTTAATTAGGCGGGGTGTCACACCCTTCTCAATAAGCCAAACCACTTTAAAAATATTTTTATCTCTTTCTTTTACTTATAAATATTAATTTCAACCAACAGTAGGGAGATCAACTAATACTACCAGCAAAACGCCAACAACCAGAAACATTATGAACATTATGTATTGATGTAAATGCCCAATTTATTAAGGCATTCCATCCCTTAACATTCCATCTCTTTGTCTCCCTAATGGGATATAAATATGTTATAATCCCTTCGTCAAGGGCAGGTGATTGAAAGGAAAACAGAAGGCAATAATAAGCACAGTGGGAGTATGTGTTTCTCAACAAGTCGAACCACTTTAAAAACCTTTTTCTCTCTTTCTTTTACTCACAAATATTATCTGTGATTAAATAATTAGAACTAGTCTAATTTTTTACATCAGCATATTGACGTCGTCTGTGGGAACGTTTTGCTAAACATTTTCATTCTTGATCATTGATCCAAAAATGTCTGACATTCCTAAATCCAGTGCAAAAAATGATGGCAGTCCGCCTATTCTGTTTGCTCCTTCAACAAATAATGATCTGACTAGAATCTTGACTAGTCTAGCCAGAGGACAAGAGGCTATGTGAGATACTATTGAGAAATTGACCCAAACAATGCAATCTGGATCTCTCACCTTATCTATTAATCGGAATAGGAATATGCCACCACCACCTCCAAGAAATAGCAGACACAACCAATCTAGGACTATCAGGGATACGTCCTACTGTCCAGGAGCAAGTTCTTCTCTTAAGACTTCAGAGCCTTATGATGAGCAATCCTTTACTCCTAAAAAATCAAGTGCTTTAGAAAGATTGAGTAGAGCATCTCCCTTTAATCGCCTGGGACCCAGAGGGAATACAAATATTCTCATGGCATTGTCGAGGAATACTCGACGACCAACTGATCAATGTGAGGGCTCAACCCAATCCAAATCAGATTTTTGACAATCTATTCATGCCAAGCAGACCTCACAGGAGGAGAGTTCAGCACAAACAGTTGGCCATAATAGCCGAGCTACCACTCATAATTATGATTTTGGCAATAATAAATGGATGGGATCTATTCAACGATTGGTAAATAGGTTGGGAGAGATGGTAAAAGTGAAGAAACCTTTGCAACGAAGCTTTATGAAAGGGTCTCCTTTTATCCAAACTATTGTGGGTTTTCCTACTCCTTCAGAGTTCAAAGCTCCTGTGGTTACTCCCAAGTATGATGGAAAAATAGATAATGTTCTTCATATAGAGCAGTATCAAGCAGCAGCTGATATTTATGCTATCCCTAACGAGATTATATGTAGGGAGTTCTTAGGTACAATCATAATTCCTGCTCAGATTTGGTACAATAGCCTTCCTCGGGGATAAATTTATAGTTTTAACTAGATTATCAAGTTATTTATTGGCAACTTTTGCTTAAGAGCCAAGCCTGTAAAAGAGTAGCTCAGTTGCTAAGTATGAGACAACAGGTAGGAGAAAGTACAAGGGACTACATTACTCGTTTCAATAATGAAAAGTTTGAGTTTATTGATTATGAATAAAAAATAATTATTATAGCCCTCATGAGTGAATTGCTTCCCAAGAAGCTTTACTACACACTTGACAAAGATCCTCCCAAGACTATGATTGAATAATGGCCAAAGCAGCCAAGATAATGAACGTTGAGGAAGCCATGGTAGCGAAATAAGGCTTGGGCGTGAAGTTTGAAGGCAAAATCGAATAAAGGAGAAGAAGTAATGCCAGGAGCAGAAGGATTCAAGGCAAAAGAAGATTGACGATAGGCTTAGGAAATACAATAATTACACTCCATTAACAATGGACATTCACCATGTTTTGAAGGAAATTAAGCACAGCAAGGAGATACGTTGGCCTAAGAAGCTAAGAGCAAATGTTGGGAAGAGGGACATATCTAAATACTGTGAATTTCATAAGGACCATGGGCATACTACAGATCGATGTATTGCTCTGCAAAATAAGATAGAAACCCTCACCCGACGAGGAAAACTGGATAAATTTATTGATTGACAGGACGACAGAGGAGCTCGGCTTAGGTCAAAATTTCCATGCAAGCCCGGGGAAGAGAAGAAAAAAAATCATGAAAATGATCTCAACTTCCCCAAAAAATCCAAGCAACTAGAGCGTGAGGTATTTACACTTAGTTTTGGTACCTTTAAATGTCAAATGATTACAGGAGGAGATGTTAGAGGTGGAGACTATACTACTGAGAGAAAAGCTTACCTCAATGAGGCTCTAGCTTATTATTACATCCAGAGGATCTATCTATCCAAAGAAGATAGGCCAAGGAAGGTGAATAAAGAAAAGTTGGTAATTAGGTTTTCCAAAAATGACTTGTCAAGAATTATGTACCCTCATGATGACCCTATGGTGGTCAAATTCACATACCAGGATGCAATTGTTTCCAGGGTGGTGATTGACAATGGAATCTTAGCAGATATCATATTTTATTCCTGTTTTCAAAGGATGGATTTGAAGCTCAGTCAACTAAATCCGTATCACAGGACTTTGATCAGTTTTTCTGGTGAAATTTTTTATCCTTTGGGCACAATTAAGCTTGAGGTATTGCTCGGCACCTGGCTAACAAGTCGAACCTAAAAAGATCATTTCTTTGTGATGGATAAGAATGTGCAGTCAGCCTACAATGTCATTATGGGCAGAGTAGGATTGAAGAAGTTTGAAGTAGTTCCTTCAACAGTCTATCAATGTTTGAAGTTCCTAACCAACTTTGAAGTAGGTGTGGTAAAGGGTGATTAAAAAGTAGCCCAAGAATGTTATTACTCCTCTGTTGAGCAAGAGGATCTTAAGGAAATAAAAAATAAGACTACCACTTACCAAGTGGACATTAATAAGCCCAATAGCGAATTTGAGGTTGAAACCTTAGATCCAAGAGAGGAGACAAAGATAGAGAAAGGTCAAATTATGGAAGCAGCGGAGAATATCATCTTAAATAATGACAAGCTAGAGCGAACTACCCAAGTGGGATCAACACTTGACCCTGTTCTTAAATAGGAGCTAGTGACATTCGTGAAATAGAGAAATCACGTGTTCACTTGGAGTCATAAGGACATGCCTGTGATTGATCCCAATTTCCTCTGCCATGAACTCAACGTCAATAAGGACATCGAGCCAGTAAAATAAAGGCATAAGGTGTTTAGCCCCGAGAAGAACCAGGATATCCAGGAGGAGGTTGAAAAGCTTCAAAAAGCCTCATTCATTGAAGATGTGAAATATCCAGATTGGTTGTCCAATGTTGTTATGTTAAAAAGAAAAATAACAAATGAAGAATGCGTGTGGACTTCATAGATTTGAATAAATCTTGCCCAAATAACCACTTTCCTTTTCTTAGGATTGATCAACTTGTTGATGCTACGTTAGGGCATGAACTATTGAGTTTTATGGATACATATTAAGGTTATAACCAGATTAAGATGAAGCCAAACGATAGCGAAAGCACTTCTTTCATTACTCCCCGAGGAACTTATTACTATAATGTTATGCCATTTGGTTAAAAAATGCAGGTGCTACTTACCAGAGGTTGGTGAATAAATTCTTTGAGTAACATATAGGCAAAACATGGATGTATACGTAGATGACATGCTGACGAAGAGAAAAAGATCATCTAATCACATTGTCGAACTCAACCAAACCTTTGATCAGTTGAAGAAGCACCAAATGAAGTTGAATCCGACCAAATGCTTATTTGGTGTCCAAGAAGGCATGTTTCTTGGGTAGATAGTAAATTAGAGGTGAATTGAGTCAAACCCTGATAAAATTAAGGCGTTGATTGAAATGCATTCCCTGACTTGCAAAAAGGAGGTGTAAAGGCTCACTGGGCGAGTAGCAAAGCTTAACAGATTTATTTTTCGAGCTACATACAAGTGTTTACCATTCTTTATAGTGCTAAGGAAGACTTTTGAATGGAACGATAAATGCGAGAAAGCTTTTTTGGAGTTTAAAAAGTATCTGGGATCACCCCCGTTGATCTCCCGACCAGTTTTGGGAGAAAATTTATATTTATACTTAGCCGTCTCTGAGTCATCTATAAGTTCTACTTTGATAGAAGAATATAATGGAGTTTGGAAGCCAGTTTAATACACTAGCAAATCATTTGAGGAGAAAAAATTAAATATCCACGGTTGGAGAAATTATCTTTGGCGTTGAGTGAGGCATCCAAACGGATGAAACCTTACTTACAAGCACGTACCATTATGGTATACACTGATATGCCTATTCAGCAAGCTTTTCATAAATCGGAGAAGTCTAGTAGATTGATGTATTGGGAAGTAGAACTGGGGAATATGATATTATATATGAGCCAAGATATTAAAAGGCCAAGTTGTGGTAGACTTCATTGCAGAACTCACTTATACGGAGGTCCCCGAGTAACAATGAATACAGGAAGTACAAACTCCAATAGGAGAAAACTCAATTGAAATCTTCACCGACCAACATCCCGAGCAGACCTCGACAGAGGAGAGCTTAGAAAAAGTTAATGTCGACTTACCGGAACAATCAACCAAGATGCAAGAGATGGCTAAAAGATATAAGGAGGCAAATAAAATATTCCATCATGGGATATTGTTAGACCAAGGGTTTGACAATCATATCCCAATATGGAACTTGTATGTAGATGGATCGTCATGTGCAACAGGAAGTGGAGTAGGTATTATACTCAACACTCCTGATGGGATAGATATTGAGTATGCATTGCGATTCCAATTTCAGGTCTCAAATAATGAAGCATAATATGAAGCTCTCGTTGTAGGATTGAGTTTGGCTCAATCATCGAATGTCGAGCAAGTTATGGTACATAGAGATTCTCAGTTGGTGGTGAATCAAATTTTGAGTTTTGTATGGAGCCAAAAGTGAACTGATGACAAGATACCTAGCCAAGCCATTAGAGGTTATAGAAAAATGGCCCACTGTTCAGTTGAGCAGAATTCTAAAATTGGAGAAGGCCTAAGCAGACACACTTGCTCGACTAACATCAACAACTAGAATTGAGCTCAGGAGAACCATCCCCATCGAAATTTTAGCCAATTGAAGTATTGGTGGAGATTTGATGATTAGTTTCATTACAACAAACATAGGACCTTCCTGGATGGATCCCATCAGAGCTTACATTGAAGATGGAATTCTACCATCAGATGCAGTTGAGGCCAAAAAGCTCAAGTATAAGGTGACAAGGTACGTATAAGATAAAAGAGTACTATACATGAGAGAGTTAACAACTACTTTGAAACGTTGTGTTCACCCAACAGAAGTTAAAGATCTAATAAAACAAGTTCATAAAGGATCTTGTGGAGCTCATGTGGGAGTAATATCATTACAATAATGAATGAATACTCAAGGGTATTACTGGACGACCATGAGGGAAGATTGTACAAACTTTACAAAGAAGTGTGACAAGTGCCAAAAGTTTTCTAATATTCACTAAACTCCATATGCAGTTTCGACTCCCATTACTTCACCTTGGCCATTTGCTAATTGGGGGATAGACTTGGTCGGGCCATTGCCGACCACTCGAGGAAGATTTAAGTACTTGGTCATAGTTGTTGATTATTTCACAAAATGGGTTGAAGCAGAACCATTAATGGATATGCCTATGAGAAGGTGTATCAGTTCATTTGGAAAAACAACATTTGTAGATATGGTTTTCCATATGCCTTCATTACTGACAATGGTACCCAGTTCGATAATGAGGAGTCTGTAGCATACTATGCCGAATCCAAGTTTCAAAAGTTGCACTCTGCTCCAGGTCATCCTCAAAGCAATGGAAAAACTGAGGTAACGAACATAACTTTACTCAATGGGTTGAAAAAAAGACTTGATGACGGTAAATGGAATTGGATAAATGAATTACACTCAGTTTTGTGGGCCTACCGAACAACTCCTAGAGATGCTACTGGAGAAACACCATACATGCTGGCATTTGGGATATAATAAGTCATACCAACTAAAATAGGTTTGCCAACTTATAGAATGTTGAACTTTGATTCCCCTGTTAGTGATTTGATGCAAATGACCTGGATATACTAGAAGAGGTGAACAAAGATGTAGCCTTGTGGAATGTTGCCTATCAATAACAAATAGGACTCTCTTATAACAAGAGGGTGAAGTCGACCAACTTAAAAGAGGGGGATTATATACTCAAGAAGGTGATTCAAAAGACCAACAAGCTTGAAGCCAATTGGCATGGCCATTTCCATGTCTCAGCAGTTGTTCAACCAAGAACTTATCGAATTGAAACTTTGGAGGGGGAAGAATTCAAAAATCCTTGGAATACCGATCATCTTAGGAAGTACTACCAGTAATGTAGCAAGCAATCTCTTTTGTAATCAATTTGCTTCAGTATCGATAAAAAATTAGTTTTTCTATATTTTCAATTTTTTGGGTGGGTAAATATTGGTGATATGCATCCCCAAATACTTGGTCGGAAGAAATTCAGTAATTGGTTGGACTTGGTTAGAAAAGGAGATACTTGATCGGTAAAGTACAAATCCAAGTCAAAATAGGATTTTAAGTCCTCTGTACTTGGTCAAGAAAAATCAGGGATAAATCTCTGTATAAAAATCATCAAGTTTTATCTAAATGGAGAAAAATGGAAGAAGAGCATTATGAAGATTCCTAAATAGGAATGTAGACACATAATCCACATACGCTTGGTCACCACTGGTAACTAATGCCAAACCTAAAAATTTAGGGGCATTAGTAGAACCTATGGCAATACCATGGGTGACTAATACCAAAAATGGATTTTAATCGAGGTCCACTAGTGGAACCTGTGGCCACATTAATGGTAACTGGTACTTAGAAATCTAAGTATATCAGTAGAACCTATGATAATATCATTGGTAACTGATACTAAATTTATACAAATGCCTAAATGTATCAGTAGAACTAGTGAAACAGCAAAGTCATTCAAGCATCCAAAAATTAACAAGATAAGTTAATTAAATGCCTTTCATTTATATAAATGATGATTACATGCAAATATTATTTACAAATGCAATACAGGAATAAATTATTCTACTGGGAACTTTCCTTCAGCTTTTGAGGAGATCAGTGTTGGTTCCGTGCCTGCTAGAGGATCATCCAATGTGTATGGGGAGTTAATGAAATTGAAATCTTAAAGCATTATCCTATTACTGTTGCTCGGAGTATTCAACAAATGAGGAGGCCGAACTATTTCCAGTTCATGATGCAGACCATAATCCTTTAAATATTTGGAGATCAAGCATTGAGGAATGGTTTTTACAGGGATCCAGCTAACGTCAATCTTGAAGGGACACTTGTCACAGCCCAAGAACCCAGGATCAACCCGGTATCATAGCTTGCTGTCCTGGTCAACCTTTATAACTATTAGGCAATTAGTCCAACCCCACTTATAGCCTCCGCACTGAGCCTAGACCTGGAAAAATGAGGCACAAAATGATAACAAGACACGAATCGACACGGAGTTATAAGTTAATGGGTGGACCCTTAATGGGTTCGGATCATATCAGTGCCAACTCGATAAGACGCGATAGCTAACGGGTCGGGTTAGAGTTGACCCCTTTCACCCGTTAATACCCGATAAAATCCATTATGACCCATTAATTTAAGTAAATAAGATCTAATTTTGGAACTTATAAATAATTTATTTAGCATAATGTTAATTTAATCACAATAAATTTTACTAAATGAGAGATTTAGTAATGTCAATGAATTAATGGGTGTCTATTTGGGTTCAAAAATGAGATAATATGTCAACTTGTATACAATTCAAAATAATTCATTATCTTAATGGGTATTAATGAGTGAACACGACACGTTACGATAACATAACGGGTCGGGTTTGGATATGATTTTTTCACACGATAAACAAGTCACCCGTTTAGACACGAACCCAATAAGACCTGAACAAGATAAAAAATGACATGAACATGACCCATTGACAGGTCCAATTGAGCCTGACTGAAATGATCATCAAATCTCTCAAGGTCTTCATTGTACCCCTCCATCCAAAGTTCTCTGGGTTTCTTGTGAAACTGTAAAGTTAACCTTTGAACTTGGAGTTGCAGTTTCTTCAGCACTCCATCCTTAATTTATAGTTTTGAAGATTGGGTGGAAAGGGCTTGTCCTGAATTTGGATCCTTTGAGACATCTCAGTAAGGGATTATTTTTTTCCTTTATTTGTGCAGCTTGATTGGCAAACGTCTGTTGATTCCTGCCTTCATCAATCGTAGCTCGACCAGATCTAACTCTTGATCGGGAGGAGGAAGCAGGTTTAGATTTTTTCAAAGCCTCTAGTTCCTCCCTCAAGCTAGCATTTTTAGTTTCCAAAAATGAAATTCCTTCATCAGCAGTAGTAGTGGTTGAAGGAACCTTTAAGGAATTTAGTTCATCCCTCAAACTATTGTTTTTTGCTTCCTCCAGTAGCTTGGAAATGGATCTAGCTTCATCAACTTCACGCTTAAGAAGGAATTCTTTCTTCCTAAAGACAGAAAGGTGTTTCTCCAACTTTTCCTCAAATCCCTGAGCGCCACTCAAATCCTTATATTTAGCCTCATAATCATCATGAAGCAAATCTTTAGCCTCATTATGCTCCTCTTGAGGTTCTTCAATCATTTTAAAATAAGACACGTTATTGTACACAACCCGATCAAAAAGAAACTTGAGGTAGATATATGCATCCTTAGCTTGATCAGTAGCATCCGCACCGAGCAAGTCTGACAATTCTTCATCAGTTAAAGTCATGTGGCCAACTTTGAACAAACTGTTACAGCGCTTAAGTATATCAGAATCATTGGAAGAAATATATTCCTTTTTTTCCATGAACTATAAGAATAAAGATAAATTCAATCAACAATAGAATAAAGAGCATAAAGCAACAACCAAGAGGTGACAAGCGCATGTGAAGGAAATACTCATTTTCATTGATATAAAGCTAAGTTACAAGTACATTGGAATAAAAAAAGAAAAGACTCAGGTGCTCTCTGAATTTGGCCGACACCAGACTCCAAAATAATAGTGGAATCCTCTAACCCCACTTCATCGTTAACTTTATCATCTAAGTTGGGTGGAGAACTAGGGTGATGTCTGAGGAAGAGTTCAGACCCTTGAGGAGTACCATCCTCATTAAGTGCAGTCGACCAACTATCCTTGTAACACTTCTTCTTCACATATTCAGTCTGGGCATAAGCAGATGCGATGGCTTTCTCCCATCCCTTATTAAAAAAGGATTATATATCCTTCACCCTCTTAGCCTTCTCCGTAACCAAACTCTTCTTTAACTCAGAGACTTGTCCCCGATTTGCAATAGCCTCATCTTCATCCTTCTTCTGAGCTTCCTAAGTAGTTTTTATTTTTTTTCCAAGATTGCTTTTTATTTGCCAATGCTTATTGGGATTCAAGCATGGACTTATTCAAGCTTTCAAAAGCCTCTTCTACGTCATCTGAATAAGAATAAAGTGCATCATCCTTCTCCAACATCTGTTTGAAATCAACCAGGAATTATAAAAGATAGGCCAAGTTAGTACAAAAAATCAATGAAAAAGTACAAGTATGAAAAAGTAAGAGTTCTTACTAAGGCAAGGCTTTGAGTAACCCTTTTAGAAATTTTTAAACGGGACATGGAAGATGAAGCACCCCTATGATTTAGAAAAGTACCAGACCTTATCAATTGACTGGCTAAGCCAGGACCTATGACGACAGGAAAGCCAGTATCAACAACAAGTAAATTGGCCAAGTTCTGTTGGTCGGTAATAGCAGCAGTTCCTTCAACAAGTCTGGAAGGAAAACCTTTTCTTATATGTTTGAGAAGGGATTCCTCTCCCTTCTTAGCTAGGGGCGTCTTCCCAGCATCTTCTTTATTAGCGTCCCCACCAGCAACAGATTTAGTGGAGCTAGGAGTTGTAACATCGCCCATTATATTGGGGAGTTTCCTCTTTTCCATAGCAACAACAAGAGGAAGGTCAGAGTAAAAGGATGAAGAATGTCCAGAAGTAAGTTCACTACTGCCAGATGCAGTGGTCGAGGAAGTGGAAACTGGGTCTTGATCTAGGTTGATGATAAGAGAAGGAACAACAAGGGTAGGGCGAGCAACAAAGGAAGTTATGGAATTCTTGTAATTCAGCAAGTAAGAGGCTGATCTAATATGCTCTTCCCCAATCTTTTGGTGAATACCCCAAAGAAATTTAGGCTCAGTAAGATTAACCTCAATCTCCTTGGGACACTTTCTCTTCCGATCAACTACGATAAAAAAACAAAGGAAACACAATCTCAATTAGTATGACAGCGACAAAATTGTAAATAAAGTCACATGAGAATTAAAACAACCTATCTCATGACCCTCCTGATGGCACTTTGGCCCATTGTACACTTCTCCCCTGTTAAGGATACATATTGCCAATTTTTGGCAATCACTCCATGGTCAAAGTAATCCCTATTAGAGTCAGGAAGGTTAATAACTAAATCTCTATTTACAACCCTAGTTTTTAAATAGTAAGTGTTGTCACTGGTGATCCACTTATAACAAAACATGATTTCGAGAATGCCTATGTGAGTCCCATGGAGTTGATTGAGCCTATGAAAAACATTAATAACCCTCCAATTATTAGGGGCTACCCTAGTAGGGAGTATATCGAAATATTGATAAAATTCCAGACAAAACAAGTTTAGGGGAAAACTAAACCCACACTCGACAATAAATATGGAGGGAATCCAGTGACCCTCAGAAAAAGAAAAAAGATTTACAGGATGATTGGGGAGTTCTAAATCCACCCAAGTAGTTATATTCCATTCGTTCCTAAATTCTTCTAGGGAAACAACGGAGTAAACCATGATTCAATATGGAGAAAAGAAAAAAGGGAAAGAATCCTTATAAATGCTTAAGGATTCAGCAAGAACTAGAAGACAGCAAGAACAATCGCACGAAAGCTCAAGAATTTGCAGTAAAAACTTATAAGGTTTGAGGTAAGAGATAGCCAGAAATTTTACTGCTTTTCTATAGATTGCCTCGAAAATCGGCGAACGTAACGATTAAAGTGAAACGATGATTGAAATTTTGGCGGCTAAGTAGAAAAAGACGTATTTGCCCTAAGGCGATTCATTATAATTCTAGATATTTACAAAAATGCCATCAACAATACACGCTATTAGCAAAGGTAATAAATTTACAAATGTGGGAAGTCGGCAACCGACCAAGGATCATAAATGTATCCCGATCTACTACCAGAACTAAATGCTCCATACTTTCAAGCAAGCATCAAGCATGGAATATTGGGGGCTTCTGTTGATGCCAAAAATTACCCACTTACGAGGACCAATAAGAAATAGAATCGTGTCATCCACTGTGGCAATAATCCTAGTTAGCAAGGCATAACCACCGACCATGGCCTGGAATACCGACCAACATACTAGAATGCTAACCAATAATTGGGAGTCCGACCAACACTACCAGCAAAAGACCAACAACCAAAAATATTATGGACATTATGTATTGATGTAAATGCCTAATTTATAAAGGCATTCCATACCTTCGCATTCTATCTCTTTGTCTCCCTACAGGGCAATAAATATGTTGTAATCCCTTCGTCAAGGGCAGGTGATTGAAAGGCAAACACAAATCAATAATAAGCACAGTGGACGTAGGCTTTTCTTAATAAGCCGAACCACTTTAAAAACTTTTTGTCTCTTTATTTTACTTACAAATATTATTTGTGACTAAATAATTATACCTAGTCTACTTTTCTACATCAACATCAACAATGTCCATTTCCATAAACTTTGAATTTTTGCAAGAAACTTTGAAACATTATTTCAGCAATGTTCACCAAAATAAATAATCATTTTCAAACATTTTATTTCATAAAATGTTTAGCGTCAATCGTTCTAAAAAAATACACCACTTTCATAAAATACCAACTTTTAATATTTTAAAACTTTGAAATATTTATTCATTCTTTATTTCCAACAAAATAACATTTTACCAACATTTTCATTCCATAAAATTATTTATTATTTACTACACATGATTTTCATCATTTAATCAATAGCATCATACTCATGTAATTTTACTACAAGATTACAAATAATACAAAATAGAGTCTTAATACTAAGAGTAAGATTTTCCACCTCTAAAAACTCCAAATGGTGGCAAGAATGTTGGTGTAGGAGGACAAACCCCACCTCCAAAGGTAGCCTCAAGGGGTTGCCAAATTCATCCTCCAAAATGCTCCATTTGTACTCATTCAAGCTTCCAAGCCAAATCCCTTCAAAACCCACTTCAAACTACTTGAAAATTCCATCTTCAACTTCTCTACAAACTCCCAACAACACCTTATAAATTCGTATCACTTCTTCAATAATAGTGGAAATAGGTATATATGGTTCAAATATGGTGGAATACACCAAGAAAATGGTGGTTTATGGTGGATGTATGACGGAAGAGTGGTGGTTTATGGTGGGAAGAGGTGAAAGAACAACCCAATAATGGTGGAAGACCAACCTTATTCCTCTATATCTCTTCTTGCATTTTCCCCGAACAAATGGCCCAAACAAGCCTTATAAAGACCTCCTTAAAGACCAAAAATCCTGTTTTGTCAATTTTGGGCTCATATGAGCTTGACAGCACACCAAATCAAGGCCAAAAATGTGAGAGTGCGTGAGGGAAATCTGATTAAAATATTTTCAAGACACATCGCTCGAACAACATGCCTATCTCATTCGAGCGACATGTCCACCTCGTTCAATGGGTGGCTTCGCACGACCTGGGACTGTAATGTAGTGTGATCTCGTTTGAAGGTCGTTTGAAAATGGCTTCGTACGATGTCAAATCTCACTTATAACGACCACCTTAGGTCGTTCGAATCACCTTACTTTCTTTTTATTATTTTATATTCTTCAATTTCCAATAATTTCATCAAACCTTACTCTACTAAAATTTATACAAAATTTAATTGAATTATTAGGATAGGCTATCACAAACTTCCCTCCTTGGGGAATTCTGTTCCCAAAATTCTTGATCCATTAATCCTTAAGCTTACGCGGTTCACAAACTTCTATTATAATCCATAGAAATCCTCTAAGATAAAATCGTCGAAGTTCTCAACACTAAGGTCACCCTAAGTGCCTCCATACAGGGTTTGTCACCAAATGATGAACATGAGACATGCTCTAATGCTCACCATCCCACTAATCATGAACATCACATAATCGACTCTGAGTCTCCACTCACTTGATGATCTTGTTTAACCAATTTCAAGTACTACACAAGCTAGTACCTAAGTCATGTTAGTGCCTCCGCGGGCGACCCTTTTCTAACGATCAACACTCACCCAATGTGAACCGTAATACAAATAATCATCGTATTCATCACCAATGTCAATTCCCTCTTAGGACTGCACATCCTATGTCCCATAAACCATACTAGGGCTCATGGTGATGACTTGATAAGAATATTACTCGTTGGAGTGAGAGAATAACATAGTAGGGTTATTGGCGAGATCATACGAGTTTTGTAGTCACGATAGCTTGGAAATTTGTGAGATATAGGACATGCAGTCATAAGAGGGAATTAACATTGGTGATGAATATGATGATTAGTTGTATTACGTTTCACATTGGTTGAGTGTTCATCATTAGAAAGGGGTCGCCCGTGGAGGCACTAACATACCTTAGTGTAACACCTCGTAATTTCTGGGTTATTTTGTTAATTAATTAATTCGACAATTAGTAATTCACTTGTGTCGTAAATTAATGAGAATTAATTAATGGGAATATTTAAAAGTGAATATATTTAAATAAGCTAATGGGTGAGTTAATTTTAGAAATTTATTCCCGATGGTGATTTTGAGCACGCGGTGGAGTCCGATAGGATCGAAATAGGCCAAAATGAGTGGTTATATGCATATATTGGGTGTCGGGGCCTAATTAGACATATTTGAGCTCCATGTAGAGAGTATGGACCCCTTTTATAAGGCTCATATTCCCAAAAACGTGAATAGGGTTTTTTACCCCAAATGTGTAAAGGTTAGGTAACTTAAATCACATTAGAAGACTAAAAAGGGAAAAAGTTAAAGGGAGAGCCAAAGAGAAAAGGAACTTGGGAATCTTGGAGAGATTGTTTCAATTGCAATTCAACACATTCACTTAAAGCCTTAGATATTCATTTTGGGGAAAGTGGTTTAAATTTTGGTTATTAAATTGCATTTATCTTTTCATATTAAAAGAGGTGGAATTCAATTAAATACTAGGGTTTGTTCTTAAGCAAATTGGGAATTTCCTTTTTAATGGGAGTTATAAATCTATAGGGGTTTTGAGAAGTGATGAAATCAATGATTGAATTGATGAAATTGTTAGGGCTATATTTGTTATAGCAAAATAATGAATTTCGGATGAATCATGGGACGCTTTGGGTGAAGAAATTTGTGTAGAATGTATGTTTTTAACAGTTAACGACGGACTGGGTTTTTAGCAGAAGATAGAGAATGAGAAATACCATGGTCGTTCGAATGACCTGGTATTTCGTTCAAATGAGATCCACTGTCGTTCGAACGACAGGGCTCTTCGTTTGAATCACCTATTAGGTCTGCTAGATTTTTACAATTCCCCTGATTCAGACCTGTTGTGTTCGAGATTTACAATTTCTTCCCTAACTAAATTATGAAATTGAGTAATGAATTAGGGTTTAATTTGGGAATACCCAACCTTGAAATTAATTAGACTTGATTGCATGAAATTGGAGATGTAAGTTCATGATTTAGCATATTGTAATCTTGTTGTTTAAGTGATTAGACTTGATTGCATGAAATTGAAGGGGGATTGAAAATATTGAATTTCGGGCCAAGAGATAGAGAGTCCAGGTGTACTTGACAGGGACACACCAAAATAATAGGAATTAATTAGGTGTAATTAATTAAAATGAAGTCGGACCATAGACTTAAATGTTTTAGGCTTGGGTATGGGTATAATACTCCGATAGCCTGGATTTCTATATATATTTTGATGTGTAGTACATATATGATATATATATATATATATATATATATATATATATATATAGAGAGAGAGAGAGAGAGGGAGAGAGTAAATCCATACCAATATTAATGCTATTATAGGAGGTTGCGCGATGTTGGTGAGTCCCCTGGCTAGCGAATGCAGGGTGAGTATATTTCCCAGACCATAGTGTCCGTATTTAGGGGTAGGACCGTTACACTATAGAGCAGACACTTTCGAGGGGAACTCTGGTCACCTCCTATACGCTTATTGATAGCATTTATATATCTAACATGCGTGTGAATGTTGAGATATAATATGTATATATAGTGTAGAATTATATACGAGAATATATATATATATACACACACATACACACACATGGTGTGAAATGTATAGATAATATAACTTGTGGGAATGATATATGATTTAAAGTGAGAAATGATGCTTTATGAAAGTTAATGTGAATAATAACTCATAAAAATGTACTATATTAACTTGGGTTGGAGTAGTGGCAAGTAGTTAGATATATGATATAAAACTAGTTATGGGGATTAGCTAGGTGGGTCATATACAGTTTTCGTTAGGCGTGCACATTGGTGGAGGGGCAAGGTGTCTTTAAGAGAGTGTGAGGCACCAATTAAAATATGAAAATTTACTTGCATTTAAATTCACTTGCTAATATTTTTAAATATTTTGTGTACTAACCCTTGCTATATAAAATTTTTAAATATTCAAGGCTCACTCCGTTTATGCGTAGATTATCGGGAGTGGAATAAGTTTATAATTCGAACAAGTATCCACTTCCTAGGATTGATGACCTTTTTGACTAGTTGCAAGGGTCAACATATTTCTCTAAAATTGATTTACGATCGGGGAATCATCAGTTGAGGATTGAAGAGGAAGACGTCCTAAAAAACTGTTTTTCTATCGCGGTATGGTTCTTATGAGTTTCGGGTGATGCCATTCGGGCTCATCAATGCATCGGTGGTATTCATGGACCTTCTGAATCGGGTTTTTAGAAATTTTCTCAATCAGTTTGTCATAATGTTCATTGACGACATTTTGGTCTATTCGCGCATGGAGGAAGAGCATACCGAGCATCTTAGTATAGTCTTCCAGACGTTGTGGGATCACAAGTTATACTCCAAGTTTGAGAAACGTCGGTTTTGGCTTCGAGAAGTGAAGTTCTTAGGCCATATTGTGTCAGAACAGGGGATTACCGTGGACCTAAGTAATCCTAGCCACATACCCTAGTTTGGGTCACTAGCCTTGACGAATCGAATTACAACCATTTATTCCCATAACATGAAAGAAATATACGAATCAGTATTCCTCTAGAAAGTCAATGCCTGACTTCCCTCCTTGGGAGTAAGAACCTACCCTTCACATCCTTGGCGTACAAAAACCATTCCAATTGGCGGATACCTCATATCCTTGTCTACATTAACCTAGTCCATTTACTGACACCCTAACCCAAATTATGTATTACCCGTAGTCAATCCAGTCCAATTCGAGCGTTAGGTGTGAAGTGCAATAAAACAACCTATGCAATATTGCTATTCCAGTTTTATTTTAATTAACGTTTCACTTGTTTATCATGCGATTTCAATTTCAAATTAAATTATGTGAGGGACCCATGGGGAGCATCCCTATGCCCAAGCATACAGATCTACTAACGTAATATAAAAGAAGTTTCTTACCTGTATAACGCTCTCTAAATACGAAACCGCTCCCAACCTGCCATAACAATGCTCAGTGGAAAATACACAAATTCATTATAGAACTGAATGACAGAAAGAAGACTCTGACACGTTATATCTACGTGCACATGCAACTACATTTTTCACATATATATAAGTAAATATACATATACTTAATGCATGAAACAGCTTACTTTCGAAAATCTTATTTATCCAGATTAATTCACCTTAATCTTGTAAAAGACTTCCTTTTTCTCATTTTAGCATTTCTCACTATTTAACACACACGGTTCAATACTTAAAACCACTACACTTGGTTTGACCAAAAATTATTTTTTTACCGAAATTACCCTTTTCATTTTAACCAATCCACATTAGTATTTTCGTTAAAAAACGCGATTTCAACACACGGGAACATCGTGTTACAAAATACTCATTTAGCCTTTGAAAACCTTTTATAACACATTGTAGTGTTAATTATGGGTTTAGACACTTAGATTTCTTAACCACTTAGTTACTCGCTTACTTTACCCTTTCTTTACCTTATGGACATTAATCGATTACACATTTACTTGTTCATTTCACCATTACCGAAAAATTTATTAATTCATTCAGGTTTGGTTGTATTAATACATTTCACCACATAACCCATTTCTTGACATGTTCTGACACACCCTAACCCAGTTACTTATAATTAAGTTTGAAAGTCAAAGTGAGTCAAACCATGATTAATTTAACCAAACCACAAACTAGAGTTTTAATTTTAGAGTCATCATTGTGAATCCATATATCTGAAAACCCTTTTTACAACATCAGAGTAGTCACACTTGTACAAAATTTCTTGAAGGAAAATTTAACTTAATTACATCATTTACATTTAAACAAAATGTTAGTTTCTCCCATTCCTAGCTAACCCAGCCCGACTTCCTAGATTTGCCAGTGACATCGCATTACCTGAAAAATATGAACATAGGAACCATGAGCAAAAATAGCCCAGTGAATGCATCACTACTAAATTACTGCATGAATTTAAATGCAATAAATCATGTCCATATACTTATGTATTAACTTATCCGGCTCATTCATAATTAATGACCAACTTTTCCGAATCATGATTCACATATCCTGTCTAAATAGACAATTCTCCCCATTCCTGGTCGAGGAGTAATCCCTTGTCATTAATAGACAAATCTTCCCCATTCCTGGTCGAGGAGTAACCCCTTGTCATTAATAGACAAATCTTCTCCATTCCTGGTCGAGGAGTAACCCCTCATTTCGGTAAACCTAAATGAACAATTTTATATTCATAACATTATGATCACATTCGTAACAGTATACAAATACATCATTCCAGTGAGTACACTCACCTTGGTTGACAACTATGTATTCACGTTTTCTTCTGGTGGAGCTGAACTGGGTTGATTAGACCTTACACCTGTCAATCCAACTAAATAAGTACTGAAACTCAATCATAAATATTATCCAAACATAATTATGTAACTTTCCATGACTATACATCAACAATATAATTCCAATTAAGTCACATTCCATAAAACATAGGTAAATGCAACACAATGATATACATGTTGATAAAGTTACGGACATTCAACCGTACGAAATACCTTATAAGGAATTTATAACCAAAGTCAAGTAAACATGAAATTATACTTATCAAGGTATATACACATGAAACATGTACTCAAAGTACTCTTTTTAAGGACGAAATACAAACATTCATTCAAGGGGTACCCAGTATGGCCTGAAATTATTGTCTTACATACTTAACCATCCTATATTCCTAAATTGTACAAATAAAGGGGTCCAACCTCATCAATATGAAAACATATATGAATATACTATCCAGTACAAGTGACGGTGTAATTTTTCAAGCTTCCTAGGGCAAGTTATGACCATTTCTCTACAACACAAGAAATCTGCCCTACAAGCTCCTCTATTGTCCCTTCAACTTCCAAGAATTTTCATAATTTTTATCCAGCATAACTTTCCATGATTTTCAACCTATTTTCAGTACACATACTTAATAGTACATAATTAAAGTTTCATAATTGTTTGACTTCATTTACTATCTCAAAAGCTTGACTAAACTCAGGGCATACCGAAATGAAGTATAAAAACAGAAATCAAGTACCAACTTGAAATCATCATTACGGACTAACCACAAGGAGATAAATTCTAATTTTCAGATATGATATGAATATATGAGTCTACTTTCATATCCAATTGTAATTTCTCAATTACAGTAATTACACAAATAGATATGCAAGTTTGAATACAAGGGGTTTCAATACAAAGCAATTTTAAGGGTTTCTACATTCAACTTAACATAAACTTGCATATAACCATACATACATATAAAGGGCTGAAACTTTAGTAAACCTATGATTATTTATATCATATAAATCAGTAATATAAGATAAATAACTAGAATTTCAATTAGGATTACCTTCAGGGCTTTTACGTAATTTCCACAGATTTTTTCACACTTTTTCTCCTCACTTTTTCTTCCTAAACATCAACTTTCTATTTCCTCAAGCTAACAACACTTGAAACTGAACCTAGGGTTTGTTTTGCTGAAGAAATATGTTATAGGGAGGGTTTTAAGTCGGCCAAGGCTGCCTCCCAAGCCAACCAATCAATTTAAAATATTTGGTTTAATAAAAGATAATTTACCACTTAAAGGGAATGGACAACTTTGCCCTTTGTTCGTAAATTTGGTATAACTCTTTACTCGGGTATCCATTTGATGATCCGTTTGTTGTGTTACAACCTTAACTCAAATTTATACAACTATCTAGTTTTCACCTCAAGTCATTTATAATGTTATAAAGGTCAAAACTAGTCTCTAACAGGAACATTTCTACCGAAAACAACAAAATTTGTGTTTGTAAATAATTCGACCTTTCATGATTTATGAAAGTATGATTATAATAAACATAATCACTTAAAATTAGATATACTAATATCACATTATTCATATCACATAAGATAAGCATGATTTAATATAATTCATCATAATTATATTCGGGTTGTCACAACTTCCCCCCCTTAGAAAATTTCGTCCCCGAAATTTAATGTGAAGGTCACTTACCAGACAAATGGGGATACTATTTCCTCATGCTATCCTCCGTTTCCCAAGTTGCTTCTTTAACTCCATGGATCATCCACATAACCTTAACTAAGGGAATAACTTTATTTCTCAATACTTGGTCCTTACGATCAATAATTTCCATTGGTTCCTCGATGTACGATAAGTCTTCCTTCAGTTCAATTGGTTGAGTTTTCAACTGGTGAGATGGATCCGCCAAATACTTACGAAGCATCGATACGTGAAACACATCATGTAACCGAGATAAATCTGGAGGTAAAGCTAATCTATAAGCCAGGGGCCCAATACTTTCCAACACTTCAAATGGTCCAATGTATCTTGGACTTAGTTTCCCCTTTTTCCCAAATCTCATAACACCTTTCCATGGTGAAATATGCAGGAATACAAAATCTCCCTTCTGAAATTCCAATGGATGCTTCCTCTTATCTGCATAAAATTTTTTCCTGCTTTGCGCTATCTTTATCATTTCCCGAATCATTTTGATCTTTTCAGTTGTTATATCTATCAATTCAGGACCCAAAATTTTCCTTTCACCCACTTCATCCCAACACAAAGGCATTCTACATCTCCTCCCATATAAAGCTTCATAAGGAGCCATACCAATAGTCGATTGATAACTATTATTATATGAAAATTCCATCAATGGCAAATGATCATCCCAACTACCTTTGAAGTCAAATACACAGGCTCGTAACATGTCTTCTAATATTTGAATTGTCCTTTCTGATTGCCCATCAGTTTATGAATGAAATGCAGTGCTGAACTTCAGACTTATGCCCATGGAATTCTGGAGACGAGGCCAAAAATTAGAAGTGAACGTTGGATCTCTATCCGATACAATTGACACCGGTGCCCCATGTAAACGGATAATCTCATCAACGTACATACGTGCATACTTGTCAACAGTGTAGGTGGTCTTAACTGGGAGAAAATGAGTTGACTTCGTCAGTCGGTCTACAATCACCCAAATAGAATCATGCCCCTTTGGTGACCGGGGTAATCCTGTAACAAAGTCCATCGTTATATGCTCCCACTTCCATTCCGGAATAGGCAAAGACTGCAATAATCCTGCCGGCTTCTGATGCTCTGCTTTCACTTGCTGGCATATTAAACATTTAACTACGAACTCTGCAATCTCACCTTTCATATTGTTCCACCAGTAATATTCTTTCAAATCTCTGTACATTTTGGTACCTCCCGGATGCATAGAGTAAATAGAACTATGTGCCTCTTCTAATATATCTTTCTTTAAGGGTGGATCATTCGGTACACAAATCCTATTTTTATAACACAATGACTCATCATTTTTATTCTCAAAGTCACTCTCTCTACCATCCCGAACTTCTTGTTTCTTCTTCTCAAGGAATGGATCACTGATCTGCAAATTTCGTATGCGTTCTGCCAATAAAGGTCTCACTGTGACATGTGCTAATAATCCTCCACTTTTTGAAAACTTCAATTCAATCCCCATCGATGCCAAGTCAAGAATATTTCCAACACGGGCACACCGTATGCAACCAAGCATCCCTGATGATTTTCGACTCAAAGCATCTTCTACTACATTGGCCTTCCCAGGATGATGATGAATGGTACAGTCATAGTCTTTAATCAGCTCTATCCAACGCCTCTGTCTCAAATTCAGTTCTTTCTGTGTAAACAAGTATTTCAAACTTTGATGATCCGTAAATATCTCACACGTTTCTCCATACAAGTAATGTCTCCACAACTTTAAAGCAAAAATAATGGCTTCTAGCTCCAGATCGTGTGTAGGGTAGTTTCGTTCATGCGTCTTTAATTGTCTGGAAGCATATGCTATTACCTTCCCATTCTGCATAAGAACACATCCTAAACCCTGAAATGAAGCATCTGTATAGATCACAAAAGACTCATTCCCACATAGAATAGTAAGTATAGGGGTCGAAACCAACCGATTCTTTAATTCTTTAAAACTCCTCTCACATTCTTCATCCCATACAAACTTCACTTCTTTACGAGTCAATTTTGTCAGTGCTAATGCTATTGCTGAAAATCCCTTAATGAATCTGCGATAGTAACCTGCCAATCCTAGGAAACTCCTAATTTCTGTCACATTCTTAGGACTCTCCCATTCAAAAATTGCTTCCACCTTCTTTGGATCAACATATATCCCATTTCCCGAGACAACGTGCCCTAAAAACACAATTTCATTCAACCAAAACTCACACTTGCTGAATTTAGCAAACAATTTCTTCTCTCTCAAAATCTGCAATACAAGTCTCAAATGCTTCTCATGTTCCTCCATGCTACGCGAGTAAATCAACACATCGTCTATGAATACAATCACAAAGGAATCAATGAAAGGGTGGAATACCCGATTCATCAAATCCATAAAAACTGCTGGAGCATTAGTTAATCCAAATGGCATCACCAAAAAATCATAGTGCCCATATCGAGTCCGAAAAGCTGTTTTGGAAATATCACTATCCTTCACTTTTAGTTGGTGGTAATCCGATCTCAAATCAATCTTCGAAAATACTGTGGCCCCCTGTAATTGGTCAAACAAGTTATCGATACGAGGGTACTTATTTCTAATGGTCACTTTATTCAACTACTGATAATCAATACATAATCGCATTGTCCCATCTTTCTTTTTCACAAATAACACCGGTGCTCCCCATGGCGAAACACTAGGTCGAATGAAACCTCTGCTTATCAGATCTTGTAATTGCACTTTTAATTCTTTCAACTCTACTGGTGCCATTCTATATGGAGCAAGAGAAATTGGACCAGTACCTGGAATTAATTCAATAGAAAACTCTACTTCCCTATCGGGTGGCAATCCTGGTAATTCCTCTAGGAAGACATCAGAAAATTCTCTAACAACTGGTATATCTTCAACTTTAAGTTCTTCCTTACTAACGTCAACCACATACGCTAAATACCCCGTACAACCCTTACTCAATAACTTTCTACTCTTTATTGCTGAGATAAGACAATTAGGGACAACATTCCTTTCCCCTGTAAACTGGAACTCAAGTTCACCAGGAAGATGAAATGTAACTTCCTTTCTAAAACAATCAATGGAAGCATGATACGATGATAACCAATCCATCCCCAATATAATATCAAAATTCCGAATGGCCAACGGTATCAAATCAACATAGAAATCTCGTTCCCCCATTCGTAAGATACAATCTTTATAAACATGCTCAACCAGAATCACACTTTCCATTAGGGTAGAAATATATAAGGCACAATTAAGAAATGAACATGGTCTACCCAAATATGAAACAATATCTAATGCCATAAATGAATGCGTAGATCCAGGATCAATGAGTGCGTATAAATCTTTGTTCGTAATAGAGAGTTTACCTGTAACCACTCCAGGTGTAGCATGGGCATCTTGTAGCGTCATCGCAAACACTCTTCCTCCTGCCCTCAATCCAGTTGCTTGTTCTGTACCTCTCCCCCTGGTGGCACTGCCTGGAGAAGATTCTTTATGAGGCCCCACACTAGTGACTGAAACTGTTCTTGCCAACATAGGACAATTCTTTCTCAAATGACCCTTATGGTGGCAGTTAAAACATTCTATATTCAGTAACTTTGGGCAATTTCTCTTTATATGACCTGATGCCCCACAAAAGAAACAAACATTCGGATCTCCTTGTGCTGAAACTCCTGAACCTCTTCCACCACTAGCTTCACCCCTTTGCAAACTACTTCCACCTCTACCCTGTTGGAATTTCTGCCCTCCAAACCTCGAATATTCTGTACCACTACTCTTTTGATAATTTGGATCAAATCTGCTTCTCTTTACACCTCGTTCTCGATTCCTTCTAGCTTCATTCACGTCCTTTTCTACCAACATGGGTTTGTTCACCAAGGCTGAATAATTAACAGTCTCTAAAGCCGACAACCATGATTTAATGACTAACTCAGGCCCATTTAGAAATCGATTGCACATATCTTCCTCATTCCGTATAAACCTCGAAGCAAACCGAGATAAAGCTGTAAGTTTAGCTTCGTATTCTCTAACTGTCATACTCCCCTGATTCAACATGAAATATTCCTTCTCCTTTTGTTTTTGATACATTGGGGGAAAATACTTATCATATAAAGCTTTGACAAAAGCATTCCATGAGATCACATTCCCACCTTCTGGAGTAATCAACAAATGTTTTGTTTCATCCCACCAATATTTAGCTTCTCCTTTCAGCATATACGTCGCCAAGGTCACTCGTTGATTTTCAGGCATCTTCATCACCCCAAAGATAAGTTCAATCTCTTTAACCCAGACTTCTGCCTCTGCGGGATCAACTGCTCCTTCGAACGATGGTGGGTTCATCTTAATAAATTTCTCATGTGAAGTACTTCTTTCTTCCCGGTGTATCACCTCCTCATCCCTAGCGAAGGCTTGTGCCTCTAGTTGCCTGGTATGTTGTTCTTCCATCTGAGCCATAAATCTATCTTGCTGCTCTGCCATTAGTTTCATAGCACGTGCCATTTTTTGCATATCTGTCAGTTGTTCCTGGTCGGGTTCTACATTTCCATGAACAGGTTGCTCAACCTCCGCTTCTGCTGGAATATTTGAAGCCTCATCTTCTATTCTCGCATTTACATTCCCTCGTTCCATTCTCTTATATCTGAAATGAATCAACGATATAACAACATGCAGATATACATATCTTTCCTAACATAATCGTTAGTATCATATAAAATATATTTCTAATATTCACCGCCAAATCTAGACTCTTCTCACTCCAGAACCTCTAAAACCTAGGCTCTGATATCAAAAGCTGACACACCCCAACCCAGTTACTTATAATTAAGTTTAAAAGTCAAAGTGAGTCAAACCATGATTAATTTAACCAAACCACAAACAAGAGTTTTAATTTCAGAGTCATCATTGTGAATCTATATATCTGAAAACCCTTTTTACAACATCAGAGTAGTCACACTTGTACAAACTTGCTTGAAGGAAAATTTAACTTAATTACATCATTTACATTTAAATAAAATGTTTGTTTCTCCCATTCCTGGCTAACCCAACACGACTTCCTAGATTTGGCAGCGACATCGCATTACCTGAAAAATGTGAACATAGGAACCATGAGCAAAAATAGCCCAGTGAATGCATCACTACTAAATTACTGCATGAATTTAAATGCAATAAATCATGTCCATATACTTATGTATTAACTTATCCGTCTCATTCATAATTAATGACCAACTTTTTCGAATCATGATTCACATATCCTGTCTAAATAGACAATTCCCCCCCATTCCTGGTCGAGGAGTAACCCCTTATCATTAATAGACGAATCTCCCCCATTCCTGGTCGAGGAGTAACCCCTCATTTCGGTAAAACGAAATGAATAATTTTATATTCATAACATTATGATCACATTCATAACAGTAGACAAATACATCATTCCAGTGAGTACACTCACCTTGGTTGACAACTATGTATTCACGTTTTCTTCTGGTGGAGCTGAACTGGGTTGATTAGACCTTACACCTGTCAATCCAACTAAATCAGTACTAAAACTCAATCATAAATATTATCCAAACATAATTATGTAACTTTCCATGACTATACATCAACAATATAATTCCAATTAAGTCAAATTCCATAAAACATAGGTAAAGGCAACACAATGATATACATGTTGATAAAGTTATGGACATTCAACCGTACGAAATACCTTATAAGGAATTTATAACTAAAGTAAAGTAAACATGAAATTATACTTCTCAAGGTATATAAACATGAAACATGTACTCAAAGTACTCTTTTTAAGGACGAAATACAAACATTCATTCAAGGGGTACCCAGTATGGCCTGAAATTATTGTCTTACATACTTAACCATCCTATATTCCTAAATTGTACAAATACAGGGGTCCAACCTCATCAATATGAAAACATATATGAATATAATATCCAGTACAAGTGATGGTGTAATTTTTCAAGCTTCCTAGGGCAAGTTATGACCATTTCTCTACAACACAAGAAATCTGCCCTACAAGCTCCTCTATTGTTCCTTCAACTTCCAAGAATTTTCACAATTTTTCTCTAGCATAACTTTCCATGATTTTCAACCCATTTTTATTACACATACTTAATAGTACAGAATTAAAGTTTCATAATTGTTTGACTCCATTTACTATCTCAAAATCTTGACTAAACTCAGGTCATACCTAAATGAAGTATAAAAACAGAAATCAAGTACCAACTTGAAATCATCATTACGGACTAACCACAAGGAGATAAATTCTAATTTTCAGATATGATATGAATATATGAGTCTACTTTCATATCCAATTGTAATTTCTCAATTACAGTAATTACACAAATAGATATGCAAGTTTGAATACAAGGGGTTTCAATACAAAGCAATTTTAAGGGTTTCTACATTCAACTTAACATAAACTTGCATATAACCATACATACATATAAAGGGCTGAAACTTTCGTAAACCTATGATTATTTATATCATATAAATCAGTAATATAAGATAAATAACTAGAATTTCAATTAGGATTACCTTCAGGGCTTTTACGTAATTTCCACATATTTTTTCACACTTTTTCTCCTCATTTTTTCTTCCTAAACATCAACTTTCTATTTCCTCAAGCTAACAACACTTGAAACTGAACCTAGGGTTTGTTTTGCTAAAGAAATATGTTATAGGGAGGGTTTTAAGTCGGCCAAGGCTGCCTCCCAAGCCAACCAATCAATTTAAAACATTTGGTTTAATAAAAGACAACTTACCACTTAAAGGGAATGGACAACTTTGCCCTTTGTTCGTAAATTCGGTATAACTCTTTACTTGGGCATCCATTTGATGATCCGTTTGTTGTGTTACAACCCTAACTCACATGTCTAAAACTATCTAGTTTTCACCTCAAGTCATTTATAATGTTATAAAGGTCAAAACTAGTCTCTAACAGGAACATTTCTACCGAAAACAACAAAATTTGTGTTTGTAAATAATTTGACCTTTCATGATTTATGAAAGTATGATTATAATAAACATAATCACTTAACATTAGATATACTAATATCACATTATTCATATCACATAAGATAAGCATGATTTAATATAATTCATCATAATTATATTAGGGTTGTCACATGTTCCTTATTCATTTATCTTTTATCAAAATCTTCCCATAATCGCATGCTTTAATGGGCTCCACACCGTCGGCTTTACGCACCATATACTCTGTCCGGTGTCATATGAGTTCATTTACATGTGTTTTAACATTTTACAAATGTCCACATAATTTCACCTTTCCATTTTACCCAGCCGAAGCCAAAACCCGAGGTTTCACCCCAACTTATGTTACATTTTGAAATTTACCATTTCACACTTTAAACTTGATTTTATTCTAAAAACCATATTATGACCAATTTGTGTAACACCTTTTTCAACATTTTTATTTCATAAAAATGTTCCACTTTAAGTAAAATTATCATTTTACCCATTTGTTTCTAAACTCATCTTTTACTCCATTTCCATAAGTGTTAATTTTTTCAAAAACATTATTAAGTTACTCACACAAACTTCTTAAGTGTTTTAACACCTTCACACCCTTTTAACCTTGGAGTAATATGCTTCTTCATTCGAAATATCTTTATCTCATTATTTTCTTATCAATTTCATAAGTTTTAATCTTGTGCAACATTATTACACACCAACCTTCCAATGTTTAATCATTAACACTTATTCAACACCATTACTAACCATTTTTCTCAACTAGGAATTTATTTGCTTTCTTTATTCAAGAAATCCAATTTACCCTTAAAGACTACTTTCACGAGAAAATACCATTTTCTTTTCATTAATCCATGTAGTCTTACAACCTTATGTTCATCACACCTTTAATTCCATTTTCACATACCTTGAAGACTAGAATTTCAACTTTTTCTTAGTTCATGTTTAAAGCCAACAAAATATTCTTTAAAATTTTTTATACATGTATTGTCAAAATACTTCAAGTTTATATGCATGAGAAGAAGGATTTTAAATCTTAAAATCCAATTTATGGGCTAAACATATATTTCATTTTAGAATTTCATCATACTTGCAAAAAATATACTTTCAAGGAAATAATGACATTTTATTTTTCAAACTCAACAATGTCCTTTTTCATAAACTTTACATTTTTGCAAGAAACTTTGAAACAATATTTCACCAGTTTTTACCAAAATAAGTCATCATTTTTAAACATTTTATTTCACAAAATGTTTACCATCAGTTTTTCTAGAAAATACACCATATTCCTAAAATCCCAACTTTTAATATTTCAATACTTTGAAATATTTATTAATTCTTCATGACCAATAAAATAACATTTTACCATCATTTTTATTCCATAAAAATGTTAATAATTTGAATACACACAATGTTTATCAATAAATCAAATGCACCCTCCTCATGTAATCTAACTACAAGACTACATATAATGCAAAATAGAGTCTTAATACTAAGAGTAAGATTTTTTCACCTCTAAAGACTCTAAATAGTGGAAAGAATGTTGGTGTAGTGTAATACCCCGTAATTTTAATGACTTTTAAAATGGGTTATATTTTAAATTAATGGATTAATTAGATTTTATTATTAATTGATTCATTCGGGTTTATCCGGACGGTGGATATTAAAATGGATGATTCTGAATATTACTTGAAGATATTTAGGTAATATATGAAATGTGATGTCATTGATATGACTGTATGATATAAATTCGGTAATTTATATTTTTAGTCAGACGCGGTATGGGACGTGTCGGGACTAGTTTATTAAATTAAAAAGGAAATTTATTTTCTATCGATCTAATAGTCATTTCGACTGTGTAGTTGTGTCCGGAAGATTCGAAATAGTTAGAAAAGTCTATTTGGATGTTAATTTTGAGTCTCGGGTCATTTGGAAATGAATAGACAACCCGAAAGGGCATTTTGGTCATTTTTCTAGGGGGGATGAATAGTGATTACGGATTTGGAACTATTATAAGTATTGGTAGATTAAGTGTATGGGGATTATTCATCTCCTCTTCACAAATAAGAGCAACCATCTTCCTAGAGAGAGTGTAAGAGTGTTTGGGAAGGGAAAAAGTCACTTGGGAAGGAGAAGAACAAGAACCAAGGTTCACCACCACCACCACCACCGGAGTTTGACCGGAGAAGGGATAACCAACTGAAATATACTACACCAAAGGATCAGACCTACAAGAAAGGCAAGTGTTTGATAATGGCAATTTAAGTTTGTATATTGTCCATGTTAGAATAATATGAAAAGAGAAGATTATTATTGTTTGGAAGAAATAATGGAGTATTAAATGGATTTCTGGAAAACTGAAATGATATAGGAATCTAACTCATGTTTTAGGTTGATAATAATCCACGAAATAGCCTTGTGTCTGTTGAAGAAAATCTGCAAACCATTGATGTGTTCTTGAGGTTGATATGTTGATGATTTTCTGAAAATGAGGAGATAAATTCAATCCTTTGATGATTTTAGAATGTTTAGAGTATTGGAAATCGTTCATATATGTTGATATATCATGTAGAAATAATCATAACTCATTTTGGAGGTTAATATGAAGGTTTGAATGTGTAAAAATGGAGAAAAATGGAGTTTGGGATTTTGGGAGAGATAATGAATAGTAACCCGTAGCCTTTGGGGTCATTTTTGGCCAAGAATATAAATGATTTAGCTTCCGTCCAAAACATGAAAGTTGTAGATCTTTTCGATACAGTCGCGTGAGCGCCGACCGCGTATTTTTCTGATTTTTCTACGATTTGATATGATTTTTACAAGATGACAGCTCCGGGTTGAAATCATCAACTCGGAAATCAAATCGGGAATTGGAAAAGTTACGGCTACAATTAATGTCGTAGATGTTCGGGATAATTTTTGGGGTAGTTTAGAAACCCCGAAAATGAATTTGGGTTGCTAGATTTATTTGTTAAATTCCAAATAGGGATGTATGAGGAATTATGATAGGACCAGTAGGGGTGATTTGATATAACACCTGGGTATCCTTAAGTTTACAAGAGGGTTTCATCCTAAGTGAAAGAATATGTGTTTATAAGATATTTGAAACTATCGGTTTTAGCCTTAAATAAAAAAAATAAAAAAAATAAAAAAGAACTAAACTCGTAGTAGTTCGGGGGAATGATGTTATGAACCAGTAGGATATTTGTGACTTCTTACTGAATATATGTTGAGGAAAATCCTATTTGAATCTTATGAGATGGGAGCTTAGAATACATTTGGTTGAAAGAGGTTATGAGGTTATCCCGATCGCATAGTTTAAGTTTTCGGACCTCCTCGATTGACAAAGTTAAGTAGTAGTGTATTGGAGGGGTTCCTTGTTTGGATTTCGCTTTGCGAGACGATCCGCGCATGAACCTTAACGACGTCGGTAGTGGAGAGATGTTATAGGATGCGAGGATAATTAATTTATGAAGTATAGATATGATATTATAAAAGAGATATAATGCTACGTATGGGAAATATCTTAGGGTAGTGATAATTACCTTATTGATATTATATTGTAGGTATGATAATACCTATTTGATTGATTGATAATTCATGTGTATGACATACCTAGCTTACTTGCTATCGGTGGGAGGTTTACGCGTGAGGGAAGTCATATCCTCATGAATCCATGGGATCTTTGATTTGTTGCTCGAGAACATAGGTCTATGAAAGACTTATCGGGGAGTTGATAAGTCCGCTGAATATGGGTACGTAGGTATGTGCGTGACCCATGGATACGAGAACTATGTTCGCCTCCAATTTGTTGTTGTTGTTTGTGGTTCGTGGAATCTTACCGAACCTGTAGTCCCCTATTCGGCGACCTGCGATGATGGGACATGATAGCAGAGTAATGCATTGCACCACAGCTGTGACTCGGGGTGCCGTATTATATATGAATATATATATAATGGATTAAATGATTAAATGTATATATCGTGGTTAGATCTATCTACGGTGATAATTGTAGATACCGGTGAATAAAATATGTTAATGGAATTTAGTTAATAAATGTTTATGCTTTTAGAATTGGAAAAGCTTAACTCATGTTAATGAGAAATGTTTCAGATTAATGAATAATGATTCATGTTAATGAGAAACTAAATCATAAAGGAGAAATGTAAATGGATAATAGTGTGACGTATGGTATGGGACATACGGGGATTATGATATGGGAATGGAATTATAATATGGAGACTAGAAAAGAGGAACCATTAACTAGGAGGTTAATAGGAAACGTTAAGTGTGCACTTTAGTTGAGAGGTGAGAATTTGCAAGTGAGAGTTGGATCTAACATGTACATAATAAATGCTTTATTGCACTTGTTAAATACTTGTTGTTTTAAAAATACTCTACACATTCGGGCTCTGACCCGTTTCCTTGCATATTTTCTCTTCTATTGTATCTCTATATATCAGGTGTCCAGCAACAGGGACGCCAACCATAGTTGATTGTGACGAGCTATGGAAGTTTTTCTTAGACGCTTTTCATCTTTTGATTCACAGTATTCTTAGTTAGGGCATGTCGCCCAAAGGATTCAGTTATCTTTTCTATCGAGGTCAAATTCTATTGTATTCTGGACTTTTTAATACATTTAACATTGTTGGAATTATTGTACAGAATTTATCTTATTTGGGAATGTTTATTCCAGTTGCACTTAAATTCTTTTGTGTTATTATTGTGTTACCAGTTTTGTAGAATAAAGTGTGTAGTGTTATTCTTAAACTAAAAATGTTTTTGTTGAAATTTAATTTTGGAAAGTTTTTAACACCAGCTTGATTGGGTATTGGGTGAGTTGTAAATGTTTTCGACAGTGATGCTAAGAATGAGCCAACTGTATATTATGTTTTAATTTGGTTTGGGACTGGCCACCCGGTATTTAATTAGGCGGGATGTTACATGTAGGAGGAGTAACCCCCACCTACAAAAGGGGCCTCAAGGGGTTACCAAATTCATTTTCTCAAATGCTCCATTCAATTTTCCAAGCAAAATCCCTTCAAAACCCACTTCAAACTAAATGAAAGTTCCATCTTTATCTTATCCAAAAACTCCAAACAACACCTTACAAATTCATAGCTGCTCTTCAACATTGGTGGAAATGGGTGTATATGGTTCAAATATGGTGGAATACACTAATAAAATGGTGGTTTATGGTTGATGTATAGTGGAGGAGTGGCGATTTGTGGTGGGAAGATGTGGAAGAATAACCCAACAATGGTGGAAGACCAACATTCTCTCTCTCTCTCTCTCTTCTTGCCTTTCCCCCCCAAAATGGCCCAAAAAATCCTTATAAAACCTCCTTAAAGACAAAAAATATGGTTTTGCCTATTTTGGGCTCATCTGAGCTTGATAGCACACCAAATCAAGGGCAAAAAATGTGACAACACACAAGGAAAATGTTATTAAAATATTTTTGAGACACATCATTCGAACGACATGCCTATCTCGTTCGAGCGACATGTCCACCTCATTCGATGGGTGGCTTCGAGCGACCATCACATGACTTGGGACTATAATGCAGTGTGATCTCATTTCAAGGTCGTTTGAACCTTTCTTCCCCCGACGTTGAATCTTACTTCTAACGACCACCTTAGGTCGTTCAAACGACCCTCCTTTCTTTTTATTCTTTTATTTTCTTCAATTTTCCAACAATTCTCATCAAACCTACTCTATTACAATTTATTCAAAATCTACTTGAATTATTGGGACAGGGTATTACAAATTAAGTCCTCATACTTGCGTGAAATTGAGTATGAAAATTGCATGTAAATAGTATTTGTTTTGTGTTAATATTCCCCTAATTATAGCCATTTAAAGTGATATAACCTTAATTTTCCCATGTATGATTTATATGTTTCATGTATTTAAAGTATTCTGAAAAACACTTATAATGATTATGATATGATGAAAAGTCTATTTTTATGTCTAAGTGAAAACAATGAATTAGATCAAAACATTTTGGGGTAGAATTTTTTTTCCCGCGATGAATAATTTTTTTCAAAATTTTAGTGTCCAATTGACTTGAAACTTGGTGGGTTGTCTGAAAACGTATTTTTCAGCGTGATGTAATGTATTTTTTGGTGATCAAAGGATGTTAAGGCCCTCAAAACCCCGTTTATGAAGTTTTGGATAATAATCTTAGGGCTTATGACTTTTGATGGAAAATTGATTTTGACATTCCACAAAAACTTTTGGTTTTCTGGCATGAATTACTTCGATTCTATGGTGAAAACTCATGTTTGCCATTTTTGGCAAAATTCATTATTTAATGCATTTTTAAGTTGTTGTTTTCATTATATGGGCTCTTATAATTATTTAATGTTCATATGTGATTATGGTTGTTGCAACACATTATATGATTGACATTAATATATATATTAAATATCATTGTGAAAAATTATAAGTAAATATCCATTTAAGTCAAGCAGAAAGCTAAACACAGGCTGAGACTATATGTGAGAATATTAAGCTTATAGTCATAAAGTTAATTCTAATGTTTGTTATAAAATTGGATTAAGGCAAAACATATGCCAATATCTGGATCAAACAACGATAGACTTGTTTTGTAAAAATTGAATAGTTGACATTAAGTTCATTTATCATGGTATGAAAAAAATTTAGGCAACAAACAAAGAAGCCAAAATTATGGGACCATGATAAATGAATTAAAGGGTAGTATATCTCTATAATCTGAATATTATGTGATGAATAATACAAATTCCATAATATTTGGACTATTTAAAAAATCTTCCAGATTATATTAAATTAATAATTCAATATTCAACCCTTGCAAATTATTATTGCGTGTATTTTTTAATAAGTGAACATTGTTATTAATTGCAGTTCACCTAAACCTCTATTCACATGCTTAGTCCTATTCCAAATTTGATGGAAATTAGTTCTCTAAATGGAATAAGCAAATTGAGGGTTCATGACCTGGACATGGCAATTATGTGTGATAAAATAATTGTTATTACTGAAAATAGTAGCGATGATGAAATTGCCGTCTATAAAGCATGGTCTTGATCTAATAGGATAGCCCTTATATCTATGAGAATGTGCGTGGCTGCTAACATAAAGACCTCCCTACTTGAGATAACGAAAGAGAAAGAGTATTTGAACAACATAAATGAAGGCTTTTGCACTGCTGATAAATCCCTTATCGGGAAATTGATGGTTAACCCGGCCAATATGAGTTTCAATGGCACTTGAACCATTAATGAACACGTTATAAAAATGACCAATCTGGATACTAGATTTCAAGTTTTGGGCATGACAGTGGAAGAGTCTTTTCTCGTCCAATTCGTTCTAAACTCCTTACCTCCTGAGTATGGGCATTTCCAAATCAATTACAATACAATTAAAGATAAGTGGAACGTAAATAATTTGCAAAACATGTTAGTACAGGAGGAAGGCAGACTCAAGCAATTGGATGGTTATGTGTCTAAAGGATAGGTGGCAAATTTGATTACCAAAGGAGCTAATTTTAAGAACAAGACTGGAAAGGGCAATAAAAAAGGTTTTAGACCCTGTCGTCAAGTTGAAACCTTCGTCTACTGTGAAGAAGGAAAAGAAGGAAAAGTGTCACTTTTATAAGAAGAAGGGGCCATTTCCAAAAGGATTTTCATAAACGAAAGGCTTGGTTTGAGAAAAGGGTAAGCCTTTTATTTTTATTTGTTTCAAATCAAACCTTATTAATGTTTGTTATAACACTGGGTGGATTGATTCTGGTTCTATGTGTCATTTTTTTAATTTGATGAAAGGCTTCATTATGATTCGCAAAATAAGTCCAAATGATTATTTTCTCTTCATGGGAAATAAAGTAAAGGCTAAAGTAGAATCAATTGGAGTCTTTTGCTTAATTTTAAGTTCTAGTTTTATTTTAGATTTGCAAGAAAATTTTTATGTTCCCTCTGTTTCTTGGAATGTAATTTCAGTTTCCAAACTTGCTCTCGACGGTTTTGCAGTTAAATTTAAAAATAATGGTTTTTGATTGATTAAAAATTATGTTAATGTTGGTTCTGTATTTTTATTGGATAATTTATATCAATTAAATCTTGAAAAGAATTTTTTTGAGTCCTTTGTAACCCTCTATCCTAATGTTGGTATGAAACGTACACTAAATAATGAAGATTTTGCTTATTTACACGATTGAGGCACATATCAAGGCCAAGAATTAAAAGACTTATTAAAGATGGAATTCTCCATAACTTGGATTGGCCGATTATGATGTATGTGTGGACTATATTAAAAAAAATAGACCAAAAATACAAAGAAAGGATCCACAAGAAGCACCTAGATACTTGAAATAATACATACAGATATATGTGGACCTTTTGATATTCCATATATTGGTGGAGAAAAATATTTCATCACTTTTATTGATGATTTTTCACATTATTACATGTTGTACTTATTGCATGATAAATCTTAGTCTGTGAATGTTATTGAAATATACATAAATGAGGTTGAGAGATAACTCGGCAAAAAGGTGTAAATTATCAGCACTGATAGAGGTGGTGAATTTTACGGTAGATATGATGAGTCAAGGCAGCACCCTGGCCTTTTTTCTAAACTCCTAGAAAAATTAAGTATTTGCGCCCAATACATAATGTCGGGATCACTTATGCAGAATGGTGTAGCTGAAAGGCATAACCTTACCCTCATAGAGATTGTTAGAAGTGTGATAAGCATGACTCAATTGCCTATATTTTTATGGACATATGCACTAATGACCGTTGTGGACATCTTAAATCAGGTTCCTAGTAAGTTAGTTTCTAAAATCCCTTTTGAACTTTGGAAATGATCCTAACCCAATATAAGATATTTTGTGTATGGGGTTGCCTAGTGAAATCTAGAATTTATAACCCTCAAGAAAAGAAATTAGATCCTAAGGCATTATCTTGTCATTTCATTGGGTATGCAAAAAAGTCAAAGGGATCTAAATTCTACTATCCTAATCATACAACTAGAATAATAGAAACTGAAAATGGTAAATTCATTGAAGATGGTGAAGTCAATGGGAGTGAAAAAAAATTGAAAGTAATCATTCAAGAAGTCAAGGTACAAATTCCTATACCCCGAGTTCATAAGATACATGTTGTTCCTAACGTTTTCGTTGAATCGGTAATTGACCAAGTTAATAACAATAAACAACAAGTGAATGATCAACCAACTGAACAACCACATAATGAGTCTATAACCAATGAACCTGTTGAAACACCACAAGAAGTTCCATTAAAAAGATCTCAAAGGGAAAGGAGATTTGCAATTTCGGATGATTGTGTGGTGTACCCTCAAGAGGCCAAATTTATCATAGGGAATATTAATGATTCGATTTCTTATGAAAAAGATGTAAGTATTGATGATTATGATAAATGGATTAATGCCATGAATGGAAAAACAAAATCTGTGAATGATGATAAAGTTTGGGAGTTGGTAGAATTTCCAGAAGGACAAAAACGAGTCAGGTGCAAATGAATCTTTAAGACCAAACTTGATTCGAAAGTCAATATCGAAAGACATAAAGCTAGACTTCTTGCCAAAGTCTTTAATCAACGAGAAGGCATTAATTATAATGAGACCTTTTCTCAGTATCAAAGAACGACTCATTAAGAATCATATTAGCATTGGTGGCTTATTATGATTTAGAGTTGCACCAAATGGATGTGAAAATAGTTTTTTCTCAATGGGAGTTTAAAAGAAGAAGTCTATATGGCACAGTCACAAGGCTTTATGAAGGAAAAGAAAACGTGATATGTATGTTAAAGAAGTATATATATGGTCTAAATCATGTTTATCATCAATAGTACACTAAGTTCCACGACACCATTACATCTCTTGGGGTTAAGGAAAACTCTATTGATCGGTGTATATACCTGAAGATCAGTGGGAGTAATTTTGTTTTTTTAGTACTATATGTTAACGAGTTTCTTATCGCCAGCAGTGATCTTAGTTTATTACGTGAAGCCAAAAAATACCTTTCCAAAAACTTTAAAATGAAAGATTTGGGCGAGTTATCCTTCGTGGTCACGATATAAATATCTCGGGATAGATCGCGAGGAATGTTAGGATTATCTCAAGAAACTTACATTAGCAAAGTTTTAGAAAGATTTAGCATGCAAAGTTTCATTCTCGTTAATTTTCCAATTCATAAAGGGGATAAGTTTAGCTGAAATCAATGGCCATAAAGTGATTTAGAAAGGAAGCCCATGAAAGACGAGCCTTATGCTTCGTTCATAGGTAGCTTGTTGTATGCATAAGTTTGCACTAGGCCGAACATCAGTTTTAATATTGGGATTATGGACAGATATCAAAGCAATTCAGGGATTTACCATTAGAAAGTTGCAAATAAAGTGTTGAGGTACCTACAAGGGACCAAGGATTTCATGCTCATATATAGAAAGATTGATCACCTTAAGTTGGTTGGTTACTCAGACTCCAATTTCGGAGGATGCCTTGACTGTAGGAATAACATGTTTTTCTTCTTGATAGAGTATATAATTCATGAAAAAGTGTTAACCAGAGCATCATTTCATCGTTTAGTATAGAGGATGAATTCTTATCTTTCTGCGAAGCTACCAACCATAGATTACAGATGTAAAACTTTATTTCAGGACATAGAATTATGGGGTCGATATTAAAGACACTGAAGATATATTATGATAATGTTACAATAATCTTCTTTTCAAAGAACGATAGGTGTACTAAGTTTGCTAAGCATATTGAGATGAAGTACCTATCGGTGAAAGAAGAAGTTTAGAAACAAAAGTGTAAAAAATTGTAATTAGAGTTGGAAATTATTTTTTTTTAATTTCATTTATATTAAATTCTGAAATTTTGAATTCCCCATTTATATGGTCTTGATAAATATCAGATAATTAATTAAGCTTGTGATAAATGCAAAAATTAAGGGATTGGGTTTGTTCCTATCTTTAAGTCACTTGATGGTTACTGGAAGCCTTGAAAGAGGTCTAATTTGACTAGGATTTTCGACCCTCTTCCCATTCTATATAGAGTGACCTTGCACCATCTTGGGTCATCTCAAAACACACAATAATCTAAGGTGGAAGAGAAAATTCTAAATTCACTTTTTTATATTTTCTCAAAATTTTGGGCACATGCAAGCCACGATTATAGGCTATTTTTAAGATGTTCTAGAGAGCAATTTAAAGGATCCTTCAAGTCATCTTCCTCGCACTAGAAATGGACAAATATTGGTGCTTGATCATGGTTATATAACATAATTAAAATCTATGATTGCATGAAGATAAAACATCCTAGATTCATGACAAAACTGTTTTATAAGTTTGATATAACATATAGGTTTATGTATTTATTTTGATAAAAAACAGTCTTAGTTAACAATAGATTCATAATCAATTGGATATTTGGGTTTGAATGTTGGTATGTTTGGTTTGGGTTCGTATACTATTTTTCCCAAAAATTTCTTTGTCATTTTATAGACTTCTTTATTTTTCAGTTCATTGATATGATATTTTTTCATTGATTTAGGGTTCTTATAACATTTTAGCTCTTTGAAGTTTAAAAAACCATAAAAGTTTGGGTTAGGTAAGAATATGAATTAAGGAAGTTGATCTTCAAAGTGAAACAACTAAGGATAACAGTGAAAGAAATTACAGTTTCAAATTATAGCAGGACTAAAAGGTAGAAGATTGATTAGAGGGCAGTTTGGTCACAACAGGGATGGTGTACATTGTATAAATAAAATTTGGTCACAACAGGGATAGTGGACATTATCTTTCATTTATGGAGTTTGCATAACGTCATTAAAGGTCTATTTAAAAACTAGTCCTAAGTTTTTGAAAACCGAGGGGCTATGTTCAATATTGACATTATTCTAGGGAAAATGTAACAAAACTTTACATAATATTTCAGAACTAAAAAACATAAAAATGTTAACTAATACATAAGTTTATATATATAGGTAAACTAACTATAATTTTTTTTAAACTCATATCCATTGTGCTCGGAATATCTGCGAAAATTAGCTCTCGTTATGTTCTTATCTTGTTGGTCTTCACATCTCCTCCAGTAAAGTTGTATGTATCTTCTCCCAGTATTCACACAAATGAGGCGGTATATCAGTCATGTATTTGTCAAAATCATATTATTGTAATTAAGGATTTTATATTTTTTGAATTTTATTATTTTCTAGTTTAATTAATTTTTGAGTTGTGGATCAATAGCTCTCTCAACATGGACTATGGAAGTCACAAGTCTATGTAGACGACCACTTCGAGTACGACGTCATTGGAAGAGGTGTCGACAATCGCATTTATCTTTTTAAAAATAACGCCTATATTATAGTTAGGTTATACGCTTAGCAAAATTGGGGTTAGTGTTACCCTAAAGACACATTGACCATTGGACTACCGAGAACTTCTCGAGTGGAGAGGTCTGATTTCAAATGGAGTCGAGATGTTGAATGTTAATTTCACCCTTGCTTTATTACTCAACTTGCAATGCATTAGTAGGTCCGCGACCCACTTTGGGTGTCTTTGAGAGCATCTAAACTTTCGTTAAACTTCCTCCCATCTCAATCAAGCATCCATGTTTAACATATGTTTGTAATACTTTATAGCCATTTAAAAAAATATCAAAATAAATAAAGTTATTTAAATATAATAGGTATAAATATAATTTTTTTAATTTAAGTACAAAGGTGGTGTGAATTATGTGGGCACGATTTTTAATATAATTTTTCACGTGTTTATATTATTTATTAATTATGTATATATATGTTTGAACTAATGTTATGTTTATGTTTATATTTGTTTTTTATTTTGTCTCTTGACTATGTTGTATTTTTTAACACATGTGACTGTTAAAGATATAGATTATGTGATGACAACAGGTATCAGGGTGTTATGTACCCATTGGGCTTGTGTATTATGTATATCGAGTTGTATTTGTATACTTTATGATGGGTTTTATTACTCCCAAGACGAAGAAAAAAATAGAATTTGGAGTTATATATATTGTAATTAGGGTTTTAAAGGTTAATATTAGGCAAGTGAATCTCCCAATTTAATCATTTGATTTGTAATTGTAAATCAAACACAAACCATATTGTAATTAGGGTTTTAGAGATTAATATATATACTAATAAGTTAATTGCGTTAGTTCACACATGTGAAACAACCCATATATTATGATATTTAGGTTGATCACGTCTAAACTTTAGGATATACAAATTGCTAATACAAATTAAATATCATTCTCATCATGTAAAGAATCCATAGAATAATGTTATAACACGATAAAATTATGTGACATGATAATATCCTCAAATAGTAAAAACTAAATCAATATCTACTAAAACATATACTGTAACAGTGTCTTGATCGAGGCAAAAATCGAGTGTCCGTGTAAATAAGCTAATCGTTGTTATCGGCTTCCAACCGTAATACAAAAAAAACTAAACTTTAAGTACACTCGTATGAAGTATAGCGGCTAGTCTGGGTATCGAATCCACAGGGAATGGTATTTAGGATTAAATTGTCTTAATACTTAGGGAAGGAAAAAAAATGAAAAAGATGATGGATTTAAGATTATGTAAATCTACTAAAAATAAAAATAAAAACCTATCTAGATTATCTACGAAAGAGATAAGGCCGAAATACAATCCCCCAATCCCTAATGTATTCACCGGACACAAAATTAGTCTAGAATTAAATATTAAATTGAAACAAAGACTATATTTATTGTAAGCATTACATATATGAAGGAATAAAACCGGCATCATATATAATCAAAAGATAAATAAAATACGTCACAAGATGGTCAACATGTGTGTCGCACTCTTAAACAACCCACTTACCTAGGGAAAACGAGGTTAAAAGTCCTACAACGGTTGTATTATTAAATCGACACATTTCAATCACTTATTTATCCCAAGAACATATTTTTATAACCATGCGAACCATTTAGGGTTGGGTTCATGCATCCCAACCTTTAGAAACCTAGTCGGACATGACTTGATTAATAAAGAACATATTATTTATGTTGCATGTAATCAAAACCATCATGAAACTATAATAAAAATGCCGTAATTTAATATTACCAAGGTTGAAGAACACAAACATGCAAGAAAAAAAATCAAATCTTGAAGAAAAAAAAAAAAGCTCTTGAATTAAAGGTGAAAAACTTGTAAATTCCTCTCCTAGATGTAACAACCCTCGATTTTGGAGACTGAGAAATTAAATTTTGGGAAAATAAAATTTAATTGAATTGGAGAATTTCAAAATTTGGGAACTTAGGCCCGAAAATAGAGAATATTTCAAAGTATTCCGGATGATATTTTTGAGGGTACCATCTATCCCGGAAGGGTCGAGATAGTCAGAATGACTGTCATTGGGTCTTATTTCGGCTCCGGAATGTTTTTAAGTTATTTTGACTTGAATTGGAGTAAACGAGTCATTTAAAGTGTGTATTAACTTTTAAAACTGGGATTTTGTTTTAAAGGTTTATGTGGCTTACGGATTAAGCCATTCTCATTTGAGAGAAAGAGAGATAAGCCCTAGGGGGAGAAGGAGAAGGAAAGAAGAAGAAAAGAAGAGAGAGAGGAAGAAAGCTTGGGGATTTCCGGGCCAACCACGATTTCGAGGACGATCCAACCTCTACAAATTTGAGGCAAGTGTTTAATCTTGCTAAATAGCTATTGTGTATTTTCATTACATAATTTGTGGGGTAAAGAAATGGATTTTTGGGTGTTAATACCAAAACCTAGATTTTTGGGTTTAAATCTTGAAATCAATGTTTAAGTATGGATTTAATGGAATAGAAATGGTTGGGATCAACTTTAGGTTGATTTATTGGCTTAAAATCATGTTGTGATAAAGATTTGGGGATTGGAATGAAAATTTTAGGGTTTAAATTCGTGGGGTTTGCTGTAAATGGAAAAACGGCCAGCTTAACTGGTATGGCCGGTCGACCGCGGTCTGGGGACCGGTCGACCGCGCCTTAAAGGAAAAGCCTACTGCATTTCTTCGTAGGCAAAATTTGGACCCGCGATCGACCGGGGGTCTGGGACCGGTCGACCGGTCCCCTGTTTTTAGCCCAAAATTTGGATTTCTTCTTCCCCTTTTCTTTTGGAGTTTATTCTTAGGGGCTTCCTTGATGGGCTGTTTTATGGGTTTCCTAAGATGTCTTCTAGCCCATTTTGGTTGGGTTAGTTGATTTGAGGTTCTCTCTTATGAAGTAAGAGATATCTTTTAGTGACTTATAGGGGGGTTTCTCACTTAGTATACGATAGTGGGGACTTCTTAGAATAATTGGATAAGAAATATCCATGTATGTGATGAAATTTCTAGGTCTACATTTATGTCAAATCCTTATAAGGATAGGATATTGTTAAGTTACATATTGGAGCCATTTGAAAGAGAGTGGTCGCATACCCTTTAAAGAGTGATGGGTCTTATATCCTTAGAAAAGTTTAGTCTAAGGGCAATTGATAACTCAATAGGAGCGAGGGTTCCTGATTTCCTGATTTTGACTCGAGCCATAGGTGACATTGAGAACGCTTTGGGATCGTACTATCGACTAGAATAAGCAGTATCATAAATTCTAGTTAGGGTAGTTTTCACGTATTATGGGGATATGACCTGTGAGATTCCAATACTTGAAATGAGGTTGGAATAAATTGAGGCTTTAGACTATTAAGTCACGTGTGTGCCTATGGTTAAATAATACAAAGGTAATTATGTACTTTTGGTTATGGATGAAATGTGTAGTGATGGATTCCTACACATACTCTTGGGTGATAACCCTAATGTTGAATATGTATGTATAGATATATACATATGGTTTTGGGAGACTATTCATCATAGGAAGAATGATTGAATATGTTTCAAGTGAGGGATTGTATTCACATATCGAGGTATATTTATTGGAAATTGTGGTGATGGCTTGTATATTGAGGATTATGTATACTTATAGCCGGGTTTATATATCTCATACATATGAACGGGAATTAGTTTGTATATATATTGATATAGCGATGTGTGAATATATGTACATATATCTATGTATGAATGTGAATATATGGATATATTTTATGTTGTGGACATACATGGTATGAATATTTAAACCGTATATGATGGTTTATTATATTGGAGCATATGATGGGATCATATGGATGTATGTATATTGCGTATGTGAGCGATATATATACTTATATTATGGTTTATTATATTGGATCATATGATGGGATCATATGGATGTATGTATATTGCGTATATGAGCAATATATATACTTATGTGGTTAGGCATACCCCGCTCATGCTATCATTGGGAAGTTTCCGCGCAGAGGGTGAGCATCCTGGCATATAGAGCAGGGTGTGGATATTCCCCAGGTCATAGTCGTCCCTTGTGTTATTATATGATATAGATATATATTTTTGGGATGAGACGTGGTGGGTATGTTTCGTCTCATTATCGGTTGGAGCTATGACCGCTTCCCGGGACGTCGTGTCTGTGTGTTACCACGAGGTGGGTGTCGATGATCCCCACCAGGTGGTCCCCAGTTGTTACGTGAGTCGGACTCTGGGAAGATGATAGCATTGATGCAATTTTATCGGCGCTATATATAGCCGGGTATTGTATTTGCATGGCCATTGTACATCATATATGGTATGTACACTTGGTCATGGAAAAATGGATGATTGGTATATGTATATATATGGTGAGCATAAAATACCTATATATATGTATTTATATATCCTATAGAGGAAAGTATATAGAGTTTTGGTAAAGTACATCTTAGATGATTATGGTGTACTAGATTGATGGGGGTTGATGTATCGCACATAATTCGGTTACATCATCCCAAGGATATTATTGGAGATTCTTTTATTTTATTTTATTTGTTTTCTTTTTTTTCTTTTCTTTCTTTCTTTCTTTAGTAGTTTATAGTTTAGTAGAAATGGTAGTATTATATAGTATGTTAAGGATTATGGATCTCTAGGATCGACATTGCCCAGGAGTAGTGTAACGAGGGGGTTCCTTGTTTGGATTTCGCTTTGCGAGACGCCTCACGCACGAAACGCAGTGCTATGTCGAGAGTTGAGAGAAGTAATTCTATTTGTGGCATCTCGGATCTCTGGTCTTGACCTTGTCAGGAGTAGTGTAACGGGGCGGTTCCTTGTTTGGATTTCGCTTTGCGAGACTCCCCACTCATGAAACGTAGTACAAGTTTGAGATTAGAGAGAGGTTTTGCCAATATTCCATGTGCATGATATTAAGAATATAAATTCTTATATTTTAGCCTATATATATGTATATATACAGATATATGTATATATATATATAGGGGTAACGTATTAAGACTTATAATTCATTATTATTATGAATCGGAATCCATTAAGCCTTTTATGGCATAATTGTTGTTATCATAATCTAGTAGGATTAAAGGGGTGAATCCTTGGTTTATGATGGGATAGTAGCTCTCGTGGGTATAGGCTAGGCCTATGATAAGTTAGGTTGTCCTAATAACTATACGGGGTAATTTAACTAAAACTTGAGGACGCGAATAGGTGCGCGCCTTTAGATGAGAGGTGAGTTGGGGTTCCACGAGAGAGCGGTCTCACTTTAATTATGAAATAAGTGCACCGATAATTATTATGCACGGTTAACACACTTGCTAAATATATTTCACATTCGGGGCTCTGACCCGTTTACTTTTCTCTCCTCCTTGTATATATATATATATTACCACAGGTATCCTACCGCATGGATGCCGGATGACTTTTTATCCAGGGTCTTGGGAGCCGTGACAGGTGCGGACTATTGCGGGATGTTTCATATAGCCGCTTCCTACTTCTTTAAAATTCTAGGTAGGATTCCAGTCGTATATCGGGTTTGTACCCAAGGGATATTTATATACATGTTTATACTTATTCCATTTCATCTATTGTATTGGCTGTGACCCGACAACTTATTCGGGTCTACTTGTTTAGTACATCCTGTTGTAGTTATTTAGTTCATTTTATTTCTAGCATCTCATTTATCTTGTTCTTTCTTGCATCTTTCTTTTCTTTTTAGCGTTAGTTGGTTGGATGTTGCATATTTTATTTAAATTTTCACATCCCGCTTATATGATTTCGGGTAGTTAGTCCTATATTATATAGTACCGACAGTTGATGTTGAGACTGGACCATCTGAAACTCCTGATTTAATATAGTATAGGGCTGGCCACCCGTTATTATTTTAGGCGGGTTGTGACACTAGATGTTCCTCCTTGTTATGGAGATTTACAATGAATGAAATCTATGTTAAAAGACTCTTAATATTAATATATATAAGTTAGAAGTCGTTCAGAAGAGTCTTTAAACTCTAAAACTCTTTTGGCTAAATGATAAGGACAAAATAAAATTTTTGCTTCTGCTAACGGTTTTGGAGCGTTATTGAACGGTGAATCAGTCTAGGTTCTGGGGCGAACCGATCCTCCTTTCTGCCTTGGCTTGTTTCTTCTCTTTTTTTTAGATTTCTTTATCAACTTAAAACGACCATAACTTCTTCACCGTAGCTCGGAATGGGGTACCATTTTTCAGCATTCTTGTGATTTCAAGCTCTTCAACTTTATAGTTGGACCCACCTCCTGGCTAAGCCTAAAAAATTATGAAAATGCCCTTTTACTTCCCATTTCTTGGTTTCTTTCACTGTTTTGAGTTTTCTCTCGCACTAGGTTGCATGAAATACCTGTAAAACAAATAGGAGATACACAAAATACTTAGAAACAAAGGTTAGTAGAATGAATATGAGATAAATTTAGTCTATTTACACCGCACGGGATCATAAAAATACTGAAATTAAGTGGATAAATGTGAAGAATTTATGCCTAATCAAATCTCCCTAACTTAGAATGTGCGCGCCCCGAGCAATGTAAAACCATAAGAGTATGAGTTAAGGACCCTTCAAAAACTTTATCGGTATAGTATACCTTTTTTGCGTGGCAATCAATTGCATTTAGTGTATGCAACAAGCCGTTAAACCCCTAGACTACCCTAGTAGGACGAGTGGTGTGTCATGAAGGTTTGCAGTGAATATACCCACAAAATTCATTTTCGACTCAAAGAAAAATCAAAATATTTAAAAAATTTACAATTTAAATTCCCAAAAAATAGTCACCATAAATTCATATTCAATATTCTCAATTTGTTGTGTGTGTGTGCAAAGCCGAGAATTTAACCACTAATTACCACCGATTGATCATTACGTTACTTTTTAAAAATTTATTTTGATTCAAATTCTCACGGATGCTCTCACAAACGAATCATTCAAAATGTGACTATTTCTCTCGGTGCGCGTGATATAAAGAGTAAATATAACGAAAAACTAGTTCACGAGCACAAAGTTGAAAGATGGAATTTTAATGGTGAAAAGATCTCTTCATCAAAATACGGTTATTGAAAAACGAAAAACATCGTCTCTTATTCACACCAATTAATCTCTCTTATTATCTTTTCATGTCTAAGCTCTCCACGCGATAGTCAATTGCGCAATTCGGACTCGGTTAGGACTTTTTCGGGTAGTAAGGTGTATTGGGTAAAATTGAGATTGGTTGGAAAGGTCGAAATTGGAAAATCTCCTTTTGATGTCCGCTAGTACTTTTTTTAACTTGCTCATTTTCTCTTCTTTTTCTATTTTTCTATTTTTCACATTTTTCTTTTCTTGCTATTTTTTTTGAGCATTTTTGTTGTATTTTTTTTTCTTGCCCATTTTTATGCATTTTTCGGATGTAATTGATGAATGTTCAACTTCCACAATTTCGGGGTAAATGGTTTTTAGGGTTACAAATGAAAAGGGAATTTTTTTTAGGCTCAAATTGGATTGCAAAGGGATAATTTTTCACAACTTTTTATGAATAATATTTTTAGGTAAACAAACGATGGCCTAACTTCATTTATCCGAATTACTCATTATTTTACCATATGCGTCTAAAGATTAATTTAATTTAGAGATATTTATGCGCATTTTTTAAGGCAACATCACACACATTTCCCATAACCAATCAAAACAAAGGAATCGAGATCCTCAACGACTTATTTTAAATGATAAAATGAACTTTGAGTAACTATTAACTCGGATTGATTTAAATATTCTCAAAAAATGTTAGGCTCGAAATCTCACCGGGTTAATAATCTCGACACTTATTCGTAAAGTCGTCAATTTTCGCATAATTTTCATCTTTTTGGTCAAATTCAGCTTTGTGCATTTTTTTTTACAATCTCAGACTTTAAACAAATTTTTATGATATTTTTGAAAATTTTAAATTCTATTTTTTTTTATTTTGAAGAAAAATATTTTTGACTTTTTCAATTTTTTTTTCAATTTTTTGAAGGTTTCTAAAAAAATACACTTGGAACAACACATGTGATCAAGTCAATGAAACTAAACAATAAACAGGGAGAATATCCCACACCCCCTAACTTAAATGTTGCATTATCCTCAATGTGAATCAAGAATACAACATAAAGCGAGGAAAAGAAAGATATTACCCAAATGGAGCGATCCGCAAGAAGTAAGAGTCCATTGAATCTACAAAGCATGTTAGATCCAAGCATAACAAAAAAAAGAGTAAAAATAACTTTAACTAATCACACTAGACTATAATAAAATATAATAAATAAAGGAATAAATAAAATCTAACTATTTACAACCTACAATTTGAACTTCTAAGAAACCATATACTAGAAGTCGAAAAATTTAAGGGTCCACCCAAAATAAGATTTGACTTTGAGGGATTAATGGTGAACCCTCATTTTCATGTATGCCTCCCGAAAAATAGAAATTTCGTTTGAACACCGGAAGGCATGTACAAGGCAGAAGAAAATAACCATCATTAATCAAAAGATTTAGAAGAATGATGGGGGGTTTAGATAAAGAGAGGGATTTAGATAAAGTGGGGTACAAGACCAAATTAATTTCAAGAAAATTAAAATCACCTCCCCATGGTTTTTCAATTGGAATGGGAGGTAGAGTAAGTGTAAGTGAATAACCCATAAGATGAAGCGTCTCAAAATAACATTCTCGTTAAAGAATTGGGTCAAAGCCCTCAAGACTTTCATTGGATTCTTATGATAGATTTAATGCTTCGATAATAGTGGGAAACACGGAAACAAAAGACCTTTAACATCAATAGAATTTGAAATATTAATAAGCGGTTAAAATTCGAAAACGCTTGGATCGCTCTCAATGATTTCTTCTTCAAAAGAGGGTGGAGGTGAAAAACGAGATTCAACCTCAACCGAGATTTTAGAAGAGGAAGTCATTTCAATTTGTTGGACTTTTGTTTTATTTATCCAATCATTTTAAATATCGACTTCATCGTGCAATTCCCAAGCGCTTTGCTAAATTCTCTCATTTTTCAGAATTTTCATGTAATCACCCATTGTCCTAGGTCGTGGAGAATTTTTTTCACACTCAATTCTTTCCTTTTTAAAAATTTGGAAGGCTTCACGCATAGTCTTGGGAGTGTAACTTTGAGATTGGACCTTTTTTTTTATTTACCCAATCGTTATGAATATCGACTTCATCGTGCAATTCCCTTTCAAGAATCATTTTAGGAGTGTAACTTTGAGAACTATTATCATAACCATTAAAGCCATATCAAGAGTTAAAATGAGACATTTCAAAGTGTGCAATTCAAAAACGTGAAAATCATCAAAATTTCAAGTTTATCGAAACAATTTAGTACAAGTCAAAAAGAATTAAAATCCTAAAATACACACATTCTTCGATAACGGCGCCATTTTGATCGAGGCAAAAATCGGGCATTCGTGTAAATATGCTAATTATTGTTATCGATTTTCGACCGCAATAATGAAAAAACATAAACTATAAGTACACTCTCATTAATTATAGCGGATAATCTGGGTATCGAATCCATAGGGAATGATATTTAGGATTAAATTGTCTTAATAATTAAGGAAGCAAAAAAATGAAAAAGATAATGGATTTGAGATTATGAAATTCTACTAAAAGACAAATTAAAACCTATCTAGATTATCTACGAAAGAGATAATGTTGGAATACAATCCCCCAACCCCTAATGAATTCACCGGACACAAAACAAGTCTAGAATTAAATATTTAATTGAAACAAAAACTTTATTTATTTTAAGCATTACATATATGAAAGAATAAAACCCACATCATACATAATCAAAAGATAAATAAAATACGTGATAAGATGGTTAACATGCGTCGCACTCTTAAACACCCCGGTTACCTAGGGTAAATGAGTTTAAAAGTCCTACGACGGTTGTATTAACAAACCGACACATTTCAATCACTTATTCAGCCCAAGAACATATTTTTATAACCATACGAACCATTTAGGGTTGGGTTCATGCATCCCAACATTTAGAAACCTAGTAGGACATGACTTGATTAATAAAGAACATGTTATCTACGTAGAATATAATCAAAACCATCATGAAACTATAATAAAAGTGCCATAATTTAAGATTACCAAGGTTAAAGAACACAAACATGCAAGAAAAAAATCAAATCTTGAAGAAAAACCGAAAAAGCTCTTGAATTAAAAGTGCAAAACTTATAAATTCTTCTCCTAGATATCCCTCCTTATTATGGAGCTTTACAATGAATGAAATCTGAGTTAAAAGACTCTTAATATGAATATATATAGGTTAGAAGTCGTTTAGAAGAGTCCCTAAACTCTAAAACTCTTTTGGCAAAAAGATAACAACAAAATCAAAATCCAGCTTTTGGTCATTTGTCACGCTTTTTAAGCGTGACTAATATTTGTACAGTTCTAGTGCGTGACTAAGGGGTGAACTGGTCCGGGTTCTGGGCCGAACCTCTCCTGCTTTCTGCCTTGGCTTGTTTCTTCTCTTTTCTTTGGATTTCTTTCTCAACTTCAAACGACCATAACTTCTTCACTGTAGCTCGGAATGAGTTGACGTTTTTCTAGTATTCTTGTGATTTCAAGCTCTTTAACTTTATAGTTGGACCCACCTCCCGACTAAGGCTAAAAAATTATGAAAATTCCCTTTAACTTTCCATTTCTTAGTTTCTTTCACTGTTTTGAGTTTTCTCTCACACTATCTGGCATGAAATACCTGTAAAACACATAGGAGATACACAAAACACGACATACTTGTCAAAAATGGTTAGTAGCATGAATATGAGATAAATTTAGACTCTTTACACCGCATGGGATCATAAAAATACTGAAATTAAGGGGATAAATGTGAAGAATTTATGCCTAATCATGTCCCAATAAGAATAAAGTCTCAGCATCTAAAAAGAGTTTCACACGGTAACACCACCAATATAAAAGTGTACATCCCTCCATAATAATAATCTAATACAAACCAAACTAAAATTATGTACATACACAACTCACACGATTGGAAAGTAAACTAAAAAAACTATAATTAACACCTGCATTAGACATCAGATACCCTAGTAGGTGATAATCCTCTCTCTCTCTCTCTCTCTCTCTCTATATATATATATATATATATATATATATATATATATATAGAGAGAGAGAGAGAGAGAGAATAAATCTATTATAGCTAGAATGAAAACTACTCTCCCGGCCTAGCTTGAGCACCTATAATGCTCCACGAAATAATTGGGTTAGATCACAGAAAGATAACTAAGCTACACAATTTAAACCAGTCTTAAAAATAAATGATATCTCCATAATTATCTAATCTATAGAGATTATGTATGGGCATTGTGGTGCCTAGTTATTATTTATATTTAGTATTTACTCTTGGGTTGAGGTTGAGTTATAGTTAAGATAGTATTGTTAGTTGATACTCTTGTTGCGAGTTTTATATTAGTGAATGGATGTACCTTATCGATTTCTCTTATTAAGTTACATATGTCGTTACTTTACTCTTGCATGCGTAGAATGATACAATATTGTTTGATAACCTTTATTAGCTATGTATGAGCTAGCCACATTATGTATGGAAAATACTTGATGTCACATAATCCAACAACAAATTATAACCCCACCAATTCAAAACCAATCTGACCACTAATTAATCCCATCAATTCATAAGGAACGTCTAAGGGCTTATAATCCTAATTTCCAGTTAAGGTACCTGTTTCATTACTGGGGGCATATATTGGTTTCTAATCATAATCATATTATACTTAAGATTTATAAAATATCAATTTTTACCTTAAGTTTCCTAGCCGTAGGGATTTCCATCAATTGCTCGTTAATATAGAAATTCATGATTAATTAACTACCATTACACATTTCCCTACAAGAATTAGTTATTTATACGCGAATATAGAAAATGTGAATCTAAAGGTAAAAGGCTAGCATGGGTATTATATCAATTTCTAATTTACCTATTTCTAACATGGGGATTAGAATTAATAATCACAAATCTAATCATATATCATAACTATTCCTTAATTACTTAACCCTAAGATGAGAAATGTTAACAATTAACAATAATCCAATCATTAACTATATAAATTACAGACTAATCTATGATAGCCATATGAATCCTAAATAAATTTTAACAAATGAAAGATACAGATGAGAAAATACGAAATCCATAGTTATCACTTCTTGTTTTTAAGCCCAATTTATTAATTTAGGCGAATATAACATTTCTATACGTGAAAGGAGATGAGTAGAACATTATCTTTCCTTAAATGAATCTTGAATTAACCAAATCTAATATTCGTTTGCTTGAGTCCCAAATTGGCCTTTAATACTTGAATTCCCCCTTGAATCATTGTGTTCTTGGATCTAGGTTATTAATTGTGTGTTTGTTGATTGGGGGAAGAGGTCTAGAGAGTAGTAGGGTTTCTTTTCTTAGAGAAAAAGGGGTTTGGTTGAAATGTGATGACAAATGAACAAACTTTGTGCATAATAAGATATAAAAGGGAAATCCAACAGAACCCTCTATGAGAAGACCACAATAACTCATTCGTGGTTGTGGGGCATTTTACCCATAGTTGTGTAAGCCAACCCGCGGATGCGGCCCAAATACCCGCGTTCGTGGCCCAATTTAAAAAAAAATTTAGGTTTTACCCACGTGATTAAATCTTTAAATTACCATAGTCTTTCTCTACAAGAAACGCACTAAAGACCATTCCACCCTTAGGGTTTCACCCTATTCTAGCCAAACAAGTCAAGGCCACAAAGCCCAATCAATTCATTATTTATCCCAAGCCCAAAGTTAATATAACAAGTTATGAAATCAAATTACACAACTTCAAATTAATGCAAACAATTATAAATTAAATATTAATATTTCATCTTTTAAATTTCCAAATACCATTTATTTAATTTGAAAAATATAGGGCATTACATTCCCCCCCCCCCCCCCCCCCCCAACAAAAAAATGATTCCATTCTTGAAATTCACATAAACATACCTGCCTCAAACAAATATCGCTATTGCATCCTCACCATATCCTCACACTTCCACATGGACTCGAACTCTATATGATGACTTCATTTGTAATACCCCGCACTTGAAATATATATTTTCGATGATAAATTGGGTGATTTATTCGAATTAGTATTTGGAGAAATAGATGTACAAGTGAATAGGTTACTATTGCACATAAATGATGCATTTCATGGGACGTTTTGGCATATTTTTCATGCATGGGCGCGTATAGGGATGTGCGACGCCAATTTTAGATCAACATAATTAAATTGGTAATACATCGATATCAGGTTACATATGTAAGAATGTAAATTGGGAATCTAGCTGGTGCGTGACGCGTCAAATTGTAACTTTGCGCGATTTTTAAAGAATTCACCGTAAGGGGAAAAAATTGATCCAACCTAATATTTGGGGTTCCAAAATAGGATTCTTGAGGGTAATGGGGTAAAATTAGGAAAAATAAGGGAGATTTTTAGAAATTATTCGATGGAGCAATAAAAATGAACCCTTGGGACTCGATCGACCGAGCCATCGATCGATTGATGGATTTTTCTCAATTGATCGAACGAGTAGGTCTGCGGAAAATCGTCCTTTATCTTATGTGTTGTCTCAATTATGGCCCTTTATCATTTGAGATGTCGATTTGTGGGCAACTTAGGACCTGATATGCAAACATTGGAGATAAGAATCTTCCCATTTATGCCTAAGAGGACAATAGTTAGGTTATGAGAGACAGAGAAACCGTAATGGGGCCATTTACGCCACAACCATCAGATTTTCTAAGTCTTTCTCTCTCTAGCTTAGTCTTCCCATAGGGGAAAACCTTCTGCCCTAGGCCAACCCACCCTCATACACTACCTAAAAACACCATTAAAAGACATAAGAAAGATTCCATATCCATGAAGAAACCCTAAGGCAGCTTGGGAGGATGAAGAAGTTGATGTTCTTGGTGAGTTAATGGGTTTTTAAAGAGGGTTTTCTTGGAGCACCATTGGAGAAATCTAGAGGAAGTTTGGTAACACCTTGAGGCCACCTTTGGTGGTAGAGGTTGCTCCTCCTACACTATCATTTCCACTACCATTTTGGAGACTTTAGATATGGAAATACTAACCTTGGTTTAGGTTTAAAGTTGTATATATTTTCAGCTAGTTTATTTACATATATTAGACTTAATATATGTTAGTTTGCATCCATTGGTTAACTAGTCACATTCCATGATTTTATGCGTAAATGGATTTCAAAGAGATAATTTAAAATGTATTTTGAAAATCAATAAATTTCAGAGTGTGTATCTTCAACATTTTATGAAATAAAATGTGTTAGAATGATAATTTAAAGATAAATAATGTGATTTTATAAAAAGAAATACACTGGCCTTGTTTAATCCATTTTAGGAGATTAAAATGTTATTTTTTACTTGAATAATGAAGATAAATATAAAAAGGAAAATTTCACTTTAATGGTGGGTAAAACTCATGTAGAAAATAAAATGGGTTTAGTGTGTAAATATGTGAAAAGTAAGGATTTTTCATAAGTTATGGGTTAAAAGTTAATAATGGAAGTTAAAGGTTTCAAATGTGTAAATAATAGAGAAGCGGGTGTTAAGATGCAAAATTCCATAAATAAAGTGTGTATTTCAGATGTCTAGAAAATGGGACTTTAATATGTAAAAAGGTGTTATTTTATATATTAAAGGTGTTAAGAGTAGTAAGTAAGAATGTTGGGTTATTTATGATAATGAACAAGTGTTGAAAATGGCTAAAATTGTTCAAGTGTTAAGTTGGAAACTTAATGACCATTTTTGAAAAATAACACTTGTTAAAGGACTAAATTGCATGTGTTTGGCAATAAAATGGTAAATTGGTAAATTTATTTAAAGTGGAATATTTTTATGAATTAAAAATTTTGATGAATGTTTTTACACTAGTATGGGTGAAACTGAATTAAGTCCTAAAGCGTGAATGATTTTTGGTATAAAAATCAACGTGTGTGTAAATAAAGGACTTAAAGGAGACAAAAATAATTTTTCAAGTGTTAATGGAAAACAGATGGTTAAGTCTGGGCTTTTGGCTTTAGCCCATAAATGTGGATTAATGTGAACATTGGAATAATGTTGAACACATTGAAAAGATAAAAGAAAACTCAGATGATGACGGAAAATAATTAAGCAGGGCATGTTGTCCTTAGTGGTGAAAGACCCCAGAACCCACTGCGCAATTAGCAAATGGTGACTGGAGCCAACGGTGTGGATCCCGTGAAGTCCAGGGATATTGGAGGATTTCGAGAAAAGATAATTGTATTAATTGGAACATGATAATAAATGGTTTGTGTGATGGAAATAACCTAACTTATATAAAATGATAGATGTTCTGTTTGGTGTATTATATGGGCAAATAAATTAAGAATAATGACTAATGTCCATAACAAAAGCGAAATAGCAAAGATGACTAAATGGGTAAGTAAGCAACCTAATGAGGTTTAAACCCATAATAACACAAGTGTGCGTGTTGTATAAGGCTTTCAAAGTTAATGAATATTTTCTAACATGAAGTGCGCGTGTGTTAAAAGAAAGTCCTAAGTAACGATTAACAATTTCGGTGTGAGTTAATGAACGTTGAGTAATAATCATCTTGAAAGTAAATGAAAGATTTTCATGATAATTATTATTATTTTTAACTATGTGAGTAAATGGGAAAGATTGCTAGTTTCAAGCATAAATATACAAAATGATTATTTTGTAGAGACAAGGAGAATAAACAGTATCAGGTAACATTTTTGGAATAAAAAGGTTTAATACATTGGGACATGCATTTTCAAAGGTCTATATGGAGATATATACATATTTTCACAGGCATGTGGTTATGATGTGGGAGTTACAGGTAAGTACTTAATTTGCATTTACGTTAGTAGCTCTATTTACTTAGCCTTAGGGGTACTCCCCTTGGGTCACATCACATAGTTTTATGATGAACTGAAATCACATGCTAATAAGTGTAATGTTAAATAATAATAATAATAAAACTAGATTAGAAACGTTATTCAGGTTGTTTCATTGCACTTTACAATTAATGCGCGAGTTAGATTGGGTTAATCCTTTATTAACCCTTAAATCTGGGCCAGGCGTTATATCATTAAATACTAACTAATGGAATATTTTTAGACCTTAACATTTGAAATCTACGATCTAAGATACACACATACTCATGATTATACAAAGCATCAAGATCTAACTAAATATCTCCCAAGTCTATGTGCGGATAAGCAACCTCATTCTATAGAAATCTATGAAGCGTGGATACATGGAGCACATTATACAGCCATTCTAAATTATTTATAAGTGTTAATTGGTAACCAAGAGTCTCCCCTCGATCAGTAATCATAAAATACCCAATAAACCTAGGGGCTAACTTTCCCTTCCTCCCTAAGTGCATCACCCCCTTCATTGGTGACACCTTGAGAAACACCTGATCTCTAAAATAAAACTTTACATGCTTCCTCCCCAAGTACTCATAACACTTTTTTTTACTAGTGACTGTCTTGACCCGATCCTAAATGATTTTAATCTTCTTTCTCATATTCTGCACAAATTTTGGTCATAAGAAGCTACTCACACTTGGATCCAATTAATACACGGGTGATCTTCAAGGTTGACCATATAAAGCATGATAAGGTGAAATAGCTATCAACTGTTGATGGTTGTTATTGTGAGCGAACTCCACTAAAGATAAGTGTAACTCTCAACTACCCTTAAAATTTAAGACACATCCACGAACCATATCCTCTCCATTTACCCGCTCGATAATCTAACTTAGGATGATATGATGTACTAAGCTACAAATTTATCCCCATCACCTCTTGAAAGCTATCCAAAATCGAACACAAAAGTTGGATCCCTATTGAAAATAATCAAGAAAGGCGCTCTATGCAATTAAATAATCTCTACCACGTAGAAATAACCATACTCCTCCAAAAAATTATTACAAACTAGCAAGAAATGATCCGCCTTCATCAAATGACCTACTATCACCCAAGTAAAATTGTGCCATTAGGACATCAAATGAAATCCTATGATAAAGTCCAAGGAAATTCTATCCCACTTCCACTCAGGGATGGATAAGGGTTGTAGTGTACCAAAAGCCTTTGATGGTCCACCTTCACCATTTGACAGTACTACACTAGGACACAAATATAACAATGTGTTTGTTCATACTTTCCCACCAATACTACATCCTCATGTCTTGATACATCTTATACACTCTAGGATGCACAATAAACTAAGAACTATGGGGCTCCTACATAATCGCCCTCCACAACTTCTCATTAGAATTTACTATAAACCTCCCCTTATATCGAAAACCACCATCTGATCTTAGTGTTTAAAGAGGTAACCGATAGAAAAAAGCTCTGCAATCTTCTCCTTGGATTCCATGACATTTGCCTATGCTTTGACTACCCTCATAATGACGTCGAGAGTCACTATGAGCACCCCCATAAAGTCTCTAGATAACTCAGTAATCATTTGAGATAAAACCCAACCCGGCACCTATAAGGTAGACAAGCTACCACTCGATCGTCGACTCAAAGCATTTGCCACATCATTGGCCTTCCTCGAGTGATACTAAATAATAAATTAGTCATCTTTAATGAATTCAAACCACTTATACATAAACATATATTATAGGCTCTTGTGGTTTTAAATAGAATAAACTTCCGACCCCACAAATAATGCCTCCACACATATAGCACAAACACTATTATCACCATCTCTAAGTTATGAGTCGAATAATTGACTTCGTGAGGCTTCATCTTTCGAGATGCATAAGAGATCAATTTATCCTCCTATATTAAAATCAAATGTATTCCCTATAAAGAATCATCGATGTAAACTAAATGGTCAACCACACTCCTAGGTAAAGCCAAAATTGACGCCGAAGTCAACTTCTCCTTGAAAGTGCCAAAGGCCTACTGATACCTCGCATTCCACATAAAGTGAATCTTTTTCCTCATTAGATCCTTTGATGGACATGATTTTTTCGATAATTCTTGAATAAACTCTTATAATCACCTTTCAGTCCCAAGAATCTATAAACTTTCGAAGGTGTTATGGGTTGTCCCCAATATAACATGGCTGACACTTTACTTGAATATATTGACAAACCTTTCTTAAAAAAAATGCCCCCAAAACCCCACCTCTCGCTTCCAAAATTCACACTTCATGAATTTAGCATACAACTTATGCGCTCTCAATGTTTCAAGGGATATCCTCAAATGCTCGATGTGGTCCTCCTCTATTTGTGAATAAATAAATATGGAATTGATAAAAAAAAATGATTAATTGATCCAAATAAGATTAGAATATCTGATTCATCAAGTTCATGAACATAGTTGTGGCATTGGTTAACCCAAACCACATGACCCTCGACTTATTCGAACCATATATGGTCAAGAATGCAGTCTTAAGCACATCCTCCTTTCGTACCCTCAACTCGTTATAACCTGATCATAAGTGAATATTGAAGAAGAAAGAATCACCCATCAATTGATCAAACAAATCAACAATCCTTGATAAAGGATACTTATTCTGCACCATCACCTTATTCAAATCCTTATAGTCAATGAACAAACGTAAAATTCCCTATCTCTTCTTAACAAAAAAAATAGAGTTCCCCATGGTGACGTGCTTCATCGAATAAGTCCTAGATCTAACAATTGCTTAATCTTTTCCCTTAACTACCTCATATCCAATGTGACCAACTAGTATGGTACCCTAGAAATAGTCTTAGTGACAGGTGATAAGTCAATGATAAAATCAATCTCTTAAGCAGGCAATAACCCCAGTGCCCCCTCAAACACATCAGTAAACTCCTGAATTGTGGGTATTAAACCTAATGAAATGGTCACCTTTTCTTAGGTCTACTCATTTATGGAATACAAATAGGTCTTAGTATCAGCCTTCAACCTTAGGCATATCCATTACGTGTATCTCTCGACCCGATATAAAAAATATAACGACGCATTCACTATAATCAATGTGAGACTCTAACGTAACTACGTAATCCATCCCCACAATTATATCATATGAATGGGTATCTGATACCAATAAGTTGGCTACATATCATAACCGACCAATATATATCCCAATCCCCTCACATAACTCAAAGATACGAGTAGAAACACCCAAAGGACTAGCAATCTGTAAGAATCTATTATAATGTCTCGATGAAAGGAATGTATGGCATCGGTGTTAAATAAAACTCTAGATAAGGTAATATAATCATAAAACATATCTTCCACTACCTGGGCTGGTCCTTGACCCTCGAGTTTCACCATTTGGTATACCCGATCGTACTGAAGCTAACGTTGAGGTAATGTGGCAGATTATGTAAGAAGAACTGCTAGTGCCTCCTATCTCAGGTTGTTGAGCTGGTAACTTTTTGGGTTGATAATGTTGTTATTGTTATTATTGGGTAATGAAACCTTATTGGACCCGATGACCCTAGCCCTACCTATTTTCCTAAATTTATCCTTAAGTATCCCCACTTAGGAAAACTTAGGATATATGCCCCATGTCGCCACACCTAAAACATACACTTATGAAAGGAGTCAACTAACCCCCCATTATCTTATCTGATGCACTTACCCCTGTCATGTCAAAAGGGTTCCCTATATCTATTGGTAGGGTCACTACTGAAATCTCCTCCACTATCCCTACCCCTAAAAACCCTTATGGTATCCATGAGAATTACCATATGTCTTGGTCCCATTCGACTGTCCTACCTTATCCATCCTCCTCTTATGTTCTCGTCTATCTTAGCAATGCATCAATGCCATATCTACCACATATTCATACACAGTGTAAGAGAAATTCCCCGTGATAACCTACTTAATGTGCCATGCCAATATCTAAGTAAAAAAATCCATCTTCCTCTTCTTTGTCCTCACCTCCTACAGTGCAAAAGAGGACAATGTTATGAACTCTCGCTCATACTCAACCACCGTACACGAACCCTATTCAAGAAGTAGGAACTCCATTTTTTGAAACCTAAGAGAATACATAAGTTATTTCTTATCAAACATCATAACAGACTGCTCATAATTAAAACTCTTTATGTCCACCACTGTGGTCATGCTCTCGTACCACTAAAGTGACTTTATTTATTATTTATTAATTGAGAAATAAATTAATAAATGGGATTAATTATTACTTGTGTGATATGGTAATAGTAAAATGCTTAATTTGGATGGTAATTAAATTTTACATGTTATGTGATATTTATGTTGCATATTATAAATAATTAATTAACGATATTAATTATATGAGAATTGTCTATGTATGGTTACGTGTAAAATAATTAAGTGTGTACTTTATTTAGGCTATGAGGTATTACTATGTGTTGTGACTAATACCATTGGGATCAGACTCTAAAGTGACACAAAGGCCCAAATATGTGGTTTTTTAGTGCTTTAGATTGGGCTTATGGGCTAGGTATATCTTTGGGTTAAGTTTTGGAGTAGTTTAGGTAGTGTTTTTGGCTCATTAAGAGGTCCAAAAAATTTTTTGGTGACCTTGGGATTTAGATTCATTTTTGGGGTGTTCACCCCCATTAGTTGAACACTTTACACACAAAATATAAACCCCCGCCGCCTAAGAGATTTAGAAAAACTTGAGAAGAAATTTGAAAAGGAAGAACAAGGTGTCTAGAGAAGTAATCACTCGTTCATACCATTCAGGCAAGAAATATCTTCCTTGATCATCGTATAATCACAAATTGGTTTATGATTTCATCATGTAATTTGATTTGGGATCAGAAGCATGTTTAGGAACTTAATCTTCTATTTTAATCATGTTGTTGTTTGGTTTAATTGGGATAATATATTGGACTATTTATGGGATGATTTCAAACGGGGATTTTTTTAAACCATTAATTGATTCGTTTTGGGGATATGATTCTGATGTTTGAACACGTGTATAAGACTAAATTACTTGAGTTAATGATAGCCTCTGTTAATTTGATGTTTGGAGTTGAAATAGCATGTTTGATTGAATTAATTGCATATAGAATATTAAGTTAGGTTTAAATTGGGATTTCACATATTTGAACCATAATTCATGTTAGAATGAGGAGGATCATAAATCTATCATTACTAAGACTAGAAGTTGAGGTTTGGTCTTGGTTTGAAGCTTGAGGATGACATCCACGGAGTTTGGGTCGTTATCTTTATATTTTTTAAGGGTAACTGCAGCATAGACCCGAACCAAATTGAATCGACTGGGGGAGAATCGATTCGTCACTGTAACCGTCTAAGAGTTAGGTCGTTGGGAGGAATTTGGTATTTTGTTAATATTAAAAATTGTATTATTTATATATACTTAAGAGACAAGTTATATGTGTGTAATTATAATTTTATTAGATTATAAACAATAAGAGTTCATGATTTGAGTTTAATTATTATTTGAGATTTAATAAGCCTTTAATTAACTTGTGTTATCCAGCGATTGGGGTTTTAGATGATTTGGTATGCTCGATATTTACTCATTATATATATATATATATATATATATATATATATATATATATATATATATATATATATATATATATATATATATATATGCTTGGTTTATTTTCACATACTGTTTTGACTGATGACGCAAGACTTTGTGGAGATCGATATGTTTTTATCACTTTTAGTCGGTCGCCACTTAGTGATGTGAGATGCGAGTGACCCAATCCATTGGGTGAGTTTTTTTGGTATATCATATGGTGTGATTGTGTGGTGATATGTTTTGATCAAATGTTTAGTCAGTTTACGCCTCCCGAGGTGATATGCGGATTACCCAATCCATCAGATGAGTTTTAGTATGGGACTACCTAGTGGTCTGATTACATGGTGATCATGTATTCTTACGTGTGTGTATTCTTTTAAATTTGTTAGGTGGGTAAATCTTATGGGTTACCGATTGAAGCACGAGAAGTTCCCCCAATGTAGATGCCTTTGTGTTGTTATGAGACTTATATAAATGAATTATATAAGCTCGGGGACGGGAACTTTTTTAGAAAATCCATATGTCACATTTATGTGTTTTGATATAAGATTGCGTATATCTTATTGTTCGAGTTACATGAGTGGGGGTTGGTATGGGATTATATTGTGTACATATGATATAGTGGAGTGATAAACACGTTTAATTAAAAAGATACTAAGATAAGGTAATGTGTTACTTTATGAGATCGTGTGTATCTTAATGAGTAGAAAATTGATATCGGGTTGTATTATGTAGATGTGTAGTTAGTTGCATCTCATGTTAGTAATTATTTACGTGATGTTCTCATATTAGTCTAATGTTAGAGACTATTAGTGTAAGGCCTTAAAACGTGATTAGGAATGTTAATCACAAAATTAAGTATAATTTGTGATTTATAAGTTTGGTGAGGGGTGTTAAACATATATATTATCATATTTGTGGGATCCATACTCATGTGATATATGTGTTGTTTGCATTAATTGTTAATCGAGCTAATGATCGGGGATAACTTGTTTAGATCATATGATTATTTATGCAATTAATGGATCATGAGAATATATTTTTCATTAATCATTATGATTAGGAAATATAACCAAGGTGTTGGTTCGAAATTGGCGATGCTTGGTCACCAAATGTGAAAGTTATGAATTTTGAGTAAATTATTACTCTTATGTTCGAGCTGAAACTAGACGTGCTAATTTTATGATTTTGGAAAAACACTAATTATTAAAGATGTGTATATATAAGTTATCTAAATGTATACGCAAAGTGAGAGTAAATCGGGCCTCACAATAGGGAGTTGCGATGATGTTACCAAGGCAGGACAAATTCGTCATTAGTGGAATTGCCTTATTGGATCTCTTGTCCAACCAATCACATGCCACCACCTTAAAATTGCCACATGGGCTTATGGACACGTTTTTTTTTAAGTATATATCAGAACTTTATCATCTTTATCATTTCATATTATAAGCTTGGGAGGAATTATGCCTATGGAGAGAGAAAAAGAAAGTTAAGGAAGAATTGCTTTGAAAATTTTCCATAAATCAAGGAATTCTCGTAAGGTAATTATTTCTTTGTTAAAGTTGGTCCCATGCATTAGTTCTACCCTTGGCATATTTTTGTTTCTGATTTGGATGAATATTTAAATGATACCCATTTTTCCAAATTGAGTTAAACTAAGGATGGCTTAAGATCATACATGAGGACTTGTGCTACGATCGTAAATGTTAACTTTTAAGCCCCATTTTTGAATTTCCTTCTTGTGAAGCTTTTTGAAGTATTAAATTCATATATATGATGTGTGTATATACTAAAACATTTTTAGTATATGTTTCCACGATTTATACTCGAGGTAGAGGTGATATATGCTTTAAAAGGTTAAGTTATGCTTTACTGTTCTGTTCCGACCTAGTTGTGTTAAAAGTGCAATAAAACATGGAATACTTATTGAAATAAAATGATTATAATTGGAGATTAAAATAGACTCATATATGTATAATATATTCGAAACTTATGTAAAAATACCAAGAAATGAATCTTGGGTGATAGTTTGAAATTTGGGTATGAAATATGCCCCAAAAGGGTAAGTGCGAACACCAGGTGTTCGACGTTTTGCTTGACTTAGTAAATGAACTCTAAAAATTATGCAAATTTAATTTTATGTTATTCAATATGTTTAATATATGTTTCCATGATTTATAGCATAGGTGGAGGTTATATATTCTTGAAAAATGTTAAGTTATGCTTTGATGGTCTACTCAGACCTAGATGTGTTAAAAGTGGCATAAATCATTGAATACTTGTTGAAATCAAGAAATTCCAATTGAAAATGTTAGAGAACATATATTAGTATGATATAATTGAAGGGGAAAATAAAATACCTTCTGGTCTATCTTGGGGGTTGTGTTTAAGTTGAAGTTTTGTTGTTATTTTTCTTCAGAAATGATTTTGAAAAGGTTATAATAAAACGGGCATAACTTTGTCTAGAGAATTCGTAATTTAATTCCGTAAATTGTGTTAGAACCCTAATTAATAAGGCGTTATAGAAATTTAAAGTATCATATTCAATTAATTTTTAATTATGTCATATTGACCAACATATGTGATATGTTACTGAGTTTAACGTGATTTAGTGTATTCAAATACTAATGATGTTGAATTATTAGGTGGGGAAGAGGCTATCACTACCATACCAAGGAAATAGTTTTGGTATTAATATTTGTACCAAATTCAAGGTGAGCGACCTGTCCTATGAAATATAGATGCTTATATGTTCATATGGAAATGTATAGTGAAATTCATGTATTAAGATGTTTATGGGAGTAATGTTGTATTTATGAAACATTTTCCTATGATTAAGAATGTTATGTGATGTTATATAATGTTATGGACTGTGGTGGGTACTTTATCTAATGTGAAGGACTGTGGTGGGTCCTACGGGATGTGGCGGTCCCGCTAATCCAACTTAAAGATTTGTTGTACTCGGGCCTAATTATGGGATGTGGTGGTCCCCATTAACTGTGGTGGGTTAATTGGACTGTGGCGGGTCTAGGCTTAATACCCCGTATTTTTGTGATATTTATTTATGGGATTAATTGAATTAGCGGGACTGAGTGTATTGTGATTTGGTGTATTCAAATACTAATGATGTTGAATTATAAGGTGGGGAAGAGGCTAACACTACCATACCAAGGAAATAGTTTTGGTATTAATCTTAGTACCAAATTCAAGGTGAACGACCTGTCCTATGAAATATAGATGCTTATATGTTCATATGGAAATGTATAGTTAAATTCATGTATTAAGATGCTTATGAGAGTAATGTTGTATTTATGAAACATATTCATATGATTAAGAATGTTATATGATGTTATATAATGTTATGGACTGTGGTGGGTCCTTTATCTAATGTTAAGGACTGTGGTGGGTCCTACGGGATGTGGCGGTCCCGCTAATCCAACTTAAAGGTTTGTTGTACTCGGGCCTAATTATGGGGTGTGGTGGTCCCAATTAACTGTGGTGGGTTAATTGGACTGTGGTGGGTCCAGGCTTGCGGGAGTTACACAATTCATATTGGGTTATGACATTAGAAAATAAATTTTTTTATTCAAATTGGTTATATATATGTTTTGTTTTGTGGAATATGGTCATTCACTAAGCTTGTGTTGCTTACACTCCTATCATGTTATGTTTCAGGTATGCCTATCGTTTGGAGTTCACTGCCAAGTTAGGATGTTAAATGGGAGAGTGGAGGATAAATAATGTGGGTTTATATCAACAAGATTTTTGGGTAAATGTCAAACAAAGGAATTTATGTAAGTAAATTTGTTTAGTACTTTTAAGTTGTGTGTAAATGTAGTCATGTTTTCATCCAAACATGACTTTGAAAAAAAAATCTTATGTTATTTTTCAATGGATTTCATGTACCATATTGTCTAATGGGGATTTATCTCTAAATAAAAGGTTTATTTTAAGTTAATTAAGTCGGGGCGCGACAACTTGGTATCAGAGCATGGTTATTAGATTCTGGACAGGGTGTGAGGGTATAGATTGGCAGTGGACGTAGAAAGTGTTTTGAGTCATAAGTATTCAGTTTCAAGGGATACATTTAAGTATGTTGGATTCCTGAGGAGTGGACACAAAGGGTTTGTTATTAAGTTTTAAATTGGCATTGTTAATTAACATCTCTCAGTTATACTCATATATTGTTGTACGTGATATGAAATGCAAGGATCTTGCAGGAAAGGAAATAAGATGTTAAGGTTTATTCGAGGACAACAGCGAGTACAGGTGTTTTAATATAAAGCATTGCATTGTTTTATATGTTGTGTGCACAAATGTGTCATTGAAGGAAATTTTTTAGAGATTAAATGTGGTATACAAATTGTGAAGTATTGGAAGTGATCTCTTTTTATATTGGTATATGTGAACTTGGCAAAAATTATAAAGTATTATAGGTGATCTCTTCCTATGTTGTTATATGCAGACTTGAGTCGTGTTACGTATATCATTATGAATGGGTGCTCTCCTTATCTGTATAGGAGAGTGATGTACGGGAACACATATTTCGTTAAAAGATGAGAAGTGAGAAGAATTATTGTTACATGATTATGATGAGACTTAAATTGTTGAAGTGTGAATAAAAAATGAATATTCACATAGTAAAGGTTAAATGAGAAGGTTAGTAGTTGAATTTGTTTATATTTAATCTGTGAAAAGGTATGAAATTCAATAACCAGTCGATATATCAAAAATGCTAAAAATATGGGTTCATAGTGAATTATGATAAGTATGATAAAAGAGTAATGAGAGTTGATATATATGTCTTTAATAGTATGGGTACATGTAGTGAATATTACTCTTGTGAGGTTTTGAAAAGCTTATATTAATAGTAAAGTTAAGATAAGGTGTTAAAGAGTTGGAAGTTAAAAAATATTAAGGAGTCATTTTAAGAATATGTGTTGTGGATGAGTGTGGGAAAGATGTTAGTGAGGTTTAAATATTTACAACTGAGTTGGGTGGCTATTGAGTTATATTTGTCATTTTATGTATGTGTTATCACTAATAATACGTTATATAACTAATATGATTGACATTATACGGATTCACCAAGAAGTATGTGTAAGGAGAATGTGCTATGTGAGATACCATAATGTGGTACATTAAAGTATTTGTATATATTATTTGAAAGAGATACAACATATAATAGTTAGATAAGTATTATGGGGTTGGTAAGTATGGTTAAAGTTTCAAGTGGTGATGTTATGTTTAACATACATTTTATCAAACGGGTAAAATGAGTGTATTAATGATGTTGTCTAAGGCTATTGTATTAATAAGGATTAGAGTAAGATTATGATTGTAAGGTTATTATGTTGGATAAGTAACTTGTTAAGGTCGTTGTATGTTTAGTTAAAGAACAGTCAAACATTACTAAAAAAAGGGGGAATATAATGAGAAGTTATATTATGTTCATAGTTTATGACTACACAATATAGACGAAAGTGAATATGGAATATTGGTTAAAAGTAAACATTTGTGGAATGATTGTTCATTATCGATATATGGAAAGTAGTGAGGATATATTTAGATTAAGGATCGTAAGAACGATATTTAATACACTCTAAAACTTCAGAGATGATATGAATTATAGTCAAAGTCGAACACATATATATGGTATTGAGTGGAAGATGAGAAGATGTCATGTAATAAGTTGGTATTGTAATATGATGTTTATCATTTGAAGTAATGAATGGAAGTTAAAAAGATGAACTATAAGTAGAATATTTATTATTTGAAATGTTACACGATGATAAGGATGGACTATGGGAATGAATTCAAAAACGTAAATAATGATGTTTGATTTATTAAGAATGTTCACTCATTGTTAATATAAGAGGATACAACCAATAATCTATTATGTGTGAATTTTTTTCATATGTATATAAAGGTATGGAATAATATATGAGTTGGGAATTAACATTCGTTGATAAGAAATCACTAGACGATTATCCTTACGTATGAATGATAAAGACGTGTATGTGTTGATAGATCCTTGTTCTACACATTCTTTTGTGTCTTTTCTTATTCTGTTGCATCTTAATAAACCACTATCATCGTTAGATTCTGGTTTAGCTATTATTACTCCAGTAAGGAGGATTGGTTTTTTTTATAGGGTGTGTAGGGAGTGTATGGTGCGAGTAAGTGAAAAGGAGTTATTGGTTAACTTACTACCTTTCCATATGCATGACTTTGATGTGATATTGGATATGGATTGGTTGTCCTCATATCATGTATGTTTAGATTATTTTAGAAGGGAGGTAGTGTTTCGGTCACCGGGTGAACCTCAAATTAAATTTATTGGAGAACGAAATGTCACCTACGTATTATTTTACAGACCTTGATAGAGAAGCAATTATACACTAAATTTTCTAAATGTGAATTTTGGCTAGACCAAAGTAGTACTTTTGCGGCATGTTATTTTTGCTGATAGTAATTGTGTTGCTTAAAAATAAGATGGATGGAATTTATAAAGGATTAGGACTACACAATGCATCACCATCCGTGTAAGGCTAATGTTGTTTCTGATGCTTTGAGTAGAAAATCTCTAGGCAGAGTATTTTGTATTTACTATGTTCGAGTTTACCTGCTGAGAGAGTTAGCTTTTACAAGGATGAAATTAACTTTGAATGAGTCTCATGGAATAATAATGCATTTAAATGTTAGACCTATGCTAATAGACTGGATACAACCATTATAAGCAGAGCAATTAGAATTGAATAAAATTAAAGACAATATGAAAAAGGGTAAAGCAATTGAATTTTCTATTAGTAATAATGACATTGTTATGTATGATAACCGTTGTGTGTACCCAATGTGCTAATTTAAGGAAAAGTATTTTAAAGGAGGCCCATTGTTCTTTATATGCTATGCATCCAGGAAACATATAACTTTATAGAAATTTGAAACAATGTTACTTGTAGCCCAGAATGAAACACGATATTGTATATTTTGTTGCTAGATGTCAAGTTTGCCAACAAGTGAAGGCGAAGCATCAGAAGCCTAATGATTTACTATAATCCTCACCTATTCCTGAGTGGAAATGGGAGCATGTTACTACATATTTTGTTATAGGTTTACCAAAATCCTCACGGGGGTTTGACTCTATTTGGGTTATCGTTGATAGGTTGACTAAGTCTACACATTTTTTTTTCTATTAAAACTACTTACTCCATGGATAGGTATGCTAAAATATATATGGATGAGATTATTAGATTGCATGGTGCACCTATTTCTAGTATCTTTGTTCGAAATCCTAAATTTACTTCACACTTTTAGACAAGTTTACAACATGTTTTGGGGGCTAAATTAAAATTTAGTACATCTTTTCATCCTCGGACTGATAGGCAGTCAGAGAGAATGATGCAGACCCTCGAAGACATGTTATAAATTTATATATTAGAGTTTAAGGGAAGTTAGGATGAACATTTGTCACTAATAGAGTTGCTTATAATAATAGGTATCATTTGAGTATTGAAATGGCTCCTTGTAAAGCCTTGTATGGGAGAAAGTGAAAGACCCCAGTGTGTTGGACCGAAGTAGGAGAACGAAAACTACTTGGGCCAAAAAAAAATTATGCACCTAACTACTGAGAAGATAAATCTTAGTCATAACCATGTAGACAATAGAAGAAAGGAATTGAAATTTAAGGAAGGTGATAAATTATTCCTACGTGTTTAACCTTGGATAAGGGTTATGAGATTTTAGAATAAGGGCAAATTAAGTCCTAGGTACGTTGACCCTTATGAAATAGTGAAACGAGTTGGAAACGTAGCTTACAAATTGGCTTTGCTACAAGAATTGTTCCGGATACATGATGTTTTTCATGTATTAATGTTACGTTAGTATGTACCCAATCCTTCACATTTATTTATTTTACGACTGATAGAGCTTAAAGATGACTTGACCTACGTGGAGGAATCAATCGTTATTGTAGATCAAATGAGTAGGTGTTACATAATGAAACTATTCCATAAGTTAAGATAATGTGGGAAAGTCAAAATGTGCAATATGCCATCTGGGAAGGATAGAATAAGATGAAGGGGTAATATCCTCATCTGTTTGGTAAGTTCTTATGCGTTAAATTTTGAGGACAAAATTTTTATAAGAGGGGTAGAATTGTAAGGCCTTAAAACGTGATTAGGAATGTTAATTACATAATTAAGTATAATTTATGATTTATAAGTGTGGTGAGGTGTGTTAAACATATATATTATCATATTTGGGGGATGCATACTCATGTGATATATGTGTTGTTTGCATTACATGTTAATCGAGCTTATGATCGGGGATAACTTGTTTAGATAATATGATTATTTATGTGGTTAAATGGATCATGAGAATATGTTTTTCATACATCATTATGATTATGAAATATAACCAAGGTGTTGGTTCGAAATTGGCGATGTTTGGTCGCCAAATGTGAAAGTTATGTGAGAACGTATGTGCTTGCTTTCAACTGAGCAAATTATATATTAAACACCTTTTAACCCAAACAAACCCTAAACATGCAACAATATGTGATTAAATAAGATGATAATCTAAGCAAGAACATTCAAACACATGCTTGTGAGAAAAAATCCCCTAAAGGGGCAAAACCATTTATTTTCATTATAATATTATAGGATGTACAATTTCGGATTACAATAAAAATACAAGTGACTAAGAATTAACCTCAGGTGTCGGATTTTGTAGTCGACGGCTAGAACTATCCCTTTCCAGTAGGGCTGCAATGGAGAAGAATAACGGTCTTCTCCACAAGGGTGTGAACAGCAAAAGTGCGTTCCTGGGTTGCAAAGTGATTCACAAAGGATTGGCAATTTGTGTGAATTAAATACCTAGAGTCTAGATGCTCAATAGGTGAAGAGTTAGGGATTTCTGTACTCTGAATATCGTGTGTATAAGTCTTAGAAAACCACTTCCCGTAGTGGGATTAAATAAGAAGTCTCGGGCCTCAAAAATCTGAACATGATGTGTTTAAGTTTATCCCAGGCGGATCGGTCCGGGTCTGAGGCGGATCGGTCCGATTGACCGGATCGGTTCTTTTATTCTGAGGAGGATCGGTCCGTTGATGATCGGATCGGTTCTTTTCCAGGATTCATCGGTTCTCTTGCGGTCCGGGGTATACTGGCCTTCAGCAGTCGGATCGGTCCGGGTCTGAGGCGGACTGGTCCGGTTGACCGGATCGGTTCTTTTATTCCAGGCGGACCGGTCCGGTCTGTCAGACTTTGATTCCTCTTCTTCTTTTGATATTCGGATCCGTTGATGAATGTATGAATCTTGAATTTCTTCAACGGTGTAACGGCGTGCGACATAATAAATTGATAATGGACAAAAATTTCCTTACAAATCTCCCCCTATGTCTATGCCGGTACATACATAAAAACAAACATCCAAATTATCAAAACAACTAACAAAATGCCTATACAAATCTACCCTTCCATGAACCCAAAAGTGGAAAGATACAATTGAATAAGACTACAGCGTTTGCTCTTCAATTCTGCAGGAATCTCAACACTTTTCTCATCAGGGTGTGCAATCCAATGATAATCCATGTAGTACCTACACACATGAGACAAAGCAAAATACCAAGTGACATATCGAGTTTGAAATGAGATAAACATATATACCAATTTATGAGCAAACTCAAACTTTAAAATCTCCCCCATAATAAGATAATTCATTCTCCCCCCTTTTTATGATGTCCCCAAATAGACAAATGAGAAAAATAAATCAAATAAGAAAGTGCGGGGTGTCACTAGGATAAAATCACACCATGAATGAACACAAACCAATCAAGTCGATGATAGCTTAAATGAGGTGGTGTGATTAAATTCGATAGGAAAATCAATGCATACAAACATGACATATGTGCACGATGAATATTGGATATTGCTAGAGAATGAACTCAAATGCTTCCTTTGGTGTAAAATAATGACAATATAAGATACTGACTCAATCAAATCAACAAATCAAAGCTCAAAGTGATTTTCACATCAATAACGTCCAAAACGATTTTATACTTTTTCAGGACTTTCAAGGAAGTGCAAACCCGTTTAAAGATTCTCCAACCAAACTCCCTCAGATATAATATTTGAATAGAGGCATTCTAAATTCTCAAACTTTGGAGAATTGATGGTGAAACCTAAGTGGCCCATATTTGGCATGAAGTGCTTTTTATTGCCTTTAAATTTTTTCGGGCTCTTTTAACCTCTTTGGACCTCGGATATTAAAATTCCTCCATTTTTTAGGTCCTTTTTAACGGTGGCTTTTGCGCAAAGGATAGATGATTACCTTTCGCAGCCCCTCCCCATTATACACAAACACACAATCTCACCAAAACGGTTTTTACATGCATTCCAATCTTGTCAAGTTTTATCGCATATTGTACATTGTATAGACAGAATTGAGATGGAAACACTCAAGCCAATATGAGATAGACAAGTGCAATAATCAAATATAGCTGTGCATGTGTGAAATAAAGGATATAGGAGTCAAACATGTAGGAAGATATCACTAATTACATCTCAAAGACTCCAACTAATGTAAAGCACATAGATGAAATGATGTAGCCTCTCAAATCTCTATCAAACAGTCACATGGATAAATGGAATGAAGTTGTGACTTGGCTATCTTAAATGCTCATCCATAAAAGGTGCTTAAAAATACAAAAATCTTTTTGATCTTTGTCAAAAAATTTATCAAAATAAAATCTTTTTGTGCTTTTCTTAAAATTTTTCTAAAAGGAAAATCTTTTTGTATTTTTCAAAAGAAATATAAAAAGCAAAAACAATTAATCAAAGATGTACAACTAAGCAATGGTACATATAAAACAGACTAACAATAGGAAGCATATGATATGAACATGAAGAAGCATCCTATTCTAGACATATACCAACCCCTCAGTCAACTGTGCAAATCCCCAAAGACTTCTTAAGACTCTCAAATCTAAGGGCATCTAAAGGTTTCGTGAAAATGTCGGCTAACTGACGGTCGGTGGGAACAAAACTCAAGGATACAGTGTTCTCCTCAACTAACTGAAGAATAAAGTGCTCACGTAACCTGATGTGTTTTGTGCGCGAATGCTGGACGGGATTACGGGATATGTGTATCGCGCTCGTGTTATCACAAGAAATGATCATGGTGTCTTGTGAAATTCCATAATCCTCTAACATTTACTTCATCCACAAGGGTTGTGTGCAACAACTCCCGGCGGCTATGTACTCAACCTCTGTAGTGGATAAACAGATGGAATTTTGTTTCTTGCTTAGCCAGGAGACAAGAGCAGAACCAAAATAGAAACACCCACCAGAAGTGCTTCTACAACCATCTACATCCCCAGCCCAATCGGCATTCGAATAGGCGGACAAACCGCCATCGGTATCAAAGGAATACCAAATACCGTATGAGAGAGTCCCACTTACGTATTTAATAATACTTTTTAGAGCAAGTAAGTGTGACTCTTTAGGGGACGCCTGATATCGCGCACAGACTCCAACACTAAAGGCGATGTCGGGACGACTGGCAGTCAAGTAGAGAAGACTACCTATTATCCTCCGATATAAGGTTTGCTATACGTCCTTGCCTGAAGTGTCCTTACTAAGCTTGGTAGTGGTACTCATGGGTGTACGTGAATGCTTAGCGGAGTCTAAACCAAATTTCTTCACTAGGTCTCTAACATACTTGGATTGGGAGATGAACATCCCATCCTCTAGCTGACGAACCTAGAGACCAAGGAAGAATGTAATCTCACCAACCATGCTCATCTCAAACTCACTTTTCATCTCCTCCTCAAAGTGGTGAGCATGCTGGGAGCATGTGGATCCAAAGACTATGTCGTCCACATAGACCTGGGCAACCAAAATAGCACCGTCATCTCTCCTGACGAACAACGTCATATCTACTCCCCCTATCTTGAAGCCACGAGCTAAGAGATAGGAAGTAAGCCTCTCGTACCAAGCACGGGGTGCTTGCTTTAAACCATACAAGGCTTTCCTCAGATAGTAGACGTGCTCCGGGTGCTGAGGGTCTTCAAACCCTTTTGGTTGTTCCACATAGACCTCCTCCTATAGAATGCCATTCAGAAAGGCACTATTGACATCCATCTGATATACCTTAAAGCGCAGATGACATGCGATGGCGAGCACAAGACGGACGGACTCAAGCCTTGCAACAGGAGCAAATGCCTCCCCAAAGTCTACACCCTCTATCTGTGTGTAGCCTTGAGCGACCAAACTAGCCTTATTTTTTATTATGGTACCATTTTCATCCATTTTGTTCTTAAAAATCCACCGGGTACCTATCACATTAGTCTCACTAGGTCGGGGGACAAGTTCCCAGACATTATTCTTTTTAAACTGAAGAAACTCATCCTCCATAGCAGATATCTAGTGTTCATCTTTGAGTGCTTCTTTATGGTTCTTGGGCTCGACTTTGGACGTGTAGCAAAGATGGCTAGCAACGTTTTCTAGCTGAGCACGAGTCCTGACCCCTAGAGTGGGATCGCCAACAATGGCAGATGGGTCATAACTCTTGCGAACCCAAGCAGGTGTGTCCCCTAACATAGGAGTAGGGTCCACAGAGTGTGAGAGAGGAATAGGTAAATCACTGTCAGAACAATCCTCATCCTCACACTGAAGGTTAAGATCAATAACCGTCGAAGGTTCGTCATCTTGCACGGTGACGTTTATTGATTCCATAACCTTAGAGCTCTTCAGGTTAAAAACCCGGTACGCTCTGCTATTCGATGAATATCCTAGAAATATTCCCTCGTCGCTCCGGGAGTCGAACTTTCCTAATTGCTCTCTATCCCGTAGGATGTAGCATTTACTCCCCAAAACACGGAAATATGCCAGGTTGGGCTTCTTGCCAGTCCACAACTCATAAGGAGTCTGAAGTGTGTGTGGACGCAAATAAACCCTATTCACCGTGTGGCATGCAGTAGACACTGCCTCTGCCCAAAATCTCCTAGAAACTTTACGACCTAGAAGCATAGATCTAGCCATCTCTTGGATCGTTCTATTCTTTCTCTCAATAATCCCATTTTGCTAAGGAGTTCTCACAGCAGAAAACTCATGTTTGATCCCGAGGCTATCACAGTAAAGGTCTACCTTTGCTTCTGTGAATTCAGTGCCATTGTCACTATGCATCCTGTTAATAGTGACACCGTGTTGATTTTGCAGGACACGAGACTTGGTCGTTAAAAATTCTACAGCATCGGATTTCTCTCTTAGAAAACCTACAATGGAGTATCTGGAGAAATCATTTACCATCACGAGGATGTACCTCTTACCACCTAGACTCTCAGTACGAGTGGGACCCATAAGATCCATGTGAATCAACTCAAGAACACGAGAAGTGGTAATGGAATGCAACTTCCTATGAGGACTACGAATTTGTTTTCCCAACTGACAGGGTCCACAAATGGTCAAAGTTGACTTTCCAAGAGATGGTAAGCCACGTACTAGGTCCTTTTTAGTTAAGCGATTTAGATCTCTAACATTCACGTGACCTAGACGTTGATGCCACAGATCCATAGGAGTGATCGTGGCGTTGTTGCAGACAAGTGAGGATGTGGTCTTAGTCCCATAGAAATTATCCTCGGTCCTCACCCCTTGCATTAAAAGTTTACCGTCTTGATTATAGACTTTACACGCGTCCCGGTCAAACTTTACTGCAAAGTCAGTGTCGCACAGCTGGCTAATGCTGAGAAGGTTTGCTTTCAAACCTTTGACGTACAAAACATTTTCTAGCTTAGGAAATCCAGGTAACTCGACAGTACCACATCCTATAATGCTAGACTTGCTCCCATCTCCGAAGGTGACTCTGCCATCCTGATAGTCCTCAAGAGTCTTAAAAAATGAGGCATCACCTGTCATGTGTCTGGAGCACCCACTATCAAAATACCACTGTGAGGTATTATGTGCTTTGAGAGCAACATGAACAACAAAGGCCTTTTATCTTTCTTAGGTACCCAAGCAGAGATGACCTTTTGTTTTCCTTTGTTTTTGTTGGTTTTAGCTGGAATGTGAGAAGAATTCACTAACGGCAAAGACATCCGTCGGAATTCTTTCATTAAACTCTGGGTCGTGGCAGCTAAGAACTCAGCTCGCTCTCTCAGACTAGAAAACTCACCAGTATGACGTGGTGGAGCAGTAGTACATCGTGTCCTACCCATGCTATAGCAAGACTCCCTAAGGTGGCCTTTTCTTTTGCAATAAGTACAAAAGAGCACAGACAAAGGCGGACCTTGGTTTGCTTTTCTTGGTCGAACACTCCTTCGAGGTTTTTGACGGTGACCATAAGGAGTTGTAGTAAACTCAGGAACTGGTTCAGGTGCAATTTGGGACGTGGAGGCACCATCATATCCAATTCCTTACCGATCACCAAAACCTAAAGCGGGGCCGAGGAGCATCTTTCCCATCTTCCCAGATCTGTCCTCGATTTGTACCTTGACTTCCTGTGCTTTCTCAAGATCATGAGTCAGCTGGGCAACAAGGGCTTCAAGTTTCTTCCGAGTCTCCACGGAGGAATGGAGCTGACTCGTAAGACTATCCACTTGTTTAGTCAAGTCCCCTCTCTCTTTATCTAAAACACTCTCTCTCTTTCTCTCTCTAAACAGAATCTCTTTCTCGACACATGCAGATTATCTCTCTCTCAGGGCGGTGACGGTGGAGGACTCTCTTTCTCTCGCCTTTCTTAAATCATCCTCTAAGCCGGTGATCTTAAGAACTAGCGCTTTGTTACGTTTTTTAGTTTTAAAAGACTCAGAATATAACTCAGTGTAGGCGTGTTGAATATCACTCTCGCTCTCACTTGAGTCATCCTCCCCCTCACTTATGTCGATCTCACTGTCGAGGTGTTCCTATGAAGCATCATCTTCATCGTCGTGAAGAGAACTAGGAGTGCTCACTTGACTGGCAATGAATGCGGTGAAGTTACACTCATGTGGTGACTCATCTCCTGAATCCACCGTCTCGACCTCACTGTCGTCACTAAGAGTAGCATTAAGGACAACTTTCCCTTTCTCTCTATTCAGACGAGTGGAACACTCAAAGGATCTATGACCCCTACCATCGCACTCAAAACATCTCTCACTTTCTTTCTTAGGAGTATTTTTGGAGTCTTTTTCATTTTTCTTTTCAAACTTATTTTTCTCAAATTTCTTTTTATCTTTAAAATTGCCATTTTTCTTAAATTTGAGAATCCTCTTGAATTTTTTTGCAAAAAAAGCCAAATCATCTAGGTCAAAATCACACTCAGAATCTGACGTGTCAGTCTCTCTCTTTCTATACGACTCTACCTTTTTTCTAGCCGACCCCTCACTCCTTCTCTCTTGGGCTTTAAGTGCAATTCCCTTATCTTTAGATTTAGCAGTTTTAGGGAACATATCAATTTCATAAGTTTGTAAATCTCCTACAAGTTCTTCCAATTTTAGGGTATTTAAAATACCCATAGAATTTAGCACAGTGACTTTAGGGATAAAACGCTTAGGTAAAGAACGAAGAATCTTTTTAACAACTCTAGCATTAGGAATATGTTTACCAAGATTAAAGCTAGTATTCACAATGTCAGAAAGTCTAGCATAAAATTCATCAAAGCATTCAGATTCATGCATGGTGATGGTTTCAAATTGAGTTGTCAAATTTTGCAACTTAGATTCTTTCACAGCATTAGTTCCTTCATGGGTGAGTTGTAAAGCATCCCATGCCTCTTTTGACGTGGTGCACGTCATTATGCGTTTGAACTCATCAGGTGTGACAGACCCATAAATAGCACTTAGACTCTTAGAATTAAAAGATGACCATTTAAATTCTTCATCAGTCCAAGAAGTGTCAAGTTTCAAGTTGATCACATTATCAACAGTCACGGAGGGAGGAGTCCACCCTCTTTCAACTAAGATCCAGACACGTTCATCAATGGCTTTTAAAGACGACCTCATTCGGGCTTTCCAATAAGCATAATTTGTCCCGTCAAAAACAGGCATTTTATTATATAACTTCTCCATTTGAACACGCACTTTTTTAAAAAATCAATTTGTTCAGAAAATTGATATCTTAGAAAATTTTTGCAAAAAATAGGAATACGCGATAGATTAGCGTAACCTGCTCTGATACCAATTTGAGAACGTATGTGCTTGCGTTGAACTGAGCAAATTATATATTAAACACCTTTTAACCTAAACAAACCCTAAACATGCAACAATATGTGATTGAATAAGATGATAATCTAAGCAAGAACATTCAAACACATGCTTGTGAGGAAAAATCCCCCAAAGGGGCAAAACCATTTATTTTCATTATAATATTGTAGGCTGTATAATTTCGGATTACAATGAAAATACAAGTGACTAAGAATTACCCTCAGGAGTCGGATTCTGAAGTCGGCGGCTGGAACTATCCCTTTACAGTAGGGATGCAATGGAGAAGAAAAACGGTCTTCTCCACAAAGGTGTGAACAGCAAAAGTGCGTTCCTGGGTTGCAAAGTGATTCACAAAGGATTGGCAATTTATGTGAATCAAATACCTAGAGTCTAGATGCTCAATAGGTGAAGAGTTAGGGATTTCTGTACTCTGAATATCGTGTGTATAAGTCTTAGAAAACCACTTCCCGTAGTGGGATTAAATAAGAAGTCTCGGGCCTTAAAAATCTGAACACGATCTGTTTAAGTTTATCCCAGGCGGATCGGTCCGGGTCTGAGGCGGATCGGTCCGATTGACCGGATCGGTTCTTTTATTCTGAGGCGGATCGGTCCGTTGATGATCTGATCGATTCTTTTCCAGGCTTCATCGGTTCGCTTGCGGTCTGGGGTATACTGGCCTTCAGCAGTCGGATTGGTCCGGGTCTGAGGCGGACTGGTCCGGTTGACCGGATCGGTTCTTTTATTCCAGGCGGACCGGTCCGGTCTGACAATCTTTGATTCCTCTTCTTCTTTTGATATTCGGATCCATTGATGAATGTATGAATCTTGAATTTCTTCAACAGTGTAACGGCGTGCGACATAATAAATTGATAATGGACAAAAATGTCCTTACATTATGAATTTTGAGTAAATTATTACTCTTATGTTCGAGCTGAAATTAGACATGCTAATTTTATGATTTTGGAAAAACACCAAAAATGAAAGCTGTGTATATATAAGTTATCTAAATGTATACACAAAGTGAGAGTAAATCATTCCTCGCAATAGGGAGTTGTGATGATCTTACCAAGGCAGGACAAATTCGCCATTAGTGGAATTGCCTTATTGGACCCCTTGTCCAACCAATCACATGCCACCACCTCAAAATAGCCACATGGGCTCATGGACACGTTTTTTTTGAATTATATATCAGACCTTTATCATCTTTCTCATTTCATATTATAATCTTGGGAAGAAATACGCTTATGGAGAGAGAAAAAGAAAGTTAAGGAAGAATTGCTTTGAAAACTTTCCATAAATGGAGAAATTCTCGTAAGGTAATTACTTCTTTGTTAAAGTTGGTCCCATGCATAAGTTATACCCTTGGTATATTTTTGTTTCTGATTGGGATGAATATTTAAATGATACCCATTTTTCCAAATTGAGTTAAACTAAGGATGGATTAAGATCATACATGAAGACTTGTGCTAGGATCGTAAATGTTAACTTTTAAGCCCCATTTTTGAATTTCCTTCTTGTGAAGATTTTTGATGTATTAAATTCATATATATGATGTGTGTATATACTAAAACATTTTTAGTATATGTTTCCATGATTGATACTCGAGGCAGAGGTGATATATGCTTAAAAAGGTTAAGTTATGCTTTATTGTTCTGTTCCGACCTAGTTGTGTTAAAAGTGTCATAAATCATGGAATACTTATTGAAATCAAATGATTCTAATTGGAGATTAAAATAGACTCATATATGTATAATATATCCGAAACTTATGTAAAAATACCAAGAAATGAATCTTGGGTGATAGTTTGAAATTTGGGTATGAAATATGCCCCAAAAGGGTAAGTGCGCACACCAGGTGTTCAACGTTTTGCTTGACTTAGTAAATGAACTCTAAAAATTATGCAAATTTAATTTTATGTTATTCAATATGTTTAATATATGTTTCCATGATTTATACAAAGGTGGAGGTTATATATTCTTGAAAAATGTTAAGTTATGCTTTGATGGTCTACTCAGACCTAGATGTGTTAAAAGTGGCATAAATCATTGAATACTTGTTGAAATCAAGAAATTCCAATCGAAAATGTTAGAGAACATATATTAGTATGATATACTTGAAGGGAAAAATAAAATACCTTCTGGTCTGTCTTGGGGGTTGTGTTTAAGTTTAAGTTTTGTTGTCATTTTTCTCCAGAAATGAATTGGAAAAGGTTGTAATAAAACGGGCATAACTTTGTCTAGAGAATTCGTAATTTAATTCCGTAAATTGTGTTAGAACCCTAATTAATAAGGCATTATAGAAATTTAAAGTATCATATTCAATTAATTTTCAATTATGTCATATTGACCAACTTATGTGATGTGTTACTGAGTTTAACGTGATTTGGTGTATTCAAATACTAATGATGTTGAATTATTAGGTGGGGAAGAGGCTATCACTACCATACCAAGGAAATAGTTTTGGTATTAATATTTGTACCAAATTCAAGGTGAGCGACCTGTCCTATGAAATATAGATGCTTATATGTTCATATGGAAATGTATAGTGAAATTCATGTATTAAGATGTTTATGGGAGTAATGTTGTATTTATGAAACATTTTCCTATGATTAAGAATGTTATGTGATGTTATATAATGTTATGGACTGTGGTGGGTACTTTATCTAATGTGAAGGACTGTGGTGGGTCCTACGGGATGTGGCGATCCCGCTAATCCAACTTAAAGATTTGTTGTACTCGGGCCTAATTATGGGATGTGGTGGTCCCCATTAACTGTGGTGGGTTAATTGGACTGTGGCGGGTCCAGGCTTAATACCCCATATTTTTGTGATATTTATTTATGGGATTAATTGAATTAAATGGGTATTAATTGAGAATTAATCCGGATAAAATACTAACAAGATGTGAGTTGGTATTTGATTATAATGGTTATTATTTGATTATAATGAATATTGAATATATTAAAATTGTCGCGAAGCCAGCGAGTTTGGAAGGGTCGAAATAGTCAGAAAACACTAGCCGGGTCCCGGGGCATTTTCGGGCCATACCGGCAACTTAAAAGGGTATTTTGATAATTTTGAAATTTTGGGAATAATAACCAACGAATTTTGGGACTTAATATTAGGTTATTTTGTAACCCACTAGGCCATTACCAGCATTTAACTAATTTGAGGGCTACGGGAGTTATAGGAAGAAGTGGGAGAGAAGTTAGAAGAGGTTCCCAAAGAGAATACCACCATCTTCAACCTTGGGAGGAAATCCATAGAGAAAGGGGAGAACCAACCCATTCACCAACACCAAATTCAGCGAACTATCTAAGGCAAGTGGTTTAATTACGTTATTTACAACGAATGTTTCTTCCATGCGTAGAAAATTTATAAAGTTGCATTATTTTGGGAGAATGACAAAAACCCATGAAATTGGAATTGGAAACTCATGTTTTGATAAAGAGATTGTATGTAGAATTGTGTTTGGATGATTATAGTATGGGAAATACATTTTTCATGATACAAGAACGGATTTATTTATGAAAATTGATGACTTTAAATTTCTAGGGTTCATGTTCATGAGATTTGGGGAAAATTGGGGAGATTTGATGATTAGAGGTGATTTAGGATGATTTGATCCCATATATATGTTAATATACGACCTAAGTATATTTATAAATGATTAGAAACCTTAAAACACTGTTGGGATAATGTTTGGATGAGTTTTGAGAAGAGAAAGTTGGAGGAAAAACGAATTTAGGAATTCTGGGCTCGAAACTGTCACCTCGTTAGAAGGCCTGCCCAGGTCGTTCGAACGAGCTTCTAACGAGTTGAAAGTTTGACTTCTAACGAGTTGGATGTTCATTCGATGCCTTTTGTTCGAACGAGATCTCGTTAGATGCCCACTTCATTCGAACGAACTCTCGTTCGAACGACCTCGTTCGAATGAGACTTCTAACGAGTTGACAGTTAGGCCTTTTTGACCTGATTTGATTTCTAGTGTCCCGTAACCTTGTTTAATTGTAGAGATAACATTCCCTTGATGACTAATTGATATAGTTGGGATATTCGGGGTATATTGAGGAGTAAAATATATAAGAATGATTTGAACCAAATGGTAATTGTGGGTTAGGACGCGAATGACTAATTACGACGTGAGGATAATGGATGATGTGTATTTATAAACCGGGGGCACGTGTATTGGTATAAGAATGAGAAGTATACCACCAATAAATTATGGTAATTACTAAGATGTGTGTATGCTTAGTATATGTAGATGATTTTATGTGTATGACATACCTACCATACTTGCTATCACGGGAGGTTTACGTTCGCTTAGGGCCATCTAATCCTTGTGTGCCCGGAGTTAGATTGGTACCTTAAGAACATAATGCTAGAATGAATATTTGTGAGTTGATAAGTCAGCTGACTATGGAGCGTAGGTATGCACGTGACCCATGGATATGTTGAATTATGTTCGCCTCCATTTTTGTGTGTTGTGCTTATTCTAACAATTCCTGAGAGATTCGGAATTTGTAATCCTTATGTACGTGATGTACCGGGATGGATAGCAGAGTATGTGTGCACCGCAGCTTAGCGTCGGGGTGCTTGTATTGTATATTTATGATGTGAATGATATACGATTAAATGAACAGACTTGTCATGTTTAATTATGAGAATAATTTTATACTAACTCCTTGAGAAGATAAATAAGGGGATAACCTAAAGAAAATTGTATTGCTAATAATTGAGAATCCGAATTTAAGTAAAGCTATCTACTTAAGTGATAACGTTGGGAATTTATATTATGAACCGAGTAGAAAGGTTAGAACTTATGTCGGTTTAGTTAGATATGGATATCACGTGTATGGGTACGGTACGTTAGGAGTGCACAATTAGTCGAGAGGTGAGTATTTCATGTGAGAGCACGTCCTAACATGTATTTTGCATTCATTGTTTTAATGTTATTAAAGCACTTGCTGTTTTTAAAATACTCTCCACTTTCGAGCTCTGACCCGTTTGCTTTCAAATCTATTTTTTTGTAAAACCTTTTAGGTGCCCAACCACAAGGACACCATGCATAGTATTTCCAATCAGGTGACGAGCTGTAGCTGTTGTGGAAGTTACAGGGCCTTGCTAGTAGACGCTTCTTTCTAGTCTTGACTCCATATTCAGTTTCATCATTTATAGGGCATGTTGCCCATTTCCTTTTAAGACATTTTACATTTCAGTTATTCCGACTTTAGTTTGTAATTAATTCAGAATTCACGGTTTCATTTATTTCAGTTTGTGGGATTGTTGTGAGGAGTTTTCCTTCGGACTTATTATTATTTGGTGGTTACTTTATTGAGACTTTATGATGTATGGTGATGTTATTCTTTTACATTTCATTTATCGCATGTTAATCAGATTTAATTTAAAATTTGACAACTTACTTTATAAATACTAGGTGGTTAATAATCATAAAAATGTTTTCGACGGTGATGCTATTAACTGAACCAACTTGGCATTTTGTATTAATTTAATAAAGGAGTAGCTACCCGGTATTTAATTAGTCGGGGTGTCACAGGTGGTATCAGAGCATCAGGTTCTAGTGTCCTTTAGGATCTGTACGGCTTATTATGTTTCCGCTGAGCTTTCTTTGATGTAGAGCCCTATATTTTAGGACTGTTGTATTCTTTTATATATGCTTCGCTCTTCAGCTATTTTGGGTTTATAACTGCGAACTTATAGACCTTACTCTTATTTCAGATGCCTCCATGGCGTGCGCAGCGAGTTCCCAGGGATGCAAAGCCAAAGCCACAGCCAGCACCAGTACAGGGCACCATGAATGCTGCCGAGGTTGCAGCTATTGTAGCCCAAGCGGTAAATGTCGCCCTAGCCATTGTACATCAGGCACCACCCCAGGCGCCAGTAGCCGCACCAGTTCAGGCACATGTATTCCCATCTGCTTGGGAACGCATTCGTGATGCTTTTCAGAAAGCACACCCTCCGGAGTTCGCAGGTAGCTCCGATGTTGTGGTTTCAAGTCAGTGGAGGAAAGATATTCAGAGGCACTTGAGGATGTACGAGTGCACCGATGTTCAGAAGCAGGTACTAGCTACTTTCAAGCTAGTGGGATCTGCACTGCACTGGTGGGAGTCTATTACCACCGGGGAGGAGAGAGATACTCTCACGATACAGGAGTTTTGGGTGCGGTTTGACCGCAAGTATTTTTCGTCAGCCATTCACACGGAAATGAGGAGGAAGCTAATGAACCTTAGATAGGAGGGTAAGACCATGGCCGAGTATGAGGCCGAATTCACAAATCTACTGAATATTATTCCGGATGAAATACCGATAGAGGAGAAGAAGATCTAGAAGTTCACCGATGGATTGATATGGAGCATCTGTCAGCATTTATTGGGGAACCTCTCGTTGGCCACTTATTCTGACGTGGTTAACGTTGCACTGCTCCATTGCCAGGACCACCGCTTTCACTTGACAGAGGGGAAGCAATCAGGAGAGTCCAGCCATCAGGGCAGGACAGGGGGAAATGGTGCAAGCGGGGCACAATCAGCTCATGGTCAGTATAGGCAGGGTGATCAGGGTTCCCAGCAAGGGGATTCTAAGAGATTTCGATTAGGGGGTTTCAGGAACGCTCAGGGAGGATTCCGAAATGGCCAGCAGGGTCAGAATGGCCATCAGGGCCATCAGGGGAAAAATGGTCAACAATAGCAGTTTCACTAGGGCCAGCAAGGCCAGGGCAGAAATGGTAACGGTCACCAGGGTTGTGGTCAGCAGGGGCAGCGAGGGGGAAACTTCCAGGGGAAGTGTTTCATTTATGGTAAGATTGGCCACAAACGTCAGGATTGTCCTGATAGGGGCAGGGCCCCATAGCAGCAGCAGGGTGCTCGACACGAGCCACAGAGGCCTTTGTTTCCCGCCGCCCTCCCAGCACCACAGATGGCAGCATTACCACCCATTCCAGCAGTCCCAGTTCAGTAGGGACAGCTTCAGTATGGGAGAGTGTATCAGCTCCAGCAGGTCGCAGCCCCACAGGATCCACCAACCATTGAGGGTATGTTCTCTATTCAGGGGACTTTGGGGCGTATTTTATTTGACACGGGGGCTACACATTATTTCATTGCTATGAGATTTGCACACACCATTGGGTTATTAAACATCGCCGAGATTACGGTTACTTGTGTAGATTCACCGTTGAGTAGGGGTTCCGTGATTTCCCTTATTTGTAGAGGTGCGGGTATAGAGATCGGGAGGTTTACTTTACCCGCTGATATGTTAGTATTAGAGATGATCGAGTATGATGCCATTATTGGTATGGATTGGCTAGTTGTGTACCGAGCCATGATTGACTGTTTTAGTAGGAGTATTATCTTTGCCATTCTCGGGCAGGAGATGTCTTTAGTGGCGATGCCTCGCCCTGAGGGAGAATTGTCCACTCATTTGTACTATATAGAGGAGGAGACCTCTAAGGAAGTGGTGATACCATTTGATTCGATTCCGGTTCTTCGAGAGTTTGCCGATGTATTTCAGGATATACCTGGACTACCTTCGAGTAGGGAGATAGATTTTGTGATTGATTTAACGCCGAGCACTCGGCCTATTGCCCGTGCACCTTACCGTATGGCTCCTGCTGAGATGAGAGAATTACGGGATTAGATTGAGCAGTTGTTGGGTCAGGGGTTTATACGAAGGAGTATATCGTCGTGGGGTGCCCCTGTGTTGTTCGTTAAGAAGAGGGACGGATCGTTGAGGTTGTGTGAAGATTACCGGGAGTTGAATAAGGTCACGATACGGAATAAGTATCCGTTGCCCCGAATCGATGACTTATTCGACCAGCTGAGAGGAGCTTCTTTCTTCTCAAAGATTGATTTGTGATCAGGATACCATCAGTTGCCTATCAGGGAAGAGGGCGTCTCGAAGACTGCTTTCTTAACGAGATATGGTTCCTATGAGTTTTGGGTTATGCCTTTTGGTTTGACCAACGCTCCATCCGTGTTTATGGACTTGATGAATAGGGTGTTCAGAGAGTTCCTAGACCAGTTCGTCATTGTATTTATTGATGACATTCTGGTTTACTCCCAGACAGAGGAGGAGCACGCCGAGCATTTGAGATAGGTTTTGAAGACGTTACGTCAAAATGAGCTGTATGCAAAGTATGAGAAGTGCGGGTTTTGGCTGAAGGAGGTTCAGTTTTTGGGGCATATTATCTCCGACCGGGGGATATCTGTTGATCCGGGGAAAGTATCCGCGGTGAGGGAGTGGGGACAGTCCACGACACCGACTGAGATCCGTAGTTTCTTGGGCTTAGCAGGATACTATAGGAGGTTCATTCGGGGTTTCTCCAAGATAGCGGGTCCCATGACACATCTGACTCGTAAGGGTGTGCCATTCATTTGGAGTGATGCCTGTCAGTTGGAATTCGATGAGTTGAAGGAAAAATTGACCTCAGCACCTGTGTTAGCATTGTCGAGACAGGGAGTTGAGTATCTAGTTTACACCGATGTGTCCTTACAAGGACTTGGAGGTGTATTGCAGTAGGAGAGTCAGGCCATAGCTTATGCTTCCCGTAAGCTTAAGCCTCACGAGAAGAATTACCCCACCCATGACTTGGAGTTAGCGGCAGTGGTATTTGCCCTTCGAATTTTGAGACATTATCTTTTGGAGGAGAAGTTTCGATTGTTCACGGACCACAAGTCCCTACAGTACCTATTCACGCAGAAGGAGTTGAATATGCGGAAACGGAGGTGGCTTGAGTTTGTGAACGACTATCAGTTTGATATCCAATATCACCCGGGGAAGGCTAACGTGGTAGCAGACGCGTTAAGCCGTAGGCCAGTAGATGAGGTGGTAGGGGTGTGAAAGGCAAAGTGGAAGGATTTGGGACACCAAGATGCAGTGGCCCGATCGTTCATGTATGTGATGACTGTGACACCGCAGATTGTCACGAAGGTGGTACAAGCACAGGAAAATGACTCGTTCTGTCAGGAACAGATAGTTCGATTACTAGCAGAGGGAGCCGAGTCCTATACTGTTAGCTCAGACGGGGGATTACGCTTCAATGGAAGACTGGTAGTTCCGGAAGGGGAGGAATTACGACATGAGGTGATGGCAAAGTCGCACGGCTCACGGTTCGCGGTACATCCCGGTGGGGATAAAATGTACCAAGACATGAGACGTCAGTATTGGTGGAGCGGGATGAAGAGAGATATTTCCGTGTTTGTTTCTAAATGCGCCACTTGTCAGCTGGTAAACGTGGACCATCAGAGACCAGCAGGACTTCTACAGCCATTAGAGGTCTTGATGTGGATGTGGGAGAGCATATCCATGGACTTTATCACGGGGTTGCCAACGTCACAGAGAGGTCACGACTCCATTTGGGTAATTGTGGACTAGTTGACCAAAGTTTCTCATTTTCTACCCGTAAGGACAGACTACACTACGGGACAGTATGCCCAGCTTTTTATTGCAGAAATAGTGAGACTTCACGGTGTGCCCCTAAATATCGTGTCTGACCGAGACAAGATATTTGTTTCACGGTTTTGGGAGAGTTTTCAGGACGCCATGGGCACGAATTTGCGGTTGAGTACGACATATCACCCGCAGACCGATGGGCAAACCGAGCGTACAAATCAGATGTTGGAGGACATATTGCGTATGTGCATCATTGATTTTGGGGGTGGATGGGAGCCGTATCTTCCACTGGTGGAGTTTTCTTACAACAACTCCTACAAGTTCACCATTGGCATGGCTCCATTTGAGGCGTTGTACGGTAGACCTTGTCATTCCCCAGCATGTTGGTTGGAGGTGGGGGACAACAAACTACTTGGGTCGGAAGTAATTCAGGATACTTCGGCGAGGATAGAATTGATACGGAGTCGCATTCGGGTAGCTCAGGATCGGCAGAAGAGCTACGCTGATGCGAAGAGATTCTTCAGGGAGTTCCAAGTGGGGGACCAAGTTTTACTCAAGAGTATCACCTATGAAAGGGATTATGCGATTTGGGAAGAAGGGGAAGTTGTCACCGAGATACGTGGGACCATTTCCTATCATCGAGCGGATTGGGTCTGTTGCGTATAGACTTGGGTTACCGGAGCATTAACACAGGATTCATGATGTGTTTCATATTTCCTCGCTAAGAAAATACCTTAGAGATGATTTGGCTCATTCTCACATTGCTTTGGAGGACATCGATCTCCAGCCCGATAGCTCCTACGAGGAGGGGCCGATTTCTATTTTGGACCGAAGTGAGCGGAAGCTGCAGTCAAAGATAGTTCCGTTAGTACGTGTTCAGTGGCGGCATCATAATACCGAGGAGTCCACATGGGAGTGCGAGGATGAGATGCACGAACGTTATCCAGAGTTATTTTTACCAGGTACTTTCTAGTTCCGAATTTTGGGACGAAATTCTGTTATTAGGGGGGAAGTATGTAATACCCTGTAATTTTGTGATATTTATTTATGGGAATAATTGAATTAAATGGGTATTAATTGAGAATTAATCCGGATAAAATACTAACGAGATGTGAGTTGGTATTTGATTATAATGGGTATTATTTGATTATAATGAATATTGAATATATTGAAATTATCGCGAAACTGAAATACAGAAATTTGAAAATTTAGTTGGGACGCACGTGACAGTCGCGTCAGGAATGTAATTTTGAATTAAAAAATGAATTTTTTTTATCAACCGTATGGTCATTTTGAGTGCGCCAACGAGTTTGGAAGGGTCGAAATAGTCAGAAAACACTAGCCGGGTCCCGGGGCATTTTCGGGCCATACCGGCAACTTAAAAGGGTATTTTGATAATTTTGAAATTTTGGGAATAATAACCAACGAATTTTGGGACTTAATATTAGGTTATTTTGTAACCCACTTGGCCATTACCAGCACTTAACTAATTTGAGGGCTACGGGAGTTATAGGAAGAAGTGGGAGAGAAGTTAGAAGAGTTTTGTGGGATTGTTGTGAGGAGTTTTCCTCCGGACTTATTATTATTTTTTGGTTACTTTATTGAGACTTTATGATGTATGGTGATGTTATTCTTTTATATTTCATTTATCGCAAGTTAATCTGATTTAATTTAAAATTTGACAACTTACTTTTTAAATATTAGGTGCTTAGTAATCATAAAAATGTTTTCGACAGTGATGCTATTAACTGAACCAACTTGGCATTTTGTATTAATTTAATAAATGAGTAGCTACCCGGTATTTAATTATTCGGGGTGTCACACCAGGCTAGCGAGAGTTACACAATTCATATTGGGTTATGACATTAGAAAATAAAAATTGTTATTCAAATTGGTTATATATATGTTTTGTATGTGTGGAATATGGTCATTCACTAAGCTTGTGTTGCTTACACTCCTATAATGTTATGTTTCAGGTATGCCTATCGTTTGGAGTTCACTGCCAAGTTAGGATGTTAAATGGGAGAGTGGAGGATAAATAATGTGGGTTTATATCAACAAGATTTTTGGGTAAATGTCAAACAAAGTAACTTATGTAAGTAAATTTGTTTGGTACTTTTAAGTTATGTATAAATGTAGTCATGTTTTCATCCAAACATGACGTTGAAAAAAAATCTTATGTTATTTTTCAAAAGATTTCAAGTACCATGTTGTCTAATGGGGATTTATCTCTAAATAAAAGGTTTATTTTAAGTTAATTAAGTCGGGGCATGACAATTAGTATTGATTTATACCTTGAGGTTGAACACTTGTGTAATATTTCACTTCTGATAAGGGTGAGGTATCTCTTGCGAGAGAGTAATGATAGATTGGATTGCGTATTGTAAATGAGTCACATGATTATTAATAAATAGACATTTTAATATATTTCTTGCAACTTTAGGGAACTTACCCAAATCTATTAATCATTTTCCCCCCAAGTATCATTATTATTATATATAAGGACAACAGAGGTGAACAATCAAACTTATAGTGGTTGGAGATTTAGTTATCATCCTTAGAGTAGTAATTATTTCATTTTAGTAGTCAGTTGGTGAAAATTATTATAGTGGATTCGGTTTTATTGCAGTTTTATTTTATCTCAGTTTATTTATTTATAGTGTTGTTCTTTATTTACGTTGATATTGTGAATGATATAAATTGATTAGCGCTCCTTATCTTTGGCATGTCAGCCTAATCAACTACACGTGGGAAAATAGGGGTTATTTTATACAGGGCATCCCTTGGAAGGTGAAATGATCCAAAACCTACTTCTGCACCTCTATGCAGTCCAATAATCGAAGATGGTGTTCAATACCTTGACGCCACTGATGTGCGACTATGGGGTACAATGATCTAGAAATAGTGAGTGGATTGTTCTACATGGAAGAAACCCGGACCTTCTCCCAGGTTGAGGTAGGTGTAATGGGTTGTGGTACCTTTTGTGGCCTCTTATGTCAGCCTTTTGTCATACAATCTAAAAAGGACTTTCGGATGAAGTCAGCTAGATCATGTGGTCCTAAGTGGTACTAAACATGAGCATAAGGCATCGTTGACTACCAGTGCCTACCCAACTAGGGTTGCAAAATTTGTCTGTCCCCACCTTTATTATTGCATCATGCTCTCTCCTCCTAGGTAGCATCGAAAAATTCCAATATAAATTCCTATTAGTACACTACTCATAAGCAAAAAATAAAGAGAAATGTCAAAGAACATTACGTAGAAAATAAAATAAACATTTAGAACCTACTTACCTATAACTATGTTATGATACCAACTTTAACAACCCATATATTTTGATATTTAGGTTTATCAAGTATAAATATTAGGATATAAAAATTTCTAATACAAATTAGATATCATTCTCAACACGTGAAGAATCAGTAGTATAATGATATAATAACATAAATAATGCGACGTGATAATATCCTCAAACAGTAAAAATTGAATCATCACCATCTACTAAAACATATATAATAACAGTGTCCTAATAAGAATAAAGTCCCACTATCTAAAAAGAGTCTCATACACTAACACTACCAATGTAAAAGTGTACATGGATCCATAATACTCGTCTAATACATGTCAAACTGAATTGAAGTACATACACAGTGTTTATTATGTCGACATGCTTTCTAATATAATTATTCATGTGTTTATATTATTTACTAATTATCCATTTATGTGTTATCACTCATGTTATGGTTATGTTTATATTTGTTTTTTATTACATCTCTTGTCTATGTAAAATTTTTGGACACGTGTGAGTGCTAAATTGCAAATTTAATGATGAAAATAGTTATTGCGGTGTTATATACCCTTTAGGCTAGTGTATTTTCTATTCTTGGTTACATTTAGAGATTATATGATGGGTTTTATTAGGCCCGCAAATCATAAAAAAGAATTTGGAGTTATATATATTTAAAAACACCTGGCCTTCAGCTGAATATTCTAAACCATAGCCCCCATTTAAGTGTTCTATACTTAGAAATAAAAAAGAGTCCGCACCCTAGAGAGAGAAAGGAGATTGACAAACTTTCATGGGAGATTGAAGAATTTTATCAAGATAAGTCTTCACCTAGAGATTAAAGGCAAGTCAAGATCCTATTTTTGTCATTTGATTTGCAATTGTAAACCGCACCTAAACCTCATTGTATTTGGGGTTATATATATATATATATATATATATAACTTATTTGAGTTACTTCACATAGGTGTAGCAACCCATATATTACGATATTTAGGTTGATCGAGTGTAAATATTAGGATATACAAATTGTTAATATAAATTAAATATCATTCTCATCTTGTGAATAATCGATAGGATAATGATGTACCAATATAAATATTGTGAAATGATAATATCCTCATATAATAAAAATTGAGCCATCACCATTTACTAAAACATATATAATAATAATGCCCCAATAAGATAAGATCTCAACATATAAAAAGAGCCCCATACGCCACCACCACCAATATAAAAGTGTACATGTCTCCACAATACTCTTCAAATACATGCCAAAATGAAATGAATTACGTACATAAATTCGACAACTGGAAAGTAAATTAAACAACTACTAATAACACCTACATCAGATACTCATGTAGGTGATGACTCATGATATATACATACATACATATATATATATATATATATATATATATATATATATATATATATATATATATATATATATATATATATATATATATATATATATATATATATATAGAGAGAGAGAGAGAGAGAGAGAGAGAGAGAATGGATTTGAGCACTTAATATGTTCCATGGAATAATTGGATCAACGATAAATAAGATAAAAAAAAGATATATGATCCAGCTCAAATATTGCATATATTCACCCTCTTTACTTATGCATTTTAGCCCCCCTAGGGTACTTTAATTCCTATAATTATGCTCGTTAACTGGACAACCTACTTTTTATAAGTTTACATGCTTTATGAGGTATGATTTGGCTTTTGTAGTTATTATGGTACTTAATGGGAAGTCCAGTAGCGTTCTGGTAAAGTTCCATCCACAATCGTACTTGCAGGGACATTTTATTCATTTCACACTTTGGAATTTATCCCAATGTCTTCATAGAATTGAATCCCTCTGAGTCATCTTCGCGTGGCCGCTGACGGTCTGTGATGCCGATCAATAATAAAGAAGTTACGGGATTTCTCGCGGAGGAAGGACAACACTAAAACCACTTAGGACAAATCATTTTCTTTTCTTTTATCTTTATTTCCTTTTCCACTTACTACTTAAGTGGGTTTTGGGTATTTGAAGACATATCTTTCATTTTAGTTAGTTTATCATCTTTTTACTAGTTAGGTTAGAGGAAGAAGGGTTTTGGAGGTGATCTTAGGTTTTGCATCTCTCTCCCCTAGGGTTTCACCCAAATGGGTTTGTAAGTTATTATTCATCATCTCTCTCTTTAAATCCAAGCTTCCATTGTAGTTAATTTATTGCTTTGTTTGTGTATTTCTTGCTTTATAACTTACTTATTTGCTTTAATTTACTTGCTTCCATTTAACATGCTTTCTAGGTAACTTAGTTTAGATTGTGATTGATTGAACTCACCTTGGGTTGATTTAGTTGCTTTGCTTTGGTGATGGGGTTTATGAGTTTAATTTGATTGGGTTTTTCTTGATTTTACACCTAGAAAATTTAACGATGTATACCATGTATGCATCGTATTTACGATCTTGTGTGTGTAATTTTTGGGGTATTTGTTAACACCAAAATCATAGTAGGCTTTTATGACAATTTAGGGTGTGACAACTCTAGATTTAATTAATTGTTGAAATGATGTTCAATCTTGTTAAAATTCTCTTCCCATGTAATAATTTATACCAATTAACTCGAGGTGAGGGATATTAGTCGCAATCTATTATTTTTATTCCTTTTTTGTAATCTTAGTTTAAACACATGCATAGTATTATCTTTTTTTTTGTTAACAATTATCTTTTACACTTTTATTCCTGAAGTATTAAATCAATATAATTCTAACAACTAGTCTCTGTGGATTTCGATGCACGGACTGGCCGTTGTGCTCCCTTAAAAATGAGTGTAGTAATACTCTAGGTTTTTGCATAGCGGTGGGGGCCGAGCATAACGAGCGGCGTATATCTTTATACACTTGCACCGCAGTTTTCTCTCATGTTATCAAGATGGCGTCGTTGACGGGGATTTGTTTGTTTTATAATTTAATTGATTTAGTATTTCATAGTATTTTCTTTCTATTTGTATTCTTTGTTAACGATTTTTGTAGGACTTCTACATTTAAGCGCCAAGAAACGCTTGAATTTTTCGGTCGCACATCACTTGGTGGAATTTTCCATATCGAGCCTTCTTTGGGGTAAGCATGTCTTATTCTAATTTTTTCGGTAATTGTAATGATAATTCTCAAAATATCTCTTCACCTATGACTTTTTGTCAATACTTACAAGACCAAAAAATTGAAACATCTAAAATGACTTTGGGTAAGTAGTACGAAATTCAAGTTACGGATTACGATAATTTTGGGAATGATCATTCTGATGTTGGGCTAAAAAAATCTTATAATAAGAATGTTGAAACTAAATGCATTAGCTTACAACATTCGTATAATAAGGGTTTTGATTGTAGTTTCGAGGATAATTTTCAAAGTTCTAATTTGCAAGAATCCGCGCCTCCACTTATGAGTTTGAGTGAGGGCTTGCGCATTCTTGAAAATGAAAAGCTTGAAAACTATTATCGGGAAGATAATTGTTATTGGGTGCATGACTTGGATTTATTATTTGAATCCAACAATGATTTTTCTTCCAAGAATTTCTAAGTGGATGAATGTTTTGAACCAAATGAGTATTTTATGCCTACTTTCGAACAAACTATTCTTAACTTGGCCCATAGAATAGTAGAGAATGAAAATGAGGAAGAAATGGATGTATTATCCATTTGCAATGAAATGGTTTCTTCTTTGGTTCTCAAAGAAGAAAGTTTCATTAAAAATGATCCTTTCTCCTTCAAAATTCAATCTTTGAGCGATGATAACTCATCTCTTGAGATTGAATTTCTTTTATTCCCATCTTTATTCTATATTGTCACACCGATACAAGTACCCAATGAATCGGTTCGAAACTTTTAAGTGTTAAACCCTTTCACCGATGAGGAGTAATTGCTCGAGTTCCTTTCCATGAAGGCAATTTTGCCTCCATTTACTCCACCTCCCATTCCAATTGCAAAACCTTTGGGAGGAAATTTTATTTTTTTTGGATCCCACCTTTTTTTTTCACCCATTTTTGTCCAAATCCCCCATCTTTCCTCCAAAAATTTTAATTGATGATGGTTCATTTCTTCTGCCTTACACATGTCTTCCGTTGTTTGAACATAATTCCTACTTTTCGGAAGGTATGCATGTAATTGAGGGATCGCCAATTATCCCTTAAAGTCAAAACATTGTTTGGGAGACCCATCAGAAATTTCAACTCCTTTTGTATAGTTAATTGAGTAATTAAAATTTAGGTTGTACATAGTTAATTCTTTTTATTTATTTATTTTCATATAGCTTTTAGTGTAATTAGTTATTTTTTTTCTTTTTTTGCACACACTCATCTGCACTTCTATGCATATATTTTCATTTTTTTGTGTATGTGTGTGTGCGTGTGTCACCCGTCGAAAATTTCATCCTTGCTTTATATTTTTAGTGTATACACTTGTTTTATAGTAATTTCTATATATATTTTTCAATTTTTTTATATAATTTTTAGTTAGTTTAATTTTAACTTTTTTTTATCCCCACTCATATTTTCCATTACAACCATGTGGTTATTGTGGCTAAAAAATCATAGCAGATCTTTGGCAAGAAAAATGAAAGCATGGTCTTTGTCAACCAAAATAAAGCAGGTCTTAAAACAAAAAAGGGACGATTTGGCCTTTAACTAGAAAAAATGAGAGCAGGTCCCTTGCATAAAACAAATGATTTGGCAGGAAAAAAAGGGTGGTAGCAGCTCTTGTGGGCTAAAAAAAGAAAAAAATGGAAACAAAGAATAACAGGTCTTCACTTTGCATTATGGTACCAGGTCTTGTGTTCAAAACAGGGGCCTGGTCGATAGGTTCCCAAGCCGCGCTCAACCGATGGTTCGGTTCAAGCAGGTCTGCGTCTCAACCCCAGACCTTAGGAAAAATTAAAAATTACGTTCGATCGGTTACAAGGCAAATTTGCAAATCGTTATCGATCGAGCTCCCACCCACGGTCCACCGGGGCAAGCAGGTAAGGCCAAAAGCTGTTTCTCATTTTTTGCCTTTCTCTTCTTATTTCTCTACCTCTCCTCTATTGTTATTCCTCACTATTTCAAGCCCTAAATTTTTCCCTCACCCAACTTCAATCGATTTTCACCATCTTTACACATCCAAGGTAGAATTCTTCCAATTTTCCATGTTTATTTGGTGTATTATCATTCATTTGTCTTGATTATAGGATTTTATGCATGTTTTGACAATTTATGAGGTTTTTTATTGGGTGTTGTCCCAATTATTGTTCCAACTTGATATATGTTTAATTGTTGATTTATAACCATCCATGAACACAAATTGTTATTAGATTATTGTGTTTGTTCATGAATGGGGCTTGTGTTGGTTCAAATGGCACTCACACTCCCTTATACCACATAGTGCAAACCAAGTGTTTGCTAAAATGCCTAAACCATTTTTTTTCAAGAATTTTAGCATACAGTTGCATATTTTTCACTTGTTGTCGCGCTTCGACACATGTTATCACATTGTGGTATATTTTCACCCGGTTTCAGACACTTGCACATGCCATTACGACTCGTTCACTGACTAACTTTAATTGTGCTTTACAATTTTTTTATCTTGCCTAATTATTATTTTGCAGGGTTAAATGGCCGTAAACTGTGATTCGATCAAGTGTGTGCCCTCCCGAGGTGTCGAGACATTCCGTGGTGAAAGGGTTGTGCGAGTCATCTTGCGTCGCCACAATTGGGCGCATTTTTCTTTCCAAGAATGATCGCATCAATGAGGACTTTTTGCAAATTTTTCATACGACATTCATGGTGGTGAAAAGGGGGAGGAGGACATCATACGAGGCTAAATGTGGGGAGTGAAGATATGTGTAGGGATCCTCTGGAGGTCCCGATTTCTGAGTATCGTTGTAATGGGGAATATTCTTTTTATGTTTTTCTATCTTTCTTTCTATGAAGTATTCTATTGTATGAAGTTGTTTTGTGGAATTATGGGATTTGAAATAATAATGTAGTTGTTCGTTATCTATTGAATTTTGATGTGTGTGACCCCAATTTCTATAAAATCAATTGTTCACCATCAATTTATCTAGTATTTGTACTTCAGCCCCTCTATATTATTGCGACTTACGACATAATTTCTTTTAACTTAATTCTGGTGTACAAATTTTTGTTTTTCTTTGCTGTATATAGGGCTCACGTCGATTACCTCGGGGATCGCTCCAAATTGGGGTGATTTATTTATATCCCTCTCTTTGTCATATTGTCTTTAATTACATTGAGGACAATGTTCTTTTCAAGTCAGGGGGTATGTGATTATTCATCTCAATTTCTTTTTATCATCGTGAGCCATGTTTGTATTTATTATTTATTTTTAAAAAATCAAAAATTTTAAAAATTATTTTTTTATTTCTTTTCTCTTTCTTGGGCTTCTTGCCCCAAATTCCTATGATAAATTCAACAATTGACCTATCCAATTGCTAATTCAATGATTCATTTTCTATTTCTTTCATGTTATTAATATTTAGTCCTCAAATTATTGAATACTAAGAATAAATGCATGAATTAAACCTTAAAAATCCATGAGCACTTGAGCATATTTTCTAAAATGATTCGGTAGGACAATTATAACTTGGTATCTTTTTATTGCTATGTGTACACTAAAACCGAGCGAGTTTTGTGATTTTCTTCATTTATGAGTGTTTATACATTACTTTTTCATTCTTGAAAACGTTAAATTCGTCTATAATCTCACTACTCTTTCATTGATCGTTCATTAATTGAGTTCATATATGAACTGTGTTACCTGAGCATGATTTTTAAGGTTGTTTTGACTCAAAAATTGCGTAAATTTTAGAAAAAAATCATAGGCCCTATTTGTTATGTCACCCATATTGACCTTGGCCTCACCTTAAATATTTCCCTAGTCAACCCCTTTGAGCCTTAATATAGCCTTTTGTTTCAGTACCCAAATCCCATAACCAACTCTACATTGGAGTTATAAGACATATATATATATATATATATATATATATATATATATATATATATATATATATATATCTTCTTCACTACCTTTGTTTAGAATGATACTTGGGATTGAATAATATTCTTATTACATGGTCGCAATAAAGCATGTGAGAATGAGAAAAGTGAAGAAAAAAAAGAAGAGAAAAAGGAAAAGAAAAAGAAAAAGAGAAAAGGCAAAAAAACAAAAACAAAAGAAAAGAAGAGAAAAAAAAGAAAACAAAAAGAAAGAGAAAGTATGTACATGTTTTATACAGTGTTCAATAACCTTTGTCACTTTCCAATGTTATATTCAATGCTTTTTATGGAAATTGTATTCTAATTTTGATATTGTCCACGATTTTCCATTATTCCAAGTGTTTCATTCCCAAACACCTTTGAATCCGTACATATTCTCTCCATCACAACCTTAATCTCATACCTACATTACAACCCTATACAAGTCCAATATGATCCTAAGGTGATTGTAATTCAAAAGTTTAAATAATTACGATAATCTGTGAAAATGCATTTCACCTCTTTAATGATGATATCCATTCATTGGGATTATAATATTTTTATTTTATATATAACTTTCTTCTTTGATGATATGTGTGTAACCTAGTTTTCATTTACATATACTCATTATGCCTGCATGTCCCGTGTGTTACACCCTTTTCGAGTGTTTCTATTTGTTGAGTGAAATATCCGGAGAAGATTGAGTGGAAGCATGCTCTAATGTTTATCAGGGCCATAGGAATGTTTACCAAATCAAAGTTTTTGCATGTGCACGCACACCACTCACATTTGAGGTTTCAATTCCATCTAGTTATTCTTTTATTGTTGATAATTTTGGATTATTAGGTGAAAGTCTCTATTGCTTTGTTATTAATATATTGAAATATTTAGTTGTAGTTAAGCTTGGCTATTGGTTGGTTAGTCAAGTTTTGAGAAAATTTGATGTTTGTGGGTTTCATCCCTGAAAACCCTCACAAGACCACACTCGTCCACTAAGGTAACCTAGGGGTTTATTGGCTTATTGCATATTCTAAATGCAATCGTTCGTTCGCGAAAGTGAAATTTATCTCCTTTATACATATCTCATTTCTTGTGGTTTACTTGTAGTTCTTCTTGCTTCATATTTCATTTCTAGGGACTGGCAATGTGTAAGTTTGAGGGTGTAATTCGGCTTGAATATTGAATATAATCATCCTCTTTACTTATGCATTTTAGCCCCATCGGGTACTTTAATTCCTATAATTATGCTCGTTAACTATACAACCACATTTTTATATCTTTTCATGCTTTATGAGGTATAATTGGGCTTTTGTAGGTATTACGGTGTTTAGTGTAAAGTTCAGTAGCGTTCTGATAAAGTTTCGTCAATAATCGTACTTGCAGGGGAATTTTAGTCATTTCACACTTTGGAATTTTTCCCAATGTCTTCACATAAGTTGAATTCCTCTGAGTCATCTTCACGTGACCGCTGATGGTGCACGATTCCAATCAATAACAAAGAAGTTACGGGATTTCTCGCAGAGGAAGGACAACACCAAAACCACTTAGGACAAATCATTATCTTTTCTTTTATCTTTATTTCCTTTACCACTTACTACATAAGTGTTTTTTTTTTATTTGAATACATATCTTTCATTTTAGTTAGTTTATCATCTTTTTACTAGTTAGGTAAGAGGAAGAAGGGGTTTGGAGGTGATCTTGGGTTTTGTTTCTCTCTCTCTCCTAGGGTTTCACCAAATGGATTTGTAAGTTACTATTTCATCATATCTCTCTTTAAATCCAAGCTTCCATTATTGTTAATTGATTGATTTGTTTTGTTTATTTATTTCTTTGTAACTTACTTCCAAACTTTAATGTACTTGCTTCCATATAATTAATGCCATTTAACATGCTTTCTAGGTAACTTAGTTTAGGTTGTTATTGATTGAACTCACCTTGGGTTGATTTGGTTGCTTTGCTTTGGTGATGGGTTTTATGAGTTTAATTCGATTGGGTTGTTATTAATTTGATGCCTAGGAAATTTACGGTGTATATCATGTATGTGTCACATTTACGACCTTGTGTGTGTAATTTCTAGGGTATTTATTGACGTCAAAATCATAGTAGGCTTTTATGACAATTTAGGGGGTGACAACTCTAAATTTAATTAATTGTTGAAATTAGATTCAATCTTGTTAAACTTGTCTTCTCATGTAACCATTTATACCAATTAACTGGAGGTGAGGGATATTAGTCGCAATCTATTATTTTTATTCCTTTTTGTAATCTTAGTTTGAACACATGCTGTGACACCCCGACTAATTAAACACCGGGTAGCTACTCCTTTATAAAATTAATTCAAAATGCCAAGTTGGCTCAGTTAACAGCATCACTGTCGAAAACATTTTATTATTACCAACCACCTAGTATTTAAAAAGCAAGTGCCAAATTTTAATTTAAAGTCTGATTAACATGCAAGTATAATGAAGAAATAATAACACCATTCACCATAATGAAGTAATAGAATAACCGTAACATGATATAAATTAAACTGGAGGAAAAACTCCTCATAATACAATCTCACAACTGAAGTAAGTAATGAAATACTGAATACTGAATACTGAAATGAATACAAGCCAACGTCTGAAAACTGAAATGGAAATGTATCTAATAGAACTTGGGCGACATGCCCTACAACTGAGGAATAATGAATAAGGGGTCCAAATAATATAAGCGTCTAAAAGCAAGTCCCTGTAGCTTCCACAAGCAGCTACAGCTCGTCATCAGAATGGAAATCCTATGCATGGTGACCTTGTGGCTGGGCACCTAAAATGGTTTTACAAAAAGATAGATTTGAAAGCAAACGGGTCAGAGCCCGAATGTGGAGATATTTTAAAAACCTGCAAGTGCTTTAAAAACATTTAAAACAGTATATGCAAAGTACATGTTAGGACGTGCTCTCACATGATATACTCACCTCTCGTCTAACTGTGCACTCCTAACGTTCCTGTACCCATTCGTGTGTTATCTCATAACTATCTAAAGAGTTTCTAACACTTCTACTCGGTTTTCGTTAAATTTCCAACTTTAAAAATTAAATAGAGAGTTCTACTTTAATTCCCGGATTCACAATTATTAACAATACCAAAAAGATCTCTTTTTATCTTTCAAAACATTACCATAATTATACTCACAATTTATTATAGTAAATTCCTTCTCGATTAACCGTATATTTTCACATCATAAATATACAATACAAGAACCCAAAGGCTAAGCTGCGGTGCACACATACTCTGCTATCCATCCCGGTACATCACGTACATAAGGATTACAAATTCCGAATCTCTCAGGAATTGTTGGAATCAACACCACACACATAAATGGAGGCGAACATAATTCAATCATATCCATGGTCACGTACATACCTACGCTCCATAGTCAGCTGGCTTATTAACTCACAATTAAGTCATTCTCTTGAATTATGTCCTCTAGGCACCAATCTAAATCCGGGCAACACAAGGATAAGAAGGTCCTAAGCGAACGTAACCTCCGTGATAGCAAGTATGGTAGGTATGTCATACACATAAGATTATATACTAAGCATTCACACATCTTAGATATTTCAATATTAATAAGGGTATTCTCTACATCATTATACCATTATTCCCAATTCATATATTTCAAGTATCCCGACAATATATAAATTAAATAGTCGACACGTCTCACGTCGTAATATTTTAAACTTAAAACCTGTCTCGAATAGACTATTAAGTTCCCATGATTCCCTCATATAACATCGTTATACCTAAGGTCCTTACTTCTGCCCCAAACCTTATTTCATCAAATTATTCAAATTTGTACTATCAACCCAAATATTAACTCACATAACGAAATTCATTAATTTAGAATAATTCCTCAAATTAAATTCTAATTAAAGTCCAATCTCATAATCATGCCTACTGGTCTTCCTTAAAGTTTAAGGGTAATCACAATGTCTCCAACAAAATTATCCAAGGGTTATCATCATTAAAATTCAATTAAGGAAAACTTTATTCATTCTGGGAAGGTCGATCGATCGACTGATGAATGTCGATCGATCGATTACACAGGTCTGATACGGACTGCTTCGTTTTGCAGTTACAGTTTCGTCCCAATTCACCATTTTTAAGCATGAAACTTCAAGATAAGGTCACTATAACGTTATACTAACATCCTATATTAGTAATAACATTCTAAATCCCATAATTCATCATTTAAAGGCTTACTTTGGATTAAAACTACATCAAAAATTTCCCAGATTTCTTCCATTCAAGAACATCATTAAGTTTCTTCTAATTCTACCTTTTGATCATTAAGGTTCTGTTTTCAACATATAATTTCGTCCAGAATATACTACATGCAAATCCTACATAAATCATGGCTTTTACCTTTCAATTCATGGGTCTAATTTAACTCCAAAAATCAATTTCGAAAATTCCTAAACATGGAAACATATCTTGAATTAAAAGGGTTTAAATCACTTGCCTTAATTATCTCAGAATTTGGTGTAGAATCTTTGTGACAAAGTTGTTCCTTCTCTCTCTTTTCTGCAGAATTCTTCCCTTCTCTCTTTCTCTCAAGTTCTTCTCAAGGTTCCCTTCTCTCTCTCTCTCTCAAGCTTTTCCCAAGGTTGAAGATAATGGAGAATGGAGGTGTGAAATGGTTTGTGGGAGTTGAATTGCTATATCAACTTCTCCCGTAGCCCATAATGACATATAGTGGGGTTAGTGGGTTAAGTGGGTTAAGGAAATAGTCAGCTTATTAATTCCATTTTCGTCACTTTTTAATTCCCAAAAATACAAATTACCAAATTACCCCTTAAGATGTCGGTATGGCCCACAAATATCCCGGGACCCAAACTAAACTTCCGGCTAGTGTTTTCTGACTATCTCGACCCTTACGGACGCGTTGGTGCACTCAAAACGACCATACGGTTAATGAAACTAAAATTCACTTTTTAATTATGTAGCACAATATCATGACGTGGCGGTCACACGCGTCAAGTAAAATTCCCAAATTGCCGTATTTATAACTCACGACAATATCAATATTACCAATATTCATATAATGCCAAGTATGCACATTATAATAAAATACTAACTCACATCTCGTTAATATTATTATCCGGATTAATTTCCAATTAATAAACATTTAATTCAATTAATCCCCAAACCAAAAATAAATAACGCAGAAAATACGGGGTATTACATACTTCCCCCCTAATAACTGAATTTCATCCCGAAATTCGGAACTAGAAAGTACCTGGTAAGAATAACTCTGGATAACGTTCGCGCATCTCATCCTCGCGCTCCCATGTGGACTCCTCGACATTATGATGTCGCCACTGAACACGCACTAACGGAACTATCTTTGACCGCAGTTTCCGCTCACTTCGGTCTAGAATAGCAATAGGCCCCTCCTCGTAAGAACTATCCGGCTGGAGATCAATATCCTCCACAGCAATGAGAGAATGAGCCAAATCATCTCTAAGGTATTTCCTAAGCGAGGAAATATGAAACACATCGTGAATCCGATGTAAATGCTCCGGTAACCCAAGTCTGTACGCAACCGGTCCAATCCGCTCAATAATAGGAAATGGTCCCACATATCTCGGTGCCAACTTCCCTTTCTTCCCGAAACGCATAATCCCCTTCATAGGAGATACCCTGAGCAAAACCTGGTCCCCTACTTGGAACTCTCTGAAAAATCTCTTTGCGTCAGCATAACTCTTCTGTCTGTCCTGAGCCACCCGAATGCGACTGCGAATCAATTCTATCCTTGCCGAAGTATCCTGAATCACTTCCGGCCCAAGTAGTTTTTTGTCCCCCACCTCCAACCAGCATGCTGGGGAACGACAAGGTCTACCGTACAATGCCTCAAATGGAGCCATGCCAATGGTGAACTGATAGGAGTTGTTGTAAGCAAACTCCACCAGTGGAAGATACTGCTCCCATCCACCCTCAAAGTCAATGGTACACATACGTAGCATGTCCTCCAACATCTGATTTGTGCGCTCGGTCTGTCCATCGGTCTGCGGGTGATACGCCGTACTCAACCGCAATTCCGTGCCCATGGCCTGCTGAAAACTTTCCCAAAACCGTGAAACAAATACCTTGTCTCGGTCAGACACGATATTTAAGGGCACCCCGTGAAGTCTCACTATCTCTGAAATAAAGAGCTGGGCATACTGTCCCGCAGTGTAATCTGTCCTGACGGGTAGAAAATGAGCGACCTTCGACAACCTGTCCACAATCACCCAAATGGAGTCGTGCCCTCTCTGCGATGTAGGCAACCCCGTGATAAAGTCCATAGAGATGCTCTCCCACATCCACATCGGGACCTCTAATGGCTGTAACAGTCCTGCCGATCTCTGATGATCCACTTTTACGAGCTGACAAGTGGCGCATTTTGAGACAAACTCGGCAATACCTCTCTTCATCCCGCTCCACCAATACTGACGTCTCATGTCTTGGTACATTTTGTCCCCTCCGGGATGTACCGCGAACCGTGAGCCGTGCGACTCTGCCATCACCTCATGCCGCAATTCCTCCCCTTCTGGAACCACCAATCTCCCATTGAAGCGTAATCCCCTGTCTGAGCTAACGGTATAGGATTCAGCTCCCTCTGCTAATAATCGAACTATCTGTTCCTGACAGAACGAGTCATTTGCCTGTGCCTTCACTACCTTCGTGACAATCTGCGGTGTAACAGTCATCACAGACATGAATGATCGGGCCACTGCATCCTGGTGTCCCAATTCTTTCCACTTGGCCTTCCACACATCTGCCACCTCATCTACCGGTCTACGACTCAACGCGTCTGCCACCACGTTAGCCTTCCCCGGGTGATACTGGATATCGAACTGATAATCCTTCATGAATTCAAGCCACCTCCGTTGCCGCATATTCAACTCCTTCTGCGTGAATAGGTACTGAAGGGACTTGTGGTCCGTGAACAATCGAAATTTCTCCCCCAACAGGTAATGTCTCCAAATACGAAGGGCAAATACCACTGCCGCTAACTCCAAGTCATGGGTAGGGTAATTCTTCTCGTGAGGCTTAAGCTTACGGGAAGCATAAGCTATGGCCTGACTCTCCTGCTGCAGTACACCTCCAAGTCCTTGTAAGGACGCATCGGTGTAAACAAGGTACTCAACTCCCGGTCTCGGTAATGCTAACACAGGTGCTGAGGTTAACTTGTCCTTCAACTCATCAAATGCCAACTGACAGGCATCACTCCAAATGAATGGCACACCTTTACGGGTTAGATGTGTCATGGGACCCGCTATCGTGGAGAAACCCCGAATAAACCTCCTGTAGTAACCTGCTAGGCCCAAGAAACTACGGATTTCTGTCGGTGTCGTGGGCTGTCCCCACTCCCTCACCGTGGATACCTTCCCCGGATCAACCGATATTCCCCGGTCGGAAATAATATGCCCCAAAAACTGAACCTCCTTCAGCCAAAACCCGCACTTCTCATATTTTGCATACAACTCATTATGGCGCAGTGTCTGCAAAACTAGTCTCAAGTGATCGGCATGCTCCTCCTCTGTCTGGGAGTAAACCAAAATATCATCGATGAAGACAATGACAAACTGGTCTAGGTAATCCCTGAACACCCTATTCATCAAGTCCATAAATGCTGCTGGAGCGTTGGTCAAACCAAATGGCATAACCCGAAACTCGTAGGAACCATATCTCGATAAGAACGCAGTCTTCGAGACGTCCTCCTCCCTGATACGCAACTGATGGTAACCAGATCGTAAATCAATCTTTGAGAAGTAAGAAGCTCCTCTCAACTGGTCAAATAGGTCATCGATTCGAGGCAACGGATACTTGTTCCGTATCGTGACCTTGTTTAACTCCCGATAGTCCACACATAACCTCAGTGAACCATCCCTCTTCTTCACGAACAACACAGGGGCACCCCACGGTGAAGTACTCCTCCGAATAAACCCCTGACCCAACAACTGCTCAATCTGATCCCGTAACTCCCTCATCTCAGCTGGAGCCATACGGTATGGTGCACGTGCTATAGATCTCGTATCTGGTAACAAGTCTATAACGAAATCTATCTCACGACTGGGGGGTAGGCCTGGTATCTCCTGAAACACATCAGAATACTCCCTGACGACTGGGATCGACTCTAAAGGAATCACAACCTCCTTAGAGGTATCCTCCTCAATGTAATATAAATGCGCGGTCGAGCCTCCCTCTGGGCGAGGCATCGCCACAACAAACATCTCTTGCCCCGGAATGGCAAAAACAATGCTCCCACCAAAGCAATCAATCATGGCCCTATGATCAGCGAGCCAGTCCATACCGATAATAACATCGTGAACATGCATATCTAGTACCAACATGTCCGCAGGTAATACCAGACCACCAATCTCTACCCCCACTCCCCGACATATAAAGAATATAAGTGACCCATTCCCCAACGGTGAGTCGACACACGTAACTGTGCTCTCCGCTGTGGCTAACAATCCTAACGCCTTTGCGAAGTGTGTAGCTATAAAACAATGTGTAGCACCCGTATCAAATAATACCCGACCCATAGTGCCATGGATAGGAAACGTACCCTCAATCGCGGGCGGTGCCTGTGGAACTGCAGCCTGGTGGACGTTGTAGACACGCCCATACTGTAGCTGCCCCTGCTGCACAGGAACTGCTGGAATAATCTGAGCTGGAGCTGGAAGGGCTGGTGGAAAGAGTGGCCTCTGTGGCTCCTGTCGAGCACCCTGCTGCTGCTGCTGTGGGGCCCGGCCCTTATCAGGACACTCCTGACGTTTGTGGCCAATCTTACCACAAATGAAACATTTCCCTGGGAAGTTCCCTCCCCTCTGCCCTTGCTGTCCCCGGCCCTGGTGGCCGTTACCATTCCTCCCTTGGCCCTGCTGGCCCTGCTGAAACTGCTGATGTTGACCATTTTGACCCTGCTGGCCCTGATGACCGTTATGACCCTGCTGGCCATTTCGGAATCCTCCCTGACCGTTCCTGAAACCTCCTGAACGGAACCTCTTTTGATCTCCCTGCTGAGAACCCTGTTCTACCTGTCTCTGCCCGTGAAAAGATTGTGCCCCACCGGCACCATGTCCTCCAGTCCTGCCCTGATGGCTAGACTCTCCCGACCTCTTGCCCTCGGCCATATGAAAACGGTGGTCCTGGCAATGTAACAATGCAGCGTTAACCACATCAGAATACGTGGCCAACGAAAGGTTCCCTAACAAATGCTGACGGATCCTCCATGATAACCCGTCGGTAAATTTCTCAATCTTCTTCTTCTCTGTCGGTATCTCATCAGGAACGATATTCAACAGATTAGTAAACTCGGCCTCATACTCGGCCACGGTCTTGCCCTCCTGCCTCAGACTCATCAATCTCCTCCTCATTTCCGTATGAACCGCTGACGGAAAGTACTTGCGGTCAAACCGCACCCAGAACTCATGTATAGTGAGAGTATCCCTCTCCTCTGCGGTGGTAATAGACTCCCACCACTGCAACGCAGATCCAACTAGCTTAAAAGTAGCTAGCACCTGCTTCTGAACATCCGTGCACTCATACATCCTTAAGTGCCGCTGCATATCTTTCCTCCATTGGCTCGAGACTACTACATCTGAGCTGCCTGCAAACTCTGGCGGATGCGCTTTCTGAAAAGCGTCACGTACACGCTCCCAAGCAGACGGAAATGAAGTTGCCTGAACTGGCGCGGCAGCCGGCGCCTGAGGCGGTGCCTGCTGAACAACGGCAATGGAGGCATTTACCGCTTGGGCTACAATAGCTGCAACCTCAGCGGCGTTCATCATGCCCTGAACCGGTGCGGGCTGTGGTTCTGGCGCTGTATTCCTGGGAACTCGTGGTGCACGTCGTGGAGGCATTCTGAAATAAGAATAAAGTCTATAAGTTCGCAGTTATAAACTTTAAAATAGCTGAAGAGCGTAGCATAAACAAAGAATACAACAGTCCTAAAATATAGGGCTCTATATCAAAGAAAGCTCAGCGGAAAACATAATAAGCCGTTCAGATCCTAAAGGACACTAGAACCTGATGCTCTGATACCAACTGTGACACCCCGACTAATTAAACACCGGGTAGCTACTCCTTTATAAAATTAATTCAAAATGCCAAGTTGGCTCAGTTAACAGCATCACTGTCGAAAACATTTTATTATTACCAACCACCTAGTATTTAAAAAGCAAGTGCTAAATTTTAATTTAAAGTCTGATTAACATGCAAGTAAAAAGAAGAAATAATAACACCATTCACCATAATGAAGTAATAGAATAACCGTAACATGATATAAATTAAACTGGAGGAAAAACTCCTCATAATACAATCTCACAACTGAAGTAAGTAATGAAATACTGAATACTGAAATGAATACATGCCAACGTCTGAAAACTGAAATGGAAATGTATCTAATAGAACTTGGGCGACATGCCCTACAACTGAGGAATAATGAATAAGGGGTCCAAATAATATAAGCGTCTAAAAGCAAGTCCCTGTAGCTTCCACAAGCAGCTACAGCTCGTCATCAGAATGGAAATCCTATGCATGGTGACCTTGTGGCTGGGCACCTAAAATGGTTTTACAAAAAGATAGATTTGAAAGCAAACGGGTCAGAGCCCGAATGTGGAGATATTTTAAAAACCTGCAAGTGCTTTAAAAACATTTAAAACAGTATATGCAAAGTACATGTTAGGACGTGCTCTCACATGATATACTCACCTCTCGTCTAACTGTGCACTCCTAACGTTCCTGTACCCATTCGTGTGTTATCTCATAACTATCTAAAGAATTTCTAACACTTCTACTCGGTTTTCGTTAAATTTCCAACTTTAAAAATTAAATAGAGAGTTCTACTTTAATTCCCGGATTCACAATTATTAACAATACCAAAAAGATCTCTTTTTATCTTTCAAAACATTACCATAATTATACTCACAATTTATTATAGTAAATTCCTTCTCGATTAATCGTATATTTTCACATCATAAATATACAATACAAGCACCCAAAGGCTAAGCTGCGGTGCACACATACTCTGCTATCCATCCCGGTACATCACGTACATAAGGATTACAAATTCCGAATCTCTCAGGAATTGTTGGAATCAACACCACACACATAAATGGAGGCGAACATAATTCAATCATATCCATGGTCACGTACATACCTACGCTCCATAGTCAGCTGGCTTATTAACTCACAATTAAGTCATTCTCTTGAATTATGTCCTCTAGGCACCAATCTAAATCCGGGCAACACAAGGATAAGAAGGTCCTAAGCGAACGTAACCTCCGTGATAGCAAGTATGGTAGGTATGTCATACACATAAGATTATATACTAAGCATTCACACATCTTAGATATTTCAATATTAATAAGGGTATTCTCTACATCATTATACCATTATTCCCAATTCATATATTTCAAGTATCCCGACAATATATAAATTAAATAGTCGACACGTCTCACGTCGTAATATTTTAAACTTAAAACCTGTCTCGAATAGACTATTAAGTTCCCATGATTCCCTCATATAACATCGTTATACCTAAGGTCCTTACTTCTGCCCCAAACCTTATTTCATCAAATTATTCAAATTTGTACTATCAACCCAAATATTAACTCACATAACGAATTTCATTAATTTAGAATAATTCCTCAAATTAAATTCTAATTAAAGTCCAATCTCATAATCATGCCTACTGGTCTTCCTTAAAGTTTAAGGGTAATCACAATGTCTCCAACAAAATTATCCAAGGGTTATCATCATTAAAATTCAATTAAGGAAAACTTTATTCATTCTGGGAAGGTCGATCGATCGACCTTGACCTTCGATCGATCGATTGTGGTCGATCGATCGACTGATGAATGTCGATCGATCGATTACACAGGTCTGATACGGACTGCTTCGTTTTGCAGTTACAGTTTCGTCCCAATTCACCATTTTTAAGCATGAAACTTCAAGATAAGGTCACTATAACGTTATACTAACATCCTATATCAGTAATAACATTCTAAATCCCATAATTCATCATTTAAAGGCTTACTTTGGATTAAAACTACATCAAAAATTTCCCAGATTTCTTCCATTCAAGAACATCATTAAGTTTCTTCTAATTCTACCTTTTGATCATTAAGGTTCTGTTTTCAACATATAATTTCGTCCAGAATATACTACATGCAAATCCTACATAAATCATGGCTTTTACCTTTCAATTCATGGGTCTAATTTAACTCCAAAAATCAATTTCGAAAATTCCTAAACATGGAAACATATCTTGAATTAAAAGGGTTTAAATCACTTGCCTTAATTATCTCAGAATTTGGTGTAGAATCTTTGTGACAAAGTTGTTCCTTCTCTCTCTTTTCTGCAGAATTCTTCCCTTCTCTCTTTCTCTCAAGTTCTTCTCAAGGTTCCCTTCTCTCTCTCTCTCTCAAGCTTTTCCCAAGGTTGAAGATAATGGAGAATGGAGGTGTGAAATGGTTTGTGGGAGTTGAATTGCTATATCAACTTCTCCCGTAGCCCATAATGACATATAGTGGGGTTAGTGGGTTAAGTGGGTTAAGGAAATAGTCAGCTTATTAATTCCATTTTCGTCACTTTTTAATTCCCAAAAATACAAATTACCAAATTACCCCTTAAGATGTCGGTATGCCCACAAATATCCCGGGACCCAAACTAAACTTCCGGCTAGTGTTTTCTGACTATCTTGACCCTTCCGGACGCGTTGGCGCACTCAAAACGACCATACGGTTAATGAAACTAAAATTCACTTTTTAATTATGTAGCACAATATCATGACGTGGCGGTCACACGCGTCAAGTAAAATTCCCAAATTGCCGTATTTATAACTCACGACAATATCAATATTACCAATATTCATATAATGCCAAGTATGCACATTATAATAAAATACTAACTCACATCTCGTTAATATTATTATCCGGATTAATTTCCAATTAATAAACATTTAATTCAATTAATCCCCAAACCAAAAATAAATAACGCAGAAAATACGGGGTATTACACATGCCTAGTATTATCTTTTCTTTTGTTAACAATTATCTTTTACACTTTTATTTCTGAAGTATTAAATCAATATAATTCTAACAACTAGTCTCTGTGGATTTCGATACCCGGACTGGATGATGTGCTCCCTTAAAAATGAGTGTATTAATAGTCGAGGTTTTTACATAGTGGTGGGAGCCAAGCATAATGACCAAGGTATATCTTTATATCCTTGCACCGTTGTTTTCCATCTCGCTATCAATATACAACTCAAAGAAGTCATAAATATAAATGATATCTCCAAAATTGTCTAATCTACAATAGTGTAATGTAAGTACGAAATCGGGTCTCACAGTCCATTTTAAGTATTCTCAAAATCTATATTAATTAATCATTTAATTAATTAAACCATAACCACATTCAACTACTTCTCCCCTACCAGCATCATGCGATACACACGCATAATAGCCTTCACTTCATCCAACCTTGTCGTCATCAATACATGCACACCAACACATATGACAGAGAAGTAATAACACCGCTACTATATTCGAACATGCCAATATCAGAATGATACCACCATTCTCATAGGGAGCGACACATAAATAGGCCCCCATCTGGTCTAGTCCTCAATACAGATCAGGATTACAAACACGGGGTATGCACAAATAAAGTGTACTCTCTTGGCACACACCAACATAATAAACCAATTAAATATTCTCGTTTTAATGATTAAGATTAGCAACGTATTACATGATTCATAGTTATCTCATTACCCAATATATAATCATATTATTCTTACTTGATATGCCAAATATCACCTCGTCTAAGATCATAAACCTCGGCCACAACCAACCCTCACCATTCGTCCAGTAATGAGAAGTTGTAACTCAGCCTAGAAAGACTCGGCCTATATAGACTTAGATGACTCGGAATCATCCCTCATCAACTGTCCGATACGATTTATCTGCATTATTCTTGAAGATTGAGTATCATCGGCCTCGGCCTCACTCAAGACGGCGAGGCCAGGTAGAGACTGGTCAACATAACATGTGTCATTCCACATCGGTTCGAACGTCTATGAGTTTAGCCCCGTCCACTAGGGTCGATCGAGGTCACATTACTGACAGAGCGCGATCATTAGGAGACACGTGAAGATGTGTGCATAGATGTGTGACACACGTGAACTAAAATCGTTATAGCCGAATCACTTTCTCATGTGAGGGAATATTTGATGATCATGACATACATGTGACGAAGACAGTTGGCTCCTCCTCATTATCTAGGAACATCCTTCACATGCTTATTACATGCACGGGGGGAGGGGGTACACTACACCCCCAGGCACTATAAATACCTATCATCTTCTTCATTGTAAAGGATCGCATTATTCAAACCATAGTTAAAACTCTGCTCATTTGTATACATAAGAGAGGGAGAGAGAAAGCTTGTGTTGTAACCAGGCCATTAGAGCCATATTTACAAGTGGATTTCACTCTCACACACATAGTAAACGTAGGCCCCATCTGAACCACTTAAATTCGGGTGTTCATCATCTTCACCTCATCTCCTTCTCTGTTGATATACTGTGTGATAATTGCCAATGTTATATACCTGCTCAAGCTTATTATTTTTGGGACCTGGTGGTACTATTTCTGGTATCATTAGTCTGGCGCGGTATATGGGAACGAGTAGTATCGTCTATTCCCTACTTTAGCTTGTCCTCACCGGAGTCTCTGGTGGTGAACCAATCCTCCCCTCTTGTGCAGTTGTTTCACCATTGAAAGAGTTTATGTTGAGCTACTAAGATTATACCTTCCATTTATAGCTCACCCATCAGGTTTAATACATGGCATCAGAATTCCCACCACCACCACTACCAATGGGTGGTCTTAGTTCCAGTAGTGCACCTCCTCAGTCAGAAATGGCTGAAGTGGCGGCATCATTGAAGTCCTTGATGGCCAGGCAATAGGTAATGCAAGAACAGTTGACTGCCTTCAGCCAAAATTTCATAATTAGGCCAGTTGGGGTACAACCGAATATGATTACTATGACTGTCATGGAACACCCTCAGGATGCCAAGGGACCACCCCAGACACCACGTAAAGATCTGTAACCTCTTCAGTGGTGGAGGGCCGTTGTTGACCCTAGGCGTTTATGCCTGGAGAGGCAAGGCCAACCCTACCCAGAGGACCGTTATGATGATTATGAGCCTGAAAATGCTTAGGCTGATTATTGGGAGCCATATAAAGTATCTGGAAATACAATGCGCCCCATTCAAGGGAGCCGAGGACATGATAGGAGGCCGAGTCATGATGCGCAACTAAGGGGCTCAGCTTTTGATTGATTAGGTAGAGGGTCAGCCTTTGAGAGGCTCGACCCCGTTGGTGATCTGAGAGAAAGTTTGTCCAGCTCAAGGAGAAATGCTGGCTCAAGGAGAGAGGGGGCAGACTTCCGACCCCATGTAGCCGAGATGACCCCCAAATAGAGGTAAACAACCGACATAGGTTAGTAGACAACGAACCATCTATCCGACCAGTTGAGGTAGCAGGGGACAATATCGTGGTTGGAGAATAAAATTGGGGACATTCTTAAGAGCTGAGAGCCCTTATAGAGGGGCTATTCTGAAGGCTCTCCTTTTGTAGCTAAGATAGTCAGTTTTTCGACCCCTGACAAGTTCAAGCCACGAGTGGTTACTCCAAAGTATGATGGGAGTACCAACCCTGTGCACCATGTAGAGATGTACCAGTCGGCTGCAGACATTTAATCCGTCTCAGATGAGATAAAATGTCATGCATTCTCAAAAACTTTGATTGGGGATGCCCATATATGGTTCACTTCACTCCCGAGGAACTCCATTGAAAATTTCAAGAAACTCTCAGAACGATTCATCCACAATTTTTGCTTTGGGGTAAGACCCCAGAAGAAGACTGCTCACCTATTGTACGTTAAGCAGGGGAAGAATGAGAGTCTCAAAGAGTACATTACGAGGTTTAAGAAGGAGAAGTTGGAAGTGGAGGACTACGAGGAAAGTATTGCGATGACGGTACTAATTGGAGGTCTGCAGAAAGGGAAATTACTTTGGAAGCTTGTTGAGGACCCATCAAAGTCTATAGTCGAGTTATTGGCGTCGGCCGACAAGGTCATGAACGCCGAGGAAGCTATGGTAGCTAAGTATGAGGATGAGAAGGGTACTAGAAGTGGGAACAAGTTTTAAAAGAAGAATAAATGTAGGAAGAAAAGATCAACTGATGATAAGTTTGTCGGGTACACTCCCCTCACGGTCAGTTGCGAGCACATTTTGAATGAGATCAAGAATGGCCGATCCCTGAGGTGGCCCAAAAATCTAAAATCTCCCCCTCACAAGAGGAATAAAAGCCTATGGTGTGAATTTCACCGAGACCACGGGAACTTGATCGATAAATATTTTTCTCTGAAAAATGAGATTGAGAAGATGCTTAAGGCTGGGAAACTGAGAAAATATGTAAGCAGTGGTAGCCCAAAGGGGGGACGAGACGACCCCAGAAAAAGAATGGCCGATAAGTGCAAAGAGGATGTTCCTAGGAAAAAAGATGATGCCTCATACGACGATAATGGGGACGACTTAAATCATCCACCAAAGGACGATGGCCCTAAAATTCGCCTTCATATGATTTTGTTTGATGTGAAGATAATTTGTGGGGGCCTAGCAGGAGGAGGCTCAGAGGTGGCTGAAAGAAAGACACGCGTTGCAGAAGTCAAAGTTCTTCCTAAATTTGAAGCGGTTAACTCGACTGCAATAGGTGTTAAGTCAAAAAAAAGAAAGAAGGTGGATATGGACACTTTGATTGTGGATTTTTCAAGACTCGACTTCAAAGATATTCTAGCCCCCCAAGACGACCCCCTGGTGATTACAACCAGGGTTCATGGCCATGACGTGCCAAGAATACTATTTGACGATGACATTTTGACTGATGTTATGTTCTGGACATACTTCAAAGGCCTGGGACTCAGCAAGAAGAGACTCGTGCCTTATCATCAACCATTGATTGGATTCAATGGTGAGAAAGTCCATTCGTTGGTAATGTATGAGATGGACATCAGGATGGGAGATGCTTGGTCGATGACGTTCATAAAGAAGGTCAATTTCTTTATAATGGATAAAAGTGTATACCCGGCCTATAACATTATTATGGGAAAAGTGGTCCTCAAAGAGTTTGACGTCGTGCCCTCCACTGTAAATCAAATGGTGAAATTCTCGACTCCTTATGGCATAGGGGAAGTCCAAGGTGATCAAGTGTTGGCACGAGAATGCTACTTCAACTTAGCCGAGGAGAGGGAAGCTCATAAAAAAGAAACTACGACCTAGAATATCGATACCCTTGACCCAAGAGACGAGAAGAAACTTAAGAAGGGAGAAACCGCTGAAGAGATAGAATTCATCATACTCAATGAGGATGAGCCAAAAAAACCCATCCAAATTGGCAAAACCCTAAAAAGGAGGTTAAGGAAGAACTGGTGAAGCTTTTGAAGAAGAGGCAAAGAATCTTCGCATGGAGCCACGAAAATATGTCAGCTATTGACCCAGAAGTTATGTGTCATAAGCTCAATTTAGTCAATGATGCTAAGTCGATATGGTAGACAAAACGAGTTTACTCAATAGAAAAATATGACGTTATTAGAGAGGAGGTTAAGAAGTTGGAGAAGGACGACTTCATTCAGGAGGTCATCTATCCTGACTGGTTGGCAAACGTTGTCATTGTCCCGAAGGCCAATGGCAAATGGAGGATATGTGTTTACTTCATATATCTAAACAAAGCATGCCCGAAAGTTAATTTCCCTTTGCCCAGGATCGATCAGATGGTAGACGCTACAGCCGGACATAAATTTATGAGCTTCATGGATGCCTACTTAAGCTACAACCAGATATTCAAGGACCTGGCCAACGAAGAAAAGATAACCTTTATCACAGACAAGGGCGCCTATTATTATAAGGCCATGCCCTTTGGGTTGAAGAATATTGGGGCCACATATCAGAGGCTGGTCAACAAAATGTTTGAAGACCAGATCGAAAAGATGATGGAAGTGTACGTTGATAATGTGTTGACTAAGAGCCTCAAGGTCGACACACATGTGGTATACCTTGAGCGCACTTTTAACACTATGGATAAGTATGGAATGAAGCTCAACCTCGCCAAGTGTGTCTTTTACATAGGAACATGAAAGTTTTGGGGGTTCATTATGAATCAGAGAGGGATTAAAGCCAATCCCGAGAAGATCAAGGCCTTATTAAAGATGAAGACTCCTACGATGATAAAGGATGTGCAGGACTAACTAAAAGAGTGGCAGTACTAAGCAGGTTTGTCTCTAGAGCCATTGATAAATGATTTCCTTTCTTCTAAGTATTGAGAAAAGCTTTTAAATAGAATGAGGAGTATGATAGAGTCTTTAAGGATTTGAAGTTCTACCTCGACTCTCCATTCCTACTATCAAGACCGGTTCAAGGGGAGAGACTGTATCTTTATTTAGTAGTATCTAAGTCGTCCATTATCACCGCTATTATAAGAGAAGAGGATGGAATCCAAAAATGGTGTATTTTAATAGTAAGGCACTCCAAGGGGCTGAGCATAGGTACCCCAAGACGAAGAAGTTAGCCTATGCACTGATCCATGCCTCGAGGAAGATGGAGCACTACTTTCAGGCACATACCATGGTGGTCCTCACAGACTCACCCCTCAGACAAGTAATTCACAAGCCTGGAAAATTAGGAAAACTGATGGCTTGGGAAATTTGATTATGAGAGTTCGACGTCATCTATCAGCTAAGAACGACCATTAAGTGGCAAGCCCTAACAAAATTTATGGCAGAGTTCACTTGGGATGAGGCTGACACCAAAGATATTGAGGCTACAACTTGTGAGCAAGAAAGCAGAGCAGGTCCTCCCCCGGCCCAGGCTGAGACGGGTTCAACAAGAATCAAATTATTTGAGAATGAGAAAGAAAAGTATATTTTTAAGAATGGAATCCTGAAAGAGGGCCTTTTTTCACCAAATGTACTGTATGGAGTCTCTTTGTTGATGGGTCTTCATATGAGAATGGAAGCAGGGCAGGATTGATAGTGTCGTCTCCATATGGGACTAATATTGAATATGCGTTGACATTCAACTTCAAAGCGTCCAATAATGAATCTGAGTACTAGGCCCTCCTGGAAAGTCTCTACCTTGCCCAGGCACTGAATGCTAGATAACTCCTTTTTCATATTGATTCCATGTTAGTTGTTAATCAAATCTTGGGGGCATACGAGACTAAAGATGACAGAATGGAAAAGTACCTGGGAAGGGCTAAGACGGAATTAAAGCAGTTTGTTGAAGTGAAATTAAAGAGGATACCTCGACTGAATAATGTCCAAGCCGATGCTCTGGCAAGGTTAACTTCAGCCACTCGAACTAAAATCAGACGAACGGTCCCTATAAAGGTTCTTTATCGATCGATGATCGAAGGATAAGAGAATAATGTGGAATTTTGTTTCAATGTGAGTATGGGAGCCTCCTGGATGGATCCTATAGTCCGTTACATTAGATATGGGGAGCTGTCAGAGTCCAAGGCTGAGAAGAAGAAACTTAGGTACAAAGTTATTAAGTTTTCCCTCATAGGAGACATTTTATATAAGAAAGGGTTCCTGCTTCCTATCTTCAGATGTGTTCATCCATCTGAGGTAATGTATGTTTTAAAAGATGCGCATGAAGGTTCGTGTTCTCGCCACATCAGAGGAAGATCGTTGGCTAATAGGATCATCACTCCGGATTATTGGTGGCCGATATTGGCCAAGAATGCAGCTGCTTACGTAACAAAGTATGATAAGTGCCAGAGGTTTGCTACCATACATCAATAACCTCGCCAACCTCTTACCTCCATCACATCTCCTTGGCCCTTCTCCGTTTGGGGGATGAACCTGGTTGGACCACTTCCTAGAGCTATGAAAAATTATCGCTACTTAATCATGGTGATCGATTATTTCTCAAAATGGGTAGAGGCCGAGCCGGTGACAATAATAATTACGAAGAAGAACTTCCAGTTTATCTAAAAAAACATCATCTATAGGCATGGCCTACCCAATACTCTGACCTTTGATAATAGAACACAATTCAAGAATGTCTCCTTAGAAAAATATTGTGAGCGGGTAGGTATCAAGCAATTCTTCTCTGCTCCTGGCCGACCCCAGGCTAATGGGCAGACGAAAGTAACAAACGGAACGATCCTTAAGGGGATCAAGAAGAGGTTAAAATATGCCAAAGTCAGGTGAGTCAAAGAAGTATATGCTTTACTCTGGGCATACAGAACAACGGAGAGGACTCCTACCGGGGAAACTCCATTTATACTGGCTTACGATTCATAAGCAGTAGTGCCAATGGAGATAGGTCTACCTACTCATAGGATTCAGTCATACGACCCAAAAAAGAACATTATTGAGGGGACTTGACCTAGATCTTATGGAAGAGAAAAGAGAAGACGATGAGGTTAGGCAAGCTGCCTACCAGCAAAAAATAACAAGGTTCTACAACAAGCGAGTAAAGCCAAGCCCATTGACAGTAGGGGACATAGTGTTGAAGAAGACATGGCAAAAACCCAATAAGCTTCATCCAAATTAGCATGGCCCATATAAAGTGACGGAAGAGGTTGTCCCGGGCACATATCGATTGGATAACTTGGAAGGAGAGCCATTTACCAACCCTTGGAATGCCAACCATCTCCAGAAATATTACCAATGAGATTACAGTTTGCTGTCTCTTTTCAATTCCATTGTAATACATGTATATGAGACTTAGATGGTTAGAGAAATATGAATGAAGTGCTATTAAAGTCTCAATTATTCTCACATATGTTCATTTATTTGAATACTTATTGTTTATATGTATCAACCCACCTTCAGCTACAAAATATCATTCATGGTGAAGTATGCTTAAGTTGCCTTCGGTGATATGACAACCCAGGCAGGGGTCAACCTCGTCTGTGGGTTGTCAATAACATCAAAAGACATTTAATATTCAAACATCACTAATTTGCTGAATGAGCTCCCTCGGCCGAGACAGCGGTGCATGGACGAGACGACTCTCCATACACTCTTAAAATGACGAGGGAGGACGTGTGCTTAAACACCATAATTTGGTGGATGAAAATTAAAAATCATTTAATTATGGTTAATATTACATCATTAAGTTGGTGAATGTGCTCTCTCGGCCGAGACGACAGTGCATGCACGAGACGACTCTCCATACACTCTCAAAATAACGAGGGAGGACTTGTGCTTAAACACCATAATTTGGTACATGTAAATTAAAAATCACTTAATTGTGGTTAATATTCAAACATCATTGATTTGTATGTTGTGATTTGCAATATTATCTTTCTTTAGTACAATACAACAGCATAGTTGTGGCATGCAAGCAAATTAAGAGGAAATGCAAATAAGGGAGCAATAAGAGATTCCATTTCACAAAATACAAAGTATAGAGACGACAAAAGACTTCAATGAATAAAAAGTGTTCATAACAAACAAAATAGAAGGACAATCAAAAGAGGGTATCGATCACAGACGACCACCCTAAGAGGTTGGCTCAAGATTATGGTGGGAGTTTCCTCGGCGTTAGGCTCATTTCCACCCTCGGCATGTGTTGCTCGATCTCGAACATCAGTCTGAATATTATCCCCATCCTTGGCCACCGCCATCAGCTCCACGTACTCTAAACCAGCATCGAAGATAGGGTCAAACAGGTCTGGCGCATCTAAGGCGGGATGAATATAAGAGACGACCTCGGTGAACTTGGTAGCAATCCATCGACAAGCCATCTTTACGCCTCTCTCCAGGTAGATGATGACAAATCTACCAAACTCATCTGAAGCCTTGAAATATTCGACAACATCGGCGCTGATCTTCTCAAGGGACTCAGGAGACAATGCCTCATCTTTTTCCCTCAGCACGAAAGCTGTAAGCTCCTTGGTATGAGCAGCTGATTGCGCGGCCAAGGCGTCGTGTTTCACCTTAATCAAGTCATCCTTCTTCTTCTTCAGCAAGTCATTTTTTAACTTCAGGTCGTTCTGACCTTCCTCAAGGTAGGTTCGACATGAGTCTAAGAATTTCTTCAGTTTTTTTCGGATATAAGAGCTCGGTCGGCCTCCTGAACCTTGGGATAGTTCTCAACCATCCACTTATTGTCCGAGGTAAAAGTACATACAGACTGTAAAAGAAAGGAAAGCATATTAGTACAGACGAGATAAGAATGTGAGAAAATACTTGTGCTTAATAAGAAAATAATTACCTAAGCCATCAGATGAAGGCCTAAGTCAAAGATCTGAGGGGGAGCCATCTTCCTCAAGAACTCATAGTCATCCTTAGTGGGGACTCCTAGCATGTCCTTTTTCGACCTTGTGTCCAAGGGGATGATTGAGCCCGGGCAGTTACTAAGATGGGTAATGTTATTCTGCAAGTACTCCTGAAACGAGTCCCCAGAACAAGAGCTTGATCTGGAGCTGCTCGGCACCGATGAGCCTGGGGAGAAAACCCTCGGCCTCTAAGAGTCCCTCTCAGGCCGACTTTTGAGAGGAACCTGATAATTAGTCCTTTTCTTGCCGACCTCGGATCGTGTTGGCCTTGTGGACGTCATCTTCTTCGTCTGACCCTTTTCGGTCGGCTGCTTCTTTTTGTTTAAAGCATTACGAAGGCTCGGCACATTCATGTTCCAAGATTCTTCATATATGTTCAGCGAACGACCTGTAGTTCAAGAGAAGAGGTGGTTGGTAGTAATAAAGTCAGAGCCGACATAACAGTTGAAAGATATTATAAAAAATAAAGGTCACTCACATAGCTTAGTCAGGGGGTCAACCCATAAGTAGGCCTTCTCCAAAAGAGCAGGAGTCACTATATCTTCAAACTTGGGAAGAAGACCTTCCTTCCCTAAACTCTACAAGTACCTCACCCTCTCCCGATTTGGTATGCCCAGGATGGGGTCTAATTTGGCCACCTTGAAGGATTTGTCTAGGTACCGGGAACCCTCGGCTCATCCTCTGATATATCAACATCGATCGGGAACTCCCAAGATCCATAAATAAAAAAGAACCTCGGCTTCCAAAAATGGTTGTAGGTTTAGGTGACTTGTATTATCTTCTTGTCAGGCTTTATTTCCCCCAAATGATAATATCCTGCCTGGGTCTTCGAAGACGATGTGTGGTAGCAGGCCTTGAAGATCTTTGTGGAGGGTTCATCCGTGTATTTATTCATCCATGGTTTTATATAGCCGAGGTTGACTCGCCAAGAGTTGGGCGCTAGCTGGGTCAGAGTTAGCTCCAACTTGAAAGAATGGATCGTACGGCAGGGTGGAAGGGTAACCTGAAGTCGAGTTTGAAAATTTTCTCATAAACTACGGTCTCTCCCTCTCGACAGCCTTAGGCCCTCTCGTCCTCGGCCGGTACGCATATGGTTATGTCAAACTTAATTCCGTAAAGATGTCTATAAAGGAGGAGGTCAAATTATCTAACTGATGAGGGAAATCGCTCGGCGAAAGTATAGTCAATAGGGACCTCTTCTTCAGAGCTACTGCCTTCATCAATTTCATGATCATCTCTTACCTCGACCTCATTCACCACCTCAACCTTGGATGGTGGAAGTCCATCTGGGAACCTCTCGTAGAATTCACCATTTATCATAGCACTCAAAGGGACGGCGAACGGTAGAGGGGGAATGTTTGGAGTCGGATGGGCAGATTTGAAGACGACCTGGACTGAAGACCCACTAGAAGCATCCTCGTACATGACCAAGAGAGAAGAGTCATCTCGATTGGACAGCTCAGCTTATCTTGATGACGTGATGCGAGATGAGGTATCGACTACCTCAGGGCCAACAGCATGAGAGGGAGGCACCCTCATGGCTCCTTCAAAATAATCCCCCTTATCGGTTGAAGGAGAGGACAACCCAGCCATATCGGCCCTATAAACTTCAGAGGGAGTAGGGTATATAGTTTTCAAAGGAATTATAAATATGGTTCGTACCCAAATGGGGTCGGCCCTACACTTTGCCTCGTACTCTTCCTCTATGCTACGAATTTCCTGAAAGAACCTCTCCCTAAGTGTAGGAAACTCCTCGGCCAACTTGTATAACATTTGTAGCATCCAACGCCCGAGGTAAGACTTGGACAGTTTTTAACAAAATTCCTAAAGTGCCAATAACTTAAAACGTTGTCTAAGGCTGACTCAAAGATCAAAATTACAATAATAAATCATTTTCACCAAGAACAAACCAAGAATAATTTGAAGGCTCACCGGAGAAAATAATCGGAGTCTCATCGAAGTAAAATTAAAAGCCAAATGGAGGCTCAAATAAACACAAAACTAAATGGAAAATATCCCTAAGGGGCCTATACCCACTCGAAACCACCACAAGCAACCAATGAAGGGGCCCTAACAGCCAAGCACTGTCGCCGAAGCTGGGGTTAAGCTTACCAAAAAAAGGGAAATCTTGAAATAAGCTAATAAACTGAAAAAGCTTGAGTGAAATGATGGAATAAGGTTACCTGGAAGGGGAAGGGGAAGAAGGACGAAGGAGCAAAAACGATCTTGAAAAGGTACTTGGAAGCACAAAATGGAAGCTAGAGCTCTAGTTCAGAAAGAATGTAGCGCGTTGGAGAAATAAACTAGGGAAGAAGAAATGTTTGAAAAATAAACCATTTTATATGCTAGTAATGATTTGTGAACATTTTATAAAGCGGCGCACAGTTTCCATAACCCTCATCATACCAAGCGCGAAATCCTAAACATCTAAGCCTTCATTCACACCTCGATTGGACGCATCCCTATGGGAAGTGTGATAGTTTTTAATCCAAGATGCCAGTCACCTGATGGATGCCATATGTCCTCATAATAATCACCAACAGTGTCACCAAACGATATAACATCTTTACTCCTCATCCTCATCCAGATGTTAGAGACTAAGGTCTAGAGGGTGATTGATATGCCAAATATCACCTCGTCAATGATCATAAGCCTCAGCCCTCAGAAACCGTCCGATACAAGTTATTTCCATCATTCCTGAAGATTAAGTATCCTCAGCCTCTTCCTCACCCAGGCCGATGAGGCTAGGCCAAGACTTGTCAACATGACAGGTTCCATTCCACAACGGTTCGATTGTCTATGAGTTTAGCCCTGGCCACTAGGGTCAGTCGAAGTCACATCACTGACATATAGGGTGCATTGGGAGATACGTGAAAATGTTCACTTGGATGTATGACACACGTGAACTAAAACCGTCATACTCAGATCATTCTCTCACGTGTGGGAATATTTGATCATCATGGCGTACATGTGACGAATACAACTGGCTCCTCCACATTACCTATAAACATCTTTCACATGCTTACTACATACATGGGGGGGGGGGGGGTATTACAACCCCCAGGCACTATAAATACCTATCATCTTCTTCATTGTAAAGGATCGCATTATTCAAACCCTAGCTAAAACTTTTCTCATTTGTATACAGAAGAGAGAGAGAGAGAGAGAGAGAGAGAGAGCTTGTGTTGTAACCAGGGCCATTAGAGCCATATTTACTAGTGGATTTCACTCACACGCACACAGTGGACGTAGGCTCCGGCCGAACCACTTAAATTCGAGTATTCATACTCTTCCCCTCATCTCCTTCTCTGTTGATATACTGTGTGATTATTGCCATTGTTATATACCTGTTCGAGCTTTTTATTTCTGGGACCCGGTGGTACCATTTCTGGTATCATCATTACTTACCCCATAGTGTGGGTATCATTGATTTAGGTCTCAAGTATAATATTTACTTCAACTAATTACCTTATAAGTGAATCATTACTATTTATCTATGTAAGGACACAAATTTCCAATTGAGTCCATATATGGTTTTGGCTCAATTCCGAACAAAAAATATTTATTCATAGGATAGTATGTAATTGTAATACTCTCAAGTCTATGAAGTGTTTATTGAAGACGTAGCGGCAAAGAGTATAAAGCTTCATCAAATGTGCCGGTTTGCGTGCCTTGTTTCTACGTCATCAACTATAGTTCCATGCTCCCAAGGTATGAGTGCAATTATATATATATAGGAGCTTGGAACAAAGTTTATTGGGTGTTAGGTTTTATAAAAACTGCATTTTGTTTTATGAAAGAATTAATTAAAACTTTAAATAAATGTTTATAAAGTTTTCTGGGCTTAAACAAGAATATTCAAACTTTCTGTTTTTTCGTTCGATAGAGTCGTTCGAACGAGATTGTCGTTCGAACGAAAATGTCGTTCGAACGAACCTGCCAACGAGTTCCCATATTAGGCCACTGGAATGTCGTTCGATATGTCGTTCGAACGAACCTTATGTTCGAACGAGATATCTAACGAGATTTCTAACGAGTTCAATTTGGAACGTCATTAGAAGTCTCGTTCGAACGAGATTTTGTTCGAACGAAATGTCGTTCGAACGAGCTTTCCGGCGGGAACAGTTATTGACAGTTTTTTGCAGTTTTTCACCCACTTCCCCACTTGGTTTTTAACCAACTTTTTCAGACTTTATTATGTGCGGGAATAATATTTTCCGATCTAACTTTTCCTAACTTTTTCATCCTAGTTTATCTCTTGGAGAGAGTTTGAGAGCAAAAATTGTTTAGGAAAATGTTCATGTTTTGAGTGATATTTTTAGAGAAAAATTTCCATCACTCTAGTGTTTACACCCAAATGAGTTTATTCCAAGTTCTTATATACTTATCAATTGCTTGGAGTTTGGCACCGGTTTTCTCTACACCGAATTGAAGAGAAGTTTTGGGTTTTGCTTCTACCTCCCACGAAAAAAGAAGAAGTGTTTCTATGTTGATTTACCCACACGGAGAAAGGCTCCATGCTCGGGTGACGGTGACCATATAAAGTCCTATCGGTGGATTTCGAGACCGCGGTGGTGTTCCAAGGTTATCCGCTAGGAAGAGGTTTCTACAAGAAGAAGCGTCGAGGCTTGAGAGGGATCGAGTCGTGTGTTGTAAGTCTATCTGTCTTGTAATTGTAATTCTGTATCTAGTGGATTTGTGTCTAGGGCCGTCCGAAGTTGTTTCCCGTCTTGGGTTTTTCCTCGTACATCGCGGGGTAGTGTGATTGATTTATTTTATCTTGCAAAATAACGTAGAACGCATGTTTAGAATAATTCAAGATAAAATTCGGTTTAAATTATCACACTCACTTTAATTTGGGACTTATATTAAATATTGGGTAAAGACTATTTAATTCAAGTCATTTGCTAAAATTTGGTTTCGCCTAATTTGCTAATATTGATAAATATGACTTAGGCAAATTCTAAGACTTGGATTGAATTAATTGGTTTAAGTGAATATATTAATTGATTAATTTTACTTCACTTGGTGTAATTTTAATTTGTTTAAGAAATTAAAATTTGTTGTTGTTTTTAAAAGTTGAACCATCCCGTTTTACGCTTCCGCATCATCTTGTGATTATTTAAAAGGAAATTATATTTTAATTGAGATAATTAAAATCCGGGGTTTTTCAAATTGGTATCAGAGCCAAAAACGATAACATATTTCGTTAAGATCCTTTAAATTTTTGGCTAATATGGATTTTTCCCCATTTTCAAAATTTTCTATTTTTGATGGTTCCAACTACGCGTATTGGAAAGCGCGTATGAGATCGGCACTAAAATCTATCGACGAGAGAGTTTGGATGTCTGTTGTTAACGGGTGGTCCCCACCAACTTATTTAGTTGAAAATGAACGTGTTATCAAACCCGCCGATAGATGGACTGAAAATGAGTTTAAACTTGCTAATTTTAATTCCCGAGGTTTGAATGTCTTGTTTAGCGCTGTCACACCGGATGAATTCCGACGTATTATGATGTGTGAAACCGCTAAAGAAGCTTGGGATATTTTACAATTAACTCATGAAGGAACTAGTGTCGTTAAAGCTTCAAAACTCCAAAACCTCACCACTCAATTTGAAACTATCAAAATGAATGAAAACGAAATGTTTGATGAATTCTATGATAGACTTTCTGATATTGTTAATTCATCTTTTAACTTGGGAGAGAAAATACCTGACGACCGTGTTGTAAAGAAAATTTTAAGGTCCCTACCCGATAGATTTATTCCAAAGGTGACCGTTTTAAATTCTTTACCAACTTTAGCCTCTACGAAATTAAATGAGCTTGTAGGTGATTTACAAACCTATGAACTAGATATGTTTCCCTCTAAAACCGAAAAGAAAATTGAAAAGGGCGTTGCTTTAAAAGCCCGAAAAGAGGTCAAACAAGTAGTAGAGAGCGAAAGTGATAGTGACTCGGAAGACATGGCTTTATTTGCTCGTAAATTTAGAAAATTTCTTAAAATTAACAAAGATAAATTTAAAAATGATTTTAAGAAATTTGATACTTATAAACATGATAAAAGCGAGAAGATTTCTAAAGCCGAGAAGATCCCTAAACCTAGTAATGAAAATTTAGATAGGGACGAGTCTAATAAGTGTTTTGGTTGTGAAGGTTATGGCCATAGGGCTTATGAGTGCCCCACTAAACTAAGGAAAGAGGGTAAGCGACCCATTTCATATAATGCGACCCTTAGTGATAGTGATAAGGAAGAGAAGCCCGATTCCCCCACTAAGAAAAATTTTGTGGCTTTTATGGCTAGTCATGTGAGCGATAATGAGAACTCATCGATTGATGAAACGATAGCACATGCCACTTCCAAGGTCATTGTACATGATTCTCTTATTTTTTATGATAGTGAGAGTGGAGAAGAAAGTGAGAGTGAAAATGAAGAAGAGGTTAATGTGGGTGAACTTCAAAATGCTTTTCAAGAGCTTTGTAAAGAATCTATTAAATTGAAAAGAGCTAATTTGAAGTTAGAAGCTAGTTTAAGAGAGAGTGTCAAGGTCGTTGATGAAAATGCTTTAATAGAAGACCTTAGGACACATAAGAGGACTCTTCAAGAGAAGCTTGAATATGTAGAAGGCGAGAGAGATAGCCTTAGGGGTTTAATGGAATCCTTGAAAAAGGAGCTTCTTGCTTTTGAAGAGCGAAATATTTTATTAGAGTCTAACATTTTTGAATTACAAAATAAATTAAAAGACTCTAGTAATATCAAATTTGATTTGGAGTGTCGTTCAGAAAAACTAGATAAAATGTTAGGAACGGTCCAAATTAAAAATGACACTTGTGGTTTAGGCTTCAATACTTGTAATGAATTTTCTCATAATGCCCAAACCAATGTTTTAGGAGAATCTACTAGGAATGCATTTAAAGATCAATCCTTAAGTAAATCTTTTCGACATGTTCTTGCTTGTACACATTGTGGTCGAAAAGGTCATCTTAGGAAATTTTGTTTTGATATTAAACGAATTCCTAGAAAATCCCATAGTAAAGTAACCACGGTAGTTAACATTCCAACACCCCAAGATAGTCATTCTTCATTAATTTGGGTTAGGAAATCCGACTTGGTTGCTTTGCAAAATGGGGTTTCCGATTCTCATTTACTTTCACATGCTTCCTCCCTTGCTAAATCTAAAGGATGAATGTGTTAGTGTTTGCATACTTTAGCGTTTGTACTTCATGCTATATTCACATGCTAAATGTATGCTTGTTTAGTCATTTTCTAGTCATTGCCTCATTTCATATCATATGCTAGAAATTATGACTTGTTTATCTTTTTGTATTATATTTTGTGTTTGAATTATTTGAAAAATATAAAAAGATTTTTGTTTATCATTTGTGTTTTATTTATTTCATTTAAGCTTAATGAAAAATACAAATGATTTTTGTTTATCCTTTTGAGTGTATATCTTTATTTTTAGTTAAAAATGTCAAAAACTCAAAAAGATTTTTTTGTGTATTTTGGTTTGACACACTTTAAGTGGCATATACTTGTGTTTGAATCCCATCTTTTACGCTCCCATGTGGCTAGAACTTTTGGTTTAGATTGTCAATCCTTAAAATGTTCTTTACCATATTTTATGGAGTAGTTGGATTTTGTATTGTTTAAATGGATTCTATTTCTATATGCCTCTATTCACAAATGCACAAGCTCTTTTGAAATCTTAATGTCACATGTTATATTTGAGCTTTTTGAGGTGTTCTCCTACCAATCTAGTCATCTACATATCTATGACCTAGGAGGACTAGTGCATGTCAAAATCCGTTGCATGTGAGATTTGTGTGAAAAATAAAAACATGATAAATATAAATGCGCACGGGGAAGGGCTCCGAAAGGATGAATTAAATCCTTTGCGATAGTAAGCCACCGTTTATTGGATCTAAAAGATATACCTGATCCAAAGGCCTAAAAACAGAATATTTGGCATTATAAAGAAAACAATTGCCAAGGCCTATGTTTGTTTGCTATATTCATTCTAAAGCAAAAGAATATATATGCTTATTGAGGGAGAATTGGATGGTATAACAACGGTTTGCACAATGTCCGTTTATCCTAGTTGTCTCTAATGTCATGACTCTATTTGGTTTGTAGAATCATCATCATGCTAGGCTTGTATGCATTGTGTATGTTTGTTCATTGAGTTCAATCTTCATATTGTCACATGAGTTATATTTAAATGTGATAAAGTTTGCAATCAAATGAGAACTCCGTGAATGTTTATTAAGTGTTTGGGTCTAAATTTTATTGTTGCTAGTTCACACCCCAACACTTCCGTTTCCCTATGACACATTTTTGCCATACGAGTGTGCAAACTTATTGTATTTTGTGTTATGTGTGTGTTTATATCTAATATATCTGTAAGTACTTATTGGTATATTTATACTGCAAGTACTTATTGGTATATTTATAGTATATATATATATATATATATATATATATATATATATATATATATATATATATATATATATGATATTTGTTTGTCTTTGCCTTGCTTTTATTGCCCATATGCTTTAATGACTTAACACTTTAAGCTTCAACATGCTTTTATGTTTATTAGTTCTTAATCCTTTGCCTATTCCTGAACAAAAAGGGGGAGAATGATGATAGGAAAAATGGTATCTAATCCTATTATTATCGTATCTTAGTTTGGGGGAGATTTATCTTAGGGGGAGACGTCTTTCTAAGTAGGTCATGTGTTTGATAAAGGGGAGAATTAATTTAGGGGGAGTTATTAATTAAAACTGCATTTAATACTTTGATATTCCCTATGCATTTTATGAGTTTGCTTAAGTGTGCAGGATTTCTTCTAAAGCGGCATTGTTTAAACGACAAAGCGTTTGATCCTTGGGTTGAGTCAAGTTTGGGTGGGTTATGTTTTGAGTCTAGTGAGCTTGACGGCCCTTTAGGATTTTTGTTTGGTTTTTGTCCCGGAATAGCCAAAGGGGGAGATTTTTAAGGACACAAATTTCCAATTGAGTCCATATATAGTTTTGGCTCAATTCTGGACAAAAAATATTTATTCATAGGATAGTATGTAATTGTAATACTCTCAAGCCTATGAAGTGTTTATTGAAGACCTAGCGGCAAAGAGTATAAAGCTTCATCAAATGTGCCGGTTTGCGTGCCTCGTTTCTACGTCATCAACTATAGTTCCATGCTCCCAAGGTATGAATGCAATTATATATATATAGGAGCTTGGAACAAAGTTTATTGGGTGTTAGGTTTTATAAAAACTGCGTTTTGTTTTAAGAAAGAATTAATTAAAACATTAAATAAATGTTTATAAAGTTTTCTGGGCTTAAACAAGAATATTCAAACTTTCTGTTTTTTCGTTCGATAGAGTCGTTCAAACGAGATTGTCGTTCGAACAAAAATGTCGTTCAAACGAACCTGCCAATGAGTTCCCATATTAGGCCACTGGAATGTCGTTCGATATGTCGTTCGAATGAACCTTATGTTCGAACGAGATATCTAACGAGATTTCTAACGAGTTCAATCTGGAACGTCGTTAGAAGTCTCGTTCGAACGAGATTTTGTTCCAACGAAATGTCGTTCGAACGAGCTGTCAGGCGGGAACAGTTATTGGCAGTTTTTGGCAGTTTTTCACCCACTTCCCCACTTGGTTTTTAACCAACTTTTTCAGACTTTATTATGTGCGGGAATAACATTTTCCAATCTAACTTTTCCTAACTTTTCCATCCTAGTTTATCTCTTGGAGAGAGTTTGAGAGCAAAAATTGTTTAGGAAAATGTTCATGTTTTGAGTGATATTTTTAGAGAAAAATTTCCATCACTCTAGTGTTTACACCCAAATGAGTTTATTCCAAGTTCTTATATACTTATCAATTTCTTGGAGTTTGGCACCGGTTTTCTCTACACCGAATTGAAGAGAAGTTTTGGGTTTTGCTTCTACCTCCCACGAAGAAAGAAGAAGTGTTTCTATGTTGATTTACCCACACGGAGAAAGGCTCCATTCTCGGGTGACGGTGACCATATAAAGTCCTATCGGTGGATTCTGAGACCGCGGTGGTGTTCCAAGGTTATCCGCTAGGAAGAGGTTTCTACAAGAAGAAGCGTCGAGGCTGGAGAGGGATCGAGTCGTGTGTTGTAAGTCTATCTGTCTTGTAATTGTAATTTCGTATCTAGTGGATTTGTGGCTAGGGTCGTCCGAGGTTGTTTCCCGTCTTGGGTTTTTCCTCGTACATCGCGGGGTAGTGTGATTGATTTATTTTATCTTGCAAAATAAATTAGAACGCATGTTTAGAATAATTCAAGATAAAATTCGATTTAAATTATCACACTCACTTTAATTTGGGACTTATATTAAATATTGGGTAAAGACTATTTAATTCAAGTCATTTGCTAAAATTTGGTTTCGCCTAATTTGCTAATATTGATAAATATGACTTAGGCAAATTCTAGGACTTGGATTGAATTAATTGGTTTAAGTGAATATATTAATTGATTAATTTTACTTCACTTGGTGTAATTTTAATTTGTTTAAGAAATTAAAATTTGTTGTTGTTTTTAAAAGTTGAACCATCCCGTTTTACGCTTCCGCATCATCTTGTGATTATTTAAAAGGAAGTTATATTTTAATTGAGATAATTAAAATTCGGGGTTTTTCAATCTACACATGCCTTCATCTTATAAGGGTTCACAACAACTAATGCTACTTTAAATCTCAAGAAAAAATTCTAATAAGAGGGAATCCTACTTTATCATATACCCTTTAATAGTTAATTAGTCCATTTCTACTCACAAGATAAATAATTAAGGTTTAATGACTCTATCTTATTTCCATGTCAATATAGCAATCAACAATCGATATGTAATACCCTAAATATTTGATAATTATATAAAATGTAAAAATTGAATAAAATTGTATCAATTTGGTAATTTTGATTATTTGGAGTAGATAAATAAAATAATTAAATAAATAATAACTTGAATGTGTTACATGTTACATCTTGTATTTTTTTGTATATTACTTATATGTTACTTTTTTTAATAATAATGTGATAATAGCATAATTAGTCTATACTTAAAATATTGTTTGGATTAAAATTAGGTTTTAATGCTTATTTAGGGGCCAAATAAGTTAAACCCATGGGAGAGTGGGCTTATGGGTGAAGTAACCCACTAGGGTGAGTTTAAACATATTAGATTTGGGTTTGGGGGTCTAAAAGCCAACTTAAAATTATGGTTAAGACTAATTTTGAAATTGAGCATATAAATGGTAAGTTTAGCCTAACCCTAGTTCACTTAAACATTCATTAAACCCTAAAAGATACACCAAAACCCTAGATAGGCCACTTGAGAGAGAAATAGATCATTTGAGACGGAATCTAAAAAGAGGGAAACCTGGAAAACAAGTAAGAAGAATGAATTAGAAGAGGAATTGATATAATTAAGAGGGAATCAACAACATAAAGTCATCATCTTCAATAATTCACATGAAAGGGGATTTTCATAAAAAAACTAAGGCTAGAAGTTTTTTACTACACTTACCCTTTGAATTCCTTCTATAATAATAAGATTTTGATTAGAAAAGATAAATCAACTTAGTTGACTTAATTAAATTTATGAAATTGAAATTGTAGCACGAATCTTAAAATTGGGGACATAGACTAGTTGATGAAATATTAAATTGTAATTGAACTATTTTGTATGACAAATTCATATTAGAACTTTAATTCATCCTTATATCAAGTTCTGAAATTTAATATGAAAGAAGTAGGAATGTATATGCTTAATTAATAACCTCTTACAATTAAACTATTGATTGAATTGGGTTAATTTAGGGGATTTAATTATTCATATGCTAATTGAGAAATGGGCGGGATTTAATATAGATTGTAGAATTGAGGATTTAAACATTGTCATAATCATATTATATATATGAAATGCCTACTAAAATTGGGTAATTGGAATCATATAATCAAGTTAAAACAGTTAAGATTGGTAGGCGTTATTTTTCATGTTATATGTGCTCTTTTTTTATTTGATTGGTGCTTGTTATATAGATGTCAATTACACGTTATATACTCTTATTAAACTTATTTAAAGTCCCTAAAAATCTGCTGAACATTTTGGAACTAATCGAAGTAGAATGAACTAGAAATTTGGTTTAAATTGGGGCAAAACCCGTAACTATTTTAGGGCAGATTTGGGGAGGCTAAAGAACCAGATCGAGTCTGAGTTTGTGCATGATCCAATGGATTGAATAATATGATAAATTCACAACACATAAATCCAATTTTTTACCAAATTTTAATTTTTAATTAAAAAAGGTTTGCATACAAGATGTGTTTTAATCATAATTAATAAACTACGCATGCAATTAACACAATAAATGAGGAAAGATCCGTAAAAAGGGCAAAACTTATTAGGGTAATTTATTATTTGGTGTACGTTAGTTTTTAGTAATTGTGACTTAGGGTACGTTAGTTTCAGTATTAGTTGGTTGGGTCCAAAACTAACGAAAACTGTCAGTTGACTCACTTAACCGTTAGTTGATCAATTTTTTTTTAACTAAAATGATCACTTTACCCCCGAACACATATATATATATATATATATATATATATATATATATATATATATATATATATATATATATATATATATATATATAATTATTTATACTTTTAAAAAAAACTAAAAAAATATATAAACTGATTTTATATAAACTGTTTATACATTTAAAAAATACATAAACTGATTTTTAAACAAAACAAAGTTTTTTCCACCCAAAAAAATAAATTTGAGCATAAAAATAAAAAATAAAACAGATTTAAGTTTAAAAAATTATTTTTAGAAAAAAAACGTTTATCACTTAGTAAAATTATCCTTAGAATCCCAATCCCGACCATCCCTCCAGGAAAAAAAATTCAACCATAAAAATCCCAATCCCGGCCATAAAAATAATTTTCACGAAAAAAACCTCCGACATAAAAATAAATAAATTCTAGCATAAAAATAAATTAATAAAACTGATTTTAATTAAAAAAATTATTTCCAGGAAAAAAAACGTTTTCCATCAAAAAAGTAAAAAATAAAAATGATTTCAGTGAAAAAAAATATTTCCAAAAAAAACATTTTCCACGAGTTAAAATATGAAAATAAAAATGATTTCAGTTTAAAAAATGATCTCGATTTTATTTTCAGGAATTAAAACGTTTTCCATAAAAAAAATGATTTTCAATGAAATAAAACACCGAGAAAATGATTTCCAACAAAAAAATATATTTTCAGCAAATAGGTAAAAAAAAACTAATTTGAGTTAAAAAAAAATATTTTCAGAAAAAAAATGTTTTTCAAAGATAAAATAATTTCTACCCAAAAAAAATATTTCCAAAAAAAAAATCCAACAACCAAAATCCAAAACAAACCTCCGGCCATTATATTTCCGGCCATCAAATCCAAACTCCAAACCTCCGGCCATCAAACCCAAATCCAAACCCAAGCCTCCGGATACATTAGGAACTCCGGCCAGCAAAAGAACAAGAGATATACATCCGATTCAAACCCAAACCTCCGAAAACATCATATCCGCGTCTAGCAAAAGAACTCCACCTAAAAAATCTAGCCAAAATGATCAATCTAACTACAAAAAAAAAATCAAAAATCGGACTCTCACTTGCTGTGGCTGTTAGATGGCGGTGGGGGCGAGGTGGAGAGACAAAAGGGTGGAGAGGTGTAGTGGGGTAAAAGGCTAGAGTAGGAGGGTGTAGGGCCATGGTTGTCACAGACATATATAGAGAGAGAGGAAGAGAGATAGATAGAGGATTTTAAGGGAGTAGGAGGTTGTATTTAAAGATTAAGGATATTTTAGGTATTTGATATGAGGAGATAAAAATTTTAAACGGGAGTTGACAGTAAACGTTAGAATAATACCCATGTAACTATAATGTAAACTAACATACCTCAAGTACCAATTATTATAAACAAACGTACCCTGAATAGTATATGACCCAACTTATTATTTATCACAATCGTTAGTTTTGAAAGACAATCAACTTACAAAACACTTAACAACACTAAGTTAGACATGCAGAGTCTTCCAAACTTCCAACAGAATATGACTTAGATCAAAGTCATTCACAGGCAATAATTTACCCTTAGTATCCACCAATCAACCTTCTTCCTTCTTTAGCAATGAACCCTTGGTTTAGAATTTAGTCATAGAGAATGATCACCACAAAGTTTTATGAAAGGTATTTGAAACTAGGGTTTCATAAATTTCACAAATCATATATGGGAGTAAAAGATGTGTGAAAGTAAAAGTGGTTTTGAAAAATAAAAAAGTGGGAAATTTTGGAACAGTTATGAAAACTCATTTTCGCTAAAGTTCTACTGAAATCTGAGAAAAATAGATTTTTATAGAAAAACACAAATTTCGAGGTGGCAGGGTCATTCGAACGAAATCAAATCTCATTCTAATGAAACTGCATTTTTGTTCTAATGACATCAATCGCATTCTAACGAAGCCTCATTTTTGTTTGAGCAGCCTTCTAACGAGAATGTACTACAAGATAAGGAAGTCTCGTTAGAAGTTCGTTTTAAGGTAGTTCAAACGATAACACATCTAGTTAGAATAGACTTCTAACGAGCTTCTAAAGAGAATGTTCTGTTAAGACATAAAATCTCTCATTTGAAGTTCGTTCAAAGTTGGTTCAAAATGGAACTAAATTTTTTTTCCTTTTCAAAATCCTTTTATGAAAGCCTCGATTTAAAAAAAAAAATCCCAAATATGATTTATAAAATCTATGAACACCCATAATTTTATACCTTCTTGCGATGTAGGGATGTCTTCGATCTTGGAGATGTCGGAGTTCGGTACGACGAGCTGGTTTGTAACCAAATAATGCTAAAATATTTGCTCTTACAAATCTCTCCCTTTGGCTATTCCGATACAAAATAAAAATCGAAACCAAAATTGTATGACAATGATTCCTAATGCCCTCCAAACCATAAAAATGGAACGTCATAACTGAAACTTTATCTTCAAGCTCAACTTATTCTTCCCTTGGGTAACTTTGTCTTCATCGACACGGAAGAAACCTACACACATGAAACAAAGAGATACCGTGGCGCATAGAGTTTTAAACAAAAAAATCAAAAACTCTCCCTTAAATTATTCTCCCTCTTTTTGTCCATATTAGATAAAGATGTAGAATCTTAACATGAAATATAAAGCATCACATGAAGAAGTAAGATATCAACAAAATAATAATCAAGGAATATGATCATCTCAAAGGCATGTATCAACCAACTATTTTTTTTTTAAATAGAATTTTTCTTTTAAGGATAAAGTATAAAATGATCAAAAACAACACATCATGAAATAACAATAAAACATCTGAACTGTGAATGCGAAATGTTAGCGTGTGAACAATTTCAATGGAAAAATAAACATATATAATCATTGCATGTGTGCATGAAGGTTTGAGACACTTCTAATGAATAATCTCAAATTCTACCTTGGGTATAAAAATGGTGAAGTGTCATGAGCATAAATGATTTTCACACCAATGATGCTAAACTATATAATATTTTTCTAGATATTTTAGTTGTGCAAATTCATTGATCTTCGACTTTAAATTCCTCAAATCTATATAATTGTATAAAAATTATTTCCTCAAATGACACGTCGCTTATGTATTAAATATGTTTAAGTCTGAACTTAGAGTTGAGAAGCCAATGTTTATTGCTCCCGCTCACACCCATTACGCTTCGTCATTTTCAGCTCTCCTACAATGAACTTGGCGGTTGAGCTCCATTTCTCTTTCTTCCTCAATTCTTGCAATTAAATCTATTTGTTTACTCACTTCTTATTTTATGATGTTGCCAAAAATTAAAAGCGCCTAACCCTATCTACCGTCCATTTACCTCTCTCTCTTTTTGCATTTGGAATTTTCTTATATATGCATTTGGTTGCCGAGCACTTTTACGACTGATTGAATTAAAGTCATCATATGGAGACCACTGAGAAGTTGTGATTTACTTTTCAGTTTTAGATTTCTGAAACATTGGCTGATCGATTGGGTTTCATTTTCGCAGGTGCCCAAGGCATTTTTTTTTGTCATTCAAAACACCATTTAAACACCACACAATAGGCACCCCACTAGCCAATGGCTATATAAGCCCCCTGGTTTTATTTTAGCCCAGTACCCTCTTTTTGTACGCATTAGGTATGAAGTTACTGAATTTTGTAATAGTTTCGGGTGAGTTCCCATCAAATGTACAGAGGCATCGATACTTTACGGATCTTACAATTTTTAGTGTTTTTAGGTGTACCTGGGCTTTAATTTTTAATTTATGGTTGTTTTAAATCGAAATTCTTATTTTAAATAATTTATGGTTTTTGTTTTTTTCGAAAAATAACGAAGTTAAGGTTCCTAAAATTTACATATTGGAAACCATATAGTTGGGGTTAATGGAACGGTGGTGGGCGGAGAGGAGAGAGAGAGAGAGCTCCGTTGGTGGTGGTGGTGGATATTCACTTTTAATGTCCTTAAATTAAAGGTGCCCTAAAATTTTATGTGTTGTTTGAAAGGAATTATAGTACCTTTAATAGCACCCCATTGTATGTGTAGAGCTCCATTATCTCCTCTTGGGGCGAGGCGGGCCTGGGGAGTAATCCTCATCCATGTCCCCGTTTTAATACTCTAGTAATGGATAAAAAATAGGGTGAAATGTAATTTTATGAGATGAATTAAAAAGTGAAGAGTTTACCCCATTATCATCTACTGGTGCATTTTACATATAAGTTTTGTTCATTAGGATCGTAATTCGTCTTTCATTCGTGGAATATATTATTTGAAAAAGACGCAACAAAAAAAAATTGATAAATTCGACCACACGTTGCGTGGCCTACATGCTAGTTCTCACATATATAATGATAAACTCTATATGATTTTTGAAGAAATTAATGCTCATATGAAGCGAAGCATCGATGAATCAAAAATTGGCTCGACACTTCTGTTTTTATGCGCCTCTAATCTTTTTATGCTCTTTTATACAAATGGTGGATTTTAATGCAAAGAATATTTTTATCTTTCGTAGCCACCCTTTCCATTGCTTAACATATAACACATTTTTTTGAAAAAATAACTTAAATCCGGGCAATGGTTTCTACATGCACAACTTTATCTCTTTTTACATTTGGTTCATTATAAAGCAAAATTGAGATGAGAACACCATGTTCAATGAGTGACAAGTAAGTGAAATGTGCAAACGAGTTCATGCACTTGTGCATTAAAGGTGGTTAGGAGTCAAACATGTAGAAAGTAGTGATCAAATAACAACGTAATGACTCCACACATTATTAAGCACTCTATAAAAACGACATCATGTCTCAAAACATTACTTAAAAGTTAAGCGAAAATGTGAAATGAATGGAAGATCCAGCCATCTTTAATGTTCATCCATATATGGTGATAAAAATACAAAAATATTTTCATCTTCTTGAAAAAATTTGTAAGAGGGTACTTTAGATTATAAATGGAGGCGTAGCCCCTTTGAAGTATGGTGGTGATAAGTTAATTTGCTAAAAAGACCTGGATTAGTGATAGAATATGCCAACAAAAGCCCGATGAAGATGAAGCTTAGTTTAAACTCACAAATCTCTCGTGTATAACTCAGGAAAGTAGTAAAGAAACTTAGAAGTAACTTAGCTAGAGGGAGAGAGAAGTAAGCATTCTAGATACACCTTGGTAGGCAGGTAGAAACACATCAAGCACCCTCAAGGATCTCTATCAAGTATTAAAAGCTTCGTAATAAATAACAATGGTGAGTGAGTAAACCCTCTGGTTTGCAATAATTCTCCCTCTCTGATGTCTATTCTCTCTAGCAATAACTCCTGAACTCTCAAAAGATCATCCTTCCCTCAAAGGTGGTTGGGGTCCTTAAATAGCCCCGCACACCACCTCCGAGGCAACTCAGTCCTTTAAGACTATGAAAGGCATCCCTCACACTTTATGTCACAACATTAAATGCCTGATGCACTAGTCGTCTTTACGTCATAAACATTAAATGCTAAGACATGCCTTTTGCCTAACCACTGTGTGCCAGGGGGCTGTTGTTGCAGAGGTGGCTCACCAACTGCTTGACAGCCCCAAATACCACGGTGGTTTACTCAAGTGCATGTCTGACATTGTTTAGCTGGCTAGTGACATCACCTACAGTAGATGTGACATTAAGTAGAGGGTTGTTTGGCTCATGACTCAACGCCCGATGGAATTCCAAGCTGCTCCGCCTGAGGTTCCACGGTCAGAGTCCTTCGGTGCTTTTACCAGGTGTATCTAAGATGGTCAGGACAAGCCCCAACGGCGCCTCACTTCTCAATCCTCCAAACCAGGTCCCTTTAAAGTTCCCACGGCGAGGTCATTCGATAAAGCATGAAAGCTCTCCCAGGCTCTGTCAAGCCTGGTCTCTCGCGAGTACCATTTGACCTCGCACAAACTCATTTATTATTCTCGTTATATCATTACAATCGTTATAGCTTACAGTCAACATAAATAGAAATACAATATGACTAATACAACAAGCTAAAGTATGAGCTGCCACACCAAGCTGCCTCGCTGAGTTGCCACACTTGAGCTGTCTCAGTTGCTTAATCTCAAACATTATTGCCAATTAGGGAATTGTCCCTAATCTCAGGATTACCTTTAATCCCACTCTACATTTTCCCCTTCGTGGAGAGATTTGTTGGAACAAGAAATGTCTGCACGAAACTCCTCAATCCGATGAACCCTCTCTGAGCCGAAGCACTATTATGACCTTCTTTCCTTTTTTACGTAGTAAGTTAATTTCTTGAAAAAGTTAAATTCTCCCCGATGTACCTCAACCGAAGCACCGTTCTCACTGGGGCTTGGGCGAAGGGACATCGCCACTTTTTCCTCATGCTGGGCCTCTACCGTTCTAGCGTCACTATTTGAAATTCTCCCGAAGGGCCTAGCAACTTTCTCAAATACTCGTTTGGACTCGTGATAGGTGAAATTCTCCCCAATGTGACTGAGTCAGTCATCGTAGCTGAACTGTTGGGACATATTTACCGTTAAGCGGTGGTGGATAAGTCTGACACCAATTTGGCGCCAAAACAGAAACTTGGTTAGGAAGGCAACCCTTTGTATTCCCCAGACGTCACTTCGTATTCGACGTAACGTTGTCTTTTCAACTGTCGAGACCCTTCCCGATGTGCCACGTGTTCATTTGAAATGATTAGAGGGTGCCCTTGCACGTGCGCTCATGGGGAACATTAACCGTCGGGTTTGAAACCCTTCAAACATCTTTTTTTTTCAAACTCTTCTATATCTGTCTTCTTCATCTTCTTCAACACTCCCCGCTTCTTGTAGAGAGAGAAAGATTGTGCAACTTCCATTGTTGCCGTCTTCTTTGCTCAGCCCTCTCTTTCTCTCATCTTTTGCACCACCACCTGCGGTTGTGCTCCTCTCTTCTTGTTCTTAGCCCTATTCGCCCAACTGCAACACTTATTATCACTTTCTCATGGCTTCTTCAAGTATTTCCAGGGTTGCTACCGCTAGTCAGTCAGGTTCCCCTTCCGCCGCTGCTAGCGATGCCACCGCCCTGAGCGGCGCTGCTTTGGTCGCTGCTCGTCAAGAGCAACTACGCTTCTATCTCCGGGCACCCATCTTTTAAGAAGAGGACGATAAATTTTTTGAGGCGTGCAAGACCTGCCATTTCTCATCTAAGTTCGACCCATTGCTGTTGGGTGATGAAGAAGTGGATTCGTCGAAGTGGGGCTATCCTCCCCCCGAGGGGACTCTGCGCTTCTGTCTAGACCGTTGTGACTTTTCTTATTCTCAGAACGATTTCGAAGCACCTGGGGGGTCACCAGCCCATTTTGCTGCGTGGCACACACACATGCAGAGTTCCCACGCTGCTGCTCTTACGAAGGTTGGGCTGCATCGACCCTACTGGTTTGGCGAGTTCACTCTCTCGAAGCACAACGCGGCACTCCAAGTTCTAGTCTCACGATGGAACATCACAACCCACACCTTCTTCGCTGCGTGGGGGGAGTTCACTATTACGTTGGAGGATGTCTGCGAACTCCTTGGGTTTGAGCCCATGGGCGAGTTCACCTATGACGACGAGCCTCTGGATGCTGCTGATCGGGTTGAGCTGGATTGGATCTGCCGCAGTTGCACCGGTCCCTCAAGCAAAGCTACATTTGCCCCCTTATCAATTATTTTTTCGAAGCTCCGACGCCGAAGGATGCTAGTGATGTAACGGGTCGTGGTAGAGGTACCTCCTTGGAACTACCGGCCTACATACTCGTACTACTTTCACGCTTTTTTCTTACTGGAAAGCCCAACGATCAGCCCAGGAGGGACCTGATAAATATTTTCGTTCGTTTGGCCAGAGGATTCAACCTACCTTTGGACGCCATTGCCTTGGGGTCCTTCTACACCTTGTTGGATCAAATCCATATTGACATGGAGCGATTACTGGGCCGTTACAACTTGGCGAATTTCGCCAACACCATTATATTGACTAGCTTCCTCTACACACGCTTTCCTACTATCGCTGCGAAGTCAGTTTTCCTGCCCGTGGGCGGAGGTATTAAGCCCCCACGCCTCCTTTGTTTCCACAAGAAGCAAATCCGAAAGGAAATAATGGGGTTTTTTGACCACCTAGGTTCCTTCGTAATGAGGCCATATAACGAGTCCACTTTTGCCCATAGTTGGGACTTCTTTCCTGCTGCATCCACAACGATCAGATCTAATCCGGTTATAGAAGATCCGTCTCAAGCCATAGTGCTTCTTTTCACCCTGGGGTTCCTCCCTTCTTATACTGAATGGGGCTATAGTTCTGAGCCTTATAACCCTGATAGATGCAGCAGGCAATTCGGGTTCGACCAGGGGGCTCCTCGACCTGTGTTCCAGGACAACCATACCAAGGCCACCTTTGCCAAGGCATGCACTTTCTATATTGCCGCTGCAGTGATTGGTGTGACATCCACCATTGATGGGCATGTCACCCTTCCGAGCGCTACTAGGAAGGGAGACGTATCCACCTCCTTTGCCACGAAGTTCCATCTAGAGCAGTTGGCCATGATTCATGAGTATATCCAGTCCCCTCCTTGTTATCCCCCAGTCCTTTCCTTTTCTTCTTCTGAGTTGGGTCTAAAGGGGAACTCCGTGCTTGGGGTTGAGTTTCCCTTAAGCAAAACTGTTAAGGAGTCTCTTGATGAACTACCCCCTTATTACCCCATGATCCCAACTGCCACCTCGAAACCCAAGGCCGCTGCGACCCCCAAACCATCTGTCCCCGAGGCCGAAGTCGCCACGGGAGAAGGGCCTTCTGAGCCATCTGCCAAGAGGGCCAGGAAGTCCAAGTCTAAGAAGGCCAAGGTCAAAGGGCAAACGCAGACTCCACTAGAGGCATCCCCAATTGCCTCCGTTCCCGCTTCTATGTCTCCGGAACTAGCTGAAGAGCTGAGGAAGTGGGTAGAGGCCGAAGTTGCCCGAATAAATGTTGAGTTCGAATGGCGCGCAGTTGTTGTTCCTCTTTGGGGTGCATTCCCCAAAATAGTGGTTGATCCTAGTGAGCCCCCTGCAAAGAGAAGAAGAAGATCGAATGTGCCTAAAAGTGGTGGTGCTACGGGATCAAGAAGGAAGACGCTGGGAACTAAGCCCCAAAAGAAACAGACATCTGAGCGACCTTCATCACCAGCTCCTTCTGCCCCTGCTTATTCTCCGTCCTCGCCAGTGGTTATATCCTCTCGTTCTCCCTCCGGATCTGAGGTATATGTGAATTCTTTATTTTCTCGTTCTTCTTTTCTTGACATAGTTTACTTACTGATTGCTATCTTTGGTGCAGGGAGTTGAAGTGGGAGTCAGTCCCCCGGTGAGTCTTTTCGTGCGGGGGCGTTGCGGTACTCCTCCAGCTACTGCTTCTCTTCCCCGTTATCCTTTAATAAGCCTCACCTATTCACGCCGTTCCTCCTCCCATCGGTCCAGGGATGCCGCCACGGGAGTGACCGAGATGTCTGCTCAGCCCGAGGCAACTGTTCCAGCTTCCTTTGAGTTGCCCTTAGAGCGGGAGGACTCTCTGTCCCTGGTTGTGGTCGAAGAGAGTGTGCCACAGGTAAGTGTCTTTTCAAGCCTTGCAACTTTTATTTGTCCCATTTATTCCTTAATTGTAACATGTTGGTCTGTTTTAGGTGGATGTGGCTTCGCTAATAGCCAACATTCTCCTTCCTCCTGTACTGTCAAGACCCCTTGCTGCAGTTCCTCTCTTTAGTGCCATAACGGGGGTAAGCTAAGTGCATTTATGTCTCTTATCCCCTTTGCGATTATTCTTTTCATCTAACATTTGTATTTACATTTGTAGATCTCTCCAAGTCTTTCCCCACCTTTTGCGCTGAGCGGACTTATCCCCTCTCAGGCCTAGGTTGGAGTAGATGCTCTCATTGGGGAATCTCTCGAAGGTCCAACATCTCCTTCGGATGATGCGCCCGTGTTGGCCATAGTACCCTATGCTGGCGAGGGAGTTGTTCTCTCCTTTGAGGCTTCTACACCCAATGGCTCCGTTGAGGCTGCCGACATAATGAGCCCGCCTTCCACGGTTTCTGGCGTTATGGACCCTCGTGGTGATTACCCCTCTCGCTCCTGCTGTTGCTGAGGTGCTTCTCTAATTTCTCTATATTTCTCAATTTCGCAAAATCCACCTATTGGTGACTTAACAACGAAAACACTTGTTAGGATTTTTAATAAACTCCACCTATAACGGTGACTTAACAACGCAAACACTTATTAAGATTTTTTTTAACAAACTCCACCTATAACGGTGACTTAACAACGAAAACACTTGTGAAGATTTGTTAACAAACTCCACCTATAACGGTGACTTAACAACGAAAACACTTGTTAAGATTTTTTTTAACAAACTCCACCTATAACGGTGACTTAACAACGGAAACACTTGTTAAGATTTTTTAACAAACTCCACCCATAACGGTGACTTAACAACGAAAACACTTGTTAAGATTTTTTTTAACAAACTCTACCTATAACGGTGACTTAACGACGCAAACACTTGTTAAGATTTTTAATAAACTCCACCTATAATGGTGACTTAATCAACGCAAACGCTTGTTAAGATTTTTAATAAACTCCACCTATAACGGTGACTTAACAACGAAAACACTTGTTAATATTTTTAATAAACTCCACCTATAACGGTGACTTAACAACGAAAACACTTGTTAAGATTTTTTTTCTTTTTTTTAAAATAAACTCCACCTATAACGGTAACTTAACAACGAAAACACTTGTTAAGAATTTTTTATAACAAACTCCACCTATAACGGTGACTTAACAACGCAAACACTTGCTAAGAATTTTAATAAACTCCACCTATAATGGTGACTTAACAACGCAAACACTTGTTAAGATTTTTAATAAACTCCACCTATAACGGTGACTTAACAACGAAAACACTTGTTAAGATTTTTTAACAAACTCCACCTATAGCGGTGACTTAACATCGCAAGCACTTGTTAAGATTTTTCCACAAACTCATTATTTCGCCTATCTGTTTTTCAGGTTGCTCGGGAGGATTCTCCACTAGTTCCTTCGCCTATTGCCTCGCCACATCGTGAACCTGTCTCCTCCGAAGAATCGAGTCATAATGATCAAGGTTCCACGACAAGTGCTGCCGCGGATAGCGAATCTGGATGGGAGCTTCCTCTGCCCGACTTGGCTCCTCCCGCCTTCTGCCTGATGGTACTCCAACGTTCTCCCCAAATGTCTGCCAACCACCGTTTGACCATTGAGCAACTTGTGAGCCATCATCCTGAAACCTTTACGGTGGACTGCCTTCGTTCAAACATAGCAGTTATAAGTCATAGGCTCCAAGGCATGGCCACCGTTATTGTTGAAATCTCCACCACTCCAACTGCTAACTGTAATAACCCGAGGTTTTGGAGTCGACAATTTATTTATTTTGGGAGGAATAAATAATATTTTATTGGAGAAATGATTTAAATTGGCAATTGATGTCAAAATTTAGAGTCGTCAGAAAGAGTGTCGAATGTCGATTCTGAGGGTACCATCGTTTTCGGAAGGGTCGAGAAAGTCGAAATGACTGTACTTGGGGTCTATTTAGGTTCCGAAATAATATAGGACCGTTTGACTCGAATTAAAGTTACCGGGTCATTTAAAGTGTGTATTATCATTTAAAGATGTGTGTCTTGTGGGTTAAGGCTTAAAAGCCACGTGAGAAGTCAGTCTCACTTAAGAGAAAGAGGAAAACCCTAGAAAGAAAGAGAGAAGAAGAAAGAAGAAGAGAAAGAAGGAGAAAAGGGAGAGAAAGTGGAGATTTTCGATTTCCACGCGATCTCAAGGTGGATTCAGACCCTACGAACCCGAGGCAAGTGATTAAACTTGCTAAATAATTGTTGTGTACCAATTATTTCATGATTTATGGATTGATATTTTGGGTTTTAGGTTTAGTTTAACAAAACATAACTTTTGGGTATAATCTTAGATTTAGTATGTAGATCTTTGATTTTATGATAAAAATCAGTTTATAAGTATTCTAGAATGAATATAAATGCTATGAATATGTTTGGGGTTGAAGATTTGTGGTTAAATGTAATTATTGGGGGTTTTTTGAGAAGTTGGAAATGTGTGAAAATGGAGTTGGCCGTAATACCTGTTAGGGCCGGTCGACCGCGCCTCCCAAGTTGGGCATTCTGTCTTCGAGATTAGGAAAAATTTAGAAATGCGGTCGACCGTGATTTAGGCACCGGTCGACCGGTCCCCTGTTTTGGGTTCAAGTTTGAGAATTTAAGTTATCCCCTTCTTCTTTGGATTCGTATAAATGGACTTCCATAATCAGAGTATCATAAAGGATTAAGTGATTATATAAGGGGATTATAGACCTTAGAGTCAAAAGACGATATATGAGGCTAATTGATAATTGAAAGACTAAATGTAAATGTCGGAGAGTCTTAGTGATTTATGTTGAGAAGTGAGAATCTCAAGAGTATATCAATTCGGGAAAAAATCCTCTAAGTATCGAGGTTAGTATTTGAGGAATATAGAATACCGATTGGAGTTTTTGGGACTTTTTCTAAGTGGGGAAGCCCACTTTTATTTGGGATTTTATTTGGTGATAATAAATAAATTTCATGATCGGAGAACGATAATAGCTTAGAGATGCCGGATCTTAGGATCCAATCCCAAATGGGATAACTTTAAAAAGGTTCATAAAATGAATTGAACCCTATTATGAATGGAAAATAATGAATGCTATTTAATGTGCATATGGATGTAGAAACATCCTTATTGATCATAGATTTGGGAGATATCTCACACAATGAGAAATATTAATTGAGGAGCAATAAGACACAGAATATCTTATACTTAAGTAGAATTGAAAGACAATTCATACTAGAAGCGACATGAGAGCTTCAAGCGAGAATAAGTATAGTATATACCAAGTGGGGGTCGATGTGTGAGTATTGACGGTTAGTGTATCAAGAGAGGGATATACTAAACAATGATGTTAATCAAATTTCGCCTAAGAGCGTATAATGATAATAAATATGATGTTGCAGGTATACCTTATATAAAATGGTATATATTTATTTTGTGCGATGTATGTATACCTTATATGATGGTGTATATACATGTTAAGCATACCCCCTCCTTGCTATCATTGGGAAGTTTCGTGCGTAGAGGGTGATTCTGTCTAGAAAAGCAGGATGTGGATATTCCCCAGGTCATAGTCGTCCTTTGTGGTCAGCAAATGACATATATGATATATATATTTATTTATTTTGGGGGTGAGAGGTCGTGGGTATGTGTCGCTCTCACTTGCCGGTTAGGAACTATAACCGCTTCCCGGGACGTTGTGTGCGTGAGTTGATCACGAGGTGGGTGTCGTTGAACCCCACCAGGTGGCCCCAGTTTGCTACATATATGGGCTGCTGGAAGATGATAGCATGCGAGCATGTGTCCTTCGAGTTATAGCTCGGTTGGATGGTTATTATTGCTTGTGGTTGTACTTGGGTGTCAAGGACATAATGGACCTCAACGACCTACATTGCCAGGATTAGTGTATCGGGGGGGTTCCTTGTTTGGATTTCGCTTCTGCGAGACGTCCCACGCACGAACCGCAGTGTAATGTTGGGACTTGGGGATAAGTTTAGTCCTTAATGCTCATAATTATATATACATATATATTACCTATCCCGACAATCAACAGTGCCAGGAGTACTGTAACGGGGGGATTCCTTGTTTGGATTTCGCTTCGGCGAGACGTCCCACGCATGAAACGTCGTGTACTATTGAGAATTGGGAATATTAATTAAAATCGGATAATAATCATTTGGGTTATATGCATCTTGCATTGAGGGCATAATGAGCCCCGAGGATCGATACGGTCAGGAGTAGTGTAACGGGGGGTTCCTTGTTTGGATTTCGCTTCGGCGAGACGTCCCACGCATGAAACGCAGTGCCGTGTTGAAAATCGGGAGGAGTTTAGTTCTTAACTCTTGATGCTAATAACGCATCTATAATAATTATATATGTTTGGTTTCATGCCTTATATGGGCATCACTAGAATATAAATTCTAGTAAATGAGATTGTTGATATATTGTGATGATGTGGACATGATTGTATCATGTAACTTTATATGTTCAACAAAGGAACATTATAAAGATAACTATAACTATTACATTAAAGTTAATGTATATGACTTATAAATTATGGGAACAAATGTATTGGGAAATAGGTTAGATGATTTGGCTTAAATACTTCTTTTGGGGTTTAAGTGAGTATCCTCTTACCTATTTAGAATCGGTCATCATTTTGGAGATCACGTGCATACGTTTAGTGCGCGCTTTATATGAGAGGTGAGTTGAATTATCATGGTGAGTTCGATTCCAACTAAATCATGTAATAATGCATTTATAATCATTATGCATTTTAATACACTTGCTATAAAATGTTTTCCAAACTCGGGCTCTAACCCGTTTATATTTTCCTCCTCCTTGTATATATTGTATTACTTCAGGTGTTCCTCCGCAAGGACGCCTTTGATGTTATCCATCCAGGGTATTTGTGGAGCTGTGGCAGTAGCGGACTGTTGCGGCACTTTGCTTTAGTCGATTCCTATCTATTGTACATCTAGATTAGGATTCAGTTGTATTGAGTTAGTATTCAAGTGTTGTAGATTAACACTTTCATATTCCATTTCTCAGGTTATTGTATTGTCTGTTGCCCGACAGCATATTCGGGTATTTCATTGTTGAGATTTTTGTTGTACAATGTATTGTACTCTTTCATATTATTGGAGCATGCACATTTCACTCATCATAGTTAGATGTATATTTTTAGTTATGTGCATTATTGGTTTTGTTGTTGTTGTTAAAAATAAAAGTTTTAAATTTTTGGCAATTCGCACTTAATGATTCCGGGTAGTTAGCCTTATATTTTGTGCTTAGTAGTTGATGTTGAGACCGTGCCATCTGAGATACCTGATTTACTATAGTATAGGGTTGGCCACCCGTTATTATTTAGAGCGGGTTGTCACAGGTGGTATCAGAGCATCAGGTTCTAGTGTCTTTAGGATCTGTGTGCGTTACTATGATCTTCCGTAAGCGTTCTTGATGTAGAGCCTTATTGTTAGGACGATTACATTCATACATCCATATCTTTCTGTGATTCAAAAATATTTGAAAGGCGTTCTGATACAATTGTTCTTGTTTCAGATGCCACCGAAGGGAGGTCGTTCAGTCAGGGAAAATAAAGGGAATGTGCAACCCCAAATGCCTCAAAAGAACATGACTACGGATGATGTTGCCAATATAGTGGCACAAGCAGTAACTGCTGCCGTTTTTACGATGGCTCAGCAATCTGCCGCTCGAGCAGCCCCACCCCAGTTAGGATTGTCGTTATGGTAGAGAGTGAAGGAAGATTTTAGTAAGGGTCATCCTCCCGAGTTTGCAGGGGGAGTTGATGCGATGGCTGCAAGTCAATGGAAAAATATTATGCAGAGGCACCTTCGTATGGTTGAGTGTAGTGAGGTGCAGAAACAATTTTTAGCCACCTTTAAGTTATCGGGTGCAGCTCTTCAATGGTGGGAGTCTGTCACCACATCTGAACAGAGAGATACTTTACCTATAAAAGAATTTTGGGAACTTTTTGATCGAAGGTATTTGCCTTCCCCTACTCAGGATATGGGGATTTTTCAAGGAAATAGGACGGTGGCAGAATATGAAAAAGATTTTTCCCTATGGGCGAGATTAGTACCTAATGAGGTAAATACGGAAGAGAAACGTATATTGAAGTTTGTTCGAGGTTTAGATTGGAAAATCCAACAACATTTGTTAGAAAGTCCTAAGTTAATGACTTTCATCGAGGTAGTGAATGCGGCACTACTAAAGTGTCATGAATATCGTTTTCGTTCTCAAAAGAGTAAGAACTTTGGAGATTCGAGTTCATCGAGTAAGTTTGGCAAAGAGAGTGACAGTAATGTGAGTGGGCAGAAAGGGTTTATGGGTAAGTGTTTCTTTTGTAAAGAAATAGGTGATAAAAAGAGAGATTGTCCTAATAGAAGTAAAGGACCACGTTTTGATGAAATTTTGGAAGTGCAAGCCCTATAGCAGATTCGAGGTCGCTTTAGACCGGGGGACTATGTTTGGGAGCCCATTGATGAGGATGGGCAATCGGACTAGATATGGATGTTGTAAGAAATTTTTCCTTTATTAATAGGATTATTACTATATGAAATTTTGGAATATCGTATGGGAGATATATATGAATCGGGTAGTGCTTAGCCCTTTTTGTTTATGTATGGTATGTAATGACCCTAAGGGGGAATTTGGAGGAAGATAGGCTCTTATTCTATTATTTTGTAAAGGATTGAGGATTTTGCAAGGTGCTCATAAAGAGCTTTAAACCTTGTGGTTAATGTAAAAATGATTATGGTGATAAGTAGTAATGATAAAAGCTACTTCTTTTATATAGTCATGATAGACCATTTTGATTATTGAATTCCAGATATGGATGTGCCTTATAAAAAGGCTATATATATTGAAATGATGTGAGATGTTTGTAATACCCCGTACTTTTGGCTATATTTATTTTTGGGATTAATTAATTAAATGTGAATTATTTGGAAATTAATCCGAGTAAAATACTAGCGAGTTGTGAGTTGGTATTTGACTATATTGAGTATATATGATGTTATATGAATATTGAATTATGAAATTTGTCGTGAGATTGATATACGGCAATTTGGTCATTTTATTGGGACGCGTGTGACAGTCGCGTCAGGATATAATTATTTTATTTATAAAATTGAATTTAAATTCTATAACTCGTATGTTCGTTTTGAGTGCTCCAACGCGTCCGGAAGGGTCGAGATAGTCAGAAAACACTAGTCGGGGGTGTAGTTTGGGTTCCGGGGTATTTTTAGGCCATACCGGCAATATAAAGGGTATTTTGGTAATTTCGTATTTTTAGGAATTAAAAATGACGAAAATTAGAGAAGTAAATCTGATTGGGAATAGACCCACTAAACCCACTAACCAACCCTTAATGACCCAATAAGCTACGGAGGTTATCATTTAGGTTTCCAACTTTCCCAAAGAAAACCCTAGCCACCATAGCCACCTTTGGAGAAGAAAGCTTAGAGAGGGAGAGAAGGAGAAGGAATTCTGCAGAAAACCTTTACAAAATCAACACCAAATTCAGAGACAATCGAGGCAAGTGGTTTAATATCATTTAATTTCAGAGAATGCTCTTTCCATGTATAGGAATTTAATAAAATTGATTTGTTCTTGGTGTAATATGAAAACCCATGTATTTTGGAACTTAGAACTTGAAATCTTGAGGAGAATTGCATGTAGAATGATAGGTAGATGATTATACTGAGAATATTAGTGATTGGGTGAAATTAAAACGGATTTTTATTGGGTTAATCCAAGAATTAAAATTTTAGGGTTTGTGTTCTTGAATAATTGGGGGAAAGTGATGAGACTTGATGATTTAATGATGATTGGGATGAATTAACTCAGTAAAATACGTTAGTTTAGAACCTTGTTATGTTTAGGAGTGATTAGAGACCTTTAAACATTTTTGGGACGAAGTTTAGAGGAGATTTGAGGAGTAAAAATTGATGAAAATCGTAACTAAGAAATTCTGGACCGAAACTGGTCCCTCGTTAGAAGATCTTCCCAGGTCGTTCGAACGAGCTTCTAACGAGTTGACCAGTCGCTTCTAACGAGGGGAGACTTCGTTCGATACCTTCGTTCGAACGAACTGTATTTCGTTTGATACATTCGTTCGAACGAGATGTCGTTAGAAGGTACAGTTCGTTCGAACGAACTGGAATCTCGTTCGAACAGTCTCGTTCGAACGAGCTGGCAGTTTAGGCCTTTTTGGCCTGTTTTGATTTTGGGAGTCCCGTGATCTTGTTCGAGGATATAGATAACCTTCCTTTGATGATGTATTGATAGGTTTGGGACGTTTGTGTTATTTTGAGGAGCAAATTATATATGAGCGATTTAAATTAAAGGGATAGTTGGGTTGAGATGTGAGTGTCTACTACGACGTGAGAATAAATTAAGGCGCGTATGATTATAAACCGGAATCGTATAAAGTGTATAAATTATATATTGGTACTAGAATGAGAATAGTACTTCAATTAAACTACGGGATTACTAAGATGTGTGTTTACTTAGTATTGATATATGAATTGTGTGTATGACATACCTACCATACTTGCTATCACGGGAGGTTTGCGTTCGCTTAGGGCCCTCTAATCCTTGTGTTGCCCGGATTTAGACTGGTTACCTCGATGAACATAGGTCAGATAAAGACTTATTGGTATGTTAATAAGTCCGCTGATCGTGGGAGCGCAGGTATGTGCGTGACCCATGTGATGTGACTGTGTTCGCCTCCACTATTTGTGATTTGTGTTATCTGAACTATTCCTAAGAGATTCGAAATATGTGATCCTTATGTACATGATGTACCGGGATGGATAGCAGAGTATGTGTGCACCACAGCTTAGTCTCGGGGTGCTTATATTGTATATTTATGTTGTGGAAATATACGCTTAATAAACTGGGAACTTTCATATAGTATTGTGTGTAACTATGGAATAACATAGAGGGTTAATTTATAACGAGCTGTATTACTCTTGTATGAGAACCTAAATTTACGTTAAGCACCTATTTAAACTGAGATCGTTATAATGTTAATGAGAACCGAGTAATAAGGGTAGAACCTATGGCAGTCTAGCTAGATATGATGTCCCTTAGCTAGTAGTTGTGTCATTTTAGATGGGTACTTACGTTAGGAGTGCACAGTTAGACGAGAGGTGAGAATATCATGTGAGTGCACGTCCTAACATGTACTCTACATTTAATGTTTTAAATGTTTTTAAAGCACTTGCAGGTTTTTAAAATATCTCCACATTCGGGCTCTGACCCGTTTGCTTTCAAATCTATTTTTCTTGTAAAACCATTTTAGGTGCCCAGCCACAAGGACACCATGCATAGGATACTCATTCAGGTGACGAGCTGTAGCTGTTTGTGGAAGCTACAGGGATTTGCTTGTAGACGCTTCTATCATTTGGATTCCAGATTCGTTATCTATCAGTTGTAGGGCAAGTTGCCCATTTCTATTAGAGACATCTTTCCATTTCAGTTTTTCAAACTTTGGCATGTATTATTTCAGTATCCAGTTTAGTTTTTTTCAGTTGTGGTATTGTAGTGAGGAGTTTTCCTCCAGACTTTATTTACATTATGTGATGGTTATTCTTTTTACTTCAGTATGGTGAATGGTATTATTATTCTTCATTACACTTGTTGCATGTTAATCAGACTTAAATTAAAATTTGGCAACTTACTTTTTAAATACTAGGTGGTTAGTAATCATTAAAATGTTTTAAAGTGTGTATTATCATTTAAAGATGTGTGTCTTGTGGGTTAAGGCTTAAAAGCCACGTGAGAAGTCATTCTCACTTAAGAGAAAGAGGAAAACCCTAGAAATAAAGAGAGAAGAAGAAAGAAGAAGAGAAAGAAGGAGAAAAGGGAGAGAAAGTGGAGATTTCCGGCTTCCACGCGATCTCAAGGTGGATTCAGACCCTACGAACCCGAGGCAAGTGATTAAGCTTGCTAAATAATTGTTGTGTACCAATTATTGCATGATTTATGGATTGATATTTTGGGTTTTAGGTTTAGTTTAACAAAACCTAACTTTTGGGTATAATCTTAGATTTATTATGTAGATCTTTGATTTTATGATAAAAATCAGTTTATAAGTATTCTAGAATGAATATAAATGCTATGAATATGTTTGGGTTGAAGATTTGTGGTTAAATGTAATTATTGGGTTTTTTTTTAGAAGATGGAAATGTGTGAAAATGGAGTTGGCCGTAATACCTGTTAGGGCCGGTCGACCGCGTACAGAGGACCGGTCGACCGCGCCTCCGAAGTTGGGCATTCTGTCTTCGAGATTAGGCAAAATTTAGAAATGCGGTCGACCGCGGTTTGGGCACCATTCGACCGGTCCCCTGTTTTGGGTTCAAGTTTGAGAATTTAAGTTATCCCCTTCTTCTTTGGGTTTGTATAAATGGACTTCCATAATCAGAGTATCATAAAGGATTAAGTGATTATATAAGGGGATTATAGACCTTAGAGTCAAAAGACGATATGTGAGGCTAATTGATAATTGAAAGACTAAATGTAAATGTTGGAGAGTCTTAGTGATTTATGTTGAGAAGTGAGAATCTCAAGAGTATATCAATTTGGGGAAAAATCCTCTAAGTATCGAGGTTAGTATTTGAGGAATATAGAATACCGATTGGAGATTTTGGGACTTTTTCTAAGTGGGGAAGCCCACTTTTATTTGGGATTTTATTTGGTGATAATAAATAAATTTCATGATCGGAGAACGATAATAACTTAGAGATGCCGGATCTTAGGATCCAATCCCAAATGGGATAACTTTAAAAAGGTTCATAAAATGAATTAAACCCTATTATGAATGGAAAATAATGAATGCTATTTAATGTGCATATGGATGTAGAAATATCCTTATTGATGATAGATTTGGGAGATATCTCACACAATGAGAAATATTAATTGAGGAGCAATAAGACACATAATATCTTATACTTAAGTAGAATTGAAATACAATTCATACTAGAAGCGACATAAGAGCTTCAAGCGAGAATTAGTATAGTATATACCAAGTGGGGTAGATGTGTGAGTATTGACGGTTAGTGTATCAAGAGAGGGATATACTAAACAATGATGTTAATCAAATTTCGCCTAAGAGCTTATAATGATAATAAATATGATGTTGCAGGTATACCTTATATAAAATGGTATATCTTTATTTTGTGGGATGTATGAATACCTTATATGATGGTGTATATACATGTTAAGCATACCCCCTCCTTGCTATCATTGGGAAGTTTCGTGCGTAGAGGGTGAGCATTCTGTCTAGAAAAGCAGGATGTGGATATTCCCCAGGTCATAGTCGTCCTTTGTGGTCAGCAAATGACATATATGATATATATATTTATTTATTTTGGGGGTGAGAGGTCGTGGGTATGTGTCGCTCTCACTTGCGGGTTAGGAACTATGACCACTTCCCGGGACGTTGTGTGCGTGAGTTGATCACGAGGTGGGTGTCGTTGAACCCCACCAAGTGGCCCCAGTTTGCTACGTATACGGGCTGCTGGAAGATGATAGCATGCGAGCATGTGTCCTTCGAGTTATAGCTCGGTTGCATGGTTATTATTGCTTGTGGTTGTACTTGGGTGTCAAGGGCATAATGGACCTCAACGACCTACATTGCCAGGATTAGTGTATCGGGGGGGGTCCTTGTTTGGATTTCGCTTCTGCGAGACGTCCCACGCACGAACCGCAGTGTAATGTTGGGACTTGGGGATAAGTTTAGTCCTTAATGCTCATAATTATATATACATATATATTACCTATCCCGAAAATCGACAGTACCAGGAGTAGTGTAACGGGGGGGTTCCTTGTTTGGATTTCACTTCGGCGAGACGTCCCACGCATGAAACGTCGTGTACTATTGAGAATTGGGAATATTAATTAATTAAAATCGGATAATAATCATTTGAGTTATATGCATCTTGCATTGAGGGCATAATGAGCCCCGAGGATCGATACGGTCAGGAGTAGTGTAACGGGGGGGTTCCTTGTTTGGATTTCGCTTTGGCGAGACGTCCCACGCATGAAACGGAGTGCCGTGTTGAAAATCGGGAGGAGTTTAGTTCTTAACTCCTGATGCTAATAACTCATCTATAATAATTATATATATATATGGTTTCATGCCTTATATGGGCATCACTAGAATATAAATTTTAGTAAATGAGATTGTTGATATATTGTGATGATGTGGACATGATTGGATCATGTAACTTTATATGTTCAACAAAGGAACATTATAAAGATAACTATAACTATTACATTAAAGTTAATGTATATGACTTATAAATTATGGGAACAAATGTATTGGGAAATAGGTTAGATGATTTGGCTTAAATACTTCTTTTGGGGTTTAAGTGAGTATCCTCTTACCTATTTAGAATCGGTCATCCTTTTGGAGATCACGTGCATACGTTTAGTGCGCGCTTTATATGAGAGGTGAGTTGAATTATCATGGTGAGTTCGATTACAACTAAATCATGTAATAATGCATTTATAATCATTATGCATTTTAATACACTTGCTATAAAATGTTTTCCAAAGCCGGGCTCTGACCCGTTTATATTTTCCTCCTCCTTGTATATATTGTATTACTTCAGGTGTTCCTCCGCAAGGACGCCTTTGATGTTATCCATCCATGGTATTTGTGGAGCTGTGGCAGTAGCGGACTGTTGCGGCACTTTGCTTTAATCGATTCCTATCTATTGTACATCTAGATTAGGATTCAGTTGTATTGAGTTAGTATTCAAGTGTTGTAGATTAACACTTTCATATTCCATTTCTCAGGTTATTGTATTGTTTGTTGCCAGACAGCATATTCGGGTATTTCATTGTTGAGATTTTTGTTGTACAATGTATTGTACTCTTTCATATTATTGGAGCATGCACATTTCACTCATCATAGTTAGATGTATATTGTTAGTTATGTGCATTATTGGTCTTGTTGTTGTTGTTGAAAATAAAAGTCTTAAATTTTTGGCAATTCGCACTTAATGATTCCGGGTAGTTAACCTTATATTTTGTGCTTAGTAGTTGATGTTGAGACTGTGCCATCTGAGATACCTGATTTACTATAGTATAGGGCTGGCCACCCGTTATTATTTAGAGCGGGTTGTCACACTAACGTGAACCGACCCCTTCTCAACCAATTCCTGGGTTATCTGAGGGAGTTGGGTCGTGATGGGTTCCGTTTTGACTGGCTCATCGAACACTTGAAGACTTTGAAGAGCCTGTGGTTGGACAACCAAAGGGAGCTCTTACAAAAATATCAGGAGGATCAGAGGGCCGAGGAAGCCAAGCTGGCCGAGCTAGTACCTCTCCTCGGAGCCATTGACAAGGAGGTGGATGACATCGAAGAAGCTCTTCATTTGGCAAAGCTAAAGAGAGAAAAACTTCTTATCGAACGTACGCAAGCACAGACCAGGTTGGAAGTTTCCGTTAATGCCCAAAGGTCTTGCTTAGAAGCTTCTTCGGGCCTTCCTGGAGATTTTTTCTCCTCCCAAGACTTGTGGTTTCTCCTGGGTCAATGAGTTTTTCGTACATGTATTTTTTTTCTTTTTCTCGTGTAATTCTCGGGCGATAGCTCCCAATTTTGTAATGCCCCAACTATATGAATGGAAAAGAGATACTTATTCCCATGCCATTTCTTTGTGTTACAGCTGTTTACATAGATCGTGACATGAAATTATGTAGTTCTTTCATCTCTTCTTGAATTAAAATAAGCATGAAACAAAAATGAACTCATATATTTATAACAGTTAAATACATCGTTGGCCCCAAGCGTAATTGCTTACACGTGATAGATCTTCAACCATTTGTTGTTAATCTTAAATGGCATGTCCTCTTCTATCTTAGAAATTAAGCAATAACCCGAGTCATGAGCCTCCTTTACGATGAAAGGTCCCTCCCAATTCGCTGCAAACTTAGGTAGAGGAATCCCCCTAATATGTTTAACTGATGCCTTTAATACGAGATCTCCCTCCACGAATTTCCTTGGTCTCACCAAGTTATCATATGCCCTGGAGAGCTGCCTCGTATACATTTGAAAGTGTTGCATCGCATTATCCCTGTGATCGTCCAATGCTTCCAACTGTACGTGTCTATTCTGAGGGAGAATGCGGCTTCGCAAAGCATATCGAGTCGAGGGAACTTCTAACTCTACCGGGAGAATTGCCTCAGCCCCGTAAACGAGAATGACATATACCCTGTGGGCTTCCTCTTAGTCGTTCGATAGGCCCATAAAACGGCTGGTATTTTGTCATCCCACGATCCTGGGAAATCCTCCATCGTTTTAGCCAAGATATTGACCAAAGTCTTGTTAGTCGCTTCTGCTTGACCGTTCCCCTTGGGGTATGCCACCGTCGAAGTGTGGTGAACAATGGAGTATTTGTTTATGAGCATCGTTACCTCTGAATTGACGAAACGGGTTCCATTGTCCGAAATGATGACTTTTGGGATCCCAAAACGGTAAATAATATATTCTCTGATGAAATTGCTCACTATTCCTGCTGTTGCTCTTCTCAATGGTATCGCTTCGACCCACTTTGTGAAACACTCCGTTGCTACAAAGATCCATATCTTCCCCCTCGAAGAAGGGTCACTACACCAAAATGAAAAAATTGTCACCTTTCAGCCGGCCACCCTTGTCAAGGTCATTGACCGTGACAAAAAACACGCATTTTGTGTCACGGTCATTGACCTTGACACGACCGTGACAAAGAATTGTCACGGTCATTGACTGTGGCAAGGCCGTGACAAATGTAGTTGTCAATGACCGTGACAATTCTTTAAATAATTATCACGGTCAATGACCTTGACATGATCGTGACAACTTTTGCAGTAAAAAAAGCCCTAGGCTTCTTTTTTCCCACCCTTTTTTGGTTTTCCCCCTCTCTCTCTCTAAGCGATTTCTACTCTCTCTCTCTAAGGTATGTTTTTTTCCTCTCTTTCTCTTTCATTTCTATGTGTGTGTGTATGTGTATGTGTGTATATATATGTGTGTATATATATGTGTGTATATGTATGGGTATATGTGTGTGTATATATGTGTGGTGGTGTGTGGCGGGGGTGGGTGGCAGGGGGTAGTGGGGGTCGGGTGGTGTAGGTGTGGTGGGGGTGTGGTGGGGTGGGGGGAGGGGGTAGGGGGTGGGGTCGGGTGGGGTGGGGTCGGGTGTGTGTATGTTTACGTAGGTGTGTGCGTGTGTGTGTGGCGGGGGGGGAAGGGGCGTGGTGGTGGTGGGGGGGGGTGTGGGGGTGGGGCAATTTTAACAATTGTATAACTTTAATTAATAAATTGTATAGCTTTAATTGAAATTTTAATTGTATAGTTTTAGATGAAAGTAAATTAATAATTAGTGTCAATTTCATATGAAAGTAGGATTGCCCATCATTGTAAATTAGTAAATTAATAATTGTATACTTTAATTGTTAGTTTAATTGATGAAATGAATTAATTGAGTAGATGAATTAGAAGGAGTACGGGATACACATTTTTTGCTGAAATTGCTGTTGGATTATTTTGTTTAGTAAATGTTGGGTTGATTAGTTTTAAAAGTGGCATGACCACTGGATTATTGTCCATATGGGGGTGGGATTTCTCATTTTTTTTTTTAAATTACTTTGTATATCGAACAATATATACAAAGTATGATAATTAAATGAAACATACTTGAAATTAAATATGTGTATATATGTGTGTATGTGTGTGTATATATGTGTGTGGTGGTGTGTGGTGGGGGGAGGGGGTGGGGGTGTTATAACAATTTTATAACTTTAATTAATAAATTGTATAGCTTTAATTCTAATTTTAATTGTATAGTTTTAGATGAAAGTAAATTAATAATTAGTGCCAATTTCATATGAAAGTAGGATTGCCCCTCATTGTAAATTAGTACATTAATAATTGTATACTTTAATTGTTAGTTTAATTGATGAAATGAATTAATTGAGTAGATGAATTAGAAGGAGTATGGGTTACACATTTGTTGTTGAAATTGCTGTTGGTTTATTTTGTTTAGTAAATGTTGGATTGGTTAGTTTTAAAAGTGGCATGACCATTGGATTATTGTCCATATGGGGGTGGATTTTTTCAACTTTTTTTGAAAATTACTTTTTATATCGAACAATATATACAAAGTATGATAATTAAATGAAACATACTTGAAATTAACTATGTGTATATGTGTGTGTATATATGTGTGTGGTGGTGTGTGGTGGGGGAAGGGGGCAGGGGATGTGGTGAGGGGAGGGGGGTGGGGGGGTGTACGTCTACATGTGCGTGTGTGTGGTGGGGGTGGGGTAGGGGTAGGGGTGTGTGTCTATGTGTACTATTTTTTTGTCTGTACTAATAACATTTTTTTACAGCAAATGTCTCCTTCAGGTATTAAGGCGAAGATGATGATGTTGTTTATGATGATGTCGTCTGGGCTCGGTGGTAGCGGAGGCGACGAGGTCTCCTACGCCCCTAGGCTCCCCAAATATGGAAAATTTGGGATTACCATCGAGAACAAATCGGAGATATTAGCGAGATCCCTCGAGCTGCTAAAGACGGTCATCGGCCCGGGGTTTATGAGTTGGAAGGAGGAGCCATATGAGCTCAAGTTAGCTGTTTGGGCGGCACTACATGTAATATATTTATATTTATATGAATATTTCAATTTCAATTTCAATTTCGATTTCATTTTATATTTATATTTATATTTATTCGCAACTAACATTGAATTTGTTGGACAGGAACAATTCAACTTAGATCCAAAGCTACGCGATTCCGTCTTGGAGCAGTTGAGGGAGCAACACAAGACGTGGAAGAAAAATATGCGGACACGGTACTTTGGAAAAACACGAGAGTCCATTATACAATGGCGTGGATCCGTCCCGCCCAAGGAGCCGATCTCATTGGCACAATGGCAAAAGTTCATTGACAATGAGATCGAGGATCGACACTTGGCATCTCGCCAATCGGGGAGGGAAAATCGGGTAAAAAATACGGACGTGCACTACTCCGGCCAGACCTCTTACGCCGAGGTGGAGCATAGGATGAAGGTAAGATTTAATTTTTCTATAACTACAGAAATATATTATTCTTCATTATTTTACTTTGCGGGGCCGATACTAATTTTACTTTATTTTATTTCAGGGGGTAGGGAGTGGGCCAGGGGGTAAGCCACATAGGCTCAATACTTATATGGCTCTTCGGACGAAGAAGGGGAAGGACAAGGATGTGTCCCCGAGCGTCGCGGCCACGATTGTAAGTAATCCGACAGTTTAATTTTTGTTAATTACGTTATAATTTTTTAGTTTACTTATTTTACTAATCATGTGCTTTTTGTCGTTTGAGGCAAAGCTTAAGGAAGTGCATGAGTTGCAGTCTGATGCCGATAAGGCGTCTTTGTCCACAGACGCACTCAGCCAAGTGCTTGGCTCTGATCGCAAGGGGAGGACAAGGGGGGTGAGCTTGCGGGTGGACAAATCTAGGATCATCAAATTGGAGACGAGCGACACCGGGTTGGCTCGAACGGTGGATTCACACGACGCGAAGCTGTCCCGTTTGGAGGTGATGGTCCAAGATATGTACGCATTCATGAAGTGTACGTTGGGCGAAAACCGTAAGGGGAAGGGGAAAGGGAAGGAGAAGGCGGTGGAGGAGGACGAGGCGCAGGAGGACGAGGATGTGGACCTCGTTGCTTCTTCACCGTCACGTGCGTATTTCGATGATCCACTTCCTTATTTGGCTCCCTTCCCCAGACCGATGTCGACACTTGGTTGGCCGAGCGTGTTCATATTGTATATATTTGATTGCCAGCGGATAGGGCGGGGGTTGAGGGACCCGAATATCATCGAGGGTGGAATAGTTCATGGACGTGCACTTCAAGGGATCGAGTCGAAAGTGCTCGTCACGCATGTGATACCCGGGAAGGAGAACTCCCTATTGTGGTTACGCGAACAATGTGGCATGATGTATATTAGTGGGTGTGTCAATTCGTATATCGTGTGGCCAACTCACCTCCTCACATTTACCCAAGACATGTAGTAACATTATTTTTAAATTTGTCCATTTTAATTATATTTGGATTATATCGTCATCTATATTATTTCTATTTTGAATATTTGGATTATATCGTCATGAATATATATTTGCACTATCTTTAATTTATTTGGATATATGATGTTTGAATAGGTACAACCAACGTTGTTATAACAGGTACAAATATACTGCTGGGCAGTGGCAGTGGCCATACTGCCCAGCAGAATTTTTTTAAATTCTGTCCAGAATTATCACGGTCATTGACCGTGACAATTTTTTTTAAAAATATTGTCACAGGTTTGTCACGGTTATTAACCGTGACTAAACTTGTCACGGTCCATGAACTTGACACGACCGTGATAATTCTAACGAACTTGTCAAGGTCAATGACCGTGACAAAAAAATTTGTCTCGCCCCGAATTGTCACGGTCATTGACCTTGACAAGTCCAACTTGTTAAGGTCAATGACCGTGACAATAGTGCAGATTTGTTGTAGTGGGTGTATTTCCCCAACCAGGTCGAGCGCCCAAGTGTGAAAAGGATAAGGCGTTGTTAAGGAGTGGAAGTCCATTGACGGGTCATGAATCATGTTTCCATGAAGCTGGCAAGCCTTACACCCTCGAACAAACCATGAAGAATCTTTCTCCATCGTTGACCAATAGTATCCCAAAGTCATCAATTGGTCATATAACTTGGCCCCTCCTATATGAGCTGGATCGTGTGCTTATTTGAGGACCTCAGTTGCTTCTTCTTTCGTGATGCAACACAATGACCTGTTGAAGTATCCCCTTCGGTAGAGCTTCCCCTCCTGGATGTAGAACCTTGGGGCCCTTCGCTTAAGTCTTATCGCATCAATTTTCTCTGTTGGGACCACTCCATCTTTAATGAAGTCAATATAGGGTTGCCTCCAGTCGGCCTAAGTTTCAATAAAATGGCATTCATCAACTTTGAAGAAAAGCTGACACTTATCGCACCTTCGTTGTAGCTACGTCGCGTCCTGCTTCATTCTAGGCTAGAAATATCCCTCTCTTTGAATTCTCCTATACAGAGGGACCTCAGTTGTTTCGTAGTGCTCCTCATGTGCTTTCTTTAACCTTCACTCTGCTTCTTCTGGGCCAATACATCTGGATAACCATCCCCCTGCATTTCTGAAGTATAGATTTCCCTGGTTTGTAAAATATTGGGCCAACTCTCTTAGTCCCATTGCCCCTTTGCCAGACTTCAGCTGCTTCCTAATTTCTCCCCTCCAGTCCTCGTCCTCCCCCATTGGTAGCATGATTGCACCACCGAAGGAGCTATTCTTCATTGGATCGTGACGATAGTTGTATCACTGCTCATGACCATTTTCTGTGCAATAGTTGTATATGCGTCTGGATGGCGATTCATTGTTCTGGGATGTCTCTTGATCTTAGTTTGGTGGAACTGGCTGAGGAGTCTCTGAATGATCGTTCTGTATGGTGCCAGGTTCATGTGTTTCAACGCATATTCTCCGTTTACTTGCCAGATCACTAAGTTCGAATCACCCTTAATGCAGATGTACGAATTCCCCTTGGAAGAGCCTCCAGCAACCCTAGTACCAATGCCTCGTACTCTGCTTCGTTACTGGAACAAGGGAAATCTAACTTGTAGGAAAGGCAAATCTCTTCCGTTCCTTTCGAAAGAATGACCCCTGCCCCTCCCTTCTTTTCTGGCGAAGATCCATCGAACTGCATCGTCCACTCCTCCTCAGTTACATCCAGATAATTGGCTTGTAGGTCGTCTCCTGGAATGTCCTCTTTAGGTGGTTCAAACGTTCCTGATGGAAAAATTGCCAATAGATCGGCATACGCCTGGATCTTGATCGCGCAAGGAACCACACATTTTAAGTCGTATTCCGAGGGGATGAGGAACCACCTAGATGCCCTGCCAATCAGTATAGTTCTTGCCAACAAAGATTTAATGGGATCGCATCTAGTTACAATATGAATTGTAAAAGACAACATATAATGCCTAAGTTTTTTTGCTACAAAGACTAAGGCTAAACAATGACTTTCTAAGCTGCTATATCTAGTCTCTGGCCCATGTATGATTCTACTGAGGTAGTAGACTGGTCGTTCTTGGCCATCTATTTCCTGTGCTAGCAAAGCTCTGACGGACCTCGTGGTAGATGTGAGGTATAACTGCAACGGTGTTCCTTCTTGTGGGGGAACCATGGTCTGTGGTGAAACCAGCAGCTTTTTCAACACAGCAAAAGATTCCTGGTGAACCTCTTCCCGCCTGAAGTTCGTGCTCTTTTGCAACAGCTGCATCAGCGGGTGTGTTACTTTGGCCAACCCAAGAACAAATCTCCTAAGGTAGGAAACTTTACCGAGGAAGCTCTTCAACTCCCTCGCCGTTCTAGGACTTGGCATTTCCAAGATCACTCGCTGTTTGTCCTGGTCCATTTGCACCCCTTATCGATCAACTACAAAGCCCAAGAATTTCCCACTCGTCACTCCGAAAACACACTTCAACGGGTTCATTCTCAACTTATACCTTCTACAACGAGAAAACACCTTCCTCAAATCGCTCAGGTGGGACCCCTCCTCCTTTGATTTGATGACCAAGTCATCCGCATAGAATTCTACAAATTTATGGAAGAAGTCATGAAAAATGGCCATCATCGTTCTTTGGTAAGTCACCCCAGCGTTCTTGAGGCCGAACGGCATCACCCTGTACATGAAGTTACCCAACGGAGTTCTGAATGTCGTTTTCTTCTCGTCCGAGGGATCCATCTTGATCTGATTATACCCCACATACCCATCCATGAAGCTATACATCTCATGGCGAGACGTTGCGTCTATCAGGCTATCGATGGAGGGTAGAAGGAACTCATCTTTGGGACAAGCTCTATTCAAATCTATGAAGTCCACACAGATCCTTATCTGGGTTTTGTCCTTCTTTCCTACTAGGACAATACTAGATAGCCAGAGTGGGTGTTGTATTGGTACGATGAACCCTGTCGTTAGCAGGCGCTAGACCTCTTCTTTAATCTTCAGATCCAGCTCGGGCTTGTACGTTCTCGTTAGCTGGTTCACTGGAATAGCTGAAGGGATTACGTTCAGCCTATGGCAGCTTACTTCCTCATCCAGCCCTTCCATTTCTGTGTATTTCCACGCGAAGACATCTATAAACTCCTGAATCAATTCGACCAAGGCCTCTCGTTTCTGATTTCTGAGATCCTTCGAGATGAAGATGGTTCTTGGATCTTCTCCTTCTTTTTCCAGGTTCAATTGCTCCAACTCTTGCTCCTAGGGTTTTGGCTGATTTGCCATGCAATCTGGTTCCTCAACAAGTTCTTCCACGAATACCTGTATGCTAGAATTGTCTATTACCATTAACTGCCCTCGTTGATCTATCAACAAACATTCGTATATCGGGTCAACCTTGTCCTTAGTTTCTTCGGCCGCCCGATCACACCGTTACAATCGATACACCACCTTTCCTTCCTCGATAACGACTTTCTTGCATTGCTTGCTGGTAGTGGTGATCGCCTTCCTCTTCTTCTCTCTAGAGGCTTCGGCCACTTTTTCTCCTGAGAACCGACTCAGCACGCTCTGTCGCCGGACCTCATGCTCTATCGGGTCCACTCTGGGCCTCATTCTGTCTTTAAGCTTCTTCGAGATACCTTGTGGCCGAGGGGCCAACTGGTGAGCTTCTTCGGCTATTTCCCTTGTACCGCTTGCAACCTCCTTCTTCTGCTCGCCTAAGGGCCCCATCGTTTCCTTGATCGAGGGGACCCATGCTCCTTCCATTCTTCTTGTAAAGATCCGGACATCTTCTTCTAACTCTGTGTAAAACGCTGCGTCCACCAAGTGAGCTTCTTCAACAGCGAAGGGCCTCTTTGTAGCCCTAATGGTCACCTCTGTGCCCTTGACATTAGCTTTAGCACATTGGTGATATGTAGAAGGAACTAGGCCTTGGTTGTGCATCCACACCCTTCCTATAGGAAGTTGCACTCTCTATTACATTGAACTTAATATGGGAACTTAGATTTCCCATTACAATCCCAACGTTAACGTACCCAATGGACTTGGAAGATTATTATCGTACCTCGAAATTACCAAGGGTATGGGAACCAACCTTTCTTCTGGAATGTTGGTTGTGTGGAAAGAGTTGATTGGCATGATATTGATGGAAGCTCCCCCATCCATAAGAGTCCTTGCGAAGCTAACTCCGTTGACCCTAACGATCACATACAATGGCCTGTTGTGAGGGAACCTTACAGCCCTATCCGCATCGCTGAAGGTTATTTCTGATAGAAACCTTCTTACCAACCTGTCCATGGGTCCCTTCCATCTCAGCAAAGGGACTGCATTCTTTTTTGAAATATCAAGTATCGCCTGGGTTATCTCCAGCCTAATCTCCTTTGGAATTCCCACTTGTTCAAAGAACCAAATGAACTTTGGGGATTTTGAAACTGCCCCATATTCTAAAGTCGGGTCTACCTCTTCGCTTTTGGCATCATATACATCCTCCACATCCTTGGCGCTTGCTTCCTCGTAAGCTAATACGACGTTGGCCATTCCCCTGGTGCAAATATCCAAAGCTTCCTCGTACTCCTCTCCTTCCTCTCTCTCCGCCTATGCATCATAGGCCATCACGAGATTGGCCCCATGCGCTGGTAGCGGGTTGTTGTTAATGTTTTGTGGGGGGATCTGCAACGTTCCCGCCTTTATGTACTTGTCAATGATTCTTCTTAGCATGAAACAACTCTCCATTGGATGCTGGATCTTCCAATGAATCTAAAAATATTTAGGATCCGCCTTCGTTGCAGCATCGGGTTCTTCCATCGGAATGCCTTTTGGTTCATAAACTGTTCCTCCTTGGACCATCGCGTTATAACCACTCACAGCCTCTTCTATCGTGCAAGGCAACGGTGGTGGGTCTTCTCTGTCTCTTCCAAACTTCCTCTTGTTGTCCCTCTTTGGTGCCTTGCCCCTATCTTCCCCTTCAGCGTACCCTACCCGTGGGGGCTGAGACCTCCCCCCCGCGGGTTGCATCGGCTGCCTGAACATCATGGGTTCCACCACCGGATTGGGTCGCACCACGAAATAGATGTTTCTCGCTGCTTTCAAGAACGCCGCAAAAGTCCCCTCGCGCGTCTCGTTGATAAGATGTCAGATATATTCAGGAGGCAGTCCCTCAGCACAAATCTGTAATAACTTGGAATCTTTGGCCTCCTCCCTTATATCGAGGGACCTTTCCCTGAACCTTCGAACATAGGCCACAACCTCCTCCCGAGGTCTTTGCTTCTCCCTACCAAGTTGGGTCAATGTGAACTCATCTTCTGCCAGAAAGAACTTTTGGACAAACAATACATGCATCTCCTCCCACGTAGAAACGCTGTTGGGAGTCAAATGGGAGTACCGCGTGTATGCCTTATTGGTTAGGAATTTGAAAAACTCCCTCAATCTAAGTTTCTTATCATTGCAATGCTCTCCTAAGTGTTCAACAAAACGCTTAATGTGCTCCTTTGGGTTCCCACCTTTCCCTGTATATTTTTCAAAGATAGGGGGAATATAGTACTTCGGGTAGGGCTAATCATTGTATTTCTGAGGATAAGGTGTTCGAAAGTCGTCATAAACCGAAGCCACCTCGCCAGCGGATTGCGAGGAAGCTTGGATGAACTTAAACATCTCCTTCTGCATCTCTTTTCTCATTTCCTCCATAGGTAATACAACCGGGGCAACTAGCAGCGGGGCCACGGGCTGAGTGCCCATTGTGACTGAAACGAACGTTACCGGTGGTGCCGTTAAAACTCTTGAAATTCCCACTGTTGGATTCACAACAGAGTGTACACTTACTGGGATCGTTCCAACAATACCAACACCTGGTCGGGCCGTTGGAGCTACCCCTGGTGTTACGAAAGCATTAGCCTCCAACCCTCCCAGCATAGTTGAAGCTACTGTGGTTTGCAAAAACTCATAAAATTTGCTCATGAGTAGCGCCATTTGGGAGGGTCCCAACCCCGCGCTCATGGAAGGTCGTGTCACCCCTGGAACGCCTATAGTCGTCGAAACCGGAGGTACCTCTAGTCGAGGATCCCCATCCCTTAGGGCCTCTTGCTCCCTCGCTGCCTGCTCTTCATTATGTTGAATATCATCAAAGTTGAGTCTTCGAGTAGTGTTATCTTGCGCCATACGCCTTACTTAGGAGAATGCCTCCCCAGCGGAGTCGCCAAATGTAAGAGGGTACTTTAGATTATAAATGGAGGCGTAACCCCTTTGAAGTATGGTGATGATAAGTTAATTTGCTAAAAAAACTTGGATTAGTGATAGAATATGCGAACACAAGCCCAATGAAGATGAAGCTTAAACTCACAAATATCCCGTGTATAACTCAGGAAAGTAGTAAAGAAACTTAGAAGTAACTTAGCTAGAGGGAGAGAGAAGTAAGCACCCTAGATACACCCTGGTAGGCAAGTAGAAACACACCAAGCACCCTCAAGGATCTCTACAAGTATTAAAAGCTTCATAATAAATAACAATGGTGAGTGAGTAAACCTTCTGGTTTGCAATAATTCTCCCTCTCTGATGTTTATTCTCTCTAGCAATAACTCCTAAACTCTCAAAAGATTATCCTTCCCTCAGAGGTGGTTGAGGTCCTTAAATAGCCCCCCACACCACCCCCGAGGCAACTCAGTCCTTTGAGACTATGAAAGACATCCCTCACACTTTATGTCACAACATTAAATGCCTGATGCACTAGTTGTATCTATGTCATAAACATTAAATGCCAAGACATGCCTTTTGCCTAACCATTGTGTGTCAGGGGGCTGTTGTTGCAGAGGTAGCTCACCAACTGCTTGACATCCCCAAATACCACGGTGGTTTACTCAAGTGCATATCTGGCATTATTTAGATGGCTAGTGACATCACCTACAATAGATGTGACATTAAGTAGAGGGTTGTTTGGCTCATGACTTAACGCCCAATGGAACTCCAAGCTGCTCTGCCTGAGGTTCCACGGTCAGGGTCCTTTGGTGCTTTTACCAGGTGTATCTAAGATGGTCAGGACAAGCCCCAACGGTGCCTCACTTCTCAATCCTCCAAACCAGGTCCCTCTAAAGTTCCCACTATGAGGTAATTCGATAGAGCATGAAAGTTCTCCCAGGCTCTGCCAAGCCTGATCTCTCGCGAGTATCGTTTGACCTCGCACAAACTCATTTATTATTCTCGTTACATCATTACAACCGTTATAGCTTATAGTCAATATAAATAGAAATACAATATGACTAATACAACAAGCTAAAGTATGAGCTGCCACACCAAGCTGCCTCGCTGAGTTTCCACGTTTGAGCTGGCTCGGTTGCTCAATCTCAAATATTAATGTCAACTAGGGAATTGTCCCTAATCTCAGGATTACCTTTAAGCCCCCTCTATAAAATTTATCAAAACAAAATATTTTTGTCTTTTTCACCTTTCTCTTAAAAACAGAAAATCTTTTTGTATTTTAAAAAAAAAATTCACAAACACAAAACTCATTTTGGATTTTTCAAAAAAAAAAAATTCAAATAGAAAAATATATAAATATACAATGATAATACAACGATAATACAATCTAGCAATCGGAATATAATATATGAACATGCCAATTTTCATATTCTAGGAACAAGACTTAACCTCAATCATTAGGCCTGGAGGAGTTCTCAAAAGGAGATGACATCCTAAAAAATTCCTCCATTAAATATTGTGAAGTCTTGACTAAATACTCTACATGCTCTTAAGACTCTCAAAAATCTCTATGGTGTTGTGCGGAAGCATGCGGAGTAACACGTGTGGGAAAGCATTTTAAAACATGTGTAGGAACTTGTGTGGAAGAATACCGGGGAACACACATATGAAAAAATTTCCCTAGATTAAAATAGAACTCTCTAAAGTGACCATTCTGTTTGAAATGGGTACAAATATAAATGGGCTTGGGTCCACCTTCCTCAAAATGTCGAGGACAAGATCTCCTAGATGGGATAGGTCACCTCAACAGTTTAGGTTTAGGGCCATAAGGATCCATCATAAACTCGAGAACTGGCTCGGGTGAGGCTTTGGAAGTGGACGCACCGTCATAACCTATTCCTTGCCTCTCAACATTACCTAACAAAGAATTGAGGAGCATTTTTCCAACCTTCTTAAATGTGTCCTCTAAATTGACCTTGACCTTCCGAATACGTTCAAGATCAAATTTGAGTTGAGATACACGGACTTCAATTTTTTCATGAGTCTCTAATGAATATTTAAGATCTCTCGTAAGACTAGCCACACTGTTTGTCAAATCGGTCTTCTCCCAACTTATAATAATCAAATGCTAACACAAAGAAGTTTTCCCTTCTCGACTTTTCTCACTGACTCCTCACACTATCTCAAGACTTTCACCTCCTTCTCTAACTCTAACACTCTCAGAGACAAATCTTTATTAAAAATTTTTGTTTTTAAAGTCTTGATGTAAAGATCACTAAAATCTTTTTGAAGGCCACCTTCTCCCTCATTCAAATTCTCTTACTCACACTCACTTTCTACAGAATGGTTCGAAACATCGTCGAGGCTCTCACATTTAGATATGTTCACATCGGCGTGGGACAAACTAGAAGTTCTAACGTGACTTTACATGAACGCACACAAATTTCGTTCATGTGATGATTCACCGTCGGAATGCACCGACTCGACTTCACTATCACTAAGAGTGGCCTTATTTGCAACTTTCATACCATGTCTCTTAAGCCTAGTGGGACACTTATGTGCCTTGTGCCCATTTCCCTCACATTCATAGAATTTTATCTCGTCTTTCTCCCAAACCTTCTCGCCCTCATTCTTATTTTTATTTTTCTCAAAGTTTTTTTCTTTAAAATAATTTTATTTTAGAAATTTGAGAATTTTTTTAAAATTTTTGCAAAAGGGGGATAAATCATCTGGTTCAAAATGAAAGTCAGACTCGGGCTCACAGACTTTTTCTTTCTTCTTTTTCTCAGTTTGAGTTTTTGAAGCAATCCCTATTTTCCAATGTTTTACCGTTTTAGGAAACATATCTATCTCATACATTTGAAGGTCTCCTATAAGCTTTTCTAACCTAAGAGTTTTTAACAATCCGAAATCAAAATGGTGACTTTAGGGATAATACAGGTTGGCAGGGATCTCAAAATTTTCTTAACAACTCTCGTCTCAGGAATTTTCTCACCCAAATTGAAACTAGAATTAACTATGTCCGACAAACATTCATAAAACTCATCAAAAGATTCAGACTTAAGCATAGTGATTGTTTTAAATTATTTGGTGAGATTTTGCATCTTATAAGCTTTTATGACAATGGTTTACTCGTGAGTGAGCTGAAAGATACCCCACTCTTATTTAGACGTGATGCACGTCATAATGCGGCAAAATTCGTCAGGGGTGATGACTTCAGAAATAGGACTTAAGCCCTCGAAGTTATAAGTACTCCGTTTTAATTCATCCTCCATCCAGGAAGTGACAAGTTTAAGACTTTTGACATTGTCGACAATCACCGTGGGTGAGTCAACCCTCTTTCATAAACCAACCAGACACATTCATCAATTTCTTTTAAAGTAGACCTCATTCTAACTTTCCAGTAGGCATAATTTGATCCATAAAAAAGGCAAACAATTATATAGATTCTCCATTAAATTTAAAATTTTTAAAGATCAACAATTTTTTAAAAATTGATATCAATTTTTTTTTAAAAGGATCATGCATTAATTTAGTGCAACTTGCTCTAGTGTCAATTTGAGACTGCGCATGATTTAATGGATTGATTTATATAATTAATTCTCAACACATAAATCCAATGTTTACCAAATTTTAACCTTTGATTAAATTAGGTTCGCCTATAATATGGGTTCCAATCACAATTAATCAACAACGCATGCAATCAACACAGTAAATGAGGAAAAAATACTAAAAGGGCAAAACATTTTAATCAACACTATTGTAAGTTTTAGCGCACAATCAACTTACAAAAAACTTAGCAACACTAAGCTAGATGCATAAAGTCTTCAAAACTTCCAACTGAATACGACTCAGTCCAAAGTCGTTCACATGCAGCGATATACCATTGGTATCCACCGATCAACCTTCTTCCTTCTTCTGCAATGAACCCTCTGTTCAGAAGTCAGCTAAAGAGAATGATCTCCACAAAGTTTTATGAAATGTATTTGAAACTAGGGTTTCATAAATTTCATAAATCACATATAGGGATGAAAGATTTGTGGAAGTAAAAGTGGTTTTGAAAAACCAAAAGTGGAAAACTTTGGAATAGGTATGGAAAAATTGTTTTTGCCAAAGTTCTATTAAAAATCTTAGCAAAATAGTTTTTTATAGTAAAAACACAAATTTCGGGGAGGGATCCTTCGAACGAAATCAAATCTCATTCTAACGTAACTGCATTTTAATTTTAATGACATCATTCTCATTCTAATGAAACCTTATTTTAATTTAAACAGCCTTCTAACGAGATTCTAATGAGAATATACTGCAAGATAGGAAAATCTCGTTAGATGTTCATTTGAAGCTGGTTCAAAGGAGAACACATCTCGTTAAAATAGGCTTCTAACGATAATGTTCTGTCAAGATAAGAAATCTCTCATTTGAATTTCGTTCGAAGTTGGTTCAAAATGGGACTAAAAAACTTTTTCCTTTTCAAAATCCTTTTATGAAAGCCTCGATTTAAAAAAAAACATCCCAAATACAATTTAGAAAATTTATTAACATGCATAGTTTTATACTTTCTTGAGATATAGGGGTGTCTTTGATCTTGGAGATATTGGTGTCAGGTACGACGAGTCAGTTTGTAACAGAATGCGCCAAATTACAAATTAAAGCTTAATGTTAAAATATTTGCTCTACAGAGTCAACTCCTGATTGGCTCGATCTGGCCCTAGGATGTTGGCTTGAGATTTTTTTTTCTTAGTTTGGTCCCCGGGGGGCGGGGGGGGTCTTGAACGTTATTAATCTAAATTTTAAGAATAATTAAGGGTTTTTAAGACTTGAGATATTTGCTAACCTAATTAGTAAATTATGAAATGTTATTTAGTGGATTAATGTAAATACGTTAATGTAATGCAAAATGCATAACAGGGTTAATGTAAATTAACGTAAAATGTGGTAATTAAACTAAGAGGTTTGGAACTTGAATAACAAGAGTTTATGAGTAAAGAGACTAATGATTATGCTGAGAATAACTTAAGACTATTATAGAGGGGTATACGAGCAAGGCGTTCAACACATTAGGATGCATGAGCAACCCCTATATATCTTAGAAGTTGCACGAGCAATGCTAATAAGGAGGTTGTGTAAACAACCCAAAGTCATAGAGATCTCAAATAAGAGCAAGCAAACGAGTAGTCCCTTGGTTGGTTAAGGAAGTAAATCACAATAAGTCACTCAAGAAACACATATATAAGTGGACAAGCATTTCCATCACTAACACTTGGGCAGATGGACAGTTGGCACCTCTTGAGAGTTTTGGTTTAATGTCTGGGAGGTATATCTTATTGAGTAAGATAAGTCTCAAGCACTTCAAAATATTGGAAAATTAAGAACACTGATGCGAAGGACCCAAGAGGTCACACGAACTCACACCTACACATTACACACAGTTCACATGTAAAATAGTGACTAGTCACCTGAGACTTGCTAGCAAGACATTTTTAACACTACAAATGGCGAGTGAACCTCAAGGTCGCTCGTAAGATTTTAAAGTTATTCATCAAGAAACTTTGATAACAGGCAAAATGGTAATTTTTGGCATTATGGCCTATAAGATCGCCTTTACACCAGGTGTCACACCATAACAAACGGATCCAGGTAGACGTGATAAATAGTAATAAGAATAATAATGATTTCGCACATTTTTCGCAAAGGAATATTTTTGGGCGAAAGTGGCATGAATGCCCTAAATTTTTTACTATAAATAGATAATTAGGTGCACAGCTATTAAAAGGGAAATAACAATAACTATTATGTTGCAAAACTCCCACACATATATTCTCTCCCTTCTCTCTCTTAGATAGTGAGGTTCTTACTCCTCTCTCAGACAATCACTACTTTTAAGAGTGTTCATTCCTGTTTTTACTATTAAAAAGGTGTATTCAATCACTAGTTACTCATTCGGGTGCTCAAAACTTCATTATTATATTGGTAATATTTTTTTATCTCTACTATTGTTCTTAAAATATTTTTACTTTATAAAAAAATCTATTGGAGTGGGTCACGCCTCACGCATTCATAGAGTCCAATACCACTACCCTCCAACATTTGGTGACTCTGTTAGGAAGTTATCCTCACTTTTATGGATTAAGAAGGTCATAATGTTTACAAGTAGATAGTCTTTGATGAGACTCCAATATTTAATGAAGGTTAAAGTGATTAGACTATCAATGATGATGTTGTTGGTACAAGGACGGGAGGTCCTAGTCCTTTTTTAGGCCAAATGGGCAACTCAGTTTATCCATGGAAGTTAAGAGAGGACTACATGAGTTTATTCTTTAAGTTTATAAAGGATCACAACTTAGATATGACAAGCTTGAGCCAAGTCTGTGCTACACCAGTAGTGGTTCCTACTAGAGGAGCAGTTGCACCAGAGGTGGCGTCGACGAAGAAAGTTGTGGTTGAGCAGACCCCTACTCTTGATGTGTAAAAACGTGGAGGTGGAGGAGTCACCTTCCAATGCGATTACTCTAGAGGAGGTAAAGGAGCTCCTCTCACCTAAGAAAAATTAATCTCCTCTCTTTTATTAGGAGTTGAAAAATCCTTATCCAAGTAGTATCAATATGATACCATACCTCGAGGGGTATGTCCCACCAAAGTTCATAAAGTTCAATGGAAAATGAGAGAATCTAAAAGAGCAGTTTAAGAGGTTCGTGGAGTGTCTTAGTGTACACATCAATGATAAGAACATAAGTTTAAGAGAGTTCTCAAAAACTCTCACAGGGAAGGATTTATCGTGGTATTCCCACTTAACACTAAACAACATTCCTACTTAGGAAGAGATGCATAGGTAGTTCTTCTAGAAATTTTTTATGGCTGAAGATGAATTCACTTTGAATCACTTGGCTCAATAAGTAAGAAAACTTGGTGAAGATTTGATGCTATATATCAGTCGTTTTAAAGAGAGATATCTAGATATCCATGTGGATGCCACAGAATCAAGGTTGCTGCAGATTTTTGTAGAAAGTCTGCTCAAGGAATACAAGGTTCACCTACAAATAAAACACGATAGGGAATTTTCACAGAGTTCAATCGAGTATAAAGGAACATCGCGATTATCATAAAACCAAAAGCTCAGCGCCGGAGTACCCAAGTTGTTTTTAAACAAGAAATATTTTAAATCCCTCGATGATAAGTTGTTAACTATGTGGACAACAGTCCTAAAGGAAAAAAGAAGGGTTAAGGACCGTCAAAGAATTGAGCTCCAGGAAAAAGAAAGTTTGGAAATGATGTTCCTCTATAACTTACATGTAGTGGTGCTGAAGCCATGGATTATTATTAAATATTAGTGCGACAAGAAGAGTTAGGTCCACCCAACTCGAATGGTCAAGTAACCACAACTGCAAATAAAGTTAATGCAAAGTTTTGTGAGCAGCACAAAGGAGCCCAATACTAAAAAAAGTATTGGTATTATCTACGAAAGATAATAAAAGAGAAAGTATCTGATGAAACTGTTCAAATTCCTCATTTGGATGTTTCTGATAATCCATTGCACGCCCATCAATACGGGTCTTCCCACATGGTTATAGCCCATGACTTGGATGGGAGGATGGAATATGAGGAATGGGTAGAGAATGAAAAAGAATGTAGTGATGGACTGCTTATTCTGTCCAACTCAAACTATAGAGGTTATTGGGATGAGGAATTAAAAATTAAATAGGGGAACGCCAATGTGGTGCTCGCACTTGATGAAGGTGGAACCTCTAAAGTTAAGTGTGTATACAATGCGCAAACCTATGAGGTGGAGATCGATTATGACTAGTGTCAATAAAAAAATCCAAAGTGAAGCAATGCATAATCGAGGGGATTCATCCATCAACTAGCATGACCTTATTATAAGGATCATCGAAAGGTACACCTTGGAAGTGTTATTTTTGGTTGCTGATAGACAGTTACCTTTCTTTCATAAAAGAACTTTGTATGTTATTGCTCTGGAAAGTGGATTAATTTACCTCGATCACTACTAGATGGAGGGGCATAAGTTAAAATTATTCCCATAAGTACTCTTTATGAAACGAGGATCTCATGGGAGAATATTTAACTAGTTCCTCTAATGATTTTAAGCTTTGATAGAGTTGGAATGCAATCACTCGGATACGTGAATGTGGGGATAAAATTAGGTAACTTTACCTCTCACATAAAATTTCACGTCATTAATGCCAGCACAAGTTGGAAGGGTGTGTATTAATACATATGGTAGTGCGTAAAAGCCAATATTCGTGGAACACAAATATTGATCAATGCTATGAAGAGGCCTTTTCTTAATGAAGGAAGCTCATTTAGTTGATGAAACATTCTACACTCAGCTTGATGAAGAAAGAAAAGCATATTGGATTACAAGAGCTAAAGAGACCCGAGCAATTCCTGAAGGGGGACAATCAAACAGGTCTGTGCACGACAGGTTAAGTCCAAGAATGGCACTAGTTGAAACGAAAGACAAAGGAAAAAGAAAGGTGGAGGAGTAGGATAGGACCAATTAAACCTATAAGAAAGTGGTTTTTCCCAATAGCAAAGCCATTTACTATTTGTAATTGTGTGTGCGAGCGGCGTTTTGGGATGAGAGCGTTGAACTGGTGCCATAATGCTTTGTAATAGAAGATTCCCATATAATCGAGCATATTGAAGAGTAAAAAAAGTGCTAGAGTGAATGCATGATGGACCAAAAGAACAACTTCAAGAACTAAAGGAGTTAAACATGGGGGAAGAGGGTGGCAACGAGAGGCTCGTCTTCATCTCTAAAGGTTTAGGTCCAAATCGACGTGAATAGTTTGTCAACCTGCTTAAGGAATTCATAGACATGTTTTCATGGAAATATGAAGAATTTTCAAGCATTGACCCAGAGGTAAGTTCTCATAAGATGAACATCTTTCCTAACAATTTACCTATAAGATAGGTTAATCTTACTTACAAGGCTAAGCTAGATTTGAAGATAAAGGAAGAGGTAGAGAAGACCCTCGTTTCTAGTTTTATCAAACCCACCAACACCCTATTTGGTTTTCGAGCATTGTGCCCGTAACCAAAAAGGACGAGAAATAAATCAGAATCTATGTGTATTTTAGAGACTTAAACTATGAATGTCCAAAGGATGAATTTCTAATACCGAGCATTGATAGATTGGTGGATGCGACTATCGGACTCAAACTTTACAGTTTTGAATGGATATATTGGATATAATCAGATCAAAATGGATCTTACAGATGCAAATAATATAGCTTTTCGGAGTCCTTTAGGCAATTTCCATTATACAGTTACGTCGTTCGGCTTAAAGACTGTCGGAGCAATGTATTAGCGAACTATAATGGCCATATTTCATGATATTTTTTAATTCAATGTGGATGACTTGGTGGTGAAATCCAAAGCAGAGAGCAAGGACCTTTAAGGTTTTAGAAGATTTTTTAACATTGTCATAAGTATAAGATGAGGATGAACCCCTTGAAATGTTCCTTTGGGGTTACTTAGGGATGTTCCTTGGGTTTGTTGTCAATGGGAAAGGTGTGCAAATGGGTGCTGAGAAGCAAAAGGCAATTTATAATGCCACCGCCAATGAGTTAAAGGAATCTAACTATTTCTTGGGTAAAGTTTTTTATTTAAGAATATTTACATCAGCTTTGGCAAAGATTACCTATCATTTCTCATCGCTCATGAAGGACGGGGTGAAGTAGGTGTGGGGGAATGAGCAGCAAAAGGAATTTGAGAGGATTAGGGATATTTTGACCTCCCCTTCAACTATGATTCCCTAGAAGTATGTAAGACTTTGCTATTGTATTTAACTTCCACGAAAAGGCCTATCAGGTCTTTTCTCGCCCAAGAGTAATAGGGACAAAAAAATCATATATGCTATTTATCGTTAGTGAAATATGGAACTGAGTCCAGGTACACAAGGGTAGAAAGGCCTTGTTTGGCCTTGGTGTTCGTGCTATAAAAGTTGAGGCACTATTTGCTCGCGTTTATAGTGCATATCATCACTAAGTGTCGTCCTATTAAGTAACTTCTCACAAGAACCATTTTGTTAGGGAGAGCATCCAGGTGGTTTCTTATATCCCATAATATGATATGAAGTGTCTTTCACTCAAAGCTATCAAAATTCAAGATTTAGCTTATCTTCTAGCCAACATCCCAAGCTACTTTTCTGGCCTCCGAGAGAGGAGTTACCAGGGGATAGATTTCAATCTTTCTTACTTGAAGAAATAGAAGAATGAAATATGGAATTTGATGCTTAGTGTGTGTAAGGACATTTTTGTACGTTATGAATTTATATGTCGTATACCGCTACAAGTTTATCGAAGAATTGGGAAGCATACATCTACAATCGACAATCCGAATTTTAAGACGACTTCAACAATTATATCCAATAAGAAGGAATTTGGTAAAATGTGTTTAAGTTCCATTTACATTTTACATAAAAAGTGTTGGGATATTTTTATAGAAGTGTAAATGATTTTAAATAATTTTAATGATAAAATATTTTGGATAAATACTCTTGATCCAGTAAATAGTTTTAGTTTTTAAGGATTTCAAGTTATTTGATTTTTTAAAAGTTTTCGTAAGAGGATCAGTGACGGTCGTTCGAACGACGTCACATCTCGTTTGAACGAGATGGAGTTATCACTCGAACGACGTCGTGTTTCGTTCGAACGACAGTGTTTAAGTTTGACACGTCACCGCCTTTAATTTTGTTATTTAAAGGGTGTCAGACTTTTGTATTTCGGGTGGAGAAACACTGGTTTTAAACAGATTACGATTTTGAGTGTTTTGATTTATTCTCCAACATTTTAAGAGTTTAACGTCTTGTTTTACAATTCACAAATCCCAAATACTTTTGTGTGAGTTGTTTTAGAACCCAAGAATAGATCTTTGTTATTGTTCAACTCTTTGTAGAGAGGATAAATCTATACCAGATTGAGGTCGTTAGGGAGTGATGTGGTATTCCTAGGCTGAAGATAGGATTGCAGTTCTTTTGGAGCTTCTGCGGTTGTTCCATTGCTGACGACATCGACCGACACCTGCGGGTATTCATATGTCACTTGTATTTTTGCTGTAATCCGATTGTAAACCATTATTTTAGAAATTATAGTGAAAATAAATTTTTTTTTATCTTCGGGGATTTTTTTCCTAAAATTGGTTTCCCTTACATGCTTATTGATTTAATGCTTTCAAATTACCTAGATGCATGTGTTAGGGTTTAACTAAAATTTGGATTTCATTAAAACTGGTTTGGTTAGCACACAATTAAAATTGATTTATTTAAGAAGTCGCAATTATTCCGCTATAGAACACTCTTCAAATTGATATCAGAGCGGGTTACGCTAATTTATCATATGATCCTGATTTTTCCACGCAATTTTGTGTCAAATCTTGTTGCACTAAGTTATTGTGTTTGATCCTATTTTTTTTCCTTAAAAATGGATTTTAGAGGTTTTGATGATTTTCGATGTGAACTTTTTGAAAAGTCTAATTGGAAAATTCACATGAACTCTTGTTTTATATCTTCCGTTGAAAACAATTCAGAGAGGTGTTCGGGATGTGAAGGATTTGGTCACACGACAGATGAGTGTCCCACAAATTTAAGGAAGCAATTGAAAAAATTGATGTCTCATGTTTCTACCCTTAGTGAGAGTGATTCGGAAGAAGTTTTTTATGCTTCTAGGAGATAGCTTCCCACCCGTGTGATTAGTGATGATAGTGAGGTTGATGGGAGTGAGGATGAGCCTGACATGCAAATAGCTTTCAATGAACTTTATGCTGAAGCTTTGAAAATTAAGAAAGAAAATTTGAAATTGAAAGATCAATTGCAAGAGAGTGCCTTAAAAATGATAATGATGTTATGGTTGAAGAACTTAGGTCACGTGAGAAAATTTTGAGAGAAAAACTTGAGTACGTTGAGGGAGAGAGAGATGATCTTCGAGGTGTTATGGAAGTTATGAAAAAGGAACTTTTAGAGTTTAAAGACTCTAGGCATTTGCTTGAATCTAGGATAGCTGAACTTGAGGTGAAATTGAAAGATTCAAGTAAGGTGAAATTTGATTTGGAGTCTAGGTCTGAAAAACTTGATAAGATTTTAGGCAACGTCGAGATAAAAAAGGATAGGGGTGGGATTGGTTTCAAAAACATGTTTCACCTATTACCACATGTGTGAGAGAGCCTCATAGGATTGTTAACAAAGAAGCACCTAAGTTTGTTAGGAAAGATCCCCCTAGGAACATCGTGAGAGAGCCTCCTAGGATCATTGGGAGACTAATTTCAAAGTTATGATCATACTTATTCAAATAACAAAATATAACGAGGAGACTAATCTCAGGATTGCCACAGTATGAGGAAAAATATATCCTTTAAATAGAAAGATGCATTGCTCATCCTATTTTGAGGGGATACACTTTCAAGATATTCCCACTTCAAAACAAATGACAAAATATGGAGAGCAATGCACCCCAGGATTTCCAAATTATTAGGAAATATAGTTTATTCCAAATTATTAGGAAATATAGTTTATTTTATTAAACAAATTTAACTTTTCTTGTAATATTATGAGGGTATATACTTTTCTGAGAAAGTAGTACGGGGTTTTCTGTGGATTTATTCGTATATTAGGCTAATCACATACAAATTCAAATTTTAACCAAATTGTATCTTGTTTACCAATAAAGTGTACATTTGATGATGAAGTCCAAATTAGATACTAATAAATTACACAATCAAACCAAACATGCGAAGAAGTAATGAAAAATCCCCTTTGGGAAAAACCTAGTATTCAACACTTTATAGGGTTTGACAGACTCTAATCGACTTGCAGACTATTTAGCTCCATTAAGTATAACACGTAGGCTCTTTAAATCTTCTAAAGAATAATACACACTCCAGCACCATCCATAGGAATCGACCTTCCCTCGATATCCATCGATTAGTCTTCTTCTTCAGTAGTAGAGACTTGTCATAAATCATCGGTAGAGTACAACTCTACTAGGGTTTATGCAATTATATGGAAACTTGGATTTGAATAAACTCAACAAATCATATATGATATGAATGATTTGGAAAAGAAAAGTGTTTTTCTAAAACATAAAGATGAGAACTTTTAGTTCAAATATTAGGAATTCGTTTTCGCCAAAAGTCTTGAGAAAAACTCATCAAAATAAGTTTTTATAGAAAAATCATTAATTTAAAGGCGGCCGAGTCATTCGAACGAAAATATAATGTCGTTCGAATGAGGGTATCTTTTCGTTTGACAAAACTCGAGTTCGTTCAAATGAGGCGAAAAGTGCAATCATTGGTAAATTATTCTCGTTTGAAAGTCGTTAGATGGCATTTTAACAAAAACTCAATTTTGTTCTAATGAGATCTCAATATCGTTCGAATGAGATTAAAAATAAAAAATGTATTTTTAAAATCTGTTTTATCATAAAGCCTCCAATTAAAAAATAGATATCCCAGAATATAATTTATATAAGATATCAAAACCACAAGTCATATACCTCTATAAGGTATCGGTAACAAATCCAACAACTTGAAAACAGAAACGTTGCTTGGTTACTAACATATCTTTGAATGATTATGGAGGCAATGTGAATGTAGTGTTCGGTTTAAAATTCTGATTTCTAACGAGATATGCCAAAATTAAAAACATGCCTAAGCTATGAGAAATCATAAAATACTGCTCTTACAAATTTTCCCCTTTGGTTATTCCAACACAAAACAAAAATTGAAAACCAAATTATAATAAAACCTCAAAGATAATGTATCCTAATGTCCCACAAACCCAAGAAATGGAATGACATTTGAAACTTTGTCTTCATCTTGTGTAGTCCATGGAATCATTATCAAAGCGGAAGAGACCTACACACATAAAACAACGAAATACGGTGATGCATATGAGTTTAAAGTAAAATAAAACTCCTCCTCAATATATGTTCTCCTCATTTTTGTCCGTAAAAGACAAAGGGTTAGTATCTAATCATGAATAATAAGCATCACATGAAGAACACTACACCAAAATAGGTCAATTGTAATGGGAAAAAATCGTTATAAAAAATATTTGTAACGGATTAAATCCGTTGGAAAATTGGCATTATTACATTACTAATAGAATTTTTAACGGATAAAATCCGTTACAAAATTAATATTTGTAACGGACGAAAACTGTTACAAATTATTTTGTAACGGACATAGCATTGGTACACATACTATATATTAGTAACGGATTTACTAAATTGTAACGGTGTTTATCCATTACAAATATAGAATTTTTAACGAATGCAAACCGTTACAAAATACATTATAATGGATTGGGAGCGTTATATATTTGCAACAGATGATTTGATTTGTAATGGTTAAAGTTTGTTAGCAATATTAATATATTTTTAAAAATATATTAATTTCTCAATAAATAAATAGAGATAAATACGCTAGTTAAAACTCGTGTTCAATAAATGGCAATGCACTACACTTAACCAATACCCACAAATTTCACTCAAAGCATAAACACGCGTTTCAAAATATATGAAACTATATTTCGATGACAAAAATATTTCAGTGGCATTAAACTAATCTAAAACTATATTTTATTCATAACCATTAAAATTTCAAAAATAAAACATAGTACAAGATTAGCCATGTAGCTTATAACCATAATAGTACTCAAACGAAGTCTAACAACTTTAAAGTTCTAAACATAATATTCTCCCCAAAGTAGTCTTTGTGATTTTTCTTGCAAAAGTACAATTCATTCTCCCAGAAGTAATTTTCATATTTCCAAATAAGAACCTGTCGAACAAACTCAATCTTAGTATTGGAAAAAAAAATTATATGGAATTTGTTTTAATTAAAAGACATACAAGAAATTAAAATGGCACATCATTTCAAATTAAAACTATAATTAATTAAATTATTACTGGTCTTGTGTCAAAATAACACAGGGTTGTTCATCAAATGGATTTATGCATACTACTATTACCGCCAATTAAAAAGATTGAAGTGGGAAAAGGAATCTTTTTTCCCTCAAAATGTCAAAAATCTGAGAAGTAGTATACCAAACTAAAATCCACACAAATATCAATTCTACAATCCACCATCTCCACGACACCAAATACTAACCCCTTAAAAACAAATGAAGAGCCTCCACTAAGTAATAGTGAGCGCCAACCCTTTTTTATATTTACCACTACTAAACCAATTTGCCACAAATGAAGTGAAGTTCAACAAATAAAAAAAAAAAGAAAATGTCCAAAAGATAAGGTTCTTAATATTATGGTTCAGATTGGTAGTTTGAACCCCCAAGTTGAAAATTTTAAATAAAAAAAGGTAGATTGTTGAATAGTAATCTACTTTTATAATGGCTTTGTTCAGTAAATTGCTAAACCAATAGGCCATTGTTAACATACTAGTAGTAGACCATTACTAAACTAGAAATAAACCAATAAATTATGAATGGTTGTGTTCAGTAAATTGCTAAACCAACAAACCATTTGCAATACACCAGTACACCATTTTCAATACACTAGCACACCAGCAAACCAATTGTATTAAACTATGAATGGTTGTGTTAAGTAAATTGCTTAAGCAAAGCAATTTGTTCGGTAATTTTTTCTGGAATTTGTTCAATAAACCATAAAATTGGAAGGAAATTAGGTCTCATATTTGGCAGTTATGTCGAAACAAGTGCAAAGGAAGGATAATGGAAAAACCCATACAGGTGAGAAGTTAATTTAATAAGAAAGGATGAATGCAGTGTCTGTTGTGAGCTAGACAGTAGATTAATATATCTCTATAGATAGTTGCCATTGATGTTGAACCATCAGAGGCCATGACTTCTGAATTGATGCGAACAGTATATGAAAAGTCATCTTCAAGAGGCAAAATGGCAAGCACTGATTTCTCAGCAAGAGTGCCTACATAAATAAAGAAACACAAATCGATGATATCTTTTAGTTTATTGATAGAATGTGTTGTATACGTGGATATCTAATTATATATATTAAACAGATAATAATAGAATGCAAGAAATGCACACCCACCCACAAATAACCAATTATAGAAATTATTCAAAGGATTAAGTATAGGAAATCGTCATCAATAGAGAAACATAATTATAAGAAGAAAAAGAAAAAAGGCAAGCATAAGCAACATTAGTCATATAAGATTATTTTAACGGGGCGCAAGTACTTTTCACCACATCAAAGCCTGGTTCAGAGTAGAGGCCAAAAAGGAGCCAATACGGTCAAGTTGATTAGGTTTCGATACCCAACAATCTAAAATCGTAACCCATGCATATAGATCAACAAAACAAACTCGGCTCGTCTGTGACATGCTAAGTTTATTATCGACACAAAAAAAATCTTAGTGACTCGCTAAGCTACATCGCCTGTTCACAGAGTCGATAAACGAGTTATACTACCTTTTTAAAAAAACTTTCCTTAAAATAATGTTTTGTTTCGTCTCGCCCAAAAATAATACGATACCGATAACGAGTTAAAAATTGGACTGCATAGTCTATGACTAAAACCGTGTCTTTAAACCATTGACAAAATGACATCCTAGTGAGTATGTCGCGAATATGCCCTGTCCGAGGGCTTAAATGGTTGAATTCAACTCTTTAGTTCTCAATTCGAAGGTGAATATAACATTTTATCAGAAATTCCTTTGTTTCATTCCCATATGGATATTTACTCTCTTATGTTTATACAACATACTTAACTTTAAGATAGAAAACCATATGGAAAAGTATGTTAGATTACCATGCCCAACTTCACGCCTCTTCAAGCCAACTCTTTTACCAACTTTATTAATAGAAAATGGTGTAAAAATTAGTGAAGCATAAAGCGCTTAGTTGGGGGACCAACCAGGGACCTCAAACGTTGAACTTCTCCAGGGGCTCCAAGAGTAACAGTACAAGGAACCTATATAAAATCAAGGATATGATCATGTTAGTGAAGCTTAAAAACATTCTTAGATATAGGGTAAGATTTATAACCATGTGTAACATGCCCAGATAAATTCCCATATGCAGGGAAATCGTGGAGGAGGTGTATACTCTTTTGACCTAAGCCCCAAACTCCCACCTTTCCGAAAAGGGTGATCCATGTCAAGGAAAATATGATAGTTTGTATAAACAATCTTACTACTGTGCGTCAGTCGGATGGATGGAGTATTGTCCCCACAAACATGGCAATCTTTATAACCGTGAGTAACACACCTAGATAAATTCCCATATGTAAGGAATTCGTGAATCCCCCCACACTAACATAGCTTTCAATATAAAAGGCTGCATCTCATACATGCCATAAGCTAGAACACCTACTTCCCATAATTCCTTCAACTCATCAACTAATGGCTGAAGAAAAATGTCGATGTCTTGACCTTGTGCCTTTGGACTAGGTATTAACAAAGACAACATTTGAAACTTTCTCTTCATGCAAAATGAAGGTGAAAGATTATTCGGCACCGTGATAATAGGCTAATAGCTATAACTGGTAGACTGAATGCCACGAGGATTAAGCCCATTGGTTGTTATTGAGAACCAAACATTGCGTCCTTCTTTAGCAAATTCAGGCCATTTTGATTTGAAACTCATATATTGGGATGAATCAAATGGATGTTGCTAGTAATCCCATGAAATATTTGCCCTATGGTGCCATGTCATTTCTCGAGCTATCCACGGAATAATATAAAATCTCACCAACCTTGGAATCAGAGAAAAATGTCGCAACACCTTTTTAGGTTCTTTGTAAATCCTTCCCCCTTTCCTCATAGTAACTGAATACCTTTATTCTTCACATTGGGGACATTCATCCATATATTCATTATCCTTCCAATATAAGACACAGTTGCACCCCAAGACGTTGTTCCTCGATGTTTTCTTATACTATGCTCTCCTCAACTTGTTCTACTGGTGGGGGATCAATAGTGTTCACGGATGTATTTTCACCGTGAAAAAACCATACAGTATACAATTGATGCCTATTGTTTCTCCACAGATGTCTCTCTACTTCTTTTGATTTCAGAAGCAATTTATTGTGACACTTTGAACATGCATAAGGTATCGTTGTCAACCCCTGATCATTGTTCTCTTTCGCAAATTTAGTAACACCTTCAATGCCCTTTAAATACGACAAGCTGCCTTTTTTCTCTGCGGTCATCCAATCTTTGTTAATCGATCGTGATATTCTATAAAACAAGATAAAACACACATTAAAAATAAGTTGCAACTGTAATCTTAATGGTTGGTATCCATTTATGGCAACTAATTATACAACGACTTATGCTAAATTTATGGTTTCTAAATTCTAAACACACTTTTGATGAATCAAAAGAAAATTTAAGCATATTCATCATATCAAGTAACTAAAACACATAATTCATCATGATTTATATTTGCAACTAACGTGATCATTCATGGGGTTCTTTTTGATTTACCATAAAACTTAAGATGTGTATCGCAATAAGTGTATTGGGCAAAACTAAATATTAATAAACTTAAGATATAAAGATGAGAAAATGACCCTCCCCGTAACGCCTCAAATGGTTGTAGTTTGTATGAGACTATGCTTCATAATGGAGGTCCCTTCATGGGTCAATTACAAAATGTCCCACGCATATTTATAAGTGAAAAAGTATCTACATAGCTAGGACTCTAAGTCAAATTAAATAATTCTTACTTCATTACTCATTCGTAAAGAAATTTCATGTTGTTAATTGAAATAACTTTTAATTTATCGAATAAAACTAATTAGTTCAATTACATATTGGAGATGCAATTAATAAATGTGAAAAATAAAAGTAATCACATAAGAACACAAGATTTAAAGTTGAAAACTTCGCAGAAAAAACTACTATCGCACATATCCCACCCGAGTCCACTAGTATCGAATATTTTTACACATCTTATAAACAAATATTAATTAGAAAATATATAAAAACTGCTCATAAATTTATGCTTTTATGTAAATATTCATCAATTAATAATATTTGTACCTCATGAGTTCACAACTCGATGTAATCTTGTGCAATCGGTTTAGCCCCTTTATCATGAAATGAAAAACACTATACACAAACCATGCTTCACAAATAAAATCATGTACTATTTATATTAAAGAAATTAGATAAAAATAAGATTTTTTTTCTTTACTTAACTACGTGCCTTGCACATGACCTCTAGAATTAAAAAAAATATACTAAATATATTAGAAGAAAAAAAAAATGACACAAACAAATTTTAATAAAAATCAGTTGTTTTCAAAAACCTATGCACCAACCCCAACTCAACCCCATCCCCAATTCCAACCTACACCTACACCCTACATTAAAAAACTGAGGGAACTAAAACTACAAATTGAACAAACCAAAAATGCAATATAAAGAAAGAAAATAACCTAAGCACGAAAATCAAACTTTTAAAAATCAAACTTTGTTGATATTTCCCTATCCCCTGCAGCTTTACGAATGAGTTTGTCATATTACTTCGTTGAAAATCACAGCAAAGTTTGAAAAACTTTTGAAAATCAAAATTTTGATTTTCCAAAAGTTTGACCATCCCCAATATATGACAAACTCATGATTCCATCCCGAATATATGACAAACTCATTCGTACAGCTATAGGGGATGGAATCAAACTCATTTGTAATTCGTAATTGGTAATTCATAATTTTAATGTGATTTTCCAAAAGTTTGATTTCATATAATGAATCCCTAATATATGGAATCAAACTCATTCGACGTTGTCCTTAACAAAACCATAAATCCTATGGAGAGAGATGAGAGAAACGAGAGAAACAAGAGAGAAAAATACCTGATCATACATCAACTGTGAATTGTATGGAGAGATTAAATGCGAGCGGTATACCTAGAGAGACGAACAGGTTAGGGAGGTATAGAGAGAGACGGGAGAGAGTTGAAGAGTGGAGCCACTTGCTCCTCTCCCACTTTCTTTTTTTAATGGTTTTTGAATGTAATTCTAATATATTTATAATAGTTTTTTATTATTGATAACGGATTTTTTCCGTTACAAATGTGTAATGGACAAAATCCGCTATAAATAGGGGGGAAATCCGTTACAATTTTCCTCATTTGGTGTAGTGGAAGCAAAGATATTATCAAAAATATAATCCATAAAGCGCGTGCCATAAATATCCAAAAGGAATAATTTTATTCCCCCTGTTAAATAATTATTTTTGAAGTTTTTCAAAAGTTTCAAGTATATGTATAAAAAGTACATATAGGTACAAACACATATAACGCCATGGAATAACACTAAACTATCTGAATTGTAAAAATATGTAATTGTGTGAACATTTTTCGTAGGTAAATCAACATAAACATTCATAACATAGGTGCACGAAGTCATGAGATACTTGTAAAGAAAGAACTCAATTTCCACCTTAGGTGTAAAATGTTGAACTCAAATGAAACTCACTCGACTTATACAATATGCCATTAATTTTAATGATTCTCAATTCAATAACGCCAAACTATTTAATGCTTTTCAAGAAAGTCCATTGTGCAAACTCAATGATCTTCTACTTTATAACTCCCTCAAAATATCATATATATAATAATTCACTCTCCATTATTTTGAAGAAATCATAATGCTCATATGTAGTGAAGTATCAGTAACTATAAAATAAATGGCACCCACCCAATTCTTGACCTGGCTCCCTATTGTCTTTATTCTTCCATCAAATCGCTCAGACACTCTATTAGTTCCCCTTGCAACCTCATATGAGTCCGAAATCCACCTTCACCAGTCCTTTATGGAAAACGCCGATTAATTATCAAATGTACAACTTGATCTGACGGTTGTCCTAGTTCAACTCAGTGCCAAGATTGACAACCTTCGAATCGAAGTTCATGAGATGCAACGAAACCTAATCCCTGTTCCTGAAGAACTTGAAGTTATCTTCCCTCATTCCATGGATCCACCCGATCCAGAGACTATTTGAGTCCCGAAAGAATACAAGTATTCTCCATGGGCCACGCCTGCCTATAGGCCACCGCCAACTCAATTACCCATGCCAAACCTTACCCAGTGAAAGGCCAACTTACCAATACCCGTTCATCTTAAGGAGGAAGAACTTAAATAGGTCAAGGAAGACCTCAAGCTGTTATCGACGAAGTTAAAATATTCGAGAATTACATGAACTACACTCACATGTCTCCCTACCCTAAAGAAAGATTTACGGAGAAATTCAAGATGCCAATCATCGAGCCATGACTCTCCTTGGTGCTTCTGAAGAGATATTGGTTCAGATGTTTCAAAAAACTTTGAAGGATAGTGCTCTCCGTTGGTTTCTATCCCTCGAGGAATCCAGAATTCACAGTTAGGAGAATGTTGCACGGGAATTCATGTTACAATACAAGTATAATGAAGAACTCGAGGTTACACGTCGTAATTTAGAGCTTTTCGAACAGAACCCTGGAGAAACTGTTCGCACCTTCATTATAAAATGGAGAGAGAAATATGCCACTAAGACTAACCGACCCTCCGAAGAAGAATAAGTCAGCATAGTGAAGAAGAATTTCCTTCCCCATATTAGAGAAACTATGGTAGGATATTATTACCCACACTTCTGAGCTCTCTGGGAAGCGAGTGTGGAAATTGAAGAAAATGTTACCAAGACAGAAGATGAGCTAAAGAAAGTGATCGGACAGTTCATACGCAAAAAGTATTAAAAGCCTTCCAATTCCACAACCTCAACCATCAATAATATCTCCCAGCCTGCTACCTCTTGGGCACCAGAAATCCACCTTAATCCTTCCAGAAAGGAATATACTGAGATCTATGCTCCCCTCTTTAAAGTCTACCAGGCCTTATGAAGTCGAAATCTTATCAAACCTATTGACCCTTGTCTATTGCCAAATTCACTTCCCACAAACTTCAAAACCGATCCCCATTGTGATTTCCACTAGTATGTCAAATATATTACTAATTAGTGCTTCCATTTTAGAAGTATAATCCAGGGTCTAATTGATCGGGGTATCATCGCCCCACCAGCCAATCCTAAACCCAACACTACTCATAACCCCCTTTCAACCCATACCAATCCCATATTCCTAGAAAATGGCCCAGAATTTGACCCATCTACCTAAATCGGGATCTAGTAAAGCACTTATTGTAATACCCCGTATTTTTTATGGCCTTTAATTATGGGATTTATTAAATTTAATTGGGAAAATTTAATTTAATTTTTAATCCAAATTTTAAACTGAATATTTACTTGCGTGACGAGAGTTAGTAATTATTGGTAATAATTGTGTTGAATATTACTAGATGAGTAATGTAATATATGAGATTATATTTATTAAAAAATTTCTCTAGTGAATAATATGGCGGTTGTAGAAATTTAAGTCGGGACGTGTATGTGTCGTGTCGGGACTAAATTAATGGAATATAAAGTAATTTAATTATAAGTCATCTGTATGGTCATTTTGAGTGCACCAATGTGTCCGATGGGGGAGAGATAGTCAGAAAAGTGTACCCGGGGGTTTAGTTTGGGTCCCAGAGCGTTTTTAGGCCTAACCGGCATCCCGAGAGGGTATTTTGATAATTTCTATTTTTGGGATTTAATTACCTACGAAAATTAGAGAAGTATATCAGGTGTTAGAGGTTATCTTTTAGGGTTACCAATCACAGAAACATAGAACGGTTATTAGAGAAGAAAGGAAAAGAGCTCTTCAAGACTAGATCACAATTCGTAACACCTTTTACAAGAATAACACCACCGGAACATGGATCGTAAGACGAGGAACGCAGTCATACCTTCGTCACCAATAGATTAGACATTCAATTCCTAGGGAAGTATCTATTTTGCTGATTTCTAGTTGATATCCCTTCCATGTTAGCCTAGGAATGAAAATCACATGTTTTATTTGAAGAATTATATCTTTTGGAAGAGAATTTATATGTTGTAGGGAGAATCCATGTAGTCTGAAATCTTTATTATATGTAGAGGATTACCCACGAACTTATTATGATATTTGGAAAGGAAATCTAGATTAAAATAGAGATTCTTGATTATTCAAGCAAAATTAGGTTTTATAAAGAAATCTGGAATTAAACCCCTTTTTGATTGATTCGCTGAGGATTTATTGATGTCGTTACGTTAGAACTTTTATATATATATTGCTTATGCATTTGGATTACTTTGTTGTGAGTTTGGGATGAAATTATAGGGGTTTTAAGGAGTTAGAATGATTGAACCCGTAGCTGTCATAAGAAAAATTTAGGCTGTGACCTGAAGGGTCGATCAATCGACCTATGAATGTTGATTGATCGACTGCTGCTGATTTTTGGAAATTTATCCTCTTCTTTAATGATGATGTAACACCACTACGAGGGTACTTTTCATGTGATGAGATTATTATAATAGGACTTATGAGGGACCAGTAGGGTTATGATTTAGGTCCGGATAATATGGATTAATACGAGACTTACCCGTAGTGTCACGAGGGCTATATAATAATAAAATATGTTTGTATGTGCGACACGTTAGGTTAAGAGCATGATTGATGACTTAAGCCAGTAGGATAGAGAGTTCTACCCTACTGAAATTATGGTTATAAAAATGATACACTTCGGGGGTTGAGAAGTAATTAGGAACGGCTAGTAAACGAGAAAAATGATAAGCTAATAATCTGTAGGTTTTGAGAGTGAGCACCACGTATGGTTAGTATAAAAATATTATGGGTTGTGAGGGTACCTATATGAAATATGGAAATACATATTTGTGTGTATGTATGCTTGCCATATTATTATGTGTAGTTAATCATACCCTCACTACTTGCTATCATGGAGATTTTCGCACCGGGACAGTCTTATTCTGATGTGACCTTTATGGAGGATATTGAATCGTACCCTAGAACATAATATCCTTGGTACAGGATATCCGAGAATGACAGTCAAACGGTCCTAAGAGACGTGAGGGTATGTGCTGACCTCTTAGTGATTTGGAACTATACTTCGCCTCCAATATGTGTATTTTGTGTTAATATAGTTCGAGAGTGAGTCCGAACTAGTATTTCCCTCATTTGTACAAGAGGTACAGGGACTTGATAGCAGAGTATGCCAACACCATAGATTTTATGTGGGGTGCCGATTAGTATATATATTGTATGAGTGATTAATATTAGGGCTGTAAACGGATATTCGAAAATCCGTATCTGTCCGATATCCGAATTCGAATTTGCGGATATTTATCCAAAAATATGGAAACGGATACGAATATGTATACTCTTTAAAAATATCCAAGAAAACGGATACGGATAGTACTAGTATCCGACACGGATAATCCGTATCCGATGCGGAGTATCCATTTTATCCGATATCCGTTTTACCCGATATCCATATCTGTCAAACATATGTTTAAAATGTTACTAATAATATTAGTATTAGTATTACTAATAAAATAATATTAAAACAAATCTTAATTGTTTATTCCCAAAACAAAATAAACACATACTCCACTCAAAACAAAAATACCATAAAGTTATTGTTTTATTGGGTATATTATAAAATGTCACGTATTATTATTTAATTGTGTATATTATCATGGAGTTACACTAAAGTTACAATACACCTTATCACACACAACATACACCGACTAAAGAACATATAATCCACTAAAAAAAATAACTTCGTTTCATTTCTCCTTCGTACAAAATAAGAGAAAAGAAACTCCCATGTGGTTGTTCGGTAGTTTCCTTAATTATTAATAAATGTAAGAGAGAAACAGAAAAGAATGTAAGAGAGAAACATAATAGAATGTAAGAGAGAAACATAAAAGTAAAGAGATGGTAAGAGAGAAACATAAAAGTAAAGAGATGGTTTTGATTGTAATGAGAACTGAAGTTAACAACATGTATATTATATACAAAATAAAAATGTATACATATTAAAATAAAAATATCAGTATGTTTTGAAGACAAAAGGTCTATGAGGTTATCATTCTCAATAAATTTGATTAATCTAAAAGGTGCATATTTATTTCTACTGTCATGGAATGCTGTCATGGAATGCGACTGTTATTTTTTTTTTTGGATGGCTTTAAGCTTCTTTAGTTGTAAAGTATGGATGACTTTAAGCCATATTATCATTATGGAATGATACTATTATTACGGAATCTATAATTGTTGATGATTTTGTTACATATTTATTTGGATTGGATTGGATTGGATTGGATATTTTAATTGTTATTTTTTGCGATGGCTAAATAATGTAAACGGATACGGATATTATCCGAATCTGAGGTATCCGAGCGGATACTGATATGGATAGTTGTTTTAACTATCCGGGCGAATACGGATACGGATAGTACATTCAGATAGTGGATACGGATATGGAAAACATGGTATCCGATCCGTATCCGTCTGTTTACCACCCCTAATTAATATACATATGCATATACCTAGAATTCTTCTACTGTGTGTGTAAGTAGATAAATATTAAATAAACGTTCCAAATCATAGTAAATGCTTGAGATTTCATAACAGTATTGAGATATACATAATTGACTTAACTGGTCCTTGATAAGATGTTATTTTAATATATCATTGACATACGGTCTCGCGAATCAGAATCTATGGGACGAGAATTGGGTTAGACTTATGAGTCATTTTAGTAGTACGATAGGCGTGCACACTAGATGAGAGGTGAGAATTCTCAAGAGAGTGTCAAGTACTGACATGTATGTAATATCAACTAGAAAGCATTTTAAATACTTGCTAAACTATTTTAACTTTGTTTTATGCTTGGGATCTGACCCGTTTACAGGTGCCCAGCCACAGGAGCGTCAGGTTGGACCTTTAGACTGTTGATGTGTTGCAACTAGTGTGGGAGTTACAGGTCTTTGTAGTAGACGACTTCATCCTTGTCTTCTCAGTCTTTCATTTAGTTCTCATTAGATAGGGCATGTGTCGCCCATGTCCAGTTTTTATCTAGTCCAGAGATTTGTACTCTTTATTTATGTCAGTATTCAGTTTAGTTGGGATTATTTTAATTTATTTCTTTGTCCTGCGATTTGGGATATTTTATTTGGATCGACTTATCTAGCATGTTCTTTCATTTGAATGGTTTGGTTTTAATACTATTGTTTGTATTCGTGAAATTGGTTTCATAGTTAATAATAACAATCGGACTTAATTTGTTAAATTAAACGTTTTGACACTTTGCTTAATTATTTATTAGGTGATTAATAAAGAGAAATTGTTTTTCGACAATGATGCTAAGAATGAACCCACTGAATACTTTGAGTTAATTTAATAAAGGACTGATCATATGGTATTTAATTATCAGAGCATTAGGTTCTAGTGTCCTTTAGGATCTGTGTGGCTTATTATGCTTTCAACGTTGCGTTGTTTGATATAGAGCCCTATGTCTAGAATTATTGATTTGTATAGCGAGATTTCGTTCTCCTGCTATGACGTATATATATTAGTGAATCTTATTTGTGATCGGATGTGTTCGTGTGCCGAACGACGAAGTATAACGGGCGAGGGATGTTGGGCGGACAGCAGGAGGCAGAGCTCAGTTGAGGTTAGAGGGCATAATCAAGGATAATGACCTTAGTTAAGGTCACCCCTATTATGGCACGAGAAGCCAGGACTGTAAAGACGGCTAAGGCGCAACCTATAATTTCCAAGTGCTCCTATAGTCAAAAGTGGTGCGAAAGTAGACTCACCCAACATGGTATGACTGGGAAAGAGTCAAACAAAGCATTTAGGAGAACCATCGGTGGAAATTATATAAATACGGGGATTGTGTGTGTTAGCCAAAGGAGGTAAAATATCCAAAGGTTTGGGCATATGATGGAGTGTGTCTAACAGAAAGTGAAATTTTTGGGTAAACTTTTTCTTAGCTTGTCGAAACGAAGTTATAATGGTGGGATTCATCCACTACTTTTATAACTGGAATTCTATGTCTATAGAAGGATCTTAGGTACAGTTTGACCGCAGGTTCCTTCATCAGATGTTCCGGACAAGATGTGGATGTTATTCTGAACTCATCACAAGAGGGCTGGGCAGAGGTCCATTTGTTAATATGAATCTAAATTGTTAGAGAATCTTATATCGGAGGATATAAATACAATGGAGGAGAGGATTTCAATTGGGAGATAGACTAGTAAGAAAATTTAACAACACTAAAAGGGAATTCTGCTAGACGGTCAATCCAGATGGAGACCATGTCTCATTTGGTCAATGGAGATTTTAACGTTTCTTTGTGTGGGAAGATAAAAGAATCGAAGAATTTAGTCAGAGAATAAGACTGGGCGAAACGGTGTTAGTAAAACACCATAAGGGGGAGACCCATCAGGGGACCCATTTAAATGATTCGGATAGCTGAATTATTACCAAGCGACGGTGAATTCAGTAAAGGCTATTGAAGCAAGTAGCATGTTCCTTAGGGCCAAAAAAGCTATAGGAACAATGGGGATAGCTATCAGGATCGAGACTACCAAAGTCCAATAGAAGTACAACCCTAACATGGTCAATACGACACGAAATAAGTGGATTATGTGTTGAAGTATTTTATGGAGAGTAAAACCACATGCATTAATTTTTCCCCTGAAGCGAGTAAATGGACAAGGGTATGGTGCTTGAAAGGGCAATGGTTAATGTAGTTTTCAATTTGGTTCGGATAGGCGTGTTATGTCCATGAAAGCATTTGAGCAGCCACGCGATTGGCTAGGTAGAAGTATGAGTTTTATCCTCAGGGGATGAGGCGTATTTTGTGTGACACGAGCGAGTCACTACATTTTGATTATTGAAAGATTCACATGTGAGACGAGTTTAGGGCGTATATCGACAATGTTATTATCATGTGTATGTTTTCCCCTAGTATAGCAAGATTATCTTTAGTGTTATCCGCGGAGGATAAATGGGTGCAATGTTAGTGGTATATACTTTATTGAGATTACTCATTGTAGTGATGTGATATACGAGTATTATATTATCCTGGTTACGGCTTTATAGTAATGGTTAGAACGATAGTTGGCAATTATTGCAAGGCTATCGGGGTGGTTGCCCTAGTGCAGGCGAGGCCTCACCTACGAGAGGGTCGGGCTTGCACTTATATTATATATTATAGAGACTTCGTAGGGTATAGTGGTCTCGAGATATTCGATCCCAATGTGTGTAAGGATTTTATTGCCATGATTCGGCGTGTATTTGGTTTACCGTTAAGCGGTTACATCGATCCTTTAGAGACGTGGGAATTAAGATGTATATTCATATGTTTGGGGACAGGACCTCGAAATTCCTAATTGTATGTGTACGAGGTTTGGGGAATTTTATTACCACCAATGGTGAGTGGTAGTACAATTGGCAAAAGGTTATTTGTTTATGTGTAATTGAAGGAGGAAATATAACTTTTATGACAAGAAATGGGAATATAGGGGCACATGTTACGGACGGAGGACCTGACGGATTTAGATGACCGACGATGCTAGGAAGTAGTGTATCGGGGGGTTCCTTATTTGGATTTCTCTTTGAGAGACATCCCATGCATGAAACTTAGCATAAGGTTGGAAGTAGGGAGATGTTTGGCCATTCGTCCATAAGTTCGATACCTCGGTTGCTATAGAAGTATGTAGTTATAACAGTAAGTTAAAAGCTAAATTTTGATATAAGGCCAGTGGAGCCGATTATGTCATGAGGATGGATTTAAAATTTTGTTTTATCACCACGAGTTGAAGGGTGGGGCGATGTTAAGGAGAATTTAAAATTTTTGAATTCTGAGGTGATTGAGAATGTCCAAGTGTTATAGCCATGTTGTGAATACAGGGGAAATAAAGAATTGGGTGTTATGTGGGAAGCTTATGTGATCCTTACGCGAGTATGAATGGATTATAGGATGTGTGGGCACCCTGATTAACTGATTTTGGAATCATCCGGATTGAAGGGTGAAGAGTGCGCGTTTGTTCAAATAAATAAATTATTTAATCAAACTCAGTTTTTCAATTAAATCCTAAAACATGCATCTCGATGTGATTGAAATCAATATGAATATGCAAGAATAGTCAATCACAAACAAAACACAGAAATTAGGAAAAATCCCCCAAAGGGGAAAAACCTTTTTATTTTCACTATAATTTGTAAGAAACGGTTACACGGATTACAATGAAAATAAGAGTGACATACGAAATACCCTCAAGTGTCGGTTCCGATGTCGTCGGCTGGAATCTCCCGCAAGAACTCCAGATGGGCAACAATGAAGAAGAGACGGCTTCTCCTCAAGTTACTCCAGATGAGTAAAAATAATCCTCTTGAAGGTTTAAAGATTTACATACATAAATAGGAGTGTTTATGTGAATAAAGAAGGCATAAAACCTTAAAAGTTAAAGTCTGTTTTCTGGGCTGTTAATCGCAGAAATTGTGTGTGAAAAAGACTTGAAAAAACGTTTAGAAACTGACTAGATATTTATACAAAAATCGAGGCGGCGGCGTTCAAACGAGATAAGCATGTCGCTCGAACGAATAACACGTGTCGCTCGAACGAGATCGCGCGACATGCATATGTCACTCGAATGACAGTGCTATGTGGTTTGAATTATCTCGTCGGCCGAGGAACTCCACTTCTACACTTAGAAAAAATTCTCTTTTTGATAAAAACAAATCAGACTTCGAAAAAATATTTTCTGAAAATTCCCAAATATTTATGCAAATATAAACAACTCCAATAAATCATTTTACCAATAATACAAAGTAGAGTAGTGGGAACAGTTGAGCAGCACGTCGCATGAAGCATGAAGCATGATGCACGTGTGAAGATGATGGATGCATGTATTCGGATCAAGGTCGTTGTGGATGATCGTGTTAACGTGCCGAATGTAGCGGTATCAGACATACAAACTGTGATCTAGGACCCTGGACATTTATAAAATTATGTCCTTACAAATATCCCCATATGTCTATGTTGATACATACATAAAAAAATCTGAATTATGCAATCAAATGACATACAAGATAATATCCCCATTAAACCCTCAAACTGAGAATACTAAATGATATGTCATCAGTCAAACTTCAACATCTTCAAATCTTAAGCTCTTCAGAAAACTCTCAAAGCTTTTCTCATCAAGGTGTGCAATCCAATAAATATCAATTTTGTACCTACACACATGAGATAAAGTAGATACCTATGACACGTAATAGTTTTAAATATAATGATATGCAAAAATCAAAGATCAATTAAGCTTAATCAAATCATTGATAAATAAAAAAGAATTCCCCCCCATAATTCATTATCCCCCTTTTTATGATATCCCCAAATAGACAGATATGAGAAGCATACATATGGAAAATGTCATAAGGTAATAAACTTTCTATTTTTGAATTTTTCAAAAATTTTCACACAAAATGTACAACAAAGAATCACACCATGAAAGAATACAAAAACAACCAAGTCGATGATAGCGCAAATGTAGGGGTGTGATCAAATTCGATAGAAAAATCAATGCATATAAACATGACATATGTGCACGATTAATATCAGATACTCCTAACGAATGAACTCAACATCTTCCTTAGGTGTAAAAAGATGGAAATATGTGGCATTGACTCAATCAAATCAACAAATCAAAGCTCAAAGCGATTTCCACACCAATAACGTCCAAAACGATTTAATGCTTTTTCAGGACTTTCAAGGAAGTGCAAACCCGAATTACGAATGGGTTAACCATTGGAAAGGTGATTCAAGATACCTTAGAAAGTCTTTTGGACTGCTCCCGGATCCGGGGGTTGACTTTGGGTCAAATGTGGCTCGGAAACGTTCGTCGATCCTTTAGACGGGGAATTATCGAACGCAAATGGATCGTCGTTCGCATGGTAAGTCAGAATCGCGCACGAGGTGGACTGTTGGAAAGGTTAATAGATTTACTATGAGATTACAAAGAGCTTAACTCAGTTTAGGAAGCTGATATTGGTCAACCGGGGCCTGGAAGCGTTCGGTGACCTTTCAGAGTAAAATGGATCGTTCGTCCGTACCGTAAGTTAGAATCACGCACTGGGCGGACCGTTGGGAAGAGGTTTCAGCACCCTTTGAATATTCATTCAGTATCGGTCGAGCTAAAGAGATGAATTTGGTCAAACGGAGCCTGAGAGCGTCCGATGACCTCTTGATCAAGTTTCGGGCAAAAACGGGTCGTTCATCCACACTGTAAGTCAGAATTATGCACGGGGTAGACCATTGGAAAGGGAATTTAGTGCCCTTTGAAGATTCATTCAGTCTTGATCTAGCTGAAAAGTTTAACTTTTGGTCAAACGGAGCCTAGGAGTTCCTTATGGCCTTTGGGTCAGTACCCGAGGTATGACATAGGTTTGTAATGATGAAGGGGACCTACGGAGAGGTTAGGGCGTGTTAGAATGGGATGTCTAGAGAGTCCCTCGACAGGTGAGCTTGGAACAAATGATAGCCATCGAATAGACACCGCATGATGCATTTTGAAAGAGTATGACCAATTCAGAGGGTCGAGGTCGATTATGAGAACCTAAGGATGAGGATGACCGATTCTGCGGGTCGAAGCCAATTTTGAGGGCTTGAAGATGAGGGTGACCATTTCTCCAGGTCGAAGCCAATTCTGAGGGCTTAAGTCATGATGACCAATTCTGCGGGTCGAAGCCAATTCTGAGGGCTTAAAGATGAGGGAGACCGATTATGCGGGTCGAAGTCAATTCTGAGGGCTTACACTGAGATGACCAATTATGAGGGTCGAAGACAATTTTGAGGGATTAAGTTTAGATGACCAATTCTGCGGGCCGAAGCCAATTCTGAGGGCTTAAGTTGAGATGACCAATTCTTCGGGTCGAAGCCAATTCTGAGGGCTTAAATTGAGATGACCAATTCTGTGGGGCAAAGAGAGTTCTGAGGGCTTAAATTGAGATGACCAATTCTGCAGGTTGAAGCCAATTATGAGGGCTTAAGTTGAGATGACCAATTCTACGGGTCGAAGCCAATTCTGAGGGCTTAAACCGAGATGACCAATTCTACGGGTCGAATCCATTTCTGAGGGATTAAGTTGACCAATTATATGGGTCGAAGCCAATTCTGAGGGCTTAAGTTGTGATGACCAATTCTGCGGGTCGAAGCCAATTCTGAGGGCTTAAATCGAGATGACCATTTCTGCGGGTCGAGCCAATTCTGAGGGCTTAAGTTGAGATGATAAATTCTGCGGTCGAAGCCAATTCTGAGGGATTAAATTGAGATGACCAATTATGCGGGTCAAAACCAATTCTGAGGGCTTAAGTTGAGATGACCAATTCTGCGGGTCGAAGCCATTTCTAAGGGCTTAAGTTGTGATGACCAATTCTGTGGGTCGAAGCCAATTATGAGGGCTTAAGTTGAGGGTGACCGATTCTGCGAGTCAAAGACAATTTTGAGGGCTTAAATTGAGATGACCAATTATGTGGGTTGAAGACAATTCTGAGGGCTTAGGTTGAGATGTTCTCGGGGAACTCTGTCGGTAAAATTACTTCGTGATTTTGATTTGAGTTGGGGAGCCGATTGCTGGGGAAATCATCGTATCTTTTGGACACTTTGCAGGGTAATTGCCAATCTGATGCTATAAATTCCACTGGGGAAGTGATTAGGTGGTCCATGGCTTGGACACTTTACTCAGGGAGACTTGAGACCTTTGGGGAATAGGAAATAACCTGAAGTTCGGGATACTTTAGAGGTATTATTAGGACGTTATCGGGGAGATATCCGCTTGGATTTTGAGATTTCCACTTAGGGGAGTGTGAAAATTTCTTGGTGAAAATGTTCTAAATCCTCCCTGGGATTTTTAGGAATTTTTTGAGGATTTTTCAGGGTTTTCTGGTATTTTTTAGGAGTTTATGCATGAAAATTTAAGGGGGGTGCCTATCAACATGGTGTGGAAGGTGCCATTCGGCAGTGGCATGGACTTTTGGACTGCCTCGAGAAGATAAAGGGGCAGTGCCGATCGGTGGGTTTGGGGTCAGTGCCGATCGGCATGACCCTTAGTATCCTATAAAAAGGGGCGGGTTCCCCTCATTTTTCACAGCTTCTTGCCTTCTCTCTTTTTTCGATTTTCTTCTATGAATCATTCTAACATTCCATAACCTAAAAAAATGGCCATTTTTATAAGCATTGCGGTACACAGGGAGTGGTTGGCTATTGACGACTAGACGAATGTGGAGTGGATGGATAGGGCATCTCTTACTTTGGGGAGTGAGAACTCTTTAGATGCTTTTGAGCCAGTTGCGAACGAGCGAACTTTGTTGCGGGATCCGTCACGTCATCTCTCTTCGAGGGTGGTGAACCCTGGCGGTTATGTAAGTAAAATGACTTTTGGCATTCTTTTTTCGTGATTTCCTTTTTTCATGGATTCTGATAATGTTTCTCTTTAACACTCGGATGTTTCTTTGTCGACTATGCGTGCCCGCGGGATGACGGGGATGTCTGGGATCATCTTCCACCTATGGTGCGTTGGGTGGTATCGTCAACAGGCTTTGGGAGGTTAGCATATGTGCTGGATGAGACGCCTCATTCAACGACGGTCATATGCACTCTGGGGAAGAGGTGGTTGGACACTACCCACACCTTTCATTTTAGCTTTGTGGAGATGACTGTGACTCCCATAGATGTTCCGTAGCTACTGGGACTGGATTGTGATGGAGAGCAGATCGAGGTGTATCTCTCTTTGCAGGTGAGGCCGGAGGCGGTGCAGGCGACGCTTAGTGATGTGGGGAGGATAGTATCTGGGGATTTTATTGGTCTGTCCCTGTTAAGGGATATTTTTCTGGGCAGGGTGATTGATGTGGAGGACGGGCTGCAGGTGAGACAGATGGCTCGGTTGTTTTTTTGCTGGTGTTGGGGGGATTTATGGGGTTAACTGAAGTGAATGCGCAGATGAGGAGTTTACCGAAGCATGAGTTCGATCGCTCTTGGTATCTCGAGGAGAGGGTGGTTCGACAGATTGCTGAGGAGGAGGTGGTGGTGCCACCTGTGAGGCCCCTTATGTCTATGAGGCGGGAGCGGCTGTTGCCCGAGGATGCGAGGATCGCGGCGATGATTGGCGAGACCTATCTGTTGTACACCGATACGATTGTGATGTATGATTATATGGACTTCGTGACATACTGGATGATAGTGCCCAGCATATATGATGCTATGCCCTTCCCTCCTGCGGGTTCGAGTCGGCCAATAAGGTCCTCCCACAGCGGTGGAGGTCCGTCGACATCTGCGACGGCGGTGAATTCGAAGGTCCCCTTCGTGAGGTTGCATACCCCTTCATACAACATCCGGCGGGCTGATGGAGGGATGGTGCCTATGCTGCATCGTCCTCATGCGATGGACCTGGAGGAGTTGGTCTTGACAGAGGAGGTTCTCCATCCTTTGGTATATTTTTTTGTTCTTGTCTTTTCCTTCTTTTTAGTTTCTTTTGATCTATTCTGCTTGATACTGATTTTGCCTTTTCTTGCAGCAAGTCTGGGTGTCCACCACTTGGCTGAGGGATATTAGAGACTGGATATCTTTGGCGACTGCCCATATTCAGGACGCGGCTCTTGTTCTCTCCTGCTTGGTGCCGTTTGCCTCATCCGGGGAGGATTCTTGTTCGGGTAGCGGTGGTGCATCATCTCGTCGCAGGGGAAAGAGAGCGCGTCGCAGGGGTGGGAGTTCTTAGATAGAGGTGAAGGGTAGGTGAGAGAGAGAGAGATATATAATGCGGGTTCGGGCTGAGTCCCTTTGTTTTTGCTTTTCTTTATTTTCCTGCAAAATAATGTAACACACAAACATATCTATGCAATGTAATGGAATTTTTTTATTATCTTCTGTTTAATAATGAATGAATGCATGTATGCATATGCGCTTTTTACTTTGCTGTTGAGATCGTAAAAAGAAATATTTTTGGAAGTTTTATTCACAACGAGGAATTACATAAAGATGAGAAGGGAATTTGAAATTCTATTAAGAATATCGATTTATTGAGTTTTCTGATTTTGAAAAAAGAGGAAAAATGTAAGTTCCTAAAAATAGGGGGTTGTCGATCGACAAGCACCTTGTCCTGCCTATCGGCAGGTTAGTACAGTCTAATTAATTAAAGCTTTGATTGGTACCGTCTCCATCCTTTGGTACCTTGTAGGGCAGGGTTCCCTCCGATTTCTGCAGGGGTTATATTTTTTGTAAGGGTTTTCAAGTATAAAAAGGGGTAAGGGTGGAGTGTTTTCATCACACCTTCACATTATATCTTTCTTATCCTGTGAGATGGCTTTTCCTGTTAGTGTTGAGTTCGTCAACTACCTCGAGACTTTGGAGGCGATGTGCTCCTACAACGTCAACTATGATGCTTTCAACACGCGTCGAGTCTCTTTATGGCATAATCGGCCCATAGAATGGAACATCTTGATGGCGGCGGTACAATTTTGGTACCCCGAAGGCCATGTATTTTTCTTTATCTTGGAAAGTCTGTCCGACTTATGAAGAATTTTCTTCCATGTTGGGGGTAAACCCTAGTGTGCCAGCTGCTATGCCTGAGTTTTCTCGGTCTCCCCAGTAGTTATTGGTCGGTCTTCTCTATGTCTCGCCCTCGGTGGGTAGATCCTTAGTTACTGGAGGAATGATTTCTCTTCCGGTGGTGCTGCGGTCTGTGCATTTGCAGGAGGTTGGTGATGTTGGATATGCCAGAGCCGTCGTTCTGGGCCTGGTTTCGAAATTGCTACTGGTGACTGGGGAACTGCTGGTAGACCCACAACTTTCAGCTATTACTTCATGAATGTCCTACCATCGTAATCCTACGGCGGTGATACTGGCGAAGACTCTGAATGGCCTAGATGCTTGGCGAGAAGGTCGTTCTGACTTTCTGAGGGGTAGCCCTGTGATGCTATTCATATGGTTGTCTGAAAGATTCCGCCTGGTGATTCCTTCGAAATATCCTTTGTCGGTTGTACCCAACTACTTTTCGCGCCATTTCATTAGTGTTGGTCTGGATATGGAGAGCTGGAAGAACTGGTTTGTGGAGCATGGGGCTTTAAATCTGTACTGGTCAGTGCCTTTGTGGGGACAGTTGCTTTTTATTCTGGAACTGGGAGAATACCTGTACGTTTGGCGGGTTGGTCTCAGACAGACATCTTTCTATTTTCCTTGGCATCTTCTGCGCCAATTTGGCTAGGAACTGATTGTGCCTCCTCGGACACTGGATTTCTTTCCGTTAGAAGATTTGACAGAGCATCTGCGTATGCGGCTTGGCTCTTTGTGGTATAGTTGGCGTCCGTCGACCCGTCCCTCTCTGTCTGTTGGGAGAGTTTGGCACATCCCTGGGGATTATATGAAGTGGTTGTGGAGAAGATTAGTTAGCAAAATGTTGGAAGGGGAGACTAGACAAAGGTGGCTTGTTTTATATGATATCATGGAGGGAGGTGTGGTAGTTTTTTTTAGGCTGGTTTGAGCTTATTGGTTCATGGAGCGTCTGCTGCACTCTATTCAAGCAGGGGAAGCTTAGGGACCCCAGGATGTAGATGATAACGGAGCGGACTCCTCTGGTAGTTGTGGATAGGTCTCTTGGAGAGTTTGTTTTTGTAATGGGGAATAAATTTGGGAATTTTATTTGCCTTTTTAGGAAGGTATGGGGAAGGGAGTCATCCGTTCATTTTCTTATGTAATTGCACTGTAATCTCTTATTAGTGAAATAAACGAGTTTTTGATCACCCAGCTGTGCCTTTTGATGAATTTTGTATTTTGAATTATCTATACCGATCGCTAAGCCATGCATAATCTTTTTGTTCAAGTATATGTTAGAATGAACTATCGTTCTCGAAGATATGAAAAGAATAGTTTTTTGTGAAAAAAGAAAGGGTCGTGCTCATATAAGATGTATGAGCTGTCTACGTACCTCTGGGGGTTTTTGAATTTTTTTAATTTTTTTTGGAATGGTTTTTGCAGAGGATCAGTCCCACGTAGTTCTGGGTAGTGGGAAATGAAGATTTTTTATTTTTTTATTTTATTTTTTATTTTTTTAGAAAAGAAGGAATATGAGAAAAATCATAGCGCGCTGAGATTTTGGACTAGGGGTAAAATTTATTGAGACGATCCAGGTTGACTGGATGATCCATCTCTTTTCCATCTAAGTCGGGGAGTATGGAGGCACCGCCGGAAAATATTTTCTTAACGATGTATGGGCCGCTCCAATTGGGCTTGAATTTTCCTCTGGGGTCCCAGATGGACTCTACTATCTCCTTAAGGTCTAAATCCCCCTCTCGGACACCGCGGTCCTTGACTTTCTTATTGAATGACCGCATTATACGACGATGGTACCCTTGTATGTGGTATAGATATTTTAATCTCCTTTCATCTAGGAGGGTCAACTCGTTAAGACGTCTTTGGTACCAGTCTTCTTCATTGACCGTGCTTTCAAGAATGATGCGCAACGAGGGTATTTCCAACTCCACGGGTAGGACTTATCCATGCCGTAGACTAGATAGTAAGGGGTAGACCCAATAGAGGTTCGGATTGAGGTTCGGTAGCCCCATAGGACGTAAGGGATTCTGTCGACCCAATCTCGATAGCTTTCAGTCTTCTTACTGATGTTGGCTTTGAGATTTTTATTGGCGGCCTCGACTGCACCATTGGTATGAGGTCGGTAGGGAAAAGATTTTTGTCTCTGAATCCCATACTCTTTGACCACTTCTGTGACTTCTGCCTCGAAATGCAACCCGTTATTCGACACTAGCTCGTGCGGGACCCCATATCGACAGATGATGTTTTTCTTGATAAATTTGGCCACTTTCTTGGCGTAAAGGACTGCGTATGACTCAACTTCGACCCATTTGGTGAAGTAATCAATGACAACTAAAATGAACTCATGCCCGTTTGAAGCCTTAGGTGTAACCTTCCCTATGATGTCGATACCCTAGGTGGAGAACGACCAAGGAGAAGTCATGTTGTACAATTCACGTGGAGGCAGGTATTGAAGGTTAAAAAACTGTTGACATTTGAGGCATCTCCTGACATAGGCGGTGCAATCTTGGATCATGGTGGTCCAGTAGTATCCTTATCGGATGATCTTCTTAGCAAGCATATGACCGTTCATGTGGGGCCTGCATTCCCCGCTGTGGATTTTCTGCATTACCTCTTTAATATCAGCCCCTGTGATGCAGTGTAGATGGGTTACATCGAAGTTTCTTTTAAATAGTGCTTTGTGGCAGATGATGTATTGGGTGGCCAGTCTTCGAAGGGTTGCTCGATCTTTATTATTGGAACCCTCGAGATACCTACCATGTTTGAAGAGGTTCCAGATATTATTGTACCAGCAATCGTCTAGCTCGGGATCTTCTTTGATGATTTGCTCAATGTGGAAGCAGTGGGTTTGTTTGTCCTGCTTTTGAACTAGGAAGCGGTCCATTGTTATTCCTTTGGACATATCGACCATGGAGGATAAGGTAGAAAAGGCATCGTTTAGGTTATTCTTTTCTCGAGGTAGGTAATGGAAGGTGATATGTTGGAATTGGGAGGCTAGTTCTTCTAAGTGGGCATGGAAGAGTTAGAGTTTTTCGACATTGACTTTCCATTTTGTGATCACTTGACCGATGATGAAAGCAGAATCCGCGTAGACATCTAGGCATTGTATACCTTTCTTGAGAGAAACCTTGAGGCCTACCGTACACTCCTCGTATTCAGTCATGTTGGTGGTGCAGAAAAAATCCAATTTTATGGCGATGGGAGTGTGGGAGTCATTTGGGGCGACCAAAATTATCCCAATGCCATAACCCTTTTTATTGGCAGTGCCGTCAAAGAACATTTTCCATCGAAGGTTATCTTGAGTAGTGTAGAGTATGTTTTCATCTGGGAATTCGGAGATCCCATCATCATCTTCTTCCATGAGGTAATCAACGAGGTAGTTAGATATAGCTCTACCTTTCATGGCTTTTTGTGTGACGTGTACGATATCAAACTAAGCTAGAAGCATCAACCATCGAGCCATTCGGTTTGATAAGGCGAGTTTCTCAAGCAGGTACTTGATGGGGTCTATTCGGGATATAAGTTTGATGGGGGAAGCGAGCATGTAGAGTCTTAACTTTTAGGTGACCCAGACAAGCGCGACGCATGCATTTTCAAAAGCAGTGTAGTTGACTTCGTATCCGACCAATTTGCGACTGGCATAATAGATGGCTCTTTCTTTACGGGAATCTTCAAGGTATTGGGCTAGCAAATCCCCAGTTATAGTGTCGGTTATGGTTAGGTATAGAAGCAAGGGGAGACCAGGCTGTGGTGGCATTAGTACCGAAGTTTGGGTCAGATATTGTTTTATTCGGTTAAGAGCTTCTTGGCAGGCCTCGTTCCAAACTTTGGTTGAATCCTTTTGGAGGAGTTTGAAAATTGGTTCACAGATGGAGGTTAGCTGACTGATGAACCGGCTGATGTATTGTAATTTCCCAAGGAAACCACGAACTTCTTTTTTCGTTCGGGGAGGTGGCATCTCAAGTATGGCTTTTATCTTGGCAGGATCTGCTTCTATCCCTTTTTCACTAACCATGAATCCCAAGAGTTTTCCCTTTGTAATGCAGAAGACACATTTCTGTGGATTGAGTCTCATCTGAAACTGTTGCATTCGTTCGAAGAACTTTCGAAGGGTGGGGACAAGACCTTCTCTAGTTTTAGATTTGATAATCATATCGTCCACATAGACCTCGCACAGTTGGCTACTAGAATCGAGGTTAATAATAACAGTCTCTTCTTCATTAACTTGAACGTGGTTATGTTGTTTATTATTAACCTTATTTAGATCTGTTACAAAATTATTCATTTGGAAAATCACCATCATCAAAAGTTTGATTAGAATCCAAACCGTTAATGTAAGGCAAAATAAGATACTCAAAATCTTCATTTATTTTATTGATAGGAAAAACAGCATTGAGAACCTCATCAAAGGATAGATTTGAGCAAGGATAGATAATAAAAAAAGAAATGGGATAAACATTGGGGTTAGGTGGTACTTCAACAGGTAGAACTGGCGCAGCATGACAGTTGAGGAGAGGTGTATCAGCAGCTTTAATCAGGTGGGATGGATCCAGTGACGTAGTGCTTGAATGAACCATGCCGAGTGTCAGCCCCAGTGTTTGTAAGTTGACAGAATTTTCGAAGTCACTTTCCTCAGAATCTTCGGTATCTCTGATGAGCGATTGTACAGGGTGTTGGCAACTTTCGACCCATGAGTAGCTATCTTGGAAAAAGATCTCCATTCTAGGCTTCATCTTTTTATATGTATGGTCATACCATAGTTCTGGGAAGCCACCAAAGGGGGAGTCCTCACCTTCTTTAATGAATCGTCCATGCAAGGAGTCACCTGGGATAGTCTGGATGCAGTCTAGTCTTCTCTTTGGTCGATAGTGGCAGACCATTTTGAGCTCTTGTTCTGATGGTTGATACCCCAAACCACAAGGAGAGAAAGCCTTTTTCAGCACAATGGGCTCAGGTATACCTTGTTGTCTTTGCCCTAGCCCCAGTCCGGGCATGAAGTGCATGCTTCTGAACATCTTAATCACATTGACGTTGCCATGAGGGTCGTATTATGGATAAACCCTTTCTTTGAAATCGTCCCCTATCGGGAGTAGAAGTGGTTCAACTCGGAATCTTGATAGGAGCATATCATTTGACCCATGTTGTATCTCTTGGATTGGACTGCTGGTTCTTGCACCATCGGCATTATCGTCGTCGCCCAAAATGGTGATGACTCATCCATCAGCGAAGAACTTCAATTTCTGATAGAACGAGGAAGACATAACCTTGATACTGTGGAGCCAAGGTCGTCCGAGCAACAGGTTAAAATAAGTTGGGATGTCAATAACTTGGAATTCAATGACAGGGTTTATAGAGCCATCCCCTAATACAAGTTTTATGGATCCCATCACTTCTCGATGAATATTATTGTAGGCGCGTACACCAGCGAAGGTTGAAGCGAGGTCACTTTCCTTCAGTCCTAAGCATTTGAAGGTTCTTAAAGGGCAGACATTCAAGGCGGATCCATTATCGACAAGAGAGAGTGGTACGATCTTCCTCATAACTTCGACGGAGATATTGAGCGCATGATTATGGTTTAGCCCAATTTTAGGGATTTCTTCTTCGAAAAAGGATAGCATACGGGTAGAGGTCAAGGATCCTACTAAATTTATTTCTTCTTATGGTGTGGTCGAAGGAGGAATTGTGGGTCTAGTGAGCAATTTGATCAAAGCATTTATGTGCTGCTGGGAAGACATGAAAAGCCCCCATAGAGTGATATTAGCTTCAGTTTTCTTCAGTTGATCTAGGATCTTGCTTTCCTCGATGGTCATTTTTGTCATATGAAGGTTTTCAATTCCCTTCCCTTTATCATTGGCTGGTGGTAAGTTTGGTATCTGGTAATGCCTCCCTGACCTCGTTAAGTGATTTACTGAAGAAGGGAAGAATATGAACCCCATTTCTTCATCAATCTTGGGTTGTTCTGCCATCTTGTTTATTTATTCGAGGAGTTCTTCAAATGATATCATCCCACACATGTCGGCTACTGGGCCAGTTTTCTCTTAATTTTGCCCTTTATTTGAATCCTCGAATTCTTCCCCCCATTCGGTGGCAATAATTTCGTCTTTCCATATAAAGTTAATGCGTTCCAAAACTTCAATGGCTTCTTCATACAGGACTTCCCATTCTGTGGGGATAAGTAAGGGTGAATGGACCAGGCTCCCTTGTAGCTTTAGAATATCAAGTAACTCGGTCATACTACAAATATCATTAGTTTGCCCGAATAATTCTGCCATGAGCTGGACAACATCATCTAGGCTGACTTTATCGGTTGGTACCACCCAACTGTCTGAATCTCGGGCCCATTTTCGTGCTTGCAAGAATAGACTACTGAACTTTTAGCAATCAATGATCATCTGTGAGGGCAATTTCATCCCGAACTCTAGGAATTGGTTTAACACTTATGATAATTCCATACTTCTATTTTCAGAACGAGTACAGACAGTGATGCAGGCTCTGGTAAGGATTGACAGTGCTTGATCAACGAGGCTAACAGGGTGTAGGAGAAATATGGGCAAGTTTGGAGAGGTTTGAGAGAGTGTATGGGTGTGATTTGAGTTGAGGGATCAAATTCTGGGCTCTCTTCTAAGAAGATGGCATTGGTATGATTTGGGAGTGGGTTGTGAGTAGTGTTTGTCTTAGGATTGGCTAGTGGGGAAATGGTACCCCGATCAATTAGACCTTGTATTATGTTTCAGAGGTGAAAGCATTGGTCGGTGGTATGGCTAGGAGTTTGGTGAAAGTCGCAATGTGCATCTGCCTTGAAGTTTCTTGGGAGTGGATTTGGTAATGGACGGGGATCCAAGGGTTTGATAAGGTTTCGGCTTAACATGGCCGATAAACTTTCGAGGGGGGATCATGGAGCTCGGTGTATTCCTTTCGGACCGGAACAGGGTGGCTTTCTGGTGCCCAGGAAGTGGTTGGTTGAGAGATGTTGTTGATGTTTGAGACTGCAGCACTGGCAGGCTTGTTATATTTTCTGGGGGTGAACTGTCTAGACACTTTCTTTAGTTCAAATTCTGTTTTAGCAAGACTTTCCTCGATTTCTACTCCTGCTTCTCTGAGAGCTCGAAAGTGGGGATAGTATTGTCCTCCCATTATTGCTCAGACATGGGGTAAGAAGTTCTTCTTCATTATGTTGACTTGTTCTTCCTCGGATGGCCGATTGGTTATGGTGGCTACCTTTTTCCTCCATCAGGCTATGTAGTTACTGACTGATTCCCAAGAGTTCTGTTTGAGCAGTTCTAAATCACGACGGGTGACCTCAAGATCTTCGTTATATTTGCACTACAACATGAATTCTCGGGCTACATCCTCCCAGCTGCGGATTCTTGACTCCTCAGAGATAAAAGCCATCGGAGGGCGCTATCCTTCAAAGTTTGCTGAAATAATTGGGCCATAAATTCTTCAGAAACCCCTAGGAGAGTCATAGAACGGTGATAACTGCGAAGATGAACAATCGGGGGTCCACTTCCTTCGAATTTCTCGATATTTGGCATCTTGAACTTCTCGGGTAACCTCCCCTTAGTATAAGGAGACATGTGGGTGTAGTTCATGTAATTTTCATAGATTCTGACTTGGTCGAACTTCTTAGTTATCATCTTGAGATCTTCTTTGACCTTATTTAACTCTTCCTCTTTTGGATAAATGATCATAGGTAAGTTAGCCCCAGGCTGGGCAAGGATTGGCATAGGAAGGTGGGAAGGTGGCGGCCCATTAGCCAGAGGGGCACGTGGAGCATGTTGATACTCTTCGGGAACCCAAATAGGCTCGGGTAGACCCATAGCACGGGGGAATAGGGTCTCGGGATCTTGAGGAACATGAACCTGGTTTCGCTGCATCTCTCGAACCTCAGTCTGAAGGTTGTCAATCTTGGACACGAGCTGAGCTAAAACTGCCGTTGGATCTGGCTGCACAACTGTTACTTGATCTGTGTTCTCCATGGAAAATGGATGGATACCGAACTCAGAAGAAGTAGCAGGGGAATAGACGGAGCTTTGGGGTGATTTTAATGAAGACCGAAGCCAATAAAGAGCCAGGCCAAGGGCGTGCGATCGACCTGAGAAGGCGTAAAATGGGATTTATTTTTTAAAAGAAAGTAGGAAAATATTTTTAACACATTTTTTTTTCTTTTTGAGATTGGAAGGAGAATTTTTTTTGGATTTTTGATAAAGAAAGGAGAAATATTTTTTTTTTTTTTTTTTTTGATAAAGGAAGGAGAAATGTTTTTGGATTTTTGATAAAGAAGGGAGAAATATTTTTGGATTTTTTGACAAAGAAGGGAGAAATGTTTTTGGATTTTTGATAAAGAAGGGGAAATGTTTTTGAATTTTTGATAAAGGAAGGAGAAATGTTTTGGATTTTTGATAAATAAGGGAGAAATATTTTTGGGAGACGGGTCTCAGCATGATTATTATAATTATTATGTTCTCACTTGTATTAAATTCTCCTAAATGCAAAATGAAATACCGGATGGGACCCGAGCCTGGAAAAGTTGGGTATGTGATATGTGCAAAGCTATGGCTGGACTTGTAACCAGGCTCACGGGCAGGGTCCCGCTTTAAAAATGCACGAAAATTTGGACAGCTGGCCGATCCAAAATTTTGACAGAGTTTCGAGTTAAAACCGACAACCTAACATATGTGTCCTAGGCTTGACACCTATATGTGGGTATGCAGTTGGTTGGGTGAATCGGAAAGGGTTCCCCCATTTGTCGTGGCTTCCACGATATATGGCTTGCTTTTGAGGGCAATCGGTACGTGTGGACAAGCCATTTGATATACCCGGGTCTACATGAATTGCCTCACTATATATCTCGTGGGGACGTTACATATGAGGGAGAATTCGATATACTCGGCGTACGTGAACAAGTTCCCTACAATATACCTCCCGTCATGACTTCGGTCAAGCGGTACGATACGGGGGAACCGTTCGATATAGGTCGAAGGTACTTAGCCAATGGAAGGTGAGAGTCATATCGCTTAGGCTAACTGCACCCTGCCGGGCCAGCACCCATCACGAAGTGACCCTCCAGTTACTGGACAAAATTTGGTAAATCACAATGCTCTATGGTGATGTCATGTGAATCACGCATGATTTTCTTATTTAGTATCTTATGATGAGAGTATCTTTCTTGATCATGCCAAACAGGGAACAAAGTACAAGTACCAATGGTATACCAAGTATGGATGGGTGATGCGTGCAACATGTGGACCTATGTGATCTTAGGTGCACGTGGTGTAAAGTGTACATGGAGAATCTTCTAAAAGTGTGTGAATAGAAGCATACCGACTGTTCTGAACCAGCTCCTGGATTTTGGTCGGAAATTGCCTTCTGAAATGACCATCGAATGTTAGAAATTTAGCACCATATTCATGGAAACCTGAAAGTGGGCTCGGGAGTCAGATAATTGGGTGGTACCTACTGATGAAATCATCTTGGATTATGTCGTACAGATTATGGCAGACATATTCCAATAGATTGACGAAATCTATTGTGTTTTCGATCTACTCACAACTTTAAAGCTTAAAGAGAGGTTAGTCCCTGCACTCTCGCACATATCTGTTAAGTGGGAGGATTTATATAAAGAAACCATTGAGATTGTGGAATTCATTGACTTCTCTTAGATGGAATACATCGTCGCCACCGGGTGGGGGGACAAATTTGACGCACTAATGATGATCCAAGTCAGGAAAATTTCAGTATAATAATCATCATGTGCGAGATAATATCTTTCAAGGACCTGTTGGGGAAAATTAGTAAAGTAGTCGTACAATCAGAAATCGATGAAAAAATGTGGTTCTTATTCTTCCCCGCCTCCATAAATTAGATGGACAGATTAGGGAGACACTACCAAAATCCAAATCCCCATCCATCAAGGATAGCCAAGGGAGGGAGTTGCCGAAGAACTTCCCATGCCGGAGATAACCATCGAAGAAAGTAAGATCCTATACCAACTCAATAAGACTCGGGCCAATATTACCTTGTGTGGACTCTTTGTGTCTTCCCAGTTACACCAAAACACTCTCATAAAGTTTTTCGCGGGGCCCACAGTCCCTCTTTCCACGTCTCCAGAAGAAGCCGTTAACCTGGTAGTATCCTTGACCACCACTTGACCCCTATCCTTCTCCTAGGAAGAAATTTCGAAGATCGGCCCAGATCACAACTACGTGTGACACCCCGCTCAATTAAATACCGGGTGAACAATCTTTTATTAAATTAAATCAAAGTATCCAATTGGTTCATTCTTAGCATCACTTACGAAAAAAATTTGCCTTTTTGATCACCTAATAATTATTTAAGCTAGTGATAAAACCTTTTAATCCTGAAATTAATATTTAACCATTTAATCCGTTAATCACACTCACCATACACATAAGTAATATCGCAATAACTAAGATATCAAAAAACAAGAATAAATATGGCAAAATAAACGTTCCAGTTAATTATCTCGAATACAAATAACTGTGGCCATCCCCAATCCTCGCGGCGGGAGAGACGAAGAAAAGGGTATCTTCAATGTCAAGAGGATTTTTGTCCCGCGCATCCCTCTCGAGAGCACTTACGCCGGCGTCGATGATGAGGTGAAAAATGTAGAGAGATGGAGTCGCCAGTCTATTTTTCTCAAAATAAACAAAAGAAAAAGGGATCCATCTCGAAGGAAAGCATCTAAAGACATACTGATACATACGAAACCAAAAATAATTTGAGAAGGGTCCGGAGGCTAAGTTACATAATGGGAAGGTGTTAGGCACCCATTACGCCCTTACGGTCTCTCATGGGTTCTATTTTCCTTTATTTACCTGTGATATGTGTGCATGTGTATACGTAATGAAGATAGGAATCATCGACTTATATCATGGAATAAATAACGCAAGTCATCCGTAGGAATGTTCCTGAAAGTAATATTATAAAATAGGATATATGCAATTATCCTAGCGTTGATCGTTATAATGGAACGATAACGCTTGCGGGATAATACGCCACTAAGAACAAATATATGTATATATAAACATATAGAATCTAAGAGAGTTAAGTTTAAAGAATATAGAAAGATACAAAAAAGTAAGAATAGGACTCGAGTCTTGAGTTTTACCCCGAGATGCTTACGTAGCTTATAGAGGCATCAAAGTCCACGTTGTTCGTATGCAAAATGAGGGGGGGGGGGGATTTGTCCCATAAATCCAACTGGGGACTTCTCTTATATGTGTGTGTGTGTAAAAGAGTGTTTTAGTTGTGAGAAAATTGTGAGAATTCCTGTTTGGAATTTATGAGCAAACCCTATTTTTCTTGTTTTTTAGGTTTTATTTATATGAAAATAAGAGATGTGCAATAATACTATATAAAAATTATATTAGGATATATGAGATGAGAGAAAAAAAGTGCTAAGTAATAAAAGAAGTTAATGCTAATTTAGGAGAATTTGGAAAGAGAGTTGAGAAAGTTAGACCATCTTGAAGATCTTGAGATGGATCTTGGATGTTGGAGAGCAACCCTTGCACTTGAGTGATGATGGAGGGTAGATAATTCACCAAGTTTGATGAAAAATATGATTAAATGTGAAGGTTGGAAAGGTATTTGGGTGGGGAAATCACGTTGACTTTGAGAGAGGTTTCCTGAGCTCGCTAAGAGTGATGGATTTTAGATCTCGTGTCCCTTTGCAATGAGGTCAGGCCCTCCTTTTTATTGGCTCAGGAAATTCCCGATCGGCATAGTCCTGGTCCTGCTAATCGGCAGGTGTTTTTAGGCACACTGCCAATAGGCAGGGTTTGGAACCTATCGTTTGGCAGTCTCTTTCAGGTTCCTTCAAAAAATCGGTCATAGAGCGCAAACCGTTGATTCGAATCGTGCACGGGGTGAACCACTGGAAAGGTACTTCAGATACCTTCAAAAGTCTTTTGGACTGCTTCTGGGTTCAAGAGTTGACTTTGGGTCAAATATGTCTCGAAAGTGTTCATCGGTCCTTTGGACAGGGAATTATCGGACGCAAATAAATCGTTCATCTGCATGGTAAGTCAGAATCGCGCACGGGGTGGACCGTTGGAAAGGTTAGGAGATGTACTTCGAATTCCAAAGATCTTGACTCAGTTTCTGAAGTTGACTTTGGTCAACTAGGGTCTGGAAGCATTCGGTGACCTTTCAGAGTAAAACGGATCGTTCATCCGTACCGTAAGTCAGAATCGTGCACGGGGCTGACCGTTGGGAAGGGGTTTTAGCACCCTTCAAAGATTCATTCAGTCTCGATCGAGATGAAGAGTTGACTTTGGTCAAAGGGAGCCTGGGAGCATCTAGTGACCTCTTGATCAAGTTTCGGGGGAAAATGATTCGTTCGTTCGCACCGTAAATCAGAATCACGCACGGGGTTGATCGTTGGAAAGGGGATTCAGTTCCCTTTGAAGATTAATTCAATCTCAATCGAGCTGAAGAGTTTGAATTTTGGCCAAACGGAGCCTGGGAGTGCCCTATGGCCTCTGGGTCAGTACCCGGGGTATGACTTAGGTTTGTAGTGATGAAAGGGACCTACAGAGAGGTTAGGTTGTGTTAGAATGGGGTGCTTACAATAACCATAGTAAAAACTAAATCTGACTAAGCTGAAATACCAAATACAATGTCTCTGATATGAATTGAAATAAATAGAACTGGGCAACATGCCCTAACTGAAATAGAAGCTCAAAGGTTTGAATCAAACCGAATAGAGGCGTCTAAAGAACGAAGGCCTGAAACCTCCACAATAGCTGCAGTGCGTCAAAACATCCAATAGCCTAAGTCTGGCATTCCTATGGCTGGACACCTAAAATAGTTTGCAAAAGAGAAAATAGATTTACAAGAAACGGGTCAGAGCCCGAGTAGAAATAAGTTGAAAACAATTTATCAAGTATTTAAAATGCATAATTAACAAATATTATATGCATGTTAGATCCTCGTACTCTCACTTGAGATTCTCACCTCTCAACTAATTTGCACGACTAACGCATATTTCTAACCCGTCCTAGTTATGCTAGCTCGCCTAATTAGTCCGACTCAAATATCTTAATACACATACTAACTCGCCATGCGCACCCATAGTACCTAAATAATACGTTACTGACTTCTCAATATCGATTAACCACATATGAATATTTCATTAGTCATTTAAGTTTCCACATACTTAAATTATCTTAGATGCCCTTATATTTCTCATATACTAGGCCAACAAAGTAGAATAACCACAAGTATATATATAGTTTCACACTCACAATATATATACTGGCACCGCACCCAAATGCTAAGCCGCGGTGCTTGCATACTACACACAGTAGAATAAATCACAAGTATATATGATTAAGAGTGAAATGTAACGTCGCGTCAAAACGTTAATCGTTGAATTAGTTTCACTGCATTAATTCAAAAATCTAAATTATGACAGCACTTGCAATACAAGTATAGTAGTAAGTCGGGTGTCGAGAATCCACAAGAAATGTTAGTATAGCTCGTAATCAATTTATTATTTCAAGAATAAAAATGTAAAAGGTGATGGGTGATTTTAAATAAAAGGGAAAAATAAGAAGTTAAGTCTAAACAATATCAAATAAAATGAGAGTCGGGGTCACGTACCCGCCATGAGCTAAACATGCGGAATTAGAATTTCGATTCGAAAACATTTAATCGAGCATTTTTAGTTGAATGTATTGGGGTTGTATTAAGTCTAAGCAGTTATGTTGATGAAGTTTGTAATGAATGTTGGACTTTGTAATGAAAGGTGGGTTTTGTAATGAAAGGTAGACTTTATTTCTTATGTTGTTGAATGTATTGGGGCTGCATTTTGGCTACATTTTGGGGCTGCATTTTAGGGTTGTATTGGGGCTGCATTTTGGGGCTGCATTTTGGGACTGCATTGGGGCTGCATTTTGGGGATGCATTGGGGTTGCATTAGGGTTGCATTCAACAAGTAAAACGAATACATCCGATACAAAATACAAACATAATGATTATGAAAGTCTTCATATTATAACGAATACATTTGATACAACAAATACATCCGATACAAAAGATAGACATAATGATTACAAAAGTCTTCATATTATAACGAATACATCCGGTAAAACGAATACATCCAGTACAAAACACAGACATCTTCAACACTACTCAAAACCACACTCAAGACATCTCCAACACTACACTCAACTTGAAATCCCTTCGGACGAACTTGAAACCGAGATTCCTTCCCAACTATTATCCATGACCCTACATAAGAAAATTAAAAACAAGTTAATTTCTATAAATTGGTAGTTAATATTAATAAGACGAAAGAACAAAAATATTACCTATTATTCAATACCGGGCAATTTCTTTTGTCGTGAGACTAGCCTACCAAACCACACCCATTACAACGTCGTTCCTTCACCTTTTTTGCCCCTTTCAATGCTTTCCCTTTTCCACCTTTTAGTCACTTACAACATCCTTTCGCCCTTACTTGTTGCGATTTATTGTAGGTGTGTTGGAAATTGGTACTCATATTTATCGAAACTCCACCACTAGGATAGTGCAACAATGGTTTTGATGGTTGCACATGATCAACAAGTAAATCTATCTTTTCACATACCACATCTAAAGCATCATCAAAACATTTTGTAGCTTTCGGACTAATAAGGGCTATTTCTACCACATCTAAAGATCTTTGAATTAGTCGACTCCATTGGAAGAAGTACGATTTGTCGCATGTTATCACCGTCCCACTAGAATCCCTAACGGTTAAGTTTTTTGCTCTCTTGGTCCACCTACTCAAGATGTACTTAATCGGTAAACTATGAATATCAAAAAACTTAACCAAATATGCGAGCATGTGTTGACATGGAATAGCTGAGCTATCAAACAACTTGCAACTATAAGATACGAAATCCAAACTCCGGTTGTAAGTTACAAGTCGCACACGTTGGTTATCTTCAATTGTTTTTCGAACCTCAAATAATTTTTTATTCCCGTCCTCAATCTTGAAATCGAACTTATAATTCAACATTTCCCACATCTCGTTTTGAAACTTTTGGAAGATTTCGCAAGTATAAATGTCCACCATTTGCACCAAAACGAAGTGCATAAGTCTCAACTTTGGCTTTTCATTGTAGTCTTTATGATCGCAAAGTAACTCCTCATGGCGTTGATGCATAATACCCCTATTAAATTGGATCATAAATTCAAGAAGGGAATTGTGCTTGGAAAAATATTTTTTGAAAAAAGAGTGTGCACTTTCCGCTCTTTGGCTACTCGACATATTTTTGGAGAAGATATAATTCACGTATGTCAGAACCCATTTTGCACGAATTTCATACAACGAATTAAGCCACTTATTTTCACTTAAACCGCTTCTAGTCATAAGATCAACCCACTTCGAATCAAACTCTTCCTTTGTCTCCGATTTCCATATGCAATCAGAAATCTCCCCCTGATACATGCTATACGTCACCCCATCTATTTTCTCTGAAAACTTCATCAAAACGTGCCACGAACATAACCGATGGTGTGTATGGGGTAGTACTTCTCCTATATCCCTCATCATAGACGGATCTTGATCGGTGATTATCATTTTCGGTGCATCACCCGGCATCGCATCTAAAAATTGGTTCAAAAGCCAAATGAATGACTCAATTGTTTCGTCACACAAAAAAGCACAACCGAATATAATTGTTCGCCCGTGATTGTTAACCCCCATAAGTGGTGCAAATACTAAATTATATTTATCTGTATTATATGTCGTATCAAACACCACCACATCACCATAACAACCATAAGCCCGTTTGGATGTGGCATCCGCCCAAAAACAATGCTTGATTCTATTATGATCATCCGACTCAATGTTAAAATAAAAGGATGGGTTCTTTTGTTGCTCTAAACTCAATAACTCTAATAACATATCACCATCATGACCAACTAACTCACTGCGTCTATTCCGACCTTGGTTGTACAAATCTTTTTGAGTGAACCCAACATTGTCAAAACCACCCGCTTGTAAACCCAATAGGTTGTATTGTTGATGCATTGGTATGTTAACTACACCAAGTTGTTGAGTTAAGCATTTTTGGGCATTGGAAACACCACGATGTGATCGTAGAAAATGGGTTTTTATTGGAGTAGCCAATGGGTGACTATGACCCTTAACAAATATACTAACCACCCACTTATTATCTTTCGAACACAACACCACAAGCTTAGCTTTATAATTCTCTCGAATGGCCTCTCGACGTCTAGATGTCTTCGGTTTCGCTACAAGCGTACTCTTACCTTCTTTGAAACATACATATGACTTCCTAATTATCTCATTCGTTTCCCAACACCTATTAACCGTCTAATTACGAACACTAAAACCCATAATTTTAGCATATTCATTGTAGAAGTTTCAAACATCATCCAAACTTTCAAATTGTTACCCAATCTGTGGTGTTTTTTCCACTTATACAAGAGGATTGAATAAATTGTCTTGTTCGGAATCAACTTCTTGAACCATGTCAACTTCCACATTTCCATCACGCTCAAATTCAAATTCTATTTGCATATTTTCCCCTAACCAAAGTTCTTTATTATTTCCAACAGAAGAAGGCTCCATTTTTCGAAAAAAAATCAAATGAGAAAATAAAACAAATTAGGTTTATCTCCTGGAACAAATCATTTATTACCAGCAAGTTTTAAGGAATTTACTCAAGTCAGTTTTTACCAGCAATTATAACCGAGTTAGGTTAAAAAAATGCAAATGCTAAGGAATTCACAAACTTTATGTTAGGTTAAAAAAAACGCAAATGCTAAGGAATTCACACAAGTCATACATCCGGTAAAAACCGAGTTGGGTTTAAAAACAACATTCATTTCGTATATTAAAGTTGAGGAACACTGGTAACCAAAAAAACGAGTTGAGAAAAAAAATGGGGGTTTTGGAACGAAATACCTGTACAAAACGAGTGGGTTAAAAAAAATGCAAACCCTAACTAAACTGCGTCTGATTTACAACTCAGAGGGACGGAATATACCTGTATGTGTAGTTGGCTTCTCCGGTTTTGTTGCTCAGGTGAGTTTACAGAGAGAGAGAGAGAGAGAGGGCGGATGAATTTTGAGGTGGGAGAGAGAAATAAAATTGAGGCATTTTGGGTTTTTTTGGGTTTTAGTTTTGGAGTGTCGTTTTGTACATGGCTAGTGTCATTTTACTTATGATGTAGGAGTGATGTAAATTGAGTGATGTACATGAGCCCCACTCTCTCTCTCTCTCTCTCTCTCTCTCTACATATATATATATATATATAAACACTACTACAACACCCCTAGGCTGAGACCTACGGTGCATGCATACTCTTCTATCATGTCCTAGTACATCACACATTGTATAAAGGACAGTTGGTTTTATTTCTCTCTCAAACCATAAATACAAATCACATATATTGGAGTCGAATATAGTTACAAGCCTATGATCCACATACCTACGCACCCATATGACCGCCAGCTTAACGTTCTCACAGATAAGCCTTTCCTAGGTTCTATATTCTGAGGTACAATTCAAAATCCCCCCAAAGGCTCATCCGAATATGACTGTCCCGACGCAGAAACCTCTCGTGATAGCAAGCAACATAGGTATGTCATACACATAAGAAATCATGCAAAACGTATGCACACAACCTATATATATATATATATTATCGGTATAGGTATACACACGTCCCATATCACAAGTCTTATACGTAGTATATTTATTTCCCAAATATCCTACATATTTTTAAATTTCAATTATACCTCTCATCATATTTATATGAATTTTCACACAACTCTAAGGGCCTTATTTACCCCTTAGTTATTATTATTATTTTCAAAAGTTATTCCCGTTTTCACTACTTGTCATAAACATAGTTTTACTCATCACTACGTCACCGTTCTCAAATTTTCCTTCATTTATCAGTTACGGATATTTTATCAATTATCCCAATATTTATTCGTCTCACTTTATGTAAACCTAATCTCCACTTTAGGCCTAATATCCTTATTATAGAACAATAATCACAATCAATCAATCTAGGCAACCTCCAATTGAATAATAACTAAAAATAACATTTCTTAAAATTTACCCCACGAATTTGCCCAAAATTTTAAAATGCAATTTTGAGGTATTTTGGAGTCGTTTTGGAAAAAACGTAGCAGAGAACAAAATGTAGAAAATGGGATTTTCTACGAATCTTTGCGAACAGAATAGCCATTTGCGTTAGCAAAATGACTCAAAACATTTTCTAAAACGATGGTTTAATTTACGCAATTTCATAGACTTCTTCGAATTCAATAAATTGTTCAATAATTCATTTATAGCCATCAAAACCCAGATTTCTTCATCAAGATTCAACATAATTTTGTGGGCTTAATACTACCTAAATGGTGGATCCTATTCTATATCAATTTCACCTAAGATAATGATATATGTCTTCCAAAGTTTATTCAAATCACATGAATTTCATAATTAATTCAACCTACTCTAACATGGATATTGTATATGCTATAAATTTACAAGATTAAACACTTTCCTCTTGTATGTAGGTCTGATCCGTTGAAGAAGATGATCTCAATGGTCTTTCTCCCTTTCCGATCTAAAATTTGGTCATGGTGGTGGTGCAAGAAGGTGGTTTTAGCCTTGGAATTTCTCTCCTCTTCCTCCTATGGCCTCTCTTTGGCTTCTCTTAATTTTTTATGTAACTAGCCATAATTCCCTTCTCTTAACAGACCTTCAACACTTAGAAAATTCGTGAGTTTAATTACTTCAAAATACAAATGACCAAAATACCCTTCTAGGATGCCACTATGGCCTAAAAGTGCCCCGGGACCCAAACTAAACTCCCGAGTAGACTTTTTTGACTATCCTGACCTTTCCGAACACTTTGGCGTACTCTAAATGACCATTTGGATGACTTAAAAATAAATCATTTTCTATCTCATTAAATTGGGTCCCAATACGACTGACACACGCGTCCCGACTTAATTATTGTAACTGTCGTATTTTCAACTCGCGATAATTTTAATAAATTCGTAATCATATACTACTTTACTCACTAAGTAATATTCAATATAATTCACATCGATAACTACTAACCCTTGCCTCGCTAGTTAATATTTATTTTAATCAGGATTAATTATCAATTTATTTCCCATATCTACTTTAATTAAATCATTTTTTAAAAATTATTAAAATACGGGGTGTACTTCCCCCTTATAAAGGAATTTTGTCCCAAAATTCAAAAAATAAAAGTACAACTAGTAAGAACAATCCTGTATATTTCTCGCGCATCTCATCCTCACGCTCCCAAGTAGACTCCTCGACATTATGATGTTCTCACTGGACACGCACAAGTGAAACTACCTTCGACCTCAATCTCCTCTCGCTATTGTTTAAGATAGCCTCCAGTCTCTCCTCATATGAATTATCAGGATGTAAGTAAATCTCCTTTAGTGCAAAGTAAGTGTGATCCAACTCATCCCGGAGATAGCGTCTTAGTGAAGAAATATGGAACACATCATGAATACGATGGAAAACTGAGTCTATACGCCACTCGATCAATTCGCTCGATAATAGGGAATGGTCCAATGTACCTGGGCACCAATTTCCCATTTTTACCAAATCTCATTATCCCATTCATAGGAGACACACGCAGAAGCACCTGATCCCCCACATCAAACTCTCGAAAGAACCACTTAACATCGACGTACCTTTTCTATCTGTGTTGGGATTCTCGTATACGACCACGAATCATCTTAATCCTGGCCCTAGTGTCCTGAATCGACTCTGGCTTAGGTAGCTTATTGTATCCCACCTCTAGCCAACAAGCAGGAGAACGGAAAGACCTACCATATAACGCGTCAAATGGAGCCACGCCGATAGTAAACTGATAGGAGTTATTGTACACAAACCCCACCAGTGGAAGTTATTTCTCCCAACCTCCCCTAAAATTAAGGACACACATCTGTAACATATCCCCTAACATCCGATTTGTCCTTTCAGTCTGCTCATCAGTCTGCGGGTGATAGGTCATACGTAATCACAACTCCATACCCATGGCCTCCTGGACACTCTCTCAAAATTGAGGACCAAAAGTTTTGTCCTTGTCAAACAAGACCTCAAGTGGCACCCCATGAAATATTACTATCTCAGTCATGTTGTTTTGCCCTTCCCATTATCTCTACTCATAGTATCCTTAATTCCAACAGTTTTTTCCTTACCGTCCCATCTAATGACTAATTCGCTTTAGTCATCACATATCAAAATATTTCATCATTAAATCTATCAGTTCACGTTGGTGTCTACATAACACTTTGCGATTTTGTCCCCTTTTGTCACTATTGTGAGCCTCTTTACTCACGATTAACGAATTCCGTCTACTGGGAAAAACCCTAATACCCCCATGTGTCAGTTCCATTATTCATTTTCTCTTAATACGCATACATTTCCACAACTTTCCAAAGTTTGGAACATTACGTTGTACCTAGTACCTTTTCACTAATGGTATTTTTGGCCCGACTGTCTATACTCCACCATTCAAACTAGTTATTATTCCGTTCATGGAAGTTATTTGCAAACATGCCCAAATATTCACGTCCAAACTTTTTATCTCCTGTCGGTTCTGATGCAATTCTTGTCATATTACCCTTCTGCACAGAGTAGCTCCTAATTATTCACAAAAACCTAAAATGACATTTCGTGTACTTTTCAACATTATAATCACTCTTTTTCGTCTATTCTTCAATTTCTGGTGACTCGCCTCATGCCACTACATTCCCTTTGTCTCATCTTATCTCAGTTTTTAATTTTCTCATTAACGTATGTTTATTTGATAAATTTCCACATTTACTCCACGTGAGTGATGCTGCAAATCTCAACTAACTAGGTCGCCCATACACCCTATGTCCCGTGCATTGCTTCACAATATCACTAAACACAATAGACTAGTGTTAAATTATTTTTCATGTACTTACCATGACTACACAGCAAGGTTATACTCGATCAATCTACTAATTGCAACTTAATTATTCTTTAGGTTACCTCACCGATTTACTCGTGGTGTAAATATTTCGCAATGTTTCTTGCATCCACGGTATATGGCCTTACCGGCCTCAAATCATAATATAACTATTAACTCTAGGTTATAATTACGTATACGTACAATAACTAGGGCACTAAACTCATATGCCAAAGACCAAACTTCCCTCAACTCCCAATGTCCATTAGTTTCATGCGGAGGATGTCTCGCTAAGTGAAATCAAAATAAGGAAACCCCTATACACTAGGTTCTAACATTATCGGTCATCGAGATCCGTCAAGCCCTCAATCCATAGCAGATACCCTCAAATCCCTGACTCGTGATATAATAGTATACTCATCCACTTTTATGTTACAAAAGTCCGCATATATCATAGCGCTGTTACTATCACTAGTTTCTCAGCGCAAATAAATCACGAGCTATATCTCTCTGCTCGATAAGAGCCAATATACCCTGAATAACATCAGTAATCGTCCCTACTCATCGGGATCAAATATAACTAAATAACATTCACACTGTAGTCTACTACACACTATTTTTAACATATAAACATATATAGGTTCAACCCTCTTTCAGGTGATACTTCTAAAAAATATTATAAATTGCGCCGAAATAATGATTACGATAGTCTTATCACATAATTTGCTACCGTTCAAATCCTCAGCATATCCAGTCACTACACGACATAATAAAAATACGTTCTCCTCTCATAACACTTAAAGGAGAAAAAATCGTTACATAATATAAAATTTTCTCTTAGTGTCTACACTTGCTCCTCCCAGCAAGTGATATAAAAGTCTCGCTACCCAATGGGTATTATATACATGATAAGTCTAATATAGCCAGCGCGCCCACTAAACCCAACTCACGCTCGAGTTTTAGTGTTAGCAATCCTATATTGTGATGTACCCAAGTCACCCAATCCCAATCTAATCTCATAGGGACAAAATAAAGAGTTTATCTCCATTTGTAATCTACCTTGTTTTGTCGGTTGCTGAGCATCACTCTCGTACCATAACTGACTCGTGACTCACTACAATAGTTGTATACCCAGGATCTCATCCTGTTGTTGCCCTCTGTCGTGCTTCGACAAGCCTCCTTGATGTGGTCCCTCTTTCCATAATTGTAACAACTGCCAGAGAAATTCTCCTAACTCTCGCCCTGGCCTTGCTGGCATCCCCCATTACTCCCTTGGCCCTAACGCCCCTGAGGAATGGGATGTTATTTATATGGAGGACCTTCCTGGACCCACTATTCTAAGGTTATCAACCTCTGAAATATAAATCTCTTAGTTCAATTTTCTTACAGGAAATCTTGCTCCCTCTATTGGTGTGCCTCACTAGCACCGTTCCCATTTACGTTCCCAGTCTGACTGGTCTCACTTTTTCGCTGTGAACAAGTTCAATACAGGTGGTCCTAATCTCCACGCATAGGACACCTTTTAGTGCCATTCCTTTATCTCAGGCCTCACTAGCCAAGTTGGGGTATCCTTCCCTCGGACCAGGTAGTTTTGTCCTCGATTACTACCCCCGTTGTCCCTTTGGCTCTATTGGCCCGATTGAACTTATTGCTAGCCTTGATGGCCCTGACTAAATATACCTTCATTTGGTAAGAATTTAAATGATCTACAGCATTTAAATGGGTCCCCTAATGGGTATACCCTCTTATGGTGCCTCATTGGTACCGTTAAATTCAGTGTTGCTCTTCGTTTAGATTCTTCAATCCTCTTGGCTCCCTTCTCCTAGAAGCGTTGATATACCCTTGTACACATATGACTTTGACGACATTGGCACTAGTCATCTTAGTCATATCTCCCATTCATGCTTATGTATTCCACCCATGAGTCCATTTTTAACTTATGAACCCTTTTTATTCTCCATATCCCCTTCTTCATATACAAAGTTCGCTAAAAAATTAACTTATCTTTCACGGTCGGTCTTTACCTGACCTACTTATGATAAGTTCATAATTCCATTTGCATATCTGTCTGAACAGTAGATAGAATATCTTACGATCAAATTGCACCTAATCTCCCATTTAATTCTATATATATTACTTTATACGCGGTGATTGGCTATCACCGCTCTATGCTGCTCCTATGAACTAAAAAAAATTCCCAAAATTTAGTTCTGAATGTCACCGCACTCCACCCTACACCGTTTCCTTTGGATTATCTCCTTCCATTGGCCCATCTACTTCATCTCTTCCTCAAATCCTTATAGATGACTCTTCGAAAGAGTTCCCTCGTCTCTCTCCTTTGTCGACTACGTTGGGTGAGTCTGAATTTTCACTATTGTTATCTACGAAAGTGTTGGGGAATTCATTTCTCTCGAGTGCTTGTCCCTTTTATCATCTTCCTAGATAATAATTTTGGTGGCTCCTATCACGATCACCGTTCCCCGAATACTTCGTAGCTTCTATCTCTTCTCCTGTAGTCCTTCTAACAACCCTCGTTGGTTGTACCATGTTACACAGTGTACGACGCCCAATCAAACTCGTATATGAATAAGCCTCACAAATCCTAAAGACTCTAGAACCTGATGCTCTGATACTACCAGTGACACCCCGCTCAATTAAATAGCGGGTGATCAGTCATTTATTAAATTAAATCAAAGTATCCAGTTAGTTCAGTCATAACATCACTGTCAAAAAATATTTGCCTTTTTAATCTCCTAATTATTAATTAAGGTAGTGACAAAAACTTTTATTCCTGAAATTAATATTTAACCATTTAAGCCGTTAATCACATTCACCATACACAATAGTACTGTTACAATAACTGAGAAATCAAATGACATGAATAAACGTGGTTGGAATAAACGTTTCAGTTAATTATCTCGAATACAAATAACCATAGTAAAAATTGAATTTGACTAGGCTGAAATACTGACTACAATGTCTCTTATATGAATTGAAATAACTAGAACTGGGCAACATGCCCTAACTGATTTAGCAGCTCAAAGGTCGGAATCAAACCAAATAGCGGCGTCTAAAGAACGAAGGCCTGCAACCTCCAAAATAGTTGCAACGCGTCAAAACATTCAATAGCCTAAGTCTGGCATCCATGTGGATGGACACCTAAAATAGTTTGCAAAAGAGAAAATAGATTTGCATGAAACGGGTCAGACCCCGAGTAGAAAACAGTTTAAAATATTTTAGCAAGTATTTAAAATGCATAATTAACATATATTATATGCATGTTTGATCCTCGTACTCTCACTTGAGATTCTCACCTCTCAACTAATTTGCATGCCTAACGCATATTTCTAACCCGTCCTAGTTATGCTTGATCGTCTAATTAGTCCGACTCAAATATCTTAATACACATACTAACTCGTCATGCCTACCCGTATTACCTAAATAATACGTTCCCGGATTCTCAATATCGATTAACCACTTATGAATATTTCATTAGTCATTTAAGTTTCCACATACTTAGATTGTCTTAGATGTCCTTATCTTTCTCATCTACTAAGCCAACAAAGTAGAATAACCACAAGTATATATATATTTATCGCACTCATAGTATATATACTGACACCGCACCCAAATGCTAAGCCGCGATGCTTGCATACTACCCACAGTAGAATAAATCGCAAGTATATATGATTAAGCGTGAAATGTAGCGTCGCGTCAAAACGCTAATCGTTGAATTAGTTTCACTGCATTAATTCAAAAACCTAAATTATGACTACACTTGCGTTACAAGTATAGCAGTAAGTTGGGTGTCGAGAATCCACAGGAAATGCTAGTATAGCTTGTAATCAATTTATTATTTCAAGAATAAAAATGTAAAAGGTGATGTGTGATTTTAAATAAAAGGGAAAAATAAGAAGTTAAGTCTAAACAATATCAAATAAAATGAGAGTCGGGGTCACGTACCCGCTATGAGCTAAACACGCGGAATTAGAATTTCGGTTCAAAAACATTTAATCGAGCATTTTTAGTTAAACATAAACATCACACATTAAGGGATTTTAACCCAACAATGCGAGATTAAACATTTAATTCAAAATGGTCACACGCATCTTAAAATCGGTTTATCTCTATAAATACTAACATTGTGTGACAAAGAAAGTTAAACGAATAATAAACCCATTTTAATACGCGAGGTTTCGATTAAATGTAATTTGACACGAAACCTAATTTTCGGAGCTCAATGCCCATCAGTGGCCGACACACGACCCAAACCCTATTTAACTACTCACACAACATGAATAATTAAATTAAACAACTAATTAATAATTAAAGCAAGAAATAATTAAACTACACTAATTTATCTAGGCATGGAAATTAAATAAGCATGTAAAAGGAACAAAGCAAGAATAAGATGGAGAAGAACTATGAATAATGAAAAATACTTACATTAAATGGGTGAAAACCCAACACAAAATGAGGAGAGGGGCGATCTCACAAATAAACCCCAAAATTGCAAACCCTAAAAACTAACCTAAACTAATAAGAGAGAAAAAATGAGATATAAAATGAGCTCCTGGCTAAAATGAAACGAGTGTTCCTTTTATACCAAGTGGGAAAAATAAAACAGAAATAAAGGAAAAAGAAATAAAAATGAGATAAGTCATTAATTAATGGAATAAAAAAAGGAAAAATAAAAAGAAAAGGGAAAGACAATATTTCTGCAACAATAAAAATAGGGCACCGGGCGATCGGGTTCAAACCGGGCGACCGCATGAAAATGGAGGGGTGCGACAATATATATATATATGTATATATACCCTAGGCTGAGACCTATGGTGCATGCATACTCTTCTATCGTGTCCTAGTACATCACGCTTTTTATAAAGGACAATTGGTTTTATATCTCTCTCAAACCATAAATACAAATCACATATATTGGAGGCGAATATAGTTTCAAGCCTATGGGCTACGCACATACCCATATGACTGCCAGCTTATCGTTCTCAAAGATAGCCCTTTCCTAGGTTCTATATTCTGAGGTACAAGTCAAAATCCCCCCAAAGCCTCATCGGGATATGACTGTCCCGATGTGAAAACCTCTCGTGATAGCAAGCAGCGTAGGTATGTTATACACATAAGTAATCATGCAATAGGTATATACACAACCCATATATATATATATATAATATCGATATAGTTATACGCACGTCCCATATCACAAGTCTTATACGTAGTATATTTATCTCCCAAAATCCTACGTATTATTAAATTTCAATTATACCTCTCATCGTATTTATATGAATTTTCATTTTATTATTATTATTATTATTATTATTATTATTATTATTATTATTATTATTATTATTATTATATTATTATAATAATTTTCATTTCAATAATAATAATAATTTCAAAAGGCGCCCAATTTACCCCTTCATTATTATTATTATTATTATTATTATTATTATTATTATTATTATTATTATTATTATTATTATTATTATTATTATTATTATTACTTTTAGAAGTTATTCCCGTCGTCACTACTGGTCATAAACATAATTTCACTCATCACTACGTCACCCTTCTCGAATTTTCCTTTATTTATCAGTTAGGGATATTTTATTAATTATCCCAAAATTTATTCGTCTCACTTTATGTAAACCTAATCTCCACTTTAGGCCTAATATCCTTATTATAGAACAACAATCACAATCAGTCAATCAATCTAGTTAATCTCCAATGGAATAACAATTAAAAATAACATTTCTTAAAATTTACCCCACGAATCTGCCCAGATTTTTAAAGTGCCATTTTGAGGCATTTCGGAGTCATTTTTGAAAAAACGTATCAGAGAACGAAATTTAAAATTGGGATTTTCTACAAGGCATTGCGAACAGAATAGCCTTTTTCGTCACCAAAACGGCTCAAAACAGTTTCTAAAATGATGGTTTAATTTATGCAATTTCATAGACTTCTTCGAATTCAATAAATTATTCTACAATTGAATTATAGCCAGCAAAACCCAGATTTCTTCATCAAGATTCAACATGAATTTCAATTTCACTCAAGATAATGATATATGTCTTCCAAAGTTAATTCAAATCACATGAATTTCATAATTAATTCAACCTACTCTAACATGGATATTATATATGCTATAACTTTGCAAAATTAAACACTTGCCTCTAGTATGTAGGTCTGATATGTTGAAGAAGACGATCCCAATGGTGTTTCTCCTTTTTCGATCTAAAATTCGGGGGTGGTGGTGGTGGTGCAAGAAGGTGGTTCTATCCTTGAAATTTCTCTCATATTCCTTCTATGGCCTCTCTTTGGCTTATCTTAATTTTTCATGTGACTATCCCTAATTCCCTTCTCTTATCAGACCTTCAACACTTAGAAAATTCGTGGGTTTAATTACTCCAAAAATAAAAATGATCAAAATACCCCTTCGGGATACCGGTATGGCCTAAAAGTGTCCGGGACCCAAACTAAACCCCTAGGTAGACTTTTCTGACCCTTTCGGACACTTGAGAGCACTCGAAATGACCATTTGGATGACTTAAAAATAAATTATTTTCTATCTCATTAAATTGAGTTCTAACACGACTGACACGCGCGTCTCGACTTAATTATTGTAACTGTCGTATTTGTCACTCGCGATAATTTTAATAAATTCCTAATCGTATATTACTTTACTCACTAAGTAATATTCAATATAATTCATATCAATAAATACTAACTCTTGCCTCACTAGTTAATATTTATTTTAATTCAAATTAGTTATCAATTTATTTCCCATATCTAATTTAATTAATCAATTATTTAAAAATCATTAAAAAGACGGGGTGTTACACTACGCCCTCAACATCTCTGTTGAAGTCATGAGGAAGACAGTACCGCTCTTACTCATCGATAATGGATCATCCCTCAATGTTTGCCCATTAATTACCTTTCATTGCTTGGGGTTAAAAGTAAGTGACATGACTCCTACTTTCTCCGCAGTGTGTGCCTATGGCAACACCCGTCAAGGTGATAGGATCCATAACACTCACAATAGGGGATGTCACTATCAATCATGTTACTGAGTTTCAATTTATTGACATACTCGCATGCTTTAATCTGCTGCTCGGTCGATCGTGGCTTCATAGCATTTGAGGTGTATCCATTTCCCTTCATCAGAAGTTAAAATTCTTTGCCAAAAGGCAAGTCATCCATTTTAAGAGATGATGACAATACTAAAAATGTCGACACCAGCAATCCGATACTAAAAATACAGCATGGGATGAATGACATGCTTCTCTCCAGCTTCAAGGTTGATCCACCTCCCCTTTCGACGGGGGATGATTTCAAATATTGAGTCTGTCCAGAGAAGAGCCCTCACGATAATGTCAACGTGAAATAAATATTCACAAATTTGAACTTTATGCCTGGACTGGGTCTTGGGAAACGTCAATAAGGGATACTGGAACCCATAGTCCTGAAAAATGTCTATCCCCCATGTGTCCTAGGTTATCATCCTTCACCACAAGAACTCATAATGCTCTTTCAACCACGATTAAAGCGAAGTTTAAAAGATGCCAATACTATTTCGAGGGATTCTTTGAATGGGAGATTCATCAAAGAGGGTGAAGACTTACCCATTTGTGGCTTTCCTAAACCATGGTATGATCATGTGGATAAGAAGATGAAGCCATTAATGGAAATCTTCTTTCAGGACAACTACTCCTGGGCCAAAGACTACCAGCATCAAGTGCAACCTCTCACTCAGAAAGCCATAGCCATTGTCGAGGTCTTTGAGGGAAGTGACTCTAAGACTCGTTCAATCTAAATACACTAGGTCTAACACTCTGTATGATCCATTTAGGCATTATATCATCGGACTCATCCACTCTGATCAAGTCCATTAATGCGCCTCTCCTCAATTGGAATGTTATACCACTCCCACCTGCTGAGATGCAATCCAACCCAACCGTTTACCCTCTCTCTTCATCTATTATTGTTACTTCTTTCTCTAATAATAATGTAATCGAGACCTCTTTTGACGAGGTTCTCAACGCTATTTTTCCCTACAATGAAATAAATGAAAATTTTGAGCATCATGTTGTGCCTTACATTAATTATCTTGATTCTAATAAAACTCTTAATGATGATGATTTTGTAAATGAACAATTCTTAACTGATCTTAATAAGGTTAATAATAAACAACATAACCGCGTTCAAATTAATGAGAATGAAACTATTATTATTATTCTCGGCTCTAGTAGCAAATAGTGTGATTTTAGGATATAGTCCACCCTTGGCGAGCATGAGCGCGCATAATTGGAAGAGTTGTTGAAGGAATTCATGGACGTCTTGGCATGGTCCCATCATGACATGCCTATCATCAATCCTAAAATAGCTCAGCACGAGATTCTAACTCTCCCAGAATGCAAACCGGTCAAACAAAAACTGTGAAAGCTCTGCACAAAATGGTCACTCAAAGTCAAGGAAGAGGTAATCAAGCAGTTGAACGTAGGTTTCATCTAGTTATTAGAATATCCCACATGGATAGCCAACATTATACCCATACCAAAATCAGGGAGAAAAGTCTGTATGTGTGTCGACTATCGGGATTTGAACAACGCATCTCTGAAGAACGACTACCCACTACCCAATACCCAACATCAACATTATTGTGAACAACATAACTAGTCATGCTCTCAAGTCATTCGTCTATGGTTTCGTCGGATACAATCAGATCAAGATGCAACCAAACCATCAAGAAAAAACTACCTTCATCACCCCCTAGGGAACCTTTTGTCACACGGTTATGACATTCGTTCTCAAGAGCACATGGGCTACCTACTAAGGGGTTGCCACAACCATCTTGCATGATCTATTACATAAAGAGGTCGAAGTCTACATAGATGACATGATTATCAAGTTTAAGACTCGGGAAGGTCTTGTTCCCTCCCTTTGGAAGTTCTTCGAACGGCTGTGTCAATATCAAATGTGGTTAAACCCACCGAAGTGCATATTCGACATTAACAAAAGAAAACTTTTGGGATTCATAGTTAGCAAGAAAGGAATCGAGGTTGACCCTGCCAAACTGAAACCCATACTCAAATTTCCACTGCCTCAAACAGAGAAGGAGGTTCTAGATTCTTGGGAAAATTATAGTATATTAATTGGTTCATCAGTTGGCTCACTCCCATTTATGAACCCATTTTCAAACTCCTCTGAAAGGATTCTACCCAAATCTGGAATGTGTCTTGTAAGGAAGACTTCGACATAATCAAGTTATACCTTACCCGAACTCTGGTACTCATGCCATTGAAGCCTGGTCTCCCGTTACTCTTATACTTAACCATAACAGAAAAAGTAATCGGGGATTTGCTAGCCCAATACATTGAGGAAACCCATAAATTAAGATCCATTCACTATGCCAGTCGAAAGTCGATCGGGTATGAAGTGAAATACACTGTCTTGGAGAAATTATTTATCTCCCTGGCCTAGGTCACTTAAAAGTTATGACACTACTTGCTCGCATTTACCAAAAAACTGGTTTCTCGTATGGACCCCATCAAATACTTTCTTGAGAAACCAGCCTTATCTAGCCAAATGGCCTGATGGTTGATGATGCTGTCTGAGTTCATTATCGCGTATGTTAGGTAAAAATCCATGAATGGGAGAGACATCTCCAATTACCTTATTTACTACCCCATGGAAGAGGTTGATGTTTAGGTCTCTGAGTTATCGGATAATGATATTCTCTGCACCACTCAGGAGGGCCTCTAATGGAAAATGTTCTTTGACGGCGCTGCCAACAAGAGGGGATATAACATTGAGATACTCCTGATCGCCCTTGATAACTCCCACACTTCTATTGACATCAAGCTAAATTTTCCTTGCCCCAATAATATGACCAAATATGAGGCATGTCGTGTAGGCCTGAAACTCATCCTCAAGAAAGGTATCAAATACCTAAATGTCTACGATGACTCTGCCCCCATCATCTGTCAAATCCTTAGAAGATGGAAAGTCAAAGATGAAAAGCTCTTACCCTTACATGCCCACCTAAAGGATTTAGCCTCTCAGTTCCAAGATATCACCTTCAACTACTTGCCCCGAGCAAAGAACAGTTTAACAGAAGCACTTGCTACTTTAGCCTTCATTGTTGACATGCCTGAGGGAATAACTATGGCCCCCTTCATAGTTCAAAAATAAACTTTTCAACCCACTTCTACCACATTGAGTTCATCATAGAGGAAGGTTCATGTATGTGCAGAAAATATCACAATAAAGAAATCCACGAAAATAATCACAAAGAGCATAAAGTAAAAGGAATTACACGCACAACAACGATATATGTGGTTAGGCAACTTGCCTACATCCACAGAGAGTTTACTTATTCTTATTAAGTGTTTAAAAAATACAAGTTTCAATCCCTTTGCCCCGGGTTAGAGTGTAAAATTTATATATCTTGTTTCATAGAGGTTGAATGGAATAAGGAACTTAATAGCCGCGTTGGATACATCATGAACCACCTGAATACTCTGCCTAGATTCTTGGATGTTGATTTGAATATATCCTTAAGTGTTTTATTGTATATTAAATACACATTTGTTGTTAGAATATTTGATTTGGTTAGGCAGGCCCTTAAGCAACTTGGGTATGTTCAGCTACTCTCAATGACCATAATAAATGGTTCCCCATAATTTCCCCTAAACATTTTGGGCTTTTATGAGTTATGGGTCAAAATTTTTTAACTAAACTAATGGCCTTGCAACTGGAATGACATTGTTATAGATTTAGTGAAGTTGGTGAGGGTACGCTTGTCATAATCCAAACACCATGGCATACTTGTAACTCATTTGAATAAGCGAGGATGCAGTTGTCCGAAAAGGCATTTGACCCACCAAAAATTATTTAGGAGATTGTGTGTAATCATTATTATTGGGATTCAAATTGAATATACAGTTTCTTACATCAGTTCAGTTCAGTGCATCTTCTTTCTTTCTCGCTAAGCGTTTCATCGTTCATCTTCTTCAGTGTCTTCTTTTTCCTCAGAGCTTCGCCAATCCTTGTAAGTTCATATCATCTTCTCTCCATTTTCCTCTTCATCAAAATTTTTTGCAACTGTAGCTAGGGTTATTGTGTGTTTATGGAAAATCTTGATAATAAATCAATAGAAGAAGTTTAATATTCTTAATTGGGCAGAAACTGACTGTGCCCCCTTATTTAGAAATATGTGTGACATTAAAGGGGGAACTAGATTCATACCCTTATGGTAACCTTGGGGTTTTGACTTTTCCCCCAAACCCTCTTTTCCTTAAATTCTTCAGATACTTTGAAGTAGTTCCTACCCAATATTCCCTTAATGTATGGAAAATAGTGAACGAGGTCATAGAATCAATACTCTATATGACATAAAATTGGGACTTGCTGACATCTGTTACCATTATATATGGTCTATAACAAGTGATGTCTTTATTTACTTGAAGACCATGAGGGATTATCGAGTCCTGGTGGTAAAACTTCCAGACTTGCACAAGGATTACTGGGGCCAAGGTTTTATTGCTAGAAATTAGCAACGTCTTCTAGCTCGTGCGGGCGAGAGGCAAAGGGGCCCAATAATTTTTTACTATATAGAGGAGCGCATAGGTCACTGCTTTTTATCTTATTGTTGTATCATTTGGTCTTCATTTTCTTCTTCTTTTTGGCTTATGATAGTTGTCCCTTTTTCCTCCATTTTTCAACTCCTGCAAAGAATCTTGAGCCTGACATTAGTGAGATCAGTGTTGATGAGCTTCTAAAGGCGTGTAACATCAAAGAGATGATACGTGATGGCGAGCATCCTATGTCAGTAGTCTATATGTTGGAGTACAAAAATACTATAGCCGGCTTTATTTCTCATCATGTTGATGAGGTTCCTGATTTGAGATCTCTTGAGGTTAATTCTTCTGAGCCAACCGTTGTAGAAGAGGAAAGCTAAGAAGAAGAAGATGAATAAAGTGAAGAGGAATAGGGGGGAGAAGAAGAAGAATAAGATATAGCCCCTCTGATGAAGAGGAGAAAATTAAATCTCCCTGAGGATGGCAACCATATTGCCTTATCAGATTGGATCCCATCTCTGGAGACATTTGTAACTAATTCCCTTAAGGGCAGTGTTTCTAGCCCATCTGATAAGGAGAAAGAGAAAAGGAAAGATAAGGAGAAAGAGAAGAAAAGAGAGGAAGAAAATAGGAGGAAAGAGAAAGATAAGAAAAGAGAAGAGGAGGGAGTGGAGACCAAAAAGAAGTTGGTCTTGCAATCCTCTAGGGTCCATTATTTCCCAAGACTTGAGGGGGATAGCATGGGTAATGAACCTTTTTTTAACCCTGACCTATTGAAAAGGGCAGTACTCACCGCTGATCGCGAGAGTTCTTCCAGGTTGGGATCATCTCATCTCGCCCTGAAAACTGCTCAAAGGATGGCCCTGGTAAGTCTTTTTCGCCATTCATTTTTCTTTACTCTCCCTGCTATTGTACTGATTCACTATTCTTTTCTTCATGTGCAGGTTCTATCTGATTTTACTACTCTTCTGGATAATCATAATAATAACTTCAAAAGACAACAAGAGTTGAAAGATGATCTGAAGGCTAAAATGATGCCTTTGCTAAAGCTCGTCGGGTGTGGGAGTGAGAGAAGACAAAAATGGCCAAGGCCTATAATAACCTTTGGGCGAACCATAAAGTGGGGGTCATGGAGAAAACCAAGCTGGTGGAGGTAAACAGAGCCTTATTCAATATGGTTGTCAAGATGGAGAAGGAGTTTCCTCAAGAAAAAAATGCGAGCTACTGCGAGGTCTTCCGTAAGGCATATGATGGTGTTGAGCAATAGCTTGCCCATTGGTGCAAGGTATCCTTCAAGAAGAGATGGGATCATACTTTGAAGGCTGTTGGGACTCCCGCTGAATATGAGCTTTTCAACCTTCACTCCACTCGTCCTAATCCTTTTAAGGAGGGTGATCAAGATGGTGACCAACCTATTGGTCATACCGAGATTGTTCCTATCGAGGTTGGTGAGGTTGATGGTTCTAGTAAGGAACAAATGGTTGTTGACAAGGGAAAGGTCATTGTTGATGATGATCAGGTGGCTGATCAAGGCTTGTGGATGAGGATTTTATCTTTTCCTTATAGGATCTTCCTTTTACTAGTTTGTAACTATTTTTGGGGAATTTAATGTATTGGCCTTTAACCACCCAATATTAATGAATGAGAATGGAATTTCTTATTTTTTTCATGCGTCCACTTGATTCTTTATGTGATAACACTTTGCTTCTAGTCTGGTGTGTGTCGTTTGTAGTCTGTTGATTTAGGTCGCTATATATCTCCTAATTCCTAACTGAGGGAGATTCTTGGGCCAAATATCAGCTTGAAGGCTCGCAAGGCCTTTATAAATATTTGCAAGTCCTTAAGGACAAGGCACGAATAGTACAAGAACTAGACTGAGATGATTGCCAAGCTGAAAGATGATCTTCACAAGATGGAGGAGATAAGTTCCTCCATACAAGAAGAAGTAAATTCCTTAAGGGCCAAACTCTAAAAGAGGATTGACGTTGACTAAGTGGGAGAAGTCCTTCAGTTCGAAAATGATTCCTTGAGGAAGGAGGTCGCTATTCTAAAAGCTTTTGTGGTTGTGCTTAAAGAAAATGTCAAAAATCTAAGGTATTCATTTAAGATCGGACCTCGAGAAGCCTGGGGAGAGGGCTATAATGTTGGTTCGGCAGATACCCTAGCAAAGCTCAAGAAGGCAGAAGATGTTGCCTTTGATCTAGGATGATAAGTTCCCTCAAGGAGGTGAAGGCTCCCAAATAATCTAGACTGTAGTATAAATACCAAATTGAGTGTGTGGCCTATCGCCATAACCACTTCTCAAAAGATGGTGAGTGGATTTCAGCTAACTCCATTCCTTCGTAACTTTTGGATCATGACCTCGATGAAGATGTATAAGATCTCATCCCAAAACCAGATAAAGGTCAGAGGGAGATTTTAGCAGAGTATCTTGCTCACTGTCCCGAGCCACCTTTGGTCCCTATGTATTTTTGGTCTTAGATATAATTGTAACCTTATATAATCGTATTGATTTGTTCTCATGTTTTGAGAATATGCTGACTAAACATGTGTTAATCCTACCTTTCCATAGGTTACTTGATATCTCTATCGACCAAACAATATTGGTTGACCAATCTTGGGCCTTATGTTTACTTAGTTTTAATCATTTTGGGTTTTTCAATCGACTAAATGATAGTCCTTTATATTTTATATGTTTGAACATTCTTCTAGTCCAATATGCCTTAGCAATATCATTCCATCAAATTTACCTTTTAGGTCATTTTGTCACACTCCCTTAGGCCTAAGTAAGATGATGACAAGAATGTACCTGGTTAGTGGGAAGTCCGCCCGAGCAGTCACTTTTCGACCTATTAAAGTTGGCGACCAACCTGAGTTGGCTTTGTTGCCTAAGGATCCCCTATAGGGCTTTTGTCGTTACCTGAGAAACTCATGAGTTCCTTTGTGTTTGCAAAAAGGACCTAGGGGTGGTAGTAATTTTAAGTGCTTATACTTGACTTGTCATAACTACTTAAAACCCTATTCGTCGGGCATTTAGATATGTGCAAAGGAGTTATCATTGGATAAGGTGCCAATTAATGAGATGTAATCAAGAGAAGTTAAGTAGCCAATGCAAAAAATGAGAATAGAGGGGCCAATTGCATTTTTTTGTTAAATATTGTCTAATGAGAAACATAAATTTGAAAATAAAAATTTACTTAAACTAAATGTGAGAATATAAAATAAAGAAGAAGATCTAAAAGTAGAACTTCTTGAGATTGGTTACATTCCATGCTTTTGCTATCTCCCTACCCTTCAGCATATTCAAGTGATACGCTCCTTGAAGATCGTCTCTGATTACTCTGAAGGGTCATTCCCAATTCGATTCTAGTATTCCATTTGATGGCTTTACAAGACTCCCGAGGACTTTCCTTAGGACTTAGTCCCCGATCAGAAACTTAGATCTACTGTGATTACTCTAAAGGGTCCTTCCCACATAGGTCCCAGTTTTCCATTCGATGGTTTTACATCACTGCCTGGACTTACTTTAGGACATAGTCCCCTATCAGAAACTTTCTCGGGTTGACCCTCTTGTTATACTACTTGGTTATTTGCTGTTGAGAGGAAGCTAACTTTATCAAAGCCATCTCTCGTCACTCGTCTGCTAGGTCAAGCTCAATACGTAGTGCATCATCGTTGAGTCCTTGGTCGACCAGAGCGGTTCTCATGGTAAGGAGACCTGGTTCTAGAGGGATGATAACTTCCATTCCATAAGAGAGTGTGAAGGGTTTTTCCCTGTCGATTTCTTAGGTACGGGAGGATAAACCCATAAAATATAAGGAAGCTCATCCACCCAGGCACCCTTGGCTCTTTCAAACTGCTTTCTCAGTTCATCGATCATGGTTTTGTTGGAATCCTCTGCTTGCCCATTGCTTTGGGGATACACCACAGAGCTGAAGTGGTTCTTAATATCGTGCTCATCAGAAAAAGTCTAAAAGAAACCACTTTTAAATTATGTACCATTATCGGTGATGATATCCCTTGGTATCCCAAAGCGAGTTATGATGTTCTTCCATATGAACCTTGTCATGTCAGAATCTTAAATGTTTTCCAGTGGTTCTACCTCTACCCATTTGGTGAAGTAATCTATGTCGACCAGTAGATACTTACGATTCCCAAATTCGGTAGGAAGTGGTCCCACAATATCTAATCCCCATTGAGAAAAAGTCCATGGGATGGATAGGGATTTCAGGTCGTTAGCAGGTTGGTGATCCATAGGTGAGTGCTTCTAACACTTTTCTCATTTGTGAACATAGGCACCTGCGTCCTTCTACATGCGAGGCCACTAATATCCTTCCTTGATTATACGAAAGTCCAATGATCTCCCACTTGCGTGACTCCTATAAATGCCCTTATGGAGCTCACTAAGTACTTGTTCGATGTCTTTTGGGTGAATGCACTGGAGATATGGGCCTATAAATGATTTATTGTAAAGCTTCCCTTTAGGGTTGAGGTGGAAATGATCAATTTTGACCCTAACCTGATGGGCCGACCTCTTATCGTCTGATAATATGTCACTCCGTAGATAATTGATGATGGGATCCATCTAACTTGGGGCCTTATCTGTGAGGAGTACTTGCTCGGCTACAACTGCCTGTTCTATACTAGGTTATGCGAGGAACTCTATCTAAATAGTTCTTCTTAGGTTAGAGTCAATTTTTGATCTTAATGCTGCTAAAGCGTCAGCGTGACTATTCTATCCTCGAGGGAACTGTTGAATATATACCTGCTCAAATATAGCCATGATTCCTCAAACGATAGTGAGGTAGGTTATCATCCTGTCATATATAATGTTAAAGCCTCCACTTACTTGCTTGGAGACCATTTTGGAGTCACCGAATACGTGAAGGTGCTTTACCCCCAGCAGTTAGGCTTTGTGCAAGACAAAAATTAGCACTTCGTACTCAGCTTTGTTGTTGGATGCTTCAAATCATAATTCGATTCCCTACTCGATCATGATTTTCTCTAGAGTGACCAGTACGATTCCTACTTTTTCCCCCTTAGAGTTGGAAGCTCCATCAACGTACAAGGTCTAGTCTTTGGATTGTGCTTCCTGTGTTATCGACTGCTCATTATCCAGTTGGCTTATTTGCTTATCTACTGTGAACTCAGCAATGAAATCTGCTAAGACATGTCCCTTGATCATCGTTCTAGGATGGAAGTGGATATCAAATCTCTCGAGTTCAGCCAACCACTTTGAGAGTCATCTAGAGAGGTTGGATTTCCATAGAACCGCCTTGAGAGGGTAAAAAGTGATTACAATTATGGAGCGGGCTTATAACTAATGCTTCAACTTCCTTTAAGCAACCACCAAAGCATAGGTGAGCTTATCCAGATGCAGGTATCGTGGTTCAGCGTCCAAGAATGTCTTGATTCCATGGTAAACCGGGTGTTATCCTTTTCCTTTTTCATGCACTAAGGCGGAGCTTACAGCGTGGTATGATACTTCCAAGTAGAGATACAATGGGTCTCCATCATTTTGGATTACCAAAAGGGGTGACTTGCTGAGGTATGATTAAATCTCTTCCAAAGCTCGTGAAGAGTCATCTTCCCATATGAGGCCTTTATCCTTTTTGAGAAGCTAGAAGAATGGTTGGCAGCATTGCGAAGACTTAGGGATGAAGCAATTGAGTGTCGTGAGTATTCCAGTGAGCTTTTTGGAAGGACATGTTTTTATAAATGTCCGTTTAGAATCTAGGAGGTTTTCTATTTGTCCTAGATCACAGTTGGTATATCTGATACCGCTACATTCTTCACATCAACATGCTCATCCATGACGACCTTGTTCTTGATCTGAAGTTATCACTCTCCCATTATCTTCATACATGCGTAGTGCATCATCACCGAGCATCGTGTAATGCACAGATTCAACATTCATCATTCCCACTACTCCACTTACATTAATGGTAAAATAATTATTTTGGAGTTTTTAATGATTACATATTTATTTGGGAATTTTTAGTAAATATTTTTTAAGGATTTGAAAAGTTTTACTTCGAATGCTGAATTTTTTCTAAGTGTAGGCGAGAGAAAAAATGACGCTGACATCGTTCAAGAGACAGAGCAACGTCTTTCAAGTGACATGTTGCTACCGCGCGAAGTGGTTCAAGCGACACGTCAGATCGTTCGAGCGACAACTTCATTTTGTTAGAGCGACGGGCCGCCTCAATTTTTGTATTTATAGCAGTGTTCATCATTCACGTTTTTCATGTCTTTGGCATTCACATTTCTACAGAATTGCTGCACAAAACAAACATCATTTTTTCAAGGTTTTCACACCTTTTTTATTCACAAATCATTCCCAGACATATATGTGAAATCTTTATAAACCCTATATTAATTGTTCTACTCATCTGGAGTATTCTTGTGGAGAAGAAGGTTGTTCTCCATTGCTGACTTGGAGCTCTCGCGAGATCTCTTGCTGACGACCACGAACCGACACCTGTGGGTATTTATATGTCACTGTATTTTCCTGTGATAGTAAGTATTACGAATTATAGTGAAATAAAAATGGTTTAGCCCCTTTGGGGATTTTCCTTATAATATGATTAACTGTGCATGCGTGGTTTGAATTAATTTTTCTGTCATAATTTATTTGCAAGAGTTAGGATCTTTGGGATAAAAAATTAGAATTTAATTAAACAAGCTAGTCATTGATTACTGACGAACCTTCAAATTGGTATCAAAGCCTATTACACAATTATACTGTGTAATTCTTTTCGCAAAATTTTTTTTGGATATCAATTTTGTTCTAAAAAATTGATTTTTGAAAAAATGCAATTTCAATGGAAAACTTGTATAATCGAGTACAAATATTGTATGGGTCAAATTACCAATATTGGAAAGCCCATATGAAATCTCACTTAAAGGCCATTGACGAAGGTGTTTGGCTTATGTGTGAAAGAGGGTGGACGCCTCCCACTGATTGTAGATAACGTAACTACTTTAAAACTTGTGACTATATGGACTCAGGATGAATTTCAATGGAGCACATATAACTCACGTGGGCTTAGTGCAATTTCTGAAAACATCACCCTCGATGAGTTCCAACACATCATGACGTGTACCACGTCAAAAAAAGCATGGGATAATCTTCAACTTACCAATGAAGGCACTAATGCAGTTAAAGAATCGAAATTATAAAATTTAATTACATAATTTGAGACAATCACCATGCTTGAATCTGAGTGTTTTGATGAATTCTATGCACGCTTATCTGATATTCTAAACACTAGTTTCAATTTAAATGAACACATTCCTGATGCTAGAGTGGTGAAAAAGATTTTGAGATCACTACCTAAGAGTTTTATCCCTAAAGTCACTGTGCTAAATTCTTTTGGAAATCTGAGTAGTCTGAAATTAAAAGAATTGGTAGGAGACCTCCAGACTTATGAAATTGACATGTTTCCTAACATGATAAAATCAAAAGATAAAGGGGTAGCACTTAAATCCTATGCTAGAAAGAGTGAGGGGTCAACAAGAAAGAGAGGTCAGTCATCTAGGAGAAAAGAGAAAGATTTATCTGATTAGGAGTTTGATTTTGACTTAGACGATTTGGCTTTATTTGCAAAAAAAATCTCAAATTAAAGAAAAATGGAAATTTCAAAGATAAAAAGAATTTTAAGAAAAATAAGTTTGAAAACAAAAATGAAAAGGATAAAAAGGGCGAGCCTAAGAAAGACGAGGAGAGATGTTATGAGTGTGACAGTAGAGTTCATAAGGCATTTGAGTGTCCTACTAGGTTGAGACGCTAAGGCAAAGGCAAAGCTTCTCTTAATGCCTCGCTTAGTGACGACAGTGAGGTCGAGTCGGTGGATTCTAGAGATGAGTCACCGCATGAATATAACTTCACTGCATTCATGGCTAGTCATGTGAGTACTGACAGTGTGTCTCACGACGATGAGGATGATACTTCTCAGGGGCACCTCGACAGTGGATGCAATGTGAGTGAGGGGGAGGATGCTGTAAGTGAGAGCGAGAGTGATTTACGACGCGCGTATGCTAATTTATATGCTAATTCTTTTAAAACTAAAAAGAGTAACAAAGCGTTAGCTTTTAGGATAGTTGCCTTACTAAAATATTTAGGAGAGACAAGAGAGAGAGAGAGTCCTCCATTAGAACTGCATTGAGAGAGAGAGAGAGAGAGAGAGAGAGAGAGAGAGAGAGAGAGAAAGAAAGAGACTATTTGTGTTAAAGTTAGAGAGTTTATGTATAGAGAGAGTCGGTTTGGAAAGAAAGAGAGATGTTTGGAAAATGAGAAAAGGGACTTGACTAAGCAAATGGCTAGTCTTACGAGTGAGCTTCAAACCTCCATGGACACTCGGAAGAAACTTGAAGCCCTTGTAGCCCAGCTTACTCATGGCCTTGAAAGATCCAGGGAGGTCAAGGTAAGGATAGAAGGCAAATCTGGAAAGATGGGAAAGATTCTCCACGCCCCTGCTTTAGGTTTTGGTGAAAGACAGGGAAGAGGTTTTGATGGTGCCTCCACATCCCATGTCACACTAGAATGAATTCCTGAGTTTACTACGAATCCATATGGCCATCACCAAAAACCTCAGAGACGAGTTCAGCCAAGAAAAGAAAACCAAGGTCGGCAAAAGACTGTGTACTTCTGTACCTACTACAAAAGAAAGGGCCACCTTAAGGAGTTTTACTATAGTTTGGATCAGACACGACCATGTGCCATTAGTGATTTTTGGATTCTTCGAGATCAAGTTGAGTTTCTAGTCTCCACATCTCAGAGTTTAATGGACGAGTTCCAACAGATTTTTATGCCGTCAGTGGACACTTTTAATATCCCGACTAGAGCCAACAAGGGCAAACATAAGGTTACCTCATCTTGGGTACCTAAACTCGATGCAAAATCCCTTGTTGTTCATGTTTCTCTCAAAGTACATAATACTTCACAACGGTATTTCGGTAGTGGGTCCTCCAGGCACATGATAGGTGATGTCTCATTTTTTACCTACCTAAAGGATCGCAAGGAAGGTAAAGTCACCTTTGGAGATGAGATAAAGTCTAGCATAGTAGGACGAGGTACAGTAGAGATACCAGGATTTCCTAAGCTAAAGGATGTTTTGTATGTCAAATGTTTGAAAGCAAACCTTCTTAGCATTAGCCAGTTGTGCGACGCTGACTTTGCAGTAAAGTTGGGCCAAAATGAGTGTATTGTTTATGATCTAGCCGGTAAACTTCTATTGCAAGGGGTGAGGACTGAAGATAATTTCTATGGGATTCTTCCCAAGTCCTAATTTATTTGCAATAGCGCCACGATCACTCCTATGGATCTGTGGCATCAACATCTAGGCCATGTAAATTTTAGAGATTTAGAGAGATTAGCTAAAAAGGATGTAGTACATGGCTTGCCATCACTTGGAAAGATGACTTCTGTGGTTTGTGGACCCTGTCAATTGGGAAATCAAGTCTGAAGCCCCCACAGGAAGTTGAATTACATTACCACTTCACGAGTGATTGAGTTGATACACATGAATCTTATGGGTCCCACTCGTACTGAGAGTTTAGGCAGTAAGAGATATATTCTCGTGATGGTAGATGATTTCTCTCGTTACTCAATTGTAGATTTTTTAGAGAGAAATCCGATGTTGTGAAATTTATCATGACCAAGTGTCGTGTCTTGCAAAATCAACATGGAGTCATTATCAATAGGATATGTAGTGACAATGACACTGAGTTTAAGGAATCTAAATTAGATCTTACTGTGATTGCCTCAGAACCAAACATGAATTTTCGGTCGTGAAGACTCCTTAGCAAAATGGGATTGTTGAGAGGAAGAATCGAATGATTCAAGAGATGGCTAGATCTATGCTTCTAGGTCGTGGAGTTTCTAGGAGATTTTGGGCAGAGGCAGTGTCTACCGTATGACACCCGGTGAATAGGGTTTACCTTTGTCCACACACACTTAAGACGCCCTATGAATTGTGGACTGGAAAGAAGCCCAACCTTTCATATTTCCATATCTTTGGGAGCAAATGATACATCCTATAAGATAGAGAGCAATTAGGAAAGTTCGACTCCTGGAGTGATGAGGAAATATTGTTAGGATATTCATCGACTAGTAGAGTATATCGAGTTTTTAACCTGAGTATCCCTAAGGTTATGGAGTCAATAAACATCACCGTGCAAGAATAAGAACCACCGACGTTTGTTGATTATAACCTTTTGTGTGAGGATAATGCACTTCCTACTGATGACCCCATTGTGCCTCCCATACCCAGAGTGGATCATATTCCTGACTTAGGGGACACTCCTGATTAGGATTGCAAGAGTTATGATCATACTGTTATTCTAGGAGATCCCACCCTAATGGTCAATACTCGCGCTCAACTAGAGAACGTTGTTATTCGTGTTTTCTACATGTCGAAAGTCGATCCCAAGAATCATAAGGAATCACTCAAAGATGAAAATTAGATATGCGCTATGCAGGATGAGTTGCTTCAGTTTCAAAAGAATGATGTCTGGGAACTGGTCCCCGACCTAGTGAGACAAATGTGATAGCTACCAAGTGGATCTTCAAGAATAATATGGATGAGGTTGGTACCATTATCCCAAATAAGGCTGGGTTGGTCGCTCAAGGCTGCACATAGATAGAGGGTGCAGAATTTGAAGAGACGTTTTCTCCTGTTGTGAGGCTTGAGTCTGTATGCTTACTACTTGCCATCGTATGTGATCTGCGCTTCAAGTTATCTCAGATGTATTTCAAGAGTGTCTTTCTAAATGGCATTCTACAGAAGGAGGTTTATGTGGAACAACCAAAAGGGTTTGAAGATCTAAACATCCTTATCACATCTACTATCTGAGGAAAGTCTTGTATGGTTTAAAGCAAGCACCCTGTGCTTAATACTAGAGGCTTACTTCCTATCTCTTAGCCCGTGGCTTCAAGAGAGGTGGAGTTGATATGACTTTGTTCGTCAGGAGAGATGACGGTGTTATTTTGGTTACCCAAGTCTATGTGGATGATATAGTCTTTGGATCCATGTGCTCCCATCATGCTCACCACTTTGAGGAGGAGATAAAGAGTGAGTTTAAGATGGGCATGGTAGGTGAGCTTACTTTTTTCCCTGGTCTCCAGGTTTATCAGCTAGAGGATGGGATGTTCATCTCCCAATCCAAGTATTATAGAGACCTTGTGAAGAAATTAGGTCTAGACTCTGCTAAGCACACACATACCTCGATGATTACCTCAACAAAGCTTAGCAGAGACACTTCAGGAAAGGACGTAGAGCAAACCTTGTATCAGAGTAGGACATGTAGTCTTCTCTACTTAACTGCCAGTCATCCTAACATCGCCTTTAGTGTTGGAGTCTGTGCGTGATATCAGGCATCCCCGAAAGAGTCGCACTTACTTGCTCTTAAACATATTATCAAATAGGTGAGTAGGATTCTCTCATTTATCATTTGGTATTCCTTTGATATCGATGATCGTTTATCCACCTATTCGGATGTCAATTGGGCCATGGATGCAGATGGATGTAGGAGCACTTTTGGTGGGTGTTTCTTCTTTGGTTCTTCTCTTGTCTTTTGGTTGAGCAAGAAGAAAAACTCCATCTCTTTGCCCACTGTGGAGGCTGAGTACATAGCCTCCACGAGTTATTACACGTAACTTATGTGGATGAAGCATATGTTAGAGGATTATGGGATATCACAGAACACCATAACTATTTTTTGTGATAACATGAGCGTGATACACATATCCCCTAATCCAGTCCAGCATTCGCGCACAAAGTACATTAGGATACTCGAGCACTTTATCCATGAGTTAGTAAAAGAGAAGGTCGTATCCTTAACTTTTGTATCTACCCACCTCCAGCTAGCCGATATTTTCACGAATCCTTTAGACGTCCTTAGATTCAAGAGTCTTAGGAAGTCTTTAGGAATTTGCACAGTTGACTGAGGGGTGGTCACCATGTCAAAAGTAGGATGCATTTTTCATGTTCACGTCATTTGACTCCTATCTCTAGATTGTATCATTTATATCATTTTTTGTTTTTTGTTTTTATTTTTTTCTTCATTTTAGAAAAATACAAAAAAGATTTTTCATTTTTTGAAAAATTAAAAAATCCAAAAAGATTTTCTGTTTATAAAGTTTTTTTCGAAAAAACACAAAAAAGAGTTTTGTTTTTGTTTACACCATTTATGGATGAACATTTAAGATAGTCATAGTCACAACTTCATTCCATATTCCACGTGATTTCGTCATAGTGATTTGAGATGCTACATCATTTCATCCACGTGCTTTACATTTTTTGGTGTCATTGAAATGTGCTTGGTGATATCTTCCACATGTTTGGCTCCTTATCTCCTTTAGTCCACACATGCACAATATTATTTTAGTATTATACTTGTCTATCACATATTGGCTTGAGTGTTTCCATCTCAATTCTGTCTATACAATGAACCAAATGCGATAAAACTTGACAAGACAGTAGTGCATGTAAAAATCGTTACAGTGAGTTTGAAAATGGGCAAGGGAGGCAAAAGGTACTCATTTATCATCGAACCTAAATAAAAATTTGGCAAAAATAGGAGTCAGGGTCCATAGAGGTTGTCAAGAGACCTTAAAAAATTCATAGGTAATAAAAAGAAAAAATATCCCAAAAAAGGTGGGACAATTGATTTTAGTTTCATCACCTCAAAATAAAAATAAAAAAACATTGTCATTGATTGAGGGAGTTTGGATGGAATATAAAACGGGTTTGCACGTCCTTGAAAGTCATGAAAAATCTTTACATAGTTTTGGACGTTATTGGTGGGAAAATCACTTTGAGCTTTGATTTGTTGATTTGATCGAGTCAATTTCTTATAATTCCCCCATTTTTACACCTAAGGAAGATGTTGAGTTCATTCGTTAGGAATATCTGAAATTCATCGTGCACATATATTATAATTATAAGTATTGATTTTCCTATCGTAGTTGTTCACATCCCTACATTTCCACTATCATTGACTTGGTTATTTTCGTGTTCTTTCTTGGTGTGATTCTTTATCGTATATTTTGTGCGAAAATTTTTAAAAAATTCAAAAAGAGATAGTTTGTTTACCTTGTGACATTCTCCATTTGCATTACTTTTTGTTCTTCATATTTGTCTATTTGGGGACATCATAAAAAGGGGGAGAACGAATTATGGGGGAGAATTTTTGTTTGATATAATTTGCATGAGCTTAATTGATATTTTTTCTGCTTATCATTATATTTCAACTTGTCTCATGTGTGTAAGTACAAAATTGAGGATTGTTTTTGCACACCCTGGTGATGACAAAAAAAGTGAGTAAAAGTTGAAGATTTGAAGATGTCGAAATATGTGAAGACATGTCATTTAGTATTTCCAGTTTTAGGGTTTAATGGGGATATTAAATTATATGTCATTTATTTTGAGTGTGGGTAGCATAATTCGGATAGTTTTTATGTATGTACCGGCATAGACATAGGGGTTAATTTGTAGGGACATGTTTTTATAAATATCCATTTAGAATCTAGAAAGTTTTCTGTGTGTCCTAGATCACAATTAGTTTGTCTGATACCGCTACATTTGGCACGTCAATACGTTCATCCATGATGGACTTGTTCTTTATCCAAAGTTATCATGCTTCCATTATCTTCATACATGCGTAGTGCATCATCACCGAGCATCGTGTAACGTACGTCTTCAACATTCATTATTCCCACTACTCCAGTCACATTAATGGTAAAATAATTAATTTGGAGTTTTTAATGATTACATTTTTATTTGGAAATTTTTAGAAAATATTTTTTAAGGATTTGAAAAGTATTACTTCAAATGATGAATTTTTTCTAAGTGTAGTGGTGAAAGAAAAAATGACGCTGACGTCGTTCAAGCGACAGAGCAACGTTGTTCGAGCGACATGCTGCTATCGCATGAAGTCGTTCAAGCAACATGTCAGATCATTCGAGAGACAACTTCATTTCATTCAAGCGACACGCTGCCTCTATTTCTGTATTTATAGCAGTGTTTATCATTCACGTTTTTTAAGTCTTTGGCATTCACGTTTCTGCAGAACTGCTGCACAAAATAGACTTCGTTTTTTCAATGTTTTCATACCTTTTTGATTCACAAATCATTCCCAAACATATATTTGAATCTTTATAAACCCTAGGTTAATTGTTTTACTCGCCTGGAGTATTCTTGTGGAGAAGAAGGTTTTTCTCCATTGCTGACTTTGAGCTCTTGCGAGATCTCTTATTGATGACGATGAACCGACGCCTGCGGGTATTCGTGTGTCACTGTATTTTGCTGTAATTGTAAGTATTAAAAATTATAGTGAAATAAAAATAGTTTTGTCCCTTTGGAGATTTTTCCTCATATTGTGATTGACTGTGCATGCGTGGTTCGAATTAATTTGTCTGTCACAATTTATTTGCAAGAGTTAGGATTTTTGGGATCAAAAATTGGAATTTAATTAAACAAGTTAATCATTGATTGCTGGCGCACACTCACTTTCGAACATCTCTTAATGTCTGAGGAGGTTGGACTCTAGTGATAGCATCTATCTGCTCTGGGTTGGCCTCAATTCACCTTTTACTGACTAGATAACGTAAGAACTTTCCTAACTTGACACCGAATGAACACTTAGTCGCATTGAGCTTCATCCGATATATCCTAAGGATCTCAAAGGTTATAACTAAGTTTGTAAGGTGGTCGGACTAGTTCTTGCTTTTGACTAGCATGTTGTCGATATATACTTCCATTGTTTCACCCATCTGTTTGTTGAACATCCCAGTGACCATCCTTTGATAAGTTTCTCCTATGTTCTTGAGACCAAAGGGCATAACCTTTTAATAGAATAACCGAATGAGAGTTATAAAGGAGGTTTTATCCTGGTCGGGACTGAATCAAGGGATCTGATGGTAGCTAGAATAGACGTTTAGGGAACTCATCCTTTCGTGTGCCATTGTAATGTCGACCAAATGATTTATCTTTGGGAGGGGGAAGTTGTCTTTGGGACATGTCATCTTAAGGTCAGTGAAATAAATACAAACCCTCCAGCTGCCATTTATCTTGGGTACCACCACTGGGTTAGATAACCATTTAGAGAATTGAACCTCCCTGATGGATCCTGCATCTAGTAGCTTCCTTACTTCTTTCTCCACTGCCTTAGCCTTCCCTAGGGCTGTTCGACGAGCCTTTTGAGTGATTGGCTTGAAGGTTGGATCGATGTGTAGGATATGGTAGGCCACACTGGAATCGATCCCTAGTAATTCTTATGATTCCCAAGAAAAAACATCCAGATTGCTCTTGAGAAATGCAACTAACTTCGTTTTCTATTGATTGAGTAGAACACCTCCGATCAAAAACTTCCTTTCGGCCAAGTTGTCATTGACTACAACTTCTTCCAAGTTTTCAACAACCCTATCGACAGGGTGGATCCTGGTCTCTTCCACCCTTGGTCGGACGTACTGTAGTTATTATTTGGAGGGCATATTCCCCTCATGTGCTCCTTCCTGATCATTCTCTATTTCTTTCTTCTTTTCTTTCTTCGGGCAAATAGCTGTAATAAAGCACTTCCTGGATGTAGCCTAGTCGCCATGAATTTTGACCATGCCCCAATCGATAATGCACTTTAGTTTTTTATGGCAGGTTGATAATACGGCCTTAATGGCGTGGAGCCAACCTCTGCCCAAAATAACATTGTATTGGGACTCAATGTCCACTACTAAAAACTCAATTACCTTTGAGGTATTTTTTTCCCGGACCGGTAAGATTATCTTCCTTAGTAGCATCGTGATCTTCCCTACAAAGTCGGCTAGTAGAACAGTGGCCTCTTTGAGGTCGGTGATATTCAACTTCAGTTTATGGAATAGTTCCAGCTACACCACTTTGGACGAACTCCCCTGATCCATAAGTAGCTTATTAATGTCCCAACTGGAAATTCTGAGTGTAATCACCAACACATCATGATGTGGGGTTCTTACCCCTACCAAATCTTCTTCAGTGAACACGATGTGCTTGGTGTAGCCAACATCTTCAGGTCGTCGATGCTTTCCTGCCAGGTCTTAGCAGGGTGGATTTAAAAATATTCCATCACAACAGTCACCTTCATGAGTTTCAATCGAATAATATTGCTCTAAATATGCTTAAGGTGTTATCCCCTATAGATTACTGTGAATTCATGCCATTGGCTACGACCTTATCAACTTTTTTCTCGATGTACTCATTAAGATGTCCTGTTTAGGCTAACTCTTCCAAATGTGACTTCAGAGACTTGAAATTATCGGTTCTATGGACTCCCTCCTTATGGAATGCGTATCTCAGCGCATTATTCCTTTTGGTTGGGTCGCCACCCATATTTTGGGGCCATTTAATAAACGTCTCGCCTTTGATCTTACTCAGAATTTTGCAAATGGGTTCCTTGAACACTGTGTTAACAGCCTGTAATACCTAGGTGGGGTCGCCCTTATTCCCATTCTTAGAGCCATTTCTTCCCCCATTCTTGTTTCCCTTCTTCTGGGTATCTTTATTCTATATTTCCTTGTTCGCCTTTGCTCGACCGTTGTCCCCTACATTAGGATCCGCTACACTAAATCCTGTGAATGGTCACGCCCAGTTGGTCACGGCCCAAGTCCGCGACTAGTTGGTCGCGGACTTGGGCTGTGACCATCTCAATTTTTGGCGTGACCATATTCATTACCATACTGACTTATGGATGCTCTGAAAGTGGTCACGACCCAAGTCCCTGACCACTGTGGGTCACGACCTTGAACTGTGATGAGATAGTGACCATCTTGGTGCTAAATTCACGCCAAATTACCTCCAAGCTTGGTCATGGATGGGTCACGAATTTGTACCGTGACCATAGGCGAAGCACAAAACACACACACTGAGGGTCACGGGTGGGGGCCGTGACCATTTCTTGGCGTGGTTCATGGCTATGGGGCGTGACCATCTGCAGTTTGATGGGGTTTTTTGGGTCCATTAAAGTGTTTCAGATGGTTGGTCACGGCTGAGAGCCGTGACTAGGTTTAATCTTAAAAAAATAAAGACGCTGCCTTCGTTTCCTCATTCAGTACATTGCCTTCATTTCTTTTATTTCCCCCTAACGAAATAGAAGCACTCAAAGCTCCAAGATGGGACTATGGCTGTTTTGACAAACCAAAGGTCGAGACCGTCGGTAGTAAGTTAGTTAAATGGCGAATGGGGTTCAACTATATTGATCCTAATCTGGTTAAGAATAATTTCGATTGTTGTAAACGGTCGCAGAAATAGAAAGAAGGTTGTAGGGTTCTTTCACCCATACACCAACGACGACGATGGAGGAGAGAGAGTTCTTTGGTGTGTAGTGAAAGCCATACAGAAAGAAAGTTTGGATCTCGATTGGGTTGTGTACATAGGTGATGGCTCGAGGACTCGATCGTTTTGGGGTCAATTTACCCTCCTCAGGTACCCCCCCATCTCTCTAAACAAACACGTATCAATTTCTTTTGTTTTTTTTAATTTAATAGTTATATAAATTGGTAATATAACTGTTTAACACTATGATTTTAAAACATGACACTCTCGCACTTTAATATTAGGAGGGCACTTGCTAAATAAAGAATATTTCTCAGTTTTTTAACTTTAAGTTGCGATTGATTATAAACGTATAAAGTGAGGATGCAACCTCAAGTATGATAGCCTGAAAGTTAAGTGGAGGATCCAAGATTTTTGGTCGAGGTCCAAAGTTTTGAGTGGTGTTTGGTTAATTCTAGTTTTATACAAATTATACCTTTTTTTATGATTTATTATAATTAGTGCCCAAGTGTTTGAGTAAATGCCTCAAAGTTTGAAGGTCTTCAAAATTTCTCACTTTCATATTTCTTATCATTGAAGCATTGTGTCAATTTGCAAATATGAGTGATGTTCTGTATTTTTGTAGAGTCCAATTTCACTAATTCATTTTGAAAGTGGGAGTATATACACATATATCCAATGTTCTGCATTTTTTTAATTCATGTCCTGCAATATCAAATGCGTATTTGCTTGGTTTAGATTTATTAAAGTGGGAGACTGACTAGCCAGTCTCGCTTTGCTGATATGACTTGGGTTTAATCGGGTATTGTTCGAGACTTATTTATTCATGAAGGTAAATAGAAAGTACAACTATAAAGTTTTTTAAAGCATGTAAATGAGTTTTATTTTTATTTTTTATGTGCTATATGAGTATTTAGGCTTTCGGTAGTATATATTCTCATCTTTTATATATGATTTTGTCCCACTTTGTAGGTCATCAATTTGAGTATGTGTTTGATTGGACTATATTGAAGTATCCTCAGATTGGTACCAGTTCCAGAGGATGAGTCGGTCTTTCATGGTTTTTTCTTTATCCAAGAATGTTACTTATTTAATGCTTTTATTTTCAGAATCCCAGTGGAAATGCAGGTTTGAATGCAAGACCATCTGCAAAAAGGTCAGGAAGGACCTTAGGTACTCTATCTAAGCAAATTCAGATTCGTCCGCGAAATGTCATGTCTTTATATAATTATTCTTCTAATTATTCGATTTAGTGTTGTGAGTCTAATTTGAACTTTGTAGAATGGTTATGTTCCTAATTCAACTAAGATTGTAGTTTTACTGGAATGGCTTTTTTGGATTCTGTTAGATTTTTTTTTAATAAAGCTACCTATGCTTCTGGGGAATATATTGTATATTTTGTTGGGACTCATTTTACTATCAGTGTGCTACAGCTCCAATTTATATTTCTAAAAATTCTTGTGTTATGTATACTATACGGACAGTAAAAAACATTCCCAAGTACACTCCAGTACAGTTCTACATTGACAATGTCTTGTCTCGGATCAAGGAGAAGAACATTCCCTATTGTTATTATTGAAGGTTAGATCTTCTACACTGGACACTTGGCTTCTAGATCGGGTTGTATTTATTCAATGTGAGCATCACACTTTAGTTTCCTACCTTCACTTATTCATGTTAGACATCATTTTATGAGCGAAGAACTTATTGGTTAAAAGCCTGTTTGATTGGCATTTGCTTCCATCCATGGTAAATGATAAATATACTCATAATTCATGTTAGACATCATTTATCCAGGGTTGATAATAATAGACTCATAATCTACATCAGTTGCAGCATCTAAATATAGTAGCTATATATAGCTACTATAGGCATGACATGCTATATATAGATGCTATATATATGATTTAGGATCTGATTTGGGGACTTGAGTGCTAATTTTTGGTTTCTTTGTTTCTCTCAGGTATCGTAGGTGTAAAACTAGCAAAATTTAATGACACTCAAATAATAGTTTTATTCCATCCCCGTCCCATCGTTGTCGATGATATTAATAGTAAGTTTTCAACTTTTGAATTTCACATTATATGTAGAGTAAATTACAATTAAGTCCCTAAACTATTAATTATACAAAAAAAACTCTCTAAACTCTCAAAAGGGTATAAACTCTCTATCTCTTATTGTTAAGTGTTACTATTCTTTCTAAATGTGTGCATTTTTTTTGTCTGAACCATTCTCTAAATAATATTTGTAAATTTCTTTTAGATACATTGTGTAAAGGATATGAAGTGACTCAACGAGAAGAATAGTGTTCGTGGCAGCATGTGCCCTTGCTTGCAAGGTATTAAACCCCATTTCGTCACTCTTTTATGCATATATTAAATTTTTATGATTATACCAATGTTAAATGATGAGTTCCGTTTGACACTTTTTTCATGTAAGATATAAACAAAATTGAGGGTGATTAGATGTTTAGGGTGAAAACCCAAAACAACCCCCGTACGGCCCCGTGAGAGGCACCAACACCACACACGGGACCAATGTAACTCGTAGGAACAGACCGCGCGATCATGGGACACCCGGTTTGAGAATACGATAAGAATTTGAAAATATGAGGACTTAGGCTTAAAAACATGGCGTTAGAGGGTAAAAACCATAAACAACCCCCGTACGGCCCCGTGAGAGGCACTTACCCACGCACGGGACCAATGTAACTCCTAGGAACTGACCGTGCGATCACGGGACTCCCAGTATGAAAATACGACGATAATTTGAAAATATGAGGACTTAGGCTTAAAAAGATGGCATTAGACGGTGAAAATCCAAAATAGCCCCCGTACGGCCCCGTGAGAGACACCAACAGCACGCACGGGACCAATGTAAATCGTAGGAACAGACCACGCAATCACGGTACTCCCAGTTTTAGAATACGATGATAATTTAAAAATATGAGGAATTAGGCTTAAAAACGTGGCATTAGAGGGTGAAAACCAAACAGCCTCGTGAGAGGCACCAACACTTCGCACGGGACCAATTAAACTCGTAAAACTGACCGCGCGATCACCGGACTCCTAGTTTGAGAATACGGTGATAATTTTGAAAATATATAGACTTAGGCTTAAAAATAAGGCGTTTGAGGCCGACACCCCAAAACAACCCCAGAATGGCACTGTGTGAGGCACCAACACCTCGCACGGGACCACTGTAACTCATAGGGACTGACCGCATGATCCCGGGACTCCCGATTTGAGAATACGATGATAATTTGGAAATATCTAGACTTAGACTTAAAAACAAGGCGTTAGGGGGAAAACCCTGAAACAGCCCCCGAATGGCCCTGTGAAAGGCACCAACACCTCGCACAGGACCAATGTAACTCATACGAACTGACCGCGCGATCATGGGACCCCCGGTTTGAGAATATGACGAGAATTTGAAAATATGATGACTTAGGCTTAAAAACATGGTGTTAGAGGGTGAAAACCCAAAATAGCCCTCGTATAACCCCATGAGAGGCACCAACACCACGCACGGGACCAATGTAACTCGTAAGAACTGACCTCGCGAGAACGGGACTCCCGATTTGAGAATACAATGATAATTTGAAAATATGAGGACTTAGGCTTAAAAATATGGCATTAGAGGGTGAAAACCCAAAATAGCCCCCGTACGGCCCCGTGAGAGGCACCAACACCACGCACGGGACCAATGTAATTCCTAGGAACTAATCGCGTAATCACGGGACTTTCGGTTCAAGAATACGATGATAATTTAAAAATATGAGGATAGGCTTAAAAACATGGCGTTAGAGCGTGAAAACCCAAAACAGCCCCCATACGGCCCCGTGAAAGGCACCAACACCACGCACGGGACCAATGTAACTCGTACGAACTGACCGTGCAATCACGAGACTCTCAGTTTTAAAGTATGAGGATAATTTGCATATATCAGGACTTAGGCTTAAAAACATGGCTTTAGAGTACAAACACCTGAAACAACACCCGAACGGCCCCGTTAGAAGAACCAACACCTCGCACCGACTAATGTAACTTGTAGGAACTGACCGCGCGATCATGGGACCGCTGGTTTGAGAATACCATGATAATTTGAAAAAATCTAGGCTTAGGCTTAGGCCTAAAAAAGGGCATTAGAGGGCGAAACCCTCAAACAAACATCGAACGGCCCCGTGAGAGGCACCAATACCTCATACAGGACCAATGTAACTCGTAGGAACTGACTGCGTGATCACGGGACCCCCGGTTTGAGAATATAATGATAATTTAAAAATATATAGACTTAGGCTTAAAAAATGGCATTAGAGGGCAAAACCCCGAAACAACCCCCGAACGGTCCCATGAGAGGCACCAACACTTCGCACGGGACCAATGTAACTCGTTTAAACTGACTGTGCGATCACAGGACCCCGGGTTTGATAATACGAGGATAATTTGACAATACAAGGAATTAGGCTTAAAAACATGGCGTTAGATGACCAAAACCCAAAACAGCCCCCGAACGGTCCCGTGAGAGGCACCGACACATCGCACGGGACCAATATAACTTGTAGGAACTGACCACGCGATCATGGAACCCCTGGTTTGAGAATACGAGGATAATTTGAAAATATGAGGACTTAGGCTTAAAAGCATGGCGTTAGAGGGCCAAAACCCGAAATAGACCCCGACCGGCCCCATGAGAGGCACCAACACCTCACACGGGACCAATGTAACTCGTACGAATAGACCACGTGATCACAAGATTCCCAGTTTGAGAGTACAAGGATAATTTGCATATATCAGGACTTAGGCTTAAAAACATGGCTTCAGAGTGCAAAAGCATGAAGCAACACCCGAACGGCCCCATGAGGGGCACCAACACCTAGCACTGGACCAATGTAACTCGTACCAACAGACCACACGATCACGAAACTACTGTGAAAAAGTTGTTACTTAGGCCGTTTAATACAGGATTAAACTATTGAAGTAACTCTAAACTGTTTTTTGAGGAAACTCTTTTCTTTAAATCAAAATAGATTAATCACAAGATGTGTTTAACGAAACATGAACGAGATTTGTTCAAGATTTTATAACAGGTTTCGAAAATCAGTTTAAATCAATTAAACTCAGCATAACCACGAGAATGAGATGAGGAGATGTAGAAAGATTAAGGACAAGGCGTTTTTAACGTGGTAAAACCTCACCCAACTGAGGAAACATCAACGGTGACTTCTAAGTCACAAACCAAAAATCCACTAAAACAAAATATACAAGTTACAAACTATATAACACACATTCATACAAAACAGACCTATACAAATTTAGAATATGTACCCACTGGTTTGATTCTAACTTCTTTGAAGATCTGATGTTGATGTTGCTTTCTCAGTTTGCTAACTTTTCCACTTTGTTCCAGTCTTTACGTCGGCTCTTGTTAATTTAAGATCTTATAGCCAACACTTATGTGTTGTAGTGTGACAAGTGTTTATGATGGTGATCTAACACATGCATGCACACACGCACACTTATTTATATAAATAAGTCCTAGCAAATTACATATCAAATCTAAATGATGCTGTTTTCAGTTTCTCTCTTCTTTAGAAACAAAAAAAAATTATTTGACCTTTCAAATAATCCAAGAATACAAGGCTACCTTGCTCGAAAGACGGTTCAAGGTCTTAATCATTTTCAGAGGGTTTTGAAAATATTTTTGAAATTGAAAACCGCCAATTGCGATTCCAACTAGGTCAAAAGTCTTGTTTCATAAGAACTAGAAACATAAAAAGAATAATTTTTTGATTCTAACGTTTTGAAAAACATTTACAGAACAGTAATCAACAAATGCGATTTCTCAAGATGAGAAAATAAAATATGTAGTTCTAATTGTAATATGACATGCAATAATCAGATCTACTGTTTCTATGAAAGAGAAATAGAGATCTAACATGAAATGTCTAAGTTGTAAACAAGATCTCGAACACAGAGGATAAAACTCTTTAACAACCTTCAAACCCCCACCAATAACACTCTCAAACACAAGTATAGTGTTTGGTAAAAACTGTTTTGGAGAAATGAGTTTAGGGTTTGAAAATAAAATAAGGTTTGGACGAGTTAGTTTCTTTCTCTCTCTGGTTTCTCTCTTTCTTTTCTCTCTCTCTCTTTTCTCTCTTCTCTTTTCTCCCTTCTCTCTCTATTTAGACGAACTTCCAAAAGTCACCAAATGCTGAGGGTAAGCATCCTTATATAGTAGGCTAGTAAGGATCAAAAAGGTTGATGCAAATCTAAAGGCTGAGATTTGGTCTTGGCCTTTTGACTTTGATCCAATAGTTTAACATCAGCGGTGAATTAAATAATTGCTCATTGGCCTAGAGAGGTTCACAGGGATTGAGTTAGGATGCATGCCAAACGTTGATAAAAGAGATCCAAGGGCTGATAAGGTGTACGGGTTATGAGTCTACTAACAAACACAAATCAGACCGTTGTGCAAGAGACAAGTGTAAGGCCCAGATGAACACTCCCACGCATGTTTTAAAAATAATCGCACACGCATCCTTAAGTCTTAAGCGCATTCGGATCCTACCCAACTCAACTTTCAGGTAAACCAGTAATTACAAAATGACCCCAAAAGTTTTATAAACCCAGTTTTACTTTAAAAAATCATTTAAAAATTATTAAAAATTCCCAAAAATTATTAAAATCAATTTAAATGGGATTAAACACACACAACTCACACACAATCATATAATACAATATATGAACAATGTATGCAACTCTAATGTGTGTGAATGAGCATTATACCTTCAATTGAATCAAGTGTGGCATAAGAAGAAGATTCTGAGGCTCTTTGGTATCTAGGGAATGGGACTCTAATTTTGTCACATTTTCCAAACTAGATGAGCACTTATACAATTTAGACTCAAGTGAGTCAAGAGTATAAGGTGCTTTATACCGGTTTGAGAGTACACGGATAATTTGCATATATTAGGATTTAAGGCTTAAAAACATGACGATTATAACTCGTATATGCAATTTTTCAGCTTGAATATGATTTTTCTAAAACTACTTGGTTACTGATATCATTTTTTTTGTATCCTATTTTTTGCAGGATAACATTGTATCGTTTGCTTTTTTGCACGTGGAACACATGAAGAATGCAATGGTTTACAACATGAAGATTGTTTATATGATGTTGTTGACATTCAGGATTATATTTTTTATGTGTTACGGCCGTGCGGGCTTTTATAGTTTTATTGTTTAGTTTTATGGTCGTGTGGGCTTTTATTGTTTAATTGTTAAATTTTATGGTCGTGCGGGCTTTAAATTTAGCAAGTTTTATATTAACAAGGTTTGTAATGTCCAGAAAACAGGGGAAACTCTGCCTAATTTTTTTTGGCCTGTGAATTATTAAGACTTATAATATTTTTAAGTTTGTATGTATATTAATTTATTAACAACGTTCTCGATTAGCAATTTGTGATTTTTTTATTGTTTTGCCAATAATAAATATTTGAAACACCTCGTGTGTGTCCAAAGTTACACGTAGCAACCGGGCGCGCAGTCACGGGACCCCCAATTTATGGATTGGACCTAAAAAAATATAATTATTTTTTATTATAGTTAAATATTGTCATGGACTTTGTCCATGAACATTTTTATTTTTCCATCGTGCTTAAAAATGGTCGCGTTCAAAGTCCATAACCCCCAATCGTGATGAAAAATGGTCACGGACTTTAGCCGCGACCATTTTTTCCGCCGCGGTGTGGGTTATGGACTTTGGCTGCGACCATTTTTTGTCACGGTTAGGGGTCATGGACTTTGGTCGTGACCATTTTTTTCCTTTTTTTTTCATCGCGGTGTGGGTCACGGAGTTTAATTGCAACCACTTTTCATCATGGTTAGGGTTCACGGACTTTGGCCGCGACCATTTTTTTTCTCGTCGTGGTGTGGGTTATGGCCCAAGTCCGTGACCCTCTTGGATCCGTGACCCCATATTTGTCACAGACTTGGTCCGCGACCCATGAAATTGGTCGCGCCCGAAATAGTCACGGCCCAAGTCCGTGACCCACAGTCTTAGTCAGGGATTTTGGCCGTGACCATTCGCCAGTTTTGGTGTAGTGATGAACCATGTCCTACACCTTGGCGTACTTCTCAATACGGACCATAAGGTCATCAATAGTGCTGGCCTCTTTTTTAGTAAGGGATTGGTGTAGCAAAGAGGTGGTCAATAAATCGATTTTGAAGGATGTTACGACAAACTACTCCAAGTAATCCTCTATCTCATTGAAAACTTCCCAATATCTTTTGGCGTAGTCTCAAAGGTTCTTATGTGGCTTCTTCTTCATCATAAGCAGTGCATCCATCCACTTGGGATGGGAGATGTTGATTATGAAGCGCGTCATGAAGGCCTCCACCGGAGCTATCAAATTTATGATTAACCTGTGCGGAAGCCTCTCAAACCACTTATCTGCTACATCATATTGGATAGAAAGGGAAATATTACACATGAGTGCATCATTGTGGCTCCATAAGGCCATTGCTTATCGATATTTCCTGACATGGTCTATGGGGTCTATTTTCCCATCGCGAACCTTGAACCTAGGGACAGTGAAGATCTTCGAGGGCTCTTCTTACTCGATTGCCCTTGAAAATGGGACTTCATCTGAATGTTTAGAGCTCTCCTGGTTAGCTCACTGACGAATAAAGCTCCTCGGTGGGCTGGATGCTAGTTAATTTCTCTATGGACCAGAATTCTTATACCCTCGTTCTGTCGATCATTGATTATGTGGAATCTTTCTTACTGGACACGCTCTGATCATCCACACTCTAACCTGCCACGTTCAGTTCTCTCCCGATCATGCCTGGAGCTCCTCCATCACCTGCGAGTGTTGCTCACCTAAGGATTAGGAGTAATAGTACGACATTTTTCAGTAGACCTCTAGAGATCTCTCTCCATTCTTTCGAGTCTCCTCTGTAGGCGAGCATTTTCTTCTGCTTAGAGGTGTGATACCTCCTCTTGTTCTTGAAGCCTGGATTTATAAGCATCGACTAGCCTAGAAATATGGGTAGTCCTAGGTGGCCCCTATATTTCTTCATATGGTTTATTGTCCTGGCTAAAATTGGGATTTGTGTGCTGGCGAATCTCAAACTTGATCCTATGAGGAACGGGTCTTCTTGGATATCTCCTACTTGGGGGATGTTGCTGTTATGGTGAGACATTATGGGATTTCTAGTAAAGAATGTTTTTATAGGAATAAAAGCCGTTTACCATAGGCGGCGCCAATTATTAGTGCAGAAAATATCATAATGAAGAAATCCACAAAAATAATCACAAATAGTAGAAAGTAAAATGAATCACACGCACAACAACGATATACGTGGTTCAGCAACTTGCCTACATCCACGGAAAGGTTACTTATTCTTATTAAGTGTCTCTGACAATCTCAGGTTTCAATCCCTTTAATCTAGGTCAGGGATTACAATTTATAGATCTCGTTTCATAAAGGCTGAATGGGATAAGGAACTTAATAGCCATATTGGATATATTATGAACTATATGAATATCTCTACCGAGATTCTTGGAGGTTGATTTAAATATATCCTTAAGTGTTTTATTGTATATTAAATGCACATTTGCTGGTCGAACATTTGATTTTGGTCGGGCAACCCCTTAAGCGGCTTAGTCCTATTCGGCTACTCTCAATGACCATAATAAATGGTTCCCCACAATTCTTATATGGCTAAGTGTTCGTATTACGATATTTGGTCCCTACTCAAGAATCGTTGGTATCCCCAAGACATCAATAAGAAAGATCGTGTGACCCTTCGTAAACTGGTTGCCCAGTACATTATCTGCTACAAAGCACTGTTCAAGGGAAACTTTAATGGAACCAATTTTCACTACATCGCAGAGGCTAACATTGAAGAAATGATGTAGAAGATCAATAGCGGGGAATGTGGACCCCACATGAATGGTCATATGCTTGTCAAGAAGATTATCTGTCAAGGGTATTATTGGACCACCATTGTTGATATGAAAATTAGTCAGCTGATATGGACCAATTATATGAAGACGTGTGTCTTCATATGTGGCAAATGCCTATACTCACCGAACAACTCGCAGCACTGAGATACTCATCACCCCGAGCTACTTAGCGTGCCGAGCTACTCAACGTATAGAGCATCTAGCCAGGAAGATCAAGGGAAAATTACACATTCAATGAACATCCCTATTGTACAGATGTATATGTCTATTAAATAAGGGCATATCGCCTATTCATATTGACAACCCCAAGGCTATAAATACATTGTAACACCCTCCATAACGGGGTAATTGATCATTGGCAATTGTGATCGAGATTAAGGAAAACATCAGGCAATACAAAATAGTGGACGTAGGCCATTTTTATAAGGCTGAACCATTTTAAAAATCCTTTGTCTTATTACTTACTTCATATTTATCTATGATTAATTAATTAGATCAGATCTAGTTTTTTACATCAACATATTGGCATCGTCTGTGTGAACGACTATACGTAGCGTTTTTCACTAAAACATTCATCAAACATGGTTGTTCTCCCAGAATCTAGTAACAGGAACAATGACGGAATCTCTCATAATTCGTTCGTTCCTCCAACTATCAATGAACTTACTGGAATATTGGCTAGCTTAGCTAGGGGACAAACAGCTATGCAGGATACCATGCGATAACTCATTAAAACTGTTTAAAATGCAACGCCTTCCCTGTCAGGCCAACGAAGCGTTCAGAGATACACTCACGTGTCTTCTTCACGAACCAGGCATACTCTATTCCTAAACGTTTCTCAGTCCAGACGCGAGGAATCGCATCATACTGAGATGTCCAATGATCCCTCATATTAGCCTAGTCGGACATCTCCCATAAGGGTTTTGGACTTTCAATCTAATGTTACTTTAACTCCGGAATGAACCAACGCTTTGGAGAGATTAAGTAGAGTCTCCCCCTTTGACCGTTTAGGCCCTAGCAGGAATAGAAATCCCCCTAGGATTAAGTCGAGAAATTCTCAATGACCAAACGATCTAAGGGAAGGTTCTACCTAATCACGCCCCGTCACTCGAATAGAGAGATCCCAAGAGGAGCATTCTACATGATCGGTTGCTCGAGCAGATAGATCAGAGGCTGGGAATGACGCTTAGAAAGGCTCCATCCAAAGGTTGGAGGATAGGTTAGGGGAAATGGTTAAAGCCAGGAACCCTCTCTAAAGAACTTTTATCAAGGGATCACCTTTCGTACAGACAATTGTGGATTTTCCAACACCATAAAGGTTTAAAGCTCCTGTAGTAACGCCTAAGTACAATGGAAAAATTGATCCCGTCCATCACATAGAGCAGTAACAAGCTACTGCCGATATCTATGCAGTTCTCGATGAGATGAGATGAGATGAGATGCAAGGCATTATCAGGAACCATTACTGGATCTGCTCATATATGGTACAACAATCTTCCTCGGGGGAAGATTGCAAGCTTCCATCAACTGGCAGAGCTCTTCATAGGAAACTTATGTTTTGGCACGAAACCAATCAAGCGAGTAGCATATTTATTGAGTGTGAGGTAGAAAGAAGAAGAGAGTACCAGAGATTACATCACTCATTTTAATAACGAAAAACTTGAGGTCATTGACTACGAAGAGAAGACAGTAATCACAGCTCTGATGAGTGGTCTTTTACCAAACAAGTTGTATTATACTTTGGCAAAAATCCCCCCAAATCCATGGCGGAATTTATGGCTAAAGCAGCCAAAATTATGAACGCCGAAGAAGCTATGGATGCAAAGAATAATAGTGAGAGTAAAGCAGAGACTAAAGTTGAGGGTAAGTCAAAAAAGAAAGACCAAAAGCATAATAGGAGCAATAAGCAACCGAAAGGAAAAGAGACGATAGAACACTTGAGTAAGTATGGGAATTATACTCCCTTAAAGGTGGATATAAACCATATTCTGGAGGAGATAAAGAACAGCGAGGAACTGAATTGTCCGGAGAAATTAAGAGAAGCCCTTGAAAAGAGGGATAAGTCCAAGTATTGCGAGTTCCATAAAGACCACGGCCATACGACCAAGTGGTGCATAGCTCTCCAGAATGAAATCGAGGCACTCATTCGATGAGTAAAATTGAGCAGGTTTGTTGATCGCAAGAATGATGGGAAGACCAATGACAGATCAAGGCAAAGGTCCAAATCTCCTCGGTGAACAAAAGATGAAAAGAAAAAGGACCATAAAGATGATCTAGAGGATGACCCCGACCTCCCCAAAAAGCCGAGGCAACCAGAACGCGAGGTATTTTCAATTCATTTTGGCTCATTTGAATGTAATGTGATTACAGGTGGAGATGCAGGAGGTGGGGATCAAACTGCTGAAAGGAAATCTTACCTTAACGAGGCCCAAGCTTGTTCCTATATACAGCGAATAAATTTGGTGGAAGAGGAACGCCGAAGGAAGGTGAACAAGGATAAACTGGTCATCAGTTTCTCCAAGAATGATCTGGAAGGCGTCATGTATCCTCACGACGACCCATTGATGATCAAGACGAGGCTGAAGGATGTGGTGATCTCAAGAGTGTTGGTAGACAATGGTAGCTCTGTACACATCATGTTCTATATGTGCTTTGACAGTTTAAATATGAAGCTAGCCCAGTTGGAGCCATATCATAGGCTCCTCCTCGGGTTCATTGGCGAGAAAGTCTTTCCACTTGAGACGATCAATTTAGATATGCTTATTGGTACATGACCTGCTTACATAATCGAAAAAGTACACTTTTTCCTAATGAATAAAAATTTCCAATCAGCCTATAACATAATCATGGGGAGGGTAGGCCTGAAAAAGTTCAAAGCAGTTCCATCAACCATACACCAATGCCTGAAGTTTTCAACCAATTTTGGAGTTGGAATTGTGAAGGGCAACCAAAAAGTGGCCCGGGAATGCTATTATTAATCTTTCGTACAGAAAGAGATAGAGGAAACTAGGAAGAAGACCACCACCTACTAGGTGGATGAGTCTGAAAATGCAAAAATTAAGACATTGGACCCAAGAGATGAGTCAGAGCTCGTGAAGGGTCATGTCATGGAAGCCACAGAGAACATAATTTTGGATGATGAGCGACCAGAATGAATAACTCTAATTGGCGCTTCACTGGATCCGTCAATAAAGCAGGAGTTAGTGGCATTTTTAAGGCACCAAAAACAAGCTTTCGCATGGAGTCATAAAGATATGTCGGGGATAGACCCAACTTTCTTGTGCCAAGAACTCAATGTTAATAAGGAGGTCTAGCCAGTGAAATAACAAAGACGGGTATGTAGCCCAGAGATGAACCAAGCCATTCAGGAAAAGGTCGAGAAGCTCCAAAAAGCCTCTTTTATTGAGGATGTCAAATATTCCGACTGGTTAGCCAATGTAGTCATGGTAAAAAAGAAGAATAACAAATGGAGGATGTGTGTATATTTCACCGATCTTTAAAAACCTGCCCAAAAGATCATTTCCCTCTGCCCCGAATAGACCAGCTAGTAGATGCGACCTCGGGGCATGAGTTACTGAGCTTCATGGACGCTTATTCCGAATACAACCAGATTAAGTTGAAACCAAAAGACCAAGAGAGTACTTATTTTATTACCACAAGGGGTACATATTACTACAATGTTATGCCATTTGGTCTCAAAAATACAGGTACAACGTACCAGCGATTGATGAATAAGGTGACACAAAACAAATCGACAACAACATGGAGTTTTATGTCGATGATATGTTGACGAAGAGTAAGAAAGATGCAGATCATATAGTTGATCTGCGCCAAATGTTTGATTAGCTGGAGAAATATCAGATGAAGCTAAACCCGACTAAGTGTGTTTTTGGCATACGAGAAGGCATGCTCCTCGGGTATATTGTGAATCAGCAAGGCATTAAAGCAAATCCATAAAAGATTAAAGCTCTGTTGGAACTACGATCTCCAGCTACAAAGAAAGAGGTACAGAGCCTCACGGGGCATGTTGCATCTCTAAACAGGTTCGTCTCTAGAGCGACGGATAAATGCCTCCCATTCTTCAAGGTGCTTAGAAATACTTTTGAGTGGAATGACAAGTGCGAGCAGGAATTTCTATCTTTAAAGAAATACCTGGGGACATCACATCTGCTTTCCAGACCGGTGGAAAGAGAAAAATTGTACATGTACTTAGAAAGTGCAGTTAGCTCAGCTCTAATTAGAGAAGAAGGTGGAGTACAAAGACCCGTATATTACACGAGTAAATCATTTCGAGGAGAAAAAATCTGGTAGCCAAAGTTGGAAAAATTAGCGTTGGCATTGATTGAGGCGAGTAGAAGGATGAAACCATATTTCCAAGCTCATACGATAGTGGTGTACACTGACATGCCACTTAGACAGGCTTTGCACAAGCCAGAAAAATCTGGAAGACTGATGTATTGGGCGGTCAAGCTGGAAGAGTATGATATTGTTTATGAGCCAAGGTCCTCACTCAAAGGGCAGGCGATAGCAAATTTCATTGCGGAGCTCACTTACCCAGATGCTTCCGATCAACAAGTGTCTTGTGTAGAACAACCTGTGGATGTTAGGGGATCATCAGAGACTACCCCCGAGCAATAAGAATCATCAGATAACAGCCCAGCGCTAGGAGATAATAAAAAGAAGTATCAAATATTCCATCAGGGAACTTTATAAGACCGAGAATTTGATAATGGCATTCCCATATGGAATTTATATGTTGATGGCTCTTCGTGTGCCACAGGTAGCGGAGCCGGCATAATTCTGCACAGCCCAGATGGGTTGGATATAGAATATGCATTGCATTTCTAGTTCAAAGCTTCCAATAATGAAGCCGAATATAAAGCTATGATTGTGGGCATCAGTTTAGCCAAAACAATGAATGTAGAGCAAGTTATTGTGTTTAGTGATTCACATTTAATTGTAAATCAGATTCTTGGGTTGTATGTAGCGAAAGGAGACTTAATGACAAGATATCAATCCAAAGCTATGGAGATTATGTCCACTCTTGCTACGGTCCAATTGATCAGAATATCGAGATTAGAAAATGCGAGGGCTGACACACTGGCTCGGTAGCCTCAACTACTCGCACTGAGCTACGAAGAATGATTCCTATTGAGATTCTGGCATATCAGAGCATAGATGAAGATTTAATGGTAAGATTTATCACCCTGTATATGGGACCATCCTGGATGGACCCCATAAGAGCATATATTGAAGAAGGAGTTGTACCAACTGATCAATTTGCAGCCAAGAGGCTGAAGTTTAAAGCTGCTCGGTATGTTCATGGTGTTTTGTATAGAAGGGGTATCATAGCAGGTCTACAGAGATGTGTACATCCTTCAGAAGTTAAAGATTTAATAGAAGAAATTCACGAAGGCTCTTGCGGAGCTCATGTAGCAGGTCGAACTCTCCTGTAAGGATAACGACGCAGGGATACTATTGGCCAACGATAAGAGCTGACTGTACAGCTTATGCGAAGAAATGTAATAAGTGCGAACGTTTCTCTTCCATTCGAAGAACTCCCCAGGAATTGTTAACACCCATCACTTCCCCTTGACTATTTACCATGTGGGGTATATACTTGGTCAGGCCTCTGTTGACCACCAAAGGGAGATTCAAATATTTAGTAGTCGTTGTTGATTATTTCACCAAGTGGGTTGAGGTTGAGCCTCTCATTGACATGTCATATAAAAGGGTTTACCAGTTTATTTAGAAGAATATTGTCTGCAGATATGGTCTGCCACATGCTTTCATTACTGACCATGGTACCCAATTTGATAATGAGGAGTTCGCTTTATATTGTCGTCAATCCAATGTCTAGAAAATCCATTATGTACTAGGCTATCCTCAAAGCAATGGGCAAACCGAAGTGACGAACAGGACTTTGCTGAACGAGTTAAAGAAACGGCTGGATAACACAAAGCGAAATTGGATTAACGAGCTACATTCTGTGTTATGGGCTTATCGCACAACACCTCGAACAGCAACTGGGAGTCTCCCTACATGCTAGCCTTTAGAAGTGAAGCAGTCATACCAACTGAACTGGGCTTACCCACATACAGGGTGCTTAATTTTAACTCTCATGTAAGCGATTTGATGTGACATTTAGACATGGATATGCTCGAAGAAGTAAGAGAAAATGTGAAAATCAGGAACGCAGCTTACCAGCAACGAACTGCCATGTTCTATAACAAAAGAGTCAAGAAATGTGATCTTAAAGAGGGAGATTATGTGCTCAAGAAGGTGATTCATAAGCATAATAAGCTAGAGGACAACTGGCATGGGCCTTACCAAGTAACTACGGTTGTTCAACCTGGGACTTACAGAATAAAAACCTTAGAGGGTGAAGAATTCAAAAATGCGTGGAATATGGAGCACATGCGCAACAGATTCACATGTACCCCATTTCTTTCAATATGAATAAAAATGATATTTTCCCCATATTTCTTTTTGTTTAATTTTTTTTCGGAGTACTCGTGCTACACACTACACCACCAACCACGGTTGGTCGGCATATCAGCAACCACCAGCTAAGGTTGGTCAGCATATCAACAACCACCAACTAAGGTTGGTCGGCATCAATAAACTTAACCAATAATGTTGGTATAATAATCATACAAGGCAAAGCCTGTTTGACCACGGGTGGCCTCAAGGGGCATCCCAAACTAGGCAAGAAAATGGGTGACCTCACGAGGCATCCATTGTCTAGGCACCAAGGTAATCCCGAAAAGATTACTATAACTAAGCAGGATCATGGGATGAAAATCATTCCATTTCTTAGGCACTTATGGGTGACAAGTCACTACAACTAGGTAGTAAGTGGGGCAAGATCCATTATCTAGGCAATTAAAATAAAATAGGACAAATTGTCCCTCTATAGATACATATGCATTCATCAACAGAAAATGTGTTATAAGAAAAACATCTTAAAAACTATTTCCAAGGAAAGAAAAGTTCCCAAAGATGAAATTTGTCTTCATTAAATACAAGAAAGCAAATTACAAAAGATGAAGTTTTCTTCAATCAATACAAATTTCCTATTCTAATGGCCTTTTTCCCTCAGATTTTGATACAGGTTCCCTTCCAGCTGTATGGTCATCTAAAGCATAAGGGGAATTGATGAAATTCATATCTTGTATCATCCTAGTGTTGCTCTAACTTGGCCGCTCAAGTAGATGAGGAAGTCGGGATATCTCATAATCTTCATGAAGATTGTAATCACTAAGGTACTTGGAGATCAAACATTGAGGTATGGCACGAGCTGGAATCCACCTGACATCCAACTTAAAAGGAGGATTAGGCAGATCAAGTACTCCAGGCTCATACCAATCCCATAAGGAATTTCCTTCTTCAAGCTTCATCACAGTCAAAGCATTCAACCACCCCTGTTTGTACCCCTCATTGTTTGACTGCTTCAACCTAGCGTCAAGGTGGCATAAGGCTTCATTATATACCTCCATCCAGAATTCTCGTGGCTATTTGTGGAATTGATATGTCAATCTCTCAATATTTTGATGGATCTTCTTAACAAAATTATCTTTACTCTCCCAGGTAGAACTCTGCTTGGAAAGTTGCTCGGTAAGATTTTGGATTTTTCTGGACATTTGAGCCAAGGCTTGATTTGTTGCTGCCAGTTGAACGGCTTGATTTTCTTAAGCCTGTTGGGTCTTAGGCTCTTCAATATTAATCCGACCAGCTCTTGCTCAGCCACGGACAAAAGGCCTTACTCTACCACGAGTGGACGATGTAGGTCTGTCTCTTTTCAAAGTTTCCAATTCTTCTCTCAAGGCAACATTTTCAATTTCCAAAAATGAAAAGCCCTCATCATTGATTAGGATCAGAGCTCCAGAGGAAGAGGCAGACTTTAGTTGTTTTAATTCTTCTCTTAAAGAAATATTTTCCTCTTCGAGCAGCTTGGAAATGCTCCTGTGTTCTTCGACTTTAAGTTTCAACACACTGTCTCTCCTCTTATGGGCTGAGAGAAATTTATCGTAGCCCCGATCAGCACTTAACTGTTGAAATTTTTTCTCTTGACCTTCATGCAGAAGAGCAGTGGTTTCTTTGTGCCGAATTTGAAGCTCTTCAATTACTCCTTGACGATCCTCCATCACTTCATAGTACGCCACGTTGTTCGCCACAGCTCGGTCAAGCAGACATTTAAAGTATTGATAAGCATTAATTGCTCATTCTGAGGCATCAGATCTGAGAATATCAACTATTTGTGCTTCAGTAAAGTCTGCATGACCAACCTTAAAGTAATCATTACATTTCTTCATCAACTTTGTATCATGAGCTGACAAGAGTTCCATCCTAGCAATAAACTAGCAAGTAAAAATAAAGAGGAATCAACAACAGTATAATTATGATGAGCAGGTAAAAGAGAAAATTTAGAACAAATAACAAAGTCCTTTTTATTGATCAACGGGAGACGTAAGTACAACCAAAAGTTACAACAAAAAGGGAAAAGTAGAACAACATAATTAAAGAGCCAAATAACTCTACACCTTCTCCTTATTTCCTACAACATGATCTGTCGATTTGGACAAAGGAGTTGGTTGATCAGAGGGTAATTGGCGTTGCTCGGTAGAAGTTATTGCCTGCTGAACTTGCTCGGAGGGTTGAGGAATGGTAAGAACAGGTCCTCTTCTTTTTCTTCAATAGCAGGAGGAGGGCCATGAGCATGTTTCTGAAATGATTCAGAATCATCTGCAACACTCAACTCTTTTAATATTGCGACCCATCCGTCTCGGAAGTACTTCAAACTTGCATACTCCATCTGGCAAGTAATAGAAGTTAAGGCTTTGTTCCATCCTTTGTCCCAACCAGAGCTAAATAACTTCTTCACCGAAGCTTTTATCTTCACCTTCTCAGAAGAAGCATATCCCTAAGCAATCTTCACCTTTTCCTCCAGATCTTTCTTACACCATTCAACCTCTTCAAGCTTGCCATCAGCATCTTCCTTGCTAGAAATGGTGACCTTCAATTTTTCCTCTAACTCCTTAGAGGCATTTACTGCTTAGTCTCGAGCTGTATCAGCTTGTCGACGAGCTATCTCTGCAGATAAAATTTTCTTCTCCCAAGCAGCTTTATCTTCCTCGTACCTCCATCGGGAATCCATCAAAGATTGTGATAACCCAGCAAAAGCTTCTTCCACCACACCGGAGGAAGTTGAACCCTTGATAGCCTCATCTTTCTTCAAGATACTATTAAAAACCATCATAAACTACAAAAGAAAAGAAGCTCGGATCAGAATATGAACACGGTTCATGGAGATGAAATAGTAAAGATGATGATACTTATTGACGCAATATATTGGGTGGCTAAGTAAGTGACTTGCTCCCGAGAAAGGGAACCCTCAGAAGCTCAATATTAGAGAATGGTCCAAGACTTGATCAAACCTTTATCCCAGCTCGGAGTGATGAGAGTTGGAGTGTTATCTCTCAAAGAAGTATCCTCAACATCATAAGGTTGAACAACAGTTTCTATAGGTCTTTCTGCAAGACCTCTTCTCAATCTCCTTAAAGAAGCACCTTAAATCAAAGGTGCTGCCTCTTCTTGTGTAATAGCAGCACCTTCAATCAAAGGTGCTACCTCTTTTGGGACAATAGGTGGCTTTTTGCCAACCTCCTTGACAGTTGGGATTGTTCCCGTTGATGGAGCCATATCCATTTTCTTCGTCCCTTTAGCTGGGACATCCCCTTTGCTCTTCTTTGCCTCATGAGTGTCAGGAGCATCTTTAGCAAAGAATTCAGGCATTCTCCTCTTCCTCGTCATCAAATCAGCAATAGAAGTACCCAAATCAGAAGAAGATTCTTCTATGTTGGCTCGAGATGATGGAATTTGATTAAGATCAATTATCACGGGAGGGGCAAGAGGACGAGCAATAAAAGAGGAAGTAGGGTTTTTGTATCTCAACAAATAAGAAGCACCTCTAACATGATCACCATCAACTGATTGATGCAAACCCCAGATGAGTTTCAAATCTTTTATATTAATGTCACTTTCTTTTGAGGGATTTCTTTTGTTATCAACTGCAAAAAGTAAAATAAATATTAGTGACGCATTTCATCAAATATGAACAGATTTAAATCGAAAAATTAAAAACAACCTATCCCATTGCCATAAAGTGGACATCTGGGACCTTGGTAAACATCATTTCCTTTTAATGGGGGGTGTTGCTAATTTTTCATCACCACTCCATGATCAAAATAATCCCTATTAGCATCGGGAAGTGATATACCCAAAATATACCAGATAATACAGAGACCTCAACCTCGACCTTATGGAAGCCGAGGTAATTGAAGTTCAAGAATAACTCATCAGCAACATCATCCTACTAAGGTCAGCTACAGTCGACACCCCCACGACTACGGACCTTGTCTCGTCTTGGAATAAGCTGAGGTCATCTAAAACCTTGGGGTACAAGTCCTTATCAGGTCATCTACAGTCGATGACGTACTATCTCATACATTAACCTTGGTTGGACATCAGCCGGGGTCAGCGAACACATGGGTATTAACCATCCTGTAACATCATCATCGTCCCCAGATGACATTTCAAGCACCATATGAGAGTCAGCAACCCTAAAGGCTCAGTGTCATTTTTCAGGATAGCATCGGCTCTGGCCGACGTTCCATATATCTAACTTTAGCTTGCATCCTAGCTAAGGCAGGGGTTGTACCTCACTAACCTCGTACTCACCCAGGCCGAGGTTGGTACCAAGTAAAGACAGTTGAGCTTCTACGCGTGCACATGTGGCTTGAGGCACGTGGACAAAACCGTTATAACTAAATCATTCTCTCCAGGTGAGGGAATATTGAGGTCATTATTACTTAGTTAAAGATTGTTCAGGTGTCACCCCTTCATTGGCTGGATCTCCATGAACATGCTCATTGCATGCTTGGGGGGTACATTACACCCCCCAAGCACTATATATAGAGGTCATCCTCTACCTCGTAAAGGGATCGATAATTCACAACCCTAGCTGGAACTCTGTCATTCTACACAGTAGAGAGAGAAAGCTTGAGAGACTGTATCCATGGCCATTAGTGCCTTCATTCAGTGATATTACTCACACACACTCACAATGGATGTAGGCCAGATTGGCTGAACCACTTATATTCAAGTGTTAATCCTCTTCTCCTCACCTCTTTCTACATATATATATTCTCATGTGCTACCATTGTTATCACTTGCTTGAGCTTATCAACACCTTATCTGGTAGTGCTGCTTCTAGCATCATCATTTTTGGCGTCGTCTATGGGAACGAGAAGTTGTCTCTTCCTCTTTTTCTGCTTAACCTCATCGGAGACTTTGGTGGTGAACCAGGCCTCAACCCTTGTGTGGAGCTGTTTCACCATTGAAAGAGGCCCTTTAAGGTATGAAACTCATTTTCTTTACAAGCTCTTTAGTTTTAACATATGGCACCAGAGTTTCTGCTACCTCTCCCACCACCTGGTGCCGGAGAACCTAGTTCCATCCAGGCACCATCCCAGACCGAAATGGCTGAAGTGGCAGTAGCGTTGAGGTCCTTAGCTACAACACAGCAAGCAATGAAGGAGCAATTTTCACAGCTCGGTCAAAATATGATGAGGCCACCTGGGGTCTCACCGGAGATGATTACTTCGGAAGCTGCTCAGCCCCATCCTGAAGCCAGGGAACCACCCCAGGAATCGCGAAAAGACCAACCTACACCTCAAAGGAGGAGGGACGTTGCTGACCCTAGGCGTTTGCGCCTTGGGAGGCAAGGACACCGTTGCCCTGAGGATAGGAATGACAATATAGAGGCAGAAGACGCTCTAGAAGATTATTGGGAGCCGTATGAGGTTTCGAACAACACTGAATGTCCTATCAACCAAAGCCAAGATTGTGGGGACAAAAGAGATAGTGATGCCCAACAGAGAGGATCAACCTTTGATCATTTGCGCAAAGGGTCGGCCTTTGAAAGGCTTGGCCTAGTAAATGACCTGAGGCAGAGGTTATCCAGGTCAAGAAGTGCAGCAGGGTCACAAAGAGGAAATGAGGAACATAGGCCGCATCCTGGATGACCTAATCATGGTCGACCCCATCATGGCCTACCTCATTAAGGCCGAGACAGGGATCAAGAAGAGGTCAACAGCCGACGTTGTGTTGTGGCTAGGGAACCCTCGCTCCACCCCTTGGAGGTGGTTGGGGACAACCTCGGTCAGGCCAACGTTGTAAGACCATGGAATGACTCAATCCAACGTCTTAAAGAAAAGATAGGAAACCTCATCAAAATTCGAGATCCACTGCAAAAAGGTTTCTCAGAGGACTCTCCATTTGCAGTGAAGATAGTGAACTTACCAACCCCTGCCAAGTTCAAAACACCTACGGTGTCTCCCAAGTATGATGGTAATAATAACCATGTACATCATACTGAGATGTACCAGTCTACGACAGACATTTATTCAATACCAGATAAGATATTTTATCGGGCCTTCTTCGGGACTTTGACGGGAGCTGCACACATCTGGTTTACCTCTCTTTCGAAGAACTCGATTGAGAACTTTAAGGCTTGGCTGAATGGTTCATTCACAATTTCTATTTTGGGGTAAAACCTCAAAATAATACTACCCATCTGTTGTATATCAAGTAAGGCAAGAACGAGAGCCTAAGAGACTACATTGCTAGATTCAATAAAGAGAAATTGGAGGTTGAAGATTATGAAGAGAATATAGACATGACAGCCCTCATTGGAGGACTGCAGAAGGGGAAATTATTATGGAAGCTTGCCGAAGACCCTCCCAAGTCTATGGTAGAACTATTGGCAACCTCAGGAAAGGTCATGAATGCCGAAGAGGCTATGGTCTCAAAGTATGAGGATGATAATGGAAGTGGCAACAGAAAGTTCCAAAGAAAGAAAGATGGAAAAAAGAGGTTAGTCGATGATAAGTTTGCACGCTATACTCCTCTAACTGTGAGCTGCGAACACATCCTCAATAAGATCAAGAATGACCGATCTGTGAGATGGCCGAAGAAGCTGAAGGCGCCTTCACATAAGAGGAATAAGAACATGTGGTGTGAGTTCCACCAAGACCACGACCGTATTATAGACAAGTGCTTCGCTTTGAGGGATGAAATCGATAAGATGTTGAAGTCCAAAAAGTTGAGGAAGTATGTCGATGGTAAAGCCCCTAAGAGAGGAAGGGATGACCTTAAAGAGAAGAGAAACGACGGATGTCGAGATAATACCCCCGCAAGAAGAGACGATGACTCAGACGGGGATGATGAAGATGATCCAGATCTCCCACCAAAAGACGACAACACCCCGATGAAGAGGGTTAGTATGATCTCCTTCGGTGTGAGCACCATATGTGGAGGACTCGCATGGGGTGGCTCTGAGGTGGCCGACCATAAGTCTCATGTGGCTGAGGCTAAGTCAGTGGCCAAAGTAGAGGTTGTGAATCTAACGTATTTAGAAACCAATCAGAAGAGAAAGATGGTGGATATGAACACTCCTATAGTCGGGCTCTCCCGACTCGACTTCAAAGGTATCTTAGCTCCATATGATGACCCTCTGGTAATTACAATAAGAGTGCATGGTGTGAGGTACAGAGAATCCTTGTAGATAGAGGAAGTTCAGCAGATGTGATGTTCTGGCCCTGTTTCAAGAGCCTCGGCCTTAGTAGAGCAAGGCTGGTACCCTATCATCATCCGTTGATGGGCTTCAGTGGTGAAAAGGTCCATCCGTTGGGTATGTATGATATGGACGTACGAATGAGAGACGAGTGGCCTAAGAGGTTGACCCGGAAGATTATTTTTTTCATTATGGACAAAAACGTCTTCTCTGCCTATAACCTCATCATATGAAGAGTAGACCTTAAGGAGTTTGAGCCTGTGCCATCGACGGTCCACCAAATGCTAAAATTCTCGACCCCTTGCGGGATAGGGGAAATGCAGGGTGACCAAACCATAGCACGAGAATTCTACTTCAACTCAGCTGAAGAGAGAGAAGCCCATAAGAGGGCCACAACCACATATAGCATTGATACACTTGACCCTAGAGATGAAACGAAGTTGAAGAAAGGAGAGGCCACAGAAGAGGTAGAATCCATCGTCCTCAGTGAGGATGAACCAGAAAAAACCATCCAAACCGGTAAGACCTTAAAACTGGAGATCAAGGAAGAGCTGATAAAATTCTTAAAGAAAAGGCAGAGTGTCTTCGCTTGGAGCCATGCAAACATGTCTCGCATCGACCGGTAGGTTATGTGCCACAAACTCAACGTGGCAAAAGGGGCTAAGCCAATCAAACAAAGACGAAGAGTTTACTCTAGGGAGAAGTATGACGTCATCAGAGAAGAGGTCAGAAAGTTGGAAGAGGCAGAATTTATCAGGGAGGTCATATACCCAGAGTGGTTATCAAACGCCGTCATTGTGCCCAAATCTAATAGAAAATGGAGGATGTGCATATATTTTACCGACCTGAATAAGTCTAGCCCAAAAGACAGTTATCCCTTACCTCGGATTGACCAGATGGTAGATTCCACGGCAGGGCATGAGCTCATGATCTTCATGGACGCGTATTCAGGCTATAATCATATCTTTATGAATGTTGAAGACTCAGAGAAGACAACCTTCATCACAAATAAAGGGGCCTATTTCAATAAGGTCATGCCCTTCGACTTGAAGAATGCAGGGGCAACGTATTAACGTCTTGTAAATAAGATATTTGAAGATCAAATTGGCAAAACTATGGAGGTATATGTAGATGATATATTGACAAAGAGCTTTAAGGCCTGCACTCACGTGACAGCCCTAGAGAGAACTTTCGACACAATGGACTTATACGGGATTAAGCTCAATCTCGTAAAGTGTTTTTTCGGAGTAAGAGCTGGAAAATTTCTTAGATTCATTGTTAATCAGAGGGGAATAGAGGACAACCTTGAGAAGATCGAGGCTTTGCTTGATATGAAGACACCAAGAAGTATAAAATACGTTCAGAGGCTCACCGAAATAGTAGTTGCACTCAACAGATTTATTTCCAGAGCTACGGATAAGTGTCTTCTATTTTTTAAAGTGCTTAGAAAGGCCTTCTAATGGGACAAAGAGTGTGATAAGGCCTTTAAGAAGCTCAAATCCTACCTTGGATCCCCCCTGCTCTTATCTCGGCCCATTATGGGAGAGAAGTTGTATGTTTATCTAGCAGTCTCAGAATCAGCTATAAGTACAGCCATAGTATGGGAAGACGTTGGGGTCCAAAGGCCTGTATGATTCAAAAGTAAGTCCCTTCAAAGGTCTGAACAGAACTATCCTCGGATGGAGAAGTTGGCCTACTCTTTGATACATGCTTCTAGGAAGTTAAAACCCTACTTCCAAGCCCACTCTATGGTCATCCTCACTAATTCTCTATTAAGGTAAGTCCTCCACAAGCCTAAAAAGTCAGGCAGATTGATGACCTGGGCCATCGAGTTGGGAGAGTATGACCTTATTTATCAACCCAGGATGGCCATTAAAGGGCAGGCACTTGAAGATTTTGTTGCTAAGTTCACGTGGGAAGAGACTGAGGTCGAGAACAATCCAATGATCGCAGAGGGATCAAATAGTAACGTCTTCCGTAACCAGAAAGAGGTTGTGTCCGACAGAGCCAGAAAAGTAGTAGCTGAGAATGAGGAAGATAAGTTCCTCTTCAAGTAAGGAGCACTGTCAGAGGGGATCTTCGCTTCGAATGAGGATATTTGGAAACTCTTTATTGACGGGTCTGCTTGTGAAAGTGGAAGCGGGTCAGGGCTGATACTGTCAGCTCCGGATGGTACCAACGTTGAATATTCACTAAGGTTCAACATCAAAGCATCAAACAACGAGTTAGAATATGAGTCCATGATAGTAGGCCTCTCCTTCACAAAAACCCTTAGAGTTGGTCGACTCCTACTTCATAGCGACTAGAGGTCAGTTGTCAACTAAGTGTTTGGTGTTTATGAGGCCAAGGATGAAAGGATGGACAAATACTTGAAGAGGGTAAGAATGATTCTAGAAGGTTTTGAAGAGGTGAAGATGAAGAGGGTGCCTCAACAAAACAATAGCCATGTTGATTCACTAGTAAAGTTGGCTTCAGCAATAAGGACAAACATCAGAAGGACAGTACCAGTTGAGATCCTGCTCAAACCAACCATTGAGGAAGAAGAGGTTGCCAACTCTTGCCTCAACTTGAACCTGGGAGACTCATGGATGGACCCCCTCATCAGATATATCAAAGAGGGAGAATTACCAGAATCAAAGATAGAAAGGAGAAAACTGAGGTACAGAGCTGCAAAGTTATCAATAGTAGGAGAAGTCCTATATAAGAAAGAATTTATGTTACCTCTCCTCAGATGTGTCCATCCCCAGGAGTTCCCCCGCATCCTACAGGAGGTACACGAGGGTTCTTGCTCCAGTCACATAGGAGGAAGACCTTTGGTAAAGAGGATAATCATGCAGGGATACTAGTGGCTGACCTTGGCCAAGGATGCTGCAGCCTACATAAAGAGGTGTGACAAATGCCAAATATTTTCCACTATCCCCCATCAACCTTATCAACCTATGACGTTAATCAGTTCCCCTTGGCCATTCGCAGTATGGGGGATTGACTTGGTGGGACCATTGCCGAGAGCCGCGAACAATTATCAATTTCTGATCGTTGCAATTGATTACTTCTCCAAGTGGGTAGAGGCTGAGTCGATGATCACGATTACAAAGTAGAAGACCTTACAGTTCATCTGGAAGATCATCATATGCAGATATGGCCTTCCAAACACCCTCATCTCGGACAACGGAACCCAGTTCAAAAATTCTTCCTAGGAGAAGTACTGCGAGAGAGTTGGGAATATGAAATTTTTCTCTTCTCCTGGACGACCTCAGGCAAACGGTCAGACCGAAGTCACGAACAGAACAATCCTCGATGGGATTAAGAAGAGATTAGAAGAAGCTAAGGGGAGATGAACTGAAGAGGTTTATGTTTTGTTATGGGCCTGCAGAACAACGGCTAGGACACCAACGGGGGAGACCCCATTTATGTTAGTACGTGGCTCAGAAGTCGTCATACCAACAGAGGTGGGACTCCCCACTCATAGAATTCAGACCTACGACCCTAAGAAAAATGGGGAGGAGATAAGACTTGACCTAGATTTAATCAAAGAGAGAAGGGAAGACGCCGAGATCAGATAGGCAGCCTATCAGCAGAGAACAGAAAAGTTCTACAATTAAAGGGTGAAATCAAGACCCATAGATGTAGGAGACCTCGTGCTAAAGAAGATGTTATAGAAGGCAAACAAGCTTCACCCAAATTAGCATAGCCCTTACAAAGTAATAGAGGAGGTTGTACCCGGTACCTACCGGCTAGAAAATCTCAAAGGGCAACCTTTCTCCAATCCATGGAATGTTGATCATCTAAAAAAGTATTACATATAATGTTACAATAGCTTCTATGTAAATGTATCATCTTATGAAGAGACTATTAATGAGAAGATCAGTTCTTGTGTCAATTCTTGGTTCATTGTTCAATAACTTGGTGACAAGGTCTGAGGTGAAACATCAAATTTGGATGACCTCAGACATCATTAATTTGGTGAAATTTATGGGGGTAACATCTTAGTTTGATGACCTCGGACCTTAAACATCATAACTTGGTGACAAGGTCTGAGGTGAAACATCATATTTGGATTACCTCAGACCTTAAACATCATTAATTTGGTGAAATTTATGGGGGTAACATCTTAGTTTGATGACCTCAGACCTTAAACATCATAACTTGGTGATAAGGTCTAAGGTGAAACATCATATTTGGATGACCTCAGACCTTAAACATCATAACTTGGTGACAAGATCTAACGAGAAACGTCATATTTCGATGACCTCAGACCTTAAACATCATAACTTGGTGACAAGATTTGAGGAGAAACATCATATTTGGATGACCTCAGACCTTAAACATCATTAATTTGGTGAAATTTATGGGGGTATCATCTTAGTTTGATGACCTCAGACCTTAAACATCATAACTTAGTGATAAGGTCTGAGGTGAAACATCATATTTGGATGACCTCAGACCTTAAACATCATTAATTTGGTGAAATTTATGGGGGTAACATCTTAATTTGATGACCTCAGACCTTAAACATCATAACTTGGTGACAAGGTCTGAGGTGAAACATCATATTTGGATGACCTCAGACCTTAAGCATCATTAATTTGGTGAAATTTATGGGGGTAACATCTTATTTTGATGACCTCAGACCTTAAACATCATAACTTGGTGACTAGATTTGAGGAGAAACATCATATTTGGATGACCTCAGACCTTAAACATCATTAATTTGGTGAAATTTATGGGGGTATCATCTTAGTTTGATGACCTCAGACCTTAAACATCATAACTTAGTGATAAGGTCTGAGGTGAAACATCATATTCGGATGACCTCAGACCTTAAGCATCATTAATTTGGTGAAATTTATGGGGTTAACATCTTAGTTTGATGACCTCAGACCTTAAACATCATAACTTGGTGACAAGGTCTGAGGTGAAACATCATATTTTAATGACCTCAGACCTTGAACATCATTAATTTGGTGAAATTTATGAGAGTAATATCTTAGTTTGATGACCTTAGCCCTTAAACATCATTAATTTAGTGAAATTTATGGGGGTAACATCTTAGTTTGATGACCTCAGACCTTAAACATCATAAATTTGAAATGATTTGGTAATATGTTACAAGGGTAACATCATAGTTTAAGTGATGAAGACATCAATGCATGACATAAAAATATTCAAGATCAAAAGAAGCGAGATTCTCCTCAGAGAATGATATAAGCACAGAAGTTAGAATTACAAGTCAAAATGTAATAGAAAATGTTATCAAAAGTTACAGACCAATATGAATCAGAAATAAAAAATTACAAATAAGAGCTTCACAAAGTACGGCCTACGAGTTTGCAATCTCAGGGTTGGTGGTCACAGCCCTACTCCCTTGGCCGATGTTGGTGACTTCCACACCATCATCCTGAGGGTTGACATCCTCAGTCCCTGTAACCTCTAAAGCAGTGGTCTCTGCAGGAGAAGTAACTTTTTCCTCCACCTCTTAGAAAGTCTGGGAAAATTAAGGATTAGCGAAGCCCAGATAATGAAGTCAGAGGTTGCCAAGATCCCTGACTCCTTCTCTTTCATAGAAACCCATTTTCTAGTGTCCTTAATACCCCTTTCGAGGTATTCCAGGCCAAAGCTGATGAATTCATCAGAGACCTTGTAATCCTCCAAGATCTTCTCTGAGGCATCCTCCATGACAACTTTGATATCAACATCCACCTTTTGTTGAAGGGCTTCATCATTGGACTTCATAGCAGAGCTGTGATCATTCTCAAGTTTGGCAATGTCTTTCTCCAGCTGTGTAGCCCTAGATTCAGACCCCTTAAGGGAAATTTTTAGACGTTCCACTTCGACATTCAGAGAGGCCTCTGTCTTCTGGGCCTCCCTTCCCTTTTCAATCAGGGGCATTTTCCTCAGAGTCCAGTCGACAAACTAATGCATGGTGAGGATACCCTGCAAAACATATTCAGACACATGAGTTCAAGGGTCAATAAAATTCAAAGTCGATGTTACACTTGAAATATAAAAATGAAAGTCTTAGTTGGATAGATCGATGAAGACAAAACTCGACCAACAGAGGGGTATCTAGAGAACGACAGAATCATTTATTGGCGTCGGTCATAATGGAGCCGATGGTGTCCAAGGCCTTTATACTTTGGCCAATGAGGTTGTCGCCAATCTTCACCTGATCTAGATGAGCAGCTAATTCATCTTCAGATGAGATGGGGATTACATGATACCCTAGAGGCTTTCTTCTGCCTCTGATCCTCAGGGGCAGGGACGTTGGATTTCCTTTTTTGGAGGCATCGGACCTTGAAGAGGTAGGAAGATGAGGAGGTTCATTCAGGCTTTCTTTCTTAACCAGCTTGGTGAGACTGGGTGCTGCCATTTCCCAGATATCGTCTGATAATCCTTCTGGACGCTCTGCAAAAAGAAAGGTCTGAGTTAGAAGATCAAAGGAATAGAAAAACCAAAAATGATGAAGAATCAAAGTAACTTACGAATCTCGGTTAGAGGACTCCCCCTAAGACCAATCTCAGAGAGGTAGTAAGGGGTTATCAAGTGCTCATACTTAACCAGATAGACAATCTCTCCCAGATCTTGAAGGTCCTTGACCTTCTGTAGGTTGTCCTGACTCAATCCCCTTAGCAGCCAATGGCACTTTCCCCCATCTCAAGGGTACCCTCGGTTCTAAAGATGAAGAGGTAGGAGAAGAACCAAACTCCCAGGCCCCCGAGGTAAAGAAATATCTCGATTTCCAGTTATGGTTGGAGGTCTGGGTGACTAGCAATATTTTCTTATTATACTTCCTAGCCAAGAAGTGATAATAACTCGGATAGTTTCTGGTAGAGGAAGGAACATAACACCATATGAATACGTGGACAGGAAGGTCTGAGTGATGTACCGCCCTCCATAGGATGATGGCCCCAATCATCACCCTCCAAGCATTGGGAGATAATTGGGAAGGGGGCAAGTCAACATGGGACAATATGGCCTTGATTATTGGATGAAAGGGGAGGCAAAATCCTAACTTAAATATCTGGTCGTATAGGCAGATTTCACTATCTCGACCACCGTAGGCCCTCTCACTTTTCTGAGGTCTCCTAAGATTGAAAGAGGGACCTATGGAATAAAGATGCCTGAAGGGGAGGAGGTCGAATTCATTAATAGTGCTCTCAATCTCGGCAGCCTTGGAGGTGTCAACGTCACTCTCATGATCATCATCCTCATCCCTGGAAACGTCGGCCTGTGCATGCATAGGAGCACCATCAGGGAATCTCTAAGTGAACTGAGCCCCTGTGGCGGCCGAGAGAGGAATAACATCAATAATTAGGGGAATAGCCACACTCGGCTCCACAACTTCAACATCAAAAGACATTTGTGAAGAGCTAGCCCCGTCATGGGACGAGACACGACTTTGGACCTCGGCCTGATCAAGGACCTGATCTTGCCTAATGGATAAGTCCATCGCCTCCTGGAATGAGTCAACAGACATAGGGTCTGAGGTGGATGACTCAGACTCAGACATTGGAGTGGGTTCTAACGGAGTCTCCGATGGCTCAGCTCGTTCTACTAGCTCAGGGTATATCACCCTCAGAGGGGGATATACAATAGGTCTGAGAGGAAATGCCTCAGACCTGCGAGCTTCCTCTTGGGCTCATTTTATCTGCCTCCCTAAGAGAAGGGAATTCCTCTAAGAGCTGATAAAAAGGTATGAGCATATGATTCAGACCTTACACTTGGGACCCTTAAATCCTAAATAAACAAGTTGGCAATTTGGCTAAGGATCGAACTGGGATTTTAGATAATAAATAAGTAAGAACAGTTACCGAAAACTCAAGAAACTCATCGAAAAAATAAAACAGTCACCAAAAAATTCATAACTCTCGTCGAAAATTGAAGAGACGAGAATAAAAAGGGCTAAAAATGGCAGAGTGAGGAGGACGATACCTGAAGACTCGTGAAATGAAGGAGATTTGAAGAAATACAGAGATCCCCAAAAATACAGCAGCCAAGCTCTGTTGAGAGAGAGAGAATCACAAAGATAACCAAGGCAGGAAAAAGGGGAAGAAATTGGAAGAATAAGAAGGAAGTGAGGTTTAAAAACCCCAAACCCATATACACGCGCCCCAAGGCCCAACATTGCCTTGAGGGCCTAAAAAGCAACCATTATGGTACTTGCCCAACACGCTATCTACTGTAATACTTGACACTTGCCAAACAAATATTAATGCACCCTGCAGAAAGGTCTCAGAGCTATGTACCCCATAGCCACCCATTCACATGGGTAACTAAGGGCTAGGGGTGATTGATATGCCCAAAATATACTGGACAATAAAGAGACCTCAACCTCATCCTTATGGCAGCCGAGGTAATTGAAGTTATCAGCAACATTGTCTTAATAAGGTCGGCTACAACCGACACCCCCACGACTACAGACCTCGTCTCGGTTTGGAATAAGCTGAGATCATCTAGAACCTTGGGGTACAAGTCCTTATCAGGTCATCTACAGTCGATGACGCACTATATCATATATCAACCTCGACTGGACATCAGTCGGGGTCAGCGAACACATGAGTATTAACCATCCTGTAACATCATCATCATCCCGAGACGACGTTTCAAGCACCATATGAGAGTCAGCGGCCCTGAAGGCTCAGTGTCATTTCTCAGGCTAGCATCGGCTCTGGCCGACATTCCATATATCTAACTTTAGCTTGCATCCCAGCCAAGGCAGGGGTTGTACCTCACCAACCTCGTACTCACCCAGGCCGAGGTTGGTACCAAGCAAATACAACCGAGCTTCTACGCGTGAACATGTGGCTTGAGGCACGTGGACAAATCTGTTATAACTAAATCATTCCCTCCACGTGATGGAATATTGAGGTCATCATTACTTAGTTGAAGATTGGCCAGGTGTCCTTCCTTCATTGGCTCAATCTCCGTGCACATGCTCATTGCATGCTTGGGGGGTACATTACACCCCCAAGCACTATATATAGAGGTCATGCTCTACCTCGCAAAGGGATCGATAATTCACAACCCTAGATGGAACTCTGTCATTCTACACAGTAGAGAAAAATCTTGAGAGACTATATCCATGGCCATTAGTGCTTTCATTCAGTGATATTACTCACACACACTAATAGTGGATGTAGGCCAGATTTGCTGAACCACTTATATTCAAGTGTTCATCCTCTTCTCCTCACCTCTTTTTACATATATATATACATACATATATTCTCCTGTGCTGCCATTAATCACTTGCTTGAGCTTGTCAACACCTTATTTGCTGGTGCTGCTTCTATCATCATTAGGAAGATTGACCACTAAAGCTCTATTGGAAAACCTAGTTTTTAAATAAAATGTGGTATCACTGGTAACCCATTTATAACAAAACATAATCTCAGAGATCCCTAAATGAGTCCCATAAGTTTGGTTTAACCTATGTACGCCATTAACTACCCTCCATGTATTTGGAGCTACTCTTGCAGGAATAATATCGAAATATTGGCAAAACTCCAAACACAAGGGATTAGGCGGAAAAGAAAAGCCACATTCCGCTATAAAAAGGGAGGGAAACCAGTGTCCCTCAGCCAGACAAAATAAATCAGAGGGGCAAGGAGGTTCTTCTAGAATAACCCAAGAGGGAATTTCAAAATCAACTCAAAACTTATCCAACGATTCCATAATATAAACCATGGTGGCTCAAGCAAAGAAAGAAGAAAGAAGAAGTTCTTACAGAAGGATTGAGAAATATGCTAAGGCGGATGATAGAAAGAACGACAGTACAAGGATAGAATGAGAAGACAGAGAGTTTAGAAATTTGGAGGTAAAAAGTAGATGACGATCTGTTTCTATCGCTTTTAAATGCCTTGCATCGGGAAGTAGGGAAATAAGTGATTACTAGAAAAGACGATTGCATTTTCGGCGGTTAAATGATGAAGAAGATACAAATACCCAAGCGTCTGTCGCAGATTCAAAATATTTACAAGTTTGCCACTTCGAGCTCAAATGACGAGACTAAAGAGAAAATTCGTAAGTGTTGGAGATCTGAAATTAATCAAGACATAAAAAAAGGTGCCTGAGCAACGTTTGAGTAAAATATTCCACACTCTCATATCAAAACTCAACTGTGACACATTGGGAGCTTCTGTTGATACAAAAATTAGTTAGCTGACGTGGACCAATTATATGAAGACATGTGTCTTCATATATGGCAAATGCCTATACTCACCGAACAACTCGCAGCACTGAGCTACTCATCACCCCGAGATACTTAGCGTGCCGAGCTACTCAACTTGTAGAGCATCTAGCTAGGAAGATCAAACGACAATTACACATTCAATGAACATCCTTATTGTACAGATGTATATGTATATTAAATAACGACATATCGTCTATTCATATTGACAGCCCCAAGGCTATAAATACACTGTAACACCCTCCATAACGGGGTAATTGGCCATTGGTAATTATGATTGAGATTAAGGCAAACATCAGGCAATACAAAATAGTGGACGTAGGCCATTTTCATAAGGCTGGACCACTTTAAAAATCATTTGTCTTATTACTTACTTCATATTTATCTGTGATTAATTAATTAGATCAGATCTAGTTTTTTACATCAACAACCATGGTTCAGGATTATACTGCCTACATTCGGAGATGCCTTAAATGCCAGCAATTTATTAATCTCCAACACTTGTTTCCTCGAGAATTGCATAACACGACTTCTCCCTGGCCGTTATCCACCTAAGGCATTGACATTTTAGGGAAACTCACACCCAAAACTTCTAATGGCCATGAGTTCACCCTGGTTGCCATTGATTACTTCACCAAATGGGTGGAACTCGAGTCATAGCTACTACTGAATGCCAAGAAGGTATCCAAGTTTATCCGAAAGAAAATTATTTGTCGATACAGGGTTCCTCACGAGCTAATATCAGATAATGGGTTACACTTTGAAGCTGAGGTCACGGAACTGGTCGATGAGTACAAGATTCAGAGACACAAATCTTCTTCCTACCGATCTCAAACCAAAGGAGCAGTTGAAGCCGCCAACAAAAACCTCAAAGCCATCATCAGCAAAATGATCGAGAGTTATTGAGATTGGGCTGATCGGATCTCTTACGCCCTCTAGGGCTATCACACTTTAGTCAGGACATCTAATGGGTCTACCCCTTACTCTTTAGTATATAACATGGAAACAATCCTACCTGTTAAGCTAGAAATACCTTCACTACGCATCATGCTTGAAAGAAAAATTAGCGAGGAAGATTGGTATCAGAGCCACTGTGATGCATTGTCATTATTGGATGAAAAAAACTGAAGGCTCTATACCATATATAAGGATACCATCTCCGGATAGCGTGATCATTAAATAGAAGAATCAAGGACCGCGGTGTCCGAGAAGGAGACTTGGCCCTCAAATAAATCATAGAACCTGTCTGGGACCCTAGAGGGAAATTCACTCCAAACTGGAGTGGTTCCTACATCGTAAAAAATATCATGTCAAGTGACGTCGCTATGCTCACTAACCTTGATGAAGAAGATATGGCGCATCCAGTCAACTTGGACCATCTCAAGATGTTCTACCCTTAGCCCAAAATCTCGACGCGCTATGACTCCTCTCATTCCCCTTCTATTCTTTAAAAAGAATATTCATTTCCCTTTACCCAAAACTACGTAGGGCTTATCCTAAGAAAACTTTTTTCTTTCAAAATGAAACTAAAAAAAAAATTCAAAACCCCCAGAGCTATGTAGGCAGCTCAAACGCTTTATATGGGCACAGTCCCCTTCTTTTTCACAAAATATTATTCCAAAGGTGGTCTAAAGAACGGTATGCCCAGAACGCTTTCATAAGACTCTACCACACATCCTTCAACCCCATTATCCCCATAGAACGCCGGCTTGAAGGAGTAATATCAGTCTATCAAAGCCAAAAAGAAAAGAAAAACCCTTTCGTCAGCATAAGAAAATAAAGAAAAAAGAATGCCAAAGATCACTTACATAGCCACTAGGGTTCCTCACCCTATAAGAACGGTGGTGTGAGGCCTTGCGTAGCAGAAAGCGATCCTCGGCTACTGGATCAAATAAGTCAAAGGCATTTCCTTTGCCCAAAGCGAGGGGCACCCTAGCTCACCACTCTAAGGCCCGCCCAATCATTAATACTCAACCACTCCTAGTTGTATCCCTTGCTCGAAGAACCTTTCATATGAAGCCTTGAAGAAAAAAATACTTAAAATGGATTTTAGAGAAAAGAAGTAGAAGATTCAGAAGTAGAAAGATGTGAAAAATGAGGATGGTTCTCCCCCATTTTATAGGAGCCAAAGCGGCATGCCAATTGGCAGACCCCTGCCAATATTGATCGGCACCTGCATTTTCCTCTGCCCAAGGAAGCTCAGGAGACCGTGCCACTTTCCAAATGGAAACCCTTACCACATGTCAATCGGCATACCCCCTGAAATTTTCTACAAAAAATGCCTAAAAAGCCTAAAAAATCAAAAAAATCTTCCGAAAAATTCCTAAAAATTCCATACAAGTATTAGAACATTTTTTTCATCAAGAAAACCACTTTAAGCTCCTACAATTCCCCAGCGGAACCAAAAATCAAATGTTTCCTCATCAGGATTACATATATCCTCTTAAAATTCCCAGCGAAATTTCCAAATTAAAAAGACATGATCCCTAGTTAGATGTCTTTCCCCAGTAGAATCTCAAAACGACAAAACCACAAGTGTAAAAAAACTCCTCGAAGAGGAAACCTCCTTATGTTACATATTTAGGTCCTCCGAATTGACCTCGACCCACAAAAGTGGTCACCTAAACTTTGGGTCCTCAGAATTGGGTTCGACCCACAAAATTGATCATCCCTACTTTAAGTCCTCTGAAATGACCTCGACCCACATCGATCAACCCAACATCACTGTACACTAAACCAAAAACAGAAATTTGGCGCACCCTAATATTAAAAATCTGGAACAATTTTAAGCTGTGCCAAATTCTGGCACGATTTAATGACAATCTGACACACTTTAAAACAGTGTCAAAATTTGACACTATTTTTAGGTGTGCCAAAATTGAGTACACTTGACTAAAATATAAAATGCCCTAAAAAAATTTACTTACTGAATTTAGACTCTCCCGCCACTCATCCCTCCCATTTTCTAACCTTCTCACTCTGCTCTTTCTCTCTCACGTTTTGGTCAGTTATGCCGTTCGTCTCTCCACGTACTCTCATTCTCTGGTAGTCTCTCTAATCACCTGTTTCAGGTCATACACATCATTCTCTATTTACCAATGGTAACTCGTTCTGAGTTTTGGTTTTATACGGTCTTAGATTTCTTCTACACGGATCTAAGGAAGCCCGGGGTGAAACGCAACCCGGTTTCGATCTTTGGCGTATTCATTTTCTAGCTAAGGAAATACAAGGGTGAAACAAAACCTGGTTTTGAATTTTGGCATGTTCATTTTCTGGTATGTTTTCCATTCTACATCTTGTTTTGATACATGTATTTTTGTGCTAAGCGGTTTAGTTGTCAAAACATTGTTATTTTAGATTTATCTTTGAATCGAGACATTATTTCTTGTCTGGATCGATTTTTTTTAAACAAAGTCATTACTGGTATATTTTTAGATCTGATTTGATTTGAATGTTAACATTTATGTTAACTAAATTAGATTGTAAAATTTATGAAGATGTGTGTATTTTTTTAGCATACTTGTGACTTACTATTAGCACTTTTATTTGGTGAAGTAATTTGTAAGTATATTTTTTTAGCATACTTGTGACTTTACTGTATCGAACTTTCAATGTAAACAACATAAAAATAGGTACAACGATAACAATATTACAAACCAAAAAGCCCCAAATAGAATATGTACAACGATATCACAAACCATCTAGAACTAAACAAAATATGTACAAAGAAATACATTACAAATCAAATTAGCTCTAAACAGATCTTTGTAATAACTTTCCTAAATTAAAGAGCATCAAATCTACTAACCCAAGCTATATCTAATCAAACTCAAATAACAACGCTAATAATAATTCTATATTGCATATGAGAAATTGTCTAATCTTATATCTTAGGGTGAAATTAATTATTGTAGTGGGTTCTGATATAAGTCTGGAATAACTTAGGAATGATAGGGTTTTCTAGAATTTGATTAATTTTTATATGGCATATTTTGTTTTAATTTGTTATTGCAGTTAGGTATTTATTATCATGTACATGTCTTTGCTCAAAGCGCATAGCCTCTATTTATTCGAAAATTATTTCCATGAAGAGAAAATTTATAGAAATAGAATATCGTTGGGATTGTGTTCATTTCAAATATTTTTTACCTTGCAATATCCATATTTGTACTCATAACGGATCAATATGCTGTGGAAGAGTCACATGAAGAATATTGTAAGTCGTTATTTTAAATTTATCCATTTGGGCTTGTTTGTTGTTGAATTTTGGTTCCTACAAAAGAGATATTACAACAATTGCCAAATTTTATTGTGTTCTCTAAGTGTTCGATGGAATTCCAAAACGAAGACATTCTTTACTTTTTTCTTATCTCGCTCACAAAAGCTTCGCATCGCAATGACCCTTCACCCCCTTTGAATTCTTCGCAACTTATACTAATCTACTCATATTAACTATTTGGAGAGCAAAATTTTTATGCATCAACATACAGTTTGATTAATTATGCTTTTGTTTACTTACCTCACTATTAATAATATGTTTGCTTAGCTCACTACATTTCATAATGTGAAATTATTACAAAGATATCATAAAAATGATGCAACGTAATTGATGTATTCATATGATTCATCACATTTATGGGGTCAATATTAATGACGCATTCACATTGATCCTAGGTCGAAGGAATACTAGGTCATAAATGATTCTTGTATGATTGCGTATGTTAAGTTTAATGTTAAATTTGATTAACTATAAAAAGAATTGCAAAGGTTTACAATCCGCTTAGAAACTGGAAAATAGACAAAAGCAAACTGTATCTTTTGTTTATGAGCGTTGGTTTAGTGTGCGATCCAACAATGATGTTTCATTCTCACTCAATTTTTGTACAAACCTCCTCGACTTATCTGATTCTTGACTAGTAGAAAAAACCGACTCTCCTTCAAATTCCAGGTCCATAGTTTGTTCAGTTACGTTATCTAATGGAAGTATTTGTTCTTAGTATTTTAGTTCAGTAATTCATGAATGATGACGTTTATATGTGAATTGTTGATTTTGGCTCTCCTATTTTTTCAGTTTTGGTTTATTTACAAATTTGCCATTTTTGACTCAAATCTATAAATACAAGTGTCATTTCTAGGTTTTGAGAGAGGACAAGTTTGAGAGCTATTTTGTGAGTTATCAAAGCTAAAGAGTGATAGAGCTCTCATTTGAGGGGTGAGTTCTTGTGAGGTTGTGAGTGACTTTCTAAGAGAGATAAATTGTGTGTGTGTATAACCTTTGGGTTCCTCCATTTATCTATAGAAAGAAGAAATCCTCCTTGGTGGATGTAGCCCAAATTTGGGTGAACCACGGTATATCGTTGTTGTTTTGCTTTGATGATTGCTTGTATGTTCTTATTGTCTCTTCATTGATGCTTGGTTGAATTGATTGGGAGTTTGCACACTAATTCATTTTGGGAACAAGGTCTTGGGTGTTTTCCGCACACCAAGTGTTTGATAAAATTCCCGAGTGAGTTTTATCGTCTTGGTCGCTAGAGATAGTCTTGATTTAGCGCAACAAGTGGTATCAGAGCTTTGGTTGCATTGTTTGCCCGGTATTTTGGTTCGAGGTTGAATCAATTTTGGCATAGCTTTTGTTTTTGTTCCAAATGACGGAAAATGTGGAGAGTACTCGAGAATCAACCTCTACGAGCGGAGGCTCTAAGAGATGGGATTCGAGTTATGGATCGAGTGGCTCAATGAAGACGGACATGAAGGCTTTTGATGAGAAGATCAATTTCGGGTTATGGCAAAGACGAATGCGAGGCGTTCTTATCCAACAGAGGTTGCAATTAGCATTGTTGGGGGTAGAGGGACGACCGGTAGGCATGACCGATGCCGAGTGGATTGACATTGATCAAAGAGCGGCTTCGTGTATTGAGATGCTTATCACGGATGATGTGTTGAATAACGTGATAGCGGAGACCACGGCTAAAGGCATGTGGGATAAGCTTGAAGAGATTTATTTGGGAAAGTCGTTGTCAAATAAATTGTTCCTCAAGAAGAAACTCTTCAAGCTTGAGATGAAGGAGGGTGAGGATATGATGAAGCATATCAACGTTTTTAATGCCTTGATAAATGACTTGAACCGGATAGACGTTCAATTCATTGAGGAGGATCGAGCATTGTTGTTGCTTGCATCATTACCCGATTCATACGAGCATTTTGTGACCACGCTCATGTTTGGGAAGTCTACGCTCCGGTGCAACGAGGTTGTGCAAGATATTCAATCTCATGTCACGATGAGAAAGAAGGAAGGTGGAGGTGACGGGTATTCCCATAATGAAGGCCTTATGGCGAGAGATGGAGGTGGGCAAAATGGCGGGAGGAACTCCAACCGGGGATTTAATGACGGTAGTAGGTCTAGATCGAGAGGTGTTGGTGGTAAAGGGCCGAAATGCTACAAGTGCCGGGAATGGGGTCATATGATCCGAGAATGTCCTTTATGGAACGACAAGGTTAAGGGCAAGGTTGATTCCGAGAGGGCAACGGTAGCGAGTGCGAATTATGAAGATGAACTTGGAGAACTTCTCACAATCTCCAAGGTTAACTCTCTTTCCCAAGATGATTGGATATTAGATTCGGGATCGTCGGATCACGTTTGCTCCAAGAGGGAATATTTTGAGACTTTCACAGAAAATGGAAAAGGTTCCATGTCTTTGACTAACGGAGAGAAGGTTTTCGTTGAGGGTGTCGGGACGGTGAAACTCAAGATGTTCGATGGGGTGGAACGCACTTTGGGTGGTGTGGCCTATGTCCCAAAGTTGAGAAAGAATTTGATATCCATTAGCCGTTTGGATTCCAAGGGTTGCCGGGTGTCGGTGGCGGGTAGAGTCTTGAAAGTCACACACGGTTGTATGGTCCTAGCGAGGGGAGAGGAGAGAGAGGGGTTGTATCGTCTAAATCAAACTTCGAGGAAGATTGGGAAGCAGTGTGCACAAGTGATCGAACGTTCGAGGCATGTCTCGTTTGTGAACAAAGTGGAGACATTGGGTGCTAGCTTTCCAAGAGTAGACGGTAGTGATGGGAGAATACCTACTAGTGGAGGGGATGGATCGAAGTCCCCCTCCAGGGCCAACGGGTGATGTTGACCCGGTTTAGTTGCACACATGCATTGGCCGATTCGAATCGAGGAGGTGTAGGACTGTGATGGATTCGAGGTGTGTGTAGCTAGTTCAAGGAAGGCCGATGAGTTATTGTTTGCGAGCATTGGCAAACGGGAGTTTTTCGTGACAAAGACTTGGTATATCTTTCGAGGGTGAGATTTGGAGGGTATGAGAGGTGAGGAATTTTCCCTCTCATCCGTGGTTATTTCTCAAGGTGGAAGATGGTGTTGATGTGTTTGAATGTTTCGTGTAAAGAAGGTGTATGCTATATGTATTGTGTGGGGGTGTACTCACCGGGTTACATGAGGAGCGAGCTTCACCGTATGGTTACATGAGAAGCATTCAGGGGAGTTCTTAGTTTAGAACTTGGTTCCTAGGCGGGTGGAGTCGTTTGGAGTCTTGGAGTGAAGACTTGCGGTATCTCACTTCATGGTTGAAGTTTGAGGTGGCTTAGCGTCGGGTGGAGCGTATTGGCTTGTTAGATGTCGGGATGATCTTAGAGCGGATTTGATGTTTGCATTCCGAGTTCGGTTGGATCGTGAGGATCGCCTGGGGGAATCGCATTAGCTTGGTAGATGGTGGGACTGTCTTCAAGCGGGTTCAATTTCAGCATTCTAGAGATTGGTTGGATCGTCAGGATCGCCAAGGTGGAGTTTGTTGATTTTGGCTCTCCTATTTTTTCAGTTTTGGTTTATTTACAAATTTGCCATTTTTGGCTCAAATCTATAAATACAAGTGTCATTTCTAGGTTTTGAGAGAGGACAAGTTTGAGAGCTATTTTGTGAGTTATCAAAGCTAAAGAGTGATAGAGCTCTCATTTGAGGGGTGAGTTCTTGTGAGGTTGTGAGTGACTTTCTAAGAGAGATAAATTGTGTGTGTGTATAACCTTTGGGTTCCTCCATTTATCTATAGAAAGAAGAAATCCTCCTTGGTGGATGTAGCCCAAATTTGGGTGAACCACGGTATATCGTTGTTGTTTTGCTTTGATGATTGCTTGTATGTTCTTATTGTCTCTTCATTGATGCTTGGTTGAATTGATTGGGAGTTTGCACACTAATTCATTTTGGGAACAAGGTCTTGGGTGTTTTCCGCACACCAAGTGTTTGATAAAATTCCCGAGTGAGTTTTATCGTCTTGGTCGCTAGAGATAGTCTTGATTTAGCGCAACAAGTGGTATCAGAGCTTTGGTTGCATTGTTTGCCCGGTATTTTGGTTCGAGGTTGAATCAATTTTGGCATAGCTTTTGTTTTTGTTCCAAATGACGGAAAATGTGGAGAGTACTCGAGAATCAACCTCTACGAGCGGAGGCTCTAAGAGATGGGATTCGAGTTATGGATCGAGTGGCTCAATGAAGACGGACATGAAGGCTTTTGATGAGAAGATCAATTTCGGGTTATGGCAAAGACGAATGCGAGGCGTTCTTATCCAACAGAGGTTGCAATTAGCATTGTTGGGGGTAGAGGGACGACCGGTAGGCATGACCGATGCCGAGTGGATTGACATTGATCAAAGAGCGGCTTCGTGTATTGAGATGCTTATCACGGATGATGTGTTGAATAACGTGATAGCGGAGACCACGGCTAAAGGCATGTGGGATAAGCTTGAAGAGATTTATTTGGGAAAGTCGTTGTCAAATAAATTGTTCCTCAAGAAGAAACTCTTCAAGCTTGAGATGAAGGAGGGTGAGGATATGATGAAGCATATCAACGTTTTTAATGCCTTGATAAATGACTTGAACCGGATAGACGTTCAATTCATTGAGGAGGATCGAGCATTGTTGTTGCTTGCATCATTACCCGATTCATACGAGCATTTTGTGACCACGCTCATGTTTGGGAAGTCTACGCTCCGGTGCAACGAGGTTGTGCAAGATATTCAATCTCATGTCACGATGAGAAAGAAGGAAGGTGGAGGTGACGGGTATTCCCATAATGAAGGCCTTATGGCGAGAGATGGAGGTGGGCAAAATGGCGGGAGGAACTCCAACCGGGGATTTAATGACGGTAGTAGGTCTAGATCGAGAGGTGTTGGTGGTAAAGGGCCGAAATGCTACAAGTGCCGGGAATGGGGTCATATGATCCGAGAATGTCCTTTATGGAACGACAAGGTTAAGGGCAAGGTTGATTCCGAGAGGGCAACGGTAGCGAGTGCGAATTATGAAGATGAACTTGGAGAACTTCTCACAATCTCCAAGGTTAACTCTCTTTCCCAAGATGATTGAATATTAGATTCGGGATCGTCGGATCACGTTTGCTCCAAGAGGGAATATTTTGAGACTTTCACAGAAAATGGAAAAGGTTCCATGTCTTTGGCTAACGGAGAGAAGGTTTTCGTTGAGGGTGTCGGGACGGTGAAACTCAAGATGTTCGATGGGGTGGAACGCACTTTGGGTGGTGTGGCCTATGTCCCAAAGTTGAGAAAGAATTTGATATCCATTAGCCGTTTGGATTCCAAGGGTTGCCGGGTGTCGGTGGCGGGTGGAGTCTTGAAAGTCACACACGGTTGTATGGTCCTAGCGAGGGGAGAGGAGAGAGAGGGGTTGTATCGTCTAAATCAAACTTCGAGGAAGATTGGGAAGCAGTGTGCACAAGTGATCGAACGTTCGAGGCATGTCTCGTTTGTGAACAAAGTGGAGACATTGGGTGCTAGCTTTCCAAGAGTAGACGGTAGTGATGGGAGAATACCTACTAGTGGAGGGGATGGATCGAAGTCCCCCTCCAGGGCCAACGGGTGATGTTGACCCGGTTTAGTTGCACACATGCATTGGCCGATTCGAATCGAGGAGGTGTAGGACTGTGATGGATTCGAGGTGTGTGTAGCTAGTTCAAGGAAGGCCGATGAGTTATTGTTTGCGAGCATTGGCAAACGGGAGTTTTTCGTGACAAAGACTTGGTATATCTTTCGAGGGTGAGATTTGGAGGGTATGAGAGGTGAGGAATTTTCCCTCTCATCCGTGGTTATTTCTCAAGGTGGAAGATGGTGTTGATGTGTTTGAATGTTTCGTGTAAAGAAGGTGTATGCTATATGTATTGTGTGGGGGTGTACTCACCGGGTTACATGAGGAGCGAGCTTCACCGTATGGTTACATGAGAAGCATTCAGGGGAGTTCTTAGTTTAGAACTTGGTTCCTAGGCGGGTGGAGTCGTTTGGAGTCTTGGAGTGAAGACTTGCGGTATCTCACTTCATGGTTGAAGTTTGAGGTGGCTTAGCGTCGGGTGGAGCGTATTGGCTTGTTAGATGTCGGGATGATCTTAGAGCGGATTTGATGTTTGCATTCCGAGTTCGGTTGGATCGTGAGGATCGCCTGGGGGAATCGCATTAGCTTGGTAGATGGTGGGACTGTCTTCAAGCGGGTTCAATTTCAGCATTCTAGAGATTGGTTGGATCGTCAGGATCGCCAAGGTGGAGTTTGTTGATTTTGGCTCTCCTATTTTTTCAGTTTTGGTTTATTTACAAATTTGCCATTTTTGGCTCAAATCTATAAATACAAGTGTCATTTCTAGGTTTTGAGAGAGGACAAGTTTGAGAGCTATTTTGTGAGTTATCAAAGCTAAAGAGTGATAGAGCTCCCATTTGAGGGGTGAGTTCTTGTGAGGTTGTGAGTGACTTTCTAAGAGAGATAAATTGTGTGTGTGTATAACCTTTGGGTTCCTCCATTTATCTATAGAAAGAAGAAATCCTCCTTGGTGGATGTAGCCCAAATTTGGGTGAACCACGGTATATCGTTGTTGTTTTGCTTTGATGATTGCTTGTATGTTCTTATTGTTTCTTCATTGATGCTTGGTTGAATTGATTGGGAGTTTGCACACTAATTCATTTTGGGAACAAGGTCTTGGGTGTTTTCCGCACACCAAGTGTTTGATAAAATTCCCGAGTGAGTTTTATCGTCTTGGTCGCTAGAGATAGTCTTGATTTAGCGCAACATGAATTCTCCACACATACCAACCTCAAACTAAACAAGAGCAAAAGGTTTAAAACGAGAAATATTTTTATGCTTATAGGCCATTTCAGGTAACATTTGTTGTTTGTCACAAAACACGTTGTGTAGTTCTGCCTCTTGTTCAAGCTCTGTTGAATGAATCATAAAAGTGGAAAGTAAATCAATTCATCAACAGGTTCCAGTTTCACCTTAAATCAGATCTCTACCCACTAGGAAAGCAGGAAGCTTGAGAAAGTTTTTGAGAATTCATATCAAATCAAAGCTCTTACGAGTTCTTTTTTTCTTATTTTATTTTTCATAACTTCACTGTAGATTGTTTACAAACTTCAAATTCTATTGTGGTTGTGACTCTCTAGGGGAAAGAGCCTAGTGTCATCTATAAGCTTATCAACGTAATAATCCTACCGCTGGGCAAGGAGTTCAGTTCTTGCCTTGGGAGTCAGAGACCTTTCATCCGCCTTACCTTAATCATCAATTAGGTATAGGTTAGTGTTTAATTGGTTTGTTTTTTATATATCTTGTTGGTACATTTTCCAATGGAAGTATTTGTTCTTAGTATCCTAGTTCAGTAATTCATGTGATTGTATATGCAGTTATGTGATTGGACATGAAAAAAGAGAGATAGTGATGTTGAGAAGATAGAGTTCAAGGTTAGTTCTTTTATTATAATATACTTTTCATTGATAAGCATTACTTGTCTGAAGTTGGAATTAGACATTATTAAGGTTACTAGCTCACTTGAACGTGAGGTTCGCGCACTAGGTTCTTGTTTTGAGGTTTATCAAGTTTCCATGGACTTAGGCAACTACGTGGGGTCCTCCGTAACGTGTGAAACTTGACCAATAAAAAAGAGGGGGTCAGTTCAAAGGGTTTTATTTTTTAATGGATTTGAGCACTATTAATTCCCACTATTCGACTAACGATAGGAACATCGTATTAATAATGCTTGCAGAATTGGCATAATTTACATTAAAATTTCCATTATTCCATGCAAATCTCTTCTAATAACCCTTAAATCCCCCAGTTTGAAACTTCAATATGTCGTCCAGAAACCAAATATAAAGTGTTGCCAAAGCACCCACCTAAATTAGTAAACTTTGACGAAGTGGAACTCGTTCGAAGTTGCTTCCATCATCATTATAGTCCTGAAGATACGACACAGGCACATGGTGTGAGTAACCATAACCGCTACACCCTTAAGAAACTGAAGGATTGTCCCGTCAAAGACATCAAAAATGGAAGAATTGGGGGTAATTAATGCCTAGTACATGAGATCTGGGCGACGATACTCAGAGGTAAAGAGAGTATATCGTATCATTGGTCTCGACTCTACAACATCCAACTATTAGAGAAAACTCGTAGCTATGTTGAATACACAACGTACTCTTAATTTCATAATTTACCTAAGCTACAACACCAAGTGCATAATATGCAGAACCAACTTAAAGAGATATAAACATTATTGTTAAGGATGTGTGAGTTCGCACCCATACTAATATTTGCATATATGTTAGAGCAACGACGAACCTGAAAATATAAGCGAACCACAACCTAGAATAATGTTTCAACTTAGGTACCCCAACATACTGCATGATAAATAAAATAACAAACCACATATCTAAGTGGACTCATGTTTCATGTATCATTAAGAGGCAGCGCTAACCACCACTGAGAATACCCGTGATTACTCAAGAGAAGTCATTTAATTATATGTATAAACTATTAGGCAGTTGTTGCTGTTAGGCAGTTGTTCCAAGACTGCATAACTCGGTTTAAACAAATGTAAATAAATGAACTGTTTATTAGGAATAATGGCATTAACTGTTATATTCACATACAACAAAAATGATCTCCATAACATTAGAAATAACTGTTACCTGTAAAAATTCAAATAGTAAAAAGTATTGTATCTAATTGAAGTTTGTGTGCATTCAACAATGTTTTGTTTGGCATGGCTAAATTTTGACAAAGGTAGCTAAAGTAATCATGTTTCTTAATTAAATAGAAGCTCCCATCTCATCATATTTGTAGATGACAATATTTATTACAACTAGTGATTTCAACTGAACCTACTTTTAAACTCCTTTTAGGAATTTACGGTATTCTCACAAGATTACTCCACTGTGTGTACTTCGAAATATAAGAAGACTGTGATAGATTTACATATCCTTATTATCGAAAATATAGTGATTAAAATATCATGTGCTCTGTGCTCGGTCCAGGTAGTTGTTCAATATACTGGAAGCTAGCATTAATTTATGTTTTATGCATTAGTGGCAAGTTATATTTTTGCAACAAATATAAACAGTTACACCATTTTTTGCATCATTTGATAGCTTACCTATAAATGAAACTACTCTGCCAAATCTTGTATCCTTTATTTTAGTCGAAGATTATTGGATAAATATCACTACCAAATGTTTTCTCAGCAATAAATACTGAAATAAACAAAAATAATCCATAAACTGCAAAACAACCCTTTGGTCCATGTAAGGCTGTCGAAACTGTGTTGTTTCTGTAAATGAATTTCGTTGACGAATTTGCTTCGATTTTAGTCATTTATGTTCATTCTCTGTTCTAAATGTATTTGATTACTGCTATAATTTTGTGCTACGTCTCATATCGAATTTCTTAAATCTATGATGGTTGTGTTTCAACCATGTTACCTCTGATTGAGGTGCTTCTATTGATTTTTGGCTAGTGAAGGGGATGCATTTTTGTAAACAGTTGGAATAGAGATCTCAAGGTTGCAAATGTAACTTACACAGAAAGCAGGTGGTGGTTTTGCATTTAGGTTTTTAAACCATCTTACTTGAAACATATCTGTGACACAGTGACCTCATCCATTTGATTAGAATGCTAAAATTGCTAAGTATGACTATCAATATGAGTTCCCCGAGCTTAGATAACACCCAATTATGATTCAATGTAGATACTAAATTTTTATGTTTTTAACTTGAAAATCTTATTTTATATTTTCCTTGCCACCACTAGTTTTTTTCATAACTTCTCTATGTTTGCTACTTTGCAGCATAATGGTTTCGTATTCTTTTAAGATTTTAACGTACAAGTTTTTTGGCAGGCCTTACGCTGGAGAGTTGGGCACTGATCCCCATAGGAAACTTGTATTATCTGGTCCGACTTTACCAAATGTAATGACCCCGCCTGGTTATTTGGGGTATGCCATTAATATGATATATCTAGAAGATGTTCGTTTTTGTACGAGGATGACTTCAGGTCATGATCTTCTAGAGACGTTGTTCTATCATCTTTTTGGTGAGCTTCAAGTCTATGAAACAAGAGAACACATAAAAATGGCACACCCACTCATCAATGAAGGTGTTGTTTCTTTGGATAGAGGGATTTTGAGAGGAAATGGACTTCTATCTCTTGGATGCTGGTATGTTTATTATATTCATTGAATTTTATTATTTCTTTATCAAAAACAAAAATAAATTTGTCAAATGCTACATTTTCAATGTGTTTTTTAGGAGGAGAATAATGATCCTCCTAATATTGGATAACCTCATATACAAAAATCTCAGTTATGCTAGGGGGTATAAAGAATGAGTTTCCATTAGTTGTTTAAGGTGAAGCATTTCAAGGTCTTTGCTTTTTCTGTCAGTAAAAATTATAAGTATGGCTTACTGAATAATCATATGTACTTGGATAGAGCAGTGGTGAAATAAAAGGTCAAAACAATCAACAAAAACAAAAGCAGCCAACAAATATAAGGTACAAAATAAAAGATTCTTTATTTTAGTTTCTTTAATGAAGCTTAATAAATATTTTTTTGTGCCTTAGCCTAAAAGTTCCATGCCTATCTGTTATTGAATTCACCTCATCTTACCGGAAGCGAGACGCTATCCTTGCTCCTTATTTCGTGTTGAGCTTAACACATTTCTTTACGTGTTCATGCATATGATAATTTATGAGTTAAAAATGGAGGGAATGATAATATGGTGAAAGTATGATTTTAATTGTAAACGAAGAATGTTTTTTTTTAAGTACACTTGAATTGTTCGGTCAAAAACTGGACAGGTAGAAATAATCATTAATTTAAGATGATATTTATTTCCTTTTTTTTTCTACAGAGGAAAGAAAAAACAGGAGCAAAAATCTCTCAAAAACAATGGCCATAGAATCAACAACCTTAAGCTTTCCCAAGCCTTGTATAAGCTCATCCATAATAGTCAGCTCAATATCATGCTCCCCTCCTTTGTTAGCAAGAAAATAGGCACAATCATTTCCTTCTTGGAGCGTGTGAATCGACAATCGGGATACTTATGACTAACACATTTAATAAAATAAGTTGAAACGTTATTCCAGGTTTGTGACAAGTTGAAATAAAATAAAATGTAGGATTATTTGCCTTTGGTACCCATTTATCTCTTGTAATTAGACTTCCAAAAGTGCCATAAGTACTTATAGAACGTCACAAAGATTCTCACGCAGCGTCACAAAGAGGGTATTTATGACGCTTTGGGGAGTCAAAGAAGTAAAAATAGTTGCCGTCAAAATCAATTTGGGAAAAATTCGAAATAAACTTCAACTTTAAGGAAGAATTAGATTGACTTCTTAAACCTACTAGGGCCCTTGGATTTGGGTTGATGGAGGAGCTCTTGTGGTTGCTTAACTATTATAGCTTAAATAGAAAAAGGTCAATTTTCATAGCTGACCCAAAAGTTTTATTTAATGCAGGTGAGTATGCAACAGCAAGAGCAACAGCATCTGCTGGAACAATCATAGTTAATTTCTCAACTTTTTTCTTTGTATTTGAATTTGAGTTTGTTTCTTATTGCACCGTCTACCCATAACGTTGGCTTTATATGCTGACCAATTTGGAATTACCTAGTTACCCTTTTGACATTGAACAATTATAACTGCAAATTATACTATGTTATCTGTACGATTGACTATGTCCCTGCTACGATTATGGCTTTGGAAGAGGCTTATCTACTTGCTTTGGTGTGGCCATTATTTCTTATACATTTTTTCTTATAATGAAAGTTATTTTCAATACATATGCAGTGAGTACATCAACCGGTTATAGGTAATCATATGCTTTTATTTCTAGTTATGTGATTCCCATTTTAGTTTTGCTTTCTTCTCCTCTTTTTTGGACTATATGGTATGTTCGAATCTCAAAAAAATAAAACCCCCAAGGAAATGAGAAACTATGTTATAATTTTTTTTAAGGATAAAACTATGTTATAATTGATTGTGTCTTTTAATGCATTTCCCCCTTGCCTCACTGCCTCACATATTCCTCTATAATTTATAAGGTCCATACATAGTCGTTACAAGTGAATGCTCGTGACTCTGCTTCTTTTTCCTTACACTATGTTTTGATAATGGAAAGTACGTTAGGGAAGGGGAAAGATGTTCTTAATAGAACTATAATTTTTATCATATTTTATCACTTCTTCGATTTTCCACTATATTCTCCTTGATCCAAACCTAGACTTGATGTGTTCCGCTTTTCCTTCAGCTGAGATCACTAATTTCTCAATATTGAAGACATCTGTCGAACACAAAATATTTAATACATGACTTGTATTTTTCTGACATGTTATGGTTCCCTTGAGGAAATTTATAGGTAGTTAAAGTGGCACAAGGCAGAGTTCCTATATTTTTGAATGGCAGGGTTCGATGTGAGATCGATGTCTTCAAAGCATTAGCTCTTGGAGCATCCAACATATTTGTAAGTATATCGATCATTTATAATGTATTATTCTCATAAGATTATGAGTTATTAATTTAAATTACCAGGTCATTAAACCTATGTGATCTTGTGACAATTTCATATTGGAAGGCCTGTTTTGCTTTCGTTAGCCGCTGATGGTGAGGCTTGTGTAAGAAAAATTCTTCAAATGCTATGTGGTGAGTTGAAACTAACAATGGCGCTAAGTGGTTGTTGTTCGCTCAATGAGATTACAAGGGACCATATTGTCACTTCGTTATTTATATTTCTTGATGTTATGATACTCTACTAACTTTAGTTTTGTTTGATGATTCATAGTTATTTATATGAATTCTTTTTTATTATTTATAGGTATTGTTATTTGTGAATTTATTATTAGATTATGCTTTGTGTGATGAGTATTGGTTTTAAAACCAGGTTGAGATGTGATGAGTTGAGAAAAAGAGTGTGGGTTGTAATCATTTTATCACTCATTTATGCGTGTCCATTTCACTAATCAGTGATTTTGTATTTTGTTTGTTTGTTTTATAGGTTGGAACTCATTGGATGTTTGATGGTTGTGCATGTAGAGGCGAACCAGTGCTGCTTGATAAATGAGGAGTTAAATAGGTTAGTGCTGCTCGAAGAGAATATCGGGGAATTTGATATGCATTTCATATGTATTGACATGAATTTTATATTGACATGAATTGAGATAAAATTCAAATTTCCTCATATATTGAGATGAATTTCATATGTATTGACATGAATTTTCTATTAATGGAATTTAGGCCATTAATTTTTAGTGGGCTTATTGTCTAGGTGTGTATTGGTGTTGTTGAGGACTATTTGTATTGTTGTACTATTTTTGCCTTACTAGTTTTATATTATTATAGAATTTTTATTATTCTAAATCATGTATGAAAAATAGTGGAAATGTTGCTGATTTTTTTCGGTAATATTATTTATAATTAGTTTTTTTCTTTGATAAAAAAATTTGGCACGGTTCAAAATCGTGCCAAAAGTGTATCAAATTTTGGCACAGTTTTGAGCTGTGCCAAAAGTGTACCAACTTGTACTCAATCTGGCACACTTTTAAACCGTGCTCGAAAAAAATGGCCATTTTGGAACACTTGATTTTGGCACAGTTTTAAACCGTGCCAGATTGTTATTTTTGGTGTAGTTAGGTCCTCAAAATCGGTCCTTACAACTTTAGGTCCTCAGAATTAACCTCATCCCACAAAATCGATCGTCACAACTTTAGGTTCTCAGAATTGACATCGACCCTCAGAATGGGTCGCCTCATCTTTAGGTCCTCAAAATTGACCTCGACCCTTAGAATCTGTCGCATCAACTTTAGGTCCTCAAAATTGACCTTGACCCTCATAATTGGTCATCCCATATTTAGGTCCTCAGAATTGACCTCGACCCTCAGAATCGATTGCCTCAAATTTAGGTCATCATAATTGATCTCTACCTACAAAATCAATTATCCAAGCATCACTTTAGGTTTTTAGAATTGACGACGACCCTCAGAATCGGTCCCTATAACTTTAGGTTCTCATAATTAACCTCGACCCTCAAAATTAGTCACCCTAACTCTAGGTCCTCAGAATTGATCTCAACCCTCAAAATTAGTCATCCCATCTTTAGGTCCTCAGAATTGACCTCGAGCCACAGAATTGGTCTTAAAAACTTAAAGTCCTCAGAATTGACCCGAGCCCGCAGAATCGATCGTCACAACTTTAAGTCCTCAAAATTGATCTGGATCCTCAAAATCGACCTCAACCCGTAGAATTTGTCACTACAACTTGGTCCTCAAAATCGACCTCCACCATCAAAATCGGTCGTCCCAACTTAAAGACCTTGGAATTGACCTCAACCTGTAGAATTGGTCACCACAACTTTAAGTCCTTAGAGTTGACCTCGACCCATAGAACCGATCATCCTCAGCATTACTTTAGTTCCTCAGAATTGACCTCGACCCTCTGAACCGCTCATTCTTATCCCCTTTGGTCCACAGAATTGAGATATTTCCCAAACATCCATGTGGTGTCTATTCGACAGCCTTCACTTTTTTCAAAGTTCGACCATCGAGGGGCTATAGACACCACATTTGAGGACCCTCCTAAGAGTCTCCTTAGGTCCCTAGCACTTCCTCATTCATCATAAAATCCTAAGTCATACTTTGAGTACCAATGTAGAGGCCATCGGGTGCTCCCGTGCCCCATTCTAACCCCAGTCAACTTCCTCGGCCGATCAAAAGATCAATTAATATTCAAAGGGATCTAAATACCCTTTCCAACAGTCTACCCCGTGCGTGAATCAGGCTTACCATTCGGACGAATGATCTATTTTTCCCAAAAAACTTATTCGGAGCCCATTAGGCGCTCTCGGGCTCAGTTTGACTCCTTTCAACTCTTCAAATCAAATGAGACTGAATGAATCCTTGAATTTCACTACATACCCTTTCCAAAGATATGCCCCATGCGCGAATCAGTCTTACATTACGGACGAACGACTCGTTTTACTCCAAAGGGTCATCGACAATTTTCGAGCCCTATTTGACCAATGTCAAATCTCCAAACCAAACGAGATTAAATGAATCTTTGAAGGGTTCTAAATACCATTTCCAATGTTCCATACCATTCATGAATCGATCTTATGGTTCTGATGAACGACCCATTTTCCTCCGAGAATCTCTTGTACAAAATATCGTTGGGTGCTTTCGAGCCCCGTTTGACCAAAGTCAACTCCTGAACCCGGGAGCAGCCAAATGGATTCTTAAAGGGATATAAATACCCTTTCTGATGGTATTCCCCATGCCCAATTGGAACTTACAGATTGTATTTTACAACCTTTTTTCGAGAAATCTGCATGAGGTTATCGAATGACAAGCCTATATCCCTGCCTATTGGCACTGTGAATGGGGATGTCTGTCGATAAGCAGGATAAGTACAATGTCGATTGGCACCCCCTTTACCCTATATAAGGAGAACATGAGGTCACTTTTAAAGGCACCCCAGAATCATCCCTCTCAATAATCTCAGCAATATCCTCTCAAAGTCAGCGTGGTTTCTCTATTGAAATCTTTCCTCCATATTCCATTTCCATCCCTTTCATACCAAATTTAGAAAAAATCATTTCCCTCTCCTCCTACAAACTCCATCCACTTTCAAGGGTAGACTTTTCAACAATTAAGATCAATCTTCAAATCTCCAATGAAGGTCCAAACATTCTTCTCTCTCTTTTAATTTCCTTATTTTCGCATTAGTTATCAATCCTTACTTTAGCATTTCATCTTTGTTAGTCCATACATATTAATAATCTCACTTTTTATTAGTATTATTCCACATAACATATTTTCTATAAAAAAACAAAAAAAGAAAAAGAGGGTTTTACTCATAAATTTTAAACGGGATTCATAATCATATTTTCTCAAATCAAAACATCATTTCCCTACACACGCACGTCCAAATAAAATTCGTGGTTGGATTTATGAGACAAACCCACCCTCATATTTCATGCAGACTGCGTGGACTTTGATGCCTTTTTAGTCTATATAGGCGCCTCGGGTGAAAACTCGAGACTCGAGTCCTCCTTGTATATTTTTTCATATATTATTTCTATATATTGTATTTGTGATTTTTATTCGCACATTATCTAACATATATTATCATTTCATCATAACGATCGATATCCCGATAAGCGCACACATTATGTTTTTAATATTATTTTGTGAACACTCCTACGGATAATCTTACTCCGCCTTTCTTCATCACGTTAGTTGAGAAGTTCCATTCTCCATTTATATACACACGCACACACACTTCACGAAGTTTTTAAGGAGAATAATAACACATGCCCATGAGAGATCAAAAGGGCGGGATGGGTTCCTAACACCTTCCCATTTTGTAACTTATCCCCCAAACCTTTGAACTAATTGGTTTCGCAAGCATTAGTATATCTTTGATGCCGTTCTCTCGATACGACAACATTTCTTTTGCCTATTTTGTGCAAAATAGGCTCGCGACTCTATCTCTTTGCATCACCCCACATCGACGATCGTCGAATCTCTCCTCCTAGAAAGGTCGTGAGACTTTCTTCCTCCCTCCCTCCTATAGTGTGCACTAGCACTGAAGCCCCCGTGGAAAGAAGTGGAGGAAATGAAGGGATGACCATAAACCTTGACCCACCAAATGGTTATCCCTATTCCTTTAGAACCAATCTTAACATAACTTCAACCCACTGAATCGGTCATCCTCATCTCTTTAGGTCCTCAAAATAGACCTCGACCTGCTGAATCGGTCAACCTCATCCTCTACGTCCTCATAATCGACCTACAAAACCTATTTCCCAATGTCGATGTGATGTCTATCATTCGATGGCCTTCACTTGTTCCAAGCTCACCCATCGAGGGTCTCTCTATAGACACCCCATCGTATAACCCTTCCAAGCATCTCCTTAGGTCCCTAAAACTCACCCATTAATTTCAAACCCTAGATCATACTCTGAGTACCAATCTAGTGGTCACCGGGCACTCCCGAGCCCCATATGACTCCCATCAACTTTCTTATCAGAATAAAAACTCAATGAATATTCAAAGGGCTCTGAATCCCCTTTCAAATGGTCCATCCCGTGCGTAAATTAGACTTATGGTTCGGATGAACGATCTATTTTACTATTAAAAACCGATCTAGAGGCTATTGATCTCTCTCGCCTAAGAATAAGCTCAATGGATATTCGAAGGGCTCTGAATACCCTTTCAAACGATCCGTCCCATGCGTAAATCAGACTTACGGTACGGATGAACGATCCGTTTTACCCCAAAAACTGATCTAGAGGTCACCGAGCGCTCTCGGGCTCCGTTTGACTCCATCAATTATTTAGGTCGAATGAGATTGAATGAATATTCGAAGGGCTCTGATAACCCTTTCCAACGATCTGCCCTATGCGTGAATCAGCCTTACGGTACGGACGAACGACCCATTTTACTTCGAAGGGTCCTCGGGCACTTTTGAGCCCCATTAACCAAGGTCAACTCCCCGAACCGAATGAGACTGAATGAATATTTTAAGGGCTCTAAATACCATTTCCAACGATCCATCTCGTGCGCGATTTTGACTTACAGTTCGAAAGAACAATCCGTTTTCCTTCAAAAATTTCCTATCTAGTGGCCAACAGGCGCTTCGACCCAGGTTAACTCCTGTCAATGGATTATTTAAGGGCTCTGAATACCCTTTTCAATGGTCCGCCCCATGTGCAATTCTAACTTACGATTTGCATTTTATGGTCGTTTTTCTAAAAAAAACTGCCTCAGACTGCCGAATGGCAATCCCAGGACCCTGCCTATCGACAGTGTGTCCAAGTTTCCATGATTATAGGCATGTTAATCACCATACCGATCGGCACCCCCTTGTCCCTATAAATAGTGGCCATGACCTCACTTTGAAAAACACACCTGAATATCCCTCTAAGCAATTCATATTGAATTCCCCCGAATTCGGAGTTCTTATTTCCTAAAAATCCTATATACCACATTCCTTCCATCATTTTCATACTCTTTTGAGTAAATTCCCACCCACCTCCTTAAACCACCATCACTCCATCTTGAGGTCAGCGCATCTACAAGGAAGATCTACTTCAAGTCATCATAGGGAGGTCCATTTCTTCCTCTTTGTCTCTAATTTCTCTTAATTTTGCATTAGTTATTTCATACTTCATTACATCACACATCTTAATTCAAAAATTTTATTATCAGTTTTCCCCCATACTTTGTTTTCATAGAAAAACCCAAAAACAAGAAAAAAAGGGTTCACTCGTAAATTCTAAAGGGGATTTCTCATCACACTTTCTCACATTAAAGCACATTTTTTTCTACACACACGCGCATATAATAAAGTCTCCGGTTAAATTTATGGGTTAAACCCCACCTCATATCATTTTTGAATTACGTGGACTTTGATGCCCTCGAGCTACATAGGCGTCTTGGGTAAATCCCTCGACTCGAGTCTTCCTACCTACATTTGTTATTTTATTCGCATATATTCATGATATATATATTTTATATGCTTGTTTGCTTGTGTCTTGTTCGATATATGCAATCGTTCTACCATAACGATTTGTGAATCAATAAACACTCACGTCATATCTTTATTAGTATTATTTTGGGAACACTTCTAAGGATGTACTCGCACCGCCTTTAGCCATGACGCGAGTTAAGTGATTCCATCCTCCATTTATATTATGCACATAAGAACACACACCACGGATTTCTACAGGAGAATATTAACGCATGCTCGTGAAAGACCGAAAGGGCGAGATGGGTGCCTAACACCTCATTCCGTAACTTATACCCCAGACCTTTGAACTACTTAGTTTCGCAAGCATTAGTATTGTCTTTGGTGTCATTATCTCGAGGCGGTAACATTCATTTTGCCTGTTTTGCATAAAATAGGCTGGCGACTCTATTTCTTTATATCACTCCACATCGAAGAAGGTCGCCAATAAAAGAAGCAATTCCACCCACACTCCGGAAGAGGGAAAAGGGTGGAAGGAATAAGGGATCCACCTTCGGAGACCCCGAATCCCCGACATCCGGAATGGCCACAACATCATTTTCCAAAACTCCGCTATACATTCAATTAGTTGATTATTCATTTAATTAACTGATTGATGTTTAAACTACAATTCTAGACACGTGACTAATATCACTCAGCCTGTATCCCAAATTCTGAATTCCCATTACATTTATTCACCTTCAATTATATTCCTTAAATACTCTAAATTCATAACCCGAATAAATGTCCTCTTTAACCCAAGGTTCAAATATCAACAGTATTCAATTTTCAAAAATATAAAATATCAACCTTGGATTTCAAACATCATTAATTATTTAATTTATCTCCAAATACATAAAATTCGCAGAACTATCTAATTCCATCAGGTCCGAATCGTTCGCCAAGAGGGCCGAATCGATTCAATTCTGGACAGAATCCCAATTTTGAGCAATAAATGAATTTTCATCCAATTCCATAACTTTCTCAATGCATATATCAACTCAAATTCCTTTATAATAATTCATAACAATCCGATACATGCTCCTAATCGCTTTTAAACAATAATTCACATTTCTAATATCAAATTCATGGGATTCATAATTATAATTAAGAATTTTACTATTCTAAAAACCAAATCATATAATCATTCTAATATCCCAATCTTTTATATAAATATCAATTCTTAAATCGCATAATTCTTAATCAATATTAATTCCAGATTTTATATCATTTCCCAAATATAAATCATTTCCTAAAATTCCACAGCTTATATGTGAAACCACCCCAAAATATATTTTCCCAACTATGATATGATTGAAATTGAACACACAATTTAAGTAGCCAGTTAATTGTTTGCCTTAATGTTTGTAGGGTATGAATTCGGTGAAGATGATTATAATACTCTTCCAATCCTTCAATCCTAGAGTATTCTTGAGTTTTTCTTCAATATTTCAATTAGACTCTTGAATTTTCTTCTCAATTCTCTTCTCTCTCTCTAACTCTTTGTGTAACTCTTCTAAACCTTTGAATTTGTGAATGACTTTTCCTTAAATCCAAACCCTTCATTTAATAAATCCCAATCCCGTTTTTGACTTTACGCATACCATTAAGGTCCAAAAGTCACTTAAACTAGTCTCGATTAATCTAAAAAGCCCCCGAGACCCAAACACAAACCTCAGGTACTCAATTTTAACTATTTTGACCCATTTCGGATCAACCGTGCACTCGAAATCGTCACCCGAGTCACTTAACAATATTTTTCCATCTCAACCTATAATAGTTTAATCGAACATGTCCCGGTTGAGATAATATTAAATTTCGTCACATTTACTCACTTACGACTTAATTTGATTTTATTTATGGCAACACACTAGTAAGTATATAATCACACAAATATCAATTCATTTCACTTTAAATTAATATTTATTCATTTTCTCACTATTTCTTGATTAAATTAAATTATGTGTCCTACGCATAATTTAAATATCCAATCCAGTTCAAATAAATATAAGTATAGGTATTACACTTTATTTTATTACTTTCTTTACTAAGAAAACTCTTTGGTATTTTGGAGACTACTTTACAACAAAACACCATTTTTCTTTTATTTTTACATGTAATCTTGAAATACTCATTTACCACATTTTCTACACCTTTTAACACGCTTGAAAGGTTGAAATTTCTATTTTCTTTATTTCAAGTTAAAACTCACTAAAACATCCATTAAACTTGTTTATATGTTCATCATCTAAATACTACAAGTTTATCTACTAATAAGATGGGGTTTAAGTCTAGAAATCAATAAGATTGAGCTTAACACATTGTTCGTTCTAGAAATTTCATAATAGTTGCATAAACATTCTTTTCAAGATAAAAGACAATTTGTTTCTCAAAACTTGAGTAAATTTCTATTTACATAAAAATCCAAATTTTTCACAAGAAAGCCCTTAAGCAATTGTTCATAAAATAAATTCCACAAAATATATAATATTTCAAAAATTTTATTCCATAAAATATTTAGATATCAAGATATCTTAAAATATATCATTTTTCCCAAAACTATTGAAATCATTTATAAGCCATTTACACAAAATCATAAGAAATTACCTTCTTAAATCATATATGCATTCTAATATAACAGACTCTATCTACAAGTCCAATGCAATGCAAAACTAGACTTCTTAAGCTAAGAGTAGAGTTTCCCACCTCAAAGGAAGCTTTAACAATAGTGGATGAAGTGTAGAAGAAAATGGCAACCTCCCACCTTCTAAGATGGCCTTAAAGAGGTTGTATTGCTACATTAATCTTGTCTCCTTGAATGATCCATGAAAACCCCCTTCAAACTCCATGATTTCTTCTACTTTCTTCTTTAAAAATCCTTAATAATATCTCGAGGGATTTGTAACTTTGTCCAATAATGGTGTAGGTTGGTTTTATAAGCTTAAATATGGTGGAAAAGGTTTAGACTATGTGGTTTTGGGTGGAAGGATGGTAGTGTTAGGGTGGTGTGTGGTGGTGTGTGGAGGAGGGGCTCAAAGAGCTGGAGAGAGGGAGAGAGACCAAATCTGATTAGAATGCCAGAAATGAGCCAAAGCCTTATTTAAATATTCCCAAAAACCTAAGTGTTAAATCCCATAAATGCCCTTAACTCAACCCTGCATCCCTTTGTCCATCAAGCCTTTATCCCATGTTTTGATCTGAGCCACTAAGAGCTCGATACATAATTTAAGTCGAGACTCACTCGAACGAGATTCACTCTCGTTTGTAAGAGACTTCTAATGAGGTACCAACGAGGTAAAAATCTAGGGTTAAATGGGACATGGTAAGTACCTTGTTCGAACGAAAAGTACCCCTATGTTCGAACGACTGAGTACTTCGTTCGAACGTGGCTTTTTAATAAGATTCCAAAGAGTGAGGGAAATTGACCATTTTCTCAATCGTTTGATCTCATTTGAACGACAAATGCTCCTCGTTCAAATGACATAAAAAATCTCTATATAACTTTAAGCCATTAAAACTCCAATTCGATTGCACAGGGCCACTAAGCTACCAAAATTTGTCTTATGATCCATCTTACCAAGTTCAGAGCCCAAATGGGTCATACCAAATCACCCAATTATACGGTCATAGTTAAAATCGCGAGGCGAGTGTTACAACAACAATTGGGGATTATAGCATGACCAATTTCAAAAGTTCTTCAAAGCAATTTCATCTATCTTTCTTGTCAGATTTATTATTCATCACTTAAGGAAAGATAATTATACTCTCTCCTTTCATGATGTAAATAATGATTTCTACCTAAATAAGGTTGTGTGAATTATAAAAATTGTGTAAACATAACTGGGGTTGTTTGAGGTATTGAAAATTAGTTATTTTTAAACACAAATTAATGAACTCAATTATTAAAATTTTATGTAGATTAAATTAATTTAATTGAATTGAGTTAAAGAATTGTGTATCCTTTCTTTGATATTCCCTTTTAAATGAAATCATGCGGTATATTACTCAGTTACATGTATTGGTGTTGTAGACACCACATTCTAGGACCCCCTAAGCCTCTCCCTAGGTCCCTAGCACCTCCCCAATTTATTACAAAACCTAAGTCATACTTCAAGTACCGATCTAGAGGCCATTGGGTGCTGTCGGACGGCCCCGTTTGACTCCGGTCAACTCTATCGTCTGAGAAAAATCTCAATGAAACCTCTAAGGAAATTCAATCCCCTTTCTAATTGTCTGCCCCATGCGCAAAATGGCAAAATCGTTCAGACAAACAATCTATTTTCCCCAAAACTAATCTGGAGGCCACTGGGTGCTCCCGGGCTCTGTTTGACCAAGGTAGACTCTTCAGATCGAAGGAGACTTAATGAATATTCTAAGGTCATAGAATACATTTCCAACAGTCTGCCCCATTCGCAAATCAGACTTACGGTACGACGAACGATCCGTTTTACTCCGAAAGGTCACCGGGAGCTTTCGGACCCTAGTTGACCAAAGTTAACTCTCTGAATCAAGATAATCTCTTTGGAACATCAAAGTACCTCGCATAACCTTTCCAATGGTATGCCCCATGCATGATTTTGACTTATGGCTTGGACAAATGATCCATTACTGTCTGATGATCTCCCGTCCAAAGGACCGACGAGCGCTTCTGAGCCCCATTTGACCCAAAGTCCACTCTCGGACCGGGGAGCATACCAAAGTACTCTTAAAGGTCTCTGAATTATCTTTCTAATAGTATACCCCGTGTATGATTTTGATATATGAATAGTGTTCCATGACCTTTTTTCCAAAAAATCTGCATGAGACTATCAATTGTCAGGTTCATTTCCCTGCTTATTGGTAGTGTGTCATCTGCCGATTGGCAGGGCTAGGGGTATGCTGATTGGCAGTCCCCCTACCCTATAAAAAGAGTGCATTATCTCACTCCCAAGACACACCTCAGATCCATCAATATCAGTGATCTCAACAACATTCTCTAGTAATCAGCAAAGTTTTTTTGTGTCAAATTCCTTTCCATCTTCCATTCCCATCAGTTTCATACCAATTTATCAAAATCTCCTTCTCTCTCATCCAACATTCAAGGGAGCTTATCAAGAATCAAGATCAAGACTCAATTCTCCAAAGAATATCCAAATTTCCTTCTCTCTCTTTAATTTCTTTATTTCCACATTAGTTACTTAAATTCTTAATCTAGATTTTACTTTTGTCCATATACATTAACATCTTATCCTTTATTAGTTATATTGCACATATTTTATTTTCTATTAAAAAAAAGGGTTACACCTATAAATTACTCACATATATAATACTTGAGATTCATATTTGCATTTTATCAAACAAATATTGTCGTTCCATCATAACGATCAATATCTTGATAAGAGCATACATCATACTTTATAATTATTGTTTTGGGAACAGTCCTTTGGATGATCTCACTCTATGTTTTCCATGATATGAGTTGAGCGATTCTGATCTCCATTTATATATATACACGCACACACATTTCACGAAAAAATTAGGAAAAATAGTAACCCAAGCACATGAGAGACCAGAAGGGTGGTATGGGTGCCTAACACCTTCCCATTCCATAACTTAGCCCCCGAACCTCTGAATTATTGATTTCATAAGAATCAGTTTGACTTTGATGCCACTCTCTCGAGGTGGCGACTGTTCTTTAGCTTATTTTGCGTAAAATAGGCTGGTGACTCCATCTCTTTACATTCACCCCACATTGATGATAGCTGAAGCGCTCCTAGGAGTAAGGGTGCGAGACCTTCACTCCCCCCTGATACAGGAGGAAGGAGAGATCACCGAAAGGGAAGGGATGGAGACAGTGGCGACTCTTCTAGGGAATGACTTAAGAGGGCTAGACTCTGTTTACATGGGTGTTATCATTTTCTCCTTGTGTGTGTATGCACCTACCTGTATGTTCCCCTTTTTATCCTCTATTATTTCTCATATATCTACCCCATGCTTATATCACTCCTCACTCGCACACTTGTATATACTCTCTATGTACACTTCACACTACTTACATGTAGGATCACTTATATCCACATGTTGCACTAACGACTTAGAATATTCATGCTTAGGTGTCACTAACACACACCTACACTTATCATACTTGTATATATCCATGCTCACTCACACTTATCACACACGACTTGAAGTTAATCCATGCTTAGGCTTACTGCCACACATTCACTTATAGGTAGTCACGCAACACTCACTCTCACATATCCATGCTTTGTGTAATACTCATGCTCCATGTTAGATTTACTTTTTATGATATTTGTACGTTCTTCTCTATTAGTATAGTGCTTACCATGTCAAATAAATTACTCTCTCCATAATATACTAATAAAAAATCATGCATTTTGCAGACGACATCACCAAAGAGCATGGTTATTGACAAAAATTTTATCCCGTATTGGGGGGTCACTTTGTGAAGGGCGCTGATCCGACAGGTCACAGTTAGTCTAAGAAATATGACTCTCACCTTCTATTGGCTAAGTACCTTCGACGTATATCAAATGGCTCCCCCGACATCATACTGCTTGACTAAAGTCATAATGGGAGGTATATTGTAGGGAACTCGTTCATGTACGTAGAGTATATTGAATTCGCTATCACACGTATTGTCCCCACAAGGTATATAGTGAGGCGATTCACATACACTCAGGTATATCGAATGGATTATTCACAAGTATCGATTGCTCTCAAAAGCAAGACGTATATCGTGGAAGTCATGCCAAATGGGGTAATATTTCCACTAACCCAACAATTGCATACCCTCATATAGGAATAAAACCTAGGGTACTCATATTTAGTTTGTCGGTTACTATCCGAAACTCTGTCGAAATGCCGAGTCAGCATGACGCCTAAATTTTCGAACGATTTCAATTTTTTCAAAATGGGGCCCTGTCTATGAGCTTGGAAAAAAGTCCAACCGTGTCTTGCATATGTTTCAAACCCAATTTTTTCTAAGAATGGGTCTCGTTTGGCATTTCTTTTACATTTAGGTAAACGTAATACAAGTGAAAACATAATAACAAAAATAATCATCTTGAGACCTATCTTGCGTTGTTCCTCCTTCCTTACCAAAAGTGTCAAAAACATTTTTCCCCTTTCATCAAAAAACCCAAAAATATTTTGTCCTTCCTTTTCCAAAAAAATTCCCCTTTCCTATCAATAATAAAAGTTCTTCCTCATCTCTTTCAAAAATAAATTCGAATCATTTTTCTACCTTAGGTCAATCGCATACCCGACCTTGGCCTAGCTCCCTATTAGCTTCGGTCTTCCATATAACCGCCTCGAAGCTCAGTTAGTTCTCCCTCTACTTCTTTGAGCCCGGAATCCACCCTCACCCACTCTCCATGGAAAACGCCGACCCATTGCCAAATGTGCAACCTAATTTGATGACGGTCCTAGTCCAACCTATCGCCAAGATTAAAAACCATTAAACTTAGGTTCATGAGATGCAGCGAAACTGGGTCCTTATTATTAAATAGCCCGAGGTCCACTTCTCTCGTGTTATGGGTTCGCTCGCACCTAAGCCTATTTAGGTCCAGGAAGAGTATCAACCTGCTCCACATACCCCTTTTTCTAATGGGCCACAGCCAGCTCAGCTGCCTATATCGAATCTTTCCCAGTCAGGGGCCAACCTACCCATGACCATTGACTTGAAGGAAGAAGAATTGAACAAGGTCAAGGAGGACCTTAAGCTGTTTGCCAAGAAGTTTGACTAAGATCGAATCTCTCGAAACTACATGAATTACACCTATATGTCTCCCTACCCCAAAGCAAGACTATCGAAAAAGTTTAAGTTACCCAACATTGATAAGTTCGGGGGTAGTAGGCCCCAATTTGTTCATCTCCAAAGTTACCACCGAGCCATGACTCTCCTAGGTGCCTCCGAGGAAATAATGGCCAAATGCTCCAACAGACTTTGAAGGACAACGCTCTTTGATGGTTTCTATCTCTCGAGGAATCCAGAATTCGTTGTTGGGAGGATGTTGCCTGTGAATTCATGTCACAGTAAAAGTACAATGAGGAGTTAAAAGTTACCCGTAGTGATTTAAAGCTTCTCAAATAGAATCCCGAGAAAAATATCATAAATTTTATAACAAGGGGGAGAGAAAAATTTGTCACAGTGACTAACTGGCCTTTCGAAGAAGAAAAAAATTAATATTATGAAGAGTAACTTCTTACCCCATGTCCGAGCGACGATGGGAGGACAGTATTACCCCCATTTTTTAGCCCTCCGAGAAGAAGGAGTGGAGATCAAATAAAGTCTCGCCAAGATGGAAACTGAGCCAAAGAAAATACTCGGACAGTTCACTCCTAGAAAGTATGAGAATCCAGCCAATACCATAATTTCAACCATCAATACCATCTCTCAGCTTGGCACTTCATGAACACCAGAAAGCTGCCCTAACCCAATCAGAAAAGAATACACCGAGCTTCATGCTCCCTTTCCAAAGTTTACTAAGCCCTTTTGAGTCGAAATATTATTAAGGCATTGGACCCTCGTCCATTACCAAACCCACTTCCCAAAAATTTCAAACCATATGCCCATTATGATTTCTATCAAAATATCGTCCATACGACCGATCAATATTTTAATCTTAGAAATGTAATCCATGGTCTGATTGACAAGGGTGTCATCGCCCCACCAGCCAATCCAAAATCAAACACTACCCATAATCCACCCAAATCATACAAATGCCATCTTCCTAAAAAATGACTAAGAATTTGACCCATCCACACAGATTATACCCAGTAAATCACTCGTTATACCCATATATTCCCCTAACCCCCTCAAAGTTTGCCTATATTTTCTCCTACACCCTACTGGTTTTGTCGATCAGGATCTGTCACTCCTTACAAGAGCATGCATTGCAGTTCGTACTTGTTTCAGAGAAAAAGATATGGAATTATCAGCGGTATTAAACCAGCTCCTAGAGTTTAGGCTAAAATTGCCCTCACAGATGACCATTGACTGCCAGAAATTCAGCACACGGTTCTCGGAAGCTCGAAAGTGGGCTCGAGAGTCAGATAGTTGGGTGTACCCACCGACGAGGTTAGCTTAGATGATTTTGTCTAGATCATGACAGACTTATTCCGACAGAATAATGAAATTTACGATATGTTTGAGCTACTTAATGCTTTTAAACTATAAGGGTGCTTGGTCCCTCCACTTCTACATCTCCCCATTGAATGGGAGGATCTATTTGAAAAAGTCATTGAGGTTGTAGAGTGCATTGACTTCTCGTGGAAGGATGACATCGTTGTCACCAGATGGGGAGATAAATTCGATAGTTCAAATGGAGAGCAAAGCCCAAATAAGACTAGCACAGTAATTAGTATATTTAGAATGATATCGTTTGAGGATCTGCTAGGAGAGATCAACAAAGTTACTAAACAGCCTGAGATTAATGAAGAAACAGGGATTTTTCCCCTCTTCTATGAACCACATTATTAGATCTGGGAGGCACTACCAGGTTTCGAACCCTCAATTAGTAATAATTGATAAGAGAAAAGGTGTTAAAAAACTCCCTATGCCAGAAATAATCATCGAGCAGAGAAAAGTCCTCAATCAGTTAAAGAAAACTTAAGTTAACATCACTTTGTGGGGACTCTTTATTTATTTCTAACTGCACTGAAATTCCTTTATTAAACTACTTATCGGGCCCATAGTCCCCCTATCCACGACACCAGAAGAAGCAGTGAATCCGGTCGGATCTCTAACCTCTACAAGAATGCTCTCCTTCTTTGAAGACAAAATCCCTAAGTTTTGTCCAAATCACAACTATGCCCTCAATATCTCTGTCGAAGTCATGGGAAAGACCGTCCCCTTTTCATTTGTCGATAATAGATCAACACTTAATGTTTGCCCGTTAAGAACCCTTAACTACTCGGGACTGAAAGTAAGCGACCTTGCTCTAACTTTTGTCACGGTGCGTGCTTATGACAATATTCATCGGGAAGTAATGGGATCCATAAATCTTACAATAGGGGTTGGCCCTATAAATCCCATTACTGAATTCCAAGTCATCGATATACCGACTTATTTTAACATGTTGCTCGGACGACCATGACTCCATAGTATCAAGGGTGTGTCTTCCTCCCTCTGTCAGAAACTGAAGTTCTTCGCTAATGGGTAGGTCATCACCATCTTGGGTGATGACGATAACACTAAAAATTCAAGCACTAGTAATCTGGTACTAGAGATACAACATGAGGTGAATGATATGATTCTATCAGGTTTTTGAGTCAAATCATGTCCACTCTCAGCAGGGGATAATTTTAGAGATAGAGTCTATCCAGAGCATAACCCTCACGGGAATGTCAATATGATACAGATGTTTAAGAACATGCATTTCATGACCATACTGGAGATGGGAAGATGACAACGGGGAATACAAGACCCATAGCATTAAAAAAGGCCTTTCCTCCTTGTGGCCTGGGTTATCAACCATCATCAGAGGAACCCAGAGTGCTCCGCCAACTTCGGTTGAAGAGAAGGCTATTAAGTACCAAGACTGTCTCAGGGGGTTCCTTGAACGGAAGATTCATCAAAGAGGGTGAAAATTTTCCCTTTTGTGTCTTTCTTGAACCATGGTATGATCATGTGGACAAGAAGAAAAAGCTAAGCATGAAGGTCTTCTTTCAAGACAGCTACTCCTGGGCTGAAAGTTCCCAACATCATGTGCAACCACTCATTGAGAAGACTATAGATGCTACTACAGATTTCGAGGGAAGTGACTCCGAGGATTCATTAAATCTGCAGACACTGGGCTGACACTCTGCATGATCCACTCAGACGCTACATCATCGAATCCATTGCTTCTGATCAAAGTTATTGATGCACCTCTCCTCAACTGGCATGTTATACTAGTTCCACCCGCTGAAATGCAGCTCAACTCAGATGTTTATCCCATTTCCTCTTCTTTTGCTGTTCCTCCCTGTTCTGATCACATTATATTCGAGACCTCCTTCGATGTGGTTCTCAATGTTGTATTTCACAAAAATAAAATAAATAAATATTTTAAGTATCTTGTTGTGCCTTACATTAATTGTCTTGATTCTAATCAAACTCTTGATGATGATGATTTTATAAAAGAATAATTCTTAACAGATCTAAATAAGGTTAATAACAAACAACATAACCGCGTTCAAATTAATGAAGATGAAACTGTTGTTATTAATCTCAGTTCTAGTAGCCAACTGCGCGATATTAGGATAGGGTCCACCCTTGACGAGCATGAGCGTGCGCAACTCAAAAAACTTCTGAAGGAATTTATGGGCATCCTTTGCATGGTACTATGATGACATGCTGATGCGACCACAAATTTGTCTATTGTGCGTGCTATTTAGGCTCAAGTGCAAGCCTGTCGCTCAAGTAATAATTCGATAAGTCGGGTATCGATCCTCGGGGAAATAGGATGAACGAAGTCGTAAAGATGTTAGAGAGACGAAAGTAACCTAACTTTGGCTCTAAAAAGAACGAAAAGGTGATTTGAATTGTGAAATAACTACAGCTAGATGCAATTTTGAAAATGATTAAATGAAATGCAATTACTCTAAATTAACTAAAAAAACTGATGATGATTTAACTAAAACTTTAACTATAAGATGAGAAAGATAGGTCGGGTTACAATCCCCCACACCCTAGTAATTCACTTCGTAGGATACTAGATTCAGAATTAAAGCCTTATATGAATCCGAATTTTTAACACTCCTAAGTATTACATAAATGAGGGATCGTAGTCCGCACAGTATGTAAGCAAAGGTTGATTTAAATTTGGTCTTTATTTCTCCTAAGTATTACACATATGAGGGATCGTAGCCCGCACAATATGTAAGCAAATGTTGAATTAAAGTAGTATCGTATTAACTACGATACAATTCATCTAAAATATTAATTCTAACTTTTATTTCCTCTATCATGAATTACATCGGGCGGGGTCCATGTACCCCAACCCTTGAAAACTTAGCCGGACATATTAAAACTAAAAGAAAACACGTTTAGAATGAAAGAAAACATTTTTACTAACGAATGAAGATGAAGAAGAAAGAAATTACTCACTAAAGAAATAACTATTGCAATAATGAAAGAAAAAATTAGAATAATATTACTTTAATTGCAAAACTGGAATCAAAACTAGGGTTTCTTGTCGTTTTCGTCTCTAAACTAATTACAATGCTTTTATAACGAATTAGAAGCCCCCTCAATGTCTGGGAGGTGTTTAAAATATATACTCTACGAATTTCTAAGAGTTTTAACCATGTAAGACTCTAATTTTCAAGTGGATAAGTTCGAATTTTCGATACCCAAATCGATCCTATTAAGGGGGTTCGGTTCGGTTCCATCTTTGACAGAAGTTTTTCCTTGAACCGATTCGGTTCGTCTATTTCATCTTCGGTTCGGTTCCATCTCTTCATGCGTCATAGGAAGTTTACCCAGGGTAAGATCGGTTCATTTTTCAAGACCTTCGGTTCGGTTCCATATTATCATGCTTCACAAGAAGTTTTCCGAATAAGATCGGTTCATTTTTCAAGCCCTTCGATTTGGTTCCCTCTATGACAGAAACTTTACCTCCTTGTAATTTTTGAAGACTTGTAACTTTTGATCCGGAGCTCGGATTAGAATGTCGATTCTTCCTAAGAACTTGTAAGCGCGAGGTCTTAGACTTTCCTTCTGATTCTTTACTTCCTTGTGCACTGAATATCTGTAAAATAGACAGTAAAATACACAAAACTCGGCGTACTAATTAGAAAATGTCAATAGCAGTGATATAAGATAAATCCACTCGAATTACACTTTGCGGAGTGATAAAAGCCTCTAGGTTAAGGGGATAAATGGGAAGAATTTATGCCTAATTAAAACCCCCTAACTTAGAACTTTGATCGTCCCGAGCAATATAAAAGAATCAAAACATGGTCCAACTCTAAAATGGGATAGAATACCTCTTTCGCGAGCGATTGCATTTAGCATATGCAACAAGCTGTTACACCCCTAGGTTACCCTAGTAGGACGAGTTGTATCTCGTGAGAGTTTGAAGTGAATATGCCCATAAAATTCGACTCAAAGAAAACTCAAAATACGCAAAAATTGTATAACTCAAACTTTTCCAGAAAATAGTCATCATAAATTCATGTTCAAGAGTCTCAAATCATAGTGCGTGTGTGTGGAGCTAGAAATTTAACCGCGGACTTCCGCCAATTGATCATTATGTTACTTATCCGAAAATTTGTTTTGATTGCAAAATCTCACGGGATGCTCTCGCAAATGAATCTCTCTGAAGGGTGGCTATTTTCTCTCAATATGCGTGATTTATACGAATAAATGCATTGGAATCAAGTTCACACACACAATTAGAAAGACAAAATTTTATGGTAAATGGATCTCATCATTGGATTACGGTTATAAGAAAACGGGAACATTGCCTCTGATTCATACCTTTAATCTCTTTTATTATCTTTTTGTGTTTTAGCTCTCAACGTGGTAATCAATTTCGCATTTTTAACTCGATTATGACTTTTTTGGGTTAAAAGTGTATTGGGTAAAATGGGAATGGTAAGGAAATCTGGAATTGGAAAATTTTCTTATGATGTCCATTTGTGCTTTTCTGGGCTTTTGCTCATTTTTTTCTTATTTTTTTATTTTTTTCTATTTTTTGCTATTTTTGTTGAGCATATCTATTCTTTTCTTGCCCCTTTTTATGCACTTTCCGGACTTAATTTCTAGAATTATCAATTTTCATAATTCTGGGCCAATTGGGGTTTTTCGGGTTGTCAAACGAAAGGGAAAATTTTATTCGGCTCAATTTGGTTTACAAATGGGATAATTTTTCTAGCTACTTTTTTTGGCCAATGTTTTTGGGTGACAAACGAGGGCCTCCTTCATTGTCCAAATGCGTGTTGCGTTACCATATGCGTCTCGAGATTAATTTAATTTAGAGATTTATTTATCACCCTTTTCAAGGCAATATCACACACATTTTCCATAATCGGTCAAAGTGAAAGAATTGAGATCCTCTATGACTTATTAGAACGTTGAAAAGAACTTTTGAGTTAACAATTAGCTCGGATCGATTTATAAATTCACAATAATGAAAGGCTTGAATCTCACCGGATTTGTTAATCTCCACATTTATTCGTTAAGTCGTCTGCGTGCGCTCAATTTCCATCTTTGGTCAATTTCACCTTTGTGTATTATGTTTTTACAATTTGAGACTTTAAACCAAATGTTAATGATATTTTTTTTAAAATGAATTCCAATTTTTATTTATTTTGAAGAGAAAAAAAAATATTTTTGGATTTTTCAGAATTTTTCGATTTTTTTGAAATTTCAGGGCATTTTTGAAAATTTGTGAAGTTTTAGAAAGACGCACTTGTGACCCCACCCCCTAACTTAGACTTTTACATTGTCCTCAAGTAAAAAGGACAAAAATATCACTCAAAGCGAATTAAAAGTGCGAGAAAATAAAATGAACAAATAAAACAGAAATGCAGATTTTTATAGATACGGAGCACCTGTGTTATAAGGGAGAGGGAAGGGGGAGGTATCTCGGGAAAAGGCAAAGCTACAGAGTCGGAACCGATCCGGTTCTGGAATTTTTATTTTTGCGATTTAACATAACCGAACCGATTCGGTTAAGGGGATTCGGTTCGGTTCGCCTCAGGCAGACTCTCTCCACTCAGAATGCTGCAAATAAAATCTCGCACTCTCGGATTTCCGGACACTTTCGTACTTGTTCTCACACTTGGACTTCCTTGACTCCCTCATAAAGTGCATGTTGGCGTGCTTAATCTGAACCCTCACCTTTAGTAACCTACCTCCGGACTCTAACTATTCTATATACGCACAGCTACTATACATAAGAATTCACCCCATACGTGTCTGGGGTGCGAAGACCTCTCAGTTCAAGCTCATTCTACCCCGTAAACGGGGTTCAACAACCAAATGGTGTTGATCTCTTCTATGCACGCCTCAACATATAGCTTTAGGCGCTGTCCATTGACTTTGAACGCGTTCCCCCCTTTTGGATCTTCTAATTCAACAGCTCCGTGGGGGAAAATGGTTCTCACAACGAATGGACCGGTCCATCGGGACTGCAATTTACCCGGAAATAGATGAAGCATGGAGTTATAGAGGAGTACCTTTTGTCCTGATTGAAATTATTTTCGTCGGATAATCTTATCATGTGCTAGTTTCATCCGAGCTTTTGCAATCTTGGCATTCTCATACGCATCATTGCGTATCTCCTCTAACTCATTTAGTTGAAGCTTGCGAGCTTCACCGGCTTTGTCCATATTGTAATTTAATCTCTTAATGTCCCAATACGCTTTGTGCTCTAACTCAACGGGAAGATGGCAAGGTTTGACATACACAAAGCGGAATAGGGACATTTCGAGTGGGTTCTTGTATGCGGTACGGTAGGCCCATAGCGAATCGTTCAATCGAAGGGATCAATCTTTTCGATCTAGAGTGACGGTTTCTAGTGTGTGCTTGATTTCGCGATTTGCTAATTCGGCCTGTCCATTCATTTGTGGGTGATATGTTGTTCCCACCTTGTGAATGACACCATACTTTTCATAATTTTTTCAAATGGCTTGTTGCAAAAGTGTGTGTCGTTATCACTGATTATCGCTTTAGGTGCACCGAAGTGAGAAGTATGTGTTCGTATAGGAATTTTATCACCACCTTATTGTCATTAATCTTGGTAGCTATAGCTTCCACCCATTTAGAAACATAGTCTACCGCGACGAGGATGTATAGGTATCCAAAGGACAGGGGAAAAGGGCTCATGAAGTCAATACCCCAGCAATCAAAAATCTCAATGATGAGAATCGGGGTTAATGGCATTATGTCTCGTCGGGTGATCGCTCCCATCCGTTGACAATTGGGGCAAGATTTGCAATAATTTTTAACATCCTGGAACATTGTGGGCCAGTAAAAACCACATTGGAGAATTTTAGGGGTGGTCTTTTTTACGGAAAAGTGGCCTCCACATGCTTCTTAATGACAGAATTGGATGACTTTTGGAATTTCGTTATCCGGTACACATCGTCGGATGATTTGATCGGAGAAATATTTAAAAAGGAATGGATCATCATAGAAAAATATGCACGACCAAGTGATGAACCTCTTCTTATCTTACGGTGTCCAATCGGGAGGGATGGCTCCCGTGACAAGATAGTTCACTATATCCCTAAACCAGGGCAAAGAAGAGGTGGCAAAGAGTTGCTCATCCGGAAAATACTCGTCTATGGGTATAGGATCACTAGGTACGTCGGACGAAATTCATGATAAGTGATCGGTAATGACGTTTTCTACTCCTTTTTTTTCTTTAATGGAGAGATTAAACTCTTGTAGGAGTAGGATCCACCTTATGAGGCACAAATTTGCATCTTTCTTCGCAAGTAAATATTTTAAAGTCGCATTTTTGGTGAAACAAGTGATGGGAGAACCGATAAGATAGGACCAAAACTTGTCAAGCGCAAATACTACCGCTATCAACTCCTTCTCCATGGTCGAGTAATTGAGTTGTGGTCCGATAAGGGTACGGCTAGCTTATTAGATGACATGAGCCTTATTATATTTTATTTGGCCCAAAATAGCTCCTCTCGCATAATCGCTAGCATCACACATAAGCTCGAATGGTAAGGACCAATTTGGAGCTTTCATGATGGAAGCGGACACAAGCATGTTTTTCAGTTTTTCAAAAGCGCTTTGGCATGCTTTTGTCTACTCAAATGGGGTGTCCTTCATAAGAAGATTGCTTAAGGGTCTAGAGATGGCGCTAAAGTCCTTAATGAACCTTCGATAAAACCCCACGTTGCCCAAGAAGGAGCGCACACCTTTCAGCGATTTAGGTGGGGGCAGGTTAGCTATGACATCTATTTTTCCTCGGTCAACTTCGATCCCTTTGGATGACACGATGTGGCCAAGAACTATACCCTCGGTTACCATAAAATGGCATTTTTCCCAATTCAGCACTAAGTTCTTTTCCACACATCGGGCTAGTACTTTCTCAAGATTGGCTAAACATCGGTCTAAGGAAGTGCCAAAAACACTAAAGTCGTCCATAAACACCTCTATCCCTCTCTCAATCATGTCACTGAATAAGCTCAACATGCACCTTTGAAAGGTCGCCGGTGCATTACACAAGCCAAATGACATACGTTTGTAGGCAAACGTTCCAAAGGGGCAAGTGAAGGTTGTTTTCTCTTGATCAAGTACATCCACCTCAATTTGGTTATAACCAGAATAACCATATAAGAAGCAATAATAAGGGTGGCCCGCTACTATTTCAAGCATTTTATCGATAAATGGCAAGGGGAAATGATCTTTCCTAGTTTCCACATTGAGTTTCAGGTAATCAATGCAAATGCGCCACCCAGTGGTGGTACGTTGGGGAACTAAGTATCCCTTGGCATTTTCAATCACAATCATGCCCGACTTCTTCGGGACTACTTGAATGGGGTTCACCCACTTGCTATCCGAGATTGGGTAGATAATCCCGGCATCCAACAGCTTTATAATTTTAGCTCTCACCACATCTTTCGTCGTGGGGTTTAGTCGTCTTTGCATTTCTCTCGGGGGCTTAACATCCTCTTCGAGGTGAATCTTGTGGGTGCAAATTAGAGGGCTTATCCCTTTAAATCAGCTATACACCAACCAAAAGCGCCTTGGTGCTTCCTCAAAATCTTTAATAGTTTACCCTCCTTCTCTTCATCTAATCTAGAGGAGACAATAATAGGAAATGTCTCACTTTTACCTAGGAAAGCATATTTAACATTGGAGGGTAGTTTCTTCAACTCGAGAGTCGAGAATGTACCGCTATAGGGCACCATGCGTGCTTTCCTTGGCAGTAAATCTTCGAATCAGGAAACCCAATTAACATCTCTCGCCTCCTCATCCGACGTTCTCTCATCGAGTAAGCCTCTTAACTCCTCTATCTCCCTCTCGAACTCAGTGTAGGATCCCTCACTCTCATGACTAGAAGCTAGGCAAGCTTCTAAGGCGTCTCCACAGTAATTTTCCTCAAAGTGTTCTTCTACAATATCCTCAATTAAGCTCACTGTGTGAAGATCATCTTCTTCGCCTGCTTGTTGGGCTATGTTGAAGGTGTTTGTTTCTAGAGTCATATTCCCAAAAGTGATTTTCATCTGCCCATTTCTAGTGTTGATGACTGCAATAGCCGTGGCTACAAATGGGCATCCAAGAATTATGGGAACATAATTTTTTGAGGCGAAGGAGGTATTCGTGTCCCAAATGACAAAATCTACCGGGAAGTAGAAAGCGTCCACTTGGACTATCACGTCCTCAATTATACCCATTGGTATCTTCACGGTTTTATCCGCTAACTGGAGAGTGATCCTTATGGGCTTGAGATCGCCCAAGTCAAGTTTCCTATAAATCGAATAGGGGAGGATGTTAACACTTTCCCCCAAATCGGGTAAGGCTTTTTCGAATTTGTTCTCTTCAATAGTGCAGGAAATGGTGGGGGCACCGAGATCTTTATATTTAAGTGGGAGATCATTAAGAAGGACCGAGCTCACATTTTGTGCTAGAAACACGTTCTTCTTTACCTTCATTGTCCTCTTGACTGTCAATAAGTCTTTTATGACTTTTTCATAGGATGGAATTTGCCTTATTGCATCGAAGAAAGGTAAGTTCAACTTTACGTTCTTAAGCACTTATAGCACTTCTTCACTTATGGTCCCTTTATGGGTAGGAACCAATATTTGAGGAAATTGCGCATCGGAGGGTGGTTTTACAATTACCTCAGACTCACTAGTGTTTTCCTTTTCACTCTCGTTCAAGGAGATATCTTCGGCCTCTTTCGTGTCGGGCAAATTCTCCTTGTCTTTTGAAATGTCGTGTGGGGGAGGTGATAAATTAACAACTCTACCACTACGAAGAGTGGTTGTCGCTTGGCGGTGCTCCTTCTGTTCGGTATAGGTGGAGCTAACACTAGGTTGACCTTGGGGAGGTCTTTGGCCTTGGGCAGGAAACTTGCCATTCTCTTGGATGCTCAATGCGGATTGCATCTTGGAGATGTTTGCATTTATTTCGGCGAACATATCGAGCATTGTTTGCACCTTGAGAATTTATGAATTAGTTCATTGTGTCCTCGAGGCTTCTCCACCATGGACTTACATATAGGGCTGGAGGTGGTGGAGCTTATTGGTATTGAGGAGGTGGTGGAGGTGGGACAACCTGTGAATGTGGGTTCATCGCAGCTTGTGGTTGCCCATAGTTGAAACTAGGATGGTTCCTCCATGAATGGTAGTAAGAATTCCAATGTGGGGCAATAAAATTCCCCTTGAATCCTCCTATAGCATCCAACTACTCGGTGTGCATGGCCTTGTAGGTAGAAATCATCGGGCATGCCTTTGTTGAGTGGCCCGCCTCACAGATAGCACACACTTTTTCTTTCGACCCACAAAGATATTATGCAACCAACCATCAAATAACTCTTTCATATCTCTCTGAAACTGATCGAATCGACGGTCTATTAAGGTATTACTATCCAAATGGTATAGACCGGAGGCAGTTTGATTGATAGGTTATGGTCTAGGTCGATCTTGGATGGGATCAGATGTGTCCCATGCTTGAGTAGTCTCTGCGACATACTTAAGATGGGCCTCGACATCGTATGAGTTTAAATCCCAAAAGGGTCTTTCACACATTATTTGCACAAGTTGTTTGGAAGTTATTGTCAACCCATTATGGAAGAAAGATATCACTAAGTGTTTGTTAAAACCATGATGGGGGCATGCGCTTACTAACTCTTGGAAACGTTCCCAACATCTGTCAAAAGACTCATTATCGTGTTGTCAAAAAGCTTGGATTTGAGTCTTGGCAGAGTTGGTATTGTGATGCGGATAAAATTTTGAGACAAACTTAGACTACATATCCCTCCAGGGAGTGATGGAGTTCGGGGGTAGAGACCATAGCCAGGTCTTGGATTTATCCTTTAAGGAAAAAGGAAAAAGCTTTAGGCGAACGACATCTTGCGTACAAGTTTGATCACTAAATGTGTCGCATGCCTCTTCGAACTCATGAATATGCAGGTATGGTTTCTCTGAATCCATGCCATGAAACGTAGGGAGAATCTGTATCATCCCATTGTGAAAGTGGAACTGACCGGTAGTATACGGAAGTAAAATTCAACCAGGGGTGACAGTCCGCTCAGGAAAGAGTAAGTCTTTCATAGGACGATAGGGGATATTTCCCTCTCCAGTACCGAAACTCGTTGCGTCAGACATTGCGCTCGCACTCTCTTTAAATGACTATGTGTACTCACTCGGTGTCCTACATGTGCGACTCGAAGTTCGACTCAGGGTGTAGCTACTGATAGAGTGCTCGGAGTAGGAATTAGAAAACAGAATTGTGGAACACGAGGTGTGGGGGGGCATTCAGAGTTGTATTCAACGATTGGATTTTCATGGCTTCAGGTTGGAATGTTGTGAGGAGTTTGAGTGTGTTCAGGATTTTGCATTAAAGGCTTTTGAGAGATGATGAAATTTCATTATATTTTTTTCAGATTTTTTTTTTGGTCAAAGTTTTAGATTGACTTTATCTAACCTAAGTCTACCTAATTCCCCAGGAACGGTGCGAAAAACTTTTCGGGGCCACAAATGTGTCTAGTGTACGTGCTATTTAGGCTCAAGTGCAAGCTTGTCGCTCAAGTAATAATTCGATAAATTGGGTATCGATCCTCAGGGAAATAGGACGAACGAAGTCATAACGACATGGGAGAGACAAAAGTAACCTAACTTTGACTCTAAAAAGAACGAAAAGGTGATTTGAATCGTGAAATAACTACAGCTAGATGCAATTTTGAAAATGATTAATTAATGAAATTAGGAATAAATGAAATGCAATTACTCTAAATTAACTAAAAAAACTGATGATGATTTAACTAAAACTTTAACTATAAGATGAGAAAGATATATCGGGTTACAATCCCCCGCACCCTAGTAATTCACTTCGTAGGATAATAGATTCAGAATTAAAGCCTTATATGAATCTGACTTTTTAACACTCCTAAGTATTACATATATGAGGGATCGTATCCCTCACAGTATGTAAGAAAAAGTTGAATTAAAATTCGGTCTTTATTTCTCCTAAGTATTACACATATGAGGGATCGTAGCCCGCACAGTATGTAAGCAAAGGTTGAATTAAAGTAGTATCGTATTAACTACGATACAATTCATCTAAAATGTTAATTCCAACTTCTATTTCCTCTATCATGAATTACATCGGGCGGCATTCATGCACCCCAACCGTTGAAAACTTAGTCGGACATATTAAAACTAAAAGAAAACACGTTTAGAATGAAAGAAAATAATTTTACTAACGAATGAAGATGAAGAAGAAAGAAATTACTCACTAAAGAAATAACTACTGCAATAATGAAAGCAAAAATTAGAATAATATTACTTGAATTTCAAAACTGGAATCAAAATTAGGGTTTCTTGTTGTTGTCTTCTCTAAACTAATTACAATGCTTTTATAACGAATTAGAAGCCCCCTCAATGTCTAGGAGGTGCTTAAATTATATACTCTACGAACTTCTAAGAGTTTCAACCATGCAAGACTCTAATTTTTCAAGTGGATAAGTTTGAATTTCCGATACCCGAATCGATCCTGTTAAGGGGGTTCGGTTCAGTTCCATCTTTGACATAAGTTTTTCCTTAAACCAATTCGTTTCGTTTATTTCATCTTCGGTTTGGTTCCATCTCTTCGTGCTTCACAAGAAGTTTTCCCAGGGTAGGATCGATCCGTTTTTCAAGACCTTCGATTCGGTTCCATATTTCTATGCTTCACACGAAGTTTTCCAGGATAGGATCGGTTCGTTTTTCAAGCCTTTCAATTCGGTTCCCTCTATGACATAAACTTTACCTGCTTGTTATTTTTGAAGACTTGTAACTTTTGATCCGGAGCTCGGATTAGAATGTCGATTCTTCCTAAGCACTTGTTGGTGCGAGGTCTTAGACTTTCCTTCTGATTCTTTCCTTCCTTGTCCACTGAATATCTGCAAAATAGACAGGAAATACACGAAACTCGACGTACTAATTAGAAAATGCCAATAGCAATGATATAAGATAAATCCACTCGAATTACACACTATTGAGCGATAAAAGCCTCTAGGTTAGGGGGATAAATGGGAAGAATTTATGCCTAATCACATGCCCATCATTGATCTCGAGATAGCTCAACATGAGATTCCAACACTCCCACAATGTAAACTAGTCAAATACAAACTGTGAAAGTTCTACATCATATGGTCGGTCAAGGTTAAGAGGGGGTCAAACAACTGAATGTAGGCTTCATCCGAGTAATTAAATATCTAATATGGATAGCCAACATCATACCCATGCCAAAATAGGAAAGAAAGGTTCGCATGTGCGTTAACTACAGAAATTTTAAAAAGGACTCTCCAAAGGATGATTATTCGCTACCCAATATCGATATGATTATGGATTACACAGCATGTCACTCTCTTAAGTCATTTATTAATGGGTTTGCCGGTTACAATCAGATCAAGATTTACCCGAATCATCAAGAAAAAACCACATTCATCACCCCTTGGGAAACCTTTTGTTACACAATTATGGCATTTGACCTAAAAAATGCAGGGGCTACCTATCAAAGGGATGCCAAAACCATCTTGCATGATCTAATACAAAAAAAGTCAAGGTCTACGTGGAAGATATGATCATCAAGTCCAAGACACTAGAACTTCATGTTCCCACTCTCCGAAAGTTCTTCGAGTAACTACGAGGATACCAGATGCGACTTAACCCACAAAAATGTGTCTTTGGCATCACCAAAGGAATCTTTTGGGACTCATGGTTAGAGAAAAGGGGATTGAAGAAGATCCTGCCAAACCAAAAGACATACTCGAAATGGCACCACCCCGAATGGAGAAGGAAGTCCAGGGATTCCTTGGAAAATTATAGTATATCAGCCTGTTCATCAGCCAGCTGACGTCTATTTGTGAACCCATCTTCAAACTCCTGCAGAAGGATTCAACCAAGGCTTTAAACGAAGCTTATTAGGAAGCCTTTGATCAAATAAATCAGTATCTAACCCGACCTCTGATACTCATGCCACCACAGACTGGTCTCCCTCTACTCCTATACTTGACCGTAATAGATAGCACAACTAGGGCTCTGCTAGCCCAATACATTGAAGCATCTCGCAAAGAGAGGGCCACCTACTTCGCCAATAGCAAATTGGCCACGTACGAAACTAACTGCACTTCCTAAGAGAAAGTGTGTGTCACCCTTGTCTAAGTCACCCAAAATTCTAGCACAATATGCTCACTTTTCCCATTGGACTTGTATCCCGGATGGATCTTATCAAATACCTGCTCGAGAAACCAATCTTGTCTAGCCAAATGGCCCGATGGTTGATACGACTAGTCAAATTCTATATTATGTATGTCACACATAAAGTCAAGAAAGGAAGAGTTATCTTTAACAACCTTGCTAACTACCCTATGGAAGAAGTCGATGTTTGGATTTCCGAATTCCTAGATGAAGACATCCTTTGCACCTCTCAAGAAGACCTCTGGTGGTAAATGTTCTTTGATGGCACTGCCAATAAAAAAGGATATGGCATTAAGATACTCAGAATCGCCTCTGATGACTCTCACACTCCCATTTCCATCAAGCTGGATTTTCCTTGCACCAATAACATATTCGAATATGAATCATGCATGGTAGGCCTCAAGGTCGCTCTCAAGAAAGGAATCTGATTCCTAGATGTCTACGGGGATTCAGCCCTCATCATCGGTCAAGTCCTTATAAGATGAAAAGTCAAGGACGATAAACTCTTACCCTTTCATGCCCACCTAGATGAACTGGCCTCCTAATTTTAAGATATCACCTTCCACTACCTTTCCCGAGACAGGAACAATTTAGCTGATGCCCTTGCTACCTTAGCCTCCACGATCGACATGCCCGAGGAAATAACGATGTCCCCCTTCCTAGTCCAAAATTAAGCTAAACCAAACCACTACTACCACATCGATCTCATCATAGAAGAAGATTATGATATATCTGAATGCTGGTACGACGATATTTGGCACCTCCTCAAGCACGGTAGGTACCCCCAAGATTATAACAAAAAAAATTAAGCAACCCTCTGCAAGATGGTTGTTCAGTACATTGTCTGGGACAAAGCACTGTTCAAAATAAACTTCAATGGAACACACTTACACTGCATCGCAGGGGCTGACATTAAAGAGATGATTATGAAGATCCACAATGGGGAGTGCATACCCTAAATAAATGGCTATATGCTCGCCAGGAAGATTATTCGACAGGGTTACTATTGGACTACTATGGTTAAGGATTGCACCACCTATGTTCGGACATGACTTCAATGCCAACAGTTTTCCAATATCCAACACTTGCCTCCTCGAGAATTATATAACATGACCTTTCCCAGGCCATTTTCCACACGGGGCATCGATATCATAGGGAAAGTTACACCCAAAGCCTCCAATGGGCATGAATTCATCTTGGTTACCATTGATTACGTCACCAAATGGGTTGAAGCTGAGTCATATGCAATTCTGAATGCTAAAAAGGTGGCCAAGTTCATTCAAAAAGTTCTCATCTATCGAAATGAGGTACCACATGAGCTAGTATCAGACAATGGATTACATTTTGAGGCATAATTCATGAAATTAATCGACGAGTGTGGCCATCCCTCCTGGATCTCGATCCTCACGGTGGGCGGGCTGCTTGAGAGTGAGGATCCTTAGGTCCCGCGCATTCCTCTCGGGAGCTCTTTAGCCGGCGTCATTTGAGGTGAGGTAAAAAATGTAGAGAGATTAGAGTTGCCAGTCTATTTTACTCAAAACAAACAAAAGAAAAGGGGAAGCCATCCCGAAGGACAGCATCCAAAGACATTCTGGTGCATACGAAACCAAAATGATTCTAAAAGGGTCCGGAGGATAAGTTACGAAATGGGAAGGTGTTAGGCACCCATTCCGCCCTTTCGGTCTCTCGTGGATTTTTTCTATTTTCCTTTTATTTTCCCCGTGATGTGTGTGCATGTGTATATATAGTGGAGATAGGAATCATCTACTTATACCATTGAAGAGGTAAAGCAAGTCATCCGTAGGAAAGTTTAAAAATAATATTAGAAAATAGGATTTACGCGATTATCCTTACGTTGACCGTTATAATGGAACGATAGCGCATGTGGAATAATACGCTACTTAGAACAAATATATGTATATAAATAATATAAGAGAGTGGAGTTTAGAGAAAATAGAAAATGATAGAAAAAGTAAAAATAGGACTCGAGTCTCGTGTTTTACCCCGAGATGCTTACGTAGCCTATAGAGGCATCAAAGTCCACGTAGTTGGCATGCAAAACGAGGGGTGGGATTTATCCCATAAATCCAACCGGGGGATTCCTTTATTTGTGTGTATGTGTGTGTGTAGGAAAAAGTATTTTAGTTGTGAGATAAGTGTAAGAAAAGTGTGAGAATTCCCGTTTGGAATTTATGAGCATAACCTCTTTTTCTTATTTTTTTTTTAGGTTTTTATATGAAAATAAGAGATGTGCAATAATACTAAATAAAAAGTATATTAGGATGTGCGAGATGAGATAATAAAAATGCTAAGTAATAAAAAAAGTTGTTGCTAATTTATGAGAATTTAAGGAGAGAGTTGAGAAAATTGGACCTTCTTAAAGATCTTGAGCTTGATCTTGAGTGTTGGAGAGCAGCCCTTAGACTTGGATGATGATGGAGGGAAGTGAATTCACCAAGTTTGATGAAAAGGATGATGAAAAGTGAAGGTTGGAAAGGGATTTGGGTGTGGAAATCATGCTGACTTCGAGAGAAGTTTTCTGGATCTGCTGAGAGTGATATGTTTCAGATCTGGGCTCCTCTGCAAATGAGGTCAGTCCTCCTTTTTATAGGCCCAGGGCATTTTCGATCGACATAGACCTATTCCTGCATTTTGACTGGTGCATTTAGGCACACTGCTGATAGGCAGGGTCCGGGACCTACCGTTTGGCAGTGTCTTCTAAGCCTTTTTAGAAAATCAGCCGCAGATCGCAAATCGTTGATCAGAATCGTGCACGAGGTGGATTGTTGGAAAGGTAATTCAGAGACTTTCGAAAGTCCTTTGGACTGCTCCCGAGTTTGGGAGTTGACTTTGGGTCAAATATGGCTCAGAACCATTTGTTAATCTATTGGACGGGGAATCGTCGAACATAAATGGATCATTCGTCTGCATGGTAAGTTTGAATCGCGCACGAAGTGGACCCTTGGAAAGGTTAAGAGATGTAATTAGACGTTATAAAGAGTTTGTTCAGGTTTGGGGAGTTGACTTTGGTCAATCAGGCCTTGGAATCATTCGGTGACCTTTCGGAGTCAAACGGATCGTTCGTCCGCATGGTAAGTCAGAATCGCGCATGGAACGGACCATTGGAAAGGCGTTTCAGTGCCCTTCAAAGATTCATTCAGTCTCAATCGAGATGAAGTGTTGACTTAGGTCCAATGAAGTCCGGGAGAAGTCGGTGGCCGCTAGATATAGTTTCGGGGGAAAGTAGGTCGTTCATCCGCATGGTAAGTCAGAATCACGCACGGGATGGACCGTTGGAAAGGGGTTTCAGTTCCCTTCGAAGATTCATTCAGTCTCGGTCGAGATAAAGACTTTGAATTTTAATCAAACGGAGCCAGGGAGTACCCGATGGTTTCTAGTTCAGTACTCGGGGTATGACCTGGGTTTGTAGTAATAAAGGGAGGTTCTTGGGACCTAAGGAAAGTTTAAGGGGTAACAGAATGGGGTGTCTACAAAGCCCTTCGATGGGTGAGTTTAGAACAGATAATAGCCATCGAATAGACACCGCATGATGCTTTTGAGGTAGGATGACCAATTCAGAGGGTCGTGGCCAATTCTGAGGACCTAAAGAGGGAGGATGACCAATTCTGTGGGTAGAAGCCGATTTTGAGGGCTTGAAGATAAGGATGACCGATTCTGTGGGTCAAAGATAATTTTGAGGGCTTGAAGGTGAGGGTGACTAATTCTGCGGGTCAAAGCCAATTCTGAGGGCTTAAGTTAAGATGACCAATTCTGGGGTCGAAGCGATTTCTGAGGGCTTGAAGGGAGATGACCAATTTTGGGGGTCGAAGCCAATTTTAAGTGCGTAAGTAGAGATGACCAATTCTGCAGGTCGAAGACAATTCTGCGGGCTTAAGTAGAGATGACCAATTCTGCAAGTCGAAGTCAATTCTGAGGGCTTAAGTAGAGATGACCAATTCTGTGGGTTGAAGCCAATTCTGAGGGCTTGGGTAGAGATGACCAATTATGCGGGTCAAAGACAATTCTGAGGGCTTAAGTAGACATAATCAATTCAGCAGGTCGAAGCCAATTCTGAGGGCTTGAGTAGAGATGACCAATTCTACGGGTCGAAGCCAATTCTGAGGGATTAAGGTGACGATCCAATATCGAGGTCAATTCTGACCTAAGAGAGGTGACGAACGAGGACCAAGGTCAATTTTGACCTAACTAAGGTGATGATCCAAGATCGAGGTCAATTCTGACCTAAGAGTGGTGAAGACCGAGGACCGTGGTCAATTTTGACCTAACTAAGGTGATGAGCGAGGGTCAAGGTCAATTCTGACCTAACTAAGGTGACGATCCAAGACCGAGTTCAATTATGACCTAAGAGAGGTGAAGACCGAGGACAGGGGTTAATTCTAACCTAACTAGGGTGACGATCCAAGACCGAGGTCAATTCTGACCTAAGAGAGGATAAAGATTGGATTTCGAGTTTCGCTGGGGAAAGAGCTGGGGAAAAAGAAAAGTGTCCTTTGGAGACTTTGAAAATGACTTTCTAGAGTTCCGCTGGGGAAATTACCTCGTGATGTCATGTTGATCCGGGGAGCTAATTACTGGGGAAGCATTTGTGATCTTAGGGATTTCGCGGGGGGAAAGGCAAGTTTAATGCCGTAAACTTAACTGGGGAAGTGATTAGGTGGTCCAGCTATTGGACGTATTGCTCGAGGAGGTTTGAGACCTTTGGGGGATAGGAGGTGATCCTTAGAGATCCTTCGGGGACGTTCCTGGGAGGAGTTTCACTTGGTTTTTGAGAGTTCCACTGGGGAAATGGGGAGTGTGAAACCTTCCTGGGATTTTTAGGAATTTTCTAGGGATTTTTTAGGATTTTCTGGTCTTTTTTGGGAATTTTTGTACGAAATTTCAAGGGGTGCCGATCGACATGGTTCAGAGGGTGCCATTCGACAGGGGCACGGACTTTTGACATTCTTCTCCTTTTTCTTGGTGATTTTTCCTTCTTGAATTTTGACAAGGTTTCTTCTTTTGACGATCTGATATCTCTTTGAAGACCATGCATGCCCGTGGGACAACGGGGCTTAAGGATGTCTGGGAGCATCTTCCACCTATGGTGCATTGGGTGGTATCATCAGCAGGTTTTGGGAGGTTGGCGTCTGCGCTGGATGAGACGCCTCTGTCGACAGCGGTCTTGTGCGATTTAGGGGAGAGGTGGTGGGATATTACCCATACATTCCATTTCGGTTTTGGGGGGATGACCGTGACTCCCATAGACGTGCAGCAGCTGCTAGGGCTGGATTGCGATGGGGAGCAGATAGAGGTGGATTGCTCTCTGAGGGTGAGGCTGGAGCGGTGAGGGCGACGCTCAGCGATGTGGGGAGGATAGTCTCTGGGGATTCCATCCAGCTGTCCTTGCTGAAGGATATTTTGCTGAGTATGGCGGTTGATGTGGAGGAAGAGCTGCAGGTGAGGCAGATAGCCCAGTTGTTTATTTTGCTGGTGCTGGGAGGCTTCATGGTGGCATCGAGTGGCGACGTCGTCCATTTGTAGTTCTTGTCGTACTTGAGGATGTTTTTGAACATCCCTCTCTATGATTGCGGGAGCCTGACTTTAGCGACCCTTTATTTTTCTTTGGAAGCATTCAGCCGGTGCTGCCGACAAACTTTTATTGGAGCCACATATCTCCTTGAGTTATTTCTTTAATTTTGTGCATTTTCCTTTCATGAATTCGCATTTTCCTTATGCGACTCTTTTTTATTGGGAATTCCTGTCTTTGGAAGACGTGGTTCTATGAGGTGATTGGGTGCAATACCCAGCTGATCGCTCTGAAGGACGATACTATTAGGGACTTCTACCGATTGTATCGATGGCGCAAGGCCAATCGGCAGTCGAAGGGATCTCTCTCTTTGGAGGCGGTGCGTCAGGTCTTGAACGGCATGACCAGTGGTAGGGTAAGATTCTTTCTTTTTCAGTATTGATTTTTTCACATTCTACTTCTGTATTGACTTATGCCTGCTGTGGATTTTCAGGTGACCTTTTATCTTTGGGGGACAGCCATTCAGGATACGGGGGTTACCGGGGTGAATGCGTAGATGAGGCATTTGCTGGAATATGAATTCGTTTATTCCTTGTATCTAAAGGGGCGAGTGGTTCGTCAGATTGCTGAGGAGGAGGTGGTGGTGCCACCTGCGCAGCCTCCTATTTCTATGAGGCGAGAGCGGCTGCTACCGGAGGATGCGAGGATCGCGGCGATAATCGGCGAGTCCTAATTATTGTACATTGATACGGCTGCGCCGTATGACTATATGGACTTTGTGACGAGCTGGTTGATGGCGCCCAACATATATGATGCCTTGCCTTTTCCTCCGGCGGGTTCGAGTCGGTCGGTGGGGTCTTCCCATAGCGACGATGGTCCGGCGACGGTGGCGGCGACTTCAGAGGTTCCTTTCGTGAGATTGCACACTCCTTCATATAACATTCGACGAGCTAATGGAGGGATGGTGCCTATGTTGCATCGTCCTCATGCGATGGATCCGGAGGAGTTGGGTTTGACAGAGGAGGTTCTTCGTCCTGCGATATACCTTCTTGCTCTTTTTTGGTTCTTTTTATGTTTTGATCCCTCTTTGATACTGATTTTTGCCTTTTCTTTACAGCAAGTCCGGGTATCGACCACTTGGCTGAGGGACATCAGAGACTGGATATCTTTCCGATAGAGGATTTGACTGAGCGTCTGCGCATGCGAATTGGTTCTGTGTGGGAGAATCGGCGTCCGTCGACCCGTCCCTCTCAGTCTGTTGGGAGATTTTGGCATATTCCTGCGGATTATATGAAGTGGTTGGGGAGGAGAGTAGTTAGCAAGATTTTGGTAGTGGAGACAGGACAAAAGTGTCTTTCTTCTTTTGACACCATGGAAATGGGTTGTTGTGGTTTTTCGAAGCTGGTTCGAGCCTATCGATCCATGGAGTGTCTGCGACACTTTGTTCAAGCAGGGGAAACTTTGGGACCCCAAGATGTAGATGATGATGATGGAGCGAGCTCCTCTGGTAGTTGTGGATAGGACTCTTGGATAGTTTATTGTGGGGAATAAATGTGGGGATTTTATTTGGCTTTTTTAGGAGGGTGGGGGGAAGGGAGTTATCCGTTCCTTTTCTTATGTAATCTGTACCGAAATTTCTTATTAAGGAAATAAACAAGTTTCTGATCATCCAGCTGTTCCTTTGATGAGTTTTGTATTGTTTGAATTATCTATACCGATTGCTAAGGCATACATAATCCTTTTGTTCAAGTATATGTTGGAATTGATTGTTGTTCTCGGAGATTAGAAAAGAATAGTATTTTGTGAAAAAGAAAGGGACGTGCTCACGTAAGGTGTATGAGCTGCCTACGTACCTCTGGGGTTTTTGAAAAGTTTTAATTTGTTTGAAAATGGTTTTTTTGAAGAGGATCAGGCCCACGTAGTTCTGGGTAGAAGGAAATGAAGAGATTTTTTTTCCAAAATAGATGGGAGATGAGAAGAGTCGTAGCGCGCCGAGATTTCGAACTGAGGGTAAAATTTCTTGAGACGGTCTAGGTTGACTGGACGAGCCATCTCTTCCCCATCTAAGTCGGTGAGCATGGCGGCACCACCGGACAAGATCTTTTTGACAATATAGGGGCCGCTCCAATTGGGCTTGACTTTCCCTCTGGGGTCCCGTATGGGTTCTATGATTTCTTTGAGGGCTAGGTCCCCTTCTCGGACACCACGATCCTTGACTCTCTTGTTGAATGATCGTGTTATTCGGCGATGGTACCCTTGTATGTGGTATAGTGCTTTTAATCTCCTTTTGTCTAGGAGATTAGTTTTGGCACTAGTCTTCTTCGCTGACCTTGCTTTCAAGTATGACGCGCAATGAGGGTATTTCCAGCTCCACGGGTAGTACTGCTTCTATACCGTAAACTAGAGAGTAAGGGGTAGCCCCAGTAGAGGTTTGAATTGAGATTAGGTAGCCTCAGAGTGCGTACGGGATCCTATCGGCCCAATCCCGACACTTTTGTTCATTTTGCTGATGATGGCTTTGAGGTTCTTGTTGACGGATTCAACTGCACCATTGGTCTGAGGTCGGTAGGGAGAAGATTTGTGTCTCTGAATCCCATACTCGTTGACTACCTCTGTGACTTCTGCCTTGAAATGCAAGCCGTTATCTGATACTAGCTCGTACAGGACCCCATATCGGCAGATAATGTTTTTCTTAATAAATTTGGCCACTTTCTTGGCGTTCAGCACTGCGTATGACTCAGCTTCGACCCATTTGGTGAAGTAATCAATGACAACTAGGATGAACTTATGCCCATTAGAAGCCTTAGGTGTAACCTTCCTTATGATTTCGATGCCCCAGGTGGAGAACGGCCTGGGAGAGTTCATGTTGTATAATTCACATGGAGGCAAATGCTGAAGGTTGGAGAATTGTTGGCATTTTAGGCATCTCCGGACATAGGCGGTCAAATCCTGGATCATGGTGGTCCAGTAGTAGCCTTGTCGGATGATCTTCTTGGTAATCATGTGACCGTTTATGTGGGGTTCACATTCCCTATTGTGGATCTTCTGCATTATCTTTTCGATTTCAGCCCCTGTAATACAGTGCAGACGAGTTCCATCGAAGTTCCTTTTGAGCAGTGCTTGTGACAGATGATGTACTGGGAAGCCAGTCTTCGAAGGGTTTCTCGATCTTCCTTGTTGGAACCCTCGGGATACCTACCATGCTTGAGGAGGCGCTAGATGTCATAGTACCAATAATTAGCTAGCTCGGGATCTTCTATAGTAACGAGCTCAATGTGGTAGCAGTGGGTTGGTTTGTCTTGCTTTTAAACAAGGAAGGGGGTCATTGTGATTCCTTCGGGCATGTCGACCATGGAGGCCAAGGTAGCAAGGGCATCGGATAGGAAATTCTTTACTCGAGGTAGGTAATGGAAGGTGATATCTTAGAATTGGGAGGCTAGTTCTTCTAAGTGGGCATGAAAGGGTTGGAGTTTTTCGTCCTTGACTTTCCATTTTCTGAGCACTTGACCAATGATGAGGGTAGAATCCTCGTAGACATCTAGGCATTGAATACCTTTCTTGAGAGCAACTTTGAGGCCTACTGCTCATGCCTCGTACTCAGTCATGTTGTTGGTGCAGGGGAAATTCAATTTGATGGCGATGGGAGTGTGAGAGTCATCTAGGGCGATCGGAAGTATCCCAATGCCATATCCCTTTTTGTTGGCAGCGCCGTCAAAGAACATTTGCCATCGAAGGTTGTCTTGAGCAGTGCCAAGGATGTTTTCATTTGGGAATTCAGAGACCCAGACATCGACTTCTTCTACAGGGTAATCAGCGAGGTAGTCAGAGATGGCTCTTACTTTCATGGCTTTTTGCGTGACGTACACGAGATCGAACTCGGCTAGGAGCATCAACCATCGGGCCATTCGACTGGATAAAGCGGGTTTCTCAAGCAGGTATTTTACGGGGTCTATTCGGGATACAAGTTTGATGAGGAAGGCGAGCATCTAGTGCCGTAACTTTTGGTGACCCAGACAAGTGCGACACACGCCTTTTCCAAAGCGGTGTAGTTAACCTCATACCCAACCGATTTGTGACTGGCATAATAGACGACCCTTTCTTTGCGGGAATCTTCAACGTATTGGGCTAGTAAATCCCCAGCTGCAATGTCGGTTATGGTTAGGTATAGGAGCAAGGGGAGATCAGGCTGTGGTGGCATGAGTACCGGGGTTTGGGTCAGATATCGTTTGATTCGATCAAAATCTTCTTTGCAGGCTTCGTTCCAAGCTTTAGTTGAATCCTTTAGAAGGAGTTTAAACATTGGCTCGCAGATGGAGGTTAACTGGCTAATGAATCAGTTGATGTATTGTAATTTCCCGAAGAAGCCTCGAACTTCTTTCTCTGTTCGAGAAGGTGACATATCAAGTATGGCTTTCAGCTTGGCAGGATCTGCTTCTATTCCTCACTGACCATAAATCCCAATTATTTTCCCTTTGTAACGCCGAAGATGCATTTCTGCGGATTGAGTCTCATCTGATACTATCGTAGTCGTTTGAAGAACTTTCAAAGAGCGGGAACATGACCTTCCCTAGTCTTGGATTTGATAATCATATCATCCACATAGACCTCCAATTCTTTGTGAATCAGATAGTTCAGGATGGTTATGGCAGCCCTCTGGTAGGTAGCCCCAGCGTTCTTGAGACCAAATGGCATAACAGTGTAGCAAAAGGTTCCCTATGGTGTGATGAATGCGATTTTTTCTTGATGTTCTAAGCGCATTTTGATTTGTTTGTATCAGGCAAACCCGTCGATGAATGACTTGAGAGCATGACGATCATGTCGATATTGGGTAGCGAATAATCATCCTTTGGTGAGGCTTTGTTCAAATCCCAATAGTTTATACACATCCGAACTTTTCCTCCTGATTTTGGCATGGGCACTATGTTGGCTAGCCACCTGGGATATTCAATCACACGAATGAATCCTACGTTCAACTATTTAACCACCTCTTCTTTGACTTTGAGCGACCATTCGTTGCGAAGCTTTCTCAACTTTTATTTAACCGGCTTGTAATCTGGGAGAGTGGGAATCTCGTGCTGAGCTATTCCAGGATCAATACCAGGCATATCATCATAGGACCATGCAAAGACATCCACGAATTTCTTTAGCAATTCTTTAAGTTGTGCAAGCTCATGCTTGTCGAGGGTAGTCCCTATCCTAATCTCGCGCAGTTAGCTACTAGAACCAAGGTTAACAACAATAATCTCTTCTTCATTAACTTGAATGCGGTTATGCTGTTTATTATTAACCTTATTTAGATCAGTTAAGAATTGTTCATTTGCAAAATCATCATCATCAAAAGTTTGATTAGAATCCAGACAGTTAATGTAAGGCACAACAAGATACTCAAAATCTTCATTTATTTCATTGATAGGAAAAATAGCATTGAGAACCTCATCAAAGGAGGACTCGATTACATTTGAACAAGGATAGATAATATAAGAAGAAATAGGGTAAATATTGAGATTATGGGAGATTTTAGCAGGTAGAACTGGCGCAGCATGCCAGTTGAGGAGAGGTGTATCAATGGCTTTAATCAGTTGGGACGGATCCGGTGATATAGTTCCTGAGTGAACCATGCAGAGTGTCAGCCCCAGTATTTGTAAGTTGAAGGAATCTTCGAAGTCACTTTCTTCAGTCTTTTCGGTATCTTTGATGAGCGGTTGTACATGGTGTTGGGAACTCTCGGCCCATAGGTAGTTGTCTTGGAAAAAGATCTCCATTCCAGGCTTCATCTTCTTGTCTGTATGGTCATACCATGGTTCTAAAAAGCCACAAAAGGGGAAGTCTTCGCCCTCTTTGATGAATCGTCCGTTCGAAGAGTCACCTGGGATAGTCTGGATGCGGTCTAGTCTTCTCTTTGGTCGAGACTGGCGGATCATTCTGAGCTCTTATTCACAAGGAGGTAAAGCCTTCTTTAGTTCAATCGGCTCAAGTATCCCTTGCTGTCTTTGTCCTAGCCCCAGTCCGGGCATGAAGTGCGTGTTTTTGAACATTTAAATTACATTGGCGTTGCCATGAGGGTCGTATTCTGGACAATCCCTTTCTTTGAAGTCATCCCCTGCCAGGAGTAGAAGTGGTTCAACTCAGAACCCTGATAGGAGCATATCATTTTACCCGTGTTATATCTCAAGAATTGGGCTACTAGTACTTGCACCATTGGCATTGTCGGTGTCGCCCAATATGGTAATGACCCATTCATCGGCGAAGAACTTTAATTTTTTATGGAGTGAGGAAGACATGCCCTTGATACTGTGGATCCAAGGTCATCATAGCAATAGGTTGAAACAGGCTGGGATGTCAATAACTTAGAATTCAATGACATGGTTTATAGGGCCATCCCCTATTATAAGCTTTATGGATCCCATCATCTCCCGATGGGTATTATCGTAGGCACGCACAACAGCGAAGGTTGGAGCGAGGTCGCTTTCTTTTAAGCCTAAACATTTGAAGGTTCTCAGTGGGCAGACATTCAAGGCGGATCCATTTTCGATAAGAGAGAGTGGCGCGATCTTCCCCATAACTTCGATGGAGATATTGAGTGCATGATTGTGGTTTGGCCCAATCTTGGGGATTTTTTCTTCGGAAAAGGATAGCATTCGGGTAGAGTTCAAGGATCTGGCCAAATTTACCACTTCTTCTGGTGTGGTGGAAGGATGCACTGTGGGTCCAGTGAGCAACTTGATTAAAGTATTTCTGTATAGCTGAAAAGACATGAAAAGCTCCCATAGAGTGATGTTAGCTTGAGTTTTATTTAGTTAATCGAGGATTTTGCTCTCCTCGAGGGTCATCTCTGGCATAGGAAGGTTTTCAACGCCTTTCCCCTCGTCATTGGCTGGTAGTGAGTTTGGGATCTAGTAATGCCTCCCTGATCTGATCATGTAATTTACTAAAGAAGGGAAGAACATGAATCACGTGTCCTCATCGACCTCGAGTTGTTCTGCCACCTTAATTATTTCTTCTAGGACTTTTTCAAATGATATCATTCCATACATGTCGGCTACCGGTCCAGTTTTCTCTAAAGCTCGCTCTTTATTCGAATCTGCAAATTATTCCCCCCATCCGGTGGCAACAATTTTATCTTTCCATGCAAAGTCAATGCATTCCATAATTTTAACGGCTTCTTCATACATGTTATCCCATTCTGAAGGGATGTGTAAGGGTGAAGGGACCAGGCACCCCTATAGCTTCAGAGCATCAAGTAACTCGGTCATACTGCAAATGTTGTTGGTTTGCCTGAATAATTCTGCTATGATCCGAACGACATCATCCAAGTTGACTTCAATGGTTGATACTACCCAACTATCTGACTCTCGAGCCCATTTCCGTGCTTCCAAGAAGAGCGTACTAAATCTCTGGTAATCAATGATCATTTGTAAGGGCAATTTTAGCCCGAACTCTAGGAGTTGGTTTAACACTTCTGACAATTCCATGCTTCCATTTTCAGAACGGGTATGGACAGCGATGAATTCTCTAGTAAGGAGTGACAGTGCCTGATCAGCGAGGCTAGTAGGGTGTAGGAGGAAATATGGGCAAATTTGGAGAGGTTTAGGAAAGTATATAGGTGTGATTTAAGTTGAGGGATCGAATTTTGGGTTTTCTTCTAGAAATATGGCATTAGCATGATTTGGAAGTGGGTTGTGAGTAGTGTTTGGCTTAGGATTAGCTGGTGGGGCAAGGGTACCCTGGTCAATTAGACCTTGGATTATACTTCGGAGGTGAAAGCATTGGTCGGTGGTATGGCTAGCAGTTTGGTGGAAGGCACAATGAGCATCTTCCTTGAAGTTTCTTGGGAGTGGATTTGGCAATGGACGGGGATCCAAGGGTTTGATGAGGTTTCGGCTTAACAGGGCTTGATAAACTTTAGAGAGGGGAGCATGGATCTCGGTGTAGGACAGGGCGACTTTCTGGTGCCCATGATATGGTTGGTTGAGAGATGTTATTGATAGTTGAGATTGTAGCACTTGCAGGTTTGTCATATTTTTTGGGGACGAACTGTTCGGACACCTTCTTTGGTTCAACTTCTATCTTGACAAGACCCTCCTCGATTTCTACTCCTGCTTATCTGAGAGCTCGGAAGTGGGGATAGTATTATCCTCCCATCGTTGCTCATACATGGGGTAAGAAGTTCTTCTTTACTATGCTGACTTGTTCTTCCTCAGAAGGTCGATTGGTCATAGTTACTGCTTTTTCCCTCCATCGGGAAATGAAGTTACTGACTGATTCTCCAGGGTTCTATTTGAGCAGCTCTAAATCATGGCGATTGATCTCAAGCTCTTCATTGTATTTGTACTGTGACATGAATTCTCGGGCTACATCCTCCCAGCTACGAATTCTAGACTCTTCGAGAGATAAAAACCATCAAAGGGCGCTATCCTTCAGAGTTTGCTGAAACAATTGGGCCATCACTTCTTCAGAATCCCCTATTAGAGTCATGGAACGGTGATAACTTTGGAGATGAACAATCGGGGGTCTACTTCCTCCGAATTTCTTGATATTTGGCATCTTAAACTTCTCGGGTAACCTCGCTTTAGGATAAGGAGACATGTGAGTGTTGTCCATGTAATTTCCTGAGATTCTGACTTAGTCAAACTTCTTAGTGAGTATTTTGAGGTCTTCTTTGACTTTGTTCAATTCTTCTTCTTTTGGATTAATGACCATAGGTAAGTTCACCCCATACTGGGTAAGATTCGACATCGGAAGCTGGGCAGGCGGTGGCCCATTAGCAGGAGGGGCACGTGGAGCGTGCTGATACTCTTTGGGAACCCAGATAGGCTCGGGTGGATCCACAACGCAAGGAAATAGGGCCTCAGGCTCTTGAGGAACAGGAACCTGATTTTGTTGCATCTCTCGGACCTAGGTTTGGAGGTTGTCAATCTTGGCCACAAGTTGAGCTAGAACTGCCGTCAGATCTGGCTGCACAACGGGTACTTGATCTGTATTCTCCATGGAAGGCGAATGGATTCCGGACTCAAAAGGAGTAATAGGGTAACAGACGGAACTCCGGGGTGACTTGATTAAAGACCGAAGCCAATAAGGAGCCAGGCCAAGGGTTTGAGATCGACCTGAGAAGGCGCAAAATGGGATTTATTTTTGAGAAAATGGAAGAATTTTTTTTTTCTTTTTAAGAGGGAAAGACAAAATATTTTTGGATTTTTGATAAAGAGAGGAGAAATGTTTATGGCCCCCTTTTGATAAGTAAAGGAAAATGTTTTTGGATTTTGGATAAAGAAAAAGGAGAATTTTCCCTTTGGAGACGGCCTTCGCATGATTAATATAATTATTATGTTCTCACTTGTATTAATTCTCCTAAATGCAAAATGAAATGTCGGACAAGACCCGAGCCTGGAAAAATTAAGTTTGTAATATATGCAAAGCTATGGCTGGACTAGTGACCAGGCTCACGGATAGGGTCCCATTTTAAAAATGCGTGAAAATTCGGGCGGCAGGTCGACCCAGAATTTTGGCAGAGTTTCGGGTTGAAACCGTCAATCTAACATATGTGTCCTAGGGTTGACACCTATATACGGGTATGCAATCGGTTGGGTGAATTGGAAAGGGTTCCCCCTTTTGGCGTGACTTCCACGATATACGTCTTGCTCTTGCGGGTAATCGGTACGTGTGGACAAGCCATTTGATATACCTGAGTGTACGTGAATTGCCTCACCATATACCTCGTGGGGACGGTACGTGTGAGAGCGAATTCGATATACCCGGCGTACGTGAATGAATTACCTGCGATATACCTCTCGTTATGACTTCGGTCAAGCGGTACGATGCGGGGGAACCGTTCGATATGCGTCGAATGTACTTGGCGAATGGAAAGTGAGAGTCATATCGCTTAGGCTTACTGCGCCCTGCCGGACCAGCGCCCATCACGAAGTGACCCTCCAGTTACTGGGTAAAAATTTGGTCAATAACAATGCTCTTTGGTGATGTCGTGTGAATCATGCATGATTCTGTTATTAGTATCTTATGAGAATGTATATTCCGATTATTCCAAACAGGGAGAAAAGTACAAGTACTAATGATAGACCAAGTATGGATGGGTGATGCGCGCAACATGTGGATATATGTGACCCTATGTGCACGTGGTGCGAAGTGTACATCGAGAATTTCCTACAAGTGTGAATAGATGCATAAGCATGGGGTACACATGAGTAATAAAGGGGAACATGAAAAATGGGGGAGAATATAAGCAAACATAACACCCATGTCAATAGAGTCTAGCCCTCAAAATAAACATATAGTCCCCAACGAAGGCACCACTGTGGCCATCCCTCCTGGATCCTGATCCTCGCGGCGGGCAGGCTGCGTGAGAGTGAGGATCCTTAGGTACTGCGCGTCCCTCTCGGGAGCGCTTTGGCCGGCGTCATTTGAGGTGAGGTAAAAAATGTAGAGAGATTAGAGGATCCAGTCTATTTTACTCAAAACAGACAAAAGAAAAGGGGAAGCCATCCCGAAGGACAACATCCTAAGACATACTAGTGCATGCGAAACCAAAATGATTCGAAAAGGGTCCGGAGGCTAAGTTACGAAATGGGAAGGTGTTAGGCACCCATTCCGCCCTTTCGGTCTCTCATGGGTTTTTGATATTATCTTTTTATTTTTCCCTTGATGTGTGTGCATGTTCATATATAGTGGAGATAGGAATCATCGACTTATACCATGGAAGAGGTAAAGCGAGTCATCCATAGGAAGGTTTAAAAATAATATTAGAAAATAGGATTTATGCGATTATCCTTACGTTGACCGTTATGATGGAACGATAGCGCATGTGGAATAATACGCCACTCAAAACAAATATGTGTATATATATATAATATAAGAGAGTGGAGTTTACAGAAAATATAAAATGATAGAAAAAGTAAAAATAGGACTCGAGTCTCGGGTTTTACCCCGAGATGCCTACGTAGCCTATAGAGGCATAAAAGTCCACGTAGTTCGCATGCAAAACAAGGGGTGGGGTTTATCCCATAAATCCAATCGGGGGATTCTCTTATTTATGTGTATGTGTGTGTGTGTAGAAAAAAGTGTTTTAGTTGTGAGAGAAGTGTAAGAAAGTGTGAGAATTCCCGTTTGGAATTTATGAGCAAACCCCCTTTTTTCTTATTTTTTGGGGGTTTTTATATGAAAATAAGAGATGTGCAATAATAATAAATAAAAAGTATATTAGGATGTGCGAGATGAGATAATAAAAATGCTAAGTAATAAAACAAGTTATTGCTAATTTATGAGAATTTAAGGAGAGTTGAGAAAATTGGACCTTCTTGAAGATCTTGATCTTGAGTGTTGGAGAGCAGCCCTTAGACTTGGATGATGATGGAGGGTAGTGAATTCACCATGTTTTATGAATAGGATGATGAAAAGTGAAGGTTGGAAAGGGATTTGGGTGTGGAAATCACGCTGACTTCAAGAGAGGTTTTCTGGATCTGCTGAGAGTGATATGTTTCAGATCTGGGCTCCCCTTGCAAATGAGGTCAGGCCTCCTTTTTATAGTCCCAGGGCATTGCCGATCGGCATAGCCCTGTTCCTGCCGTTCGGTAGGTGCGTTTAGGCACACTACCGATAGGCAGGGTCTGGGACCTGCCGTTTGGTAGTGTTTTTCAGGCCTTTTTAGAAAATTGACCACAGATCGTAAACCGTTGATTAGAATCGTGCACAGGGTAGACTGTTGGAAAGTTAATTCAGATACCTTCTAAAGTCCTTTGGACTACTCCCGAGTTCGGGAGTTGAATTTGGGTCGAATATGGCTCGAAAACATCTTTCAGTCCATTGGACGGGGAATCGTCGGACGCAAACGGATCGTTCATCCGCATGGTAAGTCCAAATCGCACACGTGGTGGATCGTTGGAAAGGTTAGGAGATGTAATTTTACATTCCAAAGAGTTTGATCAAGTTTAGGGAGTTGACTTTGGTCAACTGGGCCCTGGAAGCATTTGGTGACCTTTCGGAGTCAAACGGATCGTTCGTCCGCATGGTAAGTCAAAATCGCGAACGGAGAGGACCTTTGGAAAAGGGTTTCAGTTCCCTTTGAAGATTCATTTAGTATCGGTCAAGTTGAAGTGTTGACTTAGGCCAAATGGAGTCCAGGAGCGGTCAGTGGCCTCTAGATTGAGTTTCGGGGGAAAATAAGTTGTTCGTCCGCATGGTAAGGCAGAATCGCGCATAGGATGGACCGCTAGAAAGGGGTTTTAGTGACCTTCAAAGATTCATTTAGTCTCAGTCGAGATAAAGAGTTTTACTTTTGGTCAAATGGAGCCTGGGTGTGCCTGATGGTTTCTAGGTCAGTACTCGGGGTATGACCTGGGTCTGTAGTGATGAAGGGAGGTGCTAGGGACCTAAGGACAGTTTAAGGGGTAACAGAATGGGGTGTCTATAATGAGTATGGGATTCAGAGACACAAATCGTCTCCCTACCAACCTCAAACCAACGGTGCAATTGAAGCTGCCAATAAGAACCTCAAAGCAATTATCAGCAAGATGATTGAGAGTTACCGAGATTAGGCCAATCGGATCCCTTACTCCCTTTGGGGATACTGTACTTTGGCTCGAGGATCTACTGGGGCTACCCCTTATTCTTTGGTATACGACATGGAAACAGTCCTACCCATTGAACTAAAAATACCTTCACTACATGTCATGCTTGAGATCAAGGTCAACGAGGAAGACTAGCATCAGATCTAACTTGGCGAGTTATCACTCTTAGATTAGAGAAGGCTATAAGCTCTATATCATATATAGGGGTACCATCACTGGATAACACAATCATTCAATAGGAGAGTCAAGGACTAAAGTGTCCAAGAAGGGTATTTATCCCTTAAATAAATCATAGAACTCGTCTAGGACCCCAAAGAGAAATTCAAGCCAAATTGGAGTGGCCCCTACATTGTGAAGAAGATCCTATCTGGTGGCATCATTATGCTCACCGACTTAGACAAAGAAGAGATGGACCGTTCAGTCAACCTGGATCGTCTCAAGAAATTCTACCCCTAGTTTGAAATCTCAGTGCACTACAACTCTTTTCATCCCCCTTCTATTCTAAAGAAAATCTTCATTTCCCTCTACTCAGAACTACGTGGAGCCTAATCCTCCAAAACCTTTTTTCTTTCAAAAATGAAACTCGAAATTTTTTAAACCCCCAGAGGTACATAGGCGGCTCGTATGTTTTACATGAGCATAACCCCCTTCTTTTTCCCAAAATGCTATTCATTTTTTATCCTCGAGAACGACATTTAATTTTATCATTTACATGAACAAAAGGATTATGTATGCCTTAGCAATTGGTATAGATAATTCAAATGTAAAACTCATCAAGAGGCACAATAATATTATTAAATTCCTTTTTATTCCTTTTTGGGAAAACCCGGCACGATTACACGAAATATCAGCGTAGGGAGTCAAACAACTTCCCCCGCCAACCTTAACTGTCCTAGAAATAAAAACAAGCCAAGGTACTCCTAAACAACCTTCTTCCCACCTACCAAATACATAACAAAAAAGCTTTACATAAACACAAATAATCACCAGCTTCATACCCTACCCGCAGTTGTCAGAAGATTCAGCCCCATCATCATCTACATCTTAGGGTCCCTAAAGTTCCCCTGCTTAGATGGAATACTGAAGTCACTCCATGAAACGGTAAGCCCGGACCATCCTGGGGAAAACCACTACGCCTCCCTTCATGGTGTCAAACATAGCAAGCTATCTTTGCCCGATCTCTTCGGCTAATATCTTAGCCACTACCCTCCTCCACAGCCATTTCATGTAGTCCCCCAAAACATGACAACTATGCCAATAAATTGGGAATAACGGGTTGAAGGCTGACAACTCTCCCACAAAGAGCTTAACCGCATGCGCACGCCATTTGTCAAATCCTCCACATGAAAGAAGTCCAAAATACGGGAAGGCGCAGTATGTTCCCATCCAACTTGACACTGGAGTCATCAGGAAAATTAGAAAGACGTATGATGAAGGCCAACTAACCGAACTTAGTAGTATTCCCCTAGTTCCAGAATGGGCTGCAACTCCCCCCACCAGGGTACTGACCAGCGCAGACGTCAAACCCCGTGCTCCACAAACTAATTTTTCTAGTTCTTGACAGTCGGGCCAAAGCTGACGAAATAGAGAGTACAGAAATTCAACACAACTGTCAAGGGATATTCAGGAGGGACCGTTAAGCGGAATATCTCAGACAATCACTTGAATAGCTACCTCTCAGAAAATCAGAACGGCCTTCTCGCTAAGCATCTAAACCATTCAAGGCCTCTGCTAGTATCACCGCCATAAGATTGTGATGTAGTAATGGAAGCTATTTGAGGGTCCACCAATAGGTCCTCGGTCACTAATAGTAGTTTTGAAGATAAGCCAAGGGCGAAGGCTCCAGTATAGCCCGTGTTATTGACATCCCACAGACGCATGAAATACAACACAGCCGGGAGATGGATCATTCTGCCAGTAACCAATGACCAAGCCATCGAGGGTGAGACATGGATAAATTCTTCCAGCAGTGCTCGTGAAGATCAAGAGAATTCAGTCATGGTCGATGCCACACTAGGATTTACCCCCAACATAGCAAAGAACTCCTCGTAATTTGTGCAGACTTTGTCCAAGCTAAAATAAAAAACATGATCCCCGGGGTACCATAATTGTACCCTCGCCATCAGCATGTTCCAGTCAATGGGTCGGTTGTGCCATAAGGAAATTTGACGCAGGTTAAAGGCATTGTAGTCTACATTGTACGAGAACATAGCCTTTGAATTCTCAAAGTAAGAGGAAAATTCAACACTTACAGAAAGAGCCATTTCATAAGAAACAAAACACAAGAAAGAAATAAACAAGGGAAGGAAAATGTGGATGGGTGAAGAAAAACCCTCCACCTTACCCCTTTTTATACTTGGAAAACTTTGCTAAAGACAAAAGTCCGGCAAAATCCGGATGAAACTCTACCCCATCAAGGACAAAGTAGTTAAAGAAAGTGCAATAAAGCCTTGGGGTGATTGGACAAGGGGTATGCCGATCGGCATGCCCAATTTTTAGAAAATCCCCTTTTTCCTTCTTTGTCAAAATCAAAAAATTTGATTTTTATCCCAAGAGTATTCAGAATTTTACTCTCCTGGTATTTTTTAAACTTATCATGTCTTAATAGAATTCTCTTTTAAGCAATTTTAATCCTTTTTACGATCTCAGTAAACAAAGTAAAAAAGTGCAAAGCAAGATAAGTAAATAAAACAACATTTATTTTATATATATGTGTGCTGCCATCATTACATCATCTTTTGCAGGAAAAAAACGGAAACCAACAGGACTCGGCCCGATCCCCCACACTTTCTCTCTCTCACCTTTCTTTCACTATCTTCCACTCTCTATCTCTCTATGATCCCCCGTCCCGGCGATGCGCACGCTTTCTCCAGTGATGAGCTGGAGAGCCTCTGCTACCCGATCTAGACCCCTCCTCAGACGATGCAGATGGCACCAAACAGGAAGGAACTGGGGCCAACTCCCGAATATGAGCGATAGCAGAAGCCATCCAGTATCGAATGTCCCTCATCCAGGTAGTCGACACCCGGACGTGCTGCAAGAAAAATAAGAAAAGAGCAAATCAGCGAGTCTGAAGCAAAGAAAGAAATTAAAAAAGGAAAAAGATGAAAGGATAAAGGTATACCTCTGGCTAGAGGATGTCCTCTGTTAGCCCTAACACCTCCGGGTTCATCACATTGGGATGATGTAGCATACCCGTCAAACTTCCCCTGGGTAGTCTGATATTATAAGAGGGAGGAGCAAGCTGCAGAAATGGAATGTCTGATGTCACTACCGTTGCTGACGTCGATGCACCACCCGCGCTGTGGGCTGACCCAACTGGCCAACTCGTACTCCTGTCGGAAGTTATAGGAGGCGGAGGCATATTCACCACATCATAGATACATAACGACTATAGACACCACATTTTAGGACCCCCTGAGTCTCTCCTTAGGTCACTAGTACCACCCACAGTACAAACCCTATATCATACTTTGAGTACCAATTTGGAGGCCATCGGGCACTCCCGGGCCCCGTTTGACTCCAATCAACTCTTCTGTCAAAGTGAAATATCTTTGAATCTTCAAAGGGCACTGAATACCCTTTCCAATGATCCGCTTCGTGCACAAATTGGCATAACGGTTCAGATGAACAAACTATTTTACCATCAAAAAATGATCTTAAGGCTACTAAGAGCTCCCGAGCCCCAATTTGACCCTAATCAACTTCAACTTCAGAGCTAAAGCTCTTTGAATCTTCCAAGGGTAATGCAACCCCTTTTCCAACAGTCTTCCATGTGCGCTAAATGGCATAATCGTTTGGACAGACGGTTTATTTTCCCCCTAAAATTAATCAGAAGACCACTTGGCGCTCCTGAGTTCCGTTTGACCAAGGTCAACTCTTCAACTCGAATGAGAATAAATGAATCTTCTAAGTTCACTTAATACCCTTTTTAATGGTCCGTCCCATGCACGATTCTGACTTACGATACAGACGAACGATCTGTTTTACTCCAAGAGGTCATGAGGCAATTTCGGACCCCGATTGACCAAGGTTAACTTTCCAAACCAAGAGAAACTCTTTGAAATGTCTAAATACATAGCCTAACTTTCCAAAGGTCCACCCCATACGCGATTCTAACTTACCGTTTGAACGAACGATCCGTTATCGTCCGACGATCTCCCGTCCAAAGGATCGATGTGCGCTTTCGAGTAACATTTGACCCAAAGTCAATTCCTAGACCCGAGAGCAGTCCATGGAATCTTGAAGTTTTTTTAATTATCCTTCTAACAAGATGCGTCGTGCGCGATTTGGATCAACAGATTGCGTTCTATGATCATTTTTTTAGAAATATTGGCATGAGACTACCAATTGACAGGTTCATTTCCCTACTAATCGATAGTGTGTCTAGGGTTACCTGTCGATTGGAAGGGCTGGGACCATTTCGATTGGCACTCCCTGGCCCCATAAATAGAGGGCATAACCTCACTCCCAAAGAAAACCTCAGATCCATCAACATCATTGATCTCAGCAACATTCTCTTGTAATCAGCGAAGTTTTCTCATATGAAATTCTATTCAATCTTACATTCCCATCCTTTTCATGGACAATTTGGAAAAATCACATTCTCTGTCATCGAACATTCATCTCATGTTCAAGGGAAATCATCCAAGATCAAGCTTCAAAGAAGGTCCAAATCCTTCCCCCTCTCTTTAAATTTTTTGCATTAATTACATAAACTCATAATCTAGTTCATACCTTAGTTCATACATATTAACACCTCATTTTTTTAGTTATGTTGCACATACTTTATTTTCTGTAAAAAAAAAGGGTTACACCTATAAATTCCAATGGGATTATCCATCACGCTTTTTCAAAACTAAAACACATTTTCTACACACACATAATAAAATCCCGTTCGAATCTATGAGATAAATCCCATCCTTCTGCCGCATGCGAACTACGTGGACTTTGATGCCTTTATAGGCTACGTAGGCGTATCGCATTAAAGACCGAAACTCGAGTCCAATTTTCCAATTTTCCATTTTTATATTGTTCATATATATCATACTTGAGATTCATATTTGCATTTTATCTAACAAATATTGACGTTCCATCATAACGATCAATATCTTGAAAAACACATACATCATACTTTCTAATTATTTCTTTGGGAACATTCATTTGGATGACCTCACTCTTATCTTTTCCATGACATGAGTCAAGCGATTCCGATCTCCATTTATATATACACGCGCACATACACTTCTTGGAGAAATTAAGAAAAATAATAACACAATCCCATAAGAGACCGAAAGGATGGGATGGGTGCCAAACACCTTCCAATTCCGTAACTTAGCCCCGAACCTCTGAACTATTGCTTTCGTAAGCATCATTTTGTCTTTGATGCCACTCTCTTGCAGTGGCGACATGTTATTTCGCCTATTTTGTGCAAAATAGGTTGGCGACCCATCTTTTTACATTCACCCCCACATCAACGATGGCCGAAGCGCTCCTAGGATAAAGGGTGCGAGACCTTCACTCCCCTCCCCCGAAACGGGAGGAAGGAGAGACCCCCGAAAGGGAAGGGATGGCCACAGGTATATCTCCCTTCAAATCTTAATGTAGAAATTAACTATGGAATAACATGTTAGAATTATACAATTTAGTATGGGAAAGTTGGAATTTTAAGTAAAGATGGATTTTGATAACTATCCTAGACCACATTTCGAGAGTATCGGGGTATAGAACTTCGTTTTAAGAAGAAAATGGTGATTTGAATTATGGTCTTAGAACAGGTGGTGTACAGATCTGTTTTTGGGCGACTTTTACTATCGTGCACCATGAAAATGGTATCATATAAACGGGTAAGTTTTTTATCGTGTGGACAACGACGTGCGCATGGTTGTTTTTTATACCCCTGTGAACGGACCCAGTAGGATTTTGTAATTTAATTAAAATTTAGGAATCCATAAGATATTTTTTTAAGTATACCAGTAAATTATGCTCAACCGAAAATGATGGGGGGGGGGGGGGTAAATATATTGATTGAAAATAATAATAATAATCTAAATGTTGTAGATGGAAAAGAAATATTGATTCTGACTTTGACCTTGTGCATACGGAAAAGTGTAATGATTAACGGATTAAATAAACCATTTGGATACTATTATGCTATACACTATGGGCTTGTTTTGAATTAATAAATCATGTTGCATGGCTTGACTCTGAGACATGGGTCTATTATAATCAATATAGACAAGTAGAAAGATCTATCGGTATATGTATAAATAGTAAATTTATACGGATAGCGGTTAATCTAACAACTCTAGAGTTTATTATTTACTTTCATGATTGATAGTTTTACTACCTAATTGTGTCGATATTATCTTGTTGTGGTGGACCTAACCCATCGCTTTGTTACAGGTGTTCTCGTGTACTTGATCTAGTTTCTTACTTGAGCACACTATCTTCATGTCCATTCATCACTGATCTTTGAAGATGTAGGAGTTTTATCCACTTTTAGATTTACTTCATGTTTTATTGAGAGATGCGAGGTTCACTTTATTCTTCATAATTGTACTCAGTTGTAAAAGATAAATTGAATGTGAGAGTATTGGTAGGTATTAGTTGTTGTCAAACAATATAAGTTTTACTTGGTGATGTAATTAACTCTTATTCATTATATATCGGTATTTGAGAATTTTCTAATATCATTATTCATGTTGATTTATCTGCATTCATTGGTTCTCATTACATGCTAAGGATGATATTTAATTATTTACACAACCTGTGTAATTTTAATAAATGGACTTGATCAACCTAATTATTAAAATATACGGGGTACTATTGTTGGTATCTGAGCATGGTCCTAGGTCTCAAGGGTTATAGGTCTATGATAGTTTTCCACATACTGTTCTTTGATACATTTTGTGAATTTTTACTCTCATTAGATTTAAGTCTAATACGCATTTTTCCTATCTTTTCAAATGGTGAACACTAGAATGAGAGATGCTAGGATAACTTTAATGGCTAATGCGACGAGGGGTTTGATAGAATAAACCAAAAATTATCAATACATGTTGAGAGCTGAGGATTTAGCAACGTTCATTCGATAGGTCACAATGGACGGAGTTTAGATAGGAATTTGGAGAGCTATAGACCAATTAGTGCAATAACAAGAAGCTCCATATCAGCTTGGGATAAGGTGAGGGAATTTAACCCAGTGGTGTCCCATTAATGGAGGCGGGACTTGAAGAGAAACCTTAAGATGGTAGAATGAATATAAGTGCAGAAATAAATGTTGGCTTCATTTAAATTACTCGATAATGTTTTACAATGATAGGAGAGTGTGACCACATATGAAGAGAGGGATCATATGACTTATGAAGAATTTATGGTAAGATTTAATGATAAGTACGTCCCGTGTGCTACCAAATTTGAGAAGAGGATGGAGTTACTCACTTTAGAGCAAGGTTCATCTAGCATGATCGAATATGACCAACAGTTCGCAAATCTATCTACACTTGTACTAGAAAAGGTGGACACTGAGGAAAAGAATAATTATTTCATCTGAGGCTTGAGTTGGTTGATTACAAAGTTTATATTAGGAAACCCGACTTTCACCTCTTATAATCAAGTAGTGAATGTCGCTTTAATGATTTGGTAGGATCGGGCGAATTATCAGAAGAGTTTAGCAAAGAAGAGAGAAATGAATGGTCTGGTTGGGATCAAGAGGAGGACAGATAATGCTAGTATTGAATTTTGGGATGAGAAGGACCTTCATGAGAAATATTATGGCAAGAGGTCCCGAGTAGAGTATGATAAGAGGCGGGGCAATAGAGACCCACAATTCACTCAAGTTCAAGGTCAAAGATCCCAATGGGAAGAGTGAGCATCAGTTAGGTGACAAAGTCATTTAAGATGTTCTTACTATGCGTATAAAGAGAAAGGACACCAGGCTCAAGATGTCCTAAAAATCATACTTATTATGAATAGACATTTATAATTGAGGAAGTACCAGAGGATGTTATACCACTTGTAGTTGAAATGGGACAACTTCCCTTACAGCTTAAACTTAAGTGCTTGTATTTGTGTGATAAGCTCCCAAGTTTAGCATTATATTTTATAGGGGTGTGCTATTACTTATGATTACACATATTGTAACCACTAGATTATGTTTCGAGTGTATCGGCACTCAGGTTTAGGCATATTATTATGGGTAAAGGTGAACAACTTTTAATATATTTTATTTGTTAGTCGTTATATAATTATTATGAAAATTGTGGCCCCATTTACTAAGGTGTTTATGTAGAGATTTAAAGGAAAATATAATAAAGTGAAGGAATAAAGAATAAGAGCCAAAACATTAAAAAACGTTTAAAAAGATCTTAAGGTTAATTTAAACCTACTTATGGAGATATAAATGATCCTAAAAGGTTGTGGCCTTCGGAATTTTTTTGGGTGGAAAACTTTCTGAGAATCGAGCTAGCAAAATGTTAGAGAAGTAAAAAAATCACTTGAGAAGTGAATTCAAGGAAGAATACCTTACGCTAGTACATAAATGATTTAGATATTTTATAATTCTATGCATGAATTGATCTGAAAGAAATTAAAGATCTAATTAAGGAAAGTTGAACCTAATTACCCCATGATAATATTTGTTTAAACTTGATATCCCTGAAAAGTAATAATGCCTATGAAATGGGTATATAAAGTAGATTTTTTTAAAAGTGGTAATGACAAGATGAGTAGTATGTTAACAGGGCAATAATTTAAAACGTTTACCTTATCATTCTTTTGAGAATTGAAATGTGAAATATGATTATGATTATGATAGTCCCGAGAAATTTTAATACAAATTACTTGTAATGATCCTGGGACACGGTTAGTTGTGGGCAATTCATATGAATCCCATTTTTTATATGTTTTCTCGAACCTCGTTTTGATACATGAATGAATTGAGAACTCATTTGGTTATGTTATAATTAGATAATTATGTTGAGACTTACTGACTAAATTATGTAGTCATTATATGAAAAATGGTATAGTGGGGATATGACCCTAATATCAATAAAATAATTAAATGAAAATACTCGTAGTAAACAAATGTCTATGGGGGGTCCAAAATAAAAAAAATTGAGCTCTTTTGGTGTATTAGTGAAATGCAATTAACATTAAGAGATGTTAAGTGTCTCTTGGTATAGTTTGGTTGTTGGTGTAGGGGGAGTCCTCATCTAGGGTTGATTATCTGAGATGACTTTGTACTTCAAAAGACTAACAAGAAAAGGAAGTCAGAGATGAATCGTAGGGCCCTCCCATAGATACGAAGGCTATTCGAAAGATAATATTTTTAACAAGAAGTATGATGTACTCATTTATTTATTTATACTTGTAAAAGTTCACTTTGTAATATGGGCGAAGACGTTCGGTACCCTCGAGGGACCATACCTGGTAGGCAATGGGAGAGTTTACATGCTCTATCTAATGACCTCATCTTGGGAACATTGCAGGGATTTAGTTTGGAGGATTGAGAGCAATTCAAGGTTGGGAAATCAATAGTCAACCCTCTTCGCATACTTGGGCAAAACTTCATTTTGCACAAACAGTCGCTCGAACCACCTTAGTTGATGGGGAACCTCCTCGATGGAACCCAATCCTAGATAAATGTTTGGAGATAATTCCCAGCCAACACACAGTATACCTAGGTTCTCGAGCTACTTTCAGCCGAGCAACCTTGACTCGATAAACTCTCTATTTGATTAATGGGACAACACACCCTATGTAGATCACTATTCACCTACTTCGTGACGTTATAACGCCTGGCATTTAGTAACTCCAAGTAACGACACTCAAGTGGGTTTTATCCTTAGGATTGATAGACATATTGGATGAATTCGGACTTTATAGCCATTCTAGGGTAGACCTTTGAGCTGCATAAATTATCCTCATTAATGCCACCACACCCTTAATTGGTGGGATTGTTTCCCATTAAAATACGATATCTCAGGCATTTAATGCAAAAATTTTATAACTGATGCCACATTGCTTTAGCATTTTTACTAGTCAATCACATTTAATGCCAGCAAGGCCACTCAAGTGACCTTGACTTCCTATAAATAGATCGAACAAACAGTTCACAAGGACGACAATTTGAACCTATAACTGCTTTTGGATTTTCCTTATGCACAAGAGCTTTTGTGAGAACATTTATTGTCAGCACATTCTCTTTTATTTCCATTGATACCGCTACCATTGAGCATTAACTGATACAAAAGTTACTTCCTTGCCTTTATTGTGACAAGACTGCTTACCCTTTCTCGCTCCGACCAAGTTGCTTACTGGTTCCACTTATTTATTGTGTTCACAAGGCATTTATGGTGCAAAGACCTCATTCAATACCAGATTGAATATTGAATATTATTGTCCTTTTCACTATCATTTATTTTCATTATTAAACATAGCCTTGGTCATTAATCACGGTCTTGATAAGGTGTTACTCCTCACTTGATACTGATAACATTCCAAGAACCCACATCTTACAGTTGGGAAATTTACACAAATCCCATTTGAATACGGGCCAAGTAATGTATTATGAACCCTTACATGAAACTTTATAAATTTTTCTTATATGCATATGATTAGAAATCATCAATTTAATGAATGAAATAATACGTTCTTTAAGATTACAAAATTGTATATAAACTTATGTTGGTTTAAACTTACATTGTTGGAACTGAAAGTTGGCAGTTAATTAGTTAATATTATTGGGAAGAAAGTGCTGAAATTTTTTAATTCTTAGCCTATGTTGCTGGAGAGGAAATTGTACCTTGAGTTATGGAGTACTGTGTTGAATGATGATGGTGATAATAAATAGTGAAATTATTGGGTATTCAGTGCGGGCGAATGTTATAGGATTTGAGATTGTTGTAAGTACGAGAAATATGATTGGATGAATAGTCACACACTTAATTGAGATACTTGTCCTTGGTATTTATCATCAACGGTGTTTCAATTATTGAAAGGTAGTATCAGAATTGGAACTTTGCGTATTAACATCAAGTATGTTGTGATGATATATGGAATTTGTTAATTTTACTCACTAAATAATGATGAGAGTATGTGTAGGTTAGATTGTTTAAAAGAGTTAGTGAACGATGTTGATTTATGATACTTACTCTGGGAATTTCTATGTTTGAAATTTTATAAGGATCCGATAGGACATATAAACGTGGATTTGTATATGCAAGGAAAATTGTATTAACATAAAGAGTAAAATTGAGATTATTTTTAAAACAAAGGATGTATATGAGGATTGGCCTAGTTCTTATATCAACAACTACCTAGTCTACACAATTAGTATATTGAAGGTTCCTTGTTTGGATTTTGTTTAGGAGATATCCCATGCATGAAGTCTGGAGAGCGTAGGAATTGGGAGTTTAGGAGATATAAGATGAGTCCGTGATTCTTATGTAGTATGAAGTTAATATATGATTATTGTAGCATCTCAAAGACCATCCGACCTAAACAAAAATGTATCGAGGGGGTTCCTTATTTCGATTTTATTTTATGAGACGTCTCACACGTGAAGTATAGGAAAGGTTGGGAGTTAAGAATTTAGGGTATTTAAATTCTTGCATTTAAGTAGCTTTTCATCTCTGTTAGTGAGGGGTATAGTGTCGATTGCCTATGCAAAAGATCGTATGTGCAGGGCCTATATTGGCTGACTACTATTGATGGTTTGGTAGTGGATCTAGTGTCGACTGGCTATATCAAAAATCATATGTGCAGGACCTAAAATATTCATAGCTAATGATGGTTTATCTTACTCTGGTCGATAAGGTAGTTTGGACTGGAATATTGGTCGGAATTTATATTATTATGAACAGAAAAGTGATTATGTCGACTCATGTTATATGAGGTGCTAGTTAACTCGTTCTTATAGGAGAAGATTATTTTGACTCATTCTTATATGAGGAGATTATTTTGAATCATTCTTATATGAGGAGATGATTTTTGAATTATTTTTATATAAGGTGATGATATTTTTACTCATTCTTATATGAGGAGATGATTTTTGACTCATTTTTCTACGAGGAGTTGATTTTTTTTATCCATTCTTATATAAGGAGATAGTTTGACTCATTATATATGAGAATATAGCTTCTGACATATATTGTATGGAGTAATATAAATTTTGACTCCAAAATATGAAGAGTAAATTATGAATTCCAAATATGAAATTCTTTTTTTTAGACGGGGGGGGGGGGGGGGGGGGGGGGGAGGGGGGAGATTGTAATACCATGTAAATTTAAAAGAATTTAATTAATTTAAAATAATTAATTGATTTGGAAATCTGGGATTTAGTTGGATGTTCATAAATTTTTGGAGAATTTTAAATAAAATTTTTATGTAAAACTAAATTTTTGAAAATAAAATTTTGTAAGAAACTTTGAAAGTTATTTGGAGTTCATTAGAATTTGAGTTTTATTTGAAAAAATTATGAAATTTAAAATATTTGAGGACTTCTAAATTATTATTTGAAAAGTAATTAATGTAATTAGTTGGGTAGATAAGGTAAATAATGGAATTTAATCATACTTAAAGAGGAAGTTAGGGTTAAGGATTAAAGAGCAAAATCATAAGAAGTAAATAATTAATATAAAAACCTAAGGGAAAACCTATTACCTGCTAAACTAATAATCCAACTCCCAACCCACAAATGATCTCTTTTATATTCTAAAGAAAACTTTTATAAATTTTAGAATAACAATTCAACTACTTTTCTCAAGGGGGTTCTTTCCTACGTCATTAGGATATTCTTTACAATAATTAGGGATTGTTGGAGGAGCAGTTTTAAGGGGTCTTCAAAGGAATTTATTTTATCTTTCTTGTGAAATTTAGTATTAATCATTCAATGCAAGATAATTCTTAGTTCTCCTTTCCTGACGTAAATAATGATTTCCACCTAAATAAGGTTTTGTGGATTATAAAAATTGTGTAGAGAAAATTAGAGTCATTTGCTGTATTGAAAATTAGTGATTTTTTGAGACAAAAGACTGAACTCAAATCTTGAAATTTTATGTTTATAGTAAATTAGCATAATTGAATTGAGTTAAAGAATTGTATATCATTTCTTTTATATTCCTTCTTAAATGAAATCATGTGATAAATTACTCACTTACAAGTATTGATATATCTCCCCTTAAATCTTAATGTAGAAATTGTCTATGGAATAATATGTTGGAATTATATAACTTAGTATGGGAAAGTGGTAACTTTAGGTAAAGAAGGATTTTAATAAATACCCTAAACCATGTTTGGAGAGTATTAGGGTATAGAACTTCATTTTAAGAAGAAAATGTTGATTTGAATTGTGGTCTTGGGACAAGGGTGTATAAATTTATTTTTGAGCGAGTTCGATTTTTCTTCAACATTCGAATGAACATAGTTTTATCATGCGAACGGATAAGGTTTTACCGTACGAAAGGTGGCGTGTCCACGACTGCATTTTATACCCATGCGAACGGACCTAGTGGGGTTTTGTAATTTAGCTAAACATTGGGAATATGTATGATGATTTTTGAAGTAAACTGGTACTTAGTAAATTCTGTTCATATGGGAAATGATGGGGGGACTTTAAAACGTAATGATTGAAAACAATAACACTATAAATATTTTAAACGGAACTGAAATATTGAGTTAGACTTTATGGATAGTATATACGTTATTAACCTTATGCGTAAGGGGGAAGTGTAATGATCAATGAATTAAAGAAACCATTTGGATACTATTCGGCTACACAATATGGTCCTGTTATGAGTTAATAAATCAAGTTGAATGGCTCAACTCCGACACATGGGTTTGGTATACTAGATATATACAAGTAGAAGGATGTATCGATATATGTATAAGTACTAAATTTATATGGATAATAGTTAATCTAATAAACATTGAGTTTATTATTTACTTTCATGATTGATATTTTTACTACTCCAGTGCCTAACTGTTATCTTATTATGATGGGTCTGACCCATTGCGTTGTTTCAGGTGCTCTCGTGTACCTGACCTAGTTTCTTACTTGAGCATAATATATTTTGGTCCATTCATCACTGAGCTTTGAAGATATAGGAATTGTATCCACTTTTAGATTTGCTTCATGTATTATTGAGAGATACGAGGTTTAGGTTATTCTTCATAATTGTACTCAGTTATAAAAGATAAATTGAATGTGACAGGATTGGTATGTATCAGTTGTTGTTAGACAGTATAGGTTTCACATGGTGATGTAATTAACCCATATTCATTATATATCGATATTTGAGGATTTTCCCATATCATTATTCAACTTAATTTATCTACATTCATTGGTTCTCGTTACATGCTAAAGATGATATTTAATTATTTACACAACCTATGTAGTTTTAATAAATAGACTTAATAAACGTAATTATTAAAAATATACGGGGTGTTACTATTGGTATCAGAGCATGGTCCTAGGTCTTGAGGGTTATAGGTCTATGATAGTTTTCCACATACCGTTCTTTGATACATTTTGTGAATTTGTACTCTCTTTATACTTTGAGTCTTATACACATTTACTCCTAATTTCACATGGTGAACACAAGGATAAGAGAAGATAGGATAACTCCAAAGGCTAATGCGATGAGGGGTTTGATAGAACATACTACACATGGTCAGTTTATGTTGAGAGCCGAGGCTGTGGCAACGATCATTAGAGATGCCATAGTAACCGGAGTTGAAATAGGAATTTAAAAAGATAGAACCCAACTAATTCAACAACAATAAGTTTCCATATCATCTTGGGACAAGGTGAGGGCAACTTTCCACAAAGGTAATCTGCCCACATTCTCAAAGGGATTTGACCCAATGGTGTCCCATAAATAGAGGCAAGACTTGGAGTGACACATTAGCAGAGTAGAATTATCATAAGTGAATAAATATATGTCGGTTACCTTTAAGTTAATCGATAATGCTTTACAATGGTGGGAGAGTGTGACCACACTTGTAGACAAAGATCATATGACTTATGGATAATTTATGGTAATATTTAATGATAACTATTTCCCATATACTATCAAATTTGAGAAGAGGACGGAGTTACTCACTTTAGAGTAAGGTTCACATAACATGGGCGAATATAACCATAGCATGATAAGAATTAAGCATGCATCATAGCAAACCATAGCAAAGGTCAAGATCACCATATCTATAAAAGCATGAACAATTGAAGAAAAACTTAAGTCTTGATCATCACTCATACTTAAGCAATGAGTTAATTCCTAGAGATTCATAATCCAACAAACAAGAAGAATTTTTATTCATTCTCAACCATTAGAAGTTCAGTCATAAGAAGCATAACCAGTCCATGGTCGGATCAACTTACTAGTACAAATTCAATTCAATCATCTCTAATCAAGGCACAAGAGAACTCCATTCTAATAAACTATACATGTCAAATATCAACCAAATATCTTGATAATCACAAACAACTAAAAGAAGAATTAGTTGTTCCATACAGTCAAAAAGAAGTGATCAAACTCCAGAAAACCCATCTAAAGATTTCAGTGATTAAGGAATGATTGTATTAGTGTAAATGAAATTGAATGACCTTTTAATTACTCAAACCAACCAACAAATCCCTCCCCTAAACCCCAAAAAAATAAATAGCCTTAAAAATCAAGTTAAACACTTTAAGTCGAATTAAATTAAAGTTAAGTAGACTTAAATTCCCCAAGATGATCTGCCTCAAAATATGACTTCAAAGAGAAGGTTTTTGTGAATTTAAAAAGTGGGTCTAGGACTTTAAGTTGGCTCAGAGTACTTTGAGTCATGTCAAAATGCCCAAGTGGTATTAAAATCCAATGACTAGTTTTTAAATTTCGAATTCCCAAAGCCCTAGAATTTCTTATACTACCCTCCAAATTTTTAACTAGACAATAAGAGGACCCTTTGGGCTCCTTATTCAAACACACAAGTTTTATAAAAAATCTTCCAAAGATCAAAATTCCATCCAGTAGCTTGTGTCACTCATACTTGAGCTTTTTAGAGAGATAAACCAAGTTATATTTTCAAAGGTGTGAGATTTAGACCCAAAATCTCCATTGAAGAAAAGCTTCAAAACTCAAAACCCATTTAAGTAAAGTTTCAACCTTTTCGAGCTAATATTTAAAATCCAAATACCATTTGTATCAAGAATCAAAATAAAATCTTAGATTTCTAGATAAAGAAAACAAGACCCTTTTCCAATGTGGGAGTTTTAAATCCTCAAAACTCCATTTAAGCAAAGCTCGAAATTAACACCCCGCATATATTAATATTAATATTGATCGAGTCCTGATAATAAATAAATAGATTACTATAATTTAAAATATCATTATCAGCATATGAAAGAAATATGAGACATTTAAAACCTCTTCCTGCAATATAATATGCGAGAGATAACAATATAAATGATCAACTATAAATAAATTCCAACTACAACATCCTCCGATAGTCCAACAATATACAAAGTCTCGATAAAATAACCCACGTACAAATGTGGAGTCACAAGTGACTCATAATCCAAAAGTTGTCTCATATGAATTTATACAATGGAAAGGAAACTAAACTGTACATAAAATAAGTCTTAAAATTCCAAACCAGTAACCAAGATCCAATTTGCTGCTAAATGCTCAAACCAAACTAGAGAGGTTAGACAGAGCAACGGGTCAGGGCTCACTATAAGAATACTAGCTATGTTTCCTAAAATGGTTACATAACCTAATATAAGTACTAAAGGAAAATAAATACCATAGAAGTCTTTTAAATATAGTTAAGAATTAATTTCAATATCTTTAATCAGGTTCACTAGATAATAAAACATGATTGACTATTTAAATCACAATAGGATTTATTAATGCTTCATAATATCAAGAGTATAAAGAGTTAACTAGTCATGATACATGGTGTAACAACTAACCATATAATATCGAAAAGTTATTTCCATCAAAGAGTGATGATCGGAAAAGGTTACCTAACTTCTCAAATCTTTCATCCATATTCAGAAATAGATTTTGAAAATAATTTTTGGAGTTTCAGGATCAAAATAACTTTTGATAAACCCGCTCTGATACCACTTGAAAAACTGCTTACGAAGTTAATAACAAAATGTTATAGATTAAGTAAACTCCGATAACAAACTATTTGAACAAAACTCTTTTCAAATGCAACACAAGATGTGTGAAACGTTTTTGAATATGTCCTTTAGATTTGATAGTTTGAAGACCTTAGGTTTTTAAAACTAAAACATGCAATTAAGTCCTAAATGAGATATTGTTCACAAAAGCAATTAAGAACATTCATGAAAATTTGACACACGATTTTTAACGTGGTAAAACCCTAAAATAAGGGAAATATCCACGCCCCCCTCTACAGAGCAAAACAGAAATCCACTAGAATCACAAGGCACGAGTTATAACCCTAAGCATGCAATACAAGATCCTAAATCTCAGCTTAGAAAATTACCTACATGAGTTACTCCACTCTCAAAGTCTTCTGACTTGATATGATCTTCCTCTAGCAGCTTTCTTGATTTTTCCTTGTCCACTTGATTATAGTAGCTCAACAAATAATATATCTCACCAAGAACCAAAATATCTAAGTGCTCGTGTGAGAGTGAAAATATTTGTGGGTTAATCTAAATGAAGAAATGCATCTCACTTCTCTCAATAAATTATACGACAAATCCCTACGAATTACAAATCTATCTATATGATATGCAAATAGTTTCAAATATGTTTTGAATAATAGACTTCAAAAAATTTCATATCTGATAAAAAAAAAATTATATCAGAGTTTGTTTCAAAATTTTGTTTATGTTCAAACTGATTTCACAAAATGTGAAATTATATTTTGAAACCAAAAACGTTTTTCAAATCTGAATATATACAGAACCAGAAGTCTTATTTCTCAAAATATATTTGAGATCACAATATTGGATATAACAACAACAAAACAATGATCCAAGAAAAACATATATAAAGTACCTAAAAATTATTCTATGTGAAATATGGTTCCTAAAGAGAAATATTATTAAAAAGGTCTTCAATCTTCAATCAAATCAGCAATACCCCAACTCACATAAACCCCAAACATTTTGACTCTCAAATATGGGTTTATAGTTTGTATAAACAAGGATGCTGGTGTATTTGGTTAGGAGAAGAAAAATGTGTATGATTTAAAGATGATTTCGGGTTCGCTCTCCTCTCTCTAATCTCTCTATTTTTCACTCTTGGAGAAGATGATTCTTCTCTCTCTCTCTTTACTGTTAACCTCGCCACCATCTTATCTCTTTCGTGTAAATGAGGTGTCGTCCTCTTCTCTCTATTCTGTCAACCCACACCAACGAAAAAACTAAAAGCATTTATATACTCAGCATCGAAATGGCGGTTACAATCCAATGGTCAAGAATTGATTTCGGCGAACAGACTGTAATCTAAGGGTAGAAAATCAGCGGTGGATTTACAGATTCTGGATTGGTTGTTTTAGGAGTCACGCGGATCGAGAGTATACAAGGTTTGAACTTTTGATAACGTTAGAAGCAATGGTCACGATCTCACCATCTCAGATTGGAAAGAAACACGGGTGTTGTGTTTAAAAATGCAAAACGCGTTCAGCAATAGGGAACCAGCAATGAGGTTTTTAATAAGATTTAAAAATTTCAATTCCAACCCCATAGATTCAAGAGGGTTAAAAAACTACCCAACCAACTTTTATTCCATAAAAAAAATAATTCTGATTTTAACCTCGAACATTTTAACAACCATTAATAAGAAAAATTATTTAAAATGATTTAAAAATGTTTTAATGAATTAAAAGAATATTTGAAGAGGCTAAACCACCATATGAATTTTGTGCACACATAATAACACATATATGTAGTGTGTGTGTGTGTGTGTGTGTGTGTCCTAATGTGGTTCATGAGATTAATACTTCCCTTTTTGTGTAGAGCATTGGAGTATTGGAGTTCTTGGACTGGGATTCTTCTGATGAAGCTTGGATACCTTTTTGAGATAGAGTAACTCATAAAAAATCTAATCCTGTTTTGTCTCGATATCCAAATTAGTTGGAACTCTTATATGGTACAGACTCAAGTAAGTCAACCATATAGTGTATTCTCAAAAATATGTAGCATACGCACATATATATATAAACACGTCACTCTAATATGTATATATAATAAGTACTGAGCTCATACACATATCCCACAGTGTACGGTTCACCAATCCCGAAGTTCAATCCCAACTTCCCATTTAATATCGAAAACTCACTCACTTGGATAATCGATTCTACATACTCGAACCCATCTACCGTTGGACTATCACACGTACCAAAAGAAAGCCCAATCCAAAACCACCAAATTAAAATCTCGATATCGCGCACCTTTTAGTAGAAAATTCGTAACAAATTAAAAAAATCAAAAAAAATATGAAACCAGCTCCCACACCTTCGTAATTCGATTCTGCATAACCTTATCCAACTTTCAAAAGTGAACTGGTTCACTCCCCTAGTGAACTGATTTGGTTTTCTGAACATCTCCTTCCTTGGGTTTTCTCTTCCAAAACCCTTCGGTTGAGGTTTGTACCCACTCTAAATGCAAAAATTAAATCTTACAGCATTATCCTAACATTTCAGAGGTATTTAAATACAAAACTAGCCCCAAATCCCAAATCAAACCCTAGGATTTTAAATAAAATTCCAATTAATTCAACAAAAAAAAATCGCAAATTAATTATTAAGATCCAATCTTTATATACAAGTTCTACATGTTCATCCATTTAAATCCCATAATATATTTTGAATTTTAAGTATCATTCATCTCCATTAATGATTCATTCACAAATTTGAATCTATTTATCATTTAAATCTCTATATAAATTTAAAAAGTTTCAATCTTTAACATCTTAATTTTCCTATAAGGACATAAGTTCATAAATGTTCGTTATCAATTAGTATGTCGTATACCTCTACAACCGTCGAAGAATATTCAAGATCACATATGCAACAAGACGGATCCGAATATCAAGTTTCTTCAACAATCAAGCCTCTGCGAGATGAATTTGGTAAAAGTTGTGTTTTTATTCCATAGCATTTCACTTAGAATATTGGGATATTTTTCATCAAAAAAAATTCTAAGTGTTGAAGCGGAGTTTTTAAATTTTTCGTCAAAATTATTTTTCGAAGTTTCGAGGCGCAACATTTACTGGCAAAAAGAAAAAAGAAAAAATATTTATTTAATTGCTCGTTCGAGTGACAGCGCTTGTCCTTCAAACGAAAGTCAGTCTCGTGCGAAGCTCGTTCGAGCAATGCGTGGCATCGTTCGAGCGACACTGCTTTTTGTTCAAGCGAACTGCCACCTTAGATTTTCTATTTAAGCGTGTTAAACAACTCCGTTTTTCTTAAGAAGACGTGCAATTTTTTGTTCATACGAAACTGCTACTGCAGAAACAGTTGTCTTCTCACTTTTAAGTTTTTAAACCTTTTTATTTTCAATTCACAAGATCCCAATATTTATGTTTATTGTTTTAGAATCTAAAAGCATACTTTGCTATTGTTCAACCTTTGTGGATTGAGTCTCTACACCAGAAGACTGAGGTCATTGAGGTTCGTTGCGTGTGGATCTTTACTGAAAACTAGACTACGATTCGTGTAGGTTCGCTGCATGGAATCCATTACTGACTCTAGGCTGCGCGTCTATGTTGGTCTGCTGAGGTAAAATTATTGCAAATTTTATTGTAATTGTAAATTGCGATTTAATTAGAGTCAAATAAAAGGTTTTTCCCTCACAGAATTTTTCCTTAAATCTGTGAGTTAGCATATTTGTGTTTATGATGGTTTCACACACGCACACACGTAGTTATTTGTTTAGGGGCTGAATTAATTTGATTTAAAAATTAACTCTAATTAAATAAGTTTGTTGTTGGAATTTAAGCATTTATTTAAATTAATATCGCAAACGGCATTCTAAAATTGGTATCAGAGCAGGTTACGCTAGTTTATTGTGTATTCCTATTTTTCGCAAAATTCTGTGATATTTTTTTTAAAAATATATATTTTGTGAAAAAAATTGTCGCTATGTTTCCAAATGAAAACTTATATAATCGATTGCCAATTTTTGACGGGTCTGATTATGCCTACTGGAAAGCCCGAATGAAATCCCATTTAAAAGCAATCGATTAAAGAGTTTGAGTCATCTGTGAAAGAGGTTGGAATCCTCCCACTGTCACCGCTAATAATGTCACCAATTTAAAACCTATGTTAGACTGGACTGGGGATGAGTTTATGTAACGCCCCGATCCGAATTAGAGTTATCGTTGAAATAACCCGTATCCGAACCAAGGTATTAAGGGGGAGGGGGATAAGACATTTTATTAAATTGGAAAACAGTTGCCACATTATACTTCAAGAAAACATTTGATTTCTTTTATTGTGAAAAGGTGAGGCCCATATTTTGCAAGCTAATATTCAATTAACAATTTAACAAGTAAACCTTTGGTAAGATTTAATCCATAAATAGAGCACAAATCCCTGTATTATTACAATTTCCAAATAGTTCCAGTTCAAACCAAATTGTCTTAACAAAACATAAGGGATTACAATTCAAAATAAGTCTATGGATTAAAGTCAGTTACAGAGCCTCTAACGACGACTAACGCTTTCTGCGGCCTTTTCAACGTCCTTACCCGACGTACCACCAGTTGTACCTGGGGGTTCGAAAACCATCATTGTCTCATATTCATTAATTATCATTAATGATTATTTTCGTTAACATTTAACTATGCTAACAATATTCAAGAAGCCTTCATTATATTCAACTAAGTTATCATGTATCTATACTAACAAGATTCTTTAACTTAGTCATAAATGCACCTATATGCAATGCCCTGGGCTACGTGCCCACTCACTCTTAGCATTTTAATATTCCAAGCCAGGAACTTAATCATATTCCACTTATGTCATCCACATAATAATTAATGAATTCTTATTCATTCATCAGTTTAAGTTCTGTGAATTTTTCTCATTCCTTACTTAACATTGTTTTGGGGATTTTGCCAACAAACACTCACGGACTTCGTGGCCTCACACCACCGGTCTCCGCCGCCATATACTACTGCAGTTTGTTTGGGGTCTTTCACCACTAGGGACGTCATGCCCTCCTTAATTATTTTCTCTCGGCGTCATCCGAATATCATATCTTTCATGTGTTTAACATTATTCTCAATGTTCACAATTCAACTTATCCGGTTTTGTTATTAAAGCACGTTATTAGTCTTTGCATCCTACGAGCCGAGGAGGCATTCTAGTGTCAACGCCTAACACTAAAATATACTAAGTCACCTTTACAACACTTTGATTTATCAAAATGCCATCTTACATTTTTATTATCTAAAAAGCATTTCCTTAGCATTTTTCAAGTATTTTTCATGTAAAAACACCATTTAAGTGACTTTTCTTCATATTTACCAAATCTGCCACTAGGGCTTTTTTTTTTACCAAAAATTACCCTTTTAAGTGGATTTTAAGTACAAAAATCATTCTTTAATGTACTACATGTTTCCACCAACATTTAAACCTTTATTAGTGATGTACAACCCATTTTAGCACACTTTTACATATAAAGCCATTTACATAATTATAAGTCTTATTTAACATATTCAAGAGGCTTAAACTAATATTTAAACATATTAGATTTTGGGGCTGTTTTTATGAGATTACTAAACACATATTTAGACCACTATATTTCAACATTAATCATGTTAATGTCAAGATTAACACATACTACATATACTATTTCATGAAAATGGGTCTTCTTCCTTAGAAAACCTAACAAATGCATTAATTAGTCATTTTCTTGTAGCATTCCATTTTCTATGTTTATTTCATGAGATTATTACATTTATAGCATTATTTCAACATATATAATAATCTGAAAATTTATTCTAAACATCATCTTCTCCATTTATCATTTATCACAAAATGGGTTTTTCATAGCATATGAAAATAGGGAGAAGAGCTAAAAAGTCACATTTTTCTCATCATCTTGTTCATATTAGCATTTGAAATAAAAGAGTTTAAGAGTGAGGAAAACCCTACTTGGAAATATGAAGAGGAGAAGGTTGAAGAAGATGAAAGAGGAACACCATAAAACTTCACAAAGCCACCACTCAAAGGCTCCAAAACCACCTATGTTTTGCTTCAACAAGCTGTCCTACTTCTTTGGCAAACTTTAATGGAGTTTGAGACCTCCAAAATAGTGCAACAATGGTGGGAAATGGGTGGTAAAATATACTCACGAATTTAAAAGAGAACCACATTCCTTTGGCTATGGAAAAAGAGAGAAATCTGATGGAAAGAGATGAAGTTTTTGGCTCCAAACCCTCACCCCTCGCAAGACTCTTATAAGTCAAAAATAGTTATCTTCCATTATATAGCCAAAGACTAAGAGCTAGGCACTTTCCAAAAGAGTGAAAGAGTTTATTAAGGTCTGAAAATCTGATGGGTGAAAGAGACTACACCACCACATCAAGTCTCTCATTTCTCACACACAAGTTGACACCATAAATAAGGGGTATTTTCATCACTTTCTCTCTCCTGCCAATTTTTTTTTTTGAACTTTTAACTTGAGATTCATATTCCTTGCATTTTTTTGGCTAAAAAATCATATTTACAATAGTCGTTTGACCTCTCGGATTGTCCTCTACAAGACGCGCAAGATCGGGACCTCCGCGTAAAAGTATTTTTTTTCAATTTTCCTCTTCATAGTAATATTCCTTATATTTTTGTGAGTCAAAAAATATATTCACAATGTTTTTTTGATCTTCCGAGGTGTCCTAAATGATACGCGCAAAAAACGGGACCTCCGCGTAAAACATATTTTTTTTCGATTTTTCTTCACATGGTAATATTCCTTATATTTTTATGAGTCTAAATATATGGTCAGAATATTTTTTGACCTTCCGATGCGTCCCAAACAATACGCGCAAGAAACGGTACCACCGCGCAAAACATATTTTTTTTCGATTTTTCTTCGCGTGGTAATATTCCTTATATTTTTATGAGCCTAAATATATGGTCGGAATATTTTTTTTTTACCTTCCGAGGCATCCTAAACAATACGCGCAAGAAACGGTACCTCCGCGCAAAACATATTTTTTTTCGATTTTTCTTCGCGTGGTAATATTCCTTATATTTTTATGAGCCTAAATATATGGTCGGAATATTTTTTTGACCTTCCGAGGCATCCTAAACAATACGCGCAAGAAACGGGACCTTCGCGCAAAACATATTTTTTTTCGATTTTTCTCCGCGTGGTAATATTCCTTATATTTTTATGAGCCTAAATATATGGTCGGAATATTTTTTTGACCTTCCGAGGCATTCTAAACAATACGCGCAAGAAACGGGACCTCCGCGCAAAACATATTTTTTTTCGATTTTTCTTCGCGTGGTAATATTCCTTATATTTTTATGAGCGTAAATATATGGTCGGAATATTTTTTTGACCTTCCGATGCATCCTAAACAATACGCGCAAAACTAGACTTTCGCTGTGTCGCGCGTCGTAAGACAATTAGTACATAAGTTCGCGTAGCGTTCGTTGCCTGTCTGAATCGCGTGAAACTTAACCAAAGTACTTAAAATAATTATACGAACATAAATCATAACTCATGCGGGAACATGCAACGTAAAAATTTCATTAACGGAGCGTCGCTAAATAAAGGATAATCATGCAAGTACAATTTAAAGGTGCGGGTATTACAGTTTAGGTGGAGCACTTTAAATTCACGAGGACTTAGTGCAATTTCTGGACATATCACCCCCGACGAGTTCCGACGTATTATGACATGCACCACGTCTAAAGAAGCGTGGGATGTTTTATAACTCACCCACGAAGGCACTAATGCGGTCAAAGAGTCTAAAATTCAAAATTTAACTACTCAATTTGAAACAATTACCATGCTTAAGACTGAGTGTTATGATAACTTTTATGCACGTTTGTCTGACATTGTCAACACTTATTTTAATCTTGGTGAGCCTATACCTGATGCACAACTGGTTAAAAAGATTGAAGATCGCCGCCAAAATGCTTTATCCCTAAAGTAATTGTTTTGAAAACCTTAGGTAATTTGAGTCCTCTGAAATTAGAAGAGTTGGAAATAGACCTCCACACGTATGAAATTGACATTTTTTCTGACACTGTCAAGCCTAAGGATAAAGGGATAACACTTAAAGCCCAAGCTAGAAAGAAAAACAAAGTGAGTTTTTGTGAGGAAGAGTCTAATTTTGATATGGCCATGCTTGCAAAGAATTTTAAAAAGTTTCTCAAATTTTCAAAACAAAATTCTTTCAACAAAAAGTTTTTTAAGAAAAAGAAAGACAATGCCAAAGAAAGCGGTGAGAAAGAGAAAGAGAAAGAGGGTGAGGGAGATTTAGAAAAAGTAACTTATTTTGAGTGTGAAGGCAAAGGGCCTAAGTCGTTTGAGTGTCCCGCTAGACTTAGGAGAGATGGCAAGAAAGTTTATATGCCATCTACCCTTAGTGATGGTGAGGAAGAGGTGAGTGATACCGGGGATGAAAATTCACAAGGAAAGTTATTACCTTTTTAGCTAATCATGAGAGCACACCCAGTTTGTCCCACGACGATTAGGACACTTGTACCCGTGAGACCCCCGAGGAGGATTTGAGTGTTTGTAGCGAATCTAAGAGTGAGTGCGCTAGTGAGGGTGATAGTGAGCTCCAGATATCTTTCAGAGATTTGTTCGCCGAGACTTTAAAGACTAAAAAATTGAATAAGGAATTAAGTCTTAGGGTGAGAGATTTGGAGAGAGAGTTAGAGGTTCTTAGGGAGTTTGAGGCAAAAGCGAACCAACTAGAGAAGGTGAAGACTTCTTTGAGTGAACAATTGATAGCTTTAGGCCGAAAAAAGAGTGAACTTATAACTCGCGTGTCATAATTAAAGAGAGATTTTAAGCACGCCTAGGAGACTAAAGTCACTTCAGAGAACACACCTAAGAAAGAAGGAAAGATGGTTCTCAATCCCATTTTGGGTAGAGGTGAGAGTTTAGGAATAAGTCATGACGGTGCGTCCACTTCACATGTTGCACTAAAGCTAGTTCCCGCTTTAGTGTTTGATTCACACGACTCTCAACCCAACCCACCTAGGCATCCCGTACCTGATAGGAGAGTGCATAGGAGACATTTTGAGAGAGGTGTACCTAGGCCTGTTTATGTTTGCACACACTGCAAGAAGAAAAGACACCTTAAGGAACTTTGTTTTAAGTTGGGTCATGTGTCATATTTTTCTACTACACATGTTCACACACTTGCACCCAAACCTGATGCTCCAAGTGATTACACGAGAGAGTTTGCACATATTTGGGAGAAGGTACAATTTTTTGTCAACTCTTCACATGATTTGACGGAGGTTTTCCACAGGATGTCACCACCTTTGGAAAACTCCACCACACCTAACGTTTGAGGTTTATACTTGTTTGCCAGCATAGGTTGATATGTATTATGATATTTTTTTTGCCTATTGCTAGTATGTATTTTTTTGTATTAGTTTTTTATTTTGGAATTTTTTTTGAAAAAATACAAAAAGATTTATTTTGATAAATTTTTTGAAAAAGTAAAAAAAAAATTGTATTTTGTTTTTACACCATATATGAATGGACATTTAGGATGATCGAGTTACCAATTCATTCCATATCCACGTGATGATTTGATAGTGTTTTGATATGCGTCATCATATCATTTATGTGATTTACAATGTTTGGAGTCATTGAGATGTGATTAGTTGTTACTACCTACATGTTTGACTCATGAGTTCCTTTAATGCACACTTGCACGGTTTTGTTTGATTATTGTACTTGTTTATCACATATTGCTCAGAGTGTTATCATCTTAATTTTGTCTTTAAAACGAACCATATGCGATAAAACTTGACAATGGAAGTAGTGCATGTAAAAACCGTTTATCGTGAGGATTTAATTGCAATAAAATATGATGAGTGAATCACGAGAAAGGGCTGCGAGAGTTCAAAATTAACTCGTGGTGAAAGCCACCATTTTAAAACAGTCTGGAAAAATTTAAAGGCAATAAAAAGATAAATATGCCAAAAAGGGGACACCTCAAAGAAAAATATAATAATTTTTATTTATGATGGAGTTTGGATGGAAAGAAATGAAAAAAGGGCTTTCACATCCTGACAGCGTCTTGAAAAATCATTCAAAGTTTTAGACGTTATTGGTGTGGGAAACATTCTTGACTTTGATGTGTTAATGGATTGAGTCGATGTCATTTAAATTTAACACTTTTCAACACCTAAGGACAATTTTGAGATTCATTCGATAGAAGTACACGTATACATCATGCACATATGTTATGTTTGATTGCGTTGATTTGCATATTGAATATGTTCACGCCCATTCATTCTGTTTCCATGATTTGATTGTCTTAGTGTAAATTCATGGTGTGATTTTGTTTCTTTTTAAAAAAATTGAAAAATCAAAAATAGTTTGTGAAGTATGTTTGAGTATCTCTTTTATCGTGACAACTCCATGCTTGATTTGTTAGTTCGTTTACATGCCTGTTTTGGTCAAATAAAAAGGGGGGAGATCGAATTATGGGAGCTTTTTCATTATGGGGGAGATTTTACTATGATGATTGATGTATGTTTATATCATTTCAAACTCGATGCATCACGAGGTATTTACTTTATCTCATGTGTATAGGTACAACAATGGAAGATCATATGTTACACATTCTGAGGAGAAAAGCTTGAAGATTTGATGTGAAGACTTTGAAGAAAAGTTTTGAGACCTACGTGTTTAGTACCTTTTGATTTTTGGGTTCATGGGGGTATTAGATTTGTATAGGCATTTTATGTTTTGATAATTCGGATGCTTTTATTTTGTTTCGGCATAGACATAGGGGGAGATTTGTAAAGACATGAGTTTCTAAATGTTCGTTATCAATTAGTATGTCGTATACCGCTACAACCATCGAAGAATGTTCAAGATCACATATGCAACAAGACGGATCCGAATATCAAATTTCTTCAATAATCAAGCCTCCGCGAGATGAATTTGGTAAAGGTTGTGTTTTTATTCCTTTGCATTTCACTTAGAACATTGGGATATTGTTCATAAAAAAAATTCTAAGTGTTAGAGCGGAGGTTTTAAATTTTTCGTCAAAATTATTTTTTGAAGTTTTAAGCCGCAGCATTTACTGGCAAAAAGAAAAAAGAAAAATTATTTATTTAATTGCTCGTTCGAGTGACAGAGCCTGTCCTTCAAATGAAAGCCAGTCTCGCGGGAAGCTCATTCGAGAGACGCGTGGCATCGTTCGAGCGACACTACTTTTCGTTTGAGCGACCAACCGCCTTATATTTTCTATTTAAGCCTGTTAAATAACTTCATTTTTCTTAAGAAGACCTGTGATTTTCTGTTCATACGAAACTTCTACTGCAGAAACAGTTGTCTTCTCACTTTTAGGTTTTTAAACCTTTTTGTTTTCAATTCACAAGATCTCAATGTTTATGTGAATTGTTTTAGAATCCAAGAGCATACTTTGCTATTGTTCAACCTTTACGAATTAAGTCTCTACACCAGAAGACAGAGGTCATTGAGGTTTGCTGCGTATGGATCTTTGCTGAAACCTGGACTGCGATTCGTGTGGGTTCGTTGCGTGGAATCTATTGCTGACTCTAGAATGCGCGTCTATGTAGGTTTGCTGAGGTAAACTTATTGCAGATTTCATTGTAATTGTAAATTGCGATTTAATTATAGTGAAATAAAAGGTTTGTCCCTGAGGGGATTTTTTCTGAAATCTGTGAGTTAGCATATTTGTGTTTATGGTGGTTTGACACATGCACACAAGTAGATATTTGTTTAAGGGTTGAATTAATTTGATTCAAAAATTAACTCTAATTAAATAAGTTTGTTGTTAGAATTTGCGCATTTATTTAAATTGATATCGCACACGGCATTCTCAGTACCACTAATTATGAAAATAATTTACTACTATCAAATTGCGACATAAAGCAGATATCTAATTACCTCATTGAATTAAAATTCATAGTTTTTTATGAATTTGATAATGGGTTCAGTCCCCTTTCTTCTCCCCTCTAAGTTTCCTCTTATTTCTTCTTTTTTTTCTCTTTTCTAGGGTCCTCTATAAATCTCTTGTGTAAAATATGAAAGGAAGGTTGCCATCCACCTTCACACCCTCTTAGATATCCCCTTAATTAACCTAATCTTATTTTTCATCTCAGCCCTAAGTGTAAAATGATCCTCCTATCCAATACGATCCCCGTTACATGTAAGCCCCCTAAACCCTGACACAACCCCCTTGGTACCTATTCTAAACTATTTCGACCCTTTTTGGATCACCGGTGCACTTAAAAATGTCATCCGAGTCACCCAGCTATAAATATGCTAACATCTCATTAACCGAGCCCGGCACGTGTGTACCCTACGCATCGTTCATTAAATATATCGATCCGTCAATATAACACTCTATTGACATATTGTAATAAACCATTGCTTCCACTTATACGCGACATATAATTAACCACGTAACTATTTACTTATCACACACAAGTAAATAATAATTATAACAATTTTTAATCATTTATCTCGCTAACTAACATTTACTAAAAATCCAATCTAATTTTTCAAATTAAAGTGATAATATAAAGCACGTGGATATTAATTAATAATTAAAAAATGAAGATTTCTTGGATCAGTTTGTCATTGTGTTTATAGATGGCATATTGATTTATTCTCGAATATAGGGCGAGCACACAGAGCCATTGCGTATGGTTCTTCAGTCCTTGTGTGTGGTAAGTAAATAGTTATGTGATTTATTATATGTCGCGTATAAATGATAATGACGGTTTATTAGTACGTATTGAGAGATTGTTATATCAACGGATAAGTAAATAGTTATATGATTTATTATATGTTGTGTATGAGTGATAGCGACAATTTATTAGCATATGTTGATAGAGTGTTACGTCAACGGATCAATTTAATTACGAGTGACGCATAGAATATGCACGTGTTGGGCCCAGTTACTGATATGTTAGAATATTTGGAGTTGGATGACTCGGATGACCTTTTCGAGTGCACCGGTGATCTGGGAAGGGTCGAAATAGTCCAGAATAGGTACCCGGGTGTTAAGTTTGGGCTTGGGGGGCTTTTTAGACATAACGGAGCACTTAAAAGGGTAGGGGTTATTTTATAGTTAGGGATAACAAGAAAAAATGGATTAGGTTAATTTAGAGGACATTTAAGAGATTGGGAAGGTAGATGGCAGCCCACCTTTCATATTTTACACAAGGGATTGAGAGAGAGAGATCAGGAGAAAAAAAAAGAGAAAACTTGGAGAGGAGAAGAAAGAGGACTCCACCCGTCATCAAATTCGTAAAAGACTTCGAATTTTAATCTAATGAGGTAAATAGTTACTTGCTTTATGTCGCAACTCTAGTGTAGTTAATTACTTTCTTAATTTAAAATAGAAATTGGAGCTTTAAAGCATAAAAGATTGTAACTTGATGATTTGATGCAGAAACCTAAATGATAAGGAATTAAGGATCTTTAACTGATGATTAATTCAGATTGATTACACATGTAATTAGAAATAACAAATTTTGGGATTTGAAGGATGAAGATGTAGAAGTTAGATAGAAAGATTGAATCTTAAAAAACTAATTTGATAAAGGATATTGATCTTGAATTTATGGGGGTTTCCATGTGAGTATTTCATATACAAGGATGAAGTCGTCTTTTCTTGATTGTAATTGGGTTACAGTTCTTGAAATTTTGGTATAAAGAACCTTAGAAATCAAGTTGGATTTTTGTAGATGAATCCCACCTAGGAAAAATGCTATAGATATGAATTTCTATAACCTCATTCGAACCCCGTTTGTACGAGATATAGTTTTCTTTCGAATGAGATGGAATTTTGTTCGAATGATGTGTGGTTTTGGGCCAAGTTTGGATTATGGAAATGTTTCAGGGATTTTTGTGATCTCGAGCGAGTATGTGGGAGGTTATCTAAGTCAACAAAAATTTAATTAAAAATAGCTTTGTGTTGTTATTTATTATTTGTGAATTTAATAATTAACTAGGGTGCTGAGGTAAGGGTCTAGCAAAATAATTAATAGAGAAGTTGGGTCGAACTTCGGGATTAGGTGAACCGTGTGATGTGGGATATGTGCACGAGTTCGATACTTATTATATATACATATTAGAGAGATGTGTATATATAGGTATGTGCATATGCTACTTGTTTTATTTAAACATACTTACTCGATGGTGATATCGTAGGAGGTTGCGCGTAGTGGGAGGTTCATCCCAGCATTGACCAGTAGGCATTGGATTGATTTCTCAGGTCATAGAACTGTTTCATGACCACTATCTGTGTGTGAGGATAGGTATTGGTTTTGAGTCTGGTTGGGTGCAATGTGATACGGTTGCGACCCCAGACGTATGTCTATGACCGCCTCCATTGTATGTGTTTTCGTTTGGGATCGGTGGTGAGATTCCCTGGTGGCTTTGTGTGAGGCATGATGCTTGGAGAAAATAGCACACGAGGAATGTATTTATAAGGTTCCAGCTCTGGGGATGCGGTTATACGTACATAGCGAATGATCTATCTCTCTCTCTCTCTCTACACACACACACACACACACACACACACACACACACATACATACATACATATGTATATATATATATATAATGTATGTATCTATTTATAACACATGTGTAGCTATGTTATGTTTATTACATGAATATGTACTTATAGCAAGTGTGTCACTACAATCTAATTTATAAACATATACCCAGCGAGGGTAGTTATACTTAGCTAATAGAGGGTATTAGTGGGGTTAAGTTTGGATAGCAGTTACATATCCTAGATAGACCAAGCATCTTAATTAGGATAATAAATGAACACGTTAGGGGCGCACTATAGTTGAGAAGTGAGGTTTGTCTTATGTGAGTGCGATCGGTTAATCTTGAAAGTATTACACTACTGTTTTGATAGATTTAAAATAATTATCTACTTGCAATATATTTTCTACTTTTAACCTTTGACCTGCAGGCTTTTGTTTTTCCCATATTTTTCTATTATTATCCCAGGTGTGTAGCCACAGTAGTAGGTACCGTAGGGATAGATCCATTATTGTCATGCATTAGATGGGAATGCTACATCGTTGTTTAAACACCTCGGCTCATTCTATTTAGTTAGTATTATTTCATTCATTGAGGAGGTATCTCGGGGATGGCGTGGTGTGTCAGCATATAACATTGAAGGATACTGACTTACAGTCGGATATTCTTGTGAGGAGAAACCTATTATCATTTGGGTCGTAGTGAGCAAAAGCTTCGGTCAAAGGTGGTACCATTAGTGTGTGTATAGTGGGGGCACCATAATGTCGTCGAGTCAACATGGGAGGGCGAGGATGTCGTGCGGGAAAAGTATCCAGAGCTTTTTATGGTAGCTATGTTCGAATTTCGAGGATGAAATTCCATTATCAAGGGGGAAGAATGTAATACCTCGTATTTTTATTATTAATTAATTTTCATGTGCTTTATATTATTAATTTAATTTGCGAAATTAAATTGGATTTTTAATAAATATTAATAAGCGAGATAAAGGATTAAAAATTATTATAATTTTATTTTCTTGTGTGTGATAAGTGATTCGTATCAAATATTGCATATTTTCGCTCGTTATCTTTATGCATTCTAGCACTTTTACGGTCCTAATGCCTATATTTATGCTCATTAACCAGACAACCTTGGATTTGGATATATACATGTTTTGCAGGGGTTAATTGTGCTTTTGTAGGTATTGGAACGCTAAAAGTGAGGATCCGTTGCATTTTGGAGAAGTTCCGTCGTCGAACGCTACTTCAAGGGAATTTTAGTCAATTCACATTTCTTATTCGGCTCATGAAAATTCCACGAATGCGTAGTTCGTTGAGTTAGCATCGCGTGGCCGCAAACGGCGTGTCGTTTGGAGTTCGAACGAAGAAGATATTCCCATTTTCGTTATTGGACCTTTTCCCCCTTCTTCATGGAACAAGGATTGCATAAAATGGAGTACCGATCGACCGCGTCCCTGGGACCAATCGACCACGGTTTGGCATTTTGCCGTGGGAAGGAGACACTGGGCTTTTGCCTAAGGGACCCGTCGACCGCGCCCCTGCGACCGGTCGACCGGTGATGCCAGATATTTTGCTCTTCTTCCTTTTTCTTTTCTTTTTCCTTTATTTCTTTTGTAGCTTACTATATAAAGGAATTCTGGTTTCATTTTCATATATAGTTAGATATTATTAGAGGGTAGATAGTTTAGGTTAGGGTTTGGAGGGTGGAGAGCTCATTCTTCTTCCTCTCTTGGTTCTACACCCATTTGGGTTTGTAAGTGTGCACTATTCATCTTCCCTACCATTTAATAAAGTTTGTATTTATTCATTTCTTGCTTTCTAGTTAATTTACAATCTTTCTTATTTAGGTTTCCATGCTTTCTTTACATTCTTTCTAGTGTAGTTTTATTGCGTCTATTTACCGCTTTCTTTATCGCGTTTTTAAGATGCTTTCTAGGTAATTTAAATTAGGTTGTGTTTGAATGGAACTCACTCGGGTTAACGTGTTACTTGGCTTTGGTGATAGTGTTTACGGGTCTATTTCGGGTACGTTGTCCTAGTTATTACGCCTAGGAGATTTGACGGGGCATATCATGTATGTCCCATGCTTACGACCTTTCGCGCGTAATTTTCGGGATATTTATTGACGCCAAAATCTTATTAGGCTTTTTTGAGGATTTAGGGGCGTGACAACCCTTGATTTAATTAACTGTCGAAACGAGATACATTTGTAATAACTCGTCGACCCATGTAACCATTTTATACAAATTAACCCGGGTGAGGGATATTCGACGCAACCTATAGTTTTACCGCTTTATTAATCTAGATTCATTTTCCCTCGCCTAGATAAACATTTCCCTTTTTATGCATCTTTTCCTTTTTAGTTTGTAATACACCTTTTACACTTTTATTTCGAAATATTAAATCAATTGAATTCTAGCAACTTGTCCCAGTGGATTTTCGATACCCGACTTACCGTTGTGCTTACCTCGCAAGTGTAATAGTAATTTAGGTTTGTTTGTATTGAGTAGGCGAAATAAAAAACAACAATTAGCGTCTTTACACGCGCTACTTTTCGCACTCGGTCAAAAAGGTGCTGTTGTTGGGGACTTGTTTGTTTTAGACTTTATTTTATTTAGTATTTCATACTATTTTCTTTTTATTTGCTAATATTTTGCAGGACTTCCACATTTTAGCACTTAGAAACGCTTGAATTTTTTCCGCGCGCACTTACTTTGTGGAATCCGCTACTTCGAGGCATTTTAGGGGTAAGCATGTCTTATTCCAATTCTTTCGATAATCCTTGTCATAATTCTCAAAATTCTCACAAGCCTATGACTTTCAGTGAATACTTAGAATCCCAAAGTATAACAAATTCAAACATGACTTTGGGCGAGTATAACAAAAGTCAAAATTTGGGTTATTGGAATTTTGATGATGATGATAATGATTTTGGGCCTTTACCTCCTTATAATAGGAATTTTGAAACGAATTCGAATAGTTTTCAAAATTCCTATAATAATGAGTTTTCGTTTAAGTCCGATGGTAATTTTCAAAGTTTCCATTTTCATGCATCCGCACCTCGACCTATGACATTCAGTGAGGGCTTGAGTATGTATGAGAATGAGAAAATTGAAAACCGTTATCGGGAAGAAAATCGTTCGTGGGAACATGACTTGGATTTACTTTTTGAGTCCGACGACGATTTTTCTTCCGAGACTTTCGAGGTCGAAGAATGTTTTGAACCAAATGAGGTACTTGTGCCTACTTTGGAACAAACCATTCTAGACTTTGCCCATTGCGTAATAGATATTGAAAGTGAAGATGAAAATGACGTAATATCTATTTGCAATGAAATGATTTCTTCTTTGGACCCTAAAGAAGAACATTTCATTGAAAATGATATTATATCCTTCGAAACTCAAACTTCATGCGATGCTGATTCATCTCATGAGTTTGACTTTCTTTCATCCCCATTTTCATCCTCTATTATCACACCGTCACAAGTACCCGATCATTCGGTTTCAAACTTTAATATTTTAAACCTTTTCTCCGATGAGGAGTACTTGCTCGAGTCGCCCTCCACAATCGCATCTTTGCCTTTGTGTGCGCCACCTCCCATTCCGCTTGCTAAATCTTTGGGAGGATATTCGGATTTTCTCGGTCCCCACTTGTTTTTGTCACCCGTTCAATACAAACCCCCCATCGTCCCTCCAAAACTTTTAATTAGCTATGGTTCATTTCTTCCACCTTACACTTGCCTTCCGTTGTTAAAACGGAATTCATATTTTTCGGAGGGCATGTGAGGGTACACCGGTTATCCTTCAAAGTCAAATCGTTTTTACGGTGGACCCTCAGCTATTTAGACTTTTAGTGTATAGTTAGTGTGAAGCCTAAATAGTAGGTTTTATATAGTTAGCTTTTTATTCTTTCTTTATTTTTATTTTAGTTTAGTGTAATTAGTTAAATTTCTATTATTTGTTTTGTTATGCTCGGTAATAACTTGTTTTGTAGATTCTTTGGACTTGTTCTTATGGGGATCGCTCCAATTTGGGGTAATATCGCTCTTTTCCTCTCTTAAACTTGCTTCTTAATTTACACTGAGGACAATGTCAAGTTTTAAGTTAGGGGGTGTGGGATATTCTATCCATTCCATTATTTTAGTCCATGTTTTTCCTCACATGTTAGTTACTTAGTATACTTTTTTGAGAAAAATTAAAAATTTCAAAAAGATTTTCTTTCTTTTTTCTCTTTTTTGGGGCTTTTTGCGTTTGTTTTCGATGATAAATTTCAATAATTGCTCGATCCAATAGACATCCCAATGATGCATGTTCTCTATTTCAGAAGTTTTTAGTCTTTAGTCTCACTTATTGATACTGTGAATAACTTCATGAATTAAACTTTAATCCCATGAGCACATGCACTTTTATTGTTCTATTGATTTGGTTTAAGAATTTTATAACTCGATAATCTTTTGTTGCATTATATATACTTACACCGAGTAAGCTTTGTACCTTTCGTCATTTGTGAGTGTATACACTTTTATTTTCTCATTGAAAACATTGAATTCGACGGTAATCACTCTATTCTTTCATTTTATCGTTCATTAATTGAGTTCATACTTGAAATGTGTTACTTGATCATGATTTTCATATATTGTTTTGATTCGAGAATTGCGTAAACTTTGTGAAATGATCATAGGCCCTCTTTGTTATATCACCCATATTAGCCTTGACCTCACCCTTATATGTTTACCCTCGTTAACCCCGTTGAGCCTAAATATAGCCCTCCGTTTCATAACCCAAATTCCATAACCAACTCCAAATTAGAGTTATATACCATACATACAATTTCCATACATTTGTTTGGAATGTTACTTGGGATTGAATGATGTTATTATGATGTCGGTTGCAATTTAGGCATATGAGAGTTTGATAAGTAAAGAGAAAAGAAAGATGTGAAGAAAGTGAAGAAAAAGAGAAAGCAAAAAGCAAAAGAAAACAAAAGAAAAATGAGGAAAAGAAGAAAAGAAAAAGAAAGAGAAAGAGAAAGTTGTAAATGTTTTATAGTGCTCAATAATCTTTGATTACTCTCCCCGATGACATATCTAATGCCGCTTTGGAACTTGTTTTCCAATTTTGATATTGCCCGGATTTTCCCATTATCCTGAGTTTTCATTCCGAACACTTTGAATCCGTACATACAATCCTTCATTTCGTACCCTAGCCTAGCCTACATTACAACCCTATACAAGTCCTATGTGATCTTAGGTTGATGTAATTTAAAAGTCATAATAGTTTTGATAATCTGTGAAAATGCATTTCGCCTCTTTTAGTGTGCTTTCATTGAGATTACGGTTTTTCAGTTTATATATAGCATTCTTCATTTGTGACATGTGTGCGGCCTAGTTTCCATTTACATTTACTCTTTCTGCCCGCATGTTCCGTGTGTCACCTCCCTGCTTCAAGTGAATTTCATTTGATGAGTGCAATGCCCATGAGGATTGAATGTATGCTTGCTTTAATGTTTATCCGGTTTATATAAGTTTTTCGCCAAATCACACTTTGCATGTGCTCTCTCCCCCTCCCACATTTTAAAGTTTCAATTCTCTGAGGTGCATTCTATAATGTTAATGATTTGTACTTTTGTTTGAATCCGTTCAATGTGCTAATAATGCGTATGAAATCTTTTTCGCCATTATTGGGCTTGTTGCATGTTGGGTTGGGTTTATTTTGAGGAAACCATGTGATGTTTGTGGGTATCATCCCTGAAAATCCTCACGAGACGACACTCGTTCACTAGGGTAACCTAGGCGTTTAACGGCATACTGCATATGCTAAATGCAATCGTGCTCCCTACAAAAGTGGCATTTATATTTCGATGCATATATACGTCTTGTAACGCCTTCTGTGGACTGGTTTTATTTGTTTCATTACTAGGGACTAACAATGTCTAAGTTAGGGGGTGTGATTCGTATCAAATATTGCACATTTTCGCCCGTTATCTTTACGTATTCTAGAACTTTTACGGTCCTAATGCCTATATTTATGCTCATTAACCAGACAACCTTGGATTTGGATATATACATGTTTTGCAGGGGTTAATTGTGCTTTTGTAGGTATTGGAACGCTAAAAGTGAGGATACGTTGCATTTCGAAGAAGTTTCGTCGTCGGATGCTACTTCAAGGGAATTTTAGTCAATTCATATTTATTATTCGGCTCATGAAAATTCCACGGATGCGTAGTTTATTGAGTTTGCATCGCGTGGCCGCAAACGGTGCGTCGTTTGGAGTTCGAAAGAAGAAGATATGCCTGTTTTTGTTATTGGACCTTTTCCCCCTTCTTCATGGAACAAGGATTGCAGAAAATAGAGTACTGGTCGACCGCGTCCCTGGGACCGGTTGACCGCAGTTTGGTATTTTGCCATGGGAAGGATACAGTGGGCTTTTTCATAAGGGGCCGGTCAATCGCGCCCCTGCGACCAATCGACCGGTGATGCCAGATATTTTGCTCTTCTTCCTTTTTCTTTGCTTTTTCCTTTATTTATTTTGTAACTTACTATAAAAAGGAATTTTGGTTTTATTTTCATATATAGTTAGATATTATTAGAGGGTAGATAGTTTAGGTTAGGCTTTGGAGGGTGGAGAGCTCATTCTTCTTCCTCTCTTGGTTTGACACCCATTTAGGTTCGTAAGTGTGCACTATTCATCTTCCCTACCATTTAATATAGTTTGTATTTCTTCATTTCTTGCTTTCTAGTTAATTTAGAGGATTTTTAATTTAGGTTTCCATGCTTTCTTTACATACTTTCTTTACATGCTTTCTTTAAGTGCTTTCTAGTGTAGTTTTATTGCGTTTATTTACCACTTTCTTTATCGCGTTTTTAAGATGCTTTCTAGGTAATTTAAATTAGGTTGTGTTTGAATGGACTCACTCGGGTTAACGCATTGCTTGGCTTTGGTGATAGCATTTACGGGTCTATTTCGGGTGAGTTGTCCTAGTTATTACGCCTAAGATATTTGATGGGTCATATCATGTATGTCCTGTGCTTACGACCTTTTCGCGCGTAATTTTCAAGATATTTGATGACGCCAAAATCATATTAGGCTTTTTTGAGGATTTAGGGGCGTGACAACCCTTGATTTAATTAACTGTCGAAACGAGACGCATTTGTAATAACTCGTCGACCCATGTAACCATTTTATACAAATTAACCCGGGTGAGGGATATTCGACGCAACCTATAGTTTTATCGCTTTGTTAATCTAGATTCATTTTCCCTCGCCTAGATAAACATTTCCCTTTTATGCATCTTTTCCTTTTTAGTTTGTAATACACCTTTTACACTTTTATTCGGAATATTAAATCAATTGAATTCTAGCAACTCGTCCCAGTGGATTTTCGATGCCCGACTTACCGCTGTGCTTGCCTCGCAAGTGTAGTAGTAATTTAGGTCTGTTTGTATTGAGTAGGCGAAACAGAAAACAACGATTAGCATCTTTACACGCGCTAATTTTTGCACTCGGTCAATTAGTAAATAATTATGTGATTTATTATATGTCACGTATGAATTAAATCGAAAGTTTATTACGATATCTCGATAGAGTGTTACATCAGCATATCTTATATTTTATGGGCGATGCGAACGGTACTCCCGTGCTGAGCCTGGTTAATGAGATGTTAGCATATTTATAGTAAGGTGACTCGGATGATCTTTTCGAGTGCACCAATGAACCGAGAAGAGCCAAAATAGTCCAGAATAGGTACCGAGTGTTATATTTGGGTTCCGAGAGCTTTTTAGACATAACGGGCCCCGTATAAGGGTAGGAAGCTAGGGTGGGAAGGTGGATGGAAGCCCACCTTTCATATTTTAGACATAATATTGAGAGAGAGAGAGAGAGAGAGAGAGAGAGAGAGAGAGAAAATCCTATATAATAGAAAAAAAAGAAGAAAGAAGAGGAAACTTGGAGACGAAAAGAAACAGGACTCAACCCATCATCAAATTCGTAGAAGACTTCGGATTTCAATCCAATAAGGCAAGTACATTCTTGATTTATGTCGCAATTTGATAGAAGTTAATTATTTTCATTAGTAGAGGTGGAAATCTGAAAATTAAGATGTTAAATATTGAAATTTTCTTAAATGATATAGAGATTTAAATGATAAAAGATTAGGGTTTGTGAAAGAATCATTAATGGAGATAAATCATACTTAAAATTTGAAATATATACTGGGATTTAAATGGATAAACGTGTAAATTTTGTATATAAAGATTGGATCTTGATAGTTAATTTGGGAATATTTTTTGTGTTGAATTAATTGAAAGTTTAATTTAAAATCCTAGGGTTTGATTTGGGATTTAGGATAAGTTTTGTGTTAAAATACATCTAGAATGTTAGTGTAATGTTTATAAGATTTAATTTTTGTGTTTAGAGTGTGTAAAAATCTCCATTGGAGGGTTTTGCAGGAGAAAATCCGAGGAAAAAGATGTTCAAAAACTCGAACAAGATCGGTAGGGAAGCGAGTCGGTTTGTTTTTGCAAGTTAGATAAAGTTGTGCAGAATCGAATTATGAAGGTATGGGCGCCAATTTTGTATTTTTCTGATTTTTTTTTTAATTTGTTATGAATTTTCTACAAAAAGGTGCGTGATATCAAGATTTTAAATTGATTGTTTTGGATTGGGATTTCTTTTGGTACGCATGATTGGCCAATGGTTGATGGGTTCAAGTAAGGAGGACCGAGGATCCTAATGAGTGAAATTCATATTTTAATTAAGAAATTGGGATTGAACTTCAGGAATGGTGAACTATACGCTGTGGGATATGCGTATGAGTTCGGAACCATACGTTATGGGATACGTTGTGGGATATGTGACTCCAGATGTATGTCTATAACCGCCTCCATTGTATGTGTTTTCACTTGGAATCGGTAGCGAGATTCCGACCCTCTGGCTCAATGTGAGGCATGATGCCTGGAGTCGGATAGCACACGAGGGATGCATCCACGAAGTCTCATCTCTATGGATGCAGTTATATGTATATAGCGAGTGATATATATATATATATATATATATATATATATATATATATATATATATATATATATATGTTTCTATTATAAAGTGTAAGTATCAATTTATGGCACAAGTATAGTTATGTTGTGTTTATTACGTGATTATTTATATATAGCAAGTGGTGTCGCTACAATATTGTTTATGAACATATACGTAGATAAGGTAGTTATACTTATCTAATAGAGGGTATTAGCGGGATTGGACTTATATAACGATCATATGTATTGTTAGATCAAGTAGTTTAATTAGGATAATAAATGAACACATTAGGTGCATACTATAGTTGATAAGTGAGGTTTATCTCAAGTGAGTGAGACCAGTTAATTATGAAAGTAATACACTACAATTTTAATTGATTTAAAATAATTATCTGCTTGCAAAATATTTTTTGCATTACGGGCTTTGACCCATAGGCTTTTATTTTTCCTTGTTTGTCTTTTTATACCCCAGGTGTATAGCAGCAACAGCCGGAACCACAAGGATAGATTCATTCTTGTCGTGCAGTAGTTGTGGACGCTACATATTTATTTAGACGCCTTATTCTATTTTATCTAGATAGGATCAGTCATTTCAGTTCAATTTTGGGCATGTTGTCTATAGATGGATAGGTTTTCATAATACTGTTAGACATTTATATTTCAATACTCAGTTTATTGATTCAGTTAATCAGTGGATGTTATTATTTAGTGGCCGATGGTTTACTCGGTTCACACCTATTAATTATTGATGCATGAGGATTATTCATTAAATTCCAAATGTATGACTTTATTCATATTGTGATTGGGATGGTGATGCTGAGAATGAACCATATTGAGATTTTTATTTTATTTTAGTAGAGGATTGACCACCCGGTATCAGAATAGGTTAGTTGCCATAATTTCTAACTTAACCTACTATTTGGCAAAGTTCTGATCCCCAAACCCAATTTTGTTAAAGATCCAAACCAAAACCCATTTTAGCATTATACTTGATATTATTTTTTTGTTTACATTTAGTAAACCCATTTCACCATTGTTCTTAGTAAAGCAACTTTGCTTTATATTTTGGTTACATGTCTTATTGTTCATACTTGTGGTGAACTTCATTATATCTTCACGGACGATAGTGTCATAGTTGAGGGAGTCAACATATGATAAGACCTTGGGATCTTATGTGTACCGCTTGGCAAGGATGAGTATACTTCGTGTAACAACCTTGCGTGAGATTTGTACTTTGTTCCTTTTAATTTATATGCCCTTGAGCCATGAACGGTATATTATGAATGAATATTAAGTTTGAGCTATCCTTGTGTCCTTTGTGCAATTTAATTGGATATTTAATGGCCTAGAGTTTGTTTACGAAAATTTTACCATTGTTCAAACGAGTGGCCTTATTGTTTGAATGAAGATGGGCATGTCATTCAAACGAGGTTCGAATGACCTTTTAATGACTAGGATGTGTTCAATTTCCATTGTTCTCTGGAATGTCGTTGGAACACCCTTGTTCAAACGAGGTGCGTTATCGTTCAAATAGGGGTAGTTTTCCTTTCGAACGAGGTGGTTTCCTTTGACCTTTTAAGCCAAGTTTTACCTTTGTTATAACTCTCGTTAGAACGAGAAGTGATCTCGTTTGAACGAGGTCCAAGTCATTTGAACGACTATACAGAAATCAAACTTTTTTGCACATTTTAATGTGAAGTCACAACGTGGGGTGTTAGATTTGCTGAGTTTTCGAGCTCTCATTAGCTCATATCAAAATTTGGGTTTAACCTTTGGTTAATGGGTTGAGTGGTGGTTGGTGTAAATAGAGGTGAGAGGGTAGAAGAGGCCATTATTTTTGGATATTTATCTCTACATATAAAGCTATACTCTTCCATTCCTCACCCATTTCTTCTATTTTTCAAGGTTTCCTATTCCACCCCAAGCATTTTCCAAGATCTTTCAAGGCTAAAACACCCATTCCAAGCCTAGTTGAAGAATAAGTTGGGTATAAAAAGCCATTGTTAGAGCTTTCTTGAAGAAGTTAGATCTTTATTGGAGCTTTGAAGTTTTTAGGAGCGTTCAAGTCATCCTTTAGTTTATCCTCTTCAAATCCAATATAAGGTTTCCCTCAAAGTGTTTTTAAGATTAAAAGCTATTTGGATGTATGCTAAGAACGGTTTATTTTGTAAAAATATTTTCTAATATGTCTATTAAAAGGTTTTCTTGCAAAAATGGAATTTTTAATGGAAACTAAGTTGAAAATGTCTTTTGATGAACACATTGTATTTTATTCTTGGAACAATGAGAATATAAACTTTAAAATATATTCCATACTAAAATCATGTTGAAGTTGCATATTTAAGGATTTCTAGGTTTGAAATTCTCTCAAAAATATATAAAATGTTGTCGTATATTGAAAAGGGTCGTATAAACATGATATATGAAATCAAAAATGAATTTATTGATGAAAGAAAGAAGTTATAAATATTAGCCCTAAACATGTTGTAAAATCATGGTGAAATGAAGAAGATATGACACTTAGGACAACATATGTATGAGGGTAAAATAGGCATTTTTAGTCTAAATGACATTAAATATGTTTCTTGAAAGAAATATAAAGAAATGGAATTTTCTTGGAGAAAGAGATAATATATGATTTTTAGACATAAAATCATGAAAGGTGGTTTTTGAACGTGAAATGACAATTTGTAATGCCATGATGAAAGAAATATATTTTTCACACGGTTTCGATAAATGAAGGGTAAAATGGTAATCTTGGCAAAAATTAGAAGGTCCTAGCAGTTGAACTTCCTCGTTTAACCTTGTTGATTGGTTCTGTGAAAAATGGATAAATTAATGAAATCACGTGGGAATGGTGAAAGTAAATGAATAAAAATGTTTAAAAAGGTCGAGATGAGACCGAGAATAATTAAAAAGGGCCTAAAGCCCTAGGGTAAAAGACCCAAAATCACTGGCCAGAGTATATGGTAGCATAGTCGGTGGTATAAAGTCTGCTAAAGTATATAAATAATTAGAGGATTTCGAGAAAAGATAATGAAAATGAAATGAACTTGGTTATGCTTAAGGGATGTAAATAAGACATCCTGGTGATATAAATAAGACAACCTAATGAAATGGAAGAAATGGATATTAAGGAATAAAATATGGTTAAACAGTCTCTAGACCTGGTAAAGGGTGGTATGAAATGGTTAAGTGTGTGTATGAATGACCACATCGCTTAGGTGCATTGCACGGTAGTTGCATTAATACTAGCTAAATTGTTAAACGTTTTTCAAATTGTTTAAAATACATGTTATATGTATAGTATGTTATAAAAAAATGTATAGCTTAGTATTTTCCACCCAATTGAGTCTTCGCTCACCCCTACTTTTTATGTTAAAACCCCAACGCCACCCCAGGTACATCGAATAGGGACGTTGGTAAGGACGCTGACAAGGCCCACGAGGGTAATAATCACCGTTAGAAATCCTGCCATTATTTTTAAACTTGTCCCTTAAAATCATTTTGGATTATCTTAAATCATTTTATTTGGAGTATCTTAAATCATTTTATTCAGTCCTTTGGCCAGGTGATGTAATGATGCAGGGATAATCACGGTTTATTTCTTATTTATTAAGCATTGATGGATTCAACGAATTTTCATAAATAAAACTTGTTAATTAACCTAATTACTTAAAATGATCACATGTTTCTCAACTTAAAACCAATAATTTAATCCTTATAAAATGGAGTAATCAAAGGATTTTTCTTAAATAATAGAATTGGACTTTCCCCCTCCCCCTTTAACTCCTTGACTCGATGCGGGTTGACCCAACGATGACCCAAATTTGGGTTAGAGCGTTACAAATGGTATCAGAGCCATAGGATTCTCGGGTGTGATGGTGTGTTTACGCTTTCTCATTACGTTTATATTGTAGTTAGCACTTTAGTGACTAAGTTAATCGCTTTCATTTCGTGTCATTGTGTATTCAACTCTCCTTTTTGTGTAGATAACTACACGTCAAGGTAGGGCTATCAGATTAGGGAACAGTGAGCTTAAATGCATGGAATAGACTTTACGTCAGCTTGAAGACTCCCTCTAGTAGCAACAGAGGGCTAACCGTAATGGAACGATTGAGAGCACTAATTTGGCCTTCATTCTAAAGGAGTTTAAGAGGTTGCAGCCACCCACCCACCTTTAATGGGACAGCAAGCCTCGACGCTGTAGAAGAGTGGCTTGATGAGGTCACTTGATTTATGTAGATTATTGACGTGCCAGTTGGTCACAAATTCAAAATAATAACCTTCCAGCTCACGAAGTAGGTACAACACTGGTGGAGCGCTTACTCCGCTAGTGTCGTAGAGACTATAAACTGGGATGGCTTCAGGGAAGCATTCATAGACCATTACTTTTTCGAGGCATTTAAGGATGCCAAGAAGGATGAATCCCTTCATCTGATTCAGGGGAAGACGTCGATGAATGAGGACCAAGTCATATTTGAGAGTTTATGTAAGTACGCGAATGTAGTGCAAAAGGATGAGGCTGAAAAGACAAGGCTATTTATCAATGGCCTTCAACTCGGTAGTCGACGGATCAACACCTCGAAATTTCTGGGTTATTATTTCTAATAAATTAATTCAGTAAATTCTTATGTTGTAAATTAATGAAAATTAATTAATGAGAATATTTAAAAGTGAATATATTTAATTAAGTTAACATGTGAGATTTAATTTTAAAAAATTATTCCGGATGGAGATTTTGAGCGCGTGGTTAAGTCCGTTAGGTTCGAAATAGTCCTAAAGGATTGGTTATATGCATATATTGGGTATTGGGGCCTAAATAGACATATGTGAGCTCCATATGGAGAGTATGGACCCTTTTTATGAGGCTCATTGGCCCAAAAACGTGAATAGGGTTTTTAACCCCAAATGGACATCATTAAATCACATTAGAAGACTAAAGAGTGAAAAAGCTAAGGGAGAGCCAAAGAGAAGAGAAACTTGGGGATCTTGGAGAGATGGCTTCAATTCCAATTCAACACCTTCATTCAAGCCCTAGATCTTCATTTTTAAGGCAAGTGATTTAAATTGTGATTATTAAATTGCATCTATATTTTCATATGAAAAGTGGTGGAATTCAATTTAATTCTAGGGTTTGTTCTTGAGCAAATTGGGGATTTTCTTTTAATGGGAGTTATAAATCGGTAGGGGATTTTATAGTTGATGAGATTGATGATTGAATTGATGAAATTGTTAGGGCTAGATTTGTTATAACAAAAGAATGGACTTAGGATGAATCTTGAAAAGTTTTGATGAAGAAATTTTTACTGAATTGAGGTATTTATTGTTCTAATGGAGATTTTATCTGCAAAGCCTTGTAGAAAATATCATTTTCTAACTTTTGTTCTCTGATACATTTTCTCCAAAAAGGTCTTCAAAATGCCCCAAACGACATTTTTAAAATCTGGGCAGATTCGTAGGGCAAATTTTTAAGAAATATTTTTATTCTTTATTCCATTGGAGATTGCCTAGATTGATAGGTGTGACTAATTACCCTTCGATTAATTAGAGGATTAATTAAATTGAAGAGGTAAGCTTATGATTTAGCATATTGTAATCTCGTTATTTAAGTGATTAGACTTGAATGCATGAAATTGAAGATGTATGTTCATGATTTAGCATATTGTAATCTTGTTGTTTAATTTATTAAACTCGATGCGTGAAATTGAAGGGGGATTGAAACTATTGAATTTAGGGCCGAGAGATCGAGAGTCTGGGTATACTTGAAAGGGATACATCAAAATAATGAGAATTAATGTGTAATTAATTAAAATGAAGTCGGACCATAGACTAAATTATTTTAGGCTTGGGTATGGGCATAATACTCAAATATCCTGGATTTCTATATATATGTCGATGTGTAGTACATATATGATCTCTATATATTTGTATGAATAATATATATATATTAAAGCCATACCAATATCAATACCATCATAGGAGGTTGGGCGATGTGGGTGAATCCCCTGGCTTGAGGAGCAGTGTGAGTATAGTCCCCAGGCCATAACGTCTGTGACTTAGGGGTGGGACCGTTATGGTATGCAATGGACACTTTTCGCGGGAACTATGGTTGCCTCCTATGCGTTCGGTGATAGCATTTTATATTCGACATGTGTGTGAATCTTGAGATATGATACGTATATATAGTGCAGAATTATATACGGGAATTTATATATATACATGGTGTGAAATGTATAGATAATATAACGTGTGAAATGATTATATGGTATCAAGTTGGATATGGATATAAATAAATTAGTGTGAAATATAACTTATAACTCGTATACATGATGTGAATGGTGTAAAGGATATAACTTGTGAGGATGTTATATGGCATTAAATAGGAATTTATTTGAATAAGCTAATGTGGCTACTAAAACATAAAATATATACGACACTCGCTCAAGTTAGGATAGTGGGAAATAAAGAGATATACGAGACAAGGCTAGTTATGAGGGTTAGCTAGATGGGGCGTTTATAGTTTCGATAGGCGCGCACATTAGTTGAGGGGTGAGGTAAACTTAAGGGAGTGCGCGACACTAATCTAAATATGGAGAGCATTTGCATATTTACTTCTCTCACTTAAATTCACTTGCTAAATATTTTTACATGTTTTGGGTTCTAACCCTTGCTATAAAATATTTTCCAAAACCTTTTAGGTGTCCTGCCACAAAGGCGCCAGTCTTCATCTTTCCAACCGGGTGCGCAGCTGCAGCTTATGTGGATTGTTGTGGGATCTTTGTTTAGATGCTTTCCTCATTCTATCTTTAGATAGGGATCTTTTTAGTTGTACTTTTGGGCTTGTACCTCTATTTTCAGACATGGCATGTATCACTATTCTTTTTACTTGCACTTTGTGGATGGCTTGTAGTCGATGTTGTTCGACGGACTCTTGAACTTACTTTGTGGTCTGTCTTAGTTCGTTCTTGTATTGGATTATTTATTGTTATAGTATGTTGTTTAGGTTGGATTAATAAAGATCAAATTTGACATCAGCTTAATGAAAGACTAGGTGGTTAGTAATTAAAAAAAAGTTTTCGACGGCGATGCTAGCAATGAACCAGATGAGATTCCTGTTTAATTTGGTATAAGACTGATTACCTGATATTTCATTGAGTGGGGTGTCACAGATGGTATCAGAGCATCACGTTCTAGTGTCCTTAGGATCTGTGTGGCTTTTCACATTTCAGCGTAGCGTTCTTTGATATAGATCCTTATTATAGGATTGTTGTATTTCTTCACGTATGCGATTTACGTTCTCCTGCTATAGGGTATAGTTCATATGATTCATATACGGTTTCGGTCGAGCGTGGTAGATCGAACATTATAGAACTACCAACATGTGACACCCCACTTAAAATAATAACGGGTGGCCAGCCCTGTACTAAAATAAATCAAGAATGTTAAGTGGATCATTCTCAGCATCTACTGTCGATACTAAATAAACATAGCTAACTACCCAATACTACATTAAGCGGATGCCAAAAAAAAATTTAAACATACCATGAGTATCATACCAACCATATAGTAACTACTAAAATAGATAATATATACACACGCACCACAATAAAAGGAAGTACTCATGTTAAAACCAAAAGCGTACAACAAAAGAAAAATACCCGAATATGTTGTCGGGTCACAGACAATACAACAATCCTGAGGAGAGAAATATATAAAAGTGCTACATATAACACTTGGGTATAAACCCAATATACAAAATGAATCCTTAACTAGATTTACAAAAAAAAGCGTCGATAACAAAATCCTGCAACAGTCCGCATCTGCTATAGCTTCGAGGACACTGGATAAAAAAGCATCACTGGCGTCCTTGCGATGGGACACCTATAATATATTACAATATATGTATAGCAAGAGAGAAATATAAACGGGTCAGATACCGAGGTTTGAAAACATTTTAGAAAGTGCATTAAAATGGATAATAATTATAAATGCCCAATTTCATAATTTAAGTGGAGTCACACTCTCTTGGAACTCAAACCCACCCCTCGACGAAAGCGTGCACCTAAATGTATGCACATGAACCTCAATTTAGCTATCCGACACATTCTAGGGACAATTCAATCTCAATCTACGCATAATCTATACCCGCGAAACCCACTATCTAAAAATATAACCATTATCTTCTTATTCTATCATATCCTAAGTTTACGCCCGAACTTATATGTTAATATGTATATTACTAGAATTCATCGGTTTCTAATTATTAACTTAAACAAGTGATTAGCATCAGAATAGTCACACATCATATTTATATACTTATAAAGTAATGTTTCACCATAACGCATAAACCCGAGTACTAAAGACTAAACTTCTGCCCACTCCCAGCATTGCGCTACGTTTCGTGCGTGGACGTCTCGCAAAGCAAAATCCAAGCAAGGAACCCCCTCGATACACTACTACTTGACAATGTTGATCGTCGATATCCATTATGCCCTCAGCTACTTATTATGAACAACTATCTCTAAGTACATAAATAAGATATCGCATAGAATCTTTAGGGTCCATATAACATTATTCTAGTTATAAAACATAATCATTCAACCCTAATAAGCACGTACACATAACACATATAACGTGCATTTAAAATACCCAAAACATATTCACTTATAGGACATATATATATATATATATATATATATATATATATATATATATATATATACACACACACATATTCTTTGTCATGTTATCATCTTCCAGGAATTACTCACCTTATCCTGGGTTACCAGCGGTCGGACTAGATCACACCGACTTGGTGTAAACCAAATCAAAGACGTATGGGAAGTGGTCATAGTTTCGAACCTGAAAGTGAGAACAAATCATACCCAAGACTTCTCACCCAAAATAAAAATCATGCAATAAATAATGGAAGACTATGACCTGGGACTATACAGAACCTGCTCCTCAAGCCAGGGGCCTCACCCACGTCTCGCAACTCCCCATGATAGCACTAGAAGGGTATGCTCACACAATAAGTATATAGCAATCATCATACACGCACCATCTATATCCGTATGCACCCCGATATACAATAATTAGCCCGGCTATATGTATAGACACAACCTATTCTAGTCGGTAATGCATTAAATCATTTTCAATTCAGATTATGGTTCAGTTACTCATATGAACCCTTAACATTATCGCATTTATGATTAAATCCATAAGTTTAACGTCACTAAGGGCACACGACCTCTCTCTCATTGGTCCCCAATCATATCTAAATAAAAATCCTGTTGCTAGGAGGATTCAACACAAAAGTCGGGATAACAACTTCAAGTCATACCTTCACAACCACCTTGATGAGCCCCCAACGTCACATAATATAATAACTTAAATCTAATCTCCAAGTAGGATTCCCGTCGCTAATATGATTCCCCACTAAGTCGATGCGACAACTCCAATTTACACCTTCCCAAATAACTCTATACGTCCCCTAGATCACATCATATAAGAAACTCCTAATAAACTTCCAAAACATGTTTCTCGCATCATATAAGAATGTTCCTAATCGATAAACCTAATCGAAGCGGAATAAAACTCACGCTAGAAAAAGTTCGCAAAATAGCCCTGTTTCCGAATCGATTTAGTCCAAAAAACGAATCGATTCGCCAGTATACGAATCGATTCGATCTAAAAGACCTGTAAGTCTGTCTTAGGCCTAATCGATTAGTTTTGGATCCGAATCGATTCGGTCACACAAACCTGACATTTTTGCCTTAAGCCAAATCGATTCGCTTAGGGGGAGAATCGATTCGGGTCTGCAGAACTTCGAAAGTTCCATCTTCTAGTACAAAACCCACGAGATGTATACCCAAACATAACATCTTCTCTCCATCATTATTTAACCCAAACATGTTTTTGACATCAAACCTCATCCTATATCTCACCCCATCAAGTTATACCTCATCAAACCCATAAAGAAAACATCAAATGCAAGATTGAATCCACAAAATCTAGGTTTTAACATATTAACCCAAAATTCATATTTTTGTCCACAAATCATGAAATAAATTACACAAATAGATTATTTAGCAAGTTTAATCACTTGCCTCAAAGTTTTAGAGGTTGAATCTTCCTCGAAATCACGGATTGGCCGGAATCTCCAAGCTTTTCTCCTATTTATCTTCTTCCTTTCCTCCTTTTTCTCTCTCTCTCTAGGACTTTCTCAATCTCACAAATGAGATTGTTATCTCACGTAGGCTTTACAAGCCTTATCTCCAAAATAACAAACTTTAAATAATAATACACACTTTAAATGACTCGTTTACTCCAATTCGAGTCAAAGTAACTTAAAATATTTCAGAACCGAAATAAAACCCAAGGACAGTCAATTTAACTATATCGACCCATCTCGGATCAACTGTGCAGTCAGAATCGTCATCCGAAATACTTTATAACATCCTCTAATTTTGACCTCAATTGCCAAATTTAAAATTCTCCAATTCAAATTAAAATTATTTCTCCCAAAATAATTAAATTCCTAGTCCTCAAAATCACGGGGTATTACACAACGTGGGACGTTAGAAGGATTGCAGAAGGGAGGACTCAACAGAAGCCATGGGGTATTCTAGAAATAGCGATGCGATAGGAGTCACCATGTTAATTGTTCGAATAATTGAAGTTGGAGAAACCGCTGGGGTGCAGTAGTTTCCCTAAGAACCGTTGGGAAGGACGATGGTGCTAAGTTAAAACCCCAAGTGTAGATGACAAGGGGTGAGGGTCGAAGGAAATTTTATTTCAGAAAAATAATCCGCTAGAATTTGAGGGAGGTGCGAAAGAGTGATTTATCGGTGGGTAGAGACCATCCAATTGGGATCACATGTGGGGGAGTGTAGTGTTACTCAATTCAAAATTTTGGGCAAGGAAGTTTGCTCGTAGGAACAGTATGGGGTAATGGGATTCAGTCATCACACCCATGGAGAAATACCACGAATAACGAGGAATTTGGGGTGCGTATTATTATGAATCCTCTCACTCGAGGTTACATAGAGAGGCAAAGAAAATTTTAAAAATTTTCCAAAAAAAAAGGTCGGACAGTGGTCGGATGGGAAGAAAAGTTAACGAAATTCACAAACTTCGTAATCGATGACAGGGATATGAGGAATCAAATAGGGTTTGGAAGTTGATATTAGACTCGTTGGGTAGACTATACAAGCATGGATATGAGATATGGCTAGGATGGTTGGTGTCGTTGTCGTCAAAATTGTACAATTACAATTGGTATCTATGCTCTCAAGAGAGGGGAGCGAATAGAGTTGCAAAAATCTATCAAAAAGTAAGTTTGGATTTTAGTGCTAGTAAGGTTCCAAGGAAAAAAATGCCCAGTAGGGGACCCAGACTAATGATCGAGGTCCATGAAACACATATCGAGTAACGGTGAGTTTTAGTTAGGACCATTAAGGCCAGTAACCAGTTATTGGATCAGCGGATCCAAAGGGACATTTGGGTCGACAATTAGGATCAAGATTTCCAGGTTCGTAAAAAGGGAAACTCTGACATGGACAGTGGGACCAGAGAAAGGGGGATGACACAGAGAGGTGTCACGTGCATAAAAGAGTAGAAACACATGGGTGGATTTTTTTCCGCGGTGAGTTAGGGTACCAGAGCTAAATGCCTATTGGGAAAGTTTTTGGTCTTAGTAAGACGCGGGTGTTATGTCTATTAACCGTTGAGCCAGCAGTATTGTGAGTAACTAAAAATATAGTCTTATTGCGAGAGGATTGGGGTATGATACATGTGATGCAAGCAGGTCAAAATAATATATTAGTATTAGATTCGCGTGAGAATTGGATTTAGTGGAAGCATCGTTAAAGTCACTAGTATCTGTATTTTTATCATGGAAGTAGTGGAGTACTATTCGGTCCCACCTAAGAGGAATGGGTGGGGTACATTGAGACGATATATTTCTTGAGGACTAGCTCCTTTGAGAGGTGATAATTGAAGAATGATTTTATCTGGGGTACGGACGGTATTGTAATGGCGGGTGAACATAGCAAGGCCATCATGTTTGTTGTTTCAGTGTCAGATGTATATTCTCTTAAGATGTCTCACCTGGAAGAGGGTTGAGCAATATCATAGAGGAAATATTGTGTGAAGTAGGATTCATAGCGTGCAGTTGTCTAGTCATGTTGGATCCCGGTGCGTAGGACTTTTACTGGTGAGATTCAAGGGATGTAGGGTTGTCGTGGAGCGAAAATATTTAGCTCATTATTAATATTTAGCACTGAGGGCTTAGTGAGAGTACGAGTGCAGTGGTATATGACTCCTTTAGGGACGCGGGGGTCCGTGATAGACTTGTGATTTTAGGGGCAAGGTTTTAGATTCCTAGGGGTATGCTTTGGGTTCTATGGAAATCAAGGACCGACGATGCTGAGGAATTGTGCATTGGGAGAAACGGTTCTTTGGGGCTTTACTAGGAAGTGTTATACGCATAAGCCTGGATAAAATGTCGAAAGTGTGGAGACGTCATTTGATTTTAGGTCATTGGATTTAATGATAATTAGCGAACATGTGGAGAAAATACGTCGAGTGGAAAGCCACTATGTAATAGGGCTAGTGGAGCCGAAAAGTGTTGCGATAGAAACACCGCGAAGTTTTGGCACCACAAGTTTCTAGGTTGTGCATATTGTTATGAGTTTTGTGTGATTTATTTTGGCCACTTTTTCCATAGTAGGGGGCCCTTAGGTATGGGACTAAGGGAATAGTTTGAGGATCTCACATCGATAATAAAGGTGGGGTAATATCAGGGAGAATCGAATAATAACGAGTAAAGTCATCGGAAGTATTTGGAGTATATAACCATGCCGAGAAATGATAGGGCCGAAATTAAGACCAATATGGTTACGTAAGTGATGATTGGATGTTTGTGCAATTATGCACGAGATATAGGATGTATGGACACCCTGGGAGGAGCCAGAGTCTCTACTGTGCAGATACTTAGCTAATTCATGGAGAAGACGCAAAGGCAATGATTTTTAGGTATATTCCGGAGGGATGGGAATAAATTGTCTCCCAAATTAGGGAATGATTCAGCATGGGTGTGCTTGGAAGTGACAGTGAGTATGTCACAACCAACAATTTGTTATCACTAGGATTCGTGAGTGAGATGGATATTAGTGGATGTGTGGGCAGTAATAGCCATAACATATATATATATATATATATATATATATATATATAAAAAAGTATCGTGGAAAATGGGGTTCTTTGGTGTTAACCACGTGAGAGTGGGGGGGAGGGGGAACAGCAAGAGGATGGTTGCATTATACGAGAGATTTTTTACTCTCGAGGATTATGGGAGTAGTGTGGATGTTTTTCTAAGTTTTAATGGTGTAGCTATAGTTTGGGGCTATAGTGGATGGCTATAGTAACACTGGGTATTCGCGGTACGAGGGTATAAACTATCGTTGCTAGGTTTCACCTTAGATAGGGTCTATCGTATATATTCGATAATGTATGTTAAAATGTGTTGCATGCTAATGTACTAATGTGTCCATCCCCGATCCTCGTGGCGGGCGGACGGAGTGAGGATCCTAGGTCCCACGTGTCCCTCTCAGGAGCGCTTCGGCTGGCGTCGTTGATGAGGTGAAAAATGTAGAGTGATGGAGTCGTCAGTCCATTTTACTCAAAACAGACAAAATAAAGGGAGCCATCCTGAAGGACAGCATCCAAAGACATACTGATGCGTACGAAACCAAAATGATTTGAAAAGGGTTCGAAGGCTAATTTACGAAATGGGAAGGTGTTAGGCACCCATTTCGCCCTTACGGTCTCTCATAGTTTTTTTGCTATTTTCCTTTATTTTTCCCCGTGATATGTGTGCATGTGTATATATTATGGAGATATGAATCATTTACTTGTACCATGGAAAAGATAAAGCGAGACATCTGTAGGAAAGTATAAAAATATTAAAAAATAGGTTTTACGCGATTATCCTTGCGTTGATCGTTATAATGGAACGATAACGTACGTGGAATAATACGCCACTAAGAACAAATATATGCATATATAAATATATGTAATCTAAGAGAGTTGAGTTTAGAGAAAAATAGAAAAGGAGAGAAAAGGTAAAAATAGGACTCGAGTCTCAGATTTTACCCCGAGACGCCTACGTAGCCTATAGAGGCATCAAAGTCCACATAGTTCGTATAAAAAATGAGGGGTGGGGTTTATCCCATAAATTCAATCGGGGGATTATCTTATTTGTGTGTGTGTGTGTGTGTGTAAGAAAGTGCTTTAGTTGTGAGGGAAGTGTATGAAAAGTGTGAGAATTCCCGTTTGGAATTTATGAGCAAACCCTTTCTTTCTTGTTTTTTGGGTTTTTATTTATGTGAAAATAAGAGATGTGCAATAATACTAAATAAAAATTATATTAGGATATCTGAGATGAGATAATAAAAAGTGCTAAATAATAAAACAAGTTATTGCGAATTTAAGAGAATTTAAGGGGAGAATTGAGAAAATTGGACCTTCTTGAAGATCTTGAGCTTGATATTGAATGTTGGAGAGCAGCCCTTGCACTTGGATGATGATGGAGAATGGGTAATTCACCAAGTTTTATGAAAAGGATGATGAAAAGTGAAGGTTGGAAAGGGATTTGGATGTGGAAATCGCGCGGACTTAGAGAGAGGTTTTCTGGATTTGCAGAGAGTGATACGTTTATGATCTGGGCTCCCTTTGCAATGAGGACAAGGCCTCCTTTTTATAGTCCCAGGTCATTACCGATCAACATAGCCCTAGTCCTGCCAATCGGTAGGTGTGTTTAGGCACACTGCCGATTGGCAGGGTCTGGGACCTGTCGTTTGGTTGTGTCTTTCTGTCCTTTTCGAAAAATTGGCCGCAAAGTGCAAACCGTTGATCCGAATCGTGCACGGGGTGAACCATTGGAAAGGTATTTTAGAGACCTTCGAAATTCCTTAGACCGCTCTCGGGTTTGGGAGTTAACTTTGGGTCAAAAGTGGCTCGGAAGCGCTCGTTGGTCCCTTGGACGGGGAATCGTCGGACGCAAACGGATCGTTTGTCCGCATGGTAAGTTCGAATCGCACATGGGACAGACCGGTGGAAAGGTAAGGAGATGTACTTCAACATTCCAAAGAGTTTGATTCTCTTCAAGGAGTTGACTTTGGTCAACCGGGACCAGGAAGCATTTGGTAACCTCCCAGAGTAAAACGAATCGTTCGTGCGTACCGTAAGTCACAATCGCGCACGGGGTGGACCGTTGGAAAGGGGTTTCAGTGCCCTTCGAATATTCATTCAGTCTCAGTCGAGCTGAAGAGTTGACTTAGGTCAAATGGAGCTCAGAAGCGCCTGGTGGCCTCTAGATCAGGTTTTGGGGGAAAACGGGTCGTTCGTGTACATGGTAAGTTGAAATTATGCACGAGATGGACGGTTGGAAAGGGGATTCAGGGCCCCTCGAAGATGCATTCAGTCTCGATCGAGATGAAGAGTTTGACTTTTGGTCAAACGGAGTCTAGGAGTACCCGATAGCTTTTAGGTCAGTACTCGAGATATGACATGGGTTTGTAGTGATGAAGGGCGGTGTTAGGGACCTAAAGAGAGTTTAGGGGTAACAGAATGGGGTGTCTACAAATCCCCTCAACGGGTGAGTTTGGAACAAACGATAGCCGTCGAATAGACACCACATGATGCTTTTGAGGGAGGATGACCAATTCAGAGGGTCGAGGCCGATTCTGAGGACCTAAGGGAGCAAGGATGACCAATTTAGAGGGTCGAGGCCAATTTTGAGGACCTGAGGGGGAATACTAGGGATGATGATCAAAGGTTTAGGTCATTTCCTAAGGAGGTGATGGGGATAACCAAATTTATGGGTTGAAGCCAATTCTTAGGGCTTGAAGATGAGGATGAACGATTCTGCAGGTCGAAGCCAATTCTGAGGGCTTGAAGAATGAGACGACCAATTTTGAAGGTCTAAGCCAATTCTGCGGTCTTGAGTATGAGATAACCAATTTTGCGGGTCGAAGCTAATTCTGCGGGTTTGAGTATGAGATAACCAATTATGTGGGTCGAAGCTAATTCTGCGGGCTTAAGTATGAGATGACCAATTCTGTGAGTCGAAGCTAATTCTGTGGGCTTAAGGATAAGATGACAAATTCTGCGGGTCGAAGTCAATTCTGCGGGCTTAAGGATGAGATGACCGATTATGCGGGTCGAAGCCAATTCTGAGGTCTTGAAGAATGAGACGACCAATTCTACGGGTCGAAACCAATTCTGCGGGCTTAAGTATGAAATGACCAATTCTACAGGTCGAAGCTAATTCTACAGGCTTAAGAATGAGATGACCAATTCTGCAGGTCAAAGCTAATTCTGCTGGCTTAAGGATGAGATGACCAATTCTGCGGGTCAAAGCCAATTATGCGGGCTTGAGTATGAGATGACCAATTCTGCGGGTCGAAGCCAATTCTGCGAGCTTGAGTATGAGATGACCAATTTTACGGGTCGAAGCCAATTCTACGGGCTTAAGGATGAGATGTTCTTGGGGGAAATCTGGCGGGGAGATTATCTTGTGGTTTTGTTTTGGGTTAGGGAGCCGATGGCTGGGGGAATCTTTTACATCCTCTAGAGGAATAGCCAAAATTCCACTGGGGAGGTGATTAGGTGGTTCAGGGTTTCTATGTATTTCTCAGGGAAAATTTGAGACCTTTGGGGTATAAGGGGTAATCTTCAGAGATCCTCCGAGGACGTTGCCGGGAGGAGTTTTACTTGGTTTTTGAGAGTTCTTCTGGGGATATAGGGGTTCTACTTGAGGGAGTGCGAAATTTTCTTGGTGAAAATGTTCTAAATCCTTTCTAGGATTTTTAGGAATTTTCTATGAATTTTTCAGGGCTTTCTGGGGATTTTTGTACAAAATTTTAAGGGGGTGCCGGTCGGCATGTTATAAGGGGTGCCATTCGACAGTGGCACGAACTTTTGGACTGCCTCGGTAAGTTAAGGAAACAGTGTCGATCGATGGGTGGTGTCGATCGACATGACCCTTGGCATCCTATATAAATGGGCGAATTCCCTTCATTTTCCACAGCTTCTTGCTTTCTTTCTTTTTGTGATTTTCCTTTGCAAATCGTTCTAGCATTATGATCTTTAAGAAATGGCCGGCTTTATGAGCACTACAGTGCATAGGAAGTGGTTGACTGTTGATGACTGGGTGAATATGGAGTGGAGGGCCAGGGCGCCTCTTGCTTTGGGGAGTGAGAATTCTTTTGATGCACTTGAGCCTGTTGCGGCTGAGCGAACCTTTCTACAGGAGCCATCGCATCATCGCTCCTCGAGGGTGGTGAGCCTCGATGGTTATGTAAGTAACCTGACTTTTGGCATTCTTCTCTTTTTTCTTGGTGATTTTTCCTTACTTTTTTTATAAGGTTTTTTCTTTTGACAATCTGATATCTCTTTAAAGAACATGTGTGCCCGTGGGACGACAGGGCTTAAAGATGTTTGGGAGCATCTTCCACCTGTGGTCCATTGGGTGGTATCCTTAGCAGGTTTTAGGAGGTTGGTGTATGTGCTGGATGAGACGCCTCGTTCGATCGCGGTCTTATGCGCTTTGGGGGAGAGGTGGTGGGATACTACCCACACCTTCCATTTCGATTTTGGGGACATGACCGTGACTCCTATAGACGTGCAGCAGCTGCTGGGGCTGGATTGTGACGAAGAGAAGATAGAGGTGGATCATTCTCTGAGGGTGAGGTCGGAGGCGGTGCAGGCGTAGCTCGGCAATGTAGGGCAAATAGTCTCTGAGGACTCCATTCAGCTGTCCTTACTGAAGGATGTTTTGCTGAATGGGGTGGTTGATGTGGAGGACGGGTTTCAGGTGAGGCAGATGGACCGATCGTTCATTCTGCTAGTGTTGGGAGGCTTCATGGTGGCATCGAGCGGTGATGTCGTCCGTTTTTGGTTCTTGCCGTATTTGAGGATGTTTTCGAATCCCTCCCTATGATTGGAGGAGCCTGACTTTAGCGACCCTCTATTTTTCTTTGGATGCATTCAGTCGGTGCTGCCGGCAAACTTTTACTGAATCCACGTATCTTCTTGAGGTATTTCTCAGTTTGCGCACTTTCCTTTCATGCATTCGCATTTTCCTTATGCGTTTCTTTTTTATTGTGAATTATTGTCTTTGGCAGACGTGATTTTATGAGGTGATAGGGTGCAATACCCTGCTGATTGCCTTAAAGGACGAGATTGTTGGGGACTTCTGCCGAATGTATCGATGGCGCGAGGCCAATCGACAGTCGAAGGGATCTCTCTCTCTGGAGGCGGTGCGTCAGGTCTTGAATGGCCTGACCAGTGGTAAGGTAAGACTCTTTTCTTTTTAGCCTTGATTTTTGCACATTTTGAGTCTGTATTGACTTAAGCCTGCTGGGTATTTTCAGGTGACTTTTTACCCTTGGGGGACAGCCATTCAGGATACGGGGGCGACCGGGGTGAATGTGCAGATGAGGCATTTGCTGGCACATGAGTTCGGCCATTCTTGGTATCTCTGGGAGCGGGTGGTTCGGCAGATTGCTGAGGAGGAGGTGGTGGTGCCACCTGCATAGCCTCCTATGTCTATGAGGCGGGAGCGGCTTCTGCCGGAGGATGCGAGGATTGTGGTGATGATCGGCGAGTCCTACCTATTGTACATTGATACGGCTATGACGTATGACTATATGGATTTTGTGACAAGTTGGTTGATGGCGCCCAGCATATATGATGTCTTGCCTTTCCCTCCTGCGGGTTCGAGTCGGGCGGTGGGGTCTTCCCACAGCGGCGGTGGTTCGTCGGCGTCTGTGGCGACGGCAACTTCAGAGGTTCCCTTTGTGTGGTTGCATACCCCTTCAAATAATATTCGGAGGGCTGATGGAGGGATGGTCCCCATACTGCACCATCCTCATGCGATGGATCCAGAGGAGCTGGGTTTGATAGAGGAGGTTCTTCGTCCTGCGGTATACCTTTTTGTTCTTTTCCTATTTTTTTTTCTTTCTGTTTTGATCCCTCTTCAATACTGATTTTTCCTTTTACTTGCAGCAAGTCCGAGTGTCGACCACTTGGCTGCGGGACATAAGGGACTAGATATCTTCGGTGACTGCCCATATTCGGGATGCGGTCCTGGTTCCTTCTTGCTTGGTACCATCGGCTTCGTCCGAGGAGGACTCTGGCTCGGGTAGTGGTGGTGCGTCATTTCGCCATAGGGGAAAGAGAGCACATCGCAGGGGTGGAAGCTCTTAGAGAGAGGTGTGAAGGGTAGGTGAGAGAGAGAGAGAGAGAATGTGGGTTTGGGCTGAGTCCCGTTGTTTTTTTCTACTTTTTTTTATTTCCTGTAAAATTTGATATAACACATAAGAGTATATATATGCAATGCAATGGTTTTTTATTATCTTCTGTTAATGGTGAATGCATGCACATGCACTTTTACTTTGCTGTTGAGACCGTAAAAAGAGATATTTTGAATTTTGAAGGAAAGTTTTAAAAATGAGAGATTATACAAGGGGTGGAAGAGGATTTTTAAAATTCTGTTGAGAATATCAATTTATTTTTTATTGAGCTTCTGATTTTGTCGAAGGAGGAAAAAGGAAAATTTCCAAAAATAAGGGGCTGCCGATCGGCAAGACCCTTGTCCTGCCTATCGGTAGTCAAATCTAGTCCCATCAATTCAAAGCTTTGATTAGTGCCCTCTTCAGCCTTTTGTACTTTTTGGGGTAGGATTCCCTTTGATTTCTGCAGGGATTATGTCCTTTGTGGTGAGGGTGGAGTGTTTTCATCACACCTTCATACTCTTACTTACTTGCTTACTATCTCTTAGTCTTGCAAGATGGCTCTCCCTGGTAGCATTGAGTGAGCTAACTACCTCGAAGCCTTGGAAGAGATGTGCTTTTATAATGTCGACTACGATGCTTTCAATATGCGCTGAGTCTCGTTGTGGCGCAACCGGCCCATTGAGTGGAATATGTTGGTGGAGGCGGTATAATTTTAGTATCCCGAAGACCATGTATTCCGCTTTAGGTTGGATGAGGTTTGTCCTACCTACGAGGAATTTTCTACCATGCTGGGAATAAATCCCAGTGTTTCTGCGACTCTATCGGAGTTTTTCCGTTCTCCCAGGGAGTTATTGGTTGGGCTTCTTCGTATTTCGCCGTCGGTGTCTAGACCACCAGTTACTGGGGGAATGATCACCCTTTCGGCGGTGTTACAGTCCGTGCATTTGCAGGAAGCTGGCGATGTTGGATACACCGGAGCCATTATTTTAGGCTTGGTATCAAAATTACTGCTGGTGAGTAGGGAACTGCTGGTGGACCCATAACTTGCAGCTATTATTTCATGGATGTCATACCGTCGCAATCCTGCGGTGGTGATACAGGCGGATACTTTGAATGGCCTGGATGCTTGTCGAGAGGGTCGTTATGACTTCCTGAGGGGTAGCCATGTGATGCTATTCATGTGGTTGTTTGAGAGACTCCGCCTGGTGAATCCTCCAGAGTATCCTTTGTCGGCTCTACCCAACTTCTTTTCACGCCACTTCATCAGCGTTGGCTTAGATATTGAGAGCTGGGAGAACTGGTTTATGGAGCGGGGGGCTCAAAATTTGTATTGGTCAGTGCCTTGGTGGGGACAGTTGTTGTCTATTCTGGAGCTGGGAGAATACCCGTATGTCCGGCTAGTTGGTCTCAGGTAGACCTCTTTTTATTTCCCTTGGTGTCTTCTGGGTCAAATTGGTTGGGAGCAGGTCATGCCACCTCGGACACTAGACTTCTTTCTGGTAGAAGATTTGACTGAGCGTCTGCGCATGTGGCTTGGCTCTATGTGGGAGAATGGACGTCTGTCGACCCGTCCTTCTCAGTCTGTTGGGAGAGTTTGGCATATCCTTGGGGATCATATGAAGTGGTTGTGGAGGAGAGTGTTCAGCAAGATGTTGGAAGTGGAGACTGGACAAACGTGGCTTATATTATTTAACACCATAAAGGGAGGTGTTATGGTTTTTTCGAAGCTGGTTCGGGCTTATCCGTCCATGGAGCGCCTGCGACACTCTGTTCAGGCAGGGGAAGCTTGGGGACCCCAGGATGCAGATGATGATGAAGGAGCAAGCTCCTCTGGTAGCTGCGGATAGGACTCTTGGAGAGTTTATTTTGTAATGGGAATAATTGTGGGGGCTTTATTTTGGCTTTTTAAGAAAGTAGGGGGAGGGAATTATCCGTTCCTTTATGTAATTGCACTGTAATTTCTTATTAATGAAATAAACAAGTTTTTGATCATCCAGCTATGACTTTTGATGAGTTTTGTATTTTTGAACTATCTCTACCGATCACTAAGGTATACATAATCCTTTTGTTCAAGTGTATGTTAGAATGAACTGCCGTTCTCGAAGATAAGAAAAGAATAGTATTTTGTGAAAAAAAAAGGGTCGTGCTCATTTAAGATGTATGAGCTGCCTACATACCTCTGGGGTTTTGAAAAGTTTTAATTTGTTTGAAAATGGTTTTTGCGGAGGATCAGGCCCACGTAGTTCTGGGTGGAGGGAAATGATAATTTTTTTTTTAAATAAAAGGGAGATGAGAAGAGTCGTAGCGCGTCGAGATTTTGGACTGGGGGTAGAACTTCTTGAGACGGTCCAGATTGACTGGATGAGCCATATCTTCCCCATCTAAATCGGTGAGCATGGCGGTACCGTCGGATAAGGTTTTCTTGACAATGTAGGGGGAGCTCCAATTGGGCTTGAATTTCCCTTTGGGGTCCCAGATGGGTTCTATGATCTCTTTGAGGGCTAGATCCCCTTCTTGGACACCGCGGTCCTTGACTCTCTTATTGAATGATCATGATATTCGGCGATGGTACCCTTGTATATGGTATAGTGCTTTTAATATCCTTTCGTCTAGAAGGGTCAGTTCGTCAAGACGGCTTTGGCACCAATTTTCTTCACTGACCTTGCTTTCAAGCATGACGCGCAGTGAGGGTATTTCCAGCTCCACAGGTAGGACTGATTCCATGTCGCAAACTAGAGAGTAAGGGATAGCACCAGTTGAGGTTTGGTAGCCCCAGAGGGCGTACGGATCCGATCGGCCCAATCTCGACAGCTTTCAGTTATCTTGCTGAAGATGGCTTTGAGGTTCTTGTTGGTGGCTTCAACTGTACCTTTGGTTGGAGGTCGGTAGGGAGAAGATTTATGTCTATGGATCCCATACTCGTTGACCACTTCTATAACTTCTGCCTCGAAATGCAAGCCGTTATCTGATACTATCTCGTGTGGGACCCCATGTCGGCAGATGATATTTTTCTTGATGAATTTGGCCACTTTCTTGGCGTTTAGCACTGCGTATGACTCAGCTTTGACCCATTTGGTGAAGTAATCAATGGCCAATAGGATGAACTCATGCCCATTGGAAGCCTTCAGTGTAACCTTCCCAATGATGTCTATGCCCCAGGTGGAGAACGGCCAGGGATAGGTCATGTTGTATAATTCCCGCGGAGGCAAATGCTGGAGGTTGGAGAATTATTGACATTTGAGGCATCTTCGGACATAGGTGATGCAATCCTGGGTCATGGTGGTCCAGTAGTAGCCTTGTCAGATGATCTTTTTGGCAAGCATATGACCGTTCATGTGGGGTCTGCATTCCCCGTTGTGGATCTTTTGTATTATCTTTTCAATGTCAGCCCCTGCGATACAGTGCAGATGAGTTCCATCGAAGTTCTTTTTGAGCAGTGCTTTGTGACAGATGATATATTGGGCAACCATTCTTCAAAGAGTTGCCCTATCTTTCTTATTGGAAGCCTCAGGATACCTACCATGCTTAATGAGGTGCCAAATATCATAGTACCTGCAATTGGTTAGCTCGGGAACTTCTGTGGTGATGAACTCAATATGGTAGCAGTGGGTTGATTTCTCTCGCTTTTGAATCTAGAAGGGGGTCATTGTTATTCCTTCGGGCATGTCGACCATGGAGGCCAGGGTACCAAGGGCATCGACTAGGTTATTTTTTGCTCGAGGTAGGTAATGGAAGGAGATGTCTTGGAATTGGGAAGCTAACTCTTCTAAGTGGGCATGGAATGGTTGGAGTTTTTCATCCTTAATTTTCCATTTTCTTAGCACTTGAACGATGATGAGGGTGGAATCCTCGTAGACATCTAGGCATTAAATACCTTTCTCTAGAGCAACTTTAAGGCCTACCGTGCATGCCTCGTATTCAGTCATGTTATTGGTGCATGGGAAATCCAATTTGATGGCAATGGGAGTGTGAGAATCATTTAGGGTGATCAAAAGTATCCCAATGCCATATCCCTTTATGTTGGCAGCATTGTCAAAGAACATTTACTATCGGAGATTGTCTTGAGCAGTGCAGAGGATGTTTTCATCTAGGAATTCGGAAATCCAGACATCGGCCTTATCCATGGGGTAATCAGCGAGGTAGTTAGAGATGGCCCATCTTTTCATGGCTTTTTGAGTGACGTACATGATATCAAACTCGGTTAGGAGCATCAACCATCGGTCCATTCGGCTGGATAAGGCAGGTTTTTCAAGTAGGTATTTTATGGGGTCCATTCGGGATATAAGTTTGATGGGGAAGGCGAGCATGTAGTGCTACAACTTTTGGGTGACCCGGATAAGTGAAACACACGCCTTTTCCAAAGCAGTGTAGTTGACTTCGTATCCGGCCAATTTTTGACTGGCGTAATAGATGGATCTTTCTTTATGGGAATCTTCAAGGTATTGGGCTAGCAAAGCCCCAGCTTCAGTGTCGGTTATGGTTAGGTATAGGAGCAAAGGGAGACCAGGCTGTGCTGGCATGAGTATCGGAGGTTGGGTCAGATATTTTTTTATTCGGTCAAAATCTTCTTAGCAGACCTCGTTCCAAACCTTGGTTGAATCTTTTTGTAGGAGTTTAAAGATAGGTTCGTAGATGGAGGTTAACCGATTGATGAACCGGCTGATGTATTACAATTTCCTGAGGAAACCTCGGACTTCTTTCTCTATTCGAGGGGTGGCATTTCAAGTATGGCTTTCATTTTGGTGGTATCTGCTTCTATTCCTTTCTTACTAACCATTAATCCCAAGAGTTTCCCCTTTGTAACACCGAAGACATATTTTTACGGATTGAGCCTCATCTGATACTGTCGCGATCGTTCGAAGAACTTTCGAAGAGCGGAAATATGGCCTTCTCTAGTCTTGGATTTAATAATCATATCATCCACGTAAACCTCTACTTCTTTGTGAATCAGATCGTGCAGGATGGTTGTGGCACCCTCTGGTAGGTAGCCCCAGCATTCTTGAGACCAAATGGCATAACAGTGTAACAAAAGGTTCCCCATGGGGTGATGAATGAGGTTTTTTCTTAGTGGTCTGGGTGCATTTTGATTTGGTTATATCCGGCAAACCCACCGACGAATGATTTGAGAGCATGATTGGATGTGTTATCCACGATCATGTCGATATTGGGTAACGGATAATCATCCTTTGGAGAGGCTTTATTCAAGTCCCGGTAGTCTACACACATCCGAACCTTCCCTCCTTATTTTGGCACAAGCACTATATTGGCTAGCCATGTGGGATATTCGATCACATGAATGAAGCCCACGTTTAAATATTTGACCACCTCTTCTTTGACCTTGATCGACCATTTGGTGTAGAGTTTTCTCAACTTTTGTTTGACCGGCTTGTAATATGGGAGAGTGGGGATCTCGTGCTGAGCTATTTCAAGATCAATGTCCGCATATCGTCATAGGACCATGTGAAGACATCCACGGATTCCTTTAGCAATTCTTCGAGTTATGTACGCTCATGCTCGTCAAGAATAGCCCCTATCCTAATCTCGCGCTGTTGGATACTAGAACCGAGGTAAATAACAACAGTCTTTTCTTCATTAACTTGAACGCGGTTATGTTGTTTATTATTAAACTTATTTAGATCAGTTAAGAATTATTCAATTGCAAAATCATCATCATCAAAAGTTTGATTAGAATCTAAACAGTTAATGTAAGGCACAGCAAGATACTCAAAATCTTCGTTTATTTCATTGATAGTAAAAACAGCATTGAGAACCTAATCAAAGGAGGGCTCGATTACATTTGAATAAGGATAGACAACAGAAGAAGAAAGGGGGTAAACATTAAGATTATGGGAGATTTCAGCAGGTAGAACTGGCACAACATGCCAGTTGAGGAGAGGTGTATCAGCACCTTTAATCAGTTGGGATGGATCCGGTGATGTAGTGCCTGAGTGAACCATGCAGAGTGTCAGCCCCAGTCTCTGTAAGTTGAAGGAATCTTCAGAGTCACTTTCCTTAGTCTCTTCGGTATCTTTGATGAGTTGTTGTACATGGTGTTGGGAACTTTCAGCCCATGAGTAGCTATCTTGGAAGAAGATATCCATTCCAGGCTTCATCTTCTTGTCTGTATGGTCATACCATGGTTCATAAAATAAAAGGGGAAGTCTTCACCCTCTTTGATGAATCGTCCATAAAAGGAGTCACCTGGGATAGTATGGATGCAGTCTAGTCCTCTCTTTGGTTGCGACTGGTGAATCCTTCAGAGCTCGTGTTCTGACGGTTGATACACCAAACCACAAGGAGGGAAAGCTTTCTTCAGTTCAATCGGCTCGAGTATACCTTGTTGTCTCTGTCCTAACCCTAGTCCGAGCATGAAGTGCATATTTTTAAACATCTAAATTACATTGACGTTGCCATGAGGGTCGTATTCTGGAAAAACCCTTTCTTTGAATAGTCCCCTATCGGGAGTAGGAGTGGTTCAATTCGAAATCCTGATAGGAGCATATCATTTGACCTGTGTTGTATCTCAAGAGTTGGATTGTAGGTACTAGCACCCTCGGTATTATCTTCGTTGCCCAAAATGGTGATGACTCGTCCGTCGGTGAAGAATTTTAATTTCTGATGGAGTGAGGAAGACACACCCTTGATATTGTGAAGCCAAGGTCGTCCTAGCAACAGATTGAAGCAAGCTAGGATGTCAATAACTTAGAATTCGATGACAGGGTTTATTGGGCCAGCCCCTAGTACAAGCTTTATGGATCCCATCACCTCCCAAAAGGTATTATCGTAGACATGCACAACAACGGAGGTTGGAGCGAGGTCGCTCTCTTTCAGTCCTAAGCATTTGAAGGTTCTCAGTGGGCAGACATTCAAGGCGGATCCATTATCGACAAGAGATAGTGGTACCACCTTCCCCATAACTTCGACGGAGATGTTGAGTGCATGATCATGGTTTATCCTAATCTTGGGGATTTCTTCTTTGGAAAAGGATAGAATTCGGGTAAAGGTAAAGGATTCGACCAAATTTATCGCTTCTTCTGGTGTGGTAGAAGGAGGAACAGCGGGTCCAGTTAACAACTTGATCAAAGCATTTCTGTGCAGCAGAGAAGACATGAAAAGCCCCCATAGAGTGATGTTAGCTTGAGTTTTCTTCAGTTGATCAAGGATCTTGCTCTCCTCGAGGGTCATTTCTAGCATAGGAAGGTTTTCAACGCCCTTCCCTTTGTCAGTGGCTGGTAGTGAGTTTGGGATCTGGTAATGCCTCCCTGATCTGGTAATGTGATTAAGTGAAGAAATGAAGAACATGAATCCCGTTTCCTCGTTAACCTCGGGTTGTTATACTACCTTGTTTATTTTTTCGAGGAGTTCCTTAAATGATATTATCCCACACATGTCAGATACCGGGCCAGTTTTTTCTGAAGTATGTTCTTCATTTGAATCTTCGAATTCTCCCCCCCCCCCCCCCCCATCTGGTGGCAATAATTCTATCTTTTCGTGTAAAGTCAATGCGTTCCATAACTTCAACAGCTTCTTCATACAGGTCTTCCCATTATGTGGGAAAATGTAAGGGTGAAGGGACCAGGCGCCCTTGTAGCTTCAGAGTATCAAGTAACTCAGTTATACTGTAAATATTATTGGTTCGCCTGAATATCTCTGCTATAATCTAGACAGCATCCTCTAAGTTGACTTCATCGGCTGGTACTACCCAATTGTCTGACTTTTGGGCTCATTTTCTTGCTTCCAAGAACAGCTTACTGAACCTTTTGCAATCAATGATCATCTGTGAGGTCAATTTCATCCCGAACTCTAGGAGTTGGTTTAACACTTCTGATAATTCCATACTTTCATTTTTGAAACGGGTTCGAACGGTGATGCATGCTCTGGTAAGGAGTGACAGTGCCTGATTAGCGAGGCTAGCAGGGTATAGGAGTAAATACGGGCAGGTTTGGAGAGGTTTAGGAGGGTATATGGGCGTGATTTGTGTTGAGGGATCAAATTCTAGGTTTTCTTCTAAGAAGATGGCATTGGCATGATTTGGGAGTGGGTTATGAGTAGTGTTTGGCTTAGGATTAGCTGGTGGGGGGATGGTACCCCGGTCAATTAGACCTTATATTACATTTCGGAGGTGAAAGCATTGGTCGATGGTATGGCCAGCAGTTTGATGAAAAGCGCAATGAGCATCTGCCTTGAAGTTTCTTGGGAGAGAATTTGGCAAAGGACGGGGGTTCAAGGGTTTGATAAGGTTTCGGCTTAACAAGGCTTGATAAACTTTGAAGAGGGGAGTATGCAGCTCGGTATACTCCTTTCGAACTGGGAGAGGGCAAATTTTTGGTGCCCATGATGTGGTTGGTTGAGAGATGTTATTGATGGTTGAGACTGCAGCACTGGCAGGTTTATCATATTTCCTGGGGGTGAACTATCCGGACACCTTCTTTGGTTCGACATCTATCTTAGCACGACCTTCCTCAATTTCTACTCTTACTTCTCTGAGAGCTGAGAAGTGGGGATAGTATTGTCCTCCCATCGTTGCTCGGACATGGGGTAAGAAGTTCTTCTTTACTATGCTGACTTGTTCTTCCTCGGAAGGCCGATTGGTCATAGTATCTAATTTTTCCCTTTATCGAGCTATGAAATTACTGACTGATTCTCCAGAGTTCTATTTGAGCAGCTCCAAATCACGGCGGGTGACCTCAAGCTCTTCATTGTATTTGTACTGCGACATGAATTCCAGGGTAACATCCTCCCAACTACGAATTTTGGACTCTTGGAGAGACAAAAAACATCAAAGGGCGTTGTCCTTTAGAGTTTGCTGAAACTAATGGGCCATCACTTCCTTTGAATTTCTTGACATGGAACGGTGATTGCTGTGGAGATGAACAATCAGGGTCCACTTCCTCCAAATTTCTCGATATTTGGCATCTTGAACTTCTTGGGTAACCTCACTTTAGGATAAGGAGACATGTGAGTGTAGTCCATGTAATTCCCAGAGATTCTAACTTGGTCAAACTTATTGGTGAGCATCTTGAGGTCTTGTTTGACTTTGTTCAGCTCTTCTTCCATCGGATCAATGACCATAGGCAAGTTAGCCCCATGATGGGTAAGGTTCGGCATCGAAAGATGGGCAGGCGGCGGCCCATTAGCAGGAGGGGCACGTGGAGCTTGTTGATACTCTTTGGGAACCCAGATGGGCTAGGGTGGATCCATAGAACGAGGGAATAGGGCCTCAGGCTCTTAAGGAATGGGAACGTGGTTTCGTTGCATTTCTCGGACCTCAGTTTGGAGGTTATCAATCTTGGACACGAGCTGAGTTAGGACTGCCGTCAGATACGGCTGCACAAAGGGTACCTTATCTGTGTTCTCCATGGAAAGCGGATGGATTCCGAACTCGAAAGAAGTAATAGGGGGAACAGATGGAACTCCAGGGTGATTTGACCGAAGATCCATGCCAATAAGGAGCCAGGCCAAGGGTTTGCGATCGACCTGAGAAGAGATGAAAAGATAAATTTTTTGGATTTTTAATAAATAGAGGAGAAATGTTTTTGGATTTTTTTTAGGAGATGGACCTCAGCATGATTATTATAATTAGTATGTTCTCACTTGTATTAAATTCTTCTAAATGCAAAATAAAAATGCCGGATGGAACCCGGGCCTGGAAAAGTTGGGTTTGTAATATATGCAAAACTATGGATGGACTTGTGACCAGGCTCATGGAAAGGGTCCCATTTTAAAAATGCGTGAAAAATTCAAGAGAAAGGCCGACCCAAAATTTCGGTAGAGTTTAGAGTAGAAATCGGCAATCTAACATGTGTGTCCTAGGCTTGACACCTATATGCGGGTATGCAGTTTGGTTGGGTGAATCCGAAAGGGTTCCCCCCTTTGGCGTAACTTCGATGATATACGTCTTGCTCTTGCGGGAAATCGGTACTTGTGGACAAGCCATTTGATATACCTGAGTGTACGTGAATTGCCTCACTATATACCTCATGAGGATGGTACGTGTGAGAGCGAATTCGATATACTCAGCGTACGTGAACGAGTTCCCTGCGATATACCTCCCGTCATGACTTCGGTCAAGCGGTTTGATGCGGGGGAACCATTCGATATACGGCGAAGGTACTTGGACAATGGAAGGTGAGAGTCATATCGCTTAGGCTAACTACGCCCTGCCGGACCAGCTCCCATCACGAAGTGACCTTCCAGTTACTGGACAAAATTTGGTCAATAGCAATGATCTTTGGTGATGTCGTGTGAATCATGCATGATTCTTTTATTAGTATCTTATGAGAATGTATTTCTTGATTATGCCAAACAGGGATCAAAGTACAAGTTCCAATGGTACACCAAGTATAGATGGGTTATGCGTGCAACATATATGTGATCCTAGGTGCACGTGGTGTGAAGTGTACATAAAGAGTTTTTCTATAAGTGTGTGAATATAAGCATAAGTATGGGGTACACATGGAAAAGGGTAACATATAAAAATGGGGGGAAAATATAAACAAACATAAAACCCATGTAAATAGAGTCTATCCCTCAAAATAAAAATCCCCAGTGGAGTCGCCACTGTGGCCATCCCCGATCCTCGCGGCGGGCGGGCGGAGTGAGGATCCTAGGTCCCACACGTCCGGCGTCGTTGATGAGGTGAAAAATGTAGAGAGATGGAGTCGTCAGTCTATTTTACTCAAAATAGACAAAATAAAGGGAGCCATCCGGAAGGACAGCATCCAAAGACATACTGATGCGTACGAAACCAAAATGATTCGAAAAGGGTTCGGAGGCTAAGTTACGAAATGGGAAGGTGTTAGGCACCCATTCCGCCCTTACGGTCTCTCATGGGTTTTTTGCTATTTTCCTTTAATTTTCCCCGTGATATGGGTGCATTTGTATATATAATGGAGATAGTAATCATTGACTTGTACCATGGAAGAGATAAAGCGAGTCATCCGTAGGAAAGTATAAAATTATTAGAAAATAGGATTTACGCGATTATCCTTGTGTTGATAGTTATAATGGAACGATAATGTACGTGGAATAATACGCCACTAAGAACAAATATATGCATATATAAATATATGTAATCTAAGAGAGTTGAGTTTAGAGAAAAATAGAAAAGGAGAGAAAAAGTAAAAATAGGACTCGAGTCTCAGATTTTACCTCGAGACGCCTACGTAGCCTATAGAGGCATCAAAGTCCATGTAGTTCGTATGAAAAATGAGGGGTGGGTTTTATCCCATAAATCCAATCGGGGGATTCTCTTATTTGTATGTGTGTGTGTAAGAAAGTGCTCTAGTTGTGAGGGAAGTGTAAGAAAAGTGTGAGAATTCCCGTTTGAAATTTATGAGCAAACCCTCTTTTCTTATTTTTTAGGTTTTTATTTATGTGAAAATAAGAGATGTGCAATAATACTAAATAAAAAGTATATTAGGATATGTGAGATGAGAGAATAAAAAAGTGTTAAATAATAAAACAAGTTATTGCGAATTTACGAGAATTTAAAGGGAGAATTGAGAAAATTGGACCTTCTTGAAGATCTTGAGCTTTATCTTGAATGTTGGAGAGTAGACCTTGCACTTGGATGATGATGGAGAATGGTTAATTCACCAATTTTGATGAAAATGATGATGAAAAGTGAAGGTTGGAAAGGGATTTGGATGTGGAAATCGCGCTGACTTGGAGAGAGGTTTTCTGGATTTACAGAGAGTGATATGTTTCTGATCTGGGCTCCCTTTGCAATGAGGACAAGGCCTCATTTTTATAGACCCAGGGCATTATCGATCGGCATAGCCCTAGTCCTGCCAATCGGCAGGTGTGTTTAAGCACACTGCCGATTGGCAGGGTCTGGGACCTGCCTTTTGGCAGTGTCTTTCTGGCCTTTTCGGAAAATCGGTCGCAGAGTGCAAATTGTTGATCCGAATCGCGTACGAGGTAGACCGTTGGAAAGGTATTTTAGATACCTTCTAAAGTCCTTTGGACCGCTCCCAGTTTCGGGATTTGACTTTGGGTCAAAAGTGGCTCGAAAGCGCTCGTCGGTCCTTTGGACGGGGAATCGTCGAACGCAAACGGATCGTTCATCCGCATGGTAAGTTCGAATCGTGTACGGGGTGGACCTTTGGAAAGGCTAGGTGATGTACTTCGACATTCCAAATATTTTGATCTGGTTCAGAGAGTTGACTTTGGTCAACCGGGCCCTGGAAGCATTTGGTGATCTCACGGAGTAAAACGGATCGTTCGTCCGTACCGTAAGTCAAAATCGCACACAGGGTGGACCATTAGAAGGGGGTTTCAGTGCCCTTCGGAGATTCATTTAGTCTCGGTCAAGTTGAAGAGTTGACTTAGTAGTGATGAAGGGTGGTGCTAGGGACCTAAGGAGAGTTTAGGGGTATCAGAATGGGGTGTCTACAACTAATATTTTAAAAAAAATTGAAATCCCGGGGAGTAAGGACCTTTCTGATGTAATTCCGAGTGGTTGGACGGATTGTCGAGTGGGAAGATATAGCTCGAGTTTTACTTTCGCGCAAGGAAAACTAGGAATAGTAAGGGCATGGTAGTAGGTATTGTCTTTTTACATAAGAGTATATATGTATAATTTTATGCCGAGAAAGGGGTATTGGTAATGTTATAACCGTGCGATTAAAGTTATATTACGGTTTAAGTGTTGGTAAAAGTCGTGTTTTGTTCCGTGCGATTAAGCACGGGTACATGGTGTATGGGTGCCCTGGTTAACTAATCAATTGTTGCAAATAATTCGCGATTAGGGAAAGATGGGTATAGGATCTTAAGGGTAGGCGACTTGCGATCTAGTCGATACTGGAAGTACTAGGCTTATCCAAATTTCGAGGACAGAATTCCGTTGTAAGGGGGGAAGTATGTAACACCTCGAAATTTTTGGGTTATTATTTTTAATTAATTAATTTAGTAATTTACTTGTGTTGTAAATTAATGAGAATATTTAAAAGTGAATATATTTAAATAAGTTAACGGGTGAGATTTAATTTTAGAAATTTATTTCGTATGATAATTTTGATCGTACGGTTGAGTCCGTTAGGGTCGAAATAGTTCGAAAGGAGCGATTATATGCATATATTGGGTATTAGGGCCTAATTATACATATGTGAGCTACATATGGAGAGTATGAACCCTTTTTATAAGGCCCATTGGCCCAAAAACGTGATTAGGATTTTTAACCCGAAATGTGTAAGGGTTAGGCATCATTAAATCACAGTAGAAGACTAAAGAGGGAAAAAGCTAAGGGAGAGCCAAAGAGAAGAGGAACTTGAGGATCTTGGAGAGATGGCTTCAATTCCAATTCAACACCTTCATTCAAGCCCTAGATCTTCATTTTTAAGGCAATTGGTTTAAATTGCGATTATTAAATTGCATCTATATTTAGACATTAAAAGAGGTGGAATTCAATTTAATTCTAGAATTTGTTCTTGAGCAAATTGGGGTTTTTCTTTTAATGGGAGTTATAAATCTATAGGGGATTTGATAGTTGATGAGATTGATGATTGAATTGATGAGATTGTTAGGGCTAGATTTGTTATAAACAAAAGAATGGACTTATGATGAATCTTGAAAAGTTTTGATGAAGAAATCTGTAAAGAATTGAGGTATTTACTATTCTAATGGAGATTCTGTCCGCTTAGCCTGTAGAAAATCGCGTTTTATAACATTTGTTCTCTGATACGTTTTCCCAAAAAACGACTCCAAAATTCCCCAAAATGGCATTTTTAAAATCTGGGCATATTTGTGGGGTAAATTTTTAAGAAATATTTTTATTTGTTATTCCATTAGAGATTACCTAGATTGATAGGTGTGACTAATTACCCTTGGATTAATTAGAGGATTAATTAAATTGAAGAGGTAAGTTTATGATTTAGCTGTGACACCCCGACTAATTAAATACCGGGTAGCTACTCCTTTATAAAATTAATTCAAAATGCCAAGTTGGCTCAGTTAATAGCATCACTGTCGAAAACATTTTATTATATCTAACCACCTAGTATTTAAAAAGCAAGTTGCCAAATTTTAATTTAAGTCTGATTAACATGCAACAAGTGTAATGAAGAAATAAATAACACCATTCACCATACTGAAGTAAAATGAATAACCATCACAAATAGAGTAAATAAAGTCTAGAGGAAACCCCTCAATACAATCCCACAACTGATAAGTAAACTGAAATAAATAACTAAAACTGAATACTGAGCAATACATGCTAGAGTCTGAAAACTGAAATGTAAAAATGCTCTAAATAGGAATGGGCAACATGCCCTACAACTGATAGATAGATCGTGACTCTGGAATCCAAAAGATAGAAGCGTCTATGAGCAAATCCCTGTAGCTTCCACAAACAGCTACAGCTCGTCACCTGAATGAGTACCTATGCTTGGTGTCCTTGTGGCTGGGCACCTAAAAATGGTTTTACAAAGAAAAGAGATTTGAAAAGCAAACGGGTCAGAGCCCGAATGTGTTATATTTTAAAAACCTGCAAGTGCTTTAAAAACATTTAAAACATTAAATGCAAAGTACATGTTAGGACGTACACTCGCATGATATTCTCACCTCTCGTCTAACTGTGCACTCCTAACGTAAGTACCCATCTATAACTACCCTTTCCACTAGCTGAGTGACAACGTAACTAGCTAGACTACCAAAGGTTCTACCCATTTTACTCGGTTCCAATTAACATAACACCGCTCGTAATTAAATAGAGGTTAAACGTAAACTCAGTTACTAAATATGCCATTGATATAATTATCAGTTAACTCATTATATATCTCGAAACAATACCGTAATATTTTTATAATATTAACATGAGAATTCCCATTAATATAATGTATATTATTCATCTCATAAATATACAATACAAGCATCCCGCAATCTAAGCTGTAGTGCACACATACTCTGCTATCCATCCCGGTACATCACGTACATAAGGATCACATATTCCGAATCTCTCAGGAATAGTTCAGATAACACAAATCACAAATAGTGGAGGCGAACACAGTCACCATCACATGGGTCACGCACATACCTACGCTCCCATGGTCAGCGGACTTATTAATATCACAATAAGTCTTTCTATGACCTATGTTCATCAAGGTACCAGTCTATATCCCCCCCGTAGGCACACAAGGATTAGAGGGTCCTAAGCGAACGAAACCTCCCGTGATAGCAAGTATGGTAGGTATGTCATACATACAATCCATATATCAATACTAAGTAAACACACATCTTAGTAATACCGTATTATATTCGTAGTACATTTTGCACTCTCGTACTAATTATAATTATCACAACTTATTTTATTCCGGTTTATAATTATACGTGCCATAATTTATCCTCACATCGTAGAAGACACTCACGTCTCAACCCAAACGGTTCATTGAATATAACTCTAGTGTATGATTTACTCATCTCAATAACCCAAAAGTCCCAAATCAATCACTATATCATCAAAGGAATACTAACTCTACCCTTGAACCAGTTCCCGGGACTTCAAAAGTCAAAACAGTCCAAAAAGGACCAAACTGTCAACTCGTTAGAAGTCTCGTTCAAACGAGGCTTCGAACGAGTTTGGACTGTCAGGTCGTTAGAAGTCTCGTTCGAACGAGGCTGTTCGAACGAGATCCCAGTTCGTTCGAACGAACTGACCCTTCTAACGATATCTCGTTCGAACGAGATATCGAACGAAAATCCCTACTCGTTAATAACTACTGGTCAACTTGTTAGAAGCTCGTTCGAACGAGCTCGTTCGAACGACCTGGGGGCTGCTTCTAACGAGTGGCCAGTTTCGGCCCAGATTTTTCCCCAATTCGTTTTTCACCATTTTTACTCCTCAAACCTCTTCTAAAATTCGTTCCCACAATATATTGAGTTCTCTAATCATCCTCAAACATGTTAAGGGGCTATACTAACATCATTAAAGGGTTTAATATCTTCTAAACATCATTAAATCACAATTTCTACATTAATTCCCAATTTTCTTCAAGAACCTAAACCCTAACTTTTTCTCGTCATAAATTCCCAGATTTTAATTCGTTTAAACATCACCTAGATATGAAATCTCCGAAACTAAATCTCCCAACAATGTTTCTACATGCAAACCTATCCCAACATTCAATAATAACTTCAAATTTCATGGGTTTTCTTTTAATCTTTCAAGAACAATCAAGATTCTTCAATATCTAACATGGAAAAGACATTCTTCGAATTTAAATGAAATAAAGTCACTTGCCTTGGTTTGATTTCTGAATTTGGTGTGGATTTGGTGTAGAATTTCTGCAGAATTCCTCTCTCTCTCTCCTTCTCCAAGCTTTCTTCTCTAAAAAGCTATGGTGGCTAGGGTTTTCTTTGGGGAAACTTATGAAAACCTAATTTGATAAACCTCCGTAGCTAGTTGGGTTAATAAGGGTTGGTTGGGGTCAATCCTTATCAGATTACAACTCTCAATTTTCGTCACTTTTAATTACCCAAAAATATCAAATTACTAAAATACCCTTTATGGTGCCGGAATGGCCTAAAAATACTCCGGGACCCAAACTATACCCCCGGCTAGTGTTTTCTGACTATCTCGACCCTTCCGGACGCGTTGGCGCACTCAAAACGACCATACAGATTATAGATTTTAAATTCACTTTTAGTATCAAAATTTTATACCGTGACGCAGCGGTCCCACGCGTCTCAACAAAATTTCCAAATTGCCGTATATAAATCTCACGACAAATTTTATAATACCAAATACATATATAATCATATATGCACTTAATCAAATACCAATTCGTATCTCATTAGTATTTTTAACCCGGATTAATTTCCAATTAATACGCATCTAATTAATTAATCCCAAAAATAAATATAGCCAAAAGTACGAGGTATTACATACTTCCCCCCTAATAACTGAATTTCGTCCCGAAATTCGAAACTAGAAAGTACCTGCTAAAAATAGCTCTGGATAACGTTCGCGCATCTCATCCTCGCGCTCCCATGTGGACTCCTCGACATTGTGATGTCGCCACTGAACACGCACTAACGGGACTATCTTTGACCGCAGTTTCCTCTCGCTTCGGTCCAAAATAGCAATTGGCCCCTCCTCGTAGGAGCTATCCGGCTGGAGATCGATGTCCTCCACAGCAATGTGAGAATGAGCCAAATCATCTCTAAGGTATTTCCTCAGCGAGGAAATATGGAACACGTCGTGAATCCGATGAAAGTGCTCTGGTAGTCCAAGTCTATACGCAACCGGTCCGATCCGCTCAATAATAGGAAACGGCCCCACATACCTCGGTGCCAACTTCCCCTTCTTCCCGAATCGCATAATCCCCTTCATCGGAGATACCCTGAGCAAAACCTGGTCCCCCACTTGGAACTCTCTGAAAAACCTCTTCGCATCAGCATAACTCTTCTGCCTGTCTTGAGCTACCCGTATGCGACTCCGAATCAATTCAATCCTTGCCGAAGTATCCCGAATCACTTCCGGCCCAAGTAGTTTGTTGTCCCCCACCTCCAACCAACATGCTGGGGAACGACAAGGCCAACCGTACAATGCCTCGAACGGAGCCATGCCAATCGTGAACTGATAGGAGTTGTTGTAAGCAAACTCCACCAGTGGAAGGTACTGCTCCCATCCACCCCCGAAGTCAATAATGCACATGCGTAGCATGTCCTCCAACATCTGATTGGTGCGCTCTGTCTGCCCATCGGTCTGCGGATGATAAGCCGTACTCAACCGCAATTCCGTGCCCATGGCCTCCTGGAAACTCTCCCAAAACCTCGAAACAAATATCTTGTCTCTGTCAGACACGATATTCAGGGGCACACCGTGAAGTCTCACAATCTCTGAAATGAAGAGTTGGGCATACTGACCCGTAGTGTAGTCAGTCCTTACGGGTAAGAAGTGAGCGACCTTGGACAACCTGTCCACAATTACCCAAACGGAGTCGTGGCCCCTCTGCGACGTAGGCAACCCCGTGATAAAGTCCATGGATATGCTCTCCCACATCCACACCGGAACCTCCAATGGCTGTAGCAATCCTGCTGGTCTCTGATGGTCCACTTTTACAAGCTGACAAGTGGCGCATTTCGAGACAAACTCAGCGATATCTCTCTTCATACCGCTCCACCAATACTGCCGTCTCATGTCTTGGTACATTTTGTCCCCTCCGGGATGTACCGCGAACCGTGAGCCGTGCGACTCTGCCATCACATCGTGCCGCAATTCTTCCCCTTCCGGAACCACCAATCTCCCATTGAAGCGTAATCCCCCGTCTGAGCTAACGGTATAGGACTCGGCTCCCTCTGCTAGCAACCGAACTATCTGCTCCTGACAGAACGTGTCATTAGCCTGTGCCCGTACTACCTTTGTGACAATCTGCGGGGTAACGGTCATCACAGACATGAAAGATCGGGCCACTGCATCTTGGTGTCCCAATTCCTTCCACTTGGCCTTCCACACCTCTGCCACCTCATCTGCTGGCCTGCGGCTCAACGCGTCTGCTACCACGTTAGCCTTACCCGGGTGGTACTGGATGTCGAACTGGTAGTCCTTCACAAATTCAATCCACCTACGCTGCCGCATATTCAATTCCTTTTGCGTGAACAGGTACTGTAGTGACTTGTGGTCCGTGAACAGCTGAAACTTCTCCCCCAAAAGATAGTGCCTCCAAATCCGTAAGGCAAATACCACTGCTGCCAACTCCAAATCATGCGTGGGGTAATTCTTCTCATGAGGCTTAAGCTTACGGGAAGCATAAGCTATGGCATGTCTCTCCTGCTGCAATACACCTCCAAGCCCTTGCAAAGACGCATCGGTGTAAACCAAATACTCAACTCCCGGTCTCGGCAATGCTAACACAGGTGCTGAGGTCAACTTGTCCTTCAATTCATCGAATGCCAACTGACAGGCATCACTCCAGATGTATGGCACACCCTTACGAGTAAGATGTGTCAAAGGACCTGCTATCTCCGAGAATCCCCGAATAAATCTCCTGTAGTATCCTGCTAAGCCCAAGAAACTACGAATCTCCGTTGGTGTCGTGGGCTGTCCCCACTCCCTCACCGCTGACACCTTTCCCGGATCAACAGATATCCCTTGGTCGGAAATAATGTGACCCAAGAATTGGACTTCCTTCAGCCAAAACCCGCACTTCTCATATTTTGCATACAACTCGTTCTGACGGAGTGTCTGCAAAACCTGCCTCAAATGCTCGGCGTGTTCCTCCTCTGTCTGAGAGTAAACCAGAATGTCATCAATGAAGACAATGACAAACTGATCTAGGAAATCCCTGAACACCCTGTTCATCAAGTCCATAAACACTGCTGGAGCGTTGGTCAAGCCGAAAGGCATAACCCGAAACTCATAAGAACCATATCTCGACAAGAACGCAGTCTTCGAGACATCCTCCTCCCTGATACGCAACTGATGGTATCCTGACCTCAAGTCAATCTTTGAGAAGAAAGAAGCTCCTCTCAACTGGTCGAATAAGTCATCGATTCGAGGCAACGGATACTTATTCCGTATCGTGACCTTATTCAACTCTCGGTAGTCCACGCACAATCTCAGTGAACCATCCCTCTTCTTCACAAACAAAACCGGAGCGCCCCAAGGTGAGGTACTCCTGCGAATAAAGCCTTGTCCCAACAACTGCTCTATCTGATCCCGTAGCTCTCTCATCTCAGCTGGAGCCATACGGTACGGTGCACGTGCTATAGGTCTCGTACCTGGTAGCAAATCTATAACGAAGTCTATCTCTCGACTGGGTGGTAAGCCTGGTATCTCCTGAAACACATCCGAATACTCCCTGACAACCGGGATCGAATCCAAAGGAATCACAACCTCCTTAGAGGTATCCTCCTCTATGTAATACAGATGAGCGGTCGATCCTCCCTCTGGGCGAGGCATCGCCACTATAAACATCTCTTGCCCCGGAATGGCAAAAACAATGCTCCCGCTGAAGCAATCAATCATGGCCCTATATGCTACGAGCCAATCCATACCGATGATCACATCGTGAACATGCATGTCTAACACTAACATGTCCGCAGGTAATACCAAACCACCAACCTCTACCCCCACTCCCCGGCATATAAAGAAAATAAGTGACCCACTCCCCAATGGTGAGTCGACACACGTCACTGTGCTCTCTGCCGTAGCTAACAATCCTAAACCTTTCGCGAAGTGTGTAGCAATAAAACAGTGTGTAGCACCCGTATCAAATAACACCCGACCCATAGTGCCATGGATAGGAAACGTACCCTCGATCGCGGGCGGTGCCTGTGGAACTGCAGCCTGGTGAACGTTGTAGACACGTCCATACTGTAGCTTCCCCTGCTGAGCTGGGACTGCTGGAATGGGTGGCAATGCTGCCATCTGTGGCGGTGCAGGAAGAGCGGCGGGAAACATAGGTCTCTGTGGTTCCTGGCGAGCACCCTGCTGCTGCTGCTGTGGGGCCCTGCCCCTATCAGGACAATCCTGCTTCTTATGGCCAGTCTTGCCACAAGTAAAGCACTTCCCTGGAAAGTTCCCTCCCTTCTGCCCCTGCTGTCCCCGGCCCTGGTGGCCGTTACCATTCCTCCCTTGGCCCTGCTGGCCCTGATGGAACTGCTGTCCATTCTGCCCCTGCTGGCCCTGATGGCCGTTTGGACCCTGATGGCCCTGGCAGAAACCTCCCTGTCCCTGCCTGTAGTTCCCTGACCGGAACCTCTTATTGTCCCCCTGCTGGGTACCCTGCTCAGTCTGTCTCTTCCCCTGACCGGTTTGTGACCCGCTGGCACCATGTCCTCCAGTCCTGCCCTGATGGCTAGAATCCCCTGACCGCTTGCCCTCGGCCATATGGAAACGGTGGTCCTGGCAGTGTAGTAATGCAGCGTTAACCACATCAGAATACATGGCCAACGATAGGTTCCCAAGCAGATGCTGTCGGATTCTCCAATTCAACCCATCAGTGAACTTCTCTATCTTCTTCTTCTCTGTTGGAATCTCGTCTGGTACGATATTCAACAGGTTAGTGAACTCGGCCTCATACTCGGCCACTGTTTTGCCCTCTTGCTTCAAACTCATTAGCTTCCTCCTCATCTCTGTATGAACTGCGGACGGAAAGTACTTGCGGTCGAACCGCACCCAGAACTCCTGAATCGTGAGGGTATCCCTCTCCTCCGCGGTGGTAATGGACTCCCACCACTGCAGTGCAGATCCCACTAGCTTGAAAGTAGCTAGCACCTGTTTCTGGACGTCAGTGCACTCATGCATCCTCAAATGCCTCTGCATGTCCTTCCTCCATTGGCTCGAGACTACCACGTCTGAGCTACCTGCAAACTCTGGCGGATGCGCTTTCTGAAAAGCGTCACGTACACGCTCCCAAGCAGACGGGAATGCATTAACCTGTACTGGGGCGGCAACCGGCGCCTGCGGTGGTGCCTGCTGAATCACGGCAATCGCGGCATTTATCGCTTGGGCTACTATAGCAGCAACCTCAGCGGCGTTCAACATACCCTGAACTGGAACGGGCTGGGGTTCGGGCGTTGCATTCCTGGGAACTCGTCGTGCACGTCGTGGAGGCATCTGAAATAAGAACAAAGTTTATAAGTTCACGGTTTATAAACTTAACATAGCTGAAGAACGAAGCATACACAAAAGAATACAACAGTCCTAAAATATAGGGCTCTATATCAAAGAAAACGTAGCGGAAACATAATAGCCGTACAGATCCTAAAGGACACTAGAACCTGATGCTCTGATACCACCTGTGAAACCCCGACTAATTAAATACCGGGTAGCTACTCCTTTATAAAATTAATTCAAAATGCCAAATTGGCTCAGTTAATAGCATCACTGTCGAAAACATTTTATTATATCTAACCACCTAGTATTTAAAAAGCAAGTTGCCAAATTTTAATTTAAGTCTGATTAACATGCAACAAGTGTAATGAAGAAATAAATAACACCATTCACCATACTGAAGTAAAATGAATAACCATCACAAATAGAGTAAATAAAGTCTAGAGGAAACCCCTCAATACAATCCCACAACTGATAAGTAAACTGAAATAAATAACTAAAACTGAATACTGAGCAATACATGCTAGAGTCTGAAAACTGAAATGTAAAAATGCTCTAAATAGGAATGGGCAACATGCCCTACAACTGATAGATAGATCGTGACTCTGGAATCCAAAAGATAGAAGCGTCTATGAGCAAATCCCTGTAGCTTCCACAAACAGCTACAGCTCGTCACCTGAATGAGTACCTATGCTTGGTGTCCTTGTGGCTGGGCACCTAAAAATGGTTTTACAAAGAAAAGAGATTTGAAAAGCAAACGGGTCAGAGCCCGAATGTGTTATATTTTAAAAACCTGCAAGTGCTTTAAAAACATTTAAAACATTAAATGCAAAGTACATGTTAGGACGTACACTCGCATGATATTCTCACCTCTCGTCTAACTGTGCACTCCTAACGTAAGTACCCATCTATAACTACCCTTTCCACTAGCTGAGTGACAACGTAACTAGCTAGACTACCAAAGGTTCTACCCATTTTACTCGGTTCCAATTAACATAACACCGCTCGTAATTAAATAGAGGTTAAACGTAAACTCAGTTACTAAATATGCCATTGATATAATTATCAGTTAACTCATTATATATCTCGAAACAATACCGTAATATTTTTACAATATTAACATGAGGATTCCCATTAATATAATGTATATTATTCATCTCATAAATATACAATACAAGCATCCCGCAATCTAAGCTGTAGTGCACACATACTCTGCTATCCATCCCGGTACATCACGTACATAAGGATCACATATTCCGAATCTCTCAGGAATAGTTCAGATAACACAAATCACAAATAGTGGAGGCGAACACAGTCACCATCACATGGGTCACGCACATACCTACGCTCCCATGGTCAGCGGACTTATTAATATCACAATAAGTCTTTCTATGACCTATGTTCATCAAGGTACCAGTCTATATCCCCCCCGTAGGCACACAAGGATTAGAGGGTCCTAAGCGAACGAAACCTCCCGTGATAGCAAGTATGGTAGGTATGTCATACATACAATCCATATATCAATACTAAGTAAACACACATCTTAGTAATACCGTATTATATTCGTAGTACATTTTGCACTCTCGTACTAATTATAATTATCACAACTTATTTTATTCCGGTTTATAATTATACGTGCCATAATTTATCCTCACATCGTAGAAGACACTCACGTCTCAACCCAAACGGTTCATTGAATATAACTCTAGTGTATGATTTACTCATCTCAATAACCCAAAAGTCCCAAATCAATCACTATATCATCAAAGGAATACTAACTCTACCCTTGAACCAGTTCCCGGGACTTCAAAAGTCAAAACAGTCCAAAAAGGACCAAACTGTCAACTCGTTAGAAGTCTCGTTCGAACGAGGCTTCGAACGAGTTTGGACTGTCAGGTCGTTAGAAGTCTCGTTCGAACGAGATCCCAGTTCGTTCGAACGAACTGACCCTTCTAACGATATCTCGTTCGAACGAGATATCGAACGAAAATCCCTACTCGTTAATAACGACTGGTCAACTCGTTAGAAGCTCGTTCGAACGACCTGGGGGCTGCTTCTAACGAGTGGCCAGTTTCGGCCCAGATTTTTCCCCAATTCGTTTTTCACCATTTTTACTCCTCAAACCTCTTCTAAAATTCGTTCCCACAATATATTGAGTTCTCTAATCATCCTTAAACATGTTAAGGGGCTATACTAACATCATTAAAGGGTTTAATATCTTCTAAACATCATTAAATCACAATTTCTACATTAATTCCCAATTTTCTTCAAGAACCTAAACCCTAACTTTTTCTCGTCATAAATTCCCAGATTTTAATTCGTTTAAACATCACCTAGATATGAAATCTCCGAAACTAAATCTCCCAACAATGTTTCTACATGCAAACCTATCCCAACATTCAATAATAACTTCAAATTTCATGGGTTTTCTTTTAATCTTTCAAGAACAATCAAGATTCTTCAATATCTAACATGGAAAAGACATTCTTCGAATTTAAATGAAATAAAGTCACTTGCCTTGGTTTGATTTCTGAATTTGGTGTGGATTTGGTGTAGAATTTCTGCAGAATTCCTCTCTCTCTCTCCTTCTCCAAGCTTTCTTCTCTAAAAAGCTATGGTGGCTAGGGTTTTCTTTGGGGAAACTTATGAAAACCTAATTTGATAAACCTCCGTAGCTAGTTGGGTTAATAAGGGTTGGTTGGGGTCAATCCTTATCAGATTACAACTCTCAATTTTCGTCACTTTTAATTACCCAAAAATATCAAATTACTAAAATACCCTTTATGGTGCCGGAATGGCCTAAAAATACCCCGGGACCCAAACTATACCCCCGGCTAGTGTTTTCTGACTATCTCGACCCTTCCGGACGCGTTGGCGCACTCAAAACGACCATACGGATTATAGATTTTAAATTCACTTTTAGTATCAAAATTTTTTACCGTGACGCGGCGGTCCCACGCGTCTCAATAAAATTTCCAAATTGCCGTATATAAATCTCACGACAAATTTTATAATACCAAATACATATATAATCATATATGCACTTAATCAAATACCAATTCGTATCTCATTAGTATTTTTAACCCGGATTAATTTCCAATTAATACGCATCTAATTAATTAATCCCAAAAATAAATATAGCCAAAAGTACGGGGTATTACATTAGCATATTGTAATATCATTGTTTAAGTGATTAGACTTGAATGCATGAAATCGAAGATGTATTTTCATGATTTAGCATGTTGTAATCTTGTTGTTTAAGTGATTAAACTCGATTGTATGAAATTGAAGGGGGGTTGAAACTATTGAATTTCGGGCTGAGAGATCGAGAGTCCGGGTATACTTGAGAGGGATACATCAAAATAATGGGAATTAATGTGTAATTAATTAAAATGAAGTCGGACCATAGACTAAATTGTTTTAGGCTTGGGTATGGGCATAATACTCTGATTGCCTGGATTTCTATATATATGTCGATGTGTAGCACATATATGATTTATATATATTTGTGTGAATAATATATATAGTAAAGTCATACCGATATTAATGCTATCATAGGAGGTTGCGCGATGTGGGTGAATCCCCTAGCTTGAGGAGTAGGGTGAGTATAGTCCCAGGCCATAGCATCTGTGACTTAGGGGTGGGACCGTTATGATATGCAGCGGACACTTTCGGTGGGAACTATAACTTAGGATATAAATAATTTAATGTGAAATATAACTTATAACTCGTATACATGATGTGAATGGTGTAAAGGATATAACTTATGAGAATTTTATATGGCATTAAATAGGAATTGATTTGAATAAGCTAATGTGGCTAATAAACCATAAAATGTATACGACACTCACTCAAGTTGGGATAATGGGAAATAGTTAGATATATGAGACAATGCTAGTTATGGAGGGTTAGATAGATGGGACGTTTATAGTTTCGTTAGGCGTGTACATTAGTTGAGGGGTGACGTAAACTCAAGGGAGTGCGGGACACTGATTTAAATATGGAGAGCATTTGCATATTTACTTCTCGCATTTACATTGACTTGCTAAATATTTTTACATGTTTTTGGTTCTAACACTTGCTATAAAATATTTTCAAAAACCTTTTAGGTGTCCTGCCACAAGGGTGCCAGTCTTGATCTTTCCTACAGGGTGCGCAGCTACAGCTTATGTGGATTGTTGCGGGATCTTTATTTAGACGCTTTCCTCATTCTATCTTTAGGTAGGGATCTTTTCAATTGTACTTTTGGGCTTGTACCTCTATATTCAGACTTGGTATGTATCACTATTCTTTTTACTTGCACTTTGTGGATGGCTTGTAGTCAACGTTGTTCGACAGACTCTTGAACTTACTTTGTGGCACGTCTTAGTTCGTGCTTGTATTGGATTATTTGTTGTTTTAGTATGTTGTTTGGGTTGGATTAATAAAGATAAAATTTGGCATCAACTTAATGAAAGACTAGGTGGTTAATAATTAAAAAGAAAAAAGTTTTTTTACAGTGATGCTAAGAATGAACCAGATGAGATTCCTGTTTAATTTGGTATATGACTAATCAGCCGGTATTTTATTGAGCGGGGTGTCACAGCTGGTTTGGATCTGCAAAACTTCAAAACTGCATTGAATAAGGCCATCAAGCTAGTTCTAGATGCAAAGTATGGTAAGGCCATCAATGAGAAGAAGAAGGAATCGAGTGGGTCCTAAGGCAGTAGTCACAAGAAGTCCATCAACGGGGATTGAGGCTTCTTTATGAAGCCGAAGGCCACTATGGGGGTTGGTTCATCATTCGCCCAATGTCCCAGTGACCATAGTCATATAGCCCCTATTGAGATGACTTATTTTGCATGTGGGTACCCTGATCACTTTAAGGGGAATTTCTCGCAGAGGGCTTCGAGTAATTAACAGGGTAATCAACAGACTATCAACTATGTACCGGGCAAAAGTTTTAACTATACGGGCCCCACCCAGCAGAAGAAGTAGTGATTTTCCTTAGGGCATCATCAGTCGGTGAGGCATAGCGTGAATGGTTCATTTCCTAGTCAAGGGCAAAGCAGCTATGGGCCATGTCAGGTTATCGATGGCCAGAGTAGTAGGTTTAACCCTACCCGCGCTTATGCCATGTCATAATTTATATCCCCTTTCGTTGATCCATCCGTGATGGAAGGTATGATTCTATTATTCAGTACATGGGTAAAAAATGCTCTTTAATCCAGGTGCATCACACTCGTTTATCTTGAGTCCTTTAGCATTCAGTTTGGGGTTAAAGGTAGATCAGTTTTACCCTCTTATCTTTGTAAAACTTCTGGTTGGTGGCGGTATAGTTCTTGATAATGTCTGTCGTAATTGCATGGTTATGGATAGAGACTATGCTTTTGAGTATAACTTAATTCTCATGGACATGGGGTGATCCTCGATATGGAATGGCTGTCATTTTTTTATACTACCATCGAATGCCATTATTTTTTTAGCGAGTGGGATGTTGGTTATCCTTGCAAGTTTTCCACCATGCTTGAGCAAAAACGGTACTTTGGTTGGTTGAGCAATATGGTGGCTCAGGATGAGTCGAATGGAACGTTGTTAGACTACTAGTAGTGTGAGAGTTTCTCGATGTGTTCTTATATGACCATCCTAGTTTACCTTCGCACCGAGCGGTGGACTTTGCTATAGATGTGCATCAGGGCGTCTCTCCCATCTCTATACCACCTCACAAGATGGCTCTGATGGAATTGTAGGAGTTAAGGGTTCCATTGGAGAAGTTCAACAAAGGATCATTCGTCCTAATGCGTCCCCTTGGGGAACTCTGGTTCTATTTAATAAGAAGAATGATAACTCCCGACAGTTTTGTATAGATTATAGGCCATTGAACAGGGTAGCAGTGAAGAATAAATACCCTATGCTCCGTATCGAAAATTTATTTGACCAGTTGCATGGGGAAAATAGACTTTTGAAGATTAATCTTCGATCCGAGTATCGCCATTCGCGTGTCAGAAAGGAGGACATTCCTAAGACAGCATTTCAGACTCGATATAGGCACTATGAGTTTATAGTGATGCCCTTCGATTTGACTAACGCCCCGAAGGCGTTCATGGATTTGATAAATCACATATATTGCCTCTACTTATACCAATATGTAGTGGTTTTTGTGGATGATATATTTATTTACTCGAAATTGGATATGGACCATGAGGAGCACCTATGCACAACCTTGTAAGTGCTCATGGAGAATAAGTTGTACGCCAAATTCAACAAGTGTGAATTTTGAATGGATGAGGTCAAGTTCCTTGCCCATGTGATTTTCGATGAGGGAGTTTCGTTGAATCTTCCAAGGTCAAGGTCGTTATGTGTTGGGGTAGGCAAAAGACAGTTACAGAGGTGCATAATTTCCAGAGTTTGGTCGATTACTACCGCATGTTTGTACAAGACTTCTTAAGGGTCGTGTTTCCCTCACAATATAGACCCGAAAAGATGTGAACTTTGAGTGGTCTGAGAATTGCGAGTCCGTCTTCTAGTATTTGAAGGTTAGGTTGACTTCAGTGCCCATTCTTATTCTTTCAGAGCACGAAAAGGGTTACACCGTGTATTATGATGCTTCCGAGTTGGGACTCAATGCGGTATTGATACAGAACGGTCAGGTAGTCACTTATGCATCCCGTCAGTTAAAGGTGAATGAGAGAAACTACCACACCCATGACTTAGAGTTAGTCACTGGGGTGTTTTCACTTAAGAGCTAGAGGTACTACCTATATGGGGAACGATTTGAGATATTTTCTGATCATAAGAGCCTCCAGTATATTTTCACTCAACGTAACCTCAATCTTTATCAAAGAAGATGGATGATATTAATAGAAGACTACGACTTTTCCTTAGAGTATCATACCTGCAAGGCCAATGTTATGTCTGATGCCCTTAGTCAAAAAGTCTACCCCCACTTTTGCATCGATGAAGATTAACTGAACAAAGATATTCGACAAACTGCACAAGTTCGATCTGCATGTCCAGTGGGGTTAAGATAGGGCGTATCTTTGGGGCTCAGAGCCCTAGGATGAAAGACCCAAAATCACTGGCCAAAGCATATGGTAGCATAGCCGGCGGGATGAAGCCTGTTAAAGTATGCGAATAATTGGAGGATTTCGAGAAAACACAACTGAAATGAAATGAACTTGGTTATGCTTTAGGGATTTAAAAAAGAAAACTTAATGAAAAGGATAAAATGGATACTAAGGAATTAAATATGATTATTCAGTATCTATACCCAGTAAATGGGGGTATGAAATAGTTAAATGTGTGTACGAGCACATCTCTTGGGTGCATTGCATGGTAGTTGCATTAATACTAGCTAAATTATTAAACATTTTTAGAAATATTTAAAATACAAGTTATATGTATAGTATGTGTAGACACCCCATTCTGTTACCCCCTAACTTTCCTTAGGTCCCTAGTACCTCCCTTCATCACCATAAACCCAGGTTATGTCCCGAGTACTGACCTGGAGGCCATCGGGCACTCCACAGCTCAGTTTGACCCAAAAGTCAAACTCTTTGTCTCGACAGAGACTGAATGAATCTTCGAAGGTCACTGAATACCCTTTCCAACGGTTCGCCCCGTGCGTGATTCCGACTTACCATGCGAACGAACGATCCGTTTGCATCCGAAACCTGACCTAGAGGACACCGGGCGCTCCCGGGCTCTATTTGACCTAAGTCAACTCTTCAGCCCAACCAAGGCTGAATGAATCTTCTAAGGGCACCGAATACCCTTTCCAACAGTCCATCCCGTGTGCAATTTCAACTTTCCATACGGACGAACGGTCCGTTTGACTCCGGGAGGTCACCGAATGGTTCTCGGGTTCGGTTGACCAAAGTCAACTCTCCAAACTGGGTCAAACTCTTTGGAATGTCTAAGTACATCTCCTAACCTTTCCAAGGTCCACCTCGTGCGCGATTCGGACTTACCATGCGGACGAACGATCCGTTTGCGTCCGAGCGATTCCCCATCCAATGGACCGACAAATGCTTTCGAGCCATATTTGACCCAAAGTCAACTCCCGAACCCAGGAACGATCCAAAGGACTTTCTAAGGTCTCTGAATTACCTTTCCAACGGTATGCCCCGTGCACGATTCTGACCAACGATTTGCCCTCGGCGACCGATTTTCTGAAAAACCCTGAAGCGCACTACCAAATGGCAGGTTCCAGACCCTCCCTATCGGCACCTGCCGATAGGCAGGAACAGGTCTATGCCGATCGGCACTAACCTGGGCCTATAAAAGGAGGCCTTCACCTCATTTTCAAGGAGAGCCTAGATCTGATAAAAATCTCTCTAAACGAATCCCAGAAACCTCTCTCGAAGGCAGCGTGATTTCAATTTCCAAATCCCTTTTTTACTTCCACTTTTCATCATCCTTTTCATCAAACTTGGTGAATTAGCCACTCTCCAACATCATCCAAGTGCAAGGGTTGCTCTCCAACATTCAAGATCAAGCTCAAGATATTCAAGAAGGTCCAACTTTCTCAAACTCTCTCTTAAATTCCCAATAACTTGTTTTCTTATTTAGCACTTTTATTATCTCATCTCACACATCCTAATATACTTTTTATTTAGTATTATTGTACATCTTTTATTTTCATAAAACCCAAAAAACAAGAAAAAGAGGGTTTGCTCATAAATTCCAAGTAGGGATTCTCACACTTTTTTCACACTTTTCTCACAACTAAAACACTTTTTCTACACACACACACACACTTAAAAATAAGATATTCCCCATTTGGATTTATGGAATAAACCCCACCCCTCGTTTTGTATGTGAACTACGTGGACTTTGATGCCTTTATGGGCTACGTAGGCATCTCGGGGTAAAACCCGAGACTCGAGTCCTTTTTCTCACTTTTTCTCTCATTTTCTATCTTCTCTAAATCCATTTTCCTTATATTCTATATATTTTCCCTTAATAACGTATTGCTCCATATGCGTTATCGTTCCATTATAACGGTCAACGTAGGGGTAATCGCGTAAATCTTATTTTTCTAATATTATTCTTATATCCTCCTACGGACGACTCGCTTTATCTTTTCCATGATACAAGTCAAGGATTCCTACCTTCATTCTATATATATACACATGCACACATATCACGGGGGGAAGCAAAAGGAAAATAGCAAATATTCATGAGAGACCGAAAAGGCGGAATGGGTGCCTAACACCTTCCCATTTCGTAACTAACTCTCCGAACACTTCTCGAATCATCTTGGTTTCGCACGCACCAGTATGTCTTTGGATGCCATCCTTCAGGGTGGCTTCCCCTTTTTCTTTTGTCTATTTTGAGTAAAATAAACTGGCGACTCTGAATCTCTCTATATTTTTACACCACATCTCAAACGACGCCGGCCGAAGCGCTTCCCGAGAGGGATGCGCGGGACCCGAAGGATCCTTTCCTCCACGCGCCCGCCCGCACGGCGAGGATCGGGGATGGCTACAGTGGCGACTCCGCTGGGGAAATGTGTATTTTGAGGGCTTGACTCTATTTACATGAATGATATATTTGTTTATGTTTTCCCCCATATATGCATGTTCCCCTTTCTCATATGTTTCCCATGCTTATGCTTAAGTTCACACACTTGTAGAAATTTCTCCATGTACACTTCATACCACGTGCACCTAGGATCACATGTATATCCCCATGTTGCACGCATCACCCATCCATACTTAGTGTACCTTTTGGGGTACTTGTACTTTGCTCCCTGTCTGGCATAATCAAGAAGAGGCATTATCATCATAAGATACTAATAAGAGAATCATGCATGATTCACACGACATCACCAAAGTGCAATTATATTGACCAAATTTTACCCAGTAACTGGAGGGTCACTTCGTGATGGGCGCTGGTCCGACGAGTCGCAGTTAGCCTAAGCGATATGACTCTCACCTTCCATTGGCCAAGTACCTTCGACGTATAACGAACGGTTCCCCCGCATCGTACCGCTTGATAGAAGTTATAACCGGAGGTATATCGTAGGGAACTCGTTCACGTACGTAGAGTATATTGAATTATCTCTCACACGTATCATCCCTACGAGGTATATGGTGAGGTAATTCAAATACACTCAGGTATATCGAATGGCTTGTCCACATGTACCGATTGCCCGCAAGAGCAAGACGTATATCGTGGAAGTCACGCCAAAGGGGGGAACCCATGCCGATTCACCCAACCAACTTCATACCTGCATATAGGTGTCAAACCTAGGACAGGCACTTTAGATTGCCGATTTCAACCCGAAACTCTGCCGAAATTTCGGGTGGGCCTGCCACCTAATTTTTGAGCATTTTTAAAACGGGGCCCTGTTACAAGTCCAAACCGTAGCTTTGCATATATTAAGACCCCCACTTTTTCAAGCTCGGGTCCCGTCCGGCATTGAATTTAGGAGAATTAAATACAAGTGAAAACATAATAATCATAATAATCATGCTGAGTTCCGTCTCCAAAAATATTTCTCCCTTCTTTATCAAAAATCCAAAAACATTTCTCCCTTCTTTATCGAAAATCCAAAAACATTTCTTCCTTTTTTCTCAAAAATAAATCTCATCCTACGCCTTCTCAGGTCGATCGCAATCCCTTGGTCTGGCTCCCTATTGGCTTCGGTCTTCAGTTAAATCGCCCCGGAGTTTCATCCGTTCCTTTACTACTTCTTCCGAGTTCGAAATCTATCCATCTTCCATGGAGAATACAGATCAAGCACCAGTCATACAGTCGGATCTGACATTAGTCCTAGCTCAGCTTGTGTCCAAGATTGACAACCTCCAAACTGAGGTCTGAGAAATGCAACGAAACTAAGTTCTTATTCCTCAAGAGCCTGAAGCCTTATTCCCTCGTGCTATGGGTCCACCCGAGCCTATCTGGGTTCCAGAAGAATATCAGCACGCTCCACGTGCCCCTCCTGCTAATGGGCCGCCGCCTGCCCAGCTTCCAATGCCAAACATTGCCTGTGGTCGTTGATCCAAAGGAGGAGGAGTTGAATAAAGTCAAAGAGGATCTCAAGATGCTCACCAAGAAGTTTGACCAATTCAGGATCTCTGGGAATTACATGGACTACACCCACATGTCTCCTTATCCTAAAGCAAGGTTACCCGAGAAGTTCAAGATGCAAAATATCGAGAATTTCAGAGGGAGTGGACCCCCAATTGTTTATCTTCCCAGTTATCATTGTTCCATGACTCTACTAGGGGATTTTAAAGAAGTGATGGCCCAATTGTTTCAGCAAACTTTGAAGGATAGTGCCCTCTGATGGTTATTATCTCTTGAGGAATCCAGAATCCGTAGCTGGGGGGATATATCCCAAGGATTCATGTCGCAGTACAAATACAACGAAGAGCTTGAGGTCACCCATCATGATTTAGAGCTGCTCAAACAGAATCCAGGAGAATCAATCAGTAACTTCATAACTCGCTGGAGAGAGCAAGCAGCTATCATGACCAATCGGCCATCCGAAGAAGAACAGGTCAAGATAGTGAAGAAAAACTTCTTGCCCCATGTCCGAGCAACAATGGGAAGACAATATTATCCCCACTTTTAAGCTCTCAGAGAGGCAGAAGTGGAAATCGAGAAAAGCCTCGTTAAAACAGAGGTTGAACCAAAGAAGGTGTCCGAATAATTCACCCCTAGAAAGTATGGCAAGCCTTCCAGTGCTATCGTTTCGACCATCAAAAACATCTCTCAACCAACCACATCATGGGCACCAGAAAGCCGCCCTGCCCCCATCCGAAGGTAATACACTGAGCTCCATGCTCCCCTCTCTAAAGTTGACCAAGCCTTGTCAAGACGAAACCTCATCAAACCCTTGGATCCACGTCCATTACCAAATCCACTCCCAAGAAACTTCAAGACCGATTCTCATTGCGCCTTTTACCAAACTGTCAGCCATACCACCGACCAATGCTTTCACCTTCGAAACATAATCTAAGATCTCATTGACCGGGGTACCATTGTCCCACCAGCCAATCCCAAGCCAAACACTACTCACAATCCGCTCCCAAATCACACCAATGCCATCTTCTTTGAAGAAAACCCAGATTTCGATCCCTCAACTCAAATCACACCCATATATTCTCCTAAACCTCTTCATATTTGCCCATATTTCCTCCTACACCCTACTAGCCTCGTTGATCAGGCACTATCACTCCTTACCAGAGCATGCATCGTTGTTCGTACCCGTTCTGAAAATGAAGTATGGAATTGTCAGAGGTGTTAAACCAACTCCCAAAGTTCGGGCTGAAATTTCCCTCGCAGATGGTCATCGATTACCAGAAGTTTAGTACACTGTTCTTGGAGGCACGGAAATGGACCCTAGATTCAGACAAATGGGTGGTACCAATCGATGAAGTCAGCCTAGATGATGTTGTCCAGACTATGTCAGAATTATTCAGGCAAACCAATAGCATTTGTTGTATCACCGGGTTACTTAACACTTTAAAACTACAAGGGAGTTTGGTCCCTTTAATCACACATATCCCCACAAAATGGGAGGACCTGTATGAAGAAGCCGTTGAAGTTGTGGAATGCATCGACTTTACAGGGAAAGACAAAATTGCTACCACCGGATGGGGGGAAGAATTCAAAGATTCGAGCAAAGAACAAGCTTCAGGAAGAACTGGCCCAGTAGCCGACATATGTGGGATGATATCATTTGAAGAACTCCTCGGAGAAATAAATAGGGTGGCAGCACAACTTGAGATTGACGAGGAAACGGAATTTATGTTCTTTCCTTCTTTCAGTAAATTACATGACCAGATCAGGGAGATATTACCAGGTTCCAAGCTCACTACCAGCAACTAACAAAGGGAAGGGCGTTCAAAACCTTCCCATGCCAGAAATGACCATCGAGGAGAGCAAGATCCTCGATCAATTAAAGAAAACCCAAGCTAACATCACTCTATGGGGGATTTTCATGTCTTCCCAGCTGCACATAAATGATTTAATCAAATTACTCACTGGACCCATAGCTCCTCCCTCTACCACACCAGAAGAAGCGGTAAATCTGGTCGGATCCTTGACCTCTACCCGAATGCTATCATTATCTGAAGAAGAAATCCCCAAAATTGGGCCGAATCACAATCATGCACTCAATATCTCCGTCGAAGTTATGGGAAAGGCCGTGCCACTCTCCCTTGTCAATAACGGATCTGCCTTGAACGTTTGCCCACTGAGAACCTTCAAGTGTTTAGGCCTGAAGGAAAGCGACCTCGCCCCAACCTCTACCGCTATGCGTGCCTACGAGAATACCCGTAATGAGGTGATGGGGTCCATAAAACTTGTAATAGGGGTTGGCCCTATAAACCCTGTCGTTGAATTCCAAGTCATAAATATCCCAACTTGTTTCAACCTGTTGTTCAGACGACCCTGACTCCACAATATCAAGGGTGTGTCTTCCTCACTCCATCAGAAATTGAAGTTCTTCACCGACGGGCGAGTCATCACCATTTTGGGCGACGATGAAAATATCGAGGGTGCAAGCAAGAGCAGTCCAATTCTCAAGATACAATACGGGTCAAATGATATGCTCCTATCAGGATTTCGAGTTGAACCACTCCTACTCCCAGCAGGGGACGGTTTCAAAGAAAGGGTTTGTCCATAATATGACCCTCACGGCAGTGTCAATGTGATTCAGATGCTCAGAAACATGCACTTCATGCCCGCACTGGGGCTAGGGCAAAGGCAGCAAGGGATACTTGAGCCCATCAAACTGAAAAAATATTTCCCTCCTTGTGGCTTGGGGTATCAACCATCAGAACAAGAGCTCAAAATTATCCGCCAGTCTCAACCAAAGAGAAGATCAGACTGCATCCAAACTATCTCAGGAGACTCCTTGAATGGATGATTCATCATGGAAGGCGAAGACTTTCCCTTTTGCGATTTTCCAGAACCACGGTATGACCACACAGACAAGAAGATGAGGCCTGGAATGGAGATCTTTTTCCAAGACAGCTACCCATGGGCCAAAAGTTTGCCACACCAAGTACAATCGCTCATCAAAGATGCCGAAGAGACTGAGGAAGCGATTTTGAAGATTCCTTCAACTTACAGATACTAGGGCTGGCACTCTGCATAGTTTATTCAGGCACTACATCAATGGGCCCATCCCGTCTAATTAAAGCTGCTGATACACCTCTCCTCAACTGGCATGCTGTGCCAGTTCTACCTCTTGAAATTTCCCCTAACCCAAATATTTACCATATTTCTTCTTCTGTTGTCTATCCTTGCTCAAATGTAACCGAGACCTCTTTTGATGAGGTTCTCAATGTTATTTTTCCTATCAATGAAATAAATGAAGATTTTGATTATCTTGATGTGCCTTACATTGACTACTTGGATTCTAATCGAACTTTTGATGATGATGATTTTGCAAATAAACAATTCTTAACTGATCTAAATAAGGTTAATAATAAACAACATAACCACGTTCAAGTTAATAAAGAAGAGGCTCTTGTTATTAATCTTGGTTCTAGTAGCCAACTGCGCGAGATTAGAATAGGGGCCACCCTTGACGAGCATGAGCGTGCACAACTCGAAGAATTGCTGAAGGAGTTTGTAGATGTCTTTGCATGGTCGTATGATGATATTCCCGGCATTGATCCTGAAATAGCTCAGCACGAGATTCCCACTCTCCCAGATTACAAGTCGGTTAAACAAAAATTCAGAAAACTCCACACTGAATGGTCGCTCAAGGTCAAAGAAGAGGTGGTCAAACAGTTAAACGTGGGTTTCATTCGGGTGATCGAATATCCCACATAGCTAGCCAACATTGTACCTGTGCCGAAATCAGGAAGGAAGGTTCGAATGTGTGTAGATTACCAAGATTTAAACAAAGCTTCTCCAAAGGATGATTATCCACTACCCAATATCTATATGATCATGGACAACATAGCCAGTTATGCTCACAAGTCATTTGTCGATGGGTTTGTCGGATACAACCAAATCAAGATGCACCCCGACCACCAAGAAAAAACTGTATTCATCACCCCATGAGGAACCTTTTACTACACCGTCATGCCATTTGGTCTCAAGAATGCTGGTGCTACCTACCAAAGGGCTGCCACAACCATCCTGCACGATCTGATCCACAAGGAGGTCGAGGTTTATGTCGATGATATGATTATCAAGTCTAAAACTAGAGAAGGTCATGTTCCCGCCCTCTGGAAGTTCTTTGAACGACTGCGTTGCTATCAGATGCGACTTAATCCACAGAAGTGTGTCTTCGGCGCTACAAAGGGAAAACTCTTAGGACTCATGGTCAGCAAAAAGGGGATAGAAGCAGATGCTGCAAAGATGAAGGCCATACTTGAGATGCCACCGCCCCGAACAGAGAAAGAAGTTCGAGGTTTTCTTAGGAAATTGCAATATATCGATCGGTTTATCAGCCATCTAACCTCCATCTATGAACCGATCTTCAAGCTCCTCCAAATAGATTCAACCAAGGTTTGGAATGAGGCCTGCCAAGAAGCTTTTGACCGAATCAAACAATACCTAACCCAGGCCCCAGTGCTCATGCCACCACAGTCTGGTCTCCCTTTTCTCCTATACCTAACCATAACCGACACTGCAGTCGGGGCTTTGCTAGCCCAATACCTTGAAGAATCCCGCAAAGAAAGAACATCTATTACGCCAGTCATAAATTAGTTGGGTAAGAGGTTAACTACACTGCTTTAGAAAAGGCATGTGTCGCACTTGTCTGGGTCACCCAAAAGTTACGACACTACATGCTCGCCTTCCCCATCAAACTTGTATCCCGAATGGATCCCATCAAATACCTGCTTGAGAAACCCGCCTTATCCAGTCGAATGGCTCGATGGTTGATGCTCCTAATCGAGTTCGATATTGTGTGGGTCACACAGAAAGCCATTAAAGGAAGAGCCATATCTGACTACCTCGCCGATTACCCCATAGACGAAGAAGATGTCCAGATCTCCGAATTCCCAGATAAAAATATCCTCTGCACCGATCAAGACCACCTTCAATGGAAAATGTTCTTTGACGGCGCTACCAACAAAAGGGGATGTGGCATTGGGATACTCCTGATCGCCCCAGATGACTCCCACACTCCCAGCGCCATTAAATTGGATTTCCCTTGCACCAACAACATGACGGAATACGAGGCATGCACAGTGGGCATCAAGGTTGCTCTTGAGAAAGGTATTCAATACCTTGATGTCTATGGGAATTCTGCCCTTATCATCGGTCAAGTGCTCAGAAAGTGGAAAGTCAAGGACGAAAATCTCCAACCCTTTCATGCCCAATTAGAAGAGTTACCCTCTCGATTATGAAATATCACCTTCCATTACCTACCCTGAGTAAAGAATAACCTAGCTGATGCTCTCGCCACCTTGGCCTCCATGGTCGACATGCCCAAAGGAATAACAATGACCCCCTTCCTAGTTCAAAAGCAGGACAAACCGGCCCATTGCTACCATATTGAGCTTGTATCCATCGAAGATCCCGAACTAACTGATTACTGGTACTATGATATATGGGGCCTCCTCAAACATGGTAGGTATCCCGAGGGTTCCAATAAGAAAGATCGAACAACCTTCTGAAGACTGGTCGTCCAGCACATCATCTGTCATAAAGCTCTGCTCAAGAGGAATTTCGATGGAACTCATCTACACTGCATCGCAGGGGTTGAGATTGAGAAAATAATGCAAAAAATCCACAGCAGGTAATGCAGACCCCACATGAATGGTCACATGCTCGCCAAGAAGATCATCCGACAGGGCTACTACTGGACCACCATGATCCTGGATTGCACCGCCTATGTCCAGAGGTGCCTCAAATGCCAACAATTCTCCAATCTTCAACACTTGCCTCAGCGAGAATTATACAACATGACCTCTCCCTGGCCGTTCTCTACCTGGGGTATCGACATCATAGGGAAGGTTACACGAAAGGCTTCAAACGGACATGAGTTCATCCTGGTTGCCATAGATTACTTCACCAAATAGGTCGAGGCTGAGTCATACGCGGTATTGAATGCCAAGAAAGTGGCCAAATTCCTCAAGAAAAATATCATCTACAGATATGGGGTCCCGCACGAGCTGGTATCAGATGACGGGTTGCATTTCGAAGAAGAAGTCATAGAAGTAGTCAACGAGTACGGGATTCAGAGACACAAATCCTCTCCCTACCGACCTCAGACCAATGGTGCAGTTGAAGCCGCCAATAAGAACCTCAAAGCCATCATCAGCAAGATGACCGAAAGTTATAGGGATTGGGCCGACCGAATCCCACACGCCCTCTGGGGCTATCGAACCTCAATCCAAACTTCTACTGGGGCTACCCCTTACTCCCTGGTCTACGACATGGAAGCAGCCCTACCTGTGGAGCTAGAAATATCCTCGCTACGCGTCATGCTCGAAAGCAAAGTTAGTGAAGAAGACTGGTGCTAAAGTCGTCTTGATGAGCTAGCCCTCCTAGATGAAAGAAGATTAAAAGCTCTTTACCACATACAGGGGTACCAACGCCGAATAGTGCTATCATTCAACAAGAAAGTCAAGGACCGCGGTGTCCGGGAGGGGGATTTAGCCCTCAAGGAGATAATAGAACCCATTTGGGACCCCAGAGGGAAATTCAAGCCCAATTGGAGAGGCCCCTACATTATGAAGAAAATCTTATCCGGAGGTGCCGCCATGCTCACTGACCTAGATGGGGAAGAGATGGATCGTCCAGTAAATTTGGACCGTCTCAAGAAATTCTACACCTAGTCCAAAATCTCGGCGCGCTACGACTCTTCTCATCCCCCTTCTATTCTTAAAAAAAAACTCTTCATTTCCCTCTACAAAGAACTACGTGGGCCTGATCCTCTACAAAAACTATTTTAAAACATTTTCAAAAAACCCCAGAGGTACGTAGGCAACTCATGCACCTCATATGAGTGCGGCCCCTTTCTTTTTCACAAAATACTATTCTTTTCTTACCTCCGAGAACGGCGGTTCATTCTAAAATTATTTGAACAAAAGGATTATGTATGCCTTAGCGATCAGTATAGATAATTCAAAATACAAAATTCATTGAAAGTCATAACTGGATTATCAGAAACTTATTTATTTCATTAATAAGAAATTACAGTATGGATTACATAAGAAAAAGGAACGAATAACTCCCTTCCTCACTACCATAAAAAGCCAAATAAAATCCCCACACCTATCACATAAATAAACTCCTAGAAGTCCTACCCACAGCTACCAGAGGAGCCTGCACCCTCATCATCTATATCCTGAGGACCCCAAGTTTCCCCTGCCTGAATAGAGTGCCGTAAACATTCCATGGATCGATGAGCCTTAACCATCTTCGAAAAAACCACAACACCCCCCCTTCCATGGAGTCAGATAAAACAAACCATCTTTGTCCAGTCTCCACTGCCAACATCTTGCTGACTACTTTCCTCCACAACCACTTCATATAATCTTTGGGGACATGGCAAACCTTCCCGACAGACTGAGAGGGACAGGTCAACGGACGTCGATTTTCCCACAGAGACCCAAGCAACAGACGCAGGCACTCAGTCAAATCTTCTACCAGAAAGAAGTTTGATGTCCGAGGGGGCACAACCTGCGCCCAGCCGAATTGCCGCAAAAGCAGCCAAGGGAAATAAAAAGAGGTCTGTCTGAGACCAACCAGCCGCACATATGAATACTCTCCTAGCTCCAGAATAAGATGCTATTGTCCCCATCGCCAAGGCATTGACCAATACAGACCACAAGCCCCATGCTCCACGAGCCAATTCTCCCAGTTCTCAACATACAGGCCAACGCCGATGAAGTAGCGCAAAAAGAAGTTGGGTACGGCCGACAAGGGACATTCTGGAGGAGTCGACAAGCGGTATCTTTCAGAAAACCACATGAACAGCATCATAGGGCTACCCCTCAAAATGTCAGAACGGACTTCTCTCCAGGCATCCAGGCCATTCAAGGTCTTCGCCAATATCACCGCCGCGGGATTGCGACATTATGACATCCATAAAGTAATGGCTGCAAGTTGTGGGTCCACCTGTAATTCCACAGTCACCAGCAACAAAAGGGGATGTGGCATTGGGATACTCCAGCAACCAATGATCTAGCCGCCAAAGGAGAAATGTGAAGAAGCTCGGCCAACAAATCCCTAGGAGAATGGGAAAATTTGGGCAAAGCCGCAGCAACACTGGGATTTACACCTAGTATGGAAGAAAATTCCTCGTAGGTAGGACAAACTTCTTTTAACCCAAAGCGGAATACATGGTCTTCGGGGTACCAAAATTGTACATCCGCCATCAGCATATTCCACTCAATAGGTCGATTGCGCCACAAGGAGACTCGACGCATGTTGAAAGCATCGTAGTTGCCATTATAAGAGCACATAGCTTCCAAGGCTTCGAGGTAGTTGGAAAACTCAATGCTACCAGGGAGAGCCATCTTGCAAGGCTAAGAGATGGTGGGCAAGTAGGTAAGAATGCAAAGGTGTGATGAAAACACTCCACCCTTCCCCCTTTTTATATTTGAAAACCCTCACAAGGGACATAATCCCAGCAGAAATCGGAGGGAATCGTACCCCACAAGGTACCAAAGGCTGAAGAGGTTACTAATCAAAGCTTTGAAGTGATTGGACTGGATTAAACTGTCGATAGGCAGGACAGGGTGCTTGCCGATCAGCAACCCCCCATTTTTAGAAATTTTCCTTTTTCCTCTTTTGTCAAATCAGAAAACTCAAATAAAAATAAATTGATATTCTCAACAGAATTTCAAAATCCCTTTAAATTTCCCCTTTTCAATCTTTCCTTAAAAAAAATCAAAAATATTCCTTTTTTCGGTCTCAGCAGCAAAATAAAAAGCGCGTGTGCATGCATTCATTCATCATTAAATAAAAGACAATCAAAAAACTCCATTGCATTACATATATCTATTTTCTGTGTTACATCATCTTTGCAGGAAATAAAAAGAAAAAGCAAAAACAACGGGACTCAGCCCGAACCCACATCCTTTCTTTCTCTCTCTCTCTCAAGAGCTTCCACCCCTACGACGTGCTCTCTTCCCCCTACGGCGAGACGATGCGCCACCACTACCCGAGCCCGAGTCCTCTCCAGATGAAGCAGACGACACCAAGCAAGAAGGAACAGGAATCGCATCCTGAATATGGGCAGTCGCTGAAGATATTCGGTCTCAAATGTCCCTGAGCCAAGTGGTCGACACCCGGACTTGCTGTAAGGAAAGGCCAAATCAGTATCAAAGCAGAAATGACCAAAACAGAAAAGAAAGTAAGAGAGGAACATAAAGGTATACCGCAGGTCGAAGGACATCCTCTGTCAAACCCAACTCCTTCGAATCCATCGTATGAGGACGGTGCAACATAGGCACCGTCCCTCCATCAGCTCGTCGAAAGTTGTATGAAGGGGTATGTAGCCGTACAAAAGGGACCTTCAAGGTCGCCGTCGCCGCAGATGCCGATGGACCACCACCGCTGTGGGAAGATCCCACTGCCCGACTCGAACTCGTCGGAGGAAAGGGCAGGGCATCATATATGCTGGGCGCCATCAACCAGCTCGTCACAAAATCCATATAGTCATACGACGCAGCCGTATTAGTGTATGGCAAGTAGGACTCGTCGATCATCGCTGTGATCCTCTCCTCCTCTAACATCAATCGTTCCTGCCTCATAGACGTAGGAGGCTGCGCGGGTGGCACCACTACCTCCTCCTCAGCAACCTGATGAACTACCCTCTCCCAGAGGTACCAGGAATGGCCGAACTCATGCGCCAGCAAACACCTCATCCGCGCGTTCGCCCTGGTCACCCCCGCATCCTGAATGGTTGTCCCCCACGGGTAAAAGGTCACCTGAAAATCTCCGAGCGAGCATAAATCAATACAAGATCAGAAGGATCAAACACCAAAATTGAAATGGAAAGAGTCTTACCCTACCACTGGTCAGGTCATTCAAGACCTAACGCACCGCCTCCAGGCAGAGAGATCCCTTCAACTGTCGATTGGCCTTACACCATCTATACAATCGACAGAAGTCCCTAATAGTGTCATCCTTCAAAGCAATCAGCAGGGTATTGCACCCAATCACTTCATAGAACCACGTCTGAATTCACAAGCGAAAAGAGACGCATAAGGAAAATGCAAATCCATGAAAGGAAAATGTGAATGCATGAAAAGAAATGCACAAACTGAAGAATACCTCAAGAAGGTACGTGGCCCAAGTAAAGTTCTGTCGGCAGCACCAACTGAATGCATCCAAAGAAAAGTAAAAGGTCGCCAAGGTCAGACTCCCCCAATCATAGAAGGGGATGTTCGAAAACATCCTCAAGTACGACATAAACCATAAATGGACGACGTCGTCACTCGACGCCACCAGGAAACCTCCCAGCACCAGAAGAATGAATAATCGGGCCATCTGCCTCACTTACAGCCCGTCCTCCACATCTATCTCCCTACCCAATAGAACATCCTTCAGCAGGGATAACCGGATAGAATCCCCAGAGACTATCCTCCCTACATCACCAAGTGCCGCACGCACTGCCTCCGGTCTCACCCGTAAAGAGCGATCCACCTCTATCTGCTCTCCATCACAATTCGGCCCCAGCAGCTGTTGCACGTCTATGGGAGTCACCGTCATCTCCCTGAATCCAAAATGAAAGGTGTGGGTAGTGTCCCACCACCTCTCTTCCAAAGAGCATAAGACCGCTGTCAAACGAGGCGTCTCATCCAGCACTGATGCCAACCGCCCAAAATCCACTGATGAGACCACCCAGCGCACCACAGGTGGGAGATGCTCCCAGACATCCTTGAGCCCCGTTGTCCCACGGGCGCGCATGTTCTTAAAAGAAATATCTGACTGGAAAAAAGAAAAGTCTCATCAAAAGTTAAGAAAGAAAAATCACCAGAAAGAGAAGAATGCCAAAGGTCGGGTTACTTACATAACCGCCAGGGATCACTCTCGAAGAGTGATGACGCGATGGCTCCTGCAACAAGGTCCTCTCATCCGCAACAGGCTCAAACGCATCAAAGGAGTTCTCACTCCCCAAAGCAAGAGGCGACCTAGCCCTCCACTCCACATTCGCCCAATCATCAACGGTCAACCACTCCCGGTTGACTGTAGTGCTCACGAAAGTGGCCATTTCTTAAAGAATGGAATGATAGAATGATTTGCAGAAGAATCGCAGAGAGAGAGAAAGCAAATGAAGCAGTGAAAAAATGAGGGGATTCTCCCCCTTTTTATAGGATGCCAAGCGCCATGCCGATCGGCACCTCCCCCTACCATACTGATCGACACTGACCCCTTGCCTTTCCGAGGTAGCCCAAAAGTCCGTGCCACTGTCGAATGGCACCCTTCATACTATGCCGATCGGCACCCCCCTTAAATTTTGTACAGAAATTCCCAGAAAATACCAGAAAGCCTCGAAAAATCCCTGAAAAATTCCTAGGATGGATTTAAAGCCCTTTTACCAAGAAAACTTCACGTTCCTTCGAGCGAAACCCCTCTTCCCACCCGGAATCCTAAAAAACCAAGTGAAAACTCCTCCCAGCAAAGCTCCAGAGGATCCCTAAGGATCACCTGATCACTTCCCCAGCGGAATTCTCTTACAGCACCCAAAATAGGTTATTCCCCCCCGCGAGGTCTCCTAAAAGCTTCCCCAGCTATCAGCTCCCCAGCTCAGATCAAAATCACAAAGCACTTTCCCAGCAATATCAGAATCCAATCTTTATCCACTCTTGGGTCTGAATTGTCCCCGATCTTGGATCGTCACCTGAGTTAGGTCAGAATTGACCTCGATCCTCGGTCGTCACCACTCTTGGGTCAGAATTGGCCCCGATCTTGGATTGTCACCCGAGTTAGATCAGAATTGACCTAGGTCCTTAGTCGTCACCACTCTTGGGTCAGAATTGGCCCCGATCTTGGATCGTCACCTGAGTTAGGTCAGAATTGACCTCGGTCCTCGGTCATCGCCACTCTTGGGTCAGAATTGTCCCCGATCTTGGATTTTCACCTGAGTTAGGTTAGAATTGACCTCGGTCCTCGGTCGTCACCACTCTTGGGTCAGAATTGGACCCGATCTTGGATCGTCACTTGAGTTAGGTCAGAATTGACCTCGGTCCTCGATCGTCACCACTCTTGGGTCAGAATTGGCCCCGATCTTGGATCGTCACCTGAGTTAGGTCAGAATTGACCTCGGTCCTCGGTCATCACCACTCTTGGGTCAAAATTGTCTGTGATCTTGGATCATCACCTGAGTTAGTTCAAAATTGACCTCGGTCCTCGGTCGTCACCACTCTTGGGTCAGAATTGGCCCCGGTCTGGGATCGTCACCTGAGTTAGGTCAGAATTGACCTCGGTCCTCGGTCGTCACCACTCTTGGGTCAGAATTGGCCCCGATCTTGGATCGTCACCTGAGTTAGGTCAGAATTGACATCGGTTCTTGGTCGTCACCACTCTTGGGTCAGAATTAGCCCCAGTCTTGGATCGTCACCTGAGTTAGGTCAGAATTAACCTCGGTCCTCGATCGTCACCACTCTTGGGTCAGAATTGGCCCCGTTCTTGGATCGTCACCTGAGTTAGGCCAGAATTGACCTCGGTCCTCGATCGTCACAACTCTTAAGTCAGAATTGACCTCGGTTATTAAATCTTCATCCTAAGCCCGCAGAATTGGCTTTGACCCGCATAATCGGTCACCCTCATCACTTAAGCCCGCAGATTTGGATTTGACCCGCAGAATTGGTCACCCTCTCCAACACCACTTCAGGTCCTCAGAATCAACCTAAACATCCAATCATCATTCATCCCCAGCACACTCCTTAGGTCCGCAGAATCGGCCTCGACCCTATAAATCGATCATACTCCCCCAAAAGCATCATGTGGTGTCTATTCGACGGTCATTATTTATTCCAAACTCACCCATTGAGGGGATTTGTAGACACCCCATTCTATTACCCCCTAACTTTCCTTATGTCCCTAGTACCTCCCTTCATCACCATAAACCCAGGTTATGTCCCGAGTACTGACCTAAAGGCCATCGGGCACTCCTCGGCTCAGTTTGACCCAAAAGTCAAACTCTTCGTCTTGACCGAGACTGGATGAATATTCAAAGGGCACTGAATACCCTTTTCAATGGTCCACCCCGTGCATGATTTCGACTTACCATGCGGACGAATGATTCGTTTGCGTCCGAAACCTAACCTAGAGGCCACCGGGCGCTCCCAGGCTCTATTTGACCTAAGTCAACTATCCAGACCAACCAAGGCTAAATGAATATTTGAAGGGCACCGAATACCCTTTCCAACAGTCCATCCCGTGTGCGATTTCGACTTTCCATGAGGACAAACGATATGTTTGACTTCGGGAGATCACCGAATGCTTCCCGGGCCCAGTTAACCAAAGTCAACTCTCCAAAATGGGTCAAACTCATTGGAATGTCGAAGTACATCTCCTAAAATTTCCAAAGGTCCACCCCGTGCGCGATTCGGACTTACCATGGGGACGAACGATCCGTTTGCGTCCGAGCGATTCCCCGTCCAATGGACCGACAAATGCTTCCGAGCCATATTTGACCCAAAGTCAACTCCCGAACCCGGGAGCAGTCCAAAGTACTTTCGAAGGTCTCTGAATTACCTTTCCAATGGTATGCCCTGTATACGATTCTGACCAACAATTTTCCCTCGGCGGCCAATTTTCCGAAAAACCCTAAAGCGCACTACCAAATGGCAGGTTCCAGACGCCTATCGGCACCTGCCGATAGGCAGGAACAGGTCTATGCCGATCGGCACTCACCTGGGCCTATAAAAGGAGGCCTTTACCTTATTTTCAAGGAGAGCCCAGATCTGATAAAAATCTCTCTAAACGAATCCCAGAAACCTCTCTCGAAGGCAGCGTGATTTCAACTTCCAAATCTCCTTTTTACTTCCACTTTTCATCATCCTTTTCATCAAACTTGGTGAATTAGCCACTCTCAATCATCATCCAAGTGCAAGGGTTGCTCTCCAACATTCAAGATCAAGCTCAAGATCTTCAAGAAGGTCAAACTTTCTCAAACTCTCTCTTAAATTCTCTTAAATTCTCAATAACTTGTTTTCTTATTTAGCACTTTTATTATCTCATCTCACACACCCTAATATACTTTTTATTTAGTATTATTGTACATCTTTTATTTTCATAAAACCCAAAAAACAAGAAAAAGAGGGTTTGCTCATAAATTCCAAGTAGGGATTCTCACACTTTTTCCACACTTTTCTCACAACTAAAACACTTTTTCTACACACACACACACACTTAAAAATAAGAGATTCCCCATTTGGATTTATGGGATAAACCCCACCCCTCGTTTTGTATGCGAACTACGTGGACTTTGATGCCTTTATAGGCTACGTAGGCGTCTCGAGGTAAAACCCGAGACTCGAGTCCTTTTTCTCACTTTTTCTCTCATTTTCTATCTTCTCTAAATCCATTTTCCTTATATTCTATATATTTTCCCTTAATAACGTATTGATCCATATGCGTTATCGTTCAATTATAACGGTCAACGTAGGGGTAATCGCGTAAATCTTATTTTCCTAATATTATTCTTATATCCTCCTACGGACGACTCGCTTTATCTTTTCCATGATACAAGTCAAGGATTCCTACCTCCATTCTATATATATACACATGCACACATATCACGGGGGGAAGCAAGAGGTAAATAGCAAATATTCATGAGAGACCGAAAGGGCGGAATGGGTGCCTAACACCTTCCCATTTCGTAACTAACTCTCCGAACACTTATCAAATCATCTTGGTTTCGCACACACCAGTATGTCTTTGGATGCCATCCTTCAGGGTGGCTTCCCCTTTTTCTTTTGTCTATTTTGAGTAAAATAGACTGGTGACTCTGAATCTCTCTATATTTTTACACCACATCTCAAACGACGCCGGCCGAAGCGCTTTCCGAGAGGGACGCGCGGGACCCGAAGGATCCTTTCCTCCACGCGCCCGCCCGCACGGCGAGGATCGGGGATGGCCACAGTATGTTATAAAAAATGTACAACTTAGTATTTTCCACCCTGTTGAACGTCCACTCACCCCTACTTCTTATGTTATAAACCCCACGCCACCCTAGGTACATCGAGTGGCAAGGATGCCGGTAAGGCCCCTGAGGGTAATAATCGTTGTTAGAAACTTTGTTATTATATTTAAACATGATCCTTGAAACATTTGATTTGGAGTATTTTAAATCATTTTATTCGAGCCTTTAGTCAAGTGATGTAATGATACAGTGATAATCATGATTTATTTCTTATTTATTAAGCATTGATGGATTCAATGGATTTCATAAATAAACCTTGTTAATTAACCTAATTACTAAAACTGATCACTTGTTTCTCAAATTAAAACCAGTAATTTAATACTTTTAAAATGGATCAATCAAAGGTTTTTTCTTAAATAATAGAATTGGACCCCCCTTAACTCCCTGACTCGGTGCTGGTTGACCCGACGGTAATCCAAATTCGTGTCGGGGAGCTACACTTCCCATGTTGGTTGTCGTTTACAAGGTGTTACAATTCCTTATGGCGTTTTGGTTGTGCCTTAATAAATCGAAGACAATGAAGTTTCTCGAGCATGAATGTAGGTAAGGCCGAACTACGTAAAAACTTTATTTGAAAAGTTTTTTTAAACCCTATCTTAACCACTTATGCTTGTTGTTGATTATTTGCTCATACATGAATTGATTTATCATATTGCAATTAATCCTTAAAAAAATTAAGAAAGTTTTAAATTGCCATTAATTTTATAAGTACCCAATTCACCCCCTTTTAGGTACATTTACGAACAAACATATTGTGTTCATATTTTCGCATAAGAGAACATGTTTCCAATGCGGATCCATCCCAACTGGTGAGTGAGTCCCATATTTTATTTAACCAAAACTACATGATTAATATCTATTTTCAACATTACAAAATATGACATGTAAAATTTTCACTAAAGTAAGATAATACTTTAAAAATTAAAACTTGTAAATCTTTATGTTTTATAAAATTGTCTAGTTTTTTTACTTTAATACAATACTGATTTTAGATATCAGACTTAAATACATTTTTATTTAAAAATCAGACTTGTCCAAAACCGTAAAAAAAATCTGTTAACTTAAACTGCCACGTGGAATTTTAAAATGATATGTTTAAATATATAAAAAAAACTAAAAAAAATATTTGTAATTTAAAAAAAAAACAAAAGGCCTCAAAATATTATAAATAGAAAAAAAAATGTAACGCCTCGTAATTTTTAATGATTTTTATATGGGGATTAATTAAATTAAAATGATAAATTAATCCAGATTAAAATAAATATTAATTAGCGTGATAAGGGTTGATATTTATTTGTATGAATCATATTGATTATTACTTAGTGAATGAGTAATAAATTAGTAAGAATGCATTATGATTGTGTTGAGTGAGAAATACGATAATTATGGTAATTTAGTCGGAACGCACATGTCAGTCGTGTCAGGACATAAATTTATGAAATAATATGAGATTTATTTATGGATCATCCAAATGGTCATTTCGACTATGCAAGTGTGTCCGAAAGGATTAAGATAGTCAGAAAAGTGCACTCGAGGGTTTGGATTAGGTCCCAGGCATTTTTAGGCCAAATTGGCACCCCAAGAGGGTATTTTGGTCTTTTGGCTTTTGGGGGTAAAGGGACCAACGAATTTGCTTGGGTTATATCATCATGTATGTTGAGGGTGCTAGGGTTAAGAGTTAGAAAAACACAAAGAGGCCATTAGAGGAGGATGGAGAAGGATTTCAAGGCTCCCTACACCACTTTTACACCACCACCACCATCGGAGTTTAGATCGGAAGGAGAGGAAGAGAACTCTACCATATTTTTGCACAAATCAGACCTACAATATCAATGCAAGTGTTTATCTTGCATGTTTCTAATAGTTTATAATGCCCATGTAGTGTAGGATTTTATATTTGATGATAAATTTATGTTATTGGGCTTTTTTTAGGGTTAAAATCCATAAATTGGGATAAGATTGCTTGTAGAATGAATCTATGTATATGAGTAATACGAAATCAGATCTGATTGAATTAAGAACAAGAAAGAAATCGGGGTTTGTGATTGATTATGAATGAAGAACAATGAAAATTAGGGTTTTAAGGATTTTAGAAAATAACTGGTTCTTGGATTGAATTCGTGATGATTTAAAGTTAGATTTAAGTTTGAAATCATTCCTACACACTTATATAATATTTAGTAATGATGGTTGGAAATTTGGTTGAGTTTCATAAAGAAATGAGAAAGTTGTGATGGTGAAAAATCATAAAAACTCAATTGCGTAGAAGAGGAAGAAGAACTCACAGTTTTTGAATCGATTCGGTCCTTGAGCGAATCGAATCAATTTCCCTGATTTTGGCAATTTTCCCCTATTTAAGCCTAGAATTTGTGAATAATGATCAGGTGAACTTTTGGGATATCTTAAAATGTAGTGAGAGATATTTTGATTACTAGTAGGCTAATGGTAGGGCTAGTTCTTAGTCATAAGTGAGAAGAATTAAGGTTAAGACTTAATTTGGCATAATTTGCAATGTAAGTGAATTCAGGAGAATGAGATCGAGTCACAGGGGATTTCTAGTGAACCCGTGATGTAGACCAGTATTGCGTGAGTGAATCAACTACTGAAATAATTTAAGGGGTAATTAGGTCCCTTTGGGAAGAAAACAGTACTCGGGAAAATACGATAGAGAGTCATAATTGTAAATTGACAATACAGTGAGTATTTAAGAGATATATACTACGTACGGATTATGTTTGTAGGTTGTGTGCTTACCTATACGGATTATATATATATATATATAGGTCATGTGTATCCCTATACCGATTATATATATAGTATGTTCATACATATACGAATTATATTTATAGGTTGTTTGTATGCCTATAATGCGACATGTGGATAGGTTGTGTGCATGTTTATTATGTTAACCTTGTGTGTGAACATATATACGTTGCCTGCTATCAGTGGAGGTTCCGCATTATGGACAATCTTATCCTAATGAGCCCATGGGGGGAGGGTATTTTAGACTTGTGCCCCAAAACATAGAACTTAAGGTTGAGCACTACTTGTGTGTATGATAGTGTGACCAGTCATTTGGGTGCGTTAGGCTTGTGCGTAGCGCAAAAGCTTAAAACTATGTTCGTATCCATTTTATGTTGTTTGATTAATGATTCAAGGAGACATTCTGAACCGATAGTCCTTGATGTGGTATGAGAAGTACATGGACTTGATAATAGAGTATGCAAGTGTGCATCGTGATGGCGAATCCGGGAGATGTTGTATTTATATATATATATAGGATGGTTTTTGAATCCAAAAAATGTAAAAGCACATTAAGGGTTAACATTTGCTAAAAAAAATTAAGGCGATCTCACCTCAATTTTTAATGTTCCGCCTAAACTTTTTTTGACATGGCGCCTAAAACACACGCCATATTTTACTTTAATTTGAACTCGGTACACAATTACCAAGAGAGACTGACGGCCCTTTTCTCCATCATCACACTACTCCTTCCATTTTCCCTTCTACAAACCGAGGAACCTAAGGTAAACTCTCTCTCTATCTCTCTCTGGTTATGAACCCAATCTTTATTCTCTCAACCCCATTATCACTAAACTCGATTTGAAAGCATCGGTTCATCACCGATCACAAGTTGAGTGGTTAAAATAAGTTTTTTTGATTTCAAAACCCTAGACCCTAATTGTTTGAAAGATCTCTCTCCGGTTATGAACTCAATCTTTATTCTCTCAACCCCATTATCACTAAACTCGATTTCAAAACATCGGTTCATCACCAATCACAAGTTGAGTGGTTTGAATAAGTTTTTTTTATTTCAAAACCCTAGACCCTAATTGTTTGAAAGATTTAAACAAATCAAAAGGTACTAATATCTAATATTATTTTAATTTTTCTAACATCTACATTTTTCTAACACTCTCTCTCTAAAGGTTTACGATTTTGGTTTGAGTTTTCGCCTCATTGTGATTATCTTCTTTGTCCCCTATTTGAGTTTTCTTTAATATTGTTTTAATGTGTGTGCCCAAGCTCATGTCTTCCATGGGGGGAGTTGTTTCTGGAGGAGACATGCATGTGGTTGTACTTGAGTCTTAGAGGAGAAGACAATTTTTTATTGTGATGATGATAGCTGATTTCTTCTTCAAATCCATTTTTCCATCTACACTAATGTTTTTGATATCGAAAACACTGAAAGATTAGAAAAGAAATGAAAAATAACCATACATTTTATTCTGTTTTTCAGTTTGGAAGATTGTATGGATTTTATTTTTAACATTTTTTGGGGTTTGTTTCAGATTTAATTCGCGCTCTGCGTTCTCTCTCTATTTATATGTTTGAAGGTTTGAAGGTTTTTTAATGTCTTCTTCAACTACGAAGTTGAGACCCCGGGTTTTTCAATGTCTCTATCTATATGATGCTTTTTGGGGGTGGGTGGGGGGTGGATCTCATAGATCTGATGGGTTTTATATGCTAGATTATCTTTTGTTTGCGGCTTTACGGGTTGCTGTGGGAATTTGTACGATCAAATTGGGGCTATATCCTTATTTAACTTTCTTAATCTATTTCAGTACCCATTTTTTGTAACATATTTGAGATTATTTCTCGTACTTATCCTTATTTATTCGTTTTAGTGTTATAGTAGTTTTTTTAAAATTTTGTTTCGGGGTTGCTCATCTCATTTACTACTTGGGTTGGATAGTTTCTCATCTCATTTTCTACTTTAGGTAACTGTGAAAATCATTTGATCTAAGATTGTTGTGGCAACTCACTTATTCTTTTTTACTCTTTTAGTATCTTAATTACTATTATTCATTTAATGTGTATAATTTTTTGCTTCATTTATTGTCATTATAGAAAGGTGTACCAGATCTTAAAGGCAATATATCTCAAGGCTTTTTCATGGAACCTTTCTTCTTGTTGTTGGAGGTAAGTTTTGTTTGCCAAATCCTATATAATAGATACACTAAGTTTGAAAGTAAGTATGTTAAATTTTCTCAGTAATGTTGGTTTCTCACTGAGACTTCAAATGTTATTTGGAATGAACCTTATCCTGAGTTTCATGTAAAAGGCCAAATGTACTATCTTCTGTCTAAACCTTATCTTGAATTTCTCAAAGTTAAATGGACATGATGTAAATTATTCATGGACATGATGCTTACTTTTTTCCCCATAATCCTTAATTTTATGTTCTGAGGATCATCATCACGGTCTAGATATGACTTTTTCCCCATCACTACTTGGAGGTCTGACTTTTGGTGAAACTCCACCACCATTTCAAGTTAACGAGACACCAAACCATGTCTTTGTCATGAATATGAGGTTTTGGTGTACTTGAGCTCTTAGTGTATAACAGTCGTTAAGTGTTATTGTTGAAGATAGTTTTTTTTCAAGGTATTACCAAACTTCCTTTTTGGAATGTAGGCAATATAGAGGCTCTATTCAAAATTGGACTTCAAAAGTGTAAATCATATAAGTTTTTTGATATGAAAATCTTTTAACTTTTGTTTATTAGTACTTTTTCTTATGTTACATATTCCTAATATCATATACTCATCATGTTAATTTTAATTTAATGAATAAATTTTCCATAGCACTGTTATGGGTCACTTAAAAAATTTCTCATTTTAAGGCTTTGTTTAGTATAAATTAAAATTTTCTTGCTGATGCCCGAGGATAAGGTGACAAGGTTTCCTTTCAAGTTGCAGATTCTTTGAACCAACCATTTTATGATGGACAATTTGACCCGGTTTGGTCCATGGAGAGTGGAGAACACATGCCTAACAAAGAAAAGTTTATTGGTGAGCTAGCTCGGGTGGCAGCACGAGGAGGCAGAATAACCATTGTAACATGGTGCCATACCCTGTGGATGTAAATCAAATAAAAGAAAAGAAAAGGGAAAAAAAGGATCTATCCCCTTCTGAGAGTCAGGCTCCTGTGCGGGAGCCCAAATGCGGGACTCCCGTGCGGGATAATTTTTAGAATTTTTTTTTTTTTTTTTTTGTGGGTTATAAACATTTCAATGCACCCATGTAAAAAAAATCAACTCAAAATAACACTTTTTTGTATTTTAAAAAAATGGGTCAAATTTTGACACAACTTAAAATACTGTCAAAATTTGACCCATTTTTTTAAAATACCAAAAAGTGTTATTTTGAACTGATTTTTTTTACATGGGTGCATTGAAATGTTTATAACCCACACAAAAAAAAAATTAAAAAAAAACTTTTTTTTTCTAAAAAATATTCCGCACGGGTACCTCATTTTGGGCTCCCGCACGGGAGCCTGACTGCCCCTTCTGAATAATCATTAAGCAGTGAGGAGAAAGAGTGATTGAACAAGATATGTGATTCTTATTATCTTCCAGCTTGGTGTTCTGCTAATTATGTAAGTCAACCGATTGGTCGGAGTATGTCGCCCCATTTTGGCCGGCAGTGATAAGTTCCGCATTGACATGGAAGGGTGTCAAGTATTTGCTCCAAAGTGGATGGAAGACAATAAGAGGGTCACTAGAAATAACACTAATGATCCAAGGATACAAAAAGGGTATAATAAAATTTGCCATCATTACCTGTAGAAAGCCTAAGCAATTAGAGAGTTGAAAATATGAATGAATGTTCATTATTGATTTTTTTTCCATGCTATATTACTGTTTAGACCAAGGTTTTTTTTCCTCACTTCATTTTTAATTTTCCTCACCCTGATCAAGTTTTCCTCAACAATGTAGCATACTTTTTTTTTAGAGGTTGGGGATAGTTCACTTTTTTTTGTTTGGAAACAACTATAAGTACATGAATAGTTCTAAGTAGGCTTTTAATGATTAATGGAGAATGATTGGTTTTTATCAATATAGTGCTATTGTGTTTAGAAGAGCTTTGGATAAATTATGATTTCTTAGATTTTAGATTTTAATTAGTGTATTGATGTAGAGTTTTTAAAATGGTTGTTTTTAAATGAGTAATTTATAAAATCTATTTTGTTTTTATCACTTCATGCATCAGCACCAATTTTTTTTCACTCTTATATGATCATCTTCATAGTTTGTTTGTCGATGTTACGTAGTAGATAAAATAATTTTGCAGATTGAATTTTATTTTAATATGAAATTGGACCAAGTAGGAATATCAAGTTAGTTGGGTTTAATAGTTTCTCAAGTTAGTCGTGTTCAATACTTTCTCAAGTTAGTTACATGGGTTCAATACTTACTCAAGTTAGTTGTGTTCAATTCAAGAATCATGGGTTGTGTTGGGTTTACCATGTCTGCATCATTCTTATTGGGTTTATCATGTTCGTATCTTTTTTATTGGAAGAAAAACACCCCATATTCGTATATGAACACTAAAACTAAGATTTTTACCTTTTATCACGTGTTTGAGAATCAATCAAGTTTAAATATGAGCTCTTACATGTATGATGAATTCAAATTTTTTTGTATGCACATGCATGGGTTTGTTGGCACATTTTTTTTGCACAATCAACTAAGGTCCACCATAATTATCGTTGCTACGTGTGTTACCTTTCTCAAAAATCAATCGTGTCTTCAGACACGGGCATCCGCTAGTGTGTGTGTGTGTGTGTATATATATATATATATATATACACTTGGGTAATTTATCCTACTTATGTGCAATAGTAGGGAGACTAGATGGTGTATATATAAAATAATGCTTAATCTACTTAGTGTGTGATGGTAATAAAGTTAGATCGCATATATTTGAAGATGATTTATGTAGGACAACTTAATGAAATGGCTTGAAGATAGCATATGTGAAGTGTTAATTATGGTTTAGTAATAATATATGGGTAATATTAATTATTAGTATTATAATAACGTACTGTATGGGTAGTATGGAGGAGTTAAAGAGAAACTTAACTAAGAATTTATTGATAATTAAGGGAATACTGTAGCTTACTGTATGGGCGGTATGGGTGAGCTAAACCTGTTAGTGTTTAGTTATATACTTATGAGGTATAGTTAGACCGGATAGCATAACTAGATGGGATACGTAGGAGACGTTAGGTGTGTACTTTGGATGAGAGGTGAGGAAGTTAAGGGAGTGTACGAGGACTAACATGTGTAATCAATAACTTCTTTTAAACTGTGATTTAAATGCTTGAAAAATATTTTCAAAAGGTTTTCTTAGGCTCTGACCCGTATGCAAAATATTTTCAAAACCTTTTAGGTGTCCAACCACAGGGACGCCCCACTTATTGATCTGTTCCAGGGATGCGTAGTTGCATCACTTGTGGATGCGTGGAGGATTTGGATTAGACGCTTCAATTACTTCATTCCTATAGTAGGATTCAGTTTTAGTTTTTATTTGTGCGTGTTGCCCCTTTAGCTATTTGTTTTATTTCAGTTCTGATTGTGTACTCAGATTTGTTATTTCTATTGAAGTTTATATTAGACTCGAGAACCGATGGTTTATTTGGTACTGTTTATTCAGTTATTTATCTTATGCTTAATTCAGATTATTATTACTGCGTTGATGATTTAATTATTGAATTTATTTTCTCATGATTTTTTTTAATGAGCGATAAAATTTGGCACCGACTTTTTGAATACTAGGTGGTTTGTAAATTTTAAAATGTTTTTGACAGAGATGCTAAGAATGAACTAAATAAGATTCCTGTGTTATTTTTATAAAGGATTAATCACTCGGTATTTAAATAAGCGAGGTGTCATGGATGGTATCAGAGCATTAGGTTCTAGTATCTTTAGGATCTGTACGGCTTACTACGATTTCAGTGTAGAGTTATTTGATATAGACCATTATTATATGATTGTTGTATTCCTCTACGTATGCGACTTACGTTCTCCTACTATTACGTATAGTTGATGTGATTTATATACGAGTTCAGTTGGGCTTCGTACACCGAACAATATATGACGACCAACAAGGGCCTTTAGAAGGACTGCGGGAAGAGAGAATCGATATAAGCCATAGATTTTTTGGGAACGATGATCGCGATAGAAGTCACCATGATTATCGTTCAGACATGTGACAATAGGATAATTACTTGAGAGTAGTAGCTTCCGCAAGCACTGTCATAGATAACAGTGGTACAAATTCAAACTCACCCAACGTAGTCGATAGGTGGGAGTCGGAGGAACTCTTTCCAAGAGCCATCTGTAAGGATTCGAGGAAGAGATGAAGTGTGATGGGCCAATGGAAAGAGATAATCCAAAGAAAATTGTATATGGTGGAGTGCAGAGACGCCCATGATTAAATTTGAGACGAAATTATTTTTGCTCATAGGAGCAGCGTTATAATGATGGGAGTCAGTCACTAGAACCATGGAGAGATATATTAATAACAAGAATTTGGGTGCGATTTAACCGTAAGATCTTCCATATGCTGTTCAGACAGAGATGCGAATGGAGTTTCGAAACTTATCACAAGTGGGCTAGATAGAGACCGATCGCGAGAGAGAAGTTGACTTATTTAGCAAACTTCATACCCGATGAAGGGGATATGGAAAATAAAAAGGGTCTGTAAGTTGATAATGGACTCGTGGGTAGAATACACAAGCGTAGATGGGAAATCTGGCTAGGATGGCTAGTTCTGATGTCATCAAGGTTGTACATTTACAAGTTTATATCAACGCTTTCATGAGAAGGGACTTAAGAGGGTTGGAGAATCTAGATGAAGAGCAATATTGGATTAAACGGTGCTAGTGAAGCACCATGGGAGGATATATCCAGTAGGGAACCAATTTAAATGATTGATATTTACTGGAAGTCCTACCAAGCGATGGTGGATTTAGTCAGAGCCATGAAGGCCAGTATCATGTTACATAGGGCTAGCGGAGCCAAAAGGATAATGGAGGGTAGCAATTGGGGCCAAAACTACCAGGTCTGAGAGAAGAATGACCCAACATGGACAGTAGGGCCAGAGATAGAGAATAACACAGAAAGATGCTCTATATGTGAGAGTAAGGCCACCTGTATTGAACCCATTCACAATGAGAAAGTAAGACTAGTCAGACTAGGAAGGCAGATGGGAATGGTGTCAGTGGGGCACAACAACAGCTACAGGAGCGAGACTCCCGGTAGGGGAATAAGACTAAGAGATTTAAGTTCGAAGGCTACCAACCCAAGAGTGGTGAGATCAGGCAGGACCGGCAGGGTCCTCAATAGCAGCAACATCACTCCATTACTCAAGGCCATCGGGGCTAAGGGAATGGCGGGAGAGGTTAACAGAACCAGGGCCAGAAGTAAGAGAGTTTCTATGGCAACTGTTACGGTTGTGGAGAGATGGGCCATTTGAAGAAAGATTTCCCAAAGCGAGGCAGGGGAAACTACAGGATGGGATCTTAGATATACAATCATTGAAGCAGATCATGGGTTAGTTCTGATGCGAGAGTTATGCTTAGGAACCCATTGACCAAGCAAGGTGGATGGAATATGGAGATATAATTTTTTTCTTGTTATGATAAGTATAGTATAAGTTTGGGTGAAATGGGTGTGTCACAATATATGATTATTTAACACCTAAATTCGAGTGTAAGTTGGATTTAGTGGGTGCGTTAACGGTATCAGCCTTATTATGGGTATATTTACCGTTGGGTAGAAGGGCTCTTCGGTGTCTCCTGTAGGGGAACGAGTGAGGGCACTAAGAGGATTTTTAGGTTTTGATTTGATACTTTTGAGAGTTAGGAAAGTAGAATTTATGACGATCATTTGTAGTGATCGGATACCGAGGGTTTGAGCGGTAGTAGATTGTGTGATAAGACTATCGTGCTTATCATTCCAGGGTGAGATATATTATTTTTGCGAGGCATCACCTGAAAGAGGGTTGAGCTTATATATATATATATATATATATATAATATTTTATCATAGACTTCGGTGAGTATGTTGTCTTGTTATATTTGATCCTGGTGAGTAGGGACGTTTACTGATGCGATTCAGGGTGTATAAGTTTATTATCGAGCAGAGAAATTTAGCTCGTTATTGATTTAGCGTCGAAGACTCAGTAATAGAAAGAGCACCATGTTGTATATCGTCTTTAGTGATATGAGAGTGGATGATTAGACCTTTTATGTCAGGAGTCGGGGATTTGGGGGTACAGGTTATGTGTTGAGGGCCTAACGGATCTTGACGATCAAAAATGTTAGTTAGTAGTGTATCGGGGGGATCCTTATTTGGATTTTGCTTTGCGAGACATCGCATGCATGAAACTTAGCGAATGTTGGGAGTTGGTAAATATTTTTCCTTTAGGACACGGGTTTAGTACCTTAGTTATTATACGTGTATCTAGTTATAACTGCGAGATGATAGTTATATTACGATTTAAGTGTAGTAGAGTTATATGATGTTAATATGAGAATAATTATGTTGCGTATCGTAGGATGGTTGATTATAACCTTATTATATAGTCACGCCTAGTATACAAGGCTTAATTTAAAACCGGTATATTACGTTAAGTTGCTTTGTGCAAAAATACACAGGACATAAGGGGTATAGGTGCCCGAGTTAGTTAAAATTTCGGTATTATTCACGAGGAGAAGATGTGAAAATGTATAAAATAAACTTAGATGCGTGGGTAAATTAGAGGCTGAACTAGAATGGGATAAAGAGAATGTAGTTGCATTGTGGGTAAGGCGTGTAATCAGAGATCGAAGAGTAGACGAAAATTCGTGACTATAGTGTTGAAAGTTACAAGGAATGTACATTTTATATTTTCAGGGATAATTAGGAGCTACTCTGTGCAGAGTAGTAATATGATGAGAGTTACGTCATAACCAACTGAAGATGTAAAAGTTTGATGTGGGTAGTCGGGTCTGATTGCAGATATCTCCCACGAAGGGAGTATATGATTTAAAACGGGGAAGTTGGCACCTAGGGAGGAGGGGACGTTTCTCAGGATAATGAATAGAATAGCCATTAAAATGTCAGCCCAATCGTGTTGAAATATTCTTGGGAGAAGGGTAACTAGTTTTACAGGCGCCAAGGTGAAAACGGTAAGGGAAATGAAGGAGTACTTTAGAGTAAAGTGATTAGGGCGGATTTCCCACTATTTCGAATAGTAGAGTATAGATCGTCGGACTAAAGAGTACCATTAGTGAAGGAGTGCCGGGACCAGCATAATGTTCCTAACTTTATAAAGATATGGATACCGTGAGAGGAAGTATCTGAGATTGTTAGTACTGAGCTTATCCTAATTTCGAGGACTAAATTTCTTATAAGGGGGAAAGTATGTAACACCCCGTAATTTTCAATGATTTTTATATGGGGATTAATTAAATTAAAATAGCAAATTAATCTGGATTAAAATAAATATCAATTAGCATGATATGGGTTGATATTTATTTGTTTGAATTATATTGAGTATTACTTAGTGAATGAGTAATAAATTAGTAAGAATACATTATGATTGTCGTGAGTGAGAAACACGACAGTTACGACAATTTAGTCGGGATGAGCATGCCAATCGTGTCGGGACGTAAATTTAGGAAATAAAATGAGATTTATTTATCGGTCATCCAAATTGTCACTACACCAAATCTGCACTATTGTCAAGGTCATTGACCCTGACAAATCACCCTTGTCAAGGTCAATGACCGTGACATTTCGAGGCGAGACAACTTTTTTTGTCACGGTCGTGTCGCGGTTAATGACCGTGACACGTTTGTCACGATTATAAATCGTGACAAAGCCGTGACCCTTTTTAAAAAAATTGTCACGGTCATTGATCGTGACAATTCTGGGCAGAATTTAAAAAAAATCTGCTGGGTAGTATGGCCACTGCCACTGCCCAGCAATATATTTGTACCTGTTATAGCAACGCCGTACCTGTTCCAAACATCATATATCCAAACAAACTAAAGATAATGCAAATATATATTCATGACGATATAATCCAAATATAATTAAAATGAACGAACTTAAAAATAATGTTACTACATGTCTTGGGTAAATGCGAGGAGGTGAGTAGGTCACACGACATACGAATTGACGCACCCACTAATATACGTCGTGCCGCATTGTTCGCTCAACCACAATAGGGAGTTCTCCTTCCCGGGTATGACATGCGTGACGAGCACCCTGGACTCCATCTGTTGAAGCGCACGTCTATGAACTATTCCACCCTCGACGATATTCGGGTCCCTCAACCCCCGCCCTATCCGCTGGCCATAAAATATGTCCAATATGAACACGCTCGGCCAACCAAGTGTCGACAATGGTCTGTTGAAGGGCGCCAAATAGGGAAGTGGATCATCGAAGTACGAACGTGTCGGTGATGAAGCAACGAGGTCCACATACTCTTCATCCTGCGCCTCGTCCTCCCGCACCTCCTCCTCCACCACCTTCTCCTTCCCTTTCCCTTTCCCTTTACGGTCTCCGCCCAACGTACGCTTCATGAATGCGTACATATCTTGGACCGTCGCCTCCAAACGGGACAGCTTCGCGTCATGTGAATCCACCGTTCGAGCCAACCCGGTGTCGCTCGTCTCCAATTCGATGATCCTAGATTTGGCCACCCGCGAGCTCACTCCCCTTGCGATCAGAACCAAGCACTTGGCTGAGTGCGTCTGAGGACAAAGATGCCTTGTCGTCATCAGACTGTGACTCATGCACTTCCTTAAGCTTTGCCTGAAACGACAAAAAGCACATGATTAGTAAAATAAGTGAACTAAAAAATTATAACGTAATTAACAAAAATTAAACTGTCGGATTACTTACAATCGTGACTGCGACGCTCGGGGACACCTCCTTGTCCTTCCCCTTCTTCGTTCGAAGAGCCACTTAAGTATCGAGCCTATGTGGCTTACCCCCTGGCCCACTCCCTACCCCCTGAAATAAAATAAATAAAAGTAAAATTAGTATCGGCCCCGCAAAGTAAAATAATGAAGAATAATATATTTTTGTAGTTATAGAAAAATTAAATCTTACCTGCATCCTATGCTCCACCTCGGCGTAAGAGGTCCGGCCGGAGTAGTGCACGTCCGTCTTTTTTGCCCGATTTTCCCTCCCCGATTGGCGAGATGTCAATTGTCGATCCTCGATCTCATTGTCAATGAACTTCTGCCATTGTGCCAATGAAATCGGCTCCTTGGGCGGGACGGATTCACGCCATTGGATAATCGACTCTCTTGTTTTCCCAAAGTACCGTGCCCGCATATTTTTTTTCCACGACTTGAATTGCTCCCTAATCTGCTCCAAGACGGGATCGCGTAGCTTTGGATCCAAGTTGAATTGTTCCCGTCCAACAAATACAATGTTAGTTGCGAATAAATATAAATATAAATATAAATATAAATATAAATATGAAATTGAAATTGAAATTGAAATTGAAATTGAAATATAAATATATTACCTGTAGTGCCGCCCAAACAGCTAACTTGAGCTCATATGGCACCTCCTTCCAACTCCTAAACCCCGGGCCGATGACCGTCTTTAGTAGCTCGAGGGATCTCGCTAATAGCTCCGACTTGTTCTCGACGGTAATCCCAAATTTTCCATATTTGGGGAGCCTAGGGGCGGAGGAGCCCTCGTTGCCTCCGTTACCATCGATCCCAGACGACATCATCATAAACAGCATCATCATCTTCGCCTTAATATCTGAAGGAGACATTTTTGCTGTAAAAAAATGTTATTAGTACAGATAAAGAAAAAATGTTAATAGTACACATACACACACCCCTACCCCACCCCCACCACACACACGCACACGTCATGCCACTTTTAAAACTAACCAACCCAACATTTCATCAATTAAACTAACAATTAAAGTATACAATTATTAATTTACTAATTTACAATGAGGGACAATCCTACTTTCATATGAAATTGGCACTAATTATTAATTTACTTTCCTCTAAAACTATACAATTAAAATTGCAATTAAAGCTATACAATTTCTTAATTAAAGATATACAATTGTTAAAATTGCCCCTCCACACCCCCCACACCCCACCCCCACCCCCACCACACCCCTAGCCCCCCTCCCCCCGCCACGCACACACCTACGCATACACACACACCCCCACCCCCCACCACGACCCCCTCCCCCACCCCCACCCCCACCCCCTCCCCCCACCACACACCACCATACACACACCTACGCACACACACACACAGCCCACCCCCTCCCCCCACCACGACCGTGACAACTACAGTTAGTATTTATCAATAAAATTATGACATGAGATAATTATAATTGGAGCATAAATTTCATTATCATAATATAATAAATCCAACCAAGTACAGAGATTCTACAAATTAAAGTGAGAATTAAATTTAAGACTTTCTAACAACATGCATGTGTATGGATTCTGATGATATTACCAGTGTATGGATTCTAACGAAAGTAGCTAATGATATTCCTAAAAACATACAATTGGCAACATTTTGTGAATTTACTAAACTTTATATAATATTATCAAATTCTGTTAAAAAATTATCTAAGGTTTTACCTAATTGAATTAATTTCATGAATGAAATTATTATCGATTTAAATATTTATATAATTAAATTTAACATATGAATTCTAGAACTATTATAACAATTACACAATTTTAACTATCACTAACATTTACACCATTCTAACTATCACTAACATTTACACATATATATACACACATACACATATACATATACACACATATATATACACACATACACATATACATATACACACATATATACACATACACATACACATACACATACACATACACATACACATACACATACACATACACATACACATACATATAGAAATGAAAGAGAAAAAGAGGAGAAAAAATATACCTTAGAGAGAGAGAGAGCAGAAATCGCGGATGAGAGAGAGAGAGGGAGAGGGAAAACCAAAAGAGGTGGGAAAAAAAGAAGCCTAGGGCTTTTTTTGCTGCAAAAGTTGTCACGGTCGTGTCAAGGTTATTGACCGTGACACAAATCTCGCATTTTGTGTCACGGTCATTGACCTTGACACGACCGTGACACAGAATTGTCACGGTCATTGACCGTAACACGACCGTGACAAGTAAATTTGTCACGGGCTTGTCACGGTCAAAGACCGTGACAATTCTGTGTCACGCCCGTGTCAAGGTCAATGACCGTGACACAAAATGCGAGATTTGTGTCACGGTCAATGACCTTGACAAGGATGGCCGGCTGAAAGGTGACAATTTGGACATTTTGGTGTAGTGTGTCGTTTCAAGTGTGTCACTGGGTCCGGAAGGGTCGAGATAGTCAAAAAAGTGTACTCGGGGGGGTTGGATTGGGCCTCGGAGCATTTTTAGGCCAAAACGGTGCCCCGGGAGGGTATTTTGGTCTTTTGGCTTTTGGGGGTAAAGGACCCAAAGAATTTTCTAGGGTTATATCAGCAGGTAGGTTGAGGTTCTGGGGTTAAGAGTTTGAAAAATAGAGAGAGGTCATTAGAGGAGGATGAAGAATGATTTCAAGGCTCCCAACACCAATTTTGCACCACCACCAGAGTTTAGATCAGAAGGAGAGGAAGACAACTCTACCATCTTTTTGCATACATCAGACCAACAATCTCAAGGCAATTGTTTATCTTGTGTGTTTCTAAAAGGTTATAATACCCATGTAGTGTAGGGTTCATTATTTGATGATAAATTGATGTTCTTAGTTTTTTTCGAGGGTTAAAATCCACAAATTGGGATATAATTACATGTAGAATGAACCTATATATGTGGGTAATACAAAATCAAATGTGATTGAATTAAGAACAAGAAAGAAATTTGGGTTTATGATTGATTATGAATGAAGAACAATGAAATTTAGGGGTTTAAGGATTTTAGAAAAAAATCGGTTCTTGGATCGAATTCGTGATGATTTAATGTTAGTTTTACGTTGAAAATCATTCCTACACACTTATGTAATGTTTAGTAATGTTGGTTGGAATCAAGAAAGTTGTAATGGTGAAAAATCCTAAAAACGCAATTGCGTAGAAGAAGAAGAAGAAGTGACAGTTTTCGAATCGATTTGGCCCAATGGCGAATCGATTCAAAAAGTGAATCGATTCGGTCCTTGGGCGAATCAATTCGGTTTCCTAGATTTTGGTAATTTTCCTCTATTTAAGCCCGGAACTTGTGATTAATGATCAGATGAACTTTTGGGATATCTTAAAATGTAGTGAGAGATATTTTGATTACCAGTCGGCTAATGGTAGGGCTGGGTCTTAGTCATAAGTGAAAAGAATTAAGGCTAAAATTTAATCGGGCATAATTTGCAATGTAAGTGAATTCGGGAGGATGAGATCGAGTCACGGGGATTTTGAGTGAACCCATGATGTAGACCAATAGTGCGTGAGTGAATCAACTACTGAAATAACTTAAGGTTTAACTAGGGCCCTTCGGAAAGAAAATAGTCCTCCAAAAAATACGAAAGAGAGTCATAATCATGAATTGACAGTACGGTGAGTATTTGAGATATATATATACTGTGTACAAATTATGTTTGTAGGTTGTATATATATATATATATATATATATATATATATATATATATATATACTGTGTACAAATTATGTTTGTAGGTTGTATATATATATATATATATATATATATATATATATATATATATATATATATATATATATATATATATATATGGGTTGTTTGTGTACCTATACGGATTTTATATATAGACTGTGAGTATTTCGATATGCGACATATGGATAGGTTGTGTGTATGCCTATTATGTACTCCTTGTGTGTGAACGTACCTACGTCATGAACAGTCTTACCCTGATGAGCCACTAGAGGGGGGGGGGGGGATTTTAGACTCGTGTCCCATAACATAGAACTTAGGGTTGAGCACTACTTGTGTGTATGGTAGTGTGACCGGTCATTTGGGTGCGTTAAGTGTGTGCATAGCCTAAAGGCTTAAAACTATGTTCGTCTCCATTGTATGTTGTTTAATTTATGGTTCGAGGAGACATTTCGAACAGAAAGTCCTTGATGTTGTATGAGAACTACATGGGCTTGATAGCAGAGTATGCAAGTGTGCATCGCGGTGACCAGTCCGATATATATATATATACTTGGGTGATTTATCCTACTTATGTGCAATAGTAGGAAGACTAGATAGTGTATATATAAAATAATGCTTAATGTACTTAGTGTGTGATGGTAGTAAAGTTAGATGTATATCTAAAAATGATTTAAATAGGACAACTTAAGGAAATGGTTTAAGGATAACATACGTGAAGTGTTAATTATGGTTTAGTAATAATATATGGGTAATGTTAATTATTAGTATTACAATAACGTACTGTATGGGCGGTACGGGGGAGTTACAGAGAAACTTAACTAAGGACTTAATGATAATTAAGAGTATATTGTAGCGTACTGTATGGGCGGTATAGGTGAACTAAACCTGTTAGTGGTTAGTTAGATACTTATGATGTTTAGTTAGGCTGGGTAGCATAACTAGGTGGGATAAGTAGGAGACGTTAGTTGTGCACTTTATTTGAGAGGTGAAGAACTTAAGGGAGTGTACGCGGACTAACATGCGTAGTCGATAACTGATTTAAAATTGTGATTAAAATGCTTGCAAAAAAATTTCAAAAGGTTTTCTTGGGCTCTGACCCGTATGAAAAATATTTTGAAAACCTTTTAGGTGTCCAGCCACAGGGACGCCCAACTTGTTGATCTGTTCTAGGTATGCATAGTTGCAGCACTTGTGGATGCTTGTAAGATTTTGATTAGACGCTTCAGTTACTTCATTCCTAGAGTAGGATTCAGTTTCAGTTTTTATTTGGGCGTGTAGCCCCTTTAACTATTTCTTTTATTTCAGTTCAGACTCAAATTTATTATTTCTATTGGACTTTATATTAGACTTGGTAATCGATGATTTATTCGGTACTGTTTATTAAGTTATTTTATCTTGTGTTTGATTCAAATTATTATTACTGCATTGATGGTTTGATCATTGAATTTATTTCTGCATGATGTTGGCACCGACTTTTTGAATTCTAGGTGGTTAGTAAATTTTAAAACGTTTGTGACAGTGATGCTGAGAATGAACCAAATTAGATTCCTGCATTTTTTGTTATAAAGGATTGATTACTCGACATTTAAATAAGCTGGGTGTCACAAAAAACTACGAGCCCATCACATCCCCCCTCCCGGATAACTTATTCCCAAACCCCCACCAACCCAACCACCGGCGCAACCCATACATCTTTTCTCCTCTCCGCCCTTGGTTCAAATCACATCCCTACACCACCCCCTGATTCGGTGAAATCTCCTTCCCCTCCCCTCCTTTTCTCGCCTCCGGCAACCCACCCACATCCACTAACTCTTTGCACAAATATAACCTCCACCTTCCGCCCACCCACCCACCCGCACATTCGCTGACACAACCCACTGCCAGATTAAAACACCCAATATATGATATTTATTGCGAAAGTCACTGGAAATCCATTGTTAACCCCATTGCTAAATTTAATAACCGATAATCAATGAAGCAGCTGCTATTAAAATTCAACAAGGACAAAAAAAAAATGCGGGGACATTCAAGAAATTAATCAAAATAAGATCAACAACAAACGCATACCGCTCATTTTCGAAAATATTACATAAATTTTCCTCTGAATATAGCCTGCGTGCCTCAAATTGTCCTCTTGTTAGGGGCGGTGGGGGATGGGAAAGATGTGTGGGTTAAGTCGATGGGTGGGTGGAGGAAGAAGTTGTCCCAGAGGGAGATAATGATGGATTCGAAATTTTATTTTATTTATAATATTTTGAGGCATTTTGATTTATTTTTAATTCCAAAATCATTTGTTTTTAGTTTTTACTTTTATTTTTGATATTTTTGAATTATTTTAATTGAAAATGACACGTGGCAGTTTAAGTTTATAGATTTTTTGACGATTTTGGGCAAGTACAATTTCTAAATAAAAATGTATTTAAATTTAATATCTAAAATTACTTTATTACACTAAAAGAAACCCAATTGTTTATTTCTTGCTTGGATTTCCAAAGTCATCTTATACAATTCCTCACTAAAAACTTCTACTTGAACCGCCTATACATACCACATGCAAACCGCTTGTCTACATGATCTCTTTTGATCATTCTCATCGACAAAACTCCACAAGTTAAGGGAAAAGGGAGGAATACCCTTTGAACACATATACGTGCGGTTTAAAAAGGTGGTAAAATTAGATTTATTCTTTAATACTGTTAAAATTGAAAAATATAAAGTCCTCCACATTTTACATCAAACATAACCCTCGAATGCAAATTTTTATAATTGTAGATGGATTGCTAATCAAGAACGAAAACAAGGCGAGTTAAATCAAACATTAGAATGATTCAAAACTATTAATGAACTTAAAAATGTGTTCAAACTTAACGAGGCTAAGTAGTTTGACTTTTTAAACCTATTATGGCATGATTAATTTTAGGGTCCTGATATTTACAACCAAAATTTTACTCTAAAACACCACATAAAAATTAAACCCAAACTTTACTCCAAAACACCCAAAAGTGTTGTACCTTTTTTCTTGTAAAATGTCTAATACACCCCAAACTAAACAAAAAATCATACGAACTAACACCACATTATCTAAAACACCACAATCAACCAAAAGACGCATTTTCAAACCGGTTCCTCTTTTCGTCGAAAACCTAAAATCCACGGTTAAACCTAGCCAAAATCATCTTCACAATTTCTTCCCAAATCTCCATTTTCATATGTTTGTTGTGTTGTTATGGTCTTTGTTATGCTGTTTATATATAGAAACCAAGGATCAAGGGGCTATATTGCAATGGGTGATAAAAAGAAAATTGATGATCAAGCTTCCCAAAATCGGAATATCCAATGCTCGTTTGATGATTTTGAGGTATTAAAACACCTCCAAACACTATATAATCTGTAAAACAACATTAAAAATGATGAAAAAATGAAAAAAAAACTGAACAGACTGCAATTACGGTTGCCCGTCACCGTAAGTGACAATGAGTTTCAGTCCCAAGATGCTGTGTAATGACACATCGCGGTTACATTTGACCATAGACTAACATCACACGGTTACACTTGATCGTGTAATGATACTTAGCCGGGGTTTTATTTTCACATTTTCACTTGGGCGTGGTTGTGTATTCACGGTTTCATTTGGTCGTGATACAAAATTGCCTATACAAATCAACCCTTCCATGAACCCAAAACTGGAAAGATACAAATGAATAAGTCTTCATCGTTTGTTCTTCAAAGTCTTAAATCTTTTTTCGTCAGGGTGTGCAATCCAATGATCATCATTGTAGTACCTACACACATGAGATAAAGAAAAATACCAAGTGACGTATCGAATTTGAAATGAGATAAACATGAATACCAACTTATGATGAAAGCATAAGTCAAATCTCAAAACTCCCCCAAAATTCAAACTCCCCCATAAAATGATAATTCTTTCTCCCCCTTTTTATGATGTCCCCAAATAGACAAATGAGAAGGATAAATCAAACAAGCAAAGTCGGGATGTCACGGTATTCAAAACAAAGCATCAATCAGATGGAAAACGCACTCTTGCAAAGAGATACTGAAAAAATCTTCACAAACTATTTTTGATTTTTCAAATTTTTTCATACAAAAATAAGATACCAATTTGAAAAATATGATACAAAAATCACACCATGGAATTAAACAAAAATAACCAAGTCTTGAAAGTGGAATGAATGGGTGTGAACACATTCGATAGGTAAATCAACTCAATCAATCATATGTGCACGATGCATATGTGTACCCCTAGCGAATGAACATCAAAAGTATCCTTAGGTGAAAAATTGTTGAATTTAGATGACATCGTCTTATGCAAATCAACAAATCAAAGTCAAAGTGATTTCCACACCAATAACGTCCAAAACTATTTAGCGCTTTTTCAAGATTTTCAAGGACATGCAAACTTGTTATAAAATCTCCAACCAAACTCCCTCATATATATTTTCTTTTAGAGGTAATCTAAATTCTCAAACATTGGAGAATTGGTGCAAAAACCTAATTGGCCCATTTTTGGCATGAATTTATTTTTATTGCTTTTAAATTTTTTCGGGATCTTTTAAACCTCTTTGGACCCCGAATAATAAAATTCCTTAATTTTTTAGGACCAATTTAAACGGTGGCTTAGTATTCGCGAAGGCTAAATGAACTTTCTTAGCCCTTCCCCATTTTCAAAAAAAACACACAAACTCACAAAATGGTTCTTATATGCACAATTTTCTTATCAAAATTTATCGCGCTTGGTTCGTTTTAAAGGATAGGATTGAAGTGAAAACACCCAATAAATATGTGATAAGACAAGCACAATAATCAAACAAATCCGTGCATGTGTGCAATAAAGGAAACATGAGTCAAACATGTAGGAAGTAACACTAAATTATATCTTAATGACTCCAAACATTATAAAGCACAAGGATGAATTGACCTATTGTCTCAAAACACTATCAACTAGTCACATGAAAATAATGGAATGATATTGTGACTCGGTCATCCTAAGTGTCCATCCATAAACGGTGCAACGAAAAAACAAAAATCTTTTGTATTTTTTAAAAAATTTAGCAAAAATAAAATTTAATACAAAAAGTACATGTCACAACGCTAGCAAACATAAATATCATGAAATAAAAACTAGTGTATGACAAATATGCGAATACAATCATCTATACGATATGGCAAGAGAAGAATCATGTGCAAGCAAACGAGAATCAACTTGTCTAAAATCTAGTGCCTCTAAAAGTGATTTCCTAATCCAAATAGAAATGAAACGTCGTGTGGGGGATTTGGGAACCACGGGAACACTAGACATAAACCTCCTAGGACTTTTTCCAAGATCAAAATAAAAATGCCTAAGGTGACCTTTCCTACCACAATATGAACATGTGTAAACGGGTGGAACGACACCTATGGGTTAACCTTTTCTAATGTCCATGGGAACGGTTGACCCTCTAAAACAAATAATAGTTTTGACTTTAGCACTAGAAGCATGAGAACAATATGAGCCATTACCATCACTATCAAACCTACTTGAATAATTTAAATCATTTTTCAACTTCAAAATATTTGATTCAAGCAAAGAATTACACTCTTCCAATTTAAGGGACGCCTTTTTCAAATTATCAATCAAACCTAGAAGTTTATCTCGCTCTCCCTCAATTAAAGCAAAATTTTTCCTAAGAGTCTCTTCGCGTGCCACACACTCATTGACTAAAATATTTTTATCCTCTTTGGCACAAACACAAACCATCGAATTTTTAAGGTCCTCCAATTCCTTTTCTAAAAATAGGACCCTCTCATCGCTCTCCTTCTTGGACAATTTTAAAGCAACAAAGTCATGGTCCAAGGAAACAAATTTTTCACGATAAAAATCTCTTTGATTTTTAACCGTTTGCAAAAGATCCATCGCGGATTTAAAACGAGAATTTTCTTTTTTCAAAACTTCAATTCTTTTAGCAAACGTCAAATTCAAACGATTTATATCATCAAAACTTTGACTCGTGTCATCAAAGGGGAGCATCCGATTACATAAGTGCTCCATTGAAAAATTGCGATTTTAAAAATTGATTTAAAAAAAAATCAATATCACACAAATTTTGCAAAAAATAAGAATACGCGATAAATTAGCGCAACCCGCTCTGATACCAATTTGAAAACGTGAGTAGACAAATTGTATCAGAAAGTAAATCCTCAAAAAATTAGGATCACGCGATAAATTAGCGTAACCCGCTCTGATACCAATTTGAAAAGTGGGACGGTGTGTGATTCTTGATTAAATTAAATTTGCAAGTTTCCAAGTAAACCTTATTTAATTAGAGTTTACTTTTAAACCAAATAAATTCAGTCCTTAAACATGGATTTAAATTAACCCATCAAATATAAAGCATGCGAAATAATAAATATGCCGAGACATAGATTTCAGAAAAAATCCCCGCAGGGCAAAACCTTTTATTTCATTATAATAAGTAAATCGCAACTTACACGGATTATAATGAAATACAGTGACACACGAATACCCGCAGACGTCGGTCGATGTCGTCAGCAATGAATCCACACGCAGCGAACCCACATGGACCTCAATCCAATCAATAAAGAAAGACCTGCAACACTCCTCAATGGCACGCAACCATAAAACTTCGTATAGACTCCCTCAGCAATGACACGCAGCCCTCGGTTGCAGAGATCTCCCTACAAAGATGAACAAAAACAAAAAAGTGTTCTTGGGTTCCAAAAGGATTCACAAAGGTTTGGCAATGATATGTGAATCAAAACATGAGTCTTGGGACTAAAAAATATGAAGACTTGATGTATTTGAACTCTAAAAAACGTCTCTCAAAGTCTTGAAAAATAACTCCCCCGAAGCTGACTTTTATAAGGAAACCAAAAAGAGTTTTAAAATTTCAGAACTCTGCCAGTGTACAGGTACCCCGAACCGGTTCCCCCCCGAATCGGTTCACCATGGATTTGCGGTACTTCGCTGGTTTGGGGTTGGAAAAAATCAGTATTCTTCTAAGGAATTTTCTCCATCTTCAAAAGGTCATAACTTCTTCACCGTAGCTCGGATTGGGGTACCGTTTCTTCCAGTATCTTCGTGGCGTCGAGCTCTAAAAATTTCCAGTTGACCAGACCTCTGGACTATGGCTGTAAAATTATAAAAATGCCCTTAAACTTTCATATCTTGCCTTTTTTCACTGATTTGACTTATCTTGTGTACCACTTGCATAAAATCCCTAAAATCATGGAACGTGAAGTTGTTGAGGCAGATGTGGGACACATGATGGAGATGTTGAATGCTTGATTCCCGAAATTCGAATAGAGACTGTCATGTAAGATCGTGATGTGACGTGCCAAATGTAGCGGCGTTCGACATACATAAATATAACATGTTGGACATGAGAAAAATGTCCTTACAATGATTGTAAATTTTTGTATTAACAATTATTGATTGGAAATTTTTGTATCTTTTTGCAATCATTATTATAACTTGCTTATATGTGATACATTGGCAATGATTGCAACTTTTTGTATTAACAATTATCGATTTGAACTTTTTGTATCTTTTTACAATCATTACTATAAATTAGTTATATGTGATAAATTGCAGAGACTTTGGTTATATATGTGATAAATTGGTTATATGTGATAAATTGGCAATCTTGGGGTATTGTAAGTAACTTACGGTTCCTTAACATCGTACAGATGTTTACACGGTGACACCACACCGTAATTAGGAGCCTACGGTGACAGCACACCGTGAATAAAACAACCACGGTTTACTGTAACCGTGGAATATATGCAAAGACCTGACCCATTTTTCACCCCAACTTACACGATCTAATGAAACCGTGAAATGCCTTATGACGGTGAGACGCTGTCGTATATGACTATTACACGATTTGTTCTCACCCTGTGGTTTATACAGAGACTTTGGAGGTTTTTTCACCCCAACTTACACGGTCTAATAAAACCGTGAAAAGTCTCTATATGGTTGTTGGTAGTCGTAAGTATATATCCCACAGTCAACTGTAACCGTGAAATATATACAGAGACTTGGACCATTTTTCACCCAATTTACACGGTCTAATGCAACCGTGACATGTCTTATGATGGTAAAATGGGAGGCCTCACTTTTTTCGGAGTAGAGATCCCATACAACCTAAACGTATTTCCAAATGTTAGTACGTACATAAATAAGGAAAGTAAATACTAAACTTAAAACAACTAATACTTACGTCTAAAGCTTTTAAATCATCTAAGGTTTCCTTCTCCGGTAACTGTGCAAAGGCATCCCCTGACACTGTTTGCGCCCTCCATTTGCATAGACGCGACTCACAATGCTCAAAATGGAGATTTATAACACCCATCTCCAAATTGAAGTGTTCGTATATCCACGCCTGCAGTCAAAACAAAATAAAATTTCAATATAGAAATATTAATTAGGAAATTATTATATTACAAAACAAATTTAAAATCACGTGCTAAATTTAAAATATGTACCACGAGAAGGGAAGATATCCGACCACCTGCTGAACGTCTATCTGAGAGGCAATCCCCAACTGCCGATATAAATGGGCTAATACACCCATACACCAAGCATAATCTTTGCATTTGTCGACCTTTCGCAAAGACTGGAGGTAGTACAGTGGTACTCGATTGCCCGATTTGTCCGGGAACAACAAGCAACCGACCATAAAAAGCAAGTACCCCCTAGCATCTTGCTCAATCCCCCTCTTTGAAGCACTTTCGCCCAACTTCTTAACCCTCCCCTTACACAAATTCATTAACCAGTCAAAACGAACAGTGTATACAGACTTACACTCATCCTTGGCCTCCTCCTCGGTACAACCTAAATATTTAGTAAGCCATTGGATTTGGGTCGCCTTTTTCTCGGCTTTCTTCAGAACAGTACCGTACACCGTTTTACCTACTACTGGGATTTGGAGGAGATGGTACACATCATTTACGGTGATGGTCATCTCGTCGAATGATAAATGAAATAAATTTGTCTCCGGCTGCCACCGTTCGATTAATGCCAACACGAATACATAGTCTATGTACCGATATGAGTGTTTAATCAGACCGTACAAATCGGAGTTCCTCATCAGCTCTATTATCCGCTCATCCTCTTTGGCTATGTCCCACTCAGTAAATTTTTTGTAGTGGTACACGCACTTCATTATTTCCCTATCCTCATCTTTATTCCAAATAGATTAACCAATATGGTTATGATAATTTTTCAAGAGTTCGGGGTTGTTTGGCGTGCACCCCTCGGGAGTTTGGGAATCAGAGTGGCTTATTTTTTTATAGGCATTCTTTTCTGGCCCGTTCGATGTGGACGGTTGGATTTCATCTTTCGAGGAAGAAGACTCGTCCTCTCCTGCCATCTCTCATTCTTCCTCCTTATCTTCCTCTCTGTCTTCCTCTCTCTCCTTCTTCCTATCTATCCTCCTATCTTTCCTCTCTATCCTCCTCTTTCCTTTCCTCTCTCCCTCTTCATCTCTCTCTGCCCCTCTCTCTCTCTCTCCATCTCTTTCGGCCTCTCTTTCCTCCTCTATTTCTTCCTATATTACTTCATCACTTTCCTTCTCTCTCTATTTCTCTCGTGATTTATCTTTTTTTTTCTCCTCCTCTTTATGTCCCACTCCTACCTCACCCCCTTCATTAACCCCAATCAAATCACCTATAACCGCCTAAACTACTTGCTCAATTGACTTCGAAGTAGCACCCGCCTTAACATAACATAGATTTCCTACCACTTTATCTAACGAAGTCGTCGGAGAATATCCCTTGCTTGAATTAGTGGCCTCACTGGCACTACTACTACTAGAGGAAAATACGGGTGGTCGTACTTCCTTAGCCGCCTCCAACCTCCTTTTTCGCTCGGATGCGGTAGGAGGATTTTTGCTTCTCACCATTTATATGACATACATAAGAAATTAACAAATCATATTAGCAAATGAACATTGGTACCAACATGAATATATGAAATAGGAAATAAATTGGTACTTTAAGAGATTAGAATTAATATTAAAAACAATAATTAGTAAAACCTATTTATTAGAAACAATAATTACTAAAAATATACCCATATATATGAAATGGAAAATAAATTGGTATTTTAAGAGATTACAAATAAAATTAGAAACAATAATTACTAAAAATATACCCATATATTTGAAAAGGACACCACGGTTGTATATGGTCGTGAAATATTTACACACGGTTGGGTTTACTAGTGAAACCTACAACCACGATGAGAACTGGTCGTATATGGTGAATCACGGTTGGATATGACCGAAAATTGTTGGCACCTTCAGTGACGAAAAACTGTAGGTGCAGACTAGTTTTTTTTTCTTTTTTCAAATTGTTAAACCCTAGTTTTTTCAAAACGTGTTAAACCCTAGGTTTGTTTGCGCAAATGAAATATATTTGCAGTTAGATTAATTAATGTTACATTTTAATGAATTAATAATTGATTTCTTATATGTAGTTTGCATGCTAGGGTTTAATACACAAAATGAGAACATGACAGTAATGAGAGTAATGTTTAATGGTGTAACATATCAGGAATGAAGCTTGATGGTAATGTGGTGTTTTGTGTTTTTGGTGTTGAGAGTAAGGATTAATGGGGGATGATGGTTTGAGAGAGAGGGAAAAAGGAAAAAAATAAAGTTTGAAATTTTTATATTGGTGAGGATATATGTGGTATTGTATTTTTTTGATATTTTTTATAAAAAAATATTTTGGAGTAAAATTTTGAATGCAAGTACAAGAACCCTTAATTTTAACCGAAACTCGTTATATGAACGAAGAGAAGCACTTGGATTTACGACCGTCGTGCTAATGATTCATGCGAGAGAGAGACCACGTACGTTCGCGAAGAAACGTCCATGGCCGTACTTTTCACATTACCAGTGCCACACACTTAATCGTTGAAACAAACAAAACCAGTCAAACACGGTCCAAATTGTCACGACCCTCCATTATTCTCCATCCTCCACTGACTCTCTCTTCATTTCACACGAATTCCGACCTCTCACTCTTACATTCCCAAAACCATGTCTTTGCACTTCAAACTCGGATTATTCTTAAGTTTGAGCCTTTTGGTTTTGAGGTCACTCGTGGAATCGACTTGTTCGCGAGGCTGTGCTTTGGCTTTGGGCTCCTACTACACATGGCCAGAAACCAACCTCACGTTCATTGCCGAAATCTCCAACGGCTCCATAGATGAAATCCTCCGTTACAACCCTCAAATTCCACACCAAGACAGCCTTTTATCCGGTATTAGAATCAGTATTCCCTTCACCTGCGACTGTATCGGCGGCCAATTCTTGGGGCACGTGTTCGAGTTCAATGTTCGGCCCAGAGATACGTACGACAGGGTAGCCGAATTGTACTACTCCAACTTGACTACGGAGGAGTGGGTGATGAGGTTTAACATCTACGATGCCACGCGGATTCCGGATACGGACGCCACACTGAATGTGACGGTGAATTGCTCGTGTGGGGATAGAAGGGTTTCCAGGGACTACGGGTTGTTTCAGACGTACCCGCTCCGACCCGAGGATACTTTGGCCACCATTGCGTCTCAGACGAATCTCACTGCGGATTTGATCCGGAGCTACAACCCGGATTCCAATTTCAGTGCTGGCACGGGACTCGTTTATATTCCCGCCCAAGGTGAATTTTATTATATGTTTTGCACATTTCATTGCAAATTACTTTCTACACGCTTTAATTGTCACCCAAATATGTGGAATAATTTAAGTGACGCCTGCTTTATAATGTGTTGCATACACCTAGCCGCAATAATTCGTCTGGCCACTTTTCACAACCTGTGTATACAGTGGTTATGTATTTTAAAAGGAGAGTATAAATTAGCTGCATTAGAGTTCCACAAAATAGGTACTTTCGGAACCAACATGACTTATTTATTAATTTAGTGTATTAGCCAATTATATCAAACAGTCTCCATAGCCTTTTGTTACTCACCGATACTTGTTGAATTTATGCCAGTCCATTTGTCCACTTTCTTATCCCCATGTCTTTTCGAGGAAACTCGTTTGAAGTAAGATTGCACAAGTGTCAACCGTCAAGTTGGTGTTAAACGTTGGTGCAAACCTATAGTAATTGAGAACTTACTACTTTCTTGTGCTGATGTTCTTACTATAGTCATAGTCCCATCGTACATATCCTTGATCACATCAATATATCTACGAGTCTGGTATCCTATCATATGCCTTCTCCAAATCTATAAAAATCATATGAATTCCTTTTTCTCGCTATGCCTCTCTATTAATCTCATCAATAAATAAATTGCTTTCATTGTTGGCCTCCTAGACATAAACTCAAATTGATTCTTAGATACTATTGTGTTCAATCTCAATTTATATTCAATCACTCTCTCCTAAAGTTGTATGACTCATTAACTTAATACCAAGATAATTTGAACACTTTGTATGTCTCATTTGCTTTTATAAATAGGTACTAAAACACTCTTTCTTCAGCCACCGGACATCCTATTAGTCATTATAATTCTATTAAATAATTTTATAAACCAAGACACTCTTTCCTCCCCTAAGCACTTCCAAACCTCTATAGGGATACCATTTGGTCCTAAAGCCCTCCCTGTTTTCATCTTTTTTAGAGCAATCCTAACTTTTGTTGCCCTAGTTTTGCAAAAAAATATATTTTCTCGAGTCTCCCTAGGTTCCTCTATATTTAATCTACTCCCATTATCTATATTCAATAACCTCTTGAAGTAGTTTTTTTCATTTTTGCATAATCTCATCATCCTTTACTAGGACTCTCGAATAATAACTTTTAATACAATTAACATTATTAAAATCTTTTGTTTTTTTGCCCCTAAGTTTAGCAAGCTTATAAATACTTTTTTCCCTAGTTGTGTTCCTAATTTTGTATAAAGATCATCATACGCCTTTAACTTAACATCTCTTACCATTTTTTTAACTTCCTTTTTAGTCAATTTATATTTTCTCAAAATTTTCTTTGTTTTTAGTTGTTTACCATTTAAAGCACCCCCTTTTGATTTTTATTATATTTTGTACTTCTTTATTCCACTACTAAGTTTCTTTAGCTTGTGCCCCCCTGCCTTTTGATTCTCCAAGAATTTCTTTCGATATTATCCTAATGCATGTGGTCATTTTATCCCACATTAAGTTAGTCTCATCTTCAGTATTTCGTGACGCTTCATTTAATATTTTATCTTTAAATAGTTTTAATTTCTCTCCTTTTAAGTTGCACCACCTAGTTCGTGGATTAATTTTCTCTTTTCGCACTCGTGATTGATTTTTAATATTTATATCCAACACCATTATCCTATGTTGTGAGGTTAAGCTTTTTTCCTGGATAACCTTGCAGTCTTTACATGTTAATCGATCTCCTTTCCTAGTAATGAAAAAATCTATATAGCTCTTATGCGTTTCACTTTTATAAGTTATTAAGTATTCAGGCCTCTTTTTAAAACATTTATTTACTAATACAAAATCATAAGCCATCGCAAATCTAAGATAGACTTTCCACCATCGTTTCTATCTCTAAGACTACATTCTCCATGCACAATCTCATATCCTACACAATCTTCTCCTACATGACCATTAAAATCTCCCTCTATATAGATTTTCTCACCTACGGGTATTTCTTGAATTGGCTCATCTATTTATTCCTAAAATTGTACTTTAGTGTGCTCATCTATTCCTACTTGGGGTGCATAAGCACTAATAATATTAATTAGATTTTCACCTAATACCAGTTTTACAAGTGTAAGTCTATCACCTTTCCTAATAATGGTTATGATATCATCCTTGAGGGTCTTATCTACTATTATTTCGACTCCGTTCCCATTTCTATGTTTTCTCGTTGGAATATGCATCTAACGACCATCAAACAAGAAGACTTTGTCAAGGATTGCACAAATCGTTAGAAGCTCATTAGAAGGACGATTGAACGAGAAAGCAGTTTTGTTTGAACGAAATGTAGTTTCGTTAGAACGAAAAAGCTAATCTCATTCGAATGACCCTGTGTTTTCGTTTCGAACGAGATCGCCATCTTGAAATTCGTGTTTTTACTATTTAAGGCGTGTTGGACTCGGAGTTTTTAAGAACTTTTAAAGAAAAATGTTATCCTATTTGTTTACCAAAGTTCCAAAACCCTTGTTTCATCCTTTGAGTTTAAAGATCCAAGTTCTTTATATCCATATGTTTTGAGATCTTTAGTTTGGGCGCAAAAGTTTGATTCTTTACATCTGAATAGAACTTGTATAGTTTGGTTCTTGTGATTCCCTCAAGAATCAACCTCAATCCTCTTCCTTCAGCAGTGAATACCCTCGAGTATCACAAGATCAATAGTGAAGAAAGCTCTCCACAATAACTTCATTACAGAAGTGTTTGGGTTCCAAAGAAGATTCACAAAAGTATTTGGGATTTCTTTGTGTGAATCAAAACCGTCTTTTAGCCTTAAAAATGAAGACTATTTTGCAGTTGTTCTGCAGTTTGCGTAAATGAAAAGTCTTAAAAAAAATCTTCACGAAACAGGTTTTTATAGGCGAACACAAAAATCGAGGTTGCGGAAAGTCATTCGAACGAGTTAGATAGGTCGTTCGAACGAGATATCAATCATGCTAGAAGCGACCATCTAACGACCTTCAAAAACTAAAACAGTACGCCTTCGTTTGATCCATATGAAAAGCAGACTATTAAACGAGGTATCAAACGACCTTGCAAAGTCGTTCGAACGACAGTGAGATGTCGTTTGAACGAACTTAATGAAATTTTAAAACTCCGCTTATAGTAAACTGAGAAAATATTTTTGATAGAAATCAGTTTAGAAAAATATCCTAATACTTCGTAAAAAATCTAAGTAACACAACTAAATCCATACCAAATATTATCGACTTGTAGATGTTGAAGAAGCTTGATATTCAGATCCGTCTTCTTGAACGTGTGAACTTGAATTTCCTTGACGGTTGGAAAGGGATATGCCATACTCAATGTAAACTAGGTACTAGGGAGAAAGATAGAAAATATGTCCTTACATCACCCCTTTCCTCCGACAACCAAGCCACCTCCACTCACTCTTTCTACAAACACAACCGCCACCTTTTGCTCGCGCACTCGCTGGCACAACCCATCGCCAGATTAAAACAACCAATATATGATGTTTATTCCAAAAGTCACTGGAAATCCATTGTTAACCCCATCGCTGAATTTGATCACCGATAATCAGCGGAGCACCGCTGTTAAAATTCGACAAGGACCAAAACAACAAACGCACAACCAAAGGGGGGGGGGGCATTCAAGAAATCGATCAAAATAAGATCAACAACAATCAACACCCACCACTTTCTTTTGAAAAGATTACATAAATCTTCCTCCAAATAGAGCCTTCATGCCTCCAATTGTCCTCTTGTTGGGGGGCAGTGGGGGATGGGGAAGAAGTTGGCCGGGAGGGTGGAGGTGATGGGTTCGCAATTATATATTATTTATTTATAATATTTTTAGGCTTTTGGATTTATTTTTACTTTCAAATTCATTTGTTTTTAGTTTTTACTATTATTTTTTGATATTTTAAAATGATTTTAATTGAAAATAACACGTGGCAGTTTAAGTTAAAAGATTTTTTGATGGTTTTGGGCAAGTAATTTAATATCGAAAATTACTTTATTACCGTAAAAAAACAATTTTTTATTTCTTACTTGAATTTTTAAAGTCAATTTGTACAATTTAACACCGAAAACTTCTACTTGAACCACCTGTGCATACCGCATGCAAACCACATATCTACATGACCTCTTTTGATCATTCTCACTTACAAAACTCCACAATTTAAGGAAAAAGGGAGCAACACTCTTTGAACACGTATACACGCGGTTTAAAAAGGCGGTACAGTTAGATTTATTCTTTAATACTGTTAAAATTGAAAAATATAAAGTCCTCAACGTTTGATATCAAACATAACCCTCGAATGCAAAATTTTATAATCGTAGATGGAGTGTTAATTAAGAGTGTAAACAAAGCGAGTCGAATTGAACATTAGAATGATCAAGCATGATTTAAATATTAAGGAACTTAAAAATGTGTTTAAGCTTTAACTTATTTACTTCATAAGCCTAATTCAAATGAGCTTTTATTCGGAACAGCTAGAGCAAAGCTAACTAGTTTGATTTTTTAAAACTATTTTGGCATGATTAATTTTAATCGAAACTCGTTATCCGAATGAAGAGGAGCATATTGCTTTACGACCCTCGTGCTAATGATTTATGCAAGAGACCCGCCTAATGGGTATTTCAGTTCATGTACGTTCGCGAAGAAATGTCCATGGCTGCAATTTTCACATAACAGTCTCACACGACTTTGCACACACACCTAAGCGTTGAAACAAACAAAGCTATTTAAACACGGTCCAAATTCTCACGACCCTCCATTATTCTCCATCCTCCACCATCTCTTCATTTCTTCCACTAACATCATTTCACATGAATCCCGACCCCTCACTCTCACATTCCCAAAACCATGTCTTTGCACTTCAAAGTCGGATTATTGTTAAGTTTGAGCCTTCTGCCTTTGAGGTCACTAGTGGAATCGACTTGTTCGAGAGGCTGTGCTTTGGCTCTGGGCTCCTACTACGTATGGCCAGAAACCAGCCTCACGTTCATCGCCGAAATCTCCAACGGCTTTATAGATCAAATCCTCTGGTACACATAGTACTTTGTATAAGTTATTACGTGTTCAAGCCTCTTTTTAAAATATTTATTTACTAATACAAAATCATAAGCCATCGCAAATCTAAGATAGACTCTCCACTGTCGTTCCTATGTCCAAAACCATATCCTCCATACACTATCTCATATCCCACACAATCTTATCCTATATGACCATTAAAATCTCCCTCTATATAGATTTTCTTACCTATGAGTATTTCTTGAATTAGTTCATCCATTTGTTCCCAAAATTGTACTTTAGTCGTCGTTATCATCATCATGATCATCATCATCCTTGCCTTAATCCCATCATATGGGGTCGACCACATGGATTCTCCTTTTCCATTATAATCTATTATATGCATTATTATCATTTAAGTTTTAACTCCTCAAGGTCTCTCCTAATAATTTTCTCCTATAATAGCTTAGGGTGATCTCTTTTTCTTTTACCCTCTATTTTCAATAATTTTCCTCTTGTTATAGGGGCATCTACTGGTCTACGCAACACATGACTGTACCACCTAAGTCTACTTTCATTTTAATTTATCGCTAATGGGAGTTACTCCTAGCTTTTCTCTCACGCAGTTTTTAATTGTCTTTTTAGAAATTCCTGTCATCTACCGGAGCATCCTCATCTCATTAACATGGAGACTTTGTTCATGTTTTTTCTTTAACACTCAACACTCCGTTCCATACAGGATCGCTGGCCAAACAACTGTTTTATAAATTTACCTTTTAATTTATTAGTTATCCTCTTATCGCATAACACCCCGCTCGTTTGTCTCCATTTCATCCAACGAGTTGATATTCTACTCGTAAATCCTCATGAATATCCTCATTACTTTTAACATTGAACCTAGATAATGAAATTTATTAGTGTGGCTTATCATTTTTTCTTCAATCTGTAACATTATATTACTCGGCGCCTCATTATTAAATTTACATTCCATAAATTCCGTTTTATTTCTACTGATTCTTAGATTCCAAGGCTTTTCTCCAAGTATTTACTCTCATCGCTAAGCTTTCCTTTGAAGTGTCTACTAAAACTATATCATCCGCAAACAACATACACCATGGAACATCTTCTTGTATGTCCTTAATAATTGACGCGACTCAGAATGTGTCTCAGAAGTGCGTACTCTCTAGGCCCAAGTGCAAGCCTGTCGCGTTAGTAATAAACCGGGTAAGTCGGGATCGTATCCACAGGGAAATAGGGCAATGGAATTGTAACGACGTTGGATAGACGAAGAAATCCAGCTCTGACTCTAAAGGAAAGGAAAAAATGATTGGTTTGTGGAACAACTACACTAGATGCAATTATGAAATTATGAAAAGGTGCAATTATACTAATTTACCTAAAATACTGATGAAGAAAGATTTAAAACTTTAAACTATATGATGAAGAAAAACAGGACGGGAATACAATCCCCCAACCCTAGTGTATTTATGGTATAATTCTAATCGTAAATTCAAATGATTAATTAGACCCAGAATTTAGTACTCCCAAGCATTACGTATATGAGGTTCAAGCCCGCATCATACTTAATCTGAGGACGAGTAAATCGGTATTTCAATAGTTACACTCGAATTGTATTCTAAAGCATCCCGGTTACTCGGAAGCAAACGAGATCTAAAGATCCGCAATTGTCGTGTTCCTACGCAATACGGTCGTAATAAATCACTAAATTTAGAGGATTAATGTTATACACATGCAACTATCACATCAGGTTGGGTTCATGTATCCCGACCTTGAAAAGTCTAGCTTACCATGATGACAGTAATGAAAACTATTTTGGAATTGCAGAAAACCATGATTAAACTAAGGAAGAATTGTAGAATGATGTAAACGGGAAATTAAACGGAGGAAATTACTCACTAATCTTACCAAAGCACTAAAGGCAGCAATTGAAATTACTTGTAACTACAGAATTCTGAATAATCTTCACTATTGGAATTAAAATTGTAATCTACCTTCAAAACTAGGGTTTTGCAGAAAGAATGGAAAATTATATTAATTCTCCGTCCTAAGAATGATAATAAAATGGGTTTATATACCATACAAAACTCCAAGAGTTTTAGCAGCACTAGGACTCTCCATTAGAGGAAGATAAGAAAATAAAATCTCGACAGCCAGACCGGTCCTGTCCTCCTTCGGATCGGTTTGGCTTGGATCCGGACCGGTTCTTTTATTTCTTGGGCGGATCGGTCCTGTGCGAACCGGTTCTTTTAATTTCTTTCAGCTTCGATCCGTCTTCGGTCCGGGGTTCTCTGGAATGTGGCACTGCGGACCGGTTCTTTTAATTTCTGGCCGGACCGGTCCTGTCCGGATCGGTTCTTTTAATTTCTGGCCGGACCGGTCCTGTCCGGATCGGTTCTTTTAATTTCTGGCCGGACCGGTCCTGTCTTTCTTTGACTTTTTCTTTTATCTTTAACTGCTCATAACTTTCACATCGGGACTCCGATTGAGGTGCTATTTTTTCCAGTGTTCTTGTAATTGAAAGCTCTTCAACTTTCCAGTTGATGCCTCATCCGAATTCTGGGTAAAAATTACAACTTTCCCCTTTTGACTTTCCTTCTTTTCTTTTCTGATTCTCCCGGTTTCTTTCTTTCTTTAATTGACATCAAATACCTGTAAAATCAATACGGAATACCAGAAACTCGGTGTACTTGTTAGGATAAGTCAGTAGCAAGATTATGAGATAAAGTCAAATCGATTACTTTGTTCGAGGTGCTAAAAGTAACTAAATTAAAGGGATAAATATAGAAGAATTTATGCCTAATCAAACCCCCATAACTTAAGAACTTTGCGCGTCCCGAGCAATGTAAAAGAATCCTAGCAAGGGTCAACTCTTAAAACTCATTTTATTGGGATAAAATACCTTTTTCGCGGGCAAGCGATTGCATTTAGCGTATGCAACAAGCCTTTTAACCCCTAGGTTACCCTAGTAGGACGAGTTGTGTCTCGTGAGGGTTTGCAGAGAATATACCCACAAAATTCGACTCAAGGAAAAATCAAAATATGTAAAAATTGTATAATTCAAACTTTCCTAGAAAATAGTCATCAAGTCATGCTCAATAGTCTCAAATCATAGTGCGTGTGTGCGAAACCAAAACTTTAACCGCGGATTTCCACCGATTGACCATTACGTTACTTATCCGAAAATTCGTTTTGATTTCAATTCTCAAGGAATGCTCTCTCAAACGAATCACTCGGAATGTGGCTATTCTCTCGGTATGCGTGATATAAAGAGTAAATATAATGGATGCAAAGTCACGCACACAAGTAGAAAGACGAAAATTTTAGAGTGATAGGATCTCATCAACGGAATACGGTTTTAAAAACGGGAACATTGCCTCTAATTCGCGCATTCAATCTCTTTTATTATCTTTTGGTGTCTTAGCTCTCCACGCGGTACTCGATTTCGCAATTTGAACTCGGTTAAGACTTTTTCTGGTTTTAAGGTATATTGGGTAAAATGAAAATGGTAGGGAAGGTTGGAATTGGAAAAGTCATTTATGATGTCCATTTGTGCTTTTTCCGGGCTATTGCTAATTTTTTTCTTCTTTTTCTCAATTTTTTTTCTTCTGTTTTTCACTTCTTTTCTTTTCTTGCTATTTTCGTTGAGCATATCTATTTTTTTCTTGCCCCTTTATATGCACTTGTCGGACTTAAATTCTGAATTTTTCCATTTTTCGCAATTCCGGGCTATTTGGGTTTTTCGGGTTGTCAAACGAAAGGGAAAATCTATTTGGCTCAATTTGGGTTACAAAAGGGTTGATTTTTCGCATCTTTTTCTGGCCAATATTTTTCGGTGACAAACGAGGGCCTACTTCATTGTCCAAAATACCAATTGCGTTACCATATGCGTTTCGAGATGAATTAAGTTTAGAGATCAATTTTTGCACGTTTTTCAAAGCAATATCACACACATTTTTCATAACTGATCAAAATGAAAGGATTGAGATCCTCGACGACTTTTTAGACGCTGAAAAGAACTTTGAGTTAATAGTTAACTCGGCTTGATTTATAATTTTCACAAAGATGAAGGGCTCGAATCTCACCGGGTTTGTTAATCTCCACACTTATTTGCTAAGTCGTCAATTTTCGCTCAATTTCCATCTTTAGTCAATTTCGGCTTTGTGTATTGTGTTTTTATAATTTGAGATTTTAAACTGACTTTTAATGATATTTTCGAAAAAATTGAATTCCATTTTTCATTTATTTTGAACAAAAATATTTTTGGGTTTTTCAAGATTTTATGATTTTTTTTTTGAAATTTCAAGGCATTTTTGAAAATTTGTGAAGTTTTAGAAATACGCACTTGTCACCCCCCCTTAACTTAGACTTTTGCATTGTCCTCAAGCAAAAAGGACTAAAATCTAACTCAAAGCGAATAAAAAGTGCGAGAAAATAAAACAAACAAATTATTAAAATGCAACAAGACACTATATGACACTCATGCATGACTCAAAAATACAACAACAATCACCCCATACGTGTCGGGGGTGCGACGACCTCTCATCTCTCCACAAACTCACCCGACCCCACTCGCGGGGTTCGATGCTCTCCTTGTCACTCCCGTCTTCCTGTCATATACCAACAACCGGAATAAGTTGGGACCTCGCCCATAAATAAAGGAAAGACTGGGAGACTCATCGTGACTACTAGGAAAGGGATCCCTGTGATGCTTACTCAAAGCATCACCGACTCAGAGGGAAAACCTAATTTTCTTTCAATTTTTGGAATGCATGGGTCGGGCTCTAAGTCGGACGAGACACAACTTTTCTCCTCTATTGCCTTCGGGCCATCAAATGGTATGGGTGGATGGTCATTGCGAAGAAACTCATCAGTTTTATCTTTCCACTCGCCCTCTCCTAAATGACTACATGAGTCCAATAGAGGTTGGACTTTGTTGTGAAGGCTCTCATCCACCTGCCCGAATTCTCTCTCAACTCCCGTTAGGCTCAACTCCTCTAGCTCTCTCTCTTGCTTTGTTTCCACATTCTTTCTTCCTCGCTCCATCTCAAAATTATTAGGTGGTGTGGGTGGGTAGTACTCGAGGAGAAAAATATCTATCGTGTCTTGCCATTCGCTCTCCTCTAAGCACTCATACGAACTTCTCCCTATGCCCTCTAAATTGTCGCTCTCACTTGATGTAACAAGGCGTACCCCTATTGGCTCTCGCCTGTGGGTCCTCCCATGCTCGTGTGCTGCTCCTAAAAGATCCGTCTCTCGCGGTTCTCCTTCGTCACCCTCGTTCTTGATATTGTTAAAAATATTTGTATCGAGGGTCATGTTCCCAAATGTTAATTGCATTCGCCCACTCCGAGTATTGATGAGCGCATTAGCCGTAGCTAAGAATGGGCGACCAAGGATAATGGGAACATGATTGCTCGGGAGAATGGAGGGCTCCTCGTCCTAAATGACAAAGTCCATCAGTAAGTAAAAAGTGTCTATTTGGACGATCACATCCTCAATGATTCCCCGAGGCATTTTCACAGAACGATTCGCGAGCTGGAGAGCCATATTTGTGGGCTTCAGGGCTCCCAAATCGAGTTTCTTATAGATGGAATAGGGTAGAATGTTAACACTCGCTCCTAAATCTATTAGTGCTCTTTCGATTCGATTCTTCCCCATGATGCACGAAATGGTGGGTGTACTCGGATCTTTATACTTTAACGGAAGGTCACTCGGTAAAACTGAACTGACATTCTGGGCCAAAAAGACATTCTTATTTACCTTTAGCTTGCGTTTCACCGTAAGTCCTTAATGAACTTAGCGTATGCGGGAATTTTCTGTATGGTCTCGAGAAAAGGTAAATTAATCTTTACTTGTTTAAGGACATCCAAAACATCGTCCCGAGAAGTCCCTTTGAAGTGCCGGACCAACCGTTGAGGGTATGGGGCAGCGGTGGAGGATTTCACTACTACCTCGAGCTCACTAGTGCCTTCTTTATCACTCTCATTCAAGGGGACATTTTCGGCCTCTTTCGTGCCGGGCGAAGTCTCCTTGTCTTTAGTTGCATCGTGTGGGGGAGGTGACAAGTCAACTACTCTCCCACTACGTAGAGTGGTAATTGCGCTACATTGCTCCGGATGGTCATGGGGTGTGGAGCTTACACTAGTTTGACCTTGGGGAGGTCTTTGGCCCTGGGCAGGAAACTTGCCCTTCTCTGGGATACTCAATGATGATTGCAACTGTGAAATGTTCGCATTCATGTCGTGGATCATGCGCTCATGCCTAGCATTAGTTGCACTCTGATTGTTGATAAATTGATTTATCGTATCCTCGAGACTTCTCCGCGGTGGAGGGATATATGATCCTTGAGGTGGTGGTGCTTGCACATGTCCTTGCATGTGTGGAGCTTGTTGAAAGTGTTGTGGTGGAGGAGGGGCAACATGTGAATTAGGATTCATCGCAGCATGTTGTTGCCCATGGCTAAAATCAGGATGGTTTTTCCACGAAGGGTTATAAGAATTCCCGTGGGGTGCACCAAAATCACTCTTGAATCCTCCTATGCCACTGACTTGCTCTTGAAGCATCAATTTGTAGGCGGGTATAGTCGGGCATTCCTCAGTTGAATGACCCGCCTCACAAATCGCACACACCTTCTCAACAGAGTTAGGGATGGATCCAGTTGGTCCTCTTCCCAATACCTCACGTACGTCTCGCAGTCGTTTCTCAAGCATATCGAGTCGACTGTCCGCTATAGAATTCTTTTCTACATGAAAAGGGCTGGACGCCGATGGAGTGGTGGTCACTTGACGATTTCGATTCTGAGCGTTAGGGTCAGATGTATCCCAAGATTGGGTAGTCTCGGTGACATACCTCAGGTGAAGCTCAGCATCATGGGCGTCTAAGTCGACAAACGGACCACTACCCATGGTCTCAACGAGTTGCTTGGAGTTAATGTTCAGCGCATTATGGATAAAAGAAATGATTTGCGTTTTATCAAAACCATGATGGGGACACGAGGCAATTAACTCATTGAAACGCTCGTAGCATCGTTCGAATGACTCATTTTCTAATTGTCGGAATGTTTGAATTTGAGCCTTGATGGAATTCGTTCGATGCGGAGGAAAGAACTTTTTGAGAAATTTGGATTGTAGCTCGTTCCATGATGAAATCGAGTTTGGAGGTAAAGACCATAGCCAGGTCTTAGCCTTATCCTTCAGCGAGAATGGAAAGAGTTTGAGGCGGAGCACATCTTTTGTGCAGGTTTGATCACTGAGAGTCTCGCACGCCTCCTCAAATTCCATGATGTGGGCATATGGCATTTCTGAATCCAGTCCATGGTAAGTGGGAAGTATCTGGATCATCCCATTTCTGAAGCGAAATTGTCCCGCATTGTACGGGAGTAAAATGCATCCCGGAGTGACAGTGCGCTCGGGATATAAGACGTCTCTCAAAGGGCGATACGGGGCCTCTCCCTCGTCGGCAGCTGCACTACCGTGTTGTGACATGTCTCTCTCTCTCAAAGATTCGGTATCCTCACTTGGTATACTTGGAGTGCTCTCTGAATTGTGTCCTAAGAAGGAAAACGGCGTGTTATTTGAGATTGAGTGAGACGGTGTGGGAGGTGGAACCCAGAACTGTGGAGCGTTAGGAGTGTGAGGGCTATCAGGATCGTACTCAACAATCGGGTTTCGTGAATGTGGGTTGGAGTGTTATGGGGAGTTGGAGTGAGTTCAGAATTTTGCATTAACAGCTTATGAGAGATGATGATGAATCTTTTTGTGCTTTTTGAATTTTTTATATGTTTTTGGATTTTTTTGGAAATTTTTGGTCAAAGGTTTAGATTGACTCGATCTAATCCTAAGTCTACCTAATTCCCCGGCAACGGCGCCAAAAACTTGACGCGACTCAGAATGTGTCTCAGAAGTGCGTACTCTCTAGGCTCAAGTGCAAGCCTGTCGCGTTAGTAATAAACCCGGTAAGTCGGGATCGTATCCACAGGGAAATAGGACAATGGAATTGTAACGACGTTGGATAGACGAAGAAATCCTAACTCTGACTCTAAAGGAAAGGAAAAAATGATTGGTTTGTGGAACAACTACACTAGATGCAATTATGAAATTATGAAAAGGTGCAATTATACTAATTTACCTAAAATACTGATGAAGAAAGATTTAAAACTTTAAACTATATGATGAAGAAAAACAGGACGGGAATACAATCCCCCAACCCTAGTGTATTGATGGTATAATACTAATCGTAAATTCAAATGATTAATTAGACCCAGAATTTAGTACTCCCAAGCATTACGTATATGAGGTTCAAGCCCGCATCATACTTAATCTGAGGACGAATAAATCGGTATTTCAATAGTTACACTCGAATTGTATTATAAAGCATCCCGGTTACTCGGAAGTAAACGAGATCTAAAGATCCACAATTGCCGTGTTCCTACGCAATACGGTCGTAATAAATCACTAAATTCAGAGGATTAATGTTATACACATGCAACTATCACATCAGGTTCGGTTCATGTATCCCGACCTTGAAAAGTCTAGCCTACCATGATGAAAGTAATGAAAACTATTTTGGAATTACAGAAAACCATGATTAAACTAAGGAAGAATTGTAGAATGATGTAAACGGGAAATTAAACGGAGGAAATTACTCACTAATCTTACCAAAGCACTAAAGGCAACAATTGAAATTACTTGTAACTACAGAATTCTGAATAATCTTCACTCTTGGAATTAAAATTGTAATCTACCTTCAAAACTAGGGTTTTGCAGAAAGAATGAAAAATTATATTAATTCTCCGTCCTAAGAATGATAATAAAACGGGTTTTTATACCCTACAAAACTCCAAGAGTTTTAGCAACACTAGGACTCCAAGAGTTTTAGAGGAAGATAAGAAAATAAAATCTCGACAGCCGGACCGGTTCTGTCCTCCTTCGGATCGGTTGGCTTGGATCCGGACCGGTTCTTTTATTTCTTGGCGTATCGGTCCTGTGCGGACCGGTTCTTTTAATTTCTTTCAGCTTCGATCCGTCTTCGGTCCGGGGTTCTCTGGAATGTGGCACTGCGGACCGGTTCTTTTAATTTCTGGTCGGACCGGTCCTGTCCGGATCGGTTCTTTTAATTTCTGGCCGGACCGGTCCCGTCTTTCTTTGACTTTTTCTTCTATCTTTGACTGCTCATAACTTTCACACCGGGACTCCGATTGAGGTGCCGTTTTTTCCAGTGTTCGTGTAATTGAAAGCTCTTCAACTTTCCAGTTGATGCCTCATCCGAATTCCGGGTAAAAATTACAACTTTACCCTTTTGACTTTCCTTCTTTTCTTTTCTTCTCCCGGTTTCTTTCTTTCTTTAATTGACATCAAATACCTGTAAAATCAATACGGAATACCAAAAACTCGGTGTACTTGTTAGGATAAGTCAGTAGCAAGATTATGAGATAAAGTCAAATCGATTACGTTGTTCGAGGTGCTAAAAGTAACTAAATTAAAGGGATAAATTTAGAAGAATTTATGCCTAATCAATAATCTCATCCAAGACTACGACAAATAAATAAGGCCTTAAGGCCGATCCTTGATGTAAACCCACTTTAATCGTAAAGTCATTAGTTTCTCCACATATAGTCATTACTCTAATCTTTGTGTTATCATACATATCTTCAATAACTTTAATATAACTTATAGGGATTTTTTCCTTCTTAAAGCCCCCCAAATTATATTCTTAGGTACTCTGTCATAAGCCTTTTCTAGAACTATAAAGACCATATATAAATCTTTATTCTTACTTCTCCATTTCTCCATTAACTGTCTTAATAACTAAATAGTTTTCGTGGTTGATCTCCCTGCATAAATACAAATTGATTGTTTGAAATAGTTGACTCATTTTTTAATCTTTGTTCTATAACATTTTCTCATAATTTCATAGTGTGACTCATCAGTTTGATTCCTCTAATTACCGTAGTTTTGTATATCCCCTTTATTTTTATACAACGATATTATGGTGCTTTTCCTCCACTAATTTGACATGTTTCCTTCTATTAAAATTTTATTAAATAAGCGCATTAACCAATTCTACCCCGAGACTTCCAAGGGTTCTCGAAACCTCTATAGGTATTTTATCCGGACTAACCGCTTTATTCTTTCCCATTTCTCTTATTAATATATCCACTTCTTTTTCAGTAATCGGACATACCATTCCTATATTTTGTGCAATGTTCTCGATATCTTTTTTCGGATATTATTCATTCAATAATCCCTGAAAATATTTTTTCCATCTATGTAGAATTTCTTTATCGTTAATATATTTTGATTTATGTCTTTAATACACTTAACTGGACTCATATCCCTTGTCAATTTATCTCTATTCTTTGCCAATTTATATATTTACTTTTCACCTTCCTTGGTACCTAATTTATTATAAAGATTATCTAGTGTGTTTTGTTGTGCATTTCTAATAATATTTTTTACTTCACTCTTTAACTTCTTATACTTTTCTAAATCTTCTTGATTTTTACTCTTTTGCTACTCTTTAAAACTTACTTGTTTCTTTTTTATTATCTTTTGCACTTCTTCATTCCAACACCAAGTCTCTTTTTTATGAATCTTTTTCCTTTAGTCTAACTTAAAACTTGCTTACCTATTTCTCGATATCATTCTTTGTTCTTGACAAAATGTTATTAACATCGTCGTTCCAATTCCACTTCATGTTTAACAGGCACTTCTGTCTAAATTCATTCTCTTTGCATCCTTTTAATCCTTCCATTTTATATTTTGATAATCTATTTTCTCTTTATACTTTAGTGTACTCATCTGATCCTACTTGGGGTGCATAAGCACTAACAATATTAATTACATTTTCACCTAATACCACTTTTACAAATATAAGTCTATCACCTTTCCTAATGATGATTACGATATCATCCTTAAAGGTGTTATCAACTATTATCCCAACTCCGTTCCTATTTCTATGTTTTCTTGTATAATATAATTTAAACCCTGTATTTTCAATTTCTCTAGCTTTCTCACCGATTCATTTAGTTTCTCGTAAACAAGCTATGTTAACTTTTCTTCTTATCATCGTATTCACCAACTCCATCCCTTTCCTTGTCATAGTCCCTATGTTCTAAGTCGCTAACCTAAGTTTACTATCCTGGACTAGCTTTTTTACCCACACATGTCCAGATTGTTGCAGGAACCCTTGCCTATTTCTCACCGCACCCGGGCGCCGATGCGACGCCCCTTGCCTATTTTTTGAGACACTTGGTGGCCGGCACAACGCTCCTTGCCTATTTTTGGAGACACTTGGGGCAGGTGCAACACATTGCTTAAGGGGAATGCCCTAGTATTAACGTGTATATTCATATAGGATTCATGTTCATAAGGATCTGGCCAAGTTTTACGCTCGCTGTTAGCTACCTAACGCAACCCTCCTCCTTTATTCGGGCTTGGGACCGACGGTGTAAAAAAAAAATATATAAGAAGTTAAGCATGACACAAGCCATTATCCAATTAAATATTGCTCAAAATTTGATATACTATTGTATGCATGAAGAATCACTGGAGTCAATAAAGAAGTAATGGGAAGATAAGTACATGGTGGAAGAGGAAGTATTAAGTCAAATTCTAGGACCAAGGGCTTGGCTAATGTCCAATGTTACAAGTGCAAGAAGGGCGTTTCAAAAAGAATTATCCTAAGCTAAAGCTAAGAGATTCGGTGTCCGAGTTCGCCAATTTTGTTACTTTAGACAAAGTTGACTTTATGAGAGCGATGATAGTTACTTCACAGAAAAGCTCATCGAGCGATTGGATCTTAGACTCGGGGTGCTCATACCCGAGTATAAACTTGTTCCATACTTGTAAGGAGGTGGATGGATGGAGTCTTTATGGGTAATGATCATATTTATATGACAAAGGGTATTGACACAATCAACTTGAAGATGCATGATGGTGTAATTCATACTCTCTTGAGTCTAATATGTTTGGGATTTTAGAACGATTATGAATTTTTGGGGAGCCTTAGATTTTGACAAGTGCAAGATTGTACTCAAGGGAAGAATGATCTCGATGGAATGATAAAAGTTATCTTAGTTGCCTTATGGTGATGAGGGTAAAAAAATGGCAACTTCGATTTCCTTTAAGGTCGAACGGGAATGAATCATGCTTTTATTGCAAAAGAAAATGAGGAAGCAACTGATTTCCACAACACTTTGACGTATGTGGTTGGGACATGCGAGAGAGAGGAACATGACAATGTTGTGTAAGCAAGGTTTGTTAAAGAGTGCAAGTTGGGATTTTTTAAGCATTGTGTGTTCGTAAAGAAAACGAGGGTCAAGTATGCCACGACAATTTATTAAAAGAGGTTGCGAAGAATTTCAAGTTGGACTTTTGTAAGCATTGTGTGCTTGGGAAGTAAATGTGGGTTAGTTTGACACGACGACGACTCATTGACAATGGGAATACTTGATAACATTCACATGTATGTTTTGTGTCCTTTAAAAATACCATCTTTGGGAGTGTTTTGTGTATATCATTGATGACTTTTTGGGAGGAGCTTTTGTTTTCACCATGAACAACAAGGTTCTTTGATCGGATAACTAGGGCGAGTACCAATAAGATCTATATATGAACATTTGTTAGGATGTGGGTATTATTTGGTATATCGCTGTTCAAGATACACTACAACAAAATGGAGTGGCAAATAGGACTGGACCTTACTTGAAAAGGCAAGGTTCTAAAACACGCGGGGGGTGACCGAGGCGTGGAGGCCAAGCCTTAAGCCTTAGAAGCCTAGACGGACTTTAGGCTTAAAAAGGCTTAAACGCCTTTTTAAGCCTTTTTAAATATATTTTAACGTCTTTAACTATAACAAGGCTATTAAAAATACTAAAATGGTACATACCTTAAAATATGTCTGAATATTTGCAAACTAAAATACTATTTTTTTTAAATACTAAAAAAAAAGAAAAAAGAAAAAAGAAAAAAGAAAAAAGAAAAAAGAAAAAAGAAAAAAGAAAAAAGAAAAAAGAAAAAAGAAAAAAAGAAAAAAAGAAAAAACGCCCGTTTTTTTTAACGAGTTGATTGTTTTGAATGAGATATTGATCCATTTTTTTAAAAAAGTCTTTAGAAGGCGATATCGTTTTACTAAAGCATTTTTGTTTTTAAAAAAAGTGCACCTTACCCAGAATAAGGCGTAAAAGGCTTAAGGCGGGGCGTTTCTCCCAAGCCTCAAGCCTAGGCGTGTCTAGGCGGAGCCTAGGTGCGTCTTTTAGATCACTGTGAAAAGGTGAGGTGTACGTTGTCTAATGCGGGTTTAGAAAAGATTTTTTGGGTGGAGGCTTTGTCCTTCAGTATTAACAAGTTGCCATCTATCGCTATTAATTACAAGACTCTTATAGAGGTTTGGTCAGGGTCACATCCTACCTAAAAAATATTGCATGTATTTGGGTATCCGAATTATTTTCACGTTAGTGAAAGTAAGGCCGAGCCTAGAGTTCGAAAGATATTTTTTCATGGGTGCAAGTAGTTAGGTCAAGGGATACAAGTTACGGTTCCTGAAAGATAAGAAAAATGTGGTAAGTAGGGATGTGACATTTGTTGGTCATTTATATGCTTGCCAGCATATGGTAGTTCATAGATATTTGGGTGATGAGACATTTATGGTCAAGGTGTCAAAGGAAGAAAAAGAAGTTTCGCTTGAGGAGAATGTGAGCAAAAAGGTGCAAGTGGAGGTGACTACTCTGATTGACTCTTTAAGTTTTGAGGAAGTAGAGGTGAAAGAGAGAGATAGTCAACAACGAAAAAAACTACCTTTTTTGGCTAGTGGAAGGGAACGAATGTTTCGTTAACCAACGAAGAGATATGGATTTAATGACAATGTGGCATGTGCATTGTTATTTTATGGTGACGAGACACGATATTTCTCGAGGCAATGAGTCATACGTAATGCAAGTAGTGGAACATCGTCATAGGCGAGGAGATTGAATCTCTTCCATGGTTCATGTGACACCCCGCCTAATAAAATACCGGGCGATCACTCCTATATCAAATTAAAACAGGAGTCTCATATGGTTCATTCTTAGCATCACTGTCGAAAACCAATTTAATTACTAATATCCTATTAGGCCGGCGTCAAATTTTTTTTTATTAATTAATCTTTTTAACCAAACCATTCAAATAAAACAATTACAACAGTTTATATGCAGCAACTGAAATGAAATAAAATAAAATAACCGAACACTCGGTACAATAATACAACCAAATCGAATGCCGTACTAAAAGGCGATAAAAGAATAAATGAATGCAGTTGGGCCAAAAGCCCGAATGTTTCTACAATACCTCCTATCTAGATCTCAATGATAGAAGTGTCTAATATAAACCTGCTTGCATCCACAGCTGCTGCAGCAAACGCCTGACTCGAAAGAATCATCATTCAGGCGTCCCTGTGTCTGGACACCTATATATATATAGATATATCAAGAGGGGAAAATAGAGAAACGGGTCAGAGCCCGAGTTTTGAAAACATTTTAGCAAGTGCTTAAAATCCATATTTTAAAATATGATATTTCTCATATTTAAACTGGTATCGCTCTCACTTGAGATACACCTCACCCCTCTTCTAACAGTGCACAACTATCGCATGCCCTTTTAAACACCCTAGTTAAGCTACCCTGTCTAACTAATGTAATTACCCATCTTCTAATAATCCTCATCAATTCGAGTACTAAGGACTAAACTTCTCCCCATTCCCAACATTACGTTACGTTCGTGCGTGGGGTGTCTCGCGAAGCGAAATCCAAACAGGGAACCCCCCGATACACTACTACGTGACAATGTTGATCATCGGGATCCATTAGGCCTTCAGTACATACCATATTTATACCATCCCGTATTTATTAATAGTTCTCATTAGAACCTAAGATTCATATCCATATAAATCCGGATATTCATTTACCGGAAGTAATATCACACTTTATTCATTCTTTTCACTTTATACAAGGTTAGGTTATATGATATCTCATCTCATATATATAAACAATATACTATACGCAACAAGTATATTAATCATCCACCGAACTATAATATAAGTGGCTTAGTCATTTTCATTTACTAAGCAATTGCGGATTATCTCAAGTACACATATATGTTAATCACAATACATATATCCATATCCGGCACCCATAGGCTTAACAGCGGTGCACACATACTCTGCTATCCAATCCAAGTACATCTCTTACTAAAGAATCGCATGTTCCACATTGCTCAGGAACTGTATCAATACAAATCACACATATTGGAGGTGAACATAGTTCACGTACCTACGGGTCACGCACATACTTATGCTCCCATAGCCAACAGACTTATCAACTCACAGATAAGCCTTTCACAGTCTTATGTTCTTGAGGTACCCAATCTAAAATCCCCCCGAAGGCAACACAGGATAAGATTGTCCTCTTTCGAACGCCAACCTGCCGTGATAGCAAGTATGGTAGGTATGTCATATACATAATAAACAATCACATAGGTACACATTCCCCTACATAAATATATCATCAATTAGGTATTCACACAACCATATTATAACGATAGGTATTTATCTCACCTGTACATAATTTCCCATAGGTAATTATTTAACCCATGTATATAATAACATCAGGGCATACGCACCACCCATATAATAACCCCCTACGTAGTATATTTATATCTCGACTATCCTACGCCTTTATCAATTTTTTTGACTAATCCCCAATATTATATTTCCGAGCTTTTCTCGCCGCACAATGATAATATCAACAACCCCGATATATTCATTCGTCTCATAATATATGTACTTTAATGACATCGTATATATATTATTTATATCTCTTCTCAATATACTATGGCTATAATTTCCAAACTCTTCTAACGATAGCCAATCACCTCAAATATTTCCATTCATAATAATATAAGCAGTCACACCCTTAAAATATTACCCCCAATACGTACTCTCTTATTTATTATTCAAATCACACCTAAATGCCCCTTTAAGTATTATTCCTCACGAACACCCCTATTTGGGTAAATCTTGTATTTTACTTTCAACTAACCCAAAGTACACGCCTTACTAAAAAAAATATTTAGAAGTCCCCACACTATTTTTAGGAACCCCAAATATTTATCTCCAAACAATTCTAGCCTTTATTTTTCCAATTTTCGGTTTGATTTTCGAGTTAATGATTAACCCCGGAACTGCTTTCTTAGAAAAATCATATCAAATCGAAAAAAAATCAGAAAAATACGCAGTCGGCGCCCACGCGACCGTATCGAAAAGATCTACAACTTTCGTGTTTTGACTGAGAGCTGAATCGGCTGTCTTCCTAGCCAAAACAGTCCGGAAGTGACGCTAGTCACTATTCACCTTCTTCTCCAAAAATCCAAACCTCCATTAAAACACCTCCAAGCTTTTTATCTCCTCTCTCATCATCAACTAACCTCAAACAACCATAAATACACATATAGAAAGGGTTCTAATCATCCTAGAACCCATTTTCAATAATTAATTTCAATAAATTCCAAGTTTCTCAAATTGGGTATTAATCGAGTTATATCCGTTTTAATCTTCCGAAAACCCGTTTGATCCACGAAATTTCAACCAAAAAATCTTTAGTTTTATACCAACTATAATATGAGAAATAAACACACTAAATCATAACGCAAGTTAAACACTTGCCTCGTGGATTAAATCCGACGACTCCGAGTCGAATCCCGCGAATTTTGACCGGAAATCTCTTCTTTTCATCTTCTTCTTCTTCTTCCTTCTCTCTCTCTCTCTCTCTCTCTCTCTCTCTCTCTCTCTCTCTCTCTTAGGGCAGATTTGGGGAAATAAAAGAGGGTTGCTTTCTCTTAAACCCGAAATTGGTTATATACTCAATTGTTAAATGACTCGTGTACTCATTTACGAGTCCTTACTAGTCCAAAAATGTCCGGAACCCAAATACTACCCTCGGATACTCTATTTTGACTATCTCGGCCATTCCGAACCCAATGGCGCAGTTGAAATCTCCATCCGAGTCACTTTACTAAAATTCACTATTTTGACCCAACACGTTCAATATGCGTGTTTTCCAATTTAAAATATTTTCCTTCGTCGCTTTACCCAACTGCGACATGTAATAAAAATAATCTACTCATATACTTAGTCTCGAAATATAATCCACGTAAATATTAATTTGTCACTCGAAAACTAATATTTACTATTCACTTTATAATATTGAATTTATTTAATTTCACTCATTAATCCCAAAATTACTATTCATAATAATTCCTCAAATTACCAAATTACATCCACAGTGTAATTTAAATACCTTTAAAAGTACGGGGTATTATAGTTCAAAGTCGTGGTATCGGTCTATGACTCGGACACTTAATTTTTGACTCGGTCTCTGTCCCGGACGATACGCAGCTATATACAATTTACGGAATTCAAAAAAATTTGAAAAAAATACAGAAAAGTTTAGAAAAATAAGAATAGTAATGTGGCTCAATTAGACAAGTACAAAATCACCATTTCATATGCATAACATTATGTAATTATGTATACTGAATCATCATTTAGTATGCATAACATTGTCTAAATCAATATATATTTATAATATATTCATCGTGAATATTATAATAGTACCTATTACTAATTAGGGATATATATAATGTAAATGATCTTACACTTTAAGGATAGATGAATAATGATATATTTTATTGCGAATTAAGTAGATGAAAAAATAAGGTTAAATGGGAGATAACCCCTTTAGTAACACTACAAGAAAAGAAATGAGAGATTTAATCAAAAAATCCGATTTGCGACCACGAAACATTATACACCTTGTATCGAATTGAAAACGATTGCTCCGATCGTGACATGGATGCAAAATCGATGCTCAGTTGAGTGAGTTAGAAGTTGAGATTGAGAGATCGATGCTTAGTAACTTATACAATCTCGATCGATATATCACCGATATAGGTCGATACTATCGTGATATCGCTGATATGGGCCTATTCTACCGCAATATCACCGATATGAACCGATACAATCAAGAAATTATCAATACAGGGTCGATTCACACCAATAATTGAAAACTCAACTCGTGTTGGTAACTCGGAATCGGATTGGTGGGTACCGATACCTAGTCAACTCGGCCGTATCGTCGCGATATCGGCCTTGACTTTGAACCATGATCTCTTCACAAGAATTGAACTTGGGAACTTGTGAAGTTGCATACATGAAAGAAGTCGAACGGGTGCAAATAGGGTTATGCTAAAAAAGATGGGGCTCCAAATTCCGGCGTTCGAAGAAAGGTTGGTGTTTAAGGGATTTGCATAAAGGGAAGGTGTTGATTATAATGGTCTCTCCAGTGTTGAAACACATTCCATTTAGATGCTATTGGTCATGATTGCGTATTTTCTTAGAGATTGAACAACTCAATGTTAAAATGATGTTCTTGCATGGGATTTCGGAGGAGGATATTTATATGTTTCAATCGAAGGGATTTAAAGTTTATTGACGAAGAAAATCAAATTTGCAAATTGTTTATGTCGTTGTATGGGTTTAAGTAATCGATTCGACAGGGTATAAGAGATTTGACACGTTTATGCTAGTTCAACAATCCACACCGAGTGATTTGGATATTTGTGGTTATCTTAAGCGGCTCAAGGATGGTATTTACTCTTATATGTTGATGACTATTGCATGGCTATATTGGGTATAGTGAAGATTGACAAGGTTAAGTCTCAATTGAGCCAAAATTTTGAGATATAAGACTTTAGTGAGACCAAGAGGACTGTAGGCATGGATACTAGTAGAGAAAGAAAGAAAGGAGATTGTGCCTCACTCACAAGAAATATATAAAGAGGTAGGGATACAGGATTTAAAGCAGTGAATACTTTCTTGCACACTGAAGACTTTCGGCTATAATGTCTCTGAGCACGGAGGATGAGGTGTGGTGGGTCGCTTAATGTATGCCATGGTTTGTATTCGACCAAACATTCCGTACTGGGTAAATATGTGGCATATTTGGGAAACGAGCATTGGTATACGATGAAGTGGATTTTGCGGACGGGGAACTTTAGATGTGGGATTAGTGCAACAATGGGTTGATGAGTTGCATGTTTGTGGGTATATTGATTTTGGATTTTGCGGGTGAATTGGATAAGTGGGGATTTACTACAAGATATGTTTTTACATTGGCATGTGGTCCATTTAGTTGGGGGTTCAAGTTTCAGTCTACAGTTGCTTTGTTGACAATGAAGGAAAAGTATACGATAACAACAATGGGGTCAAAGAGGCCTTTATGGCTTTAGGGTATCGTTTGTGATTTGGGGACTACATAGGTGCATTGCTATTCATTTAGCCAAGAAACCAAGTTCATCACGACATGACCAAACATATTGATTTCCGATTTCATTTCATACAAAAGATTATCGATTGTGGTGGTGGTGTTTTTGAAGAAAATTGACACGAGATAATTCGGCCGATATGGTGACGAAGGTGGTACCGACAGGCTTGATTAATGTCCTTTATTGTTTGTCCTTCGGGAATGTATGGTGATGGTGTTCAGTGATGATTAAGTTGGAGAATGGGTGGTTGCAGAATCCCTCTCTCTACGGTGGAGCTTTGTGGATTTTTGTCTTAAAATTCAATCTCAGGTCCCTGCCCGTGAGGAACTCGCCGCCAGGCCCCTTCATTCCTCATTACATGTGAAGATTCAACATAGAGAGTTGGTAATTGGGATTTGGAGAGTATAGGTGTAACGATCTGGTTGCTAACAATTCGCTGCCATCGAGTCTAAGTTGATGACTAGCAGGGAAGAGGTTGCGAACATGATCGCAAGCGGGTTTAGGGAAGGTGCGAAAATTAAGCTTAAGGAAATCTAATGGGTATTCATTTTTATTTTCCTTTTATTTTCTATTTTTAGTTCTTTTTAGGCCTTTTCTTTCCTTAATTAGTTTCCAAGCATGTTTGGGACTAATTAGGCATTCTTTTATTTCTTAGTTGGTCCGTTAATCATTTTAGCTATACTTGATTAGCAAGTAATATCTCTCATTTAAATAGTTCTTGTATTCTCATTTTGTACTCATTCCTTAATTCTTGAAATATAAGAACTGTTTTGTTTCTCTCACCAAAAATCATATTGTCTTGATTTTTAGGTCATTGACGTGTAGTCCACGTCAAATTGGTATCAGAGCGGGTGAAGCTCCACATTGGTGTTAGTATATCAGTATATTTTGTATCAAATCCGTGCACTACTCTTCAATGGCTCCCAAGAAATCCAAACAACTAAAAGAGGAGATTAAAAAACGAACAAGAGAGTGGGTAAATCACAACAACAAATCTATACCCATTTCCACAACCCTAACCTTAACCCTAAAAATCCCTACACACAGTCTCCTCCCTACCCCACCCTCTATACCAAACCCACCACCCCGAAAACCCAAATCTTGAACCCTAATTTCCCCCAAAATCCAAATCAATTCCATAAACTCTCCATTCAACATCCAAGAGGACTCACTTCGAGGGTTTCACCTACCATTTTACAATCCAATCCACAATTTACAAATCCTAGCTTCCAACCCTACAAAATTCCTCCACCACCAACCTGAATCCCCCAACCCACCACCCATTTTTCAAACCCCAATCATAAAAAAAATTACGTGTTCTCCACGATTAACTCTCGAGGCTCAATTCTAGATCACCGGCAGCTTGTCGAAGATTGGTTGCTCCACCAAATCATTCTTCCACCCTCACTCACCCAATTGGGTCAAATCAATGATGAGAAATCCCCTCCCAAGCCGGTTGATTGCAAGACAGATAGAAACGACGGAATTGGATTGCGTATTGGGGATTTTTTTGACATTTTTGATGAGGATGGTTGGGTGACTCGCATGCACTTTCGTGAGCCGGAAACATTTGATTTGGGAGTTTTTTTCAATCTTTGAGAAAGGGGATGATGATTTTGTTGAGGTTGGATCAGAGGTTATCTCTCTTGGGGTTGATTTGGATATTGGAGGTGATCTTTTTGGTGGTGGGTATGTGGATCCATTCGTGGTAGCTTTTGATTTGCGCTCGGAGGAAATTTTTCGCGGCATAACATTAAGGAGGTTCATCGCGGGATTCTCGGGTCGCGATTTTGTACGTCGGCCACATTTAGATTGTATTCCTATTCTCCCTGGATTTATGGCAAGCGGATACAAGGGGCATTTTCGAGGACGGCTCTTCTTCCTAATGAGGAGCTCTTTGATGGTTGCGTTGCTTTCTTATCGTTCATCTCCTATGCTCGAGGACGAGCTTTTCGAAACCGGGGAGAGTGATGGAAATGGACCCCTATTTTAGGGATTTTTAGTCATTTTATTTTATTTTATTTTGTTATTGTTAATTTCTTTCTTTCACTTTTTTATTTAGAGGTAAGGAGTAGTAATGACATTTTTATAATTAGTGCCTTAGCTTAGACCCTAAGCTACTTCTCCCCTTTAAATACCCACTTGTAAGACTCATTTGAGGTAGACTTGAATTTTGAATAGAAAATAGTATTTCTCTCTCTAAAAGTGTCTTAGATATTTTTAGAAGCCTTTTGACGGGTGGTTTACGTCAAAATCGTTTGAGTATTTTGTTCGCTGGTGTTCCCTCGTATATATATATATATATTTTGTTTTTAGTGTCTTTTGTCTAAACATTGAGGGGGACGGTGAGGCTTTAGAATGGTAATTACAAAGATTCAAATAAAGAAAGGAAGCCACTATCATTTGTGAATGTAGTCAAATTGGTGAACCACTTATTACTTGATGTGTTTCTCTTTACGTTCTTATTTACTTTGCATTTAGATTGTTTATCTTCATTCGGTTATCATTTGGCTTTCCTTGTCTTGGATCTTGGGCGTGTATGAATTACAAAAAACACTCAATGAGGCATGTAAACGAGTGGTCCTTCTCGTCTCCACATTGAGTATTATAAAAGCACCGTTAACAATTCTTTATGTTTCTGAAATTTTTTGCCTCTCTCCCCCTCTCTGTATTTATATTTTGTCATCTGTAATTTTGTTTGAATGCTATGTAAAACATTTGACTAACTCAATAGCTTGTCTTCTACGATACTCAATGAAGTAAAAAACACATCACTACATTTTTATTGAAAAGAAAACTTCAAGAGTGCATTTGAATTGTAGATCTGGTTACTGCTAGGAGTTTTCTTACCAAGTTGTCCTATTTCTGCGCAGATGAAACTGGAAACTATCCACCCCAGAACATCAGGTACGCTCTTTAACTACGATATGCTTACCAACTATCATTCCGGCACCTTATTTATATCGTAAAACATATTTTCAATTTATTGTTTTACCTTTTGCAGTGCAGGTAATTTGGCATTCTCTTCAAATTGGTTGATCTTGACTTTCTTAATTTCTCATTCATGAGCGCAAATGTGAAATGATAATGCAAAGCTTTCATGCTAGTTGAACTCAAGTTCTTCTTTTATATAATTAGGATTATCCCGTGGAGTCATAGCTGGCGTATCTGTAGCTGGAGTAGCAGGTTTTCTCCTATTGGTAGGTTGCTTATATTTTGTATTTTACAGAAAGATGAAAGGACAGGAGATTGTATCGCTCTTAACAGAAAATGATCAAGCGATTCAAACGGCCCACGGTACTTCTCATTCTTTCCTTTCTTATATTCTTCTGTTGTATATTCTTTAGGCAATTTTTATTTGAAAAGTTCTTAGTAGATATTTTTAGATCCACCATTCCCATTATGATATTTTAACTTTTGGATGAAGATCTAGTTGAACAAGATTGAATTGCAAACTTGAGGTTTCATCTAGACGAACTAAATTGAATCGCAAAATTTAAATGTAAATTGTTTATGATATCCTTCTAAAAATAACTAGGCCTCTCATGTTCATTCATTAAGCTTTCACTTCTTTTTATTCCTACCCTTCTTCCTGAAACATTCAATCCATAGAACATTGCACAATTATTTACAATGTTCTATAAGGTGCACCTAGGCTTGAGGCTTGGGAGAAACGCCCCGCCTATGCCTTATTCTTGGTAAAAGGCTTAAGGCGCACTTTTTTTTTGAAAAAAAGACGCTTTAGTGAAACTATATCGCCTTTTAAATATTTTTTTTGTACAAACCGGACCAATATCTCGTCCAAAACAATCAAAAGAAAAATAGTATTCCAAACCTCTCTACATCTTTCTGCCTCTCGTCTAAAAAAAAAGCCTAATATTGTCGATCGAAAGTCTATCAGCTTCATTTGGAAGATAAAAAATGCATTTCTTATATTGAATCATTTTGTATTGATTATTGAATTATGAAAATACATTTTGTATATTGCTTATTAAATATTGAGAAATACATTTTGTATATTGATTATGGAGCATGCATATGAGAATGATTGCTACCAAACATAAGGATATATTTTCAAAATTCAAAGTATGTATTATTTTATTATATTACTAGCCTTAGAATAATTAATATAATAAAAAGAGGAAAACGCCTTTTTACGCCTAGTCTTCTCCTAGACGCGTCTAGGCTCCTAAGGTTTGACGGTTGATCTCTACGTCTCGACCACGGCTCGCGCTTTTTAGAACCTTGGTTATTTATGTATTTTATTGGTACACATGACCATAGTTGTCAAATCGCGAATCGTATCGTGAATCGTTTACCCCCCGAATCGCGAATCGTGAATCGAATCGTGAATCGTATCGGTCGAATCGGAACCAAACGATAAAAACGTAGTAAAACATATGTAAATGGAATTTAACACTATAGAATTGGTAATTAAGCGTAATATGACAAAAAACTAATCGTAGCACATGATAATATACCAAAATATATCACAAAAATTAACCATAGCACATGTTCTCATTCATTTTAAGCTTAAAAACAAAAATATATCATAAAACAGCCTACATATTAATTTAAAACACCCTACATAAAACAAATATATATCATAAAGAGCCTATATATTAATTTAATGTAAAAAAAAAAAAAAAAAAAAAAAAAAGTGAATCGGACCGAATCGAGAATCGGACCCGAATCGGAAGATTCGAATCGTGAATCGCCGATTCAGTCCGATTCTTTAGACATTTGCGATTCTAAGGTTGATTCGAATCGTTTTGGTAGTGAATCGAATCTCGAATCGGACGATTTTGACAACTATGCACATGACGGACAGGCATAAGCTAAAAGCCATATACATGATTTTTGCTGAATTGTCTAAGAAGGGACATGCTATGGCCTAAAATGGTTTGAAGTTTTTGTTGTTTTATATGCCTTTCAAATTAGGCTTCAAGTATAATATAAATACTACTTTATATGCGTGGCGCAATGCCGGTAATATTGGGCGCACAGATCAAGCATGGGAGAAAAGAATTTGATTAATTATATTATTCCTCCTTTATTTTAACAGTATGCAATGATTAGAAATTAGCCTTAAATTTCAGATGCGTACACCTATTCAACTGCACTGAGTACTTAAATATGAATTGAGAGAAAATAATCTTGATTGTTGGTGAGTGTTATGTCTTACGACCATAGCCTATATGTCATATACGATGATAATGTAGTAATAGAGCTCATTTGTGCAAAATGGTGAAACAGAGAGTGCTTGAGAGAGAAAGGGTAGGATCAAAGAAAGGGAATTCATAGCCCCTAAGAATGACTCCAACGGTAGGAGGCCTTGATAATCACATAATGAGGTGCCGGTCAAGTGTTCGAATTCCCTCATATGCGTACACCTATTAACCTGTTGTATTTTATTCGATCTGTTTGGATTGGAGGTTCTACATGTGTTCGGAAGTTTGTTGTGTCCTCTAAATCTGGGAATATGGAGTTTTTGAAAGATTGTCTACTACAGCCAGCTTGTGCCTTCTGACTATTTTGGAATGCTAGGGGATGGCTCGTAGTGGAGTGATGCGTCTACGATGGTGTTTCAAAGTTAGTTCAAGTAGCCTCTAGACTTTATAGCCTAGAGTCTACGACTACGGCGTAGGTGATGCATGGGAAATTAGACCATCTTCAATGCTTTTTCTATAATCACATTTCTATCCTATGCGGATCCTTGTGTCGAAGCCTTTTAGAAAATTTTTTGTGTGGCAATTTTTCCACATCGAAATACAAGACTCAAAATGTATCTCTAACATGTCCATTTCTATATCACATGCCATGTTTGTTTAAAAAGAAAGAGTGTAAATGGGTCCCATTTAGTGGTTATTGATCTAAAAACAAGAGTGATTTGTTGTGTTACTACATGTCATAGGGAAATTTTCTATCATGTCTACATGAAATAAAGTGGGAATATTACTATATGGCTCCTCCCACGTCATATAGTAGGAAGTCCCATTGGAGAGTTATTTTTTCTCATTTACATCTCTAACATATAAAATTAGCTTGAAAACAATGACTCTTGGATATGGCCTTAGTGTCATTTGCAATCTAATAATAGTCACTATTGGGGGATGGGGACTACAGTCAAAACCAAAGAGAGCTGGAAAATGGTTGGCCATTATCCGCGTAAGAATAATATGGTGATATTTTGCAAAACCATTACTGATGAAGCATTTTACATCAAAACCGGTCCCTGATTTGTTCAATCAAAATCGTAAGTTCTTCCCTGAGGTGGCAGTATGCTGTACGAGTGGGTTATATATTAATTCTGCCCCAAGTGGTTGCATTTGTATCAGGCAGATTTGTGCCAGGCATGCAAGTTGGGCTACAAAGTGGGTCAAGCTTTGGCTGATGAAGCAAACAGGTGGCAATTTAATCAATTGTGCCTTGACACTGGATAGGTGGTATCAATAGAACATGGATGGTGTGGGTTCTGGCGCTAGTTTCTGTTTGAGCTTCATCATAAAGACATCTTTCGTTGGACTGTTGCAAGGGTCTGATTAGCTAGTTCAGGGTCTTGCGTGCTTAAGTCATGACCCATTTTGAAGCCAATGTCAACGACATTCACGATAAACAGTTGATCTATTTCTTTAACAATATTTCAATGTCTCACGAGCTCACGTCATGACCCATTTTCAAGCCGATGTAATAACATCCACGATCAACAGTTGATCTATTTCTTTAAGAATTTAATGAGGAGAATTTGCAAAACTGCACATTGGGTGTCAGCTGTGCTAAATGACAGATCGAGGAATTTCCGGGTTACAAAATTCTTCATTTTCTTTTTTGGGATTGGGTGGTCACCCTTTCTACTCTGTTATGCAAAATTTCTGGAAATCTCTCTCCCACCCCCCACCCATTTTTGCACTGCCTATTAATTTCTTAAAGATTTTAGGTTATAATTTAGTTAGATGAATGAGATCATTCTGATGGTAACTTCTGATTGCTATTATGAATATCTAGAACCAATATTGTCATGAATTTATGGGCTATTCTACATGAATGAAATAAGATCAAATTGGTGAATATGTTTATATCATGTACTTATTTATTCTTCTCTTTGAGTATAGTTTCTGGGGGAACTTTTATTAAAGCCGACTTCACTGGTCTTGCACGAATAACAGTAGACAAATCTGTGGAGTTCTCATATGAAGAGCTTGCAAAGGCGACTAATGACTTCAGCATTTCTTGTAAGATTGGCCAAGGGGGATTTGGTGCCGTTTACTATGCGGAGCTCAGAGGCGAGGTTTGTAATGGTTAATATTATCGTTAGCATAAGAAAATTAAAAAACAGAAAAATGCATTCCATTCGTGTAGAGTAATTAAGGAAACTCATATAGGATGATTAGTTTTGTTGTTTATCTTGGTTCAGTTTTTTGTTGCATTAAGAGTCATATATCTTCTTACCAAATGGTCTGAATAATAATATTGTACGCCACCCTCCGTGTATTTAAGAGGAGTCATAAAGGAATGGTTTTGAAACTGGACAATAATTATTTGGGTTTGTTTGACCTTAATACATTACTAATCTTCGATTTTAGACTTAAATGCGATTTTGTTTAAAATTAGACTTTTCCCAAAATCATTAAAAAAATCATTAAGTATAACTTACATGTGGCTTTTTGAATTAAAATAATACAAAAATCCAAAAAAAATATTAAAAATAGAAAATGAAAAATAAAAGGCAGAAAAACCTAAAATTAAAAACAAAACTAAGAAAAAAAATGTCGTCAACAATCACCCTCTTCAACAACCATCCTCCCCCCCACCTCCGATGGCAACCCTCTTTTTGCGTCCCAGTTTTTATCTATTAAAAAAACAAAAAACTGTTTTATTGCTCTTTTTTTGTCCTAAAGTTTTTTTAATAAATAAAACAGGGACGAAAAGATAACAAAAAAATTAGTTTCTTTATTTAATTTTTCAGAGATAACAACTGGGATGAAAAGACCAAGAAAAATAAATAAATTTTAATTAAATAAAATTGGGACGAAAAAAGGAGCAATTTTTTTTAAAATAAATAAAACTGATACAAAAAACAAAAAAAACAGTTTCTTATGTAAAACAAAAGAAAAATCTTTTTTCTCATTTAACAACAAAAAATTTATTTCTAAAAAAAAAGAGGTTAATAAAGTGTCGAATTTAAGTAATATATTAATTTAATAAAGTGTCTTAAGTGAATAAAGAAATAATAAGTGGATTGAGGCTTTAATAATGTAAAATAAGGTTAGTTTGGACCTTTGTAGGAAATATAATGGTTTGAGTAGTCAACTAACGGTTACCATCCAATTTTAGTGGTAAAGTCTAAAAGAAAACAAAATAGTGGGCAAAGTTTAATAATGAAAACTAAATGGTTGGTAAAGTCAAATTACCTCTAATTGGTAATATCATCGAAATTTACTCGTTTTAGTTGTTCACCTTTTAATTGTATTTTCTTGGTAAATATAATATTTTTAATAGGGGTAAATATAATCTTGAATATTCTTAAAGTACCCTCTTTAGTCTTTTTACTTTTTCGAATAACTTTTCATATTAATAAAGGCCTTTGGCCAATAATTGTAATCACATTAGATATATGTGTATATACATATATATATATATATGTTGATATCTTGGGGTATTTAGCCTCTTTGAACACTTGTCTATTCCCCAAATTACTGTTTAGACACATTATGGGAGGTGGCCCCAAGAGGATTTGAATTTCTGACTTGACCTCCAGGGTTGCCCAGGTCACTAGGCTATTCCTTAAGGGGTTGTTATCAAATTATAAATCGAGATATTTGCATAGAGAAATTTCTTTAAATATATGCTTCCTCGTGTGTCGTTACCCGTGTTACGCCAAATAAGCACTCCCAAGTCGTCACTGTTGTTGTACCAATCTGTAACACCCCCTATATATTTCCACGCCTAGGCCAAACACAAAATATTGGGAGCGCTAAACAATCTATATCATTCTCAGCATCTACGTACATATAAAAAGTGACGGTAAATAAAAATCATTCACAATAAAAACTCTATAAAGGATGACAATAAGAATAACTGAACTGAGATAACTGAAATTCCAATAAAACTGAATCTAATATTATACAAATCTCTTTATACAAATGTCTCAACTGAAAAGAAAGATACAATCGTAACCACCTCGAAACACAACTCCTAGATACAAGTGACTAATAAAACAACAACTCATGCTCTAAGGATGATGATTGAATCTCCAACTGCAAATCTGACTACTCAGCCTTGCTATAACTGTATATAACAATAATAATACCATTGGGGGGAAAAGATTAATAGATTTGGATCAGCACCCTAAAGTTGCAAGAAATAACTTACAATATCAAAACAGTAATAATCGTGCGACTCATTTACCATAAACATGACATCCCATCGATACTCACATGCAATGAATACCTCACCCCTCATCTAAGTGAAATAGTACGAGTATGCCCCAACCCAAAACATAACTATACTAAAAGTCTATCTTTAGACTAATAAATATTATCACACAACGAATAACTATCATGAAATGCGATTAACTACTCACGTAGAACATCCACTCATAAATTCTCGTAAATATATTCACAATCTCATAAACGAAATACTATCTCTGTCTTAACATCTTTTAATTAAACACGTCCGTCGTTGGACCATAACGTATGTACATGATACGATCCCAAATCTGCCCCCACTCATGTCACACGCACAATATAATATACACAATCTTAATTAGAACACACAAATGTGACATAGGGCTTGCAATCAAAATGCTCATCACCGATATCATATACAGGTATATAAGTTTCATAATAACCACATGAAGGCATATACTTTCTGGGACCTTCTCGTGCTTCTATCGGTAAAGCCGCAGGAGTTCTGCACCTAACGGATTTAAAAACAACATACACACATAAATGAGAACGGGGGATCACTACGCTATCACACAACTGGGTAGTTCCATATTAAAACTCAACCGATGAATCGAATAATATTTTAAGGGTTATTTGGCCCTTATGGTGTAACTCTGAGCTTGTTATCTCATCTCTCACTCTTATGTACACAAAATGAGGTTCTATAATCTATGCTATTTATTAAAATCTATGCTCTTACAGAGATCATAGAGCCTCATTTCGTGTATCTATAGCTGAGACAACAAGGCACGGACTTGAACCTTATTCGTGATAGAAGCATACAATATCTGAGAATTCACTAGGCTCTGCTTGGGCCTGAGCTGTCCATATTCATGCACCACTTATTGCCTTTAGATGTTGAATTATATAACTTCGCATTTTCTGATATCTTTTTTATATTAAAAAACGTCACTTGTGGGTTGATTACGTAATTTGCATTGTTTTTTCCTCTTTGCAAATATATGTTCAATGACAAGTCAGTATTCTTTAGTGGTACCATCTTTTCTTTTTCCTTTATGTAGAAAGCTGCCATTAAGAAGATGGAGATGCAAGCGTCAAAGGAATTTCTTGCTGAATTGAAGGTCTTGACACATGTTCATCACCTGAACCTGGTATTACACTATCTTTACCATTGACAATGGCGTTTCCGTGTAGATGTCATCATTGTATTTCTTTTGATCACATATCTTTCTCAGTTTCATCTTGCTTATTGTTTTTAGAGCTGTTGTCATTTAAAATTTCATCTCTAATTTTTTCAGCATTTTATGCTTAAGATTTCAATAATTGCATCGACCTAATTCTCATTATTGATTTAATTCCAAGCTTTGAGTGAAGTGCTATGGCTTGTTGGTTAAAACCAAGCAGAGTGCGTCCCATGGTTCAAAGTACCGGCCGAGTTGACTCGGTATCGTGGCCTACCGTTTCGATACCGTGACCCAAGTTGAATAATAGGTGTTCTTGGCTCGAATCGGACTATATCGGAGAGATCCCGGTCTACTCGGACAATGGCGGCGCGATTTCAGTCGTCTTGGACAATATCGGACAACTCATTCTAAATTTTATTGTAATTACAAAAGTCATTAAATTTCTACTACTTTTATTGAATTTGTGATGTTATTTGTGGTCAATGTTTTAAAAGGCGAATTGAGGCGCGCCTCGAGGCGTTGAAGAGGCTACATGAGGCTTACGCCTCTGCTATTTTTTCTGAGGCTTACGCCTTGTAAGTGTGAGGCGTCCGCCTTGAGGCTATGCGCCTCGAGGCTCCTGAGGCGTACTCCTTTTGATTTCTGTCCTGATTTCTGTCCTGGGTTAAGGTTTAAGTGTCTAAATAACTTAAAAGGAAAAAAAACGTGCGTAACCTTTCAAAAGCCCTCGTCTGCCTTTGTTTCCCCAAAACCAAAGGGAAAAAACCTACAAACCGTAGCCGTTTCACAAAACCAAAGGGAAAAAGCAGTGATTTTGTGCCTAACCTTTCAAAAGCCTCATCTTGGTTTTCGGACCTCTGTTACAGCATTCCGAAGGTATAATTTCTGTGCCGAGTTGGTTTATTTTATATTTTTTGTGCTATATATATAAAGATATACATATATAAGAATTTATGTTACTTATATATATATATATATATACTGTTTTTACTTCTATATATATACAATATATATATATATATATATAGTCATTTTCTCAAGCGGACGTCCGTAAGCGGATTAACTCAATTTTGCAATTCAACATTGACTAAGTGGTCAAAGATGTCAAGCCACAAGTGAGATATTATTTGTTAAAAACCACAAAGTGCAACAACACCTGTTACCTCTCATTTGACAACTCATGACTTAAAAAAAAACCATTTCATTCTAGAAAAAAAGTAAAATAATAAAAAAAGAACAAAGTTCTTAAAAAAGAACAAAGACACGGGCAGTTTTTTTTAAGAACAAAGTTTTTGAAAAAAAAACATAAATAAATTTTTTTATTGTATTAATGTTATTAAAAAAGAACAAAAAAGTAAGAAAAGTACACTAGTTGAAAAATCAACACGGACAGTTTTAGAAAAGTACACTAGTTGAACAAACAGCTACCATGGGCAAATAATTAATAGCAGCTTTAGAAAAAATCAGCTACTCCTTTATTTACTGTTTCACATACAAACAAAAACAAATGGGTAAATACACAAGTTCAATGTAATGAATAGCAGGTCATTACCAAATCTGCAACATTCTCTCAATAAAATGGCAATAAAATAGCAGGTCATACACAAATGGGAATTAACTTCATTTATTCAAAATTCTGAGTAGAGTACCATTCAGTTTTACATCTACATTCATTTAGTTTTACATCAACAAAAATGATATAACTTCAAAGTAGAGTAGTGCTTCTAATTTAGTTCTTCCACTGCCCAAAAATCACTCCTTATATCTGGAGTCCTGCCCTTGTGTATTGAACACCCCTGAAATTATATTAAGTTCTTTTATCGCTGTTGTAAAATTTGAAAATATTAAATGAAAATATTTTAAGCTGAAAAATTTACCTGCCTAATACTCATCTTCATCATCCGGACTTGTGTCCAAACTATCAATCAAATTTGGTTCGTCACTGCAAGTGGTTCTGAGATAAAAAAAAAAAAAATAATCTAACTTATTATGGCCAACAAATAAGCAAACATACAATTGAAAACATAATTGGATACATGCATTCTTACTGATTAGTGAGCACCGGGCAATTCCTTTTATCATGTGCTTTTCCAACTTCTCCACACCCATGACAACGACGTCCCTTCGATGATTTTGGTCTTCCTAGCGCCTTCTCTTTCCCACCCTTGAGTCGTTTGCCACAACCTTTAGCTCTCACTTGATTCGGTTCACGATAATGATGTTTCACTTGTATGGATGTACCACTATCACTCGTTTCACTAACTTTCTTGCCACTTGTATGACAACCACCCAATAAATTAATTTTCTCAAGAGCACTACCCAAAGCATCTATTAAAATTTGTTTCCCTTCGTTACTATTGAGGGCCTTGTCAACTATATCTAAACAACATTGAATTAAACGACTCCGTTCAAGGAGATAAGATTTATCATCAACTATCTCAATACCAACACCATCAATCACAACATTTGATTTGGCCAATTTAGTCCATCTCTTCAAAATGTATTGATCCGACACTCTTTCGAAGTCATGATATTTTTGCAAGTACGCTAAAATGTGTCTGCATGGAATCCCCGAGCTCTCAAATTTTTTGCATGTGCATGGAGCGAAATCCGATCCGACATCATAAATTACTTGACGACTTTTATATGTATCAACAGCTTTGCGTTGAATCTTATAACAACGACTAGTGTCCGACTCGAATTGGAGCTCAAATTTGTAACTAAAGCTCTCACACAACTCATCTTGGAATTTGAAGAACACCTCACGTGTGTAAACATCAACCATTTGGACTAGAATTTCATTAAAAAATTTCATTTTTGGTTTCTCATTCATATCTCGATTGTCCGCAATCAATGATTGATGACGTTGTCTTTGAAGCCCCCTAGCAAAATGTATCATGAAATCAACCAAAGAATTTTGTTTGCCAACAAACTTCTTAAAAAATGAGTGACCACTTTCAGCCCGCTGACTACTAGACATCTCTGCCGAGAAGACATGATTCACGTATGCGGGAACCCACATATTTCGAATTTCATAAATATTCCCTAGCCACTTGTTATCATGTAAGCCACTTTTTTGTATGAGATCCATCCATATCGAGTCAAACTCTTCGTTTTTCTCCGACTTCCAAATGCAATCGGAAAACTCCCTATAATGTGCTCTATATTTTAATGAATCTAGTTTCTCTGAAAACTTAGTCAATATATGCCAACTGCAATAGCGATGGAAGGTATGGGGGAGAGTTTCAGAGATTGCTTTTGTCATTGCAGGATCTTGGTCTGTAATTATCATTTTAGGAGTATCGCCGGGCATATTCTCTAAAAATTGGTGAAAAAGCCAAACAAAGGATTCAACAGTTTCATCACATAAAAATGCACAAGCGAATATAATTGTTTGGCCATGATTATTAACCCCCATTAATGGTGCAGATATTAAACCATATCGATTGGTGTTATATGTAGTATCGAATATAACAACGTCACCAAAAAACCCATAATGCTTTCGAGAGGTTGCATCTGCCCAAAAACAACGAGAAATGCGATTTTCATCATCATTTTCAATTTTAAAAAAAAATGATGGGTTTTTACAATGCTCTAATTGCATATACTCGTATAACATTTCACCATCATGCCCCTTGATCTCATTATGTCTATCCCGTTCAAAATTATACAAATCTTTTTCAGTACACCCAATATTTTCTAAGCAACCAGCTTGGGCTCCAAATAAACTATATTGTAGGTGTGTTGGTATATTTACTGTGCTAAGTTGTTGAGATAGACATTTTTGCACACTTGAAACTTTTCGATGAGATCTTAACAAATGAGTTTTTTGTGGGGTTGACAAAGGGTGACTATGGATCTCCATAAACACAATGACTACATACACATCGGATTTTGATTTTATAACGGCCATCTTTGCATTACAATTTTCTTTCAATGATCCCCGACGTCTTGTTGCATCAACATCCGCTATCAATGAACATTTTCCTTGTTTAAAACATACATATTCTTTCCTCAAAATTTCATCACTACCCACCCTCTTTCTCTCAGACCATTTTCTAATACTAAATCCAGACGTCTTTGCATATTTATTGTAAAAATTATGAGCATCATCTAGCGTTGGAAATTCTTGACCAATTCTCGGTCTGAGTTCGGTTGAAACTTGCGGATTATAAACATCAGATGAGTTTTCCATATTATCAACAACATTCTCACTACTCTCTACTTCCATTTCAACATTCTCACCACTACCCCCTACAACATAAAAATTATTTTCCTCACGCCATGTTTCCAAATTAGCACTTTCCATTACAAAGACCTATGGTAAAAAAAAAATCCAAGATTAAAAACTAATTGTAATATTAAAAATTGCAATATTAAAAAAATTGCAAAAGTAGAGAATGAGATAAGTACACACTTACTTGGGTTTTTTCACTATTTGCGAAACCAGCAAATGCTTGAAATCTGAATCAACAAGCCCAACTAGCACATTAGAGATGGGACACGAGATGCTTCGCCCAAATCGGTTAGGGCTTTTGGTTTGGGCGGAGAAGGAACTGTTCTGCTAGAATCGGTTAGGGCTTTTGGTTAGGGATTTTACTTTTTTGCTAGAATGAAATGTTTTTTTTTTTTGAAGTCATGAGTTGTTAAATGAGAGGTAACAGGTGTTGCACTTTGTGATTTTTAACAAATGGTATCTCACTTGTGGCTTGACATCTTTGACCACTTTGTCAATGTTGAATTGTAAAAAATTGAGTTAATCTGCTTACGAACTTCCGCTTGAGAGAATGACTCTCTCTCTCTCTCTCTCTCTCTATATATATATATATATATATGTTCTGTCTTTTATATATATATATATATATATATATATATTTTGCTGTATATTTTTTTACTGTAAAAAATATACAGCAAAATATATATATATATAAAAAAAATATACAGCAAAATATATATATATATATATAAAAGACAGAACATATATATATATTATGCTGTATATTTTGTTTTGCTATATATATATATAGATATACACTGTTTTTACTTACATATATATATACACTGTTTTTACTTACATATATATATATATATATATATGGCTTTAATGCTAGCACAAAATCTATATTATTTACTTGAAAATATTTATTTTTTACATGAGATGTTGGAAGTTTTTTTTTTTGAAAATGGTATTCCTTTCAATGTAGCAAGTAGTCCTTTTGTGAACATGTGTCGGGCAATTGGGAAATTTGGTCGTGGTTTCAAGCCTCCTACACCTCATGAACTTAGCACGTGGATTTTGAAGAAGGAAGAGGAGACGGCAAATGAAATTGTTATTGGGGTGAAAAAGACATGGGCACAAACCGGGGTTTCCATATTATCTGACGGGTGGAAAGATATTCGAGGGAGAAGTTTGATAAATTTTCTTGTCAACAATCCATATGGTACTGTTTTTTTAAAATCTGTGGATGCATCCAATGCCATCAAAGATGCTAATTTACTGTTTAAGCTACTTGATGATGTTATGGAGGAAGTTGGGGAGGATATTGTTATCCAAGTTGTGACGGACAATGCGTCGAACTATAAAGCAACAGGAAGTAAGTTAATGGAGAAGAGAAAACGTCTTTGGTGGACGGTGTGTGCCGCACATTGAATAGATTTAATGTTAGAGAAGCTTGAAAATTTTCCTCAGCACAAGAATGCATTGCTTAAAGCGAAAAAGGTAATACATTAGTATTTTTTTATATCAATTTCTTAATATATTTGCCATAATTTGATTTCTAATTTAAGTATTACAATACTTTTTATGATGGTTAGGTGAGCAATTTTATTTACAATCATGGATGGGTGTTGGCATTGATGAGGAAAAACACCAACAAGGATCTTGTTCGTCCAGCTGCAACTAGATTTGCCACTGCATATTTGACATTACAAAGTATGTGTGGGTTGAGGCAAGGATTGGAGGCGATATTTACCTCTAAAGATTGGGCAGAATGTAGTTGGGCAAACAACCCAGAAGGTAAGGAAGCAAAAAAGATTATTTTGCGAGATAGCAGTTTTTGGGGTAGTGTGGCTTATGCAATTAAGACCACAAAGTCTCTTGTTAGTGTATTGAGTATGACGGATTCTGAAAAGATGCCGGGAATGGTGATGATGATATTATGGTGTTATTATTTGTATTGTGTTGTGGAATCAAGTTTACATCGTTTGTTTTCATGATAGTTGTGATACTTAATTTGTTCCTCGTTTAATTACTATTTTTATATCAATTTTTAGTTACTTTTGTGGAAAAAAGTTGAGGCTTACGCCTCGGACAGCCTCCAGGCTTACGCCTCGCCTCACAGAGGCAAAACGCCTCAACTACGCCTCGCGCCTTTTAAAACATTGTTTGTGATTGAATTAAATCTTTAGCATATGAGTGATAATGTATTTATATATATTTATTAAAATGTCTTAACTGTGTATCATTATTGTCTTTAAACATTTCCTTGTTTACTTAAAAAGATGTTAAAAATGTATAGCCATTAACTTAATATATATATATATATCATTATTATCTCTCCTTAAAATGTACCTCTACTTAATCAAAATAATTTCCACTAATCCCTCTGTCCCAAATAGAGAGTCCATATCTCTATTCTGTATAGATTAAGGAGACACGCAATCAAAGGCCAAGATTAACTCGTGTTCACCATCGTGGAACTTGGTTTGTTGATTATGTCCAAAAAAGGAAAGAGGACCCTTAATTTTAGACAACCCAAAAAGGAATAGTGGACTCTTAATTTGGGACGGAGGGAGTATGTATTATGGAAATATTAATTAAGTAGTATTATTTACTTGGTTAATAATTAATATATTATTACATTAATGAAACAATAGATTTAACCTTTGTTTACTTTTTTTAATAATGTTTTTTGTCTGATTTGAACGTTTTGCTTACTTATTACTTAACTTTTATGGAATATTGCAGATGATAAGTGAGACATGAGTCGATATAAGCAATTACACAATGTTATGCGTACTAAATGATGGTTTTGTACTTATCTAATTAATCAATTATATTATTCCGGCCCAATACTGCGGCTGATACGGAGACCGAGTTGAAAATTGGGAGTCCAAGTGCGTCCAAAGGCGAACTCCTAAAATATGACCCTCATACGTATTAAAAGAAGAATACTAAAAAAATGTCTTAGAAAATTCAGCTTTTGTCCTATTTTAAAGTCTTTTATGTCTGTCTTCCTACTCTTGCCAGCTGTGTGTGTGTGTGTGAGAGAGAGAGAGATAGAGAGAGAGAGAGAGCTTACATCTAGGTTTATGCTGGGCCATACATTAGCAAGAAGATAAGTCGTAGACTTTGTGGATGGGAAAGGATTAACTCGATTCAAAGAGTTAGAGCTTGATATATTTCAGTATGCTTGTTGGAAATGCTAGATAGCAACTTGTTTAGGTTTAAGGGTGTTAAATACTTAAACCAAAAGAACAGTGAACTAGAATTTTAGGGTTTCGCTACCTAACTTAGGGGTCACCTGTTTATGTTAGGTTGCTTCTAACCACTTCCAGTAGTTCCTTTCAAGTTCTTGTAACTAATTTCATCAAATTGGAAGATGAGATGTTTATAGGTTGGTCACAATCCCACCTTTTAGTATTAGTTGTATAATTCTGATTATGAAATATTATTAATTTTTTGCCGAACATTCTAGAACTAATATAAACTCGTTTTAAAGAGACAACAATGTATACAGACCTGATATATCATCCTAGGGCCATAATTATAATCCCATTTCAGAAAATAGAGAATTTACCACAATATCCTTGGCCCATTGATCTTTCTAAAGTTATAGCACTCAGTAAAAACGTTGTCACAAGGATAATTCGAAATTCCAATCACAGTTCTGATTGCATAATGAATCCATTAGGCAAATTTTATGTCTAGTTTTTTTTTATTCTTTTTATTGGAAAGGAAGAATTTATTCAGAAGATAGATATACATATATATAAGGAGCTATCAAATGAACCGAGAGTCCATTTAAACTCGAGGATCACCAAAAGGAAAACGGCGTATATCATCCTGAAGAAATATAAAACAAAGACATCTCCACCAACACTGCCTGATTATTTTCTCAACCTAGCACTTCAGCTCTCAACCTAGCACTTCAGCCCAACTATAAACTATGTATGACAGCCCTGCATTCTTGAAATATTTCATGTTCACATCCAAAGGGAAATGTTATGCCATAAATAAGGGATGAATCGTGGATCAATTAGAAGAGGACATCTGAACTCACACAACAACAAGATTGAGGTCGGCCTCAGTAAGCAACCTGGTTGGCCTCAGAAAGAGGTCAGCTCGGCCACACTTGACAGATCAGTTAATTCCGTTAGTTAATACTGTCAGCTAACACTGTTAGTTTATAGCAACCACGTACTACGTGATTGAATGATGTCAATAACATTTATTTCAAGTGCGCTTGGAGAAGGTACGCAAATATTCTCCCCCATGTACCAATAACTAACATGTGATTATTCTCTCACCATGTGTGTAAAGCGTGTACGCATCTAACCTATAAAGGTGAGCCACATGACACTCTTTTCTCTCTTCTTTAACAGTCTATAAATAGCACATACCGCCCACATGTGGGGGGATAGAGAACTTGAGAGCTTCCTTATTGTACTTATCAATGGCATTTGCCCAGTAAAGTAAATCAATCTAATCAGCACTGGACCGATGAACGTAAGCACCATTTTGGACTGAACCGCATAAATTCGGTTCTTATTCTCTTTTTCTTATCTCTCTACTGTTTTCTCTAGTGTTCGTATTTCAGTAATTTAGATCGCTTAGCTGTTATCCGCTGATAATTAGTATATTCTAGGGGTGTGCATCGAAAACGGAAAAACTAATAAATCGAACCAAACTGGGCATATTAGTTTGGGTTGGTTCGGTTTACCCCCTTCTTGTTTGGTTCCGGTTCCAAAAAATGAAAAATCAATCTTATCGGTTTTGTTCTCGGTTCCTACCTAAACCCAAATCGAACCAAACCATAAACCGATCTTATTCTAACCAAGGACTTGGACTAAACTGAAATCGATCCTATCGTAACATGTTTTTTAAGCTTTATATGTATGAAAAATGTCACGTTTTTTCTTTAATTTAAAGGTTTTATATTAATTTTGACTTTTGGGACTTGAATTACATTTATAATGTTTGCTTATCGCGTCTTTTTTATATTATATTTGAGGAAAATTTATCATTCATTTATTTTTAAATATATATTTGGAACCGAGAACCGATCAGAACCAACCTAAAGGAACCGTTGGTTCGGATTGGTTCGGTTCTGGACATAATCAGTTCGATTCCGGTTCTAAAAATATGGAACCGGTCAACCCTGGTTCGGATTCTGGGTTCGTAGTGAAACCGAACCAACCCAAACTGTGTGCATCCCTAATATATTCTAGTTGGACAAATAGTATACCAATTTTAGGCGATAACAAATTAGCTCCGTATGTGGGAAACGGCTAGCCATTGTCGCTTTCCACCGTTTTCAGTCCCCAGGGCTTAAGGATACTCAATTTCAAGTATAAATCTGTGAATTGCTTGACGACGTCCGAGTTTCATAGGGTTAGAGCTCTCTTAAAAGAAATTCCGTTTGATTCTTAGTAATTCAATCCTCATTTAAATCTCTGTAATTCTGCTTTAGATTTACGTATCCTGCAATACTATTCCTCTTTTGTTGCGATACTCTGTTTTCTGCGTAATTTCTGTGGACAATATCTGAAACCCTGAGAGTAGTAGGGACAAAGAGGGAATCCCTCCCTCTACACCAGTTGGTCTGGGAGATTTGCAGGGAATCTTGCAGAGCCTGGCTAAAATCCAGGAGGCTATGCAAGAGAATATTAAACAGTTGACGCAAAGAATTCTGACTGTACTAAACAGGCCAGAACTAAACCCAGTCACCCCAGTAGTTGGGGATAACTCCGATTGAAGGTAAGAAATGCCTTCTCCAGCCCCATACGGGGAGAGGAGGCAGGCACCATGAACGAGCAAAAGGCTAGATTTGGGTTCAAGGGGTGAAGGAAGAAGTTCTCGGAGGACAAAATATGATCGCATCGACCAGTTCTATAAGCTAGGGAAAACGTTCACCATCCGGTCAATAGGATATGATGATGATCAGACTTATTCAATGGAACATCCAATTGTACTGGAGAGGTTGAGCAGAGCCTTTGCTTTTGATCAATTGGGCCCAAGAGTTGCACGAGCACATCCGTGCAGGGAGCCCGGGAAGAATCCAGGAGATCGGGAACCGGGAATGCAATATGCTTGGTCCGATCTAGGCACAGTGTGAGAGGATCGGCCAGGTCCGAGCACATTTGATAAAGGGAAGAGAGTTCGAGTGAGAGTTATGGACGAGCCGAGAAGACTGTTAAAGTTGAACAGGAAGAGAAGGATCAACCTTGGAAAGAATCAATTCATCATCTGGAGGATCGGATGGGAGATTTGATAAAGACAAAGAACTCTTTACAGAGGTGTTATATTTAGGGATCTCCACTACAACGTCGGTAGTGGGTTATCCGAAGCTTCATGTAGAGCAGTATCAAGCTGTCTCTCACGAGATGAGGTGTACGGCTTTCTCTATTACTCTCACTGGATCGGTGCAGATATGGAACAATAGTCTTCCGAGAGGGAGATTTCCAACTTTGTGAACAACTTTTGCTTCAGCACGAAGTTCAATAAAAAGGTGTCTCACTTGATAAGCGTCCGCCAAAAGGAGGATGAAACGATAAGAGAGTACATTACCCGCTTCAACACTTAGAAACTGGAAGTAAGACTATGGAGAAAAAATAGTGATCGCTGCAATCACGAGTTGTTTGCTACCTAGAAAGCTTTATTGGGCTTTGGCAAAAGAACTACCGAACATAATGGCCGAGCTCTTGGCCAAGGCGGGAAAGACATTGAATCTTAAGGAGGCAATGGCTGCGAAGGAGTCTAGCCATTCGAAGTCCGATGCTGGTGGAAGTTCGGACAAGAAAGACAAGTCTAAAGAATCCAAGAAGCTGAAGAAGTATGATGAATACACACCGCTCACTGTGGGCGTTCATCACATCCTCGATGAGATTCGAGGAAATGAAAAACTCAGGTGGCCAAACAAATTGAAAACGCCTCTAAGTAGGTGAGATAAAAGCACGTTTTGCGAATTCCACAAAGACCATGACCACACTACTGTCAACTGTTTGGCTGTCAAGAATGAAATTGAATCTCTAATCAGGAGGGACAAATTGGCAAAATACGTAGATAGGTCTGGTCGAGCAGCCGAACCCAGGGACGATCCGAGGTTGAGGAGACGATCAAAGTCTCCTTGCAAGCAAAAAGATGACAAAAAGTGAGGCCGAGACGAGGATTCAAATGATAGCACTGATCCAAATTTGCCCAAGTAGCCCAAGTAGCCAGTGGAGCACGTGGGCATGATTTCGTTCAGATGTCATTTCATTGTTGGTGGAGATGTTGGTGGCGGAGATGGACTTGTTGAGGGGAAAGAATACTAAAATGAAGCGAAGGAGTGTGCGCACATCAACGAGGTGAATTTGGCCTAGGCTGCGGCGCCCCGCCCTCGCAAGGTAAACAAAGATAGTCTTATTGTTGGCTTTTTCAAAGATGATTTATGTGAATTGTTGTACCCCCATATTTATCCCCTAGTTGTAAGTATGTTGGTCCATGAGAGGTTTATTGTAAGAATTCTGGTAGATAATGGCAGTTTTGCAGATATGTTGTTTTATGACTATTTCAAGAGGCTTAAACTGTCGGAAAGGAAGCTACAAGCGTACCACTATCCACTCATCGAATTTTCAGAGGAGAAAGTGTAACCCTGGGAAACCATCGAGCTCGAAGTTACAATTGGAACTTGACTGACCTACCGAACAAAAATGATGCGTTTCTTCGTTTTAGACAAGAATGTAGCATCGGCCTATAATACTATCTTCAGTTTGGTCGGTTTAAAGAAGTTATAAGCGGTATCTTCGCAGTACACCAAGCTATGAAGTTCTCTACTCATTATGGGGTCAAGTCAAGGGAAACCAAGTGGTAGCAAGAGAATGGTACTACACCTCACCGAGCAGGCATCAGAAATTGAAATAAACTTATCAGATCGAGACATTAGTTCCTCGAGATGAAGATAAGCTCGTCATGGGGGAGTCGCCGAGCATATAGAAGCAGTGATTCTGGACGATGAGCATCCAGAAGCCCAGAATGACTCGTCTCATGATCCAACTTTGAAGAAGGAATTGATAGTTTTTTTGAGACGGAGGAAAAATGTATTCGCGTGGAGCCACGAGGATATGTTCGGAATAAATCTGGATATTCTCTGCCACGAACTCAGCATTGTGAAATATGTAAAGCCCATCAAACAGAAGCCCAGGGTGTTGTCAGAGGAGAAAAATATGGCCATCCAAAAAGAAGTGGGAAAATTGAAGAAAGAAAAATGTATCGAAGACGTGAAATATCCTAACTGGCTTTCAAATGTAGTAATGGTCCCGAAGAAATATGACAAATGGCGTTTGTGTGTCGACTTTACATACCTTAATAAGACCTGTCCAAAGGATCACTACTCGCTACCCCGAATCGACCAAATGGTCGACACCATGGTCGGGCATGATCTGTTCAGCTTCATGGATGCTTACTCAGGGTATCATCAGATCAGAATGAAGCAGAAGACCGGGAGAAAACTTTCTTTATCATCAGTCGCGGTACTTTTTGCTATAATGTTATGCCCTTTGGGCTAAAAAATGCTGGACCAAAGTCAACAAGGTTTTTGAAGATCAGATCGAGAAGATAATAGAAGTCCATGTGGATGATATGCCGACCAAAAACAAGAAGGCAGCCAATCACATTCTTGACCTCAGTCAACTTTTGATGAGATGGAAAAATACCAGATGAAATTAAATCATGCGAAGTGTGTCTTCGGAGTAAGAGTGGGAAAGTTTCTAGGTTTTATCGTCAATCTGAGGGGTATAGAGGCCATCTAACAAGTAAGAAGGTGATACAGAGATTGATTGGTCGAGTAGCTGCACTAAACAAATTTTTGGATGGATCCCATAAGATCGTACTTAACGATTGATGCAGTCCCGGGAGATCCAAAAGAGGCATGAAAATTCTATTACAAAGCAGCAAGGTACGTATTGGAAGACAGGATCCTACTCGAGAGAGGTTTTGTTTTGCCCCTATTGTATTGTGTCCATCCCCAAAAGGTGACCAATCTGATTAAAGAGGGCAGGCAAGTCGTTGGTAAAGAGGCTGGCATGCCAGGGTTATTACTGGCCAACAATGAAAGAAAATTGCGCCGCATACGCAAAGAAGTGTGATAAGTGCGAAAGGTACTTAGTCATTCATCGAAGACCTACGACATCCTTAACATCTGTCACATCCCCATGGCCTTTCGCCATGTGGGAAACAGATCTGGTCAGCACTCTGCCAATAACCAAGGGCAGATTCAAATACCTAGTTGTAGCTGTGGACTACTTTATGAAATGGGTTGAGGCAGAGCCACTGGTGGAGATGACTTATGCAAAGGTCTTCCACTTCATATGGAATAACATCATTTACCAGTATAGGATGCCTTTCGCATTCATTACTAATCAGGGCACATAGTTCGACAATGATGAGTTCCTGGCTTACTGCGACATATCCAAAATCAGAAAGTTGTACTTCGCCCTTGCTCATTTTCAATGCAATGGCAGACATAAATCATGAACAAGATTTTATTGGACGACATGAAGAGGAGATTGGATGCTTCAATGAGTTGCGGAGTGTTCTTTGGGCTTACAGAACAGCTCCGAGGACGACCACGAGTGAAACTCCCTTTGCGTTGGCGTTTGGCACCGAAGCAGTAGTAGCTGCAGAGATCGGCTTGTTGAGCGACATGGTGCTGAACTCTGACTCACCGATGAGTGATTTCATGCATTGGCTTGATCTGAAGCTTGTAGAAGAGGTCCGAGAACAAGCTGCTCTCAGAGTCGCTGCGTACCAACAGAGAATAACAAGATTCCTCAATAAGAGAATCAAACCGAGCACTCTTAAGGAGGGCAACTGTGACACCCCGCCTAATTAAATACCGGGTGATCAGTCCTTTATTAAATTAAAATCAAGGTGACGGTTGGTTCATTCTTAGCATCACTGTCATAAAAATAACTTTACCAATTTAACACCCTAAATAATTAAGCTAAGTGCCAAAACCATTGTAGACATTACTTTCCAAATTTTATTTATATAAACCAACATTTAAACTGGACATCATTCATAGATAAAGAATCACACAACAACTATCCTGGAATATATAAATCCAAATAACCAAACATTCAATTAATTGAATCCAACATTTAATACTTAAATGAAAAACATCCTGACAATACTAATCCCAAAGTGCAAATACTGGAAATAAATGGATTACAATATCCAATAAAACAACTGAATAATGGAAAGGGCGACACATGCCCAACTGAAATAATAGTGCTAGAAGAGGAATCAAGAAGTGAGGTCGTCTAAACAAGAGGCCTGCAAAAGCTGCAGCGCGTTCCTTCCAAAGGATCCTATGCAAGACGCCCTTGTGGCTGGGCACCTGTAATATATACATATATATACAAGAGGGAAAAGAACATGGAAACGGGTCAGAGCCCGATTGTAAAAACGATTTCAAATTTGTTTAGCAAGCATTTAAAATGTTTACTGGCCAATGCAACAACATATTAGTGCGACACTCCCTTGAGAAAGTCTCACCTCTCTTCTAATGTGCACACCTATCGCACTAACCTTCCCAACGGTTAAACTTGTCTTATCTTAGGTTACTCGTAAGATTTAAACTGGCAATTCAACTGTTTAAGAAGTAAATTTCATTTAATAACAAAGCTCTCAATTTAACGTTATTTTCTAATAAAGTTTTCCAATATCACATTATATTTTTCAAACAAGTATTTCCAAATTGAAATCATTTATCATCTTTTACTTACTATAAACACAGGAGGTAGTTCTCAAATTTAAGAATTTAAATATATATATATTAAATACTCATATAATATATATATTCTAACAACACCCCACATAAAAATTATGGTGCGGGCATACTCTGCTATCCAGTCCCCGTATCACTCGTACTAAGGGAAATACAAGTTCAGAAGTACTCTCGAACTGTATTAACATAAACACAAACAACATTGAGGTGAAGCATAGAGTCCCGGTCTCTAAGAGGCCAGCACATGCCCCCACGTCTCTTAGGCCGTCTGACTATCGATCCGATTAGCCTGTACTAAAGGATCTCTATCTTCTAGGGTACAAGTCAATATCCCCCATAAAGGTCCTATCGAGATAAGACTGTCCCAGCGCGGTAACCTCAGGGATAGCAAGTAGCGCGAGCATGATTTTTACACATTTATAATATATGCACAATCACATAGTCATATATATACAACACTTATTCACATTTCTCAATATGGTGTACCCACAACCTATAATTATAACTTCTTGTTCTGAAGACATTTTACTCACTTATCCCGTATAACGGACTCATATCGTTTATTACGATTATCTCCCTCTCGTGATCTTTAAAGTAACCTCGCCGTCCCAAATACTTAAATCGTCGCTCCTACACAACCCCAAAAATTTTGTACTAATCTGAATTCCTCGAATACTGGTTTTCCTCACTCAAATTAACCGATTTCTAAAATAGGGGTAAAGATAGGAATTTCCCTAAAAATTGAAAATCTTGCTTGAACCAGAATGGTTCTCGCTCGAACGACTTCCACGTGTCGCTCGAACTACTTCAAGCGACTTGTCCATCTCGCTCGAACGACTTCGCGCGACATTGACATCTCGCTCGAACTACTTCGCGCGACATCGCGCGAACTGCACTGTTTCGTCTTCAACCTTTGGCAGATTCGTTTTTCACCATTTTTAAGCCTAAAAACCTCTATTGTTTAATCCCAAACGTCTCCTCTTCAATCCCAATCAATAGTATCATGATTATATAACATTAATAACTTCCTAGAATCATTAATTCATCAAAAATCATTTAGATTACATGAAATCCCCAAATTAATTCGTGAGAACCCTAATTCCCAAATTTTCAATTAAAGAACCTAATCAACATCAGTTCGTTTATCCATATTAATTCCAAATTTCGTAATACAACCTCTACATATGATCAAGGTTCAAGCTACACAGATTCTCCTTACTACACATGCGATTTCTTCGTCCAAAACATATAATTTTTCAATCAAAATACGAAATTTTTATTCCTAGACTAACATGAGAGGAACATTAACTAGAATTTAGCAAGATAAATACTTGCCTGTAGATTTCAGGGTTCTGATTTGTGGACGAATTTGGTGTGGTTGCGTTTCCCGTAGCCCAATCTACGCGTTAGTGGTGGTGGCGGTGCAACCGGATGAATTTTTGGCCTTGGATTGCTTGGAAAGCTTTCTACCTTCCTCTCTAATGGCCGTTCTAAGGTTGTGAGTCTGCTAACCCTAAAAGACCAGTCCAAATGGCTGATATAACCTAATAAATTTCGTGGGTTTAATTACCCAAAAATGCAAAATGTCCAAAATGCCCTCCCGGGGTGCTAAATAGGCCTAAAAACTCCCCGAGACCCAAACTAAACCCCCGGCTACACTTTTCTGACTATCTCGACCCTTTCGGGCACTTTGGCGCACTCAAAACGACCATACGAGTGACTTATAATTTATTCATTTTTATTAATCAATATTTAGCCCCACGCGACACGGACGCGTCCCGACTTAAATTTCCAAAATTGTCATTTTATTCACCCGTGAGATTTAATAGTACCAATATTATATTACTTTACTCATTAGTAATATTCAACAAGTTTCCAATGATTACTAACTCTCGTCACGTTTGTAATTAAAAATATTTAATTTCCGGATTTATATTAAATTAATAACTCACATTAAATTTAATAAATCCCCAAATTTAGAAAGCATAAAAATACGGGGTATTACATACATCCCCCCTAATAACGGAATTTCGTCCCGAAATTCGAAAAATAAGGCATACCTGGTAGGAATAAATCTGGGTATTTCTCGCGCATATCTGCCTCGTTCTCCCACTGGACCCGTACAAGTGGAACTACCTTCGACCTCAATCTCCTCTCGCTATGGTCTAGGGTAGCCACTGGTCTCTCCTCGTAAGAGCTGTCAGGCTGTAAGTCTATCTCATCTATCGCGATGTGGGTGTGAGCCATGTCATCCCGAAGGTATCGTCTTAACGACGAGATGTGGAATACATCGTGAATGCGATGTAAATGCTCTGGCAAGTCCCAATTTGTATGCCACCGGCCCAATCCTCTCGATAATGAGAAATGGTCCCACGTACCTCGGGGCCAATTTCCCTTTCTTCCCGAACCTCATCACTCCCTTCATAGGAGATACACGTAGTAACACTTGGTCCCCCTCGTTAAACTCTCGGAAGAATCGTTTCGCATCGGCGTAGCTTTTCTGCCTGTCCTGTGCTACTCGAATGCGACTCCTGATAATCTCAATCCTCGCGGAGGTTTCCTGAATCACCTCTGGTCCTAGCAACTTGTTATCCCCCACCTCTAGCCAACAAGTTGGGGAACGACAAGGCCTGCCATACAGAGCCTCGAATGGAGCCATGCCAATCGTGAACTGATAAGAGTTATTATAAGCGAACTCTACCAGTGGAAGATGTGGCTCCCAACCTCCTCCAAAATCAAGAACACACATGCGTAGCATATCCTCCAACATCTGATTAGTACGCTCTGTCTGTCCATCTGTCTGTGGGTGATAAGCTGAACTCAACCTTAACTCTGTACCCATAGCCTCCTGAAAACTCTCCCAGAACCGCGACACGAAAATCTTGTCTCTATTTGACACAATATTCAGAGGCACCCCATGCAATCTGACAATCTCAGCAATGAACAACTGAGCATACTGACCCGTGGTATAGTCTGTTCGCACCGGCAGAAAGTGAGCCACCTTGGTCAAACGGTCCACAATCACCCAGATGGAGTCGTGGCCCCGCTGTGATGTAGGCCACCCTTTAATAAAATCCATGGAAATACTCTCCCACTTCCACGCGGGTATTTCCAATGGCTGAAGCAACCCTGACGGTTTCTGATTGTCCACCTTTACTAGCTGGCAGGTAGAACACTTGGATACGAACTCAGCAATATCCTTTTTCATCCCACTCCACCAGTATTGCCGCCTCATATCCTGGTACATCTTATCTCCCCTAGGATGTACTGCGAATCGGGCCCGTGGGATTGGTTCATCACTGCATGACGTAAGTCTGCTCCTTCCGGAACCACTAATCTCCCATTAAACCTCAAACTCCCATCAGAACTAACAGAATATGACTCAACACCCTCGGCTAAAAGTCGTACAATCTGCTCTTGGCAAAATGGGTCTGCGGTCTGTGCCTGTATCACCCTCGTAATAATCTCGGATGTCACCGTCATGACAGATATGAAGGAACGGGCTACTGCGTCCTGGTGACCCAACTCTTTCCACTTTGCTTTCCAGACGTTCGCTACATCGTCTACCGGTCTACGGCTCAACGCATCAGCAACTACGTTGGCCTTCCCCGGATGGTACTGTATGTCGAACTGATAGTCCTTCACAAACTCTAACCACCTGCGCTGACGCATATTCAGTTCTCGCTGAGTGAATAGATACTGCAGTGATTTATGGTCTGTGAACAAGCGGAATTTCTCTCCCAATAAATAGTGCCTCCAAATCCTCAATGCAAAAACGACCGCTGCCAACTCTAGGTCGTGAGTGGGGTAGTTCTTCTCGTGCGGCTTAAGCTTGCGGGAGGCAAAAGCTATAGCCTTCTCCTCTTGCTGAAGTACTCCCCCAAGTCCTCGTAAGGAAGCATCGGTGTAAACCAGGTACTCCACGCCCGTCTTAGGTAAAGCAAGGACCGGTGCTGAAGTAAGCTTGTCTTTCAGCTCGTCGAAAGCCAATTGGCAAGCATCATCCCAAACATATGGAACCCCTTTGCGAGTCAGGTTCGTCAATGGCCCCGCTATTTTGCAGAACCCCCGAATGAATCTCCTGTAGTATCCCGCTAATCCCAAGAAACTACGCACTTCCGTCGGTGTCGTGGGCTGTCCCCACTCCCTCACCGCTGACACTTTACTCGGGTCAACTGCTATCCCTTGTTCAGAAACAACATGCCCCAAGAATTGTACTTCCCGCAACCAGAACCCGCATTTCTCATACTTAGCATACAGCTGATGCTCTCGTAGAGTCTGAAGAACCTGCCTCAAGTACTCGGCATGCTCCTCCTCGGAGTGTGAATATATCAAAATGTCATCTATGAAGACGATGACAAACTGATCCAAGAACTCTCTGAACACTCGGTTCATTAAGTCCATGAATACGGCTGGAGCATTTGTGAGTCCAAATGGCATCACTCTGAACTCATAGGACCCATACCTCGTCAAAAAAGCAGTCTTTGAAACATCCTGCTCCCTAATACGTAGCTGATGGTACCCTGACCTCAGATCTATCTTCGAAAAGAAAGTTGCTCCCCCCAGCTGGTCGAACAGATCATCGATTCGAGGCAACGGATACTTGTTCCGTATCGTGACCTTGTTCAGCTCCCGGTAGTCCACACATAGCCTCAGTGAACCATCTTTCTTTTTCACAAACAAAACTGGAGCGCCCCAAGGTGAGGTACTCCTGCGAATGAAGCCCTGACCTAACAGCTGCTCTATCTGATCTCGTAACTCTCGCATCTCCGCCGGAGCCATACGGTATGCAGCGCGCGCTATAGGTCGAGTATCCGGTAATAAATCTATGACAAAGTCTATCTCACGACTGGGGGGTAGGCCTGGTATCTCCTGAAATACATTGGAATACTCACGAACAACTGGGATCGAGTCTAAGGGAATCACAACCTTCTTAGAGGTATCCTCCTCTATGTAATACAAATGAGTGGTCGAGCCTCCCTCTGGGCGAGGCATCGCCACTACAAACATCTCTTGCCCCGGGATGGCAAAGACAATACTCCCACCGAAACAATCTATCATGGCTCTGTAAGCTGCGAGCCAATCCATACCGATAATAACGTCATGCTCATGTATATCTAAGACTAACATGCCTGCTGGTAATACCAAACTACCAATCTCTACCCCCACACCCCGGCATATAAAGAAAATAAGCGAACCATTTCCCAGTGGTGAGTCTACACACGTCACAGTGTTCTCTGCTGTGGTTAATAACCCTAAGGCCTTCGCAAAATGGGTAGCTATAAAATAGTGCGTCGCCCCAGTATCAAATAAAACCCGACCCATAGTACCATGGATAGGAAACATACCCTCAATCGTGAGTGGTGCCTGCGGAGCTGCTGCCTGGTGGACGTTATAGACACGTCCGTACTGTAACTGCCCCTGCTGCACTGGAGCGGCTGGAATGGCCGGTAGGGCTGGTACCTGAGCTGGTGCTGGAAGAGCAGCTGGAAAAAGTGACCTCTGTGGCTCATTACGGGCACCCTGCTGCTGTGGGGCCCTATCACCCTCTGAACAATCCTGGCGCTTATGGCCATTCTTGCCGCACACAAAACATCGCCTCTGAAATTTCCTCCCCTCTGACCCTGCTGACCACGGTCCTGTTGGCCGTTACCGCCCTGCCACTGGCCCTGTTGGCCCTGATGAAAACGCTGTTGGCCCTGCTGCTGACCCTGCTGCTGGCGGTGTTGGCCTTGCTGGCCCTGCTGATTAGGCTGGCCTTGCTGACCCTGCCTATATCCCCCAAACCCCTGCCGGGAATCACCTGATCGGAACCGCTTGGCAGGGTCCCCCTGATGGGAACTCTGCTCGTGCTGACGAGTCTGTCCCTGAGATGTCGGTGTTCCACTAGGGCCACTACCCCCCTGTCCTGCCCTGCTGGCTGGACTCTCCTGCCCGTTTGCTTCCCTGCAGATGGAAGCGGTGATCCTGGCAGTGTAGCAAAGCAGCATTGAGTACATCAGTGAAAGTACTCAGAGACAGATTCCCTATAAGGTGCTGACGGATCCTCCAAGCTAACTAGTCCAGAAACAACAGTATCTTCTTACTCTCAGTGGGTGCCTCAGCAACAATAGAATTTTCCTGCTTCAAGTTCAGTAACTTCCGCCTCATCTCAGTTTGCACGGCGGGTGGAAAATACATGCGGTCAAACCGTTCCCAGAATGACTGAATCGGAATAGTATTCCTCTCCTCCAAGGTGGTGGTGGACTCCCACCACTGCAAAGCGGCCCCCACTAGCTTAAAGGAAGCCAACAACTGTTTCTGCACGTCCGTGCACTCATACATACGCAGATGCCTCTGGATATCTTTCTTCCATTGGCTGACGATAGTGATATCTGAACTACCCGAGAACTCAGGGGGATGCACCTTCTGAAAGGCATCCCTAACCCGCTCCCATGCTGATGGAAGCTGTGCAGGTACTGGCGCCACTGCCTGAATCTGGGGTGGAGCCTGCTGTACTACCGCTAACGCGGCATTCACCGCCTGAGCAACAATAGCGGCTACCTCATTAGCATTCATCGTTTCCTGAGCCGGAGCTGCTGGCTGCTCGGCTTGGGCACGCCTATCCTTTGGTGCACGTCTCGGAGGCATCTGAAACGTGAAGAAATTTATTAGTCTACAGTTATTATCAAATCTTAAATAGCTGAAGACGTAATCGTAAAAGAAGACTACAAAAATCCTAAAATAGGGCTCTATAACAAAAATGCTAAGCTGAAAGCGAAATAAGCCGTACAGATCCTAAGGACACTAGAACCTGATGCTCCGACACCACCTGTGACACCCCGCCTCATTAAATACCGAGTGATCAGTCCTTTATTAAATTAAAATCAAGGTGACGGTTGGTTCATTCTTAGCATCACTGTCGTAAAAATAACTTTACCAATTTAACACCCTAAATAATTAAGCTAAGTGCCAAAACCATTTTAGACATTACTTTCCAAATTTTATTTATATAAACCAACATTTAAACTGGACATCATTCATAGACAACTATCCTGGAATATATAAATCCAAATAACCAAACATTCAATTAATTGAATCCAACATTTAATACTTAAATGAAAAACATCCTGACAATACTAATCCCAAAGTGCAAATACTGGAAATAAATGGATTACAATATCCAATAAAACAACTGAATAATGGAAAGGGCGACACATGCCCAACTGAAATAATAGTGCTAGAAGAGGAATCAAGAAGTGAGGTCGTCTAAGCAAGAGGCCTGCAAAAGCTGCAGCGCGTTCCTTCCAAAGGATCCTATGCAAGACGCCCTTGTGGCTGGGCACCTGTAATATATACATATATATACAAGAGGGAAAAGAACATGGAAACGGGTCAGAGCCCGATTGTAAAAACGATTTAAAATTTGTTTAGCAAGCATTTAAAATGTTTACTGGCCAATGCAACAACATATTAGTGCGACACTCCCTTGAGAAATTCTCACCTCTCTTCTAATGTGCACACCTATCGCACTAACCTTCCCAACGGTTAAACTTGTCTTATCTTAGGTTACTCGTAAGATTTAAACTGGCAATTCAACTGTTTAAGAAGTAAATTTCATTTAATAACAAAGCTCTCAATTTAACGTTATTTTCTAATAAAGTTTTCCAATATCACATTATATTTTTCAAACAAGTATTTCCAAATTGAAATCATTTATCATCTCTTACTTTACTATAAACACAGGAGGTAGTTCTCAAATTTAAGAATTTAAATATATATATATTAAATACTCATATAATATATATATTCTAACAGCACCCCACATAAAAATTATGGTGCGGGCATACTCTGCTATCCAGTCCCCGTATCACTCGTACTAGGGGAAATACAAGTTCGGAAGTACTCTCGAACTGTATCAACATAAACACAAACAACATTGAGGTGAAGCATAGAGTCCCGGTCTCTAAGAGGCCAGCACATGCCCCCACGTCTCTTAGGCCGTCTGACTATCGATCCGATTAGCCTGTACCAAAGGATCTCTATCTTCTAGGGTACAAGTCAATATCCCCCATAAAGGTCCCATCGAGATAAGACTGTCCCAGCGCGGTAACCTCAGGGATAGCAAGTAGCGCGAGCATGATTTTTACACATTTATAATATATGCACAATCACATAGTCATATATATACAACACTTATTCACATTTCTCAATATGGTGTACCCACAACCTATAATTATAACTTCTTGTTCTGAAGACATTTTATTCACTTATCCCGTATAACGGACTCATATCGTTTATTACGGTTATCTCCCTCTCGTGATCTTTAAAGTAACCTCGCCGTCCCAAATACTTAAATCGTCGCTCCTACACAACCCCAAAAATTTTGTACTAATCTGAATTCCTCGAATACTGGTTTTCCTCACTCAAATTAACCGATTTCTAAAATAGGGGTAAAGATAGGAATTTCCCTAAAAATTGAAAATCTTGCTCGAACCAGAATGGTTCTCGCTCGAACGACTTCCACGTGTCGCTCGAACTACTTCGAGCGACTTGTCCATCTCGCTCGAACGACTTCGCGCGACATTGACATCTCGCTCGAACTACTTCGCGCGACATCGCGCTAACTGCACTGTTTCGTCTTCAACCTTTGGCAGATTCGTTTTTCACCATTTTTAAGCCTAAAAACCTCTATAGTTTAATCCCAAACGTCTCCTCTTCAATCCCAATCAATAGTATCATGAATATATAACATTAATAACTTCCTAGAATCATTAATTCATCAAAAATCATTTAGATTACATGAAATCCCCAAATTAATTCGTGAGAACCCTAATTCCCAAATTTTCAATTAAAGAACCTAATCAACATCAGTTCGTTTATCCATATTAATTCCAAATTTCGTAATACAACCTCTACATATGATCAAGGTTCAAGCTACACAGATTCTCCTTACTACACATGCGATTTCTTCGTCCAAAACATATAATTTTTCAATCAAAATACGAAATTTTTATTCCTAGACTAACATGAGAGGAACATTAACTAGAATTTAGCAAGATAAATACTTGCCTGTAGATTTCAGGGTTCTGATTTGTGGACGAATTTGGTGTGGTTGCGTTCCCCGTCGCGCGATCTACGCGTTGGTGGTGGTGGCGGTGCAACCGGATGAATTTTTGGCCTTGGATTGCTTGGAAAGCTTTCTACCTTCCTCTCTAATGGCCGTTCTAAGGTTGTGAGTCTGCTAACCCTAAAAGACCAGTCCAAATGGCTGATATAACCTAATAAATTTCGTGGGTTTAATTACCCAAAAATGCAAAATGTCCAAAATGCCCTCCCGGGGTGCTAAATAGGCCTAAAAACTCCCCGAGACCCAAACTAAACCCCCGGCTACACTTTTCTGACTATCTCGACCCTTTCGGGCACTTTGGCGCACTCAAAACGACCATACGAGTGACTTATAATTTATTCACTTTTATTAATCAATATTTAGCCCCACGCGACACGGACGCGTCCCGACTTAAATTTCCAAAATTGTCATTTTATTCACCCGTGAGATTTAATAGTACCAATATTATATTACTTTACTCATTAGTAATATTCAACAAGTTTCCAATGATTACTAACTCTCGTCACGTTTGTAATTAAAAATATTTAATTTTCGGATTTATATTAAATTAATAACTCACATTAAATTTAATAAATCCCCAAATTTAGAAAGCATAAAAATACGGGGTATTACATACATCCCCCCTAATAACGGAATTTCGTCCCGAAATTCGAAAAATAAGGCATACCTGGTAGGAATAAATCTGGGTATTTCTCGCGCATATCTGCCTCGTTCTCCCACTGGACCCGTACAAGTGGAACTACCTTCGACCTCAATCTCCTCTCGCTATGGTCTAGGGTAGCCACTGGTCTCTCCTCGTAAGAGCTGTCAGACTGTAAGTCTATCTCATCTATCGCGATGTGGGTGTGAGCCATGTCATCCCGAAGGTATCGTCTTAACGACGAGATGTGGAATACATCGTGAATGCGATGTAAATGCTCTGGCAGTCCCAATTTGTATGCCACCGGCCCAATCCTCTCGATAATGAGAAATGGTCCCATGTACCTCGGGGCCAATTTCCCTTTCTTCCCGAACCTCATCACTCCCTTCATAGGAGATACACGTAGTAACACTTGGTCCCCCTCGTTAAACTCTCGGAAGAATCGTTTCGCATCGGCGTAGCCTTTCTGCCTGTCCTGTGCTACTCGAATGCGACTCCTGATAATCTCAATCCTCGCGGAGGTTTCCTGAATCACCTCTGGTCCTAGCAACTTGTTGAATATTATTTCTGCCTGTCCTGTGCTACTCGAATTGCACATCCATTGTGTTATTATTTCAAATTCTTCCATTATTTACTGCAAAGTTCATCAGTGAAAGAGATGTGCAAGAAGCTCAGACCAAAGACATTTTAAAGCTGAACAGATCAAACTGGATACGACCAGACCACACTTTCATGAGGGGCCTCGTCCATTAAACAGGCCATGGTAAAGAACTTAGTCGACATGGGAAACAAATGCTATCACAAGGTCAGGTCGGTTGAAAGCTGACCCAATTGACTAGTAAGTTGGCTATAGCTTTGGTAAATCCTAGTATTGACGAGCACGTCAGTATCCGTGGCTAAAGACTGTACGAACAAAGTTGATAGGGGAACCTTAAGTGTACACTTATAAAAACCCTATCAGGGACAACTCAATTTTGTCCGACTGGTAGCTAGTAATCCAGGTCAGGTTTGCCAAGCGCCGACTACAAGACCATAAAGACTAAAATACTGGTAGGCCTATTTCAACTTAGAGCATTGTTTCAAAAACAATTGCTAAAGATGTTTTTGTTTTAAAATTTTTTTCATGTTTGGATATACACCAAAAGTACATGATTATATTTGGAGGTTAATAACCTAGCCGAGCAAGATAACTTGATAGAAAATACATACACCAAACCGGGATAGAAGCTATATATGCATTAAAAAATAAACTGAGTGTTACAAAGCAAACACATCCATCCAATAAAAAATATCTATTTATGATGTAAATCTAAGAATGCGAAAGCGTTATTATTACACCTACACACCAACTCTAACCACACAACACCACCACCAACAAAAAAACAAAACAAAACAAAACTAAAGAAAATGCTTTCTTTCTCTCTTTATATTCTTTTATCAATATTCAAATTTTCATTACAAATGAGGACCAAGGGCCTATTAATAGGAGAGGTTAGCTTGCTAGCCAAGCTAAGGACCCAAAAGACAAAAAAGAACAAGTAATAACTAAAAATGACTAATTAGCCCCAAACATGCTTGGAGATTAATTAAAGACTAAAAATAAAAGAAAATGACAATGATACCCTAAACTAAAATGCAAAATTATAGATAGTTTCTCCTGAAAGCACAACCACACGCTACGTGTCTCTACGGATCACCATACACATTATTCTCCCCCCGTCTTCGAAAAAGCTCTTCCTTGAGCTTGGAGGATGAATCATCAATGCCATATGATATGAATCAAGAAAAGTTTAGGACCTCCATCAAGCTCAATGAAAAGTGGGCAGCCCAACTGGAATTAGTCCCATGTGTATGAACCTCATCAATAATAGGTCTAATAAATTCAAATCCCGATGATGGCCTTCTACAAAATCCTAGCAACAAAAAACTGACGATCATATCCGCCTTCTCGACACCACAAGTACATGGTTGCAACTTGAAGTGGTGGACCCTTGAATCTGACCGAACGGGAACTCCGACGACCGCACCTTTACGAGTACGATGACGAAACAAGTGGACTGAAGACAGCGACATTCCGGAAAGCCGTACCCAAAAATGGCAAATAGTCAAAAATAGGCCCGAAGTGGGACGCATTTTCTATGGAAGTCATATGTTGTGTCATAAAGAGGCCCTGGGACTAATTTTGACCGGATTTGAGGTCAAATAGCGGGTAGGGGATTGGATCGGAGTAGGAAAGCCCATTTTTGTTGGGTTTGATTGTGGTTGGGCATAAATGAGTGGGGTGAAACGGGAAAAATAGGGTAAAAATGGGGTGGGGGGCTAGAGTTTTGGTCAGAGGGTTTTTTGGATGGCTCTTGTTTTTTTTTTAGGATTTAGGGCTTGGGGGAAGGTAGGAGACGGTGTTTCATTTGACGAGGTGGTGGTTGTGTGGCGGTAGGAGGTGGAGGTGGAGGAAGGTGATGGTGGAGGGTGGAGGAGGCTAAAGGGGTTGGTACCCCCCCTTTTAGCGGTGATGGATTTTAGGGTTTCCATCCACCCGATTTCCCTTTGGACATTTATCAATCTACCGATTGAAGGGTTGCTCGAGCTGGAATCTCAGCTCGATACTCACTTCACGCATTACGACGAACTCCAAGAACAAACGCAGCTCTGATACCAATTTGATGTAAATCTAAGAATGCGGAAGCGTTATTATTACAACTACACCAACTACTAATTACACAACACCACCACCAACAAAAAAATAAAACTAATCTAAGAAAAATGATTTTTTTCTCTCTCTATATTCTTTTTTCAATATTCAAGTTGTCATTATAAATGAGGGTCAAGGGCCTATTAATGGAGAGGTTAGCTTGCTAGCCAAGCAAAGAACCCAAAAGACAAAAAATGACAAGTAATAACTAAAAATAACTACTTAGCCCCAAACGTGCTTGGAGACTCATTAAAGACTAAAAATAAAAGAAAATGAAAATACTAACCTAAACTAAAAATGCAAAATAATAGATAGTTTTCTCCCGGGAGCACAACCACACACCATGTGTCTCTACGGATCACAATACACATCAATTTAAATCAGCTTATAACAACAAAAATGTTTGTTCAAAAATTACAAAATTATATTGTTAAAAAATTATGAGCAAATTACAAAAAAGGCATCGTAAGAATACAAAGAACTCATGCATTTTGGGTTGCCGAGGGATTATGAGCAATGTTGCCAGTGGCTGCTTCAGTCATCAGTGTGTGTCCTGAGGGTTCTTTTATACAACCTCAGGGACAATGGGAGGAGTTAGCTCAGTGAAGGCTGCCTGTTTAGTTTGTGTAGCAGTTTGATCTTCAGGTATTTGGCCGTCCACGTCCATGGCAGCTTCAGCATTTGTCAAAGCTATGGCCTCTTCATCACATCCTTCCCATTTGCTGATGACATCAGCAATGTCCGGGTAATGTTTCATCACTCTTTTCTCTAGTTCGTCGTAACCTTCAGCGAAGAAAGTCATTGTCTCCACGGAAAAGTCGGGGGAGGCCTTATACTTTTTGACAACATTTTCCTCGGATTTAGCAAGTGTTTCCTCGGTCTTAGCCAGGGCCTCCTCCAAGCTAGGAATTTTGATTGCATCAGTACCAACCTGCTCTTTGAACTTCTTGACCTCTTTGGCCAAACTAAGAGCTTTGGTCCTCTCAACCAATCGGTAGTCTTTCTCCTTCAGCTCATCGCAAGTCTACTTCAGCTCGTCCTCAGTCTTGGTAGCTTCCTCCTGCATAGTGATCACCCGTTGGCTCCAAGTGTTGCACTGCTCGCAAAGTTCTTGGTTCGCTCCTAATCGAAAGCCTGAGAATGATTTGCCCGTGATATGCAGGTGCAATGGCTTTTTCCCAGAGAACTGTGACCGCCATGCCGGCCTGAAAGAGAGGTGAAAGAGGTCAGCCAAGAACATGGAACTTGCAAAAATGAACAAAGCGTAAAACCTTACCAAGTACATCTTGTGGTGAGCAAGGCATCAGGATTTAGACCTCCTGAGAAACTCGAAATCAACGCTATGCCCCGGTTAGCCAAGCATATCCAGAGCATTGTCCATGTGATGGATGATGAAATCTTTATCCTTCTTCAGCGCCTCAACAGTGATGGGATTTTTGGGATTTCACTTGTACTCTTTCACCACAGGGTAACGGTAGGACGGACAGACCAACATTCTTGGCCAACCGACAAGCAGGCTGCCCATCTATCATTACATTCGCTAAGTTAGCCCTCATCGTCCTCGGCTTTTCTAACCTCGAGTGTTTTGGATCGTGTTGGGAGGTGGAGCCCTTTATTGGCCTTTTGTTGCTGGCAGGAAGGGATCAATAGTGTTAATGGGACAAGCTAAAGTCTGGTTAGCAGGAACTTTTCCTTTCTTACGAGCCATGACCTCAACTTTATTTTTGGCCTCAGCCTTGGCTTTAGCTTTCTACTTTGTCCCGCCTCAACTTGCTTCTTGGCCTCAGCTTCAAACCTTCTTTCTCCCCTTCTCAGCCTTTTTTTGGCGAATCGACTTGAGGGCTTTGGCAATCAGTTTGTTTGGAGGCCATCCCAGTAAAAGGTTCCACGTGAAAAGCTGAGGTTGATGGGGTACAAGCTGCACAAAAAAATAGGGTAGTCAGTAAAACTGCAAAGGAAGGATGACCTGACACTCGTGAAAATTTTCAACATACCTTCCTCAACTATTTGATCGGGCCCAAGCTCGACTTCGTCTGGAGCTGAAGGGTCGACTTTGTCTCGATTATGGGGTTGAGCTTTTCCTGAGTTTGGAGATGCGTAATAACCAAGCTCGAACTTGGTCAAGGTGAAGATGTCCTCAAAGATTGGAGGATCAGCAACACAGAGTTTGTTTACCAAATTCTTCAAAGCAGAAGGCAACTTGGGAGCAACCTTTTTTACAGAGGAGCAAGTACACGTTGTGATTCAAATCAACTAAGGGAAAAGAAACAGAGAGTAAAAGTATATACCAATTTTGTTCGGTCGACTCCAGTCACGAGGAACATCGACAATTTTATCCCTTTCATTTGGGTCGAACTCCCAATTACCCTTTAGGTACACAAATTTAGGTTTCCAGTTATGGTTGCTCCTATGGGATACCTTTACCAGCTTTTGGTTGGATTTCCTAGGGGAAAAGTAATAGTATCCAGAGTTTTTAGCATTATCTTTTATCCCGTAGATGAATCTAAACGCTTCCTCAGTTATGTCAATACCCAAAATGTTGCCTCCAGTAGACCATTGATCCTAAGATCGTCCAATAAGCATTAGGGGGAGTTGGGTTGGGGCAACTCCATACCCCTTTACCTCTTATGATCAGATGAAGAGGAAGACAAATGCCAACCTGCAAAGCCCAGAATGGGAAGCAAATCTCATCGGCTCATAAACCCTATTTGTGGGGTTGGGCAATATACACTTTATGTCCAATGGAATGTAGTGATCCTCAACTCAATCAGCTTGTCCTCAGATATATCACAAGCGTAATACTGGGCCTTTGTAGCCGTAGCATTATACTAACTCTCAGAGCCAGAAGTGCTCTCTTCCTCCACTGGAACTACTACAGGGGAACTAGGAGGACTAGATGGAGATCCAGTCTCCATAACCTCTTTACTAGACGTTCTAAGGTCAATTATAGACACCTCTGCGGTCGTATCTGCGTAATTTTGACTACCACGCCGACGGTTGGCACCGTCAGAACTCGTGGAAGCCTGGAATTCAGACCTACTATATTCTACACTTGGGGACTGAGGAGCCGACCCAACAGAAAATGGAACACGAGGTACAAAGTTTGGATTATCTCTATCGTCTTCAGGACGAATGATTTGCAAAGGGACTAGCCTTCTCGCCTAAAAAAAATTTGGGACAACTCTCGTTCAATTTGCGAATGCGATTCAACGCTCTCTCAACCCACGAGGCCTCATTCATAAAGGGTACGTTTCGAGAAAGGAAGAGGATCTGGGGCTGATTACTCTTGGAAGCAAAGTATTGGGGTAAGAAAACCCAGAAAATCCTAAAGTCTATAAAATCCTATGCCAACCAACTCGATGGCCACCTAAATCGATAAAGCCACGAACTAGCAGTCAACAACAACTATATTCAAAGAATTGGGGGGTCGAGAAATTGCAGAAAACCATATAAATTGGAGGAAAAAGGGCAAAGTGGTACCTGGAACTCCAAGCAACAAAACCGACTCTGGAAATCGCTAGAAAGAAAGAACCCTCGCCGACAACCAAACCAACGTTACATACAAGAAAGCAGTCGGAGATGGCAAAAAACAGTGGTAAAATCGCCGAAAAGGGGAAAGGTTTGAGTGCGAGGTTTTTTTCTCTCTCTAGGATGCATATGGAAGATTGGAAAGGCGAAAGGTTGAAACGACTTGGGAGGAGCCTTTTATATGATTGAGGCGGTGACCATTAATTTATGAAAACAGGTGTGACATCACACATCGAAAAGATAACTGACGCTTCAAAACTGCGCGCGCTGCCCTAGGCACACACACATTAATTATGATATGGCGCCATTGCCAGTGTTTGACATGTGGCTTCTCAGGTGATAGTTTCGAAACTTCACAAGTCAATGTGCTCGACGAGACCACGAGCCGACGATTTGTTTGTTGATTATTGTTGATTATTGGAAATCAACAAATAACAAATAACAAATAACAAATAACAAATAACAAATATCAACACGAGCCGACGATTTGTTTGTTGCTCGACGAGGGACGAGTCGACGTTTCGAAACTGATTGAGCACATTTACTAAACGTTTAGCTTGTAGAAGATATCTTATCCGTTATTTGTTGATTATTGGTATATTCTATATAGGACAATTTGTATACCAACTTTAGGCGATAATAGGAAAATGAAAAAATTAATTCTCAGTTAATCTTGATTATCATGTATCATTGAAATACAAACAATTATATTCAAAAACTAAAGCAAACGCACGAGATAGTTTGTCTCTTGTTTATTTTACTTATAGCTTTGATGGATCACCATTTTCCAATTAAAATTAATTCTTGACAGTCTAGGCCTTCAAATGCGTTAGGAGTGAGTATTAGCAAAGCTCAGTAAGGCGTGTAAATAATTTATGTAGATGATCCGCACCTATGATGATTATTCTTCACTTGCATTACTGATTATTAAACATCTGTTGGTATATAGTTGGTCATGTGAAGGACTATTTTCAATAGATTTTTATTATATTTGAAGTTTAATCATAAAGGGATTTAAATTGAATGAAAGAGTTCCCTTTAAAAAAATATACATTAAAGTAATCATATCTAAATGAGAAGCTTAATTTATTTGGCCTATCCATTATCCATATTAGATATTTTGTGCAATAAAGACTCAATTGACTCAATACGGGCAGTCATAATGAAAGAAGTTGGAACTTATACATATCAGGTATTCACTATATTAAGGACTCAAAATCTAAAATAAGAGCTTAAAATGACTTCCTATTATACTAAATGATGGGAATCCATTTTATTTTCCTTTTATTTTCTATTTTTAGTTCTTTTTAGGCCTTTTCTTTCCTTAATTAGTTCTCAAGTATGTTACGACTAATTAGGCATTCTTTTATTTCTTAATTGGCCCTTTAGTCTGTAGAGGGGGCTTGAAGGTAATCCTGAGATTAGAGATAATCCCCCCATTTACAACAGTGTTTGGGATTGAAGCAGCTCGGCGTGGCAACTCAGCGTGTCAGTCCAGAGGGACCTTCCAGCGAAGAAGCTGATTGAGAGAGCTCGTCCTTTAATCCTATCAATTTAGTCTTGTTGTATCTTTTGTTTATATTGACTATGAGCTATAACGATGGTAAAGATGTAATGAGTATAATGATTGTGTGTGAGGTTGAACGGTACTCGCAAGAGACCAGGCTTGGCAGGGTCTGGGAGAGCTTTCATGCTCTATCGAACGACCTCGTCGTGGGAACTTCAGAGGGACTTGGTTTGGAGGATTGAGAAGTGAGGCACCGTTGGGGCTTGTCCTGACCATCTTAGATACACCTGGTAAAACACTGAAGGACCCTGACCGTGGAACCTCGGGGGGAGCAGCCTTGAGTTCCATCGGACGTTGAGTTATGAGTCAAACAACCCTCTACTTAATGTCACATCCACTTTATCTGATGTCACTAACCTGCTAGGCAATGTCAGACCTGCACTTAAGTAAACCACCGTGGTATTTGGGGCTGTCAGACAGTTGGTGAGCCACCTCTGTGACGGCAACCCCCTGACACACAGTGGTTAGGCAAAATGCATGTCTTGGCATATAATGCCTGTGACGTGGAGATAACTAGTGCATCATGTATTTAATACTTGTGACATAAAGTATGAGGGATGCCTTTCACAAGCATTAATGACTGAGTTGCCTCGGGGGTAGTAAGGGGGGGCTATTTAAGGACCCCAACCATCTCTGAGGAGGCATCATGTTCTTATTGAGAGTTCAAAAGTCATTACTAGAGAGATTTATTACGAACCAGAGAGTCTACTCACCCACTATTGTCATTTATTACGAAGATTTAATATTTGACAGAGATCATTGAGGGTGGTGGGGGTGTTTTGCTACCTACCAAGGTGTATCTAGGGTACTCATTTTCTCTCTCCCTCTAAGCAAAGTTGCTTCTAAAGTTCATTACTACCTTCTGAGTTACACACGAGAGATTTGTGAGTTCAAACTGAGTCTATCTTCATTGAGTCGTGTTTGTATGTCCCGTGGTTAATCAATAGTGTTGCTATTTAACTTATCATTACTATACTCAAAAGGGGTTACGCCTCCATCTAATCTAAAGTACCCTCTTACATTTGGTGACTCTGCTGGTGAGGCCTTCTTCTAAGCAAGGAGTATGGCGCAAGATAACGTTAATCGAAGGCTTAACTTTGATGATATTCAACATAATGAAGAGCAGGTTGCGAGAGAGCTGGAGGCTTCAAGGGATTGGGTTCCTCGGGTAGAGGTACCTCCAGTTCAGGCGGCAACAGGTGTCCCAGGAGTGGCACAGGCTTCAACGAGCGCCGGGTTGGGACCAGCTCAAGTTGCACTCCTTATGAATAAATTCTATGAGTTTCTGCAAACTCTCGTAGCTTCAACGATGTTGGGAGGATTTGAAGCCGACTTCTTCGTGACACCAGGGGTAACCCCAACGGCCCCACCAAGTGCGGTCATAACGGGAACAGTTCCAGCAAGTACACCCTCCGTTGTAAATCCAGTGGCGGGAACCCCAGGAGCATCAACGGCTCCAACTGTGATGATTTCTCCAGCTGCAACGGGCACACAACCTATAGTCCCGTTGGTTATTGCTATAATGGCGTCGCCCATGGAAGAGATGAGGAAGGAGATGCAAAAAGAGATGTTGAAGTTCATACAAGCCTCCTCGCAATCTGCGGGCGAGGCAGCTTCGGCCTATGATGATTTTCGGACGCCTTACCCCCAGGAATACAACGATGAGCCCTACCCAAAAGACTATATCCCTCCTATTTTTGAAAAATACACAGGAAGGGGTGGAAACCCAAAAGAGCATATTAAACACTTCGTTGAACACTTGAGGGCGCATTGCAATAACAAGAAACTCAGGTTGAGGGAATTTTTTAAATCCTTAACCGATAAGGCATACACTTGGTACTCTCACATAGCTCCCAAGAGTGTTTCCACATGGGAGGAGATGCACGTTTTGTTTGTCCAGAAGTTCTTTCTGGCGGAAGATGAGTTTACTTTGACCCAACTGGGGAGGGAGAAGCAACGACCCGGGGAAGAAGTGGTGGCTTACGTTCGAAGGTTCAGGGAAAGGTCTCTCGATGTGAGGGAGGAGGCCAAAGAGTCCAAGTTATTGCAGATCTGCGCGGAGGGACTGCTTCCTGAGTACATCTGCCATCTCATTAATGAGACGCGCGAGGGGACTTCTTCGGCGTTCCTAAAAGCAACAAGGAATATCTCATTGGTGGTGCGACCAAACCCAGTGGTGGTACCCATGATGTTTAGGCAGCCGCTACAACCTGTGGGGGGGAGGTCTCAGCCCCCACGGGTAGGGTACACCGAAGGAGCAGATGGGGGCAAGGTGCCGAAGAAGGACAACAAGAGGAAGTTTGGAAGAGACAGGGAGGACCCACCACCATTGCCTTGTACAGTGGAGGAGGCTGTCAGCTGTTACAACGAAATGGTCCAAGGAGGAACGATCTATGAACCAAAGGGCATTCCTGTTGGGGAACCCGATGCTGCAACAAGGGCGGATCCTAAATATTGCCAGATTCATCGGAAGATCCAACATCCAACAGAGAGCTGTTTCACGCTAAGAAGAATCATCGACAAGTATGTGAAGGCAGGGACGTTGCAAATCCCTCCATAGAACGTCAACAACAAACCACTCCCAGCACATGGGGCCAATCTGGTGGTGGCCTATGATGAGGAGGCAGAAAGAGAAGAAAGAGAGTTAACGACGAAGCAGGGGGAGTTCGAAGAAGTTTTGGAAGATTGTACTAATAGAATGGCTAAAGCTAAGTGTTAGATATGAGGAACAAGTACAGAAAAAGGGAGAAATGCATCTAAGTGTAACTTACCTCAGTTATGGCACCAAAAAGGGGAACCGTAGTTATGGGTCTCGTCAGCACAGGGGGAGAAGAATGTCAGCTAACAAAGACGCCATCTCAACCTAAGGCATCCCAACATATTAAAGTTCAGCATCATAAACAAAGGGATGGCAAAAGAAAAAGACATGAGACCTGAAAAGTAATAGATTATATATTACCTCGGGAGCACTTTCCGTAGCCGGAATGATGGACAGAAGGACCTCGTGCTAAGATGATAATTCAGAAGCGGCTGGGGGAGTTATCTCTGGTTGGGATGAAATGCCCACAGACTCAACGGACTCACCCCTCATGGCGGCATCCTTCGCACGTTGTGAGGTTGGACGGTGGGAGTAGGTAAGCCCGATCATGGGAGAACGGGGAGGAGTTACATCGGTCTGAGAAGAGCCGAAACGTCCCCCCACTAAAGGGCTCACGGGGGGCTGGGTCTTTCTTCTCCAACTTCCTGCACCAGAGTGAATAAGAGGTAAACATATGCAGCTTGCCTTAGAAAAAAAATGTGAATAAAATCAACAACACACATACATACCTCGGATACAGTGGGAGAATGGGAGGATATAACCACTAGCGAAGGAGGAGAGGAGGCAGCAACAGAGGGAGCTGGGGAGAGATGTAACTCGGGGGTTCGTTTCCTCTGGGACTTGGTACCCAGGGTCTTCTTCCTCTCACCCGCAGCACCAGTGCCCTGAGGAGCCTTGGAACTCTTCTTCCTCTTTGCCCCCAGTTCAGTTGGATCAACCAGGATGGTGGGGAAGGCAGTAGAATGAGGAACGACAGGAGCGCATCGTTGAAACTCAGCATTTATCCGTTCCACCTCAGCCTGAACTTTCTTTCTCAGCTCTTCACTTACCTCTGCAGACATGGGAGGGGGAGCGGAGGCGATAGGGAATGCCTCCAAAGGGATTTGCGGCTGAGTTTGAGACTTGGATTTTGAGGAAGTCCCACTCTTGGACTTCCTAGTCCTTTTGGCCGGTGGCTGGGAAGGCCCTTCGCCAGTGGCTGCTTCGGTTGAAGGGGCAGGCTGATTGGGGGTTGCAATCGTCTTGGGCTTGGGCGTGCCAGTAGGGATCATTGAGCAATAAGGGGGTAGCTCGTGGGGAGGATCTTTAACAGTTTTACTCAGAGGGAACTCAACTCTAAGAACGGAGTTGCCCTTGAGACCCAACTCCGAGGCAGAGAAAGAAAGGACTGGGGGATATTGGGGGGGACTCTGTATGAACTCATGAATCATGGTTAGCTGCACCAAATGGAACTTGGTGGCATAAGAAGTAGATACGTCCCCTTTCCTGGTGGCACTAGGAAGGGTGACTCGACCATCCATGGTAGAAGTCACACCAAGTACCGCTGCTGCAAGATAGAAGGTGCAAGCCTCAGCAAAAGTAGCCCTTTGATTGCTCAGTTGAAACACAGGCCGAGGAGCCTCCTGATCAAACCCAAATTGCCTACTACATCTATCGGGGTTATAAGGTTCAGAAGTGTACCCCATTTAGTGAAGGAAGGAAGAAACCCAGGGGTGAACAGAAGTACCACGGCCTGCGAAGGATCTTCTACAACTGGAATGAAAGTGACCGTTGAAGCGGTAGAAGGAAAAAAGCTCCAAGAGTGGACAAAGGTAGACTCGCTGTATGGCCTCATGACAAAAGAATCAAAACGATCAAAAACGCCCATTATCTCCTTTCGGCTCTGCTTTTTATGGAAGCATAAGAGGCGTGGAGGCTTAATGCCTTGACTCACGGGGTAAGGGATAGACTTGGCGACAATGGCAGGAAAACGGGTATAAAGGAAGCCCGTTAAGATAATGGTGTTGGCAAAATTGGTCAAGTTGTAACGACCCAGTGATCGTGCCATGTCGATATGGGTTCGATCCAGCCAGGTATAGAGGGACCCCAAAGCAATGGCGGCCAGAGGAAGGTTGAAACCCCTGGCCAAAGGATGTAAATGTTTATAAGGTCCCTCCAGGGCTGGTCGTTAGGTTTCCTAGTCAAGAAGAAACGCGAAAGAAGCACAAGAATGTAGGCTGGTAGTTCCAGAGATGGACCTTTACCTTGGCCCGTTACAGCAGTGACGTCCTTCGGAGTAGGAGCTTCGAAAAAATAGCTGATGAGGGGAGTGAAAGTAGCCTTGTTTGAAGACCCTGTGCAACCGCGGTAGATTCGATCAAGCTCAGCTCGGTCAACAGTCTCTTCGTATCCAAGGCCTCATCGTGGTATGTAAACTCACCCATGGGCTAAAACCCAAGTAGCTCACAAACATCCTCCAACGTAATGGTGAACTCTCCCCACGCAGCAAAGAACGTGTGAGTTGTAACGTTCCATCTGGAAACCAATACTTGGAGCGCAGCGTTGTGCTTGGAAAGGGTGAACTCCCCAAACCAGTAGGCTCGATGAAGACCAAACTTTGCAAGAGCTGCAGCGTAAGAGCTCTGCATGTGTGCATGCAAGGCAGCAAAATGAGCCGGCGATCCCCCAAGTGCCTCGAAATCGACATGAGAGTACGAGAAGTCACCACGGTCCAACCGAAAGCACAGAGTCCCCTCTGGGGGAAGATAGCCCCTCTTCGACGAATCCTCATCTTCATCACCCAGCAGTAAAGGGTCGTACTTGGCTGAGAAATGGAAGGTCTTGCATGCATTGGAGAACTCATCATCTTTGCCAAAAATGGGAGACCGGCGGTAGAAACTTAGTTGCTCTCGACGAGCAGCGTCCAGGGTAGCAGTGCTAAGGGAAACAGTGGCGCCAGAGGTGGCAGAAGGGGAGCTTGGCTGAGCAGCGACGGTGGTAGCTTTGGAAACACTTAAAGAAGCCATAGTAGGTGGCGATGAAAGAAATAACTTGGTAAAGAAGGGTTGTGAACGAAAATGGAGGAGCACAACCACAGATGGTGGCGTAAAAGATGAGAGGAGGAAGGAAACTAGGTAAGAGCTGGGCAACAATGGAGTTCCGGTAGAATTTCTCTCTCTAGAGTAGATGGAAGCTTAAAGAAGACGAAGGAAAGAGAAGAGTTTGAAATATAAACGTTTGAGATCTTTTAAAGACCCGTCTGTTGAGTTTCCCACCACCACACGTGCAGAGCCGCCTGAAAATCATTTCAAATGGACACGTGGCACTTCGGGAAGTGTCCTGACAGTCGAAAAGACAGCGCCACGTCAGTTGAGAAGTGACGCATGGGGAACATAAAGGGTTTTCTTGCTAGGCAAGTTTGAGTTTTGGGGCCAGAATTTTTGTCAGACATATCCAATAAACCCCTAACGAAGAAGCTATCCCAACTGTCTAAAAAGCTTCGATGTTCCCCCGACACAAGTCCAAACGCTGTTTAATTATGACTCAGTTACATCGGGGAGAATTTTTGCTTTTTTGAACATGGTGAAACGTTATAAGGGAGAATTTCATAAGTCACAACGATAGGGGAAGTCCTAGCGACAAACTCACCGCCTACAACTATAATCTACACCGGCACAAACGGGAGAATTTCACTTACCAAGAGTCAAAACGGGTATCTGAAAAAGTCAGCAGGTGTATCGGGAGAATTTCAAATAGTCAGGCCAGAATGGTTGAAGCTCAGTGAACAGGAAAAAGTGGCGATGTCCCTTCGCCAAAGCGCCAATAAGCCGCAGCGTTTTGACTCAGATACATCGGGGAGAATTTTACTTTTTTCTGGAGATGGAAACCGCAGTGGTTGTAACGAAAGAAAAGATGCCAGAATTTTTTCACGCAGAGAAGATTCATCGGATTGAGAAGTTTTCGTGCAGAAATTTCTTGTTCCCACAACAAATCCCCACACGAAGGGGCAAATGTAGAGGGGACTTGAAGGTAATCCTGAGATTAAAGATAATCCCCCATTTACAACAGTGTTTGGGATTAAGGCAGCTCGGCGTGGCAACTCAGCGTGGCAGCCCAGAGGGACCTTCCAGCGAAGAAGCTGACCGAGAGAGCTCGTCCTTTAGTCCTGTTAATTTAGACTTGTTCTATCTTTTGTTTATACTGACTATGAGCTATAACGATGGTAAAGATGTAATGAGTGGATAATGATTGTGTGAGGTCGAACGGTACTCGCGAGAGACCAGACTTGGCAGGGTCTGGGAGAGCTTTCATGCTCTATCGAACGACCTCGTCGTGGGAACTTCAGAGAGACTTGGTTTGGAGGATTGAGAAGTGAGGCACCGTTGGGACTTGTCCTGACCATCTTAGATACACCTGGTAAAACATCGAAGGACCCTGAAATATCGGGGGGAGCAGCCTTGAGTTCCATCGGACGTTGAGTTATGAGCCAAACAACCCTCTACTTAATGTCACATCCACTTTATTTGATGTCAGTAACCAGCTAGGCAATGTCAAACCTGCACTTGAGTAAACCACCGTGGTATTTGAGGCTGTCAGACAGTTGGTGAGCCATGTCTGTGACGACAGCCCCCTGACACACAGTGGTTAGGCAAAAGGCATGTCTTGACATTTAATGCTTATGACGTGAAGATAACTAGTGCATCAGGTATTTAATACTTGTGACATAAAGTATGAGGGATGTCTTTCACAAGCATTAATGACTGAGTTGCCTCGGGGGTAGTAAGTGGGGGGGCTATTTAAGGACCCCAACCATCTCTGAGGAGGCATCATGTTCTTATTGAGAGTTCAAAAGTTATTACTAGATAGATTTATTACGAACCAGAGAGTCTACTCAGCCACTATTGTCATTTATTACGAAGATTTAATATTTGACAGAGATCATTGAGGGTGGTGGGGGTGTTTTGCTGCCTACTAAGGTGTATCTAGGGTGCTCATTTTTTCTCTCCCTCTAAGCAAAGTTGCTTCTAAAGTTCATTACTGTCTTCTGAGTTACACACGAGAGATTTGTGAGTTCAAACTGAGTCTATCTTCATTGAGTTGTGTTTGTATGTCCTGTGGTTAATCAATAGTGTTGCTATTTAACTTATCATTACTATACTCAAAAACGGTTACGCCTCTATCTAATCTCAAGACCCTCTTACATTGTCATTTTAGCTATTACTTGATTAGCAAGTAACATCTCTCATATAAGTATCTTTTGTATTCTCATTTTGCATTGATTCTCCAATTCTTGAAATATAAGAACTCTTTTGTTTCTGTCTCTAGAAATCATATTGTCTTGATTTTTAGGTCATTGACGTGTAGTTCACGTCACTAAAATTAAATAAAATAATGTTTTTTTTTTACTTTAATGCATTACTAATCTTCGATTTCAAATTTAAATACAAGTTTGTTTGAAAATTAGACTTTAACACAAACCGTCAAAAAATCTGTTAAGTGTTAACAGCCACGTGTCAAATTCTATTAAAATTAATTTAAAAATTTTAAAAACCAAAAAAATGAATTTTTAATCAAAGTAATTCAAAAACTACTAAATAATCTACAAAAAAAAAGAAGGAAAAAAAAAAACTTTCGTCCCTATCACGCCCGACAACCCCATTCCTAAATAAAAAACAATGAACCCAACAACAACAACCCATTTTGATTTCAAATCCAACAATAACCCGGATCTTATACTCGATAACAACAACCCATTTCGATTTCAAACAAGATCTGAAACCCAACCATTTGTTTTGTTTAGAGAGACTGTTGAAGATGAAGGGTGGTGCGTCTGCCGGGGGTGGGGTGGGTTTGGGTTTTTAAATTTTGTTTTTTAACTATTTTTATTATTATTTTTTCTAGAGATTTTTGAGTTTTTAAAATCATTTTTAATCGAAATGCAACATGGCTGATAACACTTAACAAATTTTTTGACAGTTTGTAGTAAAGACTAATTTAAAAAAAAATTGTAGTAAGTCTGAAATCGAAGATTAGTAACGTATTAAAGTAAAAAAAAAACTAAAATAATGGATATTGTTTATATGCTTACAAACACCTATCCATACACTTCTGATTTTTTTATATAGATATGCCTTGTAATCTGATTTTTTAAAAGAGTTAGTTTTGCTAAACATAGTTATTGTTCCGAACTTATAAACTCGTACAAAACTTACAAGCGAAAATGAGTTCTTAAATAAAAGATACGTATAAAGAAAATAGGTTTTATTAAGCTTAGTAGCATCTGTTCAAGTCTAGATGGTAAAATATTGCGTTATTTGGGGGTTGACCCCCATTAATAATTCGTTATCGAGTCAAGCCCTCATAGTTTTCACTTCTTTAGGTTTGACCCCAATTTGACGGATTCCGTCAGTTGATCATTAACTAGCTCATTTTTAGGTCTAAATTGTCCAATATACACCTCATTTATTACCTACCAACCACATTTCACCATAGAACTCCTAATCATTGTGTTTTTTATTAAAACCCTTCTTTCGATATTATATTAACTTATATATTTATATATATATATATATATTAATATATACATGAATAAACATTATAATATATAAAAAACAGCTTTATTTTAAAAAGGTTTTATAAAAATAAAAATAAGACTGTTTTGTATATAAAAAAACTGTTTTAAATAGATGTTTAAAAAAAAAACGTTTTACTATTTTATAAAAAACTGTTTTTTCAAAGAAATAAAAACTGTTTTCTAACTGTTATTTAAAAACAAAATAGTTTAACTGTTAAAAAAAACGTTCTAACTGTTTTATAAATGTTTCAAAAAAATAAATATAAAAACTGTTTTAACTATTTTAAAATAAAATAAAAAACGTTTAAAAAAATGTTGTAAAGAATATAAAAGCCAGTTTTTATACAACAGTAAAAATGTTTTTCATAAAAGTGTTTTTAAATAAAAAATGTTTATAAATAGTAAAAAACTGCTTTATGAGAGATAAAATGATTTATTTTAGTAAAAAAACTGTTTGAACTGTTAAAAACTGTTTTATTATTATTATGAAAAACTGCTTTATAATAAAAGAACAGTTTTTAACAGCTTTTTTTATATATAAAATAAAGCGTTTTATTTTTTTATAAAACCGCTTTTACTTATTATGAGAGAGTTTTTAATTTTTAATTTTTTTAATGAAGCAGTAGAAACGTTTTTTAAAAGTATAAAACCGTCAAAATGTGGGTATATTGGACAATTTAGGCTTAAAAATGAGCTGTTTAACGGTCAACTAATGGAATCTGTCAAAATGGGGGTCAAATCCCAAGAAGTGAAAACTACAAGGGTTTGACTCAATAACGAATAATTAACGGGACCAAACCCTAAAATAATATACAAAAATAAGTTTTCAAGCAAAGCATACGTATAAAAATAAGTTCTTATCCAAGTGTTAAACACCCATATTACCTACTTTTATATGTTGTAAAGATTAGGGAGGGATCTGTGAGATTGTTTCATTTTTCGGTCCTTGTGTATGCATCGATGTACCTCTTAAATCTAATTGTTATTTGCAAGCTATGTTTATTATTGTAGTTTAGGTACCTTAAGTTTCCCATCTGACTACTAATCTAATGCAGGTACGCTTGATAGGATACTGTGTTGAGGGTTCTCTTTGCCTAGTCTATGAATTCATTGAAAAGGGCAACTTAAGCCAACATTTGCACGGTTCAGGTGAGATTAGATTGAATGGACAGGACCTTATGTAACAGAGATGCCTTCAAAACAATGGTAATTATTTTGAGTCTTTGTTTCCAGAGAGGGATCCACTACCATGGTCTACTAGAATGCAAATTGCTCTAGAGTCGGCAAGAGGTCTTGAATATATCCATGAGCATACTGTTTCACTCTACATCCATCGGGATATTAAATCAGCAAATATTCTGATAGACAAAAACTTTCATGCAAAGGTTTTAACAATGCCCTTATCATTGTGAACTATCTTAGGACGAACCATGTGAAAAAAATCTTGATTCTATGGTAGTGATTTTTATTTTTATTTTTTGCAGGTAGCAGATTTCGGTTTAACAAAACTGACTGAAGTAGGAACAACATCAACGCTCACAGGCCTTGTCGGCACATTTGGATACATGCCGCCAGAGTAAGACGACCTTGATTTTCTAGTTAACATGTTAAGCGGATATCTATGTCATCCATTACTAATAATATTGCAGATTTTGAGGGGATGTAAGCTGCTAAAATGACCAAGTTGTTGTGATATGAACGTAAGATCAAGGGCATAGTTGTCATTTGCTGATTTTATTTTTCTCTTTATTTTATTTGTTTTTCTTTATTTTTTTCTTTTAGTATTTAGTAAGGGGATTGGAGGGATATTTTAGTCCTTTTTGTAATTAAGAATATTCTAGACCACGTGGAGGGGACCAAGTGATCCATGACATCAAATGGATGCTAGAATATTCCCAACTAGGTTATTAGGCTAGCTATCTTTTGAACCTTCCATGACCCTTATATATAGTGCGCTTTCTATTTGGCAAAAGGCATTTGGAGCAAAGGGTTTCTCCCTTGATGGCGCCATTAGCCTAATTAAAAATCTCAGCATTAACCATCCCTCACAACCCCTCAATTCGTCGGCCCCAACACAGCCCCACCAACCCTAGCCTCTGCTGACTCAAAAACCATTGCGAAGACCAGTCCTCTTCCCCACAACACCAGCTGATGCCACCTGCTGCCAAACCTACCTCCCAGCAGTTGCAACCCTCAGGCTCTCACCAGAAGGCTCCCTCCTACAATTGCACACCTCTACCACCCGAATGGGTTTGCGAGACTTCCAGACTCCCGCCCTGTGCACGTTACCCAGGCATGATTCCACCAGCCAGGTCCCATCGACAAGGGCCATACCCTCTGGCACGATGGAGGACCCTCTTCCTTGCTTGGCATATCCACCCCATCCCAGCCTGCGACCAGCACTGTCCACCACCTCTAAGGTGGACGTGGTTCTCTTCAAAGGTCATCCTCCCCTGAATTACCATGGTTTCCCTTGGATGCCCAATAAACAATTTCTTCCCCAACTTTGGAAATGGGTTCAACACCCCCTCCTCCAATGGGTCCACTGATTTTGGGCGACCTCCCGGGTACTCCTGGATGAGAGTCTTTAATGGCGACATTCGAGTCGAAGTCCCTACTTTTGACGGTCACATGGACTTGGGATGCATTTGTCGATTGACTCGATACAATTGAGAAGGTTTTTGAATACGAAAGCATCTACGGGTACATGGATGTGAAATTCGTGGCCACGAAATTGCTAAGGGTGGCCAAACAGTGGTGGAGTGATGTGGTACGTGAACGGGCTGATAGAGGAAAACAAGGGCAAAATGCGCCATCACTTGCGCACTGCATTTCTGCCTTCCTGGGACGAGCGTGATATGTTCGCATGTTCAAGGTCTTTGCCAATCCTTCTCCATAAGATAATACTCTACTCTACTCAACAAAGCCTTTTCTCAATTATTTGGGGTCGGCTACATGAATCCTATTTTTCCATTCCATTATGTTTGGTACAATATCTTCGGTTAAACTACATGATCATGTCCTTTTCTACAATATCCTATCAAGTCAATTTAGGCCTACCTCTACCCCTTGCATTACCATCGGTACTAACTAAATCACTCTTCCTTACGAGGACATCCATTGGTCTACACTTGACGTCTCCAAACCATCCCAGTCGATTTTCTCTCAATGTATCTTCTATAGGAGCTACTTTTACCGTTTCACAAATTCGTTCATTTCTAATTTTATTTTTTCGAGTTTTACCACAAATCCATCTTAGCATTCGCATTTCCGCCACTCATTTTCTGCACATTTTGTTTTTTTGTTGCCCAACACTCTGCACCCGTGCCTTGCTTCGGGAAAGCGAAGAGCAGCACATAAGGAGCTATGTTCATGGGTTATAGTCCTGCATCAGACACGAGCTGGTGCTTGAAGATATCCCCACTCTTCAGAGTGCTATTATATGATGCGCGCTGAGGAGTATTTCTGGATAGATAAGTCATCTACCACTTCCCAAACAAATGCCGACACAACCAAAGCTCCTAAATGATTGCAACCTCCCAACATTCAAGAGATACGAGTGGCCATATTGGGATAGGGCTGTCGAGTCCCCAAAGGGGAAAAAGAAGGTGGTTCTCATGAAGACCGGGGGAGAAGTGGAGGATGACGAGATTGAGGAGCCATGCACCGAGTACCGCTCACGCATCTCATGTCATTCACCCGGACACCTGAGGAAGCCTTTTTGAGTTCAAGCTCAAACTCTTTTCAAGAGAGGGAGGGTGATGTGAACACTAGATCAAGGTGTAATAGTCATTTGCTGCTTTTATTTTTCTCTTATTATTCAAGTAGTTGCTAAGCGGATTGGAGAGATATTTTAGTCCTTTTTGCAAATACGAACATTCTAGACCATCTCATGTCACGTAGGTGACCACGGATGCTAGAATATTCCCACATTGTTAGGCTAGCCATCTCAAGAACCTTCCCTCACCCTACATGTAGTGTACTCCCAAATAAACATATAATGTCGGTCCTTGATTATACATCTTTGAGTGTTTTCCTGGGACTGCTGATGAGTTGGAACTCACAATTAGTCATATGTCAAGAGGGGAAAAAAAGAAAGAAAGAAAATCGCATGGCACTTGGATCGTTGCCATGAAAAATATTTAGAATTTTTGGGCAGGAAGTTGCATTTTAGTCAAGTTGAAGTTCTTCCCAATGATGGGATTGCCTGTAGTTTGATGATGAGTGCGGCACGTTTGGAAAAAAATAAGTTTGTGCTAAGAATAAGCACTTAATGAGTTCAGGAGAGTAGCTAATGATATGATCATCGTTCACTAAAAATTAAAGCTCATTATCTGGCAATTATTACTCAGAGACTTTATTGACAGCTCGTGTTTCTAACCATATTAATCATTATATGTGTGTGTGTGTTTGATCGCACCCGCGTCTTGGTGTACCTCTATGTACTCGTGTATGGATAGTTTTTTAAATATGCCATGATGTATTATTTGAACAAAAGATGTGGGAAACAGTGGTTCACATAGCTCACTGAAACAAACAATGTCTGTTAGCAGTTCGAGTGCTACTCCCACTCCCCAGTCACAAATCAAGAGTCACATTATGAAAATCAATGATGGTTAAATATATTTGATTTTGGCCATTGATTAAAAGTTGGTGTTTTCTTAAAAATAATTGACTTTCAAATAGCAACTCTTATTTTGAGACTGGAGAATTCTTTGGTTCACCTTGAATTATTTGAGAGGTAGTATTTTTTAATGAACCGGTATTAATATATGGGCTCATCAAATGCAAATATCCCTGGTAGGCGTGAATATATATTACAACGTGTATGGTTTCAGACTGATTACTTTTCAATATCATATATTGCAATTACTTATATCTTCTGCTACAGTTTTACACTTCTTATTTATGTAGGGTTAATAAATTCTCCCTCTCTAACATTTCTATATATTATGGGTATCGGGTATGTATATGGTGCCCTCCCTAAACTTAATTTTCTGGGACTGACAATGTTTATATGTTTGGGTTTTACCTGCAGATATGCTAAGCTTGGTGACATTTCTCCTAAAATAGATGTGTATGCTTTTGGGGTTGTGCTTTATGAACTTATTTCAGGCAAGGAAGCCATAGTCAAGGAAAACGGTTCTTTTGATGAATTGAGGGGCCTTGTTGCTTTGGTAATTTTTTTCATCTCTTCATTTATTCGAGGAGTGATGATGAAACCGACTTAAACTCCTATGATCTTGATTGTTGTGGAAACTAAATTAGTTTCAATTAGAAACTGTCAAACTTTACTTTCAGTTCTTCTGCTTTCCATTTAGCTTGCTTAATGCTTATGTTGGTTTATTATGGCAATGTGATCCTACTAATAATATAATCTGATGGATACGCGAGCTAATTTCATTGTGCCTCTGATGCTTATAGTTTGATGAAGTTTTCAGTCAGCCCGATCCGAGGGAAGAGCTTGGAAAACTGGTAGACCCTAGACTAGGAGACACCTGCCACCTTGATTCGGTATACAAGGTGAATATTTCAGTGTTAAAACTCCATCAGGTGCTCGTTTGATTCGGTGTGAAATCTTTTCACCTGTTTGGAGTCAAAATTTTGTTCGTACAAAATTGAAGTATGTACACCTGCTGTATTATGTGTCCGGATTCCAATAATGAATAAAATTTAAATCCGTATAGGTGAAAATACCTTTCAACAGTTGACATGTTCACTTAATTGCAATATATTGCAGCCGGAATCAAACTAGTCTAAACCGTTGCTTATTGATTCTTACTCTTACATAGCCATGATACGTGTTGACTATTTGATTGCAGATAGCTCAGCTTGCTAAAGCTTGCACGCATGAAGAACCTCAGCTGCGGCCAAGCATGAGATCAATTGTGGTTGCATTGACGACTCTCTCGTCCTCAACAGAGGATTGGGATATTGGCATCTTGTATGAAAACCAAGGTCTGGTCAACCTAATGTCTGGAAGGTAGTTATGAGAAAGTGTTATCTTGCCCATGGAACTACGAAGACTAAAGAATAAAGAAGATCAAGTGAACACCGCAAAACCACAAGAGATTCCACAATGAGTAATATACAAAAATTGAAGTATTATAAACTGTACATATATTATTTGTAAATTTAACTTTCCTATTTATATAGAATTGTTATTCTGACGAGTCCGTGAAAGGAAGAAAGAGACCTTGATTTGGCAGTTTTTTTTCCCTTTCAAATAGAATCTGTTGACTGAGTTGCAGATTCTGCATACATTGTGGTTGAGCTGCTTCATGTTTTCAGATTGCCATTGAACCAGTACAAAGGAAAGTCCACCAAATCACCAATCAGTGTGGCACCAGACGTTCACCAAGGCCATGATCATTGTCCCCGCAACACACACACACACACAAAAACATAGAGAAGCTATAGATTCTCTTTGTTGAATTGAGAGTATTATTCTTTCTTGGACGTCCCAAAATTAGGAGTTATGTTTGTAGTAACTAGGAAATAACCTAAAATTGCAAGTATATATTTCATCACATAAGATTAAAAAGTCTTGGTTGAATAAATTCAATATAATAAAAAATTCTAAATTACCTCCAGGATCCTTCTCTATACTTGTGATAGCACCTCCCTATTTTTTGGATTATTGGCACATCGTCTGGTATGCCTCTACCCTTTATTAAGACTGCTTGTCTACTAGTCTACTTCTAACCAATCAAGGCAACTTCCTCATTCTCCTGACGATCAAAGTTATGAGTTTATTTTTAAATTTACTTTAATAAAGTTTTTACAAAAAAGTTGTAGTTTGTTACTTTTTAAAAGTAGAGCACTCGATATGAACTCCAGTATGAGATTGCAATTTTCTCATTTTCATGGAGCTCGCTGTCCGAGACAGTGAGTTGGAACTTGCTCCAGAAAACAAAGAGTTTATTCTAGACTTGGAAGTCACTGTCTGATAAAGAATATAACAAAAAGTGATCAATTTAAAGTCGTGGTTTGTGATTATAAAATGAAAAATAAGTATATTGGTTAAACCAGGTTGGTGCACTGAAAACAGTCGAATATATTTCTGCATTTGTTCAACATGTGTTTTTATCTTCTTTCTCAGTTACATTCTGAACATTGATCGCAATGATGTTGAGAATATTGTTGCCTGGGGCATAAAAGGAAGATGTGAGTGAGAATTAAGTCATAATCAACATGTGTCTTTTCATTCTTTCCATGACCTTATGGTGAACGACCTCTTTGAGTGCACTAGTAGGATCCTTCAACTCACAGTTAAGAGTGACCCAGTTTATGTTGGCGCATTTCATTCACCATAAGCAACTACTTAGAGTGAGAGACCAAATAAACCAGCAATGATAAGACTCCATTTACTTTAGAGTCAGAAGACTAACACGGTGCATTTCAACTTCCTAGTGAAACTTGACAGCCAAATGGGAATACTTTTTGAATATCCACTAAAGATGCCTCCCAACCCATATCAAGGTAGTGGAACTCTACAGTCATCGTCCATGGATTTTAGGAGAAGTTCTTATTTATGGACAGTCGTTCGGCCTTACTATTATTGTAATCTTCCTACTGGTCCAGGCATGGTATATGGGAAGCTTCAAGTTGTAGTTGTAACAAATACTTTGTGATGGTCAATGACTTAATTTCTCGCTCTATTTTTTTTTTTCTGGGCGACTCACCCGCATCTATTGTTTGAACAGACAATGAGCTAAGAAAAATGAAAAGTTTATTTAATGTTTGTGGCTGACAGGAAAGTGTGACAACAAAATTTGATTTTTTCTTTACATGCTTCAGTATTGTATCATGTCAAGACCAATAATTTCATGGTCTGATTGGTTAAAGGCACCCATGACATGGCTTGTCGATTATACTTGTCAGTGTAAAGAAAACATTGCTAATAGTTCGAAACATGGCTAAGACACTGGTCATAACAATAATTTAGTTAATGCAACAAAGAGGTTTGTTATCCTGCCTTAGGCAACCCAACAAATTGTTGGCAAGATCTCCGTTTGTTTGTATCAATATTATAGTGTTAGATATTATTTGGGTTGTGTTGTAGCAACAGTAAATAATTAAATGCAGAATTAAAAATTAGGAACGAAATTATCCAATTTTTGGAGCAAATAAATCTGGGACATAAAATATAAGAAATCCCGGAAGCAGGTACAGTCTAGAACACGGTTGAGTCGCGGACAATGTCGCTCTCTTTAAAGTGTTTCGCGGCTCTGCCCAATGTGTGCTGACAGTCAGAAAGCATCGCCACCCACAGGATAAAACAACCTCCAAAATAAAAAAATACGGATCGATAAAGCACAAAAAATTTCGGAACTGTATCAATGGTGGAAGATGAACTGTAAAGAATTTTGTATTGGAACTGTGTTGAAAAACGGAGGTCTCAACCTCCTTTTATGAAAAAAAGAAATTACCGTTAGTAGGCAAAAACGTGGAGAGAAAACTGAAAACGTGGTTGGAAAAATTCAACAGTAAAAGGCCCACGTTTTTTTTTCGGAATTAATTACCGTTAAAAATTTATTTTTGAAGCCCAAAACCGTTAATTTATTTGTCCAAAAAATTAATTCTTAATGAGCCCAAGCCCAAGCCCAAGCCCAAGACCCAAGACCCGGACCCGGGCACGGGCCCGGCCGACCGGACGGCGGCGCGCGCGCGCGTGTGTGACTTGGCCCAATAAGTCCCCCACCCATACACACAAAACATCTAATGCCCAAAGGGTTTGCCCATTTGTTCCAAATAAATTGTAAATATACCACTTCAATTTTAAACTCCAAACCGATGTGGGACAACCAAAACAACACTTTGTCATTTTCAAAGTTTTGCACCCAGCTTTAGAAAAGCTGTTCTGACAATCCCCCACTTGCAAAATTTGAAAACTTTTTATCGAGCAATTCTATAGAATTATGCATAAGTAAAGGTGTCTTTCGACTTGAACCTTTACGTAGTAAAGATGGTTCAGAATATACTAGAGTAACCATAGTTTTGAACTCTATCTCTGACAACATCCCACACACAACCCTACTTGGATGTAATTCTAATAGCTAGCACGTTACGACCATGTGCTTCTATCCCAGTATAGTGAACGCTTTAGGAATTTGCCCAAAATATCCATAGAAAGCGGCCACACTTCCACATTCACATAGGTGAGTCTATCAAGAATACTCCTGTAGCTAAGTACCACACTCAAAATAGAGCTATAGATCTCATTAAGAGTTATAATAACTCATCCTTAACTCGCTTCAGGATATCATGCTCCATAGGGATGGACTCGGAGTAAAACTCCGTTCTATATTAATTAATTATAGCATGATTCAACCCATATCACTTGTGATTTGTTATTACCTTTTGAACATATCTCTTGGGATCTCCAGTCTATATGTTGGGTTACCATCACAAATGACTCATTTATCCAAGGGCTTTAGTCCCATCCCTTTCGAGGTGTTCCACACCTTCTCCCTAGCTAGTCCTTTCGTCAAAGGATCAGCTAAGTTCTGTTCAGACCGTATATGATCCACCCTCACAGCACCTGTAGAGATAAATTCTCTAACAGTACTATGCTTACGACGTATTTGTCGTTTCTTACCGTTATAATAACGGTTCTCAACTTTTGCAATAGCCGCGGTACTATCACAATGAATCAAAATGGCTCGTATCGGTCTTTCCCATAATGGGACATTTGGCAGGAGGTTTCTTAACCATCCTGCCTCTTCACTAGCAGTAGCTAGTGCTATCATCTCAGACTCCATAGTGGACTGAGCCAAAATTGTTTGTTTCTTAGATTTCCAAGAAACTGCACCACCAACGATGCTAAATATATATCCACTAGTAGCCTTAGAATCATCAGATAGGGTGTTCCAATCAGCATCACTAAATCCTTCAAGGACAGCGGGATGTGCTTATTATAGGGTAATCCGAGCTTCATCGTCCTTTTAAGGTACCGTATGACCCTCTCAATAGCATGCCAATGCTCCATACTAGGTCTACTAGTAAATCTACATAGTACTGTCACAGCATAAGCTATGTTAGGTCTAGTGCAATCTGTAGCATAACGTAAGCTACCTATAATGCTTGCATAAGCATTTTGATTTACACTGTCGCCAGTGTTCTTAAATAACTTTACACTAGGGTCAAATGGAGTACTAGCAGGTTTACAGTCAAAGTAATTATATTTCTTTAGAACTTTCTCAATGTAATGAGATTGATCCAAAGAAAGTCCCTTTTCTGACATAGTAATATTAATTCCTAATATTACACTAGCTTCACCCAAATCCTTCATATCAAAATTAACACATAATAATGATTTAACATTTTCTACGGCATGAATATTGGAACCAAATATAAGCAAGTCATCAACATAAAGACATATGATAGTGCAAATGTTCTCCACATATTTATAATAAATGCATTTGTCACTTTCATTAATTTTAAACCTATTAGAGATGACAAAGCTATCAAATTTATCATGCCATTGTTTAGGTGCCTGTTTGAGTCCATAAAGAGATTTATCTAATTTACATACTTTATTTTCTTGACCGTGTACAATAAAACCTTCAGGTTGATCCATATAAATCTCTTCTTCAAATTCTCCATTTAAAAATGCAGTTTTAACATCCATTTGGTGTACAATTAAATCATTTAAGGCAGTTATAGCAAATAGTACACGTATAGACGTTATTCTAGTCACGGGTGAAAAAGTATCAAAAAATTCTACATTTTCTCTTTGTCTAAAACCTTTAGCAACAAGACGTGCCTTATATTTTTCAACAGTGCCATCAGGTTTTAATTTCCTTTTAAGAATCCATTTACACTCAATTGTTTTACACCCAGGAGGAAGGTCCACTAAGTGCCAAGTTTTATTTGTTTTCAAAGAATCCATTTCATCATTAATAGCCTCTTGCCATAAATCGGCATCTAAAGAAGATAAAGCTTCTTGAATAGTGTTAGGATCCTCCTCTAAAGTGTAAGCATAAAAGTCGGGACCAAAATCTTTTTCTACACGAGCCCTTTTACTTTTTCGAAGTTCTAAAATGGATTCATTATTTTCTTTATTTTTATTTAAAGAAATATTAGTGGATGACTCGCCCCCACTATTTCTCAATTTAAAAGGAAATTTATCTTCATAAAAATCGGCGTCATTTGATTCAATAATTACTTGATTTTACAAGTCATAAAATCGGTATGCTTTGCTATTAATAGCATAGCCTATGAAAACGCACACATATTCTCTACTCGCCAATTTAGACCTTTTAGGGTCGGGTATACGTACATAGGCTAAGCACCCCCACGTTTTAAAGTATGTCACGTTGGGATTAATATTTTTCCAAATTTCATAAGGAGATATTTTCATTTTAGTTTTAGGAATTCTATTAAGCACGTGACACACAGTCAAAATAATTTCACCCCACCAATGTGAGGCAGCCCTCGAATTTAATAAAATAGCAACAACTAATTCAGTTAATGTCCTATTTTTTCTTTCGGCTTTACCGTTCATTTCGGGCGAATAAGGGGCAGTTTTTTCGTGAATAATACCGTGGGTTTTATAAAATTCAAGAAATGGTCCAGAATCATATTCGGTGCCTCTATCACTACGTAACCTTTTTATTTTCTGATTAAATTGATTTTCAATTTCATTTAGGAAAATTTTAAACATGTCAAATGCTTCACTTTTATTTTTCATTAAATACACAAATGAATAATCGGAACAATCATCAATAAAAGTTATAAAATAACGTTTGCCATTTCTAGTTGTGACACCATCCAATTCACAAATATCCGAATGAATTAAATCAAGTGGTTCAGATTCTCTAAAAACAGATTTATGTGGTGTCTTAGTGATTTTTGCTCGACTACACCATTCACATTTTTCAAAATCATTTAATGATAATTCTGGAATTAATCCTAAAGTGCTCATATTTTAACAAGTAGTTTATTAACATGACAAAGCCTAGCATGCCAAATATTAAAAGAACAAGCAATATAAGCAGAAGGAGAAATTTTATTCATTGCATCAACATTCAATTTAAACATCCCATCAGTGGCATAACCCTTGCCTACAAAAATTCCATTTTTGGTCAAAGTAAATAAATCAGCACCAATAGTTTGAGTAAAGCCAGCTTTGTTGAGAAGATAACCCGAAGCCAAATTTTTCCTTATTTCGGGAGTGTGAATAACATCTTTGAGGATAACAGTCTTTCCTGAAGTGAACTTCAATTCTACATTTCCAGTACCAGCAACCTCAGTGGAGTGAGAATCACCCAACAACACCTTCTTATCTGCAGTCTCAAAATAAGTCTTAAACAGAGTACGGTCATAACAGATATGGCGGGAAGCGCCAGTATCCAACCACCACCCTTCGGCACCGCTAACCATGTTGATTTCTGAAATCATAGCACATAGGTCCTCTTCGGTCAAATTCGCTTGTGCGTTTGGCACATTGCGACATTTGCGAGCCATATGGCCAGGCTTGCCACACTTGAAACAGAGAAACTGTCCCGAGTTGTTAGACTGTCCATTTCCAAGGTTCTTATACTTATTCTGAGTCTGAGTCTGATTTTTAAAATTCTGGTTGTGGCTCTTTTTCTGATTTTTCATATTTTTTCCGTTTGCCTTAAAAACAACTGGAGTGTGGTTCTTTTTCTGATTTTTGTTGTTAGACACAACAAGAATTTCATCTTTATAGTCCTGTTTTCGGGATTCCTCCTCAATTCTCAATTTAGTAATAAGTGACTCTAGTGAAAATTCTTTAGACTTATGCCTCAAAATATTTTTAAATTCTTTAAACACTGGAGACAATTTATCAATAATAACAGCCACCTGAAATTTCTCATCTAAAGTCATGCCCTCGGAAATTATTTCATGGGCAATCATTTGCAAATTATGGGTTTGAGCAACAACAGATTTGTTATCCGTCATTTGAAATTTCAAATAACGACTGACGGCATATTTTTTAGCCCCCGCCTCCTCCGTGTCATATTTTTTAAAAAGTGTGTCCCAAACATCTTTCGCAGTTTTATAATTGGCATAATAGTCATAAAGTTCGTCACCTAGAGCATTCAGAATATAGTTCTTGCACAGAAAATCATTTTCCTTCCAAGTTCTAATTGTTTTGCTTTTCTCAACAGTAGGTGGATTATTTACTACGGGTTTGTCAAATTGAACACACGATGTGACTTTTTTCGTAGTTAAATAAAATAACAATTTTTTGCTCCAACGTTTAAAACGGGTGCCTTCATATTTGAAAGGCTTATTAAGGTTGATTAAGTTAATTTTGTCCATGGCAGAATTTCAGAACACCTTAAAATTGTTGTAGCAGCAGTAAATAATTAAATGCAGAATTAAAAATTAGGAACAAAATTACCCAATTTTCGGAGCAAATAAATCTGGGACAGAAAATATAAGAAATCCCGAAAGCAGGTACAGTCTAGAACAAGGCTGAGTCGCGGACAATGTCGCTCTCTTTAATGTGTTTCGCGGCTCTGCCCAATGTGTGCTGACAGTCAGAAAGCCTCGCCACCCCCAGGATAAAACAACCTCCAAAATAAAAAAATACGGATCGATAAAGCACAAAAATCAACCCGGTCTATGTACACCCATTCTGTATAAAGGCTCGATTCTAATAATATAATTAATCAGATTAATTATTCTGGGAAAAAAAAAATTTGGAACTGTATCAATGGTGGAAGATGAATTGTAAAGAATTTTGTGTTGGAACTGTGTTGAAAAACGGAGGTCTTAACCTCCTTTTATGCAAAAAAGAAATTACCGTTAGTGGGCAAAAGCGTGGAGAGAAAACTGGAAACGTGGGTGAAAAAATTCAACACTAAAAAGCCCACGCTTTTTTTTTCGGAATTAATTACCGTTAAAAATTTATTTTTGAAGCCCAAAACCGTTAATTTATTTGTCCAAAAAATTAATTCTTAATGAGCCCAAGACCCGGCTCCGGGCACGAGCACGGGCCGGACGGACTGCGACGCGCGCGCGTGTGTGACTTGGCCCAATAAGTCCCCCACCCATATACACAAAACATCTAATGCCCAAAGTGCTTGCCCATTTGTTCCAAATAAATTTTAAGTATACCACTTCAATTTTAAACTCCAAACCGATGTGGGACAACCAAAACAACACTTTGTCATTTTCAAAGTTTTGCACCCAGCTTTAGAAAAGCTGTTCTGACAGGTTGTACACATAATTTGGATCGGAATGAGACTTCTGCCTTGGCCCAAGCTTCATGTGCACCCAATGTAAACATCATTCCATTTGATTTATTTCCCTTTGAGCAAGCCTGTGTTGTCCTGGCTGTCTTTCATCTTTTCCCGGAATAAGTATTTAAAAAGAGCCTTCGACACTAGTAAGTCATTCCAATGGCAATAAACTGCACGGTTGCAGTTGATCATTTAGTGGTAGTAATTGTAATGATATGTCGTATATCACGAGGTCAACGTGTGAGAACAAACATGTTTTTTGGATGCTTTTTGGTTTCAAACTTCCCATACCATTTGATGCCAGGCGACTCGATGTGTTTCCTTGGGTATATTCTTTTGGGGGTAGGAGTAGGTGGGGAAACACCTTGACCAGATGAACAATCTTTGCATTAGTGCGCAATGAAATATTCTTAGACCATTCTAAATCAATATTAAGTTATATGTACTACGACTACAAATTTGTAATGCTCATTGAATTTCACCCATCACGTTTCTTCATCCTAATTTGATGAAGAAGTTACATAATTGGGTGAGTAGTAACAAAGATGATAAATATTCAAATATACAAAGTGAGTAATAAATAATTATTGAGTACGATAATGGGTCCTTGTCTGGAACAATGGGATAACTCATTGTTTATCAAGAATATGTTAGAAGACCAATGAATTAATCTCTAGTGGGCCCCATTCTAACCCATTCATAGAATGTATGACTACTTATATTTTGTGTTAGAGATTGTAAGAGTATAAGCATATTAATGTGCCTTCGGCTTGTTAGTCTGTCTTGATTTCGTTGATCGAAAGCACACTTTGAGTTTTGGTTGTTGCAACTCTAGGAAGCTTCATTAAAGTTTAAGAATTGTGGTCGACTCATCATCCTCACACCACATTGATCACTCCTTTGAGGAAGAAGGTAATGACATGAATACTCAGTACTCTTTTAGTTAAGAAATATAGAACTTGATCAAAATATTTTCAAAATTGAGTGTGTTTTTTAGATGTTTGTCGCCATCATATGCCATATACATTGAAGTATGAAATTTATTTTCAAAATCGAAGGATTATTATGAGTTCCAGTGAACAATAGCTCGCTTCCCACAAATTTTTTCTCATCATTGGGCAAAAATCTTTGCATAGTTCTTACAATATCATTATTTCCCACTCTAATGATGAGCCCTTCACTCTAGCGAAAAATCTTCTCCCTGGCTGCGACCTGAACCAATGTTTTAGGTGTTGGATGGACTTCACGACCTTTTTCGATGAAGCTCATTACAGTGAAGGCTTGGCTTCATTGTAGTAAATTACTTATGAGGTTTGAAGTGAATGCTCCCACGTGCGTATGTTCTTTTTACCAAAATTGGTAGATTGCCTTGGAGTTCATGTTAAATCCCCCATTTGGAGGAGTAAGGCTGATGATTGATTTTATTAACCTTCTACCATTCTCTCATGCATTGTTAGTCATAGTAAAGTGACCTCGCTTTACACAAAGAGGATTTTTCACTATTTGATTAGTTTATTTATGTGCTTTTAGTAATAATCAGATTTAACAAGTATAAAGGTAATGTTTGAAACTTGTTTATATGTTTTTTTTAATGAAGAGAAATATAAGAACACAAAGTTCATCTTATTCTTCTTGTTCATCTTCTCTTCTTTACATTTGATCACCTATTTTCTTGAGGTTGTTTAATGACAAAGAGGAAGAAGAATAAACTATACCTTTTAAAATCACTTAAGTTTCTCATTTACTTTAGATTTTTCAATCCCATGAGAGTGTGATCTTTGTGTCTCAATTTATGATTTGTCACTTGGATTAAAAGATCACTTCATCTTTATATAATACCTTTATAAAAAGGTTCAAGGGCAACAAGGTTGATCATGGATTAAAGCATCAAGCTGTAAATATATTGGCCAATATTGTAGGGTTCTCTGATGGCTAAGATTGCTGAAAAGATTAGTTGTGAAGGTAGCGTAGAAGGTAGTATAAGATGTTAATCATCTCTATAAGTATTTACAAAGTTTAATTGAAATTGTTGCATTGGCCTGATTGTTCTATTGCTAGTGGGTTTTTCTCATACATCTGGTGTTATGTATTGATTAATCTTTTGAATGATTTATCATCTAAATTTTAAAAATATTTAATTTGGATTGATGAATAAATGATAAATTTGATCACATTAACCTTTAGTGTGTGCTTTATTTTGCACCTTGATTAAAATTAGGAAATAATTCTAATCTGTATGTCTCCATTTTAAGTATAAAAAATGCACTCTCAACTGGTATTAGAGAAAATCCTCATTTTTGGGTTTAATAACCTTTAGGAAGATCATGTTTGTGTCTAAATGACATTTAAAATATTTTCCATAAGATATAAATTGAGATAAATCAAACAATAATAAACCATTCACCACAATATGATTAATCACTATGCTAAAACTCCAATAATAAAATCTCAAATCGAATGATATGAAGTCAACTACATTTATCTCTCCAACTAAAAATTATAAATAAATTGTGGCGTCGAATAACCCACTAAATCCAAATACAAATGTCTCATAAATAAAACGAATAGAAATGAAACCAAACTAATGCAATAAAATAAACCCCAACGGTAAGTTCGCTAAACTCCAAAAGTATGGAACTACCCATATACCTATCCTAAAAGGTCAATGCAATGCCACAATAGATAATTTTCCTTTCTATTGGTCCTGCACTTACTCATGGTGCACTTAAGGTCACATCACATCAAATCCACATACATCACTATAGCGCGTTGCCTAAATTGTTAGCCCGCATATATCTTAATGTTCTCCACAAAGACATGTCACTAAAGCTAGCTAGTGTAGGTCCCACATACATCGTAATGACCAGTCAACACAATAAACTGCACATACTCGTGATGCCAACATAAAACTGTCAAAGTAGCCATGCCAATGTTAGTCTCCCACATACAGTGTATCCATTCAACCCACACTTTCACATACAATGACACCACATCAATCTGTCTCTAACGCCCCCTTATTATTTTAAGTGTCAATTATCTTTTCATTATCATGTTATAATTATTTACAACCATCCCCCCCAGGGCATCAAAACTACAATCCATCCCTACTCCCATACCTAGAGAACAACAAAATCATAACTATCACTGATAAGCACCCAAAAATGTGCATTTTATACCTCGAATAGACATATTTTAGTTGCTAATTCTCGACAATAATGGTCTTATGTGCTTTATTATCTATTTTGTAGGTCGAATGCACGTTGTGATGTTCAAACACGTATTTCAAGGCAATTGTGTTGATTATGGAGCTAATTACCCTTGTCCCGTACCCTAGCCTACCCTTAACCCGAGCCTAAACTTGTCCCTAAACCTACCCCGAACCCCATGTGTGTTTAGTTTGTGCCTTTTTATATTTTTTTTATATTTTTAGTTAGAGTCGTTTTATTTTTAGGTTTTATTTTAGATTTATTTAGAATTTTTAGGTTTTATTTTCTATTTTATTTTTATTAGTGTATTTTTATTTTATCTTTATTAGTTTTTAGTTTTATTTTATTAGGATTAATTTTTCTAGGATTTCATTTATTTTTATATTTATTAGATTTTACATTTTTTTTAGGATTTTAGTTTAATAGATTTTTATTTCTTTTTAGTTTCATTTTTTTATTGAGTTTTTATTTTATCTTTAGAATTGGATTTTATTTTTATATTTTTTATTTTTATTTTTTTAGTGTTATTTGCTTTTAGGGTCCGAATTAAACACACACCCAAAACTTACCTACACACTCACTCACTCACACCTTCATACTCTATACCATACATTGCACCTAAACACCCCCTCACCCTCACCCTCATCCTATTTTCCTACACCCTTATACACCTAAACCCCCCCACTTCATCTTCCCCACCACACAACCCATTCCTTCTCTCTCCTCCACCACCATCATCTCCTTCTCTCTCACCACAACTCATCACCTCAACCAATAACCCAACAACCCCATTACCTATTTAAACCACATACCCAGCTGCCCAAATCGACCTTGGCCCCGACCATCCCCCTCACCACTACTCCGCCGATGGCCCACACCCCCCTCTGGCATCATTTTTGGAGCGACCTCTGGCCAGTCCCAAATCTACCTGACCTCCAACCCGAGTTCGGTCAGAACCACAACCCGCCGACCCGTCGTAACCCCATGCTTGAACCCGGACGGACCTCAAACCCGTCACCCATCTGTTCGACCTCCATCCTCCAACCCTCTCGACCCGAACCCGTCACCTCAACTCCGTCCAGACCCGGAACTAACAACCCGCGACCTCAAAAACGCCCAAACCGACCTCACCCCTCAGATCTACCCATTCCGACTTCTCCATAAGCTTGAACCCATTTCCCAAACCTCTAAAGCCAAATCGATTTCCCACCTACCAAATATAAACCAAAGAAGACAAAGCAAAATTAAACCTCACATGTATTAAACCTCTTTTAATCCACTTATACCCATTTTACCCCCAACCCCATTTTAACAAATCTGATTTGTTTTTATCCCCATTACCTCATTACCCCACTTCCCACACGAACTCACACAACCCATGCATATTTGTGCATTTTCCTATTTTAACCCCAACTTATCTTCACACCCCTCATGTCCATTTAATCCCTACCCAATTTACCCCAATTCTCCATGTCTACTATTTAAGTAAGAAGAAGACCATTTTGTTGAGAATTTCCAATTTAGTTTTTTTTTTTTAGAAAAAAAGTGTGATTTCAAATGTAAATATCTTCATTGTTGGTTTGAAAAGAAAAAAACAAGAGAGAGAGAGAGAGAGAGAGAGAGAGAGAGAGAGAAAAAGAAAAAGAAAATAAAAATAGAAAAAAAAGAGAAATAAAGAAAAGAAAGAGAGTTTGTAGTTAGTAGTTAGTTTTGAAATAAAGACATTTTTTCTTCAAGTATAGAACACTCTCCCATCGCATATCCATCCATCTTCCATCCATCATCCATACATCACCATCCAACCTCATATCCCATCCTTCTCATTTCATTTCCCCCTCACCCATATACATCCATATTTTTCCCTAGGTGTTCGGACAAATGAAAGTCAACGTGGTGAATAACTCGACGTTCTCACCATAGTGATTAGCATTCTTTCATGAGATCATTTTCTTTCTAAATGTTCGTTATTTCATATATGTGTGTGAGACGTTTGAACTTGCTTACATTTACTCACCTCCTCACATACAAGAGTGATACACTAACCTTAATCTCGAGAGTTCGTTTGAGAGAGATATATCTAGTGAGATTTGAAGTTGAAGCATTGATTCCGACAAGGTAATCTAGGAATTACTATGATGATACTCGACCCGTTTTGACTGATTCACACACACGTTGAGTTCTAGGAAGGACGTGCCTTGTGTATTTACTTAGCTAACATTTTCTACATTCTAGCTTGTATTTCTGAAATTATTTATCTCATGGGGGATTGTGCGATTATTCTACGCCTAATAAGAGATAGACTGCCGTTTGTAAATAAAGAATTTTGTTGGTATATATTCCCTGCAAACCCTCACGAGACACAACTCGTCCTGTAGGGCAACTTATAGGTTTAAAGGCTTGTTGCACATGCTAAGTGCAATCGCAAGTGCCCGCGAAAGTGGTACACTTTTGGTTTCTTATCTTTATCTTTCTCTCTGTCTTATTGCTCGAGGACTAGCAACACTCTGTTTGGGGGTGGTGTGATAAGCACAAAAAAGTGTACATTTTATACCCCGAATAGACGTATTTTAGTTGCTAATTCTCGACAATAATGGTCTTATGCGCTTTATTGTTTATTTTGTAAGTCGAATGCACGTTGCGGTGTTCAAACGCGTATTTCAAGGTAATTGTGCTGATTATGGAGCTAATTACCCTTATCCCGTACCCTAGCCTACCCTAAATCCAAGACTAAACATGTCCCTAAACTTACCCCGAACCCCATGTGTGTTTAGTTTGTGCTTTTTTATATTTTTTTTAGATTTTTAGTTAGAGTCGTTTTATTTTTTGGTTTTATTTTAGATTTATTTAGAATTTTTAGGTTTTATTTTCTATTTTTCTATTTTATTTTTATTAGTGTATTTTTATTTTATCTTTATTAATTTTTAGTTTTATTTTATTAGGATTAGTTTTTTTAAGATTTCATTTATTTTTAGATTTATTAGATTTTACATTTTTTTAGGATTTTAGTTTTTAGTTTAACAGATTTTTATTTTTTTATTTTTATTTCTTTTTAATTTCATTTTTTTTATTGAGTTTTTATTTTATCTTTAGAATAGGATTTTATTTTTAGATTTTTTAGTGTTATTTGCTTTTAGGGTCCAAATTAAACACACACCCAAAACTTACCTACACACTCACTCACTCACACCTTCATACTCTATACCATACATTACACCTAAACAGTCCCTCACCCTCATCCTATTTTCCTACACCCTTATACACCCAACCCCCCCTACTTCATCTTCCCCACCACAAAACCCATTCCTTCTCTCTCCTCCATCACCATCATCTCCTTTTCTCTCACCACAACTCATCACCTCAACCAATAACCCAACAACCCCATTACCCATTTAAACCACATACCCAGCTGCCCAAATAACCCTTGGACCGGGCCATCCCCCTCACCACTACTCCATACCCGCCATCGGCGGCCCACACCCCCCTCCGGCGTCATTTTCGGAGCGGCCTCTGGCCAGTCCCGAATCTACCCGACCTCCAACCCGAGTTCGGTCAGAACCACAATCCGTCGACCCGTCGCAACCCCATGCTTGAACCCGGACGGAACTCAAACCCGTTACCCATCTGCCCGACCTCCATCCTCCAACCCGCGCGACCCGAACCCGTCACCTCAACTCCGTCCAGACCCGGAACCAATGACCCGCGACCTAAAAAACGCCCAAACCGACCTCCCCCCTCGGATCTACCCATTCCGACTTCTCCATAAGCTTGAACCCATTTTCCAAACCTCCAAAGCCAAATCAATTTCCCACCTGCCAAATATAAACCAAAGAAGACAAAGCAAAATTAAATCTCACATCATGTATTAAACCTCTTTTAACCCACTTATACCCATTTTACCCCCAACCCCATTTTAACAAATCCCCATTACCTCATTACCCCCACATGACCTCACACAATCTATGCACATTTGTGCATTTCCCTATTTTAATCCCAACTTATCCTCACACCCCTCATGTCCATTTGATCCCTACCCAATTTACCCCCATTCTCCATGTCTACTATTTAAGGAAGAAAAATACCATTTTGTTGAGAATCTCAATTTAGTTTTTTTTTAACTCGTGTGATAAATTTCTCTACACTATTCTTTAGATAGTATTTGCATTTTTATCAAATATCTCAATAAAGAGGTGTGTAGTGAAATTTATCTTCAGGATGAATTCCACCCCACCCATCTATAATGATTTTTTGCATTTTTAGCAATTAATTCATAATAGATTAATGTAGTTGAATTCATTCATTATCATGTAAATAGAGAGAGAAAATTCTAGAGAAAAGTAGAGAGATAGGTTAGAATAGAAAATAAATTAGTAAAATATTTTTTAAATATTTTTTAGTTTTATTTTTAGAGATTTGTGAGGATAAATTGTGAGTAATTCAATTGAGTATATTGAATTGATTATTGTTGGATGCTCATATTGGATGGATGGTGATTGATTTCAAGGAAATAAGAGTTGAATTTCACTTCATGAGATTATGTTTGATTGTTCTCTTCTCTTCTCATTTATTTTATGCCTTTGATTATTAATTTATCAAATTTCATACCATGTTAGGCTAAATCCCCTTTCAAGGGGTGTGGGGAACCCTTATTTGATGTTATTTTAATTTAATTAGTTTGATTACTTGAAAATTCCTTTTGAATGTTAATTTTGATCTCTCACCCTTAAATTTACGCCTCGAGAGAGGGTAAATGATTTTCGAGAGAAAATCGAAATTCTAGTTGTAATACCCATTTTAGATTCGAACTAGATAGTGGTTTCTTAAGTGGGGTATTATTACTTGAATTTCAACTCTAAATTTATTTTCTAAGATTTACACAAATTTTAATCGATCGATCCTAGCGGGTGATTAATTAAAAGGAGTGTAGGGCTATTTTCTAGAGTTGTGGGGGGTTAAACTTAATTTTCTAAAAGGTTACTACTAAAATTACATTTGCAACTAGAGTTGGGTTGTAATTTTGATATTAATTTGGGAGGATTCAAATAATTAAATTAATTAGTTAGAATAGCTAAAATTTGTGGTGTAACCTCATTCCTTGATTGTTCTCACATTTGCTTCCTCACTTATTCTCTTATTTTAGTGTTAGACTTAGTTCATTATTTTTAGTCACTTTTTAGTTATTTATTTAGATCTTTGATTTAGTTAGTGTTATTTCATCTCACCTCACCCGATACCCTTACTTATCGCTCTACACTTTAGATTGTTATATTTGTAGGTAATCTAGGATTTTGGTTAGAGGAGCTTTTCAAGCAACGACGAAAAAAAAATATACCGAAAAGTTCTCTTTATGAATTACCTAGTCCCTTGCGTAGGAAAAATACCTAAAATCATAACGTCCCCTAGTCTCGCACCTACGATAAAACAAAGTAAATGCGTATTACCTAGTTCTATACCTAGGAAATACCCAAACGCACAAGTAAACACTACCTAGGAAGCATTAACAACAATTAATATGCCTACTCACTTAGTCCCATACCTATAAAGTATCGTACTAATAACAAGGGTGAATGTACGACTAACGTGCATAGTCACAACGTCCCATCGATGTCATTTTATTAACATACACAATTTCTACATTCAAGACATTCTTAATTCAACATTAAAATTCTTTATTGCACAATTATACAAATCCAATTTCATATGCTTTAAACAAGTCCAATCATGTGATGCACAAGTTCTACAAAATATTTCAAGCAAGTTGTTCGAATTCGATATTTCAATTTGAATGGTAATAAATCAATTTAAATCAGAAATCGGTTAAAACATGTGTACTAATATTTTCAACAATATGTTAACACATTCTACACCATATTAATCGTCTACGTGATTTCTTAATTCAAAACATATCATCGAATTACAAATTTTATTCGACATGCGATTCGTCCCAAAGCCCAACAATAACCGAGTCTAATAATCTATGCATACAATATTACAAATATTAAACCAATTCCAGAAGTTCGTCAAATCATATTTATAATTAGGTTATCATTTTTTCTAATTATGTTGTTAATGATTTTTAGAAAAATATGCTTATTTAATATTTAAGCAATATTTAAATAAAATAATACTTAAGGAGAAAAATAGAGATATTCTTTTCTGAAAATAAGTATTCTAAAAGTATGGAGTTGTAAAATATGCGTGGAAATAAAAAAACTCAAAAGTATGGAGCTCTCAACATAAGAAGACCGTCCCTCTCACTGCCCCCCCCCCCCTAACCCGCTAAACCTGGACATTAGTATAATCCGAACACCATCTCTACGGCTGGAAAGTCCTGTAAACTCAATAGGCACAACGAGCTCATTAGCTCCTACTGCTATGGTCTCTTATAAAGACAAATTCACTAGCTTAACAAAGATGGTTTGCATGAGAACCATGCAGATGTTCGGACGTTACAATAAAATCATATGTTGTTTCCTTCCTGGGGTATTGAGCAAAATCTAGACGACTATGAATGAGATGATGAAGCTTTGAAGGTTGAAGGTGTTCTGGAAAGTACCTCAGCGGTGCCTATTATGAGCTAAGAACTACAAATATTGCGGCAAAAATGGAAAAATACATGGATCATCAAATTGTTAGGTAAGTGTAGAAGGGTGTTTACCTACAAAAAAATAAAAATATTTTTTTATTAGAAATATTGAGAAGGAACCCACCTAGGGTCCCGACAGAAACTCATATTGAGCAGGAACCCATCTAGGGTCCCGATAGAAAATCATATTGAGCAGGAACCCACCTAGGGTCCCAGAAGAAACTCATATTGAGAAGGAATCCACCTGGGGTCCTAGCATAAACTCATATTGAGAAGGAACCCACCCAGGGTTCCGGCAGAAACTCATATTGAGCAGGAACCCCCCCGGGGTCCCGGCAGAAACTCATATTGAGGAGGAGCCACCCCAGGGTCCCGGCAGAAACTCATATTGAGCAGGAACCCCCCGGGATCCCGACAGAAACTCGTATTAAGAAGGAACCCACCTAGGGTTCCGGCAGAAATGCATAATTGAGAAGGAACCACCCAGGGTCCCGAAAGAAACTCATATTCAGCAGGAACCCCCAGCGCCGCTGCGAGCGTCAGCGCCGCTTCAAGTGCCAGCGTCACTGCAAGTGTCAGCGTCACTAGGGTCAGCGCCGCCGCAAGGGTCAACGCCATTGCGAAGTATCAGCGCCACTTCAAGCGGCAGCGCCACTTCAAGCGTCGGCGCCGCGACAAGGGTCGACGCCACCTCAAGCGTCAGCGCCGTTTCAAGCGTCGGCGCCGCTTCAAGAGTCGGTACCGCGACAAGGGTCGGCGCAGCCTCAGGTATCAGCGACCGCTTCAAGTGTCAGCGTCACTTCAAGCGTCAACGCTACCTCAAGTATCAGCGCCGCTTCAAGCGTCAACGCCACTTCAAGTGTCGACGCCGTTGCAAGCGTCAGCGCTACCTCAAGTATCAGTGCCGCTTCAAGCGTCAACGCCACTTCAAGTGTCGACGCCGTTGCAAGCGTCAGCGCCACTTCAAGTATCAGCGTTGCTTCAAGCGTAAGCACCGCTTCAAGCGTCAATGCCACTTCAAGTGTCGACGCCGTTGCAAGCGTCAGCGCCACTTCAAGTATCAGCGCCGCTTCAAGTACCAGCGCCGCTGCAAGTCAGCGCCGCTACCAGGGTCGGCGCCACTGCAAGTGTCCGCATCGCTCCAAGTGCCAGCGCCGTTACAAGTGTCAGCGCCGCTACAAGGGTCAGCGCCGCTTCAAGTGTCGACGCCGTTGCAAGCGTCAGCGCCACTTTAAGTATCAGCGCCGCTTCAAGCGTAAGCGCCACTTCAAATATCAGCGCCACTTCAAGCGTCAGCGCCGCTTCAAGTGTCAGCGCCACTTCAAGCGTCAGCGCTACCTCAAGTATCAGCGCCGCTTCAAGCGTTAACGCCACTTCAAGTGTCGATGCCGCTTCAAGCGTTAACGCCACTTCAAGTGTCGACACCGTTGCAAGCGTCAGTGCCACTTCAAGTATCAGCGCCGCTTCAAGCGTAAACGCTGCTTCAAGTATCAGCGCCACTTCAAGCGTCAGCGCCGCTTCAAGTGTCGGCGCCGCCTCGAGTATCAGCGCCGCTTCAAGTGTCAGCGCCACTTCGAGCGTCAACGCCACTTCAAGTATCAGCGCCACTTCAAGCGTCAGCGCCGCTTCAAGTGTCGGCACCGCTTCAAGTGTCGGCGCCACTGCAAGTGTCGGCGCCACTTCAAGTGTCCGCGCCGCTGCAAGTGTCCGCGCCGCCGTTTCAAGTGCCAGCGTCGTTTCTCATGCCAGCGCCGCCGCAAGCGTCAGCGCCGCCGCAAGCATCCGCGCCGCTGCAAGTGTCCGCGCCGCTTCAAGTACCAACGTCGCTGCAAGTGTCAGCGCCGCTTCAAGCGTCCGCGCCACTGCAAGTGTCGGTGCCGCTTCAGGTACTAGCGCCGCCGCAAGGGCCGGTGCCACTTCAAGTACCAGTACCGCTTCAAGTGTCCGCGCCGCAGCAAGTGTCAGCGCCACTACAAGTGTCTGCGCCGACGCAAGTGTCCGCGCCGCTGCAAGTGTCCGCGCCGTTTCAGGTACCAGCGCCGCTGCAAGTCAGCGCCGCTACCAGGGTCGGCGCCACTGCAAGTGTCCGCGCCGCTCCAAGTGCCAGCGCCGCTACAAGGGTCAGCGCCGCTTCAAGCGTCAGCGGTACTACAACAAGGGTCACTACAGCAATAACATTCGAGAGGTGCCCGCGAGAGTCACCACAGAAGTCCAAAATTGAGAAATACCACTGCAAGAGTCAGCGCCGCTGCAAGGGTCACTGCAGTAATGACAGTCGAGAGAGTCGGCGTCACTGCAAGGGCCACTGCAGAAATATTATTCGAGAAGTGCTGCTACAGGGGTTTTGACAGAAACTCATATTGAGGGAGTAGCTATCGCGAACAACTCCCCATCATGAAACATCAGTCTCTAAATGAACAACAGCACTAACACTTTACTTTCTTGTACAGGTTGCCTAGTCGAGCAAGCAGGGATCGAACAGGCGCGTTGGGACCTCCTGGGAGTTTTGGCTTGGCGGCTGAGGGACAAGGTATGTTGAGCAAGCTCAACAACTTAGCACTATAGGATTGAGAGAATACTAGTAGGAAGACCCAGAAGTCACTCGAGACTACGCACACTGCACACTTGGACACAAGTGAAGTGAGTAGCCAAAGAGCTGGCTACTCACAAGAAATAAACTCTTTACAAGAAAATGACTTTTCCAGAAGAGGGGATCCTCGAGGTCCCTCTCAAGAAAAATAACACTTTTAGAGGAGATGAGTCCTTAAGGTCTCCTCTCTCAAGATTTGCAAAATTGCACCACAAGTTACCGTTTCGAAAGATAACTACCAAATCTGATATTTTGTCTCCATTAGGGGACATATGTGTTTTTTATCTCCATTAGGGGACATATGTGCTTTTTGAGTTTTGGTCGGCGCCTGCAGAGGGGACAGGCAGGCTGCCTACAGGTAGGGACAAATGGTACACTTCAGACATTGTTTCCCACCAACTCTCTCAATTTTGGCGCCCAAAAATGCCAGCTCACCCCTAACGCCCATGTACAAATAGACCTCTGGACAAGGTCAATAGATAGACAATAGAAATTGCACTGTTACCCTGCCAAAATATCACCAGACCTACCTAAGTATTCTCTCCCTGCTCATTCTCATAGTGCTGAGTGCCTTGTTCCTTCACTCCCCACTGACAGCCATCACTCTTAGGTGTTTCCCTTGAGAAAATTGCTATTTTTGCTGTGAAAGTTCATCTTCTTGCAGGGAGTGAGTTGAAGCTTGAGTTCCATTGTTACCAGAAGGAGAAGTTTTCTTCAGAAGTTGCACCAAGAGACCTTGAAGACCTTGCAGGCAGCGTCCATTGGAGTGGGTCACGCCTCACCCTTTCCAGTTATTCATAGACCCCAGTCTCACTACCATCCTACAGTAAGTATTTGTCATTTCAAAGATTGGCTCTTCGTCTCACTAGATGATGGAAATTAAGAGCGGGCATTTTTATTACCGACTTGAGAAATTTTAATTTATTGTTAAGCTTAATTCTCCTGAAGATTATACTTCAATTATTGCTGGAGGATCATGGTTTTTTGAAGACCACTATTTATCGTAACAATGGTGGGAAAAAAATTTCGTCCATCTATTGCAAAATTACACATATGAGTTATGGTTTCAAATCTATTAACTCTCTTTAGACTATTATGACATGTCTATCCTACATAGAATAGCAACATCACTGGGTAAGCCACTCAAAATTGATCTACATACGGAATTAGTGGGCATGCTAGGCATGCTCGAATTTTTGTAGAGTTTAATTTTGAAAATCCATTACCACAAAAAATCAGGATAGGACGCATTCTCATAAATCTTGCTTATGAGTTGAAAACAGAAATTTGTTTTGTCTGTGTTATAATTGAAGATGATAAAAATAATTGTGTTAAAAGTTCAAACATCATGCATGCCACCTCGGAGAAAAATGACACTGTCGTAATCGTGTGTAGTCAATATTGGCGGTGGGTCTAACATAGCTTCTGACCCACAATTGCACGTAAGACAAAGTTCGGAAAAAAAAGGGGGGTTTAAGTTCCTTTTCAACAAGACGTGGAGAATACCCAAGCACATAGAGAGAACCGAGGCCCACAAATTCTGCTCCCAACCATAAGAAAACAAGAACCGCCTCAGGACAGTAATAGACAAACGGAGCGCCTTCCACACTGCTGACGCTACACATGCATGCGACAACAGTGACACTTGTCTGCTTCCAGTCGAATGACAGGACAATTCAATCAGTCTGGAAACAATACCAAAATCTTCAAATTTAGTTCAACAGTTAAATATGCCACAGAACCCACTGTTAGAGGTTCACTCCGTCGCATGGAGTTAATATTAGAGGTTTAATTTTTTGGGCATTCAATGTTTTGTGGGTATGTGGGGTAGATTCAATAAGTCAAGTCACACACGCGCGCACGCGCCGCCGTCGCCGTCCGTCCGATCCGTGCATGTGTTCGGGTCCGGGTCCGGGTCCTGGGTCTTGGGCTTGGCTCATTAAGAAATAATTTTTTGGACAAATAAATTAACAGTTTTGGATTTAAAAATTAATTTTTAACGGTAATTAATTCCGAGAAAACGTGGGCCTTTTACTGTTGAATTTTTCCACCCACGTTTCCAGTTTTCTCTCCATGTTTTTGCCCACTAACGGTAATTTCTTTTTTGCATAAAAGGAGGTTGAGACCTCTGTTTTTCAACAAAGTTCCAACACAAAAAATTCTTTACAGTTCATCTTTCCCCAATGATACAGTACCGAAATTTTTTTCCCAGAATAATTAATCTCGTTTTACAGATTAATTATATTGTTAGAATCGAGCAATTATAAAGAATGGGTGTACACAGATCGGGTTGATTTTTGTGCTTTATCGATCCGTATTTTCTGATTTTGGAGGTTGTTTTATCCTGGGGGTGGCGGGGCTTCGAGACTGTCAGCACACATTGGGCAGAGCCGCGAAACACCTTAAAGAAAGCGACATTGTCCGCGACTCAGCCGTGTTCTAGACTGTACCTGCTTCCGGGATTTCTTATATTTTCTGTCCCAGATTTATTTGCTCCAAAATTGGGTAATTTCGTTTCTAATTTTTAATTATGCATTTAATTATTTAAATTGTTGCTACAACAATTTTAAGGTGTTCTGAAATTCCGCCATGGACGAAATTAACTCAAGCAACCTTAATAAGCCTTTCAAATATGAAGGCACCCATTTTAAACGTTGGAGCAAAAAAATGCTATTTTATTTAACTACGTAAAAAGTCGCATCGTGTGTTCAATTTGACAAACCCGTAGTAAATAATCCACCTACTGTTGAGGAAAGCAAAACAATTGAAACTTGGGAGGAAAATGATTTTATGTGCAAGAACTATATTCTGAATGCTCTAAGTGACGAACTTTATGACTATTATGTCAATTATAAAACTGCGAAAGATGTTTGGGACGCACTTTTTAAAAAATATGACACGGAGGAGGCGGGTGCTAAAAAATATGCCGTCAGCCGTTATTTGAAATTTCAAATGACGGATGACAAATCTGTTGTTGCTCAAACCCATGATTTGCAAATACTTGCCCATGCAATTATTTCCGATGGCATGGCTTTAGATGAGCAATTTCAGGTGGCTGTAATTATTGAAAAATTGCCTCCACTGTTCAAAGAGTTTAAAAATATTTTGAGGCATAAGTCTAAAGAATTTTCACTAGAGTCACTTATTACTAAATTGAGAATTGAGGAGGAATCCCGAAAACAGGACTATAAAGATGAAATTCTTGTTGTGTCTAACAACAAAAATCAGAAAAAGAATCACACTCCAGTTGTTTTAAAGTCAAACGGAAAAAATATGAAAAATCAAAAAAAGAGCCACAACCAGAATTTTAAAAATCAGACTCAGACTCAGAATAAGTATAAGAACCCTGGAAATGGACAGTCTAGCAACTCGGGACAGTTTCTCTGTTTCAAGTGTGGCAAGCCTGGCCATATGGCTCGCAAATGTCGCAATGTGCCAAACGCACAAGCGAATTTGACCGAAGAGGACCTATGTGCTATGATTTCAGAAATCAACATGGTTAGCGGTGCCGAAGATGAAGCCCTTATACTTTTGACTCATTTGAGTCTAGACTGTATAAGAGCTCATCTAGTTTGGAAATTGTGACAAAATTGTGTCCATCCTAGAAACCAAAGAGCCTCAGAGATTGGTTTGCTTCTTCTCTTATTCATCTTGTAATGATCCTAAGACTATAGCCATCACTCACACACTTAGAATTTAATTCTTGCATATCATATTGCACCCTTCTGTGTATTAATGTGGTGAGTGTGTTCTAATCCCTCAATTTGATTTTTATTAATTTTTTGGGAATTTTAAACATATTTTAATTAAGGTTTTATTAAATTAAAACTTGAATTAAAAAGTCTTGGGGTTAATATCTAAATATGTTATGTTGTGATTTTTGGCATAAAGTTACGTTGGGTAGGAACCGAAAGCGCCAGAGAATCCAGGGTTAGGTTTGTAATTAGTTTGGGATGCGCGATTGCCTTCGTCCTATGGCCAACACTTGCTGATCTCTGATTGGCCAGAGTTGTGTTTCCTTACTGAGACAAAGCCTCGCATGTTTACAGCCCTTGGATCATCCCTTATCGATGGCCTGCATGTCTCCTGAGTGAATCCCCGTGTAAACCCTTAAGCCAATCACAGCCAGTTTAAACCACCGCCTGTTGTGAGCCCTTAGATTGTAGTCAAAGGAGCTTGACTCAATCTCAGCCTTTGTTTTTGAACGATGGTCTGGAATCTTCTTCCCATCCTATTTAAGGACCTCTCATCTCAGCCTTCGAAAGCTTTAGCCATTTTGAAAAGTCTCAGAGTATAGAGAGAGAGAGAGGAAAGAGAGAGAGAAACCAGAGCCAAGTTAGAAACCCTAACTTCGTCAAATCCTTCTTCAACCTAAAACCACTTACCTCTCCAAAAACACCATAACCAAATAAACACCATCCTTAGTGTTTCTTGAGTTTATGAGAGTTCGAGTTGAGTGATTTCTGGGTTGCTGAAACCTTTTGTTCATAAAATCTTATTTCCAACTTAGACACTTGCTCAGATCTTGTTTCTGTTTCAATAGAAATCATAGATCTGAAGTTTTTCATGTCACAACACACTTAGTTGCATTTTATTTCTCATCTTGAGAAGTTCGTTGTTGATTGTTTTCTGTTAAAACATTTTCTTACTTCAGAATCAACAATAGATGTTTTTCTGTTTCTGTTTTTATAAAACTTAACCTGACCTAGTTGGATTCGCACTTGGAGGGTTTTCAATCTCCTAAATATTTTCAAAACAGATTGAAAAAGGTCTTGTCCGATTTCTTAAGCAAGATCTCCGTGGAATCTGGGTTATATTGAAAGGTCAAAAAGGTTCTTGGTTTTGTAAGAAAGAAAAATAACAAACTCACTGCATATAGACTTTATATGTAATTTGTTTAGGATTGTTTGTAAATATAAGTGTGTGTGAGTGCATGCATGTGTTATAGAACACGTTTCACAAACATATTCACACTACATACACTGAAAGTGTTGGCTATAAGATTTGGTGAACATAAGTCGACGTAAAGTGCTGAAACAAAGCAAGAGTTGACAAACTGAGAAGACTACATCAACAATCAAGATCTGCAGAAAAGTTTAAGGACGCCAGAGGGTATACTCCTGAACTTGTATAGACTTGTTATTGTGTGCATGTTAGTTAAATAGATTGTAACTCACATATTTGTTTTAGAGATTTTTTCTTGTTTTACTCCGTGGAGGGAGTCGTGGATGTTTCCTCAAGGTTGAGGTTTTACCACGTTAAAAATACTGAGTATTAATATTTCTACATCTTCTCATCTCATTCTGTTGTGTGCTGAGTTTAAAATATTTTAAACTGTTTACTAAAACTTGTTATCAAATCTTGTCCATATCTCGTACATAATTTTTGTTAACACATCTTGTGTTCAAAATCGTTTTGATTTAAGTAAAGAGTTTCTTCAACAAACTTTCGGAGTTGCTTAAATAGTTTATTTTAAATAAACGGCTTTGGCAACGCTATTTCAGAAGGGTGGTGGTTGGATACTGGCGCTTCCCGCCATATCTGTTATGACCGTACTCTGTTTAAGACTTATTCTGAGATTGCAGATAAGAAGGTGTTGTTGGGTGATTCTCACTCCACTGAGGTTGCTGGTACTGGAAATGTGGAATTGAAGTTCACTTCGGGAAAGACTGTTACCCTCAAAGATGTTCTTCACACTCCCGAGATAAGGAAAAATTTGGTTTCGGGTTATCTTCTCAACAAAGCTGGCTTTACTCAAACTATTGGTGCTGATTTATTTACTTTGACCAAAAATGTAATTTTTGTAGGCAATGGTTATGCCACTGATGGGATGTTTAAATTGAATGTTGATGCAATGAATAAAATTTCTCCTTCTGCTTATATTGCTTGTTCATTTAATGTTTGGCATGCTAGGCTTTGCCATATTAATAAACGACTAGTTAAAAATATGAGCACTTTAGGATTAATTCCCGAATTATCATTAAATGATTTTGAAAAATGTGAATGGTGTAGTCAAGCAAAAATCACTAAGACACCACATAAGTCTGTTTTTAGAAAATCTGAACCACTTGATTTAATTCATTCGGATATTTGTGAATTGGATGGTGTCACAACTAGAAATGGTAAACGTTATTTTATAACTTTTATTGTTGACTGTTCTGATTATTCATTTGTGTATTTAATGAAAAATAAAAGTGAAGCGTTTGACATGTTTTAAAATTTTCCTAAATGAAATTGAAAATCAATTTAATCGGAAAATAAAAAGGTTATGTAGTGATAGAGGCACCAAATATGATTCTGGACCATTTATTGAATTTTATAAAACCCACGGTATTATTCATGAAAAAACTGCCCCTTATTCCCCCGAAATGAACGGTAAAGCCGAAAGAAAAAATAGGACATTAACTGAATTAGTTGTTGCTACTTTATTAAATTCAGGGGCGGCCTCACATTGGTGGGGTGAAATTATTTTGACTGTGTGTCACGTGCTTAATAGAATTCCTAAGACTAAAATGAAAATATCTCCTTATGAAATTTGAAAAAATATTAAGCCCAACGTGTCATACTTTAGAACGTAGGGGTGCTTAGCCTATGTACGTATACCCGATCCTAAAAGGTCTAAATTGGCGTGTAGATCATATGAGTGTGTTTTTATAGGCTATGCTATTAATAGCAAAGCATGCCGATTTTATGACTTGAAAAATGAAGTAATTATTGAATCAAATGACGCCGATTTTTTTGAAGATAAATTTCCTTTTAAATTGAGAAATAGTGGGGGCGAGTCATCCACTAATATTTCTTTAAATAAAAATAAAGAAAAAAATGAATCCATTTTAGAACTTCGAAAAAGTAAAAGGGCTCGTGTAGAAAAAGATTTTGGTCCCGACTTTTATGCTTACACTTTAGAGGAGGATCCTAACACTATTCAAGAAGCTTTATCTTCTTTAGATGCCGATTTATGGCAAGAGGCTATTAATGATGAAATGGATTCTTTGGAAACAAATAAAACTTGGCATTTAGTAGACCTTCCTACCGGGTGTAAAACAATTGGGTGTAAATGGATTCTTAAAAAGAAATTAAAACCTGATGGCACTGTTGAAAAATTTGAGGCACGCCTTGTTGCTAAAGGTTTTAGACAAAGAGAAAATGTAGACTTTTTTGATACATTTTCACCCGTGACTAGAATAACGTCTATACGTGTACTATTTGCTATAGCTGCCTTAAATGATTTAATTGTACACCAAAAGAATGTTAAAACTGCATTTTTAAATGGAGAATTAGAAGAAGACATTTATATGGATCAACCTGAAGGCTTTATTGTACACGGTCAAAAAAATAAAGTATGTAAATTAGATAAATCTCTTTATGGACTCAAACAGGCACCTAAACAATGGCATGATAAATTTGATAGCTTTGTCATCTCTAATGGGTTTAAAATTAATGAAAGTGACAAATGCATTTATTATAAATATGTGGAGAACATTTGCACTATCATATGTCTTTATGTTGATGACTTGCTTATATTTGGTTCTAATATTCATGCCGTAGAAAATGTTAAATCATTATTATGTGCGAATTTTGATATGAAGGATTTGGGTGAAGCTAGTGTAATATTGGGAATTAATATTACTAGGTCAGAAAATGGACTTTCTTTGGATCAATCTCATTACATTGAGAAAGTTCTAAAGAAATAAAATTACTTTGACTGTAAACCTGCTAGTACTCCATTTGACCCTAGTGTAAAGTTATTTAAGAACACTGGCGACAGTGTAAACCAAAATGCTTATGCAAGCATTATTGGTAGCTTATGTTATGCTCCAATTTGCACTAGACCTGAGATAGCTTATGCTGTGGGAGTACTATGTAGATTTACCCGTAGACCTAGTATGGAGCATTGGCATGCTATTGAGAGGGTCATGCGGTACCTTAAAAGGACGATGAACCTCGGATTACACTATAATAAGCATCCCGCTGTCCTTGAAGGATTTAGTGATGCTGATTGGAACACCCTATCTGATGATTCTAAGGGTACTAGTGTATATATATTTAGCATCGCTCGTGGTGCAGTTTCTTGGAAATCTAAGAAACAAACAATTTTGGCTCAATCCACTATGGAGTCTGAGATGATAGCACTAGCTACTGCTAGTGAAGAGGCAGGATGGTTAAGAAACCTCCTGTCAGATGTCCCATTATGGGAAAGACCGATACCAGCCATTTTGATTTATTGTGATAGTACCGCGGCTATTGTAAAAGTTGAGAACCGTTATTATAACGGTAAAAAAATGACAAATACGTCGTAAGCATAGTACTGTTAGAGAATATATCTTTACGGGTGCTGTGAGGGTGGATCATATACGGTCTGAACAGAACTTAGCTGATCCTTTGATGAAAGGACTAGCTAGGGAGAAGGTGTGGAACACCTCGAAAGGTGTGGGACTGAAGCCCTTGGATAAATGTGTCATTTTTTATGGTAACCCAACATATAGACTGGAGATCCTAAGAAATATGTTCAAAGGGTAATAACAAATCACAAGTGATATGGGTTGAATCATGCTATAATTAATTAATATAGAACGAGGTTTTACTCCGAGTCCATCCCTATGGAGCATGATATCCTGAAGCGAGTTAAGGATGAGTTATTATAACTCTTAATGAGATCTATAGCTCTATTTTGAGTGGGGTACTTAGCTACCGGAGTATTCTTGATAGACTCACCTATGTGAATGTGGAAGTGTGGCCGCTTCCTATGGATATGTTGGGCAAATTCCTAAAGCGTTCACTATACTGGGATAGAATAACATAGCCGTAACGTGCTAGCTATTAGAATTACATCCAAGTAGGGTTGTGTGTGGGATGTTGTCAGAGATAGAGTTCAAAACTACGATTACTCTAGTATATTCTGAATCATCTTTACTACGTAAAGGTTCAAGTCGAAAGACACCTTTACTTATGCACAATTCTATAGATTATTGCTCGATAAAAGGTTTTCAAATTTTGCAAGTGGGGGATTGTCAGAACAGATTTTCTAAAGCTGTTAAAGTTAAGATGCAAAACTTTGAAAGTGCCTTTGGCACAAGTCCCACATCGGTGGGTTCTAAAATTTGGATAGAGTTAATATACTCTTTTTTTAGACTAAAGGTTCAGCCCTTTGGGCATTTAATGTTTTTTGGGTATGTGGGGCAGACCTAATGGGCTAAGTCACACACACGTGCGCGCCGCCGCCGCCATCCGACCGGCCCGGCCCGTGCCCGTGTCCGGGTCCTGGGTCTTGGGCTTGGGCTCATTAAGAAATAATTTTTTGGACAAATAAATTAACGGTTTTGGGCTTTAAAAATTAATTTTTAATGGTATTTAATTTCAAAAAAATGTGGGCCTTTTACTGTTGAATTTTTCCACCCACGTTTTCAGTTTTCTCTCCATGTTTTTGCCCACAAACGGTAATTTCTTTGTTGCATAAAAGGAGGTTGAGATCTCCGTTTTTCAACACAGTTCCAACACAAAAAATTCTTTACAGTTCATCTTTCCCCATTGATACAGTTCCGAAATTTTTTTTCCAGAATAATTAATCTTGTTTTACAGATTAATTATATTGTTAGAATCGAGCAATTATAAAGAATGGGTGTACACAGACCGGGTTGATTTTTGTGCTTTATCGATCCATATTTTCTGATTTTGGAGGTTGTTTTATCCTGGGGGTGGCGGGGCTTCGAGACTGTCAGCACACATTGGGAAGAGCCGCGAAACACCTTAAAGATAGCGACATTGTTCGCGACTCAGCCGTGTTCTAGAATGTACCTGCTTCCGGGATTTCTTATATTTTATGTCCGAGATTTATATGCTCCAAAATTGGGTAATTTCATTCCTAATTTTAAATTCTGCATTTAATTATTTAAATTGCTGCTACAATAAGTTTCAAAGGCCAAACTCGATACCACAACCGTCACTGAACCTCAATAACTCACCGGAGTCGTCAACAATAACAGTGAACCAGTACCGACCCGAACGCCTCATGAACCTCCCACCTCGCTTTCAGAACTGTCAATACCACCGGGTTTGAGTTCTCAGCCTCTAGACTATCACCCGCAACCACTACACGGCCCTAATCCTAGAGAAGACAACGACAGCAGGCAACAATTAATTTCCATGGGGCCAAGGAGTAAACTGAAAATGGGACTGGGCTATTCAACGCGATCCCAGCGACCTTTTAATCCAACCATTCCGCACAATGTCAAACCTTTTCCTTTACCAACTTCGCGTAAATTTAGAGGTCGTACAACACAAAGACAGGTTCTTCGAAGACACGTAATTGATTTACACATTCCATGCACACCCAATCCCAAATGAAGGTCAATGTATGACTCACCCCAACAATCCAAGCAAGTATGTTACCCTACTATCACAGAGGAATCTGAGGCATGCGCACCCACCAATTCACCAAATGCGAATTTTACCGCGGAATGCTAGGGGGCGATAGGACAAATTTTTACACAGAGTTAATGACGTTTGTTCGTTTCCATCACCCTCATGTTTTGGTTATGCTGGACACTCGCATGGATGTTAGAAGGTCGATTCGAGAGATTGGAAGGCTTCCATATAAAAATAATATCCTCTCTCCAGCATTGGGTCAATTAGGTGGAATTTGGGTTCAGCGGGTTGAGTGGCTTATTGTGGCACGCGAGCACGCGGTCTCTCCTCGATTTATTCATATGTTGATTGAGCAGGATCCCTCGGCCATCCCTTCTGAGTTCACCGCCGTATACATGCCACCTAATCCTTCTGAACAAACTCAGCCATGGAAGTTTATTTTATTTGGATATGGAAATATATATACAATGAATCGGTGAATTCTTTCTATTTTATTTGGATATATGTTGTTTGAACAGGTACAATTTTGCTATGACAAGTACAAATATGCTGCTGGACAGTGACAGTGGTCAAACTGCCCAACATATTTTTTTTATATTCTGCCAAGATTTATCACGATCATTGACCGTGATAATTTTTTAAAGGTTGTCACGGTCTTTGATCGTGACAAATCTTGTCAAGGTCAAAGACCGTGATGCTAAAAGTTGTCACCCCCAGACTTGTCATGGTCATTGACCTTGACAAGTTGGACTTGTCATACTCAATGACCTTGACAATCCAATAGTTTTGGTGTAGTGTTGGTTACTATTAGGTGATTTCAATACTATTATGTGCCAACATGAAAAGATAGGTGGTCGGCCCTTTCAAAATACACGTGCACGACACCTGAAATTTTTTATGCAAGCCTGTAATATTCAAGACCTACGGTTTTTAGGGACGTTGTTCACGTAATTGCTCCTTTGGGCAACATATACGTGAACGATTAGATAGAGGTCTTGGAAATACTCGATGGATGTCACTTTACCCTAATAGACTCATTTCCCATCTTCCAAATGCAGGGTCTGTCCATTGCTCACTTCTCTTTAACAATTGGCCTTCTCTGATTAAACTGTCAATCAGATTTATTTACTGGAAAGAATGGGCGACATACCCTTCTTTCATCCACTTATTTCATACACAGTGGAGCATCAACGTTCATGGTTCTCATGCACACTGCTTCTCGTGTAAAGTACACTATTTTAGTAAGGCAACGATGCTATGGAAGAAAAATATTTTTGGCAATATGTTTATAGTGATATCATCCTTAAAACAGCAACTGCAAGATTTTCGCACCCGTATAACCGATAATCCAGACTAGGTTATTTTCAGTATGGAAACACAAACTAAACTGCAACTTATGAATTGCATTAACTTGAAAAGTTAATATTGGAAAAATAAACATAAAACTAAATGGATTTTGGAGGGGGGATACTAATATTCATTATTTCCATGCTTGCGTCACCCCACAATGACGTAATAGTTCGGTCCAAGCCAATTTTAATCCGTAAACTGGTTAGCGTACGTCAATCCATGAGATACACTTCCAATTCCAACAATATTATGATTCCATATGCACCTCTAGTAATCCCGACATTTCGGACTGACGAGTTTCGTTTGTTAAAATTATAAATTAGGATTCCAACAAGCTACTGGAACCCATTACTGAAGTTGAAATTTGGAACACAGTACAAAATATGGGCAAGAACAAAAGTTTGGGTCCGGATGGATTGACTTGCGAATTTTTCCAGAATCATTAGGACACGGTTGGCCCCCATCTATGGTGAATTTAATTTTGGATTTCTTTTCAACTAGAAAACTTTCAAACACACTTAATCAAACACTCCTTATTTTTATTCCCAAAATCCCACATCCTACCCAACTAAAACACTCCAAACCTATTAGCTTGTGCGATGTGATATACAAAATCATTTCATTAATCCTTATCGCTCGCATACACCATATACTTTAGTACATTATCTTCTCATATCAAAAAGATTTTATTGCAAATAAACATATTCAAGATAATATTCTTATAACTCATGAAATATTACATATAATGCATCGATATAAAAGTAAGCGAGGAAGTTGCGCCATAAAACTTAACTTATCTAAAGCCTATGAGCATTTAGAATGGCCTTTTATACAATGGTTTCTGCAAAAACACGGATTCCCCGAACGACAGATACTTTATGTTATGGAGTGTGTTTAATCCACATCTTTCATTACACTCATCAATGGCCAGTTGGGTGATGCCTTCTCTCCATTCTGGGGGTTACGCCAATATGACCCATTATCACCCTATTTATTTATAATGGCTCTCGATATTCTGTTACGTCAAGTAGAGCAATATTGTATCCTGAAAAATATAAGGCCTCTATGACCTGCTCCTAAAGGATCCATCATTTCGGGACTAGCATTTGCTGACGACTACAATTTCTTCTTACAACCAACTACTGACACAATATTGCGTTTTAAAAATATTTTAACTCTTTTTGCATGCTCATCTGGCCAAACCATAAACAAAGATAGGCCTACTATAACGTTTAGCCCTTCTAATCTACATGATAACTGTCACAGTATAATCCGCATCCTGATTTCCACTGGTATTAGGGGCAGGATAAATATTCAGGGTTACCCCTTGTCACGGGACGTGTCACGAGGTAAATTTTCACTGGACTAAATGAATCTCTCGACCGTCGACTACATGTCTGGTATAATAATTTCTTATCTTATGATTGGAGAGCAACTTTGATCAATGCAGTCTGCACTTCGCATCCATCATATGTTATGTCCTCGTATTCACTCCCTACCCATATCGTTTATACATTAATAAAAAAAAAAACAATTCCTTATTCTGGAATGCGTCCAAAACTACTCAGAAAACGTCGACTATTGCTTGGCACACAATAACACTTCCTAAGAAATATGGGGGGCTAGGAATCAAAGAATTACATTCTCTCAATCAAGTTTATATGTTAAAACTTTTATGGAAATTATTCACCAGTCCTCAACATTTGTGGACCCAGACTATGAAGCACAAATATTTCCACCAGACTATGAAGCACAAACTGTTTGTAGATAAAGCATCCAATGAATGTGGGATCGTTGTTGGGATCATCTTTGTCATGCCTCAGGGGTGTATTGTTGAGAAAGTAATTCGGCTTGGGTCCAAAGGGTCCAATAATGAGTCTGAATATGAAGTTATGATTTATGGTCTACAACGAGCGATCAACATATGAGATAAGGTTGTGTCAGTATACCATGATTCTTTTCTGATCGCAAACCAATTCAACAGTGAATACGAGGCTAGGGATCCTAGGATGCTTCCTTATCAGGAAAAAGTAAGAGGACTTTTGAAGCTCTTCTTATCATCTTCAATTGAGAATTTAGTGACGAATAACAACAGTCACACTGATGCGTTAGATACCCTATAATCTGCCATTAATACAGACCTAAAGAGAACGATCTAGGTAGAGTACGTAGATCATCCCAACATTGATGAATTAGAACGTTCTTAAAAAATCATGCAGATCCGGGTGCCAGTTGGCACCCTCGTGGATGGATTCGATCAATTATTTTTTAAATAATGGAAATCTATCGTTAAAAGGTTAGAAGGAACACAAATTGAATATCTAATAGACAAGGTTTTGACTTAACTCTTAAGGCAAAAAATTTCAACAATCATTCAGATGTCCTCTCATCAAATGTGTCCATCCGGATCAAGTGGAACAAATTCTCATCTAAATGCATGAAGTCACTATGGAGGTCACATAGGTGGAAGATCACTCCTCTGTAGGAAGATATCTCAAGTATATTGGTGGCCCTTCATGCAGAAATATACTCTTGAGTTCATTCACAAGTATGCCAAATGTAGGGAGTTCTCCCTAATCATCAAGTATCCAGCTGACAACCTAATCCCCCTCATAAATCATTATCCTTTTTCTCAATAGGGCATGGACATTATGTTCCCTTTACTTGGAGAATCGAGAAATCATAAATATCCACCAACTACTTTAGTAAGTGGGTGAAGGCAGAACTGGTCACTCACATCAGAGAGGTAAATACCAGACAATTTATTTAGAGGAGCATTATTACCAAATTTAGAATCTCCAAAGCCCTGGTAATCGAAAATGGAACCTATTTCGATAATGACACTGCCAAGGACAACTGCAAAAAATATGAGATCAGGATCCACTATGCTTTGTGTAGACACCCCATTCTAATACTCCCTAACTTCTCTTAAGGTCCCTAGCACCTCCCTTCATCATTTCGAACCTAAGTGACACCCCCGGTACTGAACTAAAGGCCACCGGACGCTCCCAGTCTCCGGTTAACCAAAAGTAAACTCTTCATCTCGAATGAGATCGAATAAATATTTAAAGGGCACTGAAATCCCTTTCTAATAGTCCATCCCGTATGTGATTCTAACTTACCATGCCGACGAACGACCCATTTTCCCCCGAAACTCGATCAGGAAGTCACCGGACGCTCTCAGGATCCATTTGACCAAAGTAAACTCTTCAGCTCAATCGAGACTAAATGAATCTTCAAAGGGAACTGAAACCCCTTTCCAAGGATCCGTCCCATGCACGATTCTGACTTATGGTACGGATGAACGATCCGTTTTACTCCGAAAGGTCACCGAGCACTTCCAGGCCTCGGTTGACCAAAGTAAACTCCCCAAAATGAGTCAAGATCTTTTTAATGTCTAAATACATCTCTTTAACTTTCCAACAGTCCGCCCCGTGCACGATTCTGACTTACCATGCGAACGAACAATCCATTTGCGTCGGACGAATCCCCGTCCAAAGGACCGAAGAAAACGCTTTCGAGCCACATTTGAACCAAATTCAACTCTTGAACCCGGGAGAAATTCCAAAGACTTTTGAAGGTATTTGAATTAACTTTCCAATGATTCGCCCCGTGCGCGATTCGGATCAACGATTTGCGTTCTACGGTCGATTTTCCGAAGGAACCTGAGAGAGACTGCCAAACGGCAGGCTCCAAACCCTGCCTATCGGCAGTGTGCCTAAACACACTTGCCGATTGGTAGGACCAGGGCTATTCTGATCGGAAATTCCCTGGCCTATAAAAAGGAGGGCCTAACCTTATTTCAAAAAAAAGGAAGATCAGAGATCCATCACTCTCAGCAAGCTCAGAAAACCCCTCTCGAAGTCAACGTTATTCCCACATCCAAATCCCATTCCAACCTTCACCTTTCATCACCTTTTTCATCAAACTTGGTGAATTAAGTACCCTCCATCATCATCCAAGTGCAATGGCTGCTTTCCAATACCCAAGATCAAGCTCAAGATCTTCAAGAAGGTCCTACTTTCTCCACTCCCTCCTTAAATTCTCCTAAATTCGCATTAGTTTGTCTTGTTACTAAGTAATTTTATCTCACATATCCTAATATACTTTTTATCTAGTATTATTGCACATCTCTTATTTTCATATAAATAAAACCCAAAAAAATAAGAAAAAGAGGATTTGCTCATAAATTCCAAACGAGAATTCTCACACTTTTCTCATAACTAAAATATTTTTTTACTCACACACGCATACAAAAGAAGTCCCCGATTGGATTTTGGGATAAATCCCACCCCTCGTTTTTCATACGAATTACATGGACTTTGATGCCTCTATAGGCTACATAGGCGTCTCAGGGTAAAACCCGAGACTCGAGTCATTTTCCTAATTTTTCCTATTTTTTCTATAAATTTAACTCTCTTAGATTCTATATATTTACATATACGTATATTTGTGGCGCATTATTCCATATGTGTTATCGTTCCGTTATAACGATCAACACTAGGATAATCGCATAAATACTATTTTTCTAATATTACTTTTAAGAACATTCATGTGGATGACTCGCTTTATCTCTTCCATGATACAAGTCGATGATTCCTATCCCCATTACATATACACATGCACACATATTAGGGGGAGATAAAGGAAAATAGCAATAACCCATGAGAGACCGTAAGGGTGGAATGGGTGCCTAACACCTTCCAATTTCATAACTTAGCCTCCGAACCCTTTTTGAATCATTTTGGTTTCGTATGTATCAGTATGTCTTTGGATGCTATCCTTCGGGATGGATCCCTTTTTTCTTTTGTCTGTTTTGAGTAAAATAGACTCATGACTCTATCTCTCTACATTTTCACCTCATCACCGACGTCGAACAAAGCGCTCCTGAGAGGGATGCGCGGGAACAAGATCCTCCCGAGATGAAGGGGAGACACCCCCTCATCTTCTTCGCCTCTCCCGCTGCGAGGATCGGAAAGTGGGATGGCCACAGTGGCGACTCTACTGGGGACACTTCATTTTGAGGGCTAGACTCTATTTACATGGGTGTTTTATTTTCTTATATATCCCCTATTTATATGTCCCCCTTTACTTTTCATGTGTACCTAATGCTTATGATTCCATTCACACACTTGTACAAAAATTCTCCATGTACACTTCACACCACGTGCACCTAGGATCACATATATCCCCATGTTGCACGCATCACCCACCCATACTTGGTATACCATTGGTACTCATACTTTGCTCCCTGTTGGTCATGATCAAGAAAGATACTCTCATAAGATACTAATAATAGAATCATGCATGATTCACACTATATCACCAAAGAGCATTGCGATTGATCAAATTTTGTCCAGTAACTGGAGGGTCACTTCGTGATGGGCACTGGTCCGGCAGGGGGCAGTTATCCTAAGCGATATGACGCTCACCTTCCAATGGCCAAGTACCTTCGACGTATATCGAACGGTTCCCCCGTATTGTACCGCTTGATCGAAGTCATGACTGGAGGTATATCGCAGGGAACTCATTCATGTACTCCGAGTATATCGAATTCGCTCTCACACGTACCGTCCCCACGAGGTATATAGTGAGGCAATTAACGTACACTCAGGTATATCAAATGGCTTGTCCACATGTACCGATTACCCTCAAAAACCAAGACGTATATCGTGAAAGCCACGCCAAAGGGGGGAACCCTTTGCGATTCACCCAACATATTGCATACCAGCATATAGATGTCAAACCTAGGACACACATGTTAAATTGTCGGTTTTAACCCGAAACTCTGCCGAAATTCTGGGTCAGCCTACCGCCTAAATTTTTGCACATTTTTAAAATGGGACCCTTCCCGTGAGCCTGGTTACAAGTCCAGCCATAGCTTTGCATATGTTACAAGCCCAACTTTTCCAGGCTCGGGTCCCGTCCGGCATTTCATTTTGCATTTAGGAGAATTTAATACAAGTGAGAACATAATAATAATAATAATAATAATAATAATAATAATAATAATAATAATAATAATAATAATAATAATAATAATAATAATAATAATAATAATAATAATAATAATAATAATAATAATAATAATAATAATAATAATAATAATAATGTTGAGACCAGTCTCCAAAACGTTCCTCCCTTCTTTATCAAAAATCCAAAAATAATTCTCTTTTCTTTATCAAAAATACAAAAATATTTTGTATTTCAATCTCAAAAAGAAAAAAAATGTTAAAAATATTTTCCTTCTTTATTTTCAAAAAATAAATCCCGTTTTATGCCTTCTCAGGTCGATCGCACATACTTGGCTTGGCTCCTTATTGGCTTCGGTCTTCAGTCAAATCACCCCGGAGCTCCATCCGTTCCCCTGCTACTTCTTTCGAGTCCGGTATCCATCCGCTTTCCATGGAGAACACATATCAAGTGTCAGTTGCGCAGCCAGATCAAACGGTAGTTTTAGCTCAGCTCGTGTCCAAGATTGACAACCTTCAGACTAAGGTCCGAGAGATGCAACGAAACCGGGTTCCTATTGCTCAAGAGCCCGAGGTCTTATTCCCTCGCTCTATGGGTCCACTCGAGCCTATCTGGTTTCCCAAAGAGTATCAGCATGCTCCACATGCCCCTCTTGTTAATGGGCCGCCCCCTGCCCAGCTTCATATGCCAAACCTTACCCAGCCTGGGGCTAACTTGCTTGTGATCGTTGATCCGAAAGAGGAAGAATTGAACAAGGTCAAAGAAGATCTCAAGATGCTAACTAAGAAGTTCGAGCAAGTCAGAATCTTCGAAAATTACATGGACTACACCCACATGTCTGCTTATCCAAAGGCGAGGTTACCCGAGAAGTTCAAGATGTCGAATATCGATAAATTAGGAGGAAGTGGACCACCGATTGTTCATCTTCGCAGTTATCACCGTTCCATGACTCTCCTAGAGGATTCTGAAGAAGTGATGGCCCAATTATTTTAGCAAACTTTGAAGGATAACGCTCTCCGATGGTTGTTGTCTCTCGAGGAGTCCAGAATTTGTAGTTGGGAGGATGTAGCTCGTGAATTCATATCGCAGTACAAATATAACGAAGAGCTTGAGGTCACCCGCCGTGATTTAGAGCTGCTCAAACAAAACTCTGGGGAATCAGTCAGTAACTTTGTAGCCCAATGAAGGGAAAAGGCAGCCACTATGACCAATCGGCCATCCGAGGAAGAACAAGTCAACAAAGTGAAGAAGAACTTCTTACCCCATGTCCAAGCAACCTTGAGAGGACAATACTATCCCCACTTTCGAGCTCTCAGAGAAGCAGGAGTAGAATTAGAGGAAGGTCTTGTTAAAACAGAGGTTGAGCCAAAGAAAGTGTCCGGACAGTTCACCCCCAAAAAATATGACAAACCTTCCAGTGCTGCAGTCTCAACCATCAACAACATCTCTCAACCAACCACTTCGTGGGAACCCGAAAGTCACCCTGTCCCATTCCAAAAGGAATACACCGAGCTCCATGCTCTCCTCTCCAAAGTTTATCAAGCCCTGTTAAGCCGAAACCTCATCAAGCCGTTGGATCCCCTTCCATTGCCCAATCCACTTCCAAGAAACTTCAAGGCAGATGCCCATTGCACCTTTCACCAAACCGCTGGTCATACCACCGACCAATGCTTTCACCTTCAAAACGTAATCTAAGGTCTAATTGATCGGGGTACTATTGCCCCACCAGCCAATCCTAAGCCAAACACTACTCACAACCCACTCCCAAATCATACCAATGCTATCTTCCTAGAAATAAACACAGAATTTGATCCTTCAACTCAAATCACACACATAAACTCTCCCAAACCTCTCCAAACTTGCCCATATTTCCTCCTATACCCTGTTAGCCTCACTGATCAGGCACTATCACTCCTTACCAGAGCATGTATCGTTGTTCGTACCCGTTATGAAAATGGATGTATGGAATTATCAGAAGCGTTAAACCAACTCCTAGAGTTCGGGCTGAAATTACCCTCAAAGATGATCATTGATTGCCAGAGGTTCAGCACGCTCTTCTTGGAAGCACGAAAATGGGCCCGAGAGTCAGACAGTTGGGTGGCATCAACCGATGAAGTCAGCTTAGATGATGTTTTCCAGATCATGGCAGAATTATTCAGGCAAACCAACAGCATTTGCAGTATGATCGAGTTACTTGATTTTCTGAAATTACAAGGGCGCCTGGTCCCTTCACCCTTACGTATCCCCACAGAATGGGAAGACCTGTATGAAGAAGCCATTGAAGTTGTGGAATGCATTGACTTTACATGGAAAGATAAAATTATTGCCACTAGATGGGGGGAAGAATTCGAAGATTCAAATGAAGAACAAGCGTTCGAGAAAACTGTCCCGGTAGACGACATGTATGGGATGATATCATTTGAGGAGCTCCTAGGAAAAATAAACAAAGTGGCAGAACAACCCGAGATTGATGAAGAAATACGGTTCATGTTCTTCCCTTCTTCAGTAAATCACATGACCAGATCAGGGAGGCATTACCAGATCCCAAGCTCACTACCAGCCAATGACAAGGGGAAGGGCGTTGAAAACCTTCATATGCCAAAAATAACCCTCGAGGAGAGCAAGATCCTTGATCAACTGAAGAAAACTCAAGCCAACATCACTCTATGGGGACTTTTCATGTCTTTCCAGCTGCACAGAAATGCTTTGATCAAATTGCTCATTGGACCCACAGTTCCTCCTTCTACTACACCAGAAGAAGTGGTAAATTTAGTCGGATCCTTGACCTTTACCCGAATGCTATCCTTTTCCGAAAAAGAAATCCCCAGAATTGAGCCAAATCACAATCATGCACTCAACATCTCCCTCGAATTTATGGGGAAGATCGTACCACTCTTTATTGTCGATAATGGATCCACCTTGAATGTCTGCCCATTAAGAACCTTCAAATGCTTAGGACTAAAGGAAGGTGACCTCGCTCCAACTTCCGCTGTTGTACGTGCCTATGATAATAACCATTGGGAGGTGATGGGATCCATAAAACTTGTAATAGGGGCTGGCCCTATAAACCCCGTCGTTGAATTCTAAGTTATTGACATCCCATCTTGTTTCAACCTGTTGCTCGGACGACCTTGGCTCCACAATATCAAGGGTGTGTCTTCCTCACTCCATCAGAAATTCAAGTTCTTCACCGACAAACGAGTCATCACCATCTTGAGCGACGACGATAATACCGAGGGTGCAAGCACCAACAGTCCAATCCTGGAGATACAGCACGGGTCAAATGTTATTCTCCTATCAGGATTTCGAGTTGAACCACTCCTACTCCCAGCAGGGGACGATTTCAAAGAAAGAGTTTGTCCAAAATACGACCCTCATGGCAATGTCAATGTGAATCAGATGTACAGAAATATGCACTTCATGCCTAGACTGGGGCTAGGGTAAAGACAGTAAGGGATACTTGAGCCCATTGAACTGGAGAAAGCTTTCCCCCTTGTGATTTGGGGTATCAACCATCTGAACAAGAGCTCAGAATGATCCTCCAGTCTCGACTAAAGAGAATACTAGACCGCATCCAGACTATCCTAAGTGACTCCTTGAATGGGCGATTCATCAAAAAGGGTGAGGACTTCCCCTTTTATGGCTTTTCGAAACCATTGTATGACCATACAAATAAGAAGATGAAACCCGGAATGGAGATATTTTTCCAAGACAACTACCCATGGGCCAAAATTTCCTAACACCATGTACAATAGCTCATCAAAGATACCGAAGAGACTGAGAAAAGTGACTCCGAGGACTCGTTCAGCTTGCAGACACTAGGGCTGACACTCTGCATGGTTCATTTAGGCACTACATCACTGAATTCATCCCACCTGATTAAAGTTGTTGATACACCTCTCCTCAATTGGCATGTTGCGCCAGTTCTACCTGTTAAAATCCCACATAACCCCAATGTTTACCCCATTTCTTCTTCTATTGTCTATCCTTGCTCAAATGTAATCGAGACCTCCTCTGATGAGGTTCTTAATGATGTTTTTCCTATCAATGAAATAAACAAAGATTTTGAGTATCTTGTTGTGCCTTACATTAATTATTTAGATTCTAATCAAACTTTTGATGATGATGATTTTGCAAATGAACAATTCTTAACTGATCTAAATAAGGTTAATAACAAACAACATAACCCCATTCAAGTTAATGAAAAAGCGACTGTTATTGTTAACCACGGTTCTAGTAGACAACTGCACGAGATTAGGATAGGGCCTACCCTTGATGAGCATGAGCACGCACAACTCGAATAATTATTAAAGGAATTCGTAGATGTCTTTGTATGGTCTTATGACAATATGCCCGACACTGATCCTGAAATTACTCAACATGAGATCCCCACGCTTCTAGATTACAAGCCGGTTAAACAAAAGCTGAGAAAGCTCCGCACCGAATGGTCGTTCAAAGTCAAAGAAGAGGTGGTTAAACAACTGAATGTGGGCCTCATTCACGTGATCGAATATGCCACATGGCTAGCCAACATAGTGCCTATACCGAAATTAGGAGGGAAAGTTCGGATGTGTGTAGACTACTGGGACTTGAACAAAGCCTCTCCAAAGGATGATTACCCACTACCCAATATCGACATGATCGTGGACAAAACAACCAGTCATGCTCTCAAATTATTCATCGACGGGATTGTAGGATACAACCAAATCAAAATGCACCGAGGTCACCAAGAAATGATCGCGTTCATCACCCCATGGGGAACATTTTTCTACACCGTTATGCCATTTGGTCTCAAGATTATTGGGGCTACCTACCAGAGGGCTTCCATAACCATCCTGCACGATCTGATTCATAAAGAAGTCGAGGTCTATGTGGATAATATGATTATCAAATCCAAAACTAGAGACTGTCATGTCCCCGCTCTCCAAAGGTTCTTCGAACGATTGCGACAGTATCAGATGAGACTCAATCCACATAAATGTGTCTTCGGCGTTACAAAGGGAAAACTCTTGGGATTCATGGTCAGTGAAAAAGGGATAGAAGCAGATCCTGCCAAGCTAAAAGCCATACTTGAGATGTCACCTCCCCGAACGGAGAAAGAAGTCTGTAGTTTCCTTGGGAAATTGCAGTACATCAATCGATTCATCAGCCATCTCACCTCCATCTGTGAACCAATTTTCAAACTCCTCTGAAAGGATTCAACCAAGGTTTGGAACGAGGCCTGCCAAGAAGCTTTTGACCGAATAAAAAAATACCTAACTCAACCTCCGCTACTCATGCCACCACAATAGATATTTCAAAAATCCCCTTTTCATCTTTATATAAATCCTTATTATGAATCAAAGTTTCTTTCAAACTTCCAAAAATATTTTACGGTCTCAGCAGAAAAGTAAAAAACACATGTTCATGCATTCATTCATTATTAACAAAAGATAATAAAAAAAGTTCATTGCATTGCATATATATGTTTCTGTGTTACATCAATTTTGTAGGAAAATAAAGAAAAGCAAAAACAACGGGACTCAGCCCGAACCTACATTATCTCTCTCTCTCTCAATTGCCATTTCCCCTCTCTCTCCTAAGAGCTTCCACCCCTGCGGCCCGCTCTCTTTTCACGATGACGAGATGACGCACCACCGCTACCTGAACCAGACTCATTCCCGGATGAGGCAGATGACACCAAGCAAAAGGGAACGGGAACAACGTCCGAAATATGGGCAGTCGCCGAAGATATCCAGTCCCTAATATCCCTCAACCAAGTGGTGGACACCCTGACGTGTTGCAAGAAAAGGCAAAATCAGTATCAAGCAGAAAAGATCAAAAGAAACCAAAGGAGACGAATAAAAAATATACCTTAGGACGAAGAACCTCCTCTGTCAAGCCCAACTCCTCCGGGTCCATTGCATGAGGATGATGCAGTATTGGCACCATCCCTCCATCAGCCCGTCGGATATTGTATGAAGGAGTATGCAACCGCACAAAGGGGACCTCCGAGGTCGCCACCGCCGCGGATGTCGACGGACCACCACAGCTGTGGGAGGACCCCATCACCGATACAACCGACAAAAGTGTCCAACGGTCTCGTCCTTCAAAGCGATCAGCTGGGTATTACACCCGATCACCTCATAGAACCATGTCTGCCAAAGACAAAAAAAAAATTCACAATTAAAAAGAGATGCATAAGGAAATGCGAATGTATAAAAGGAAAATGCCCAAATTAAAGGAATACCTCAAGAAGATACATGGCTCCAGTGAAAGTCTGCCGGCAGCACCGGCTGAATGCATCCAAGGAAAAATAAAGGGTCGCCAAAGTCAGGCTCCCCCAATCATAGAGAGGGATGATAAAAAACATCCTCAGATATGGTAAAAACCATAAGTGGACAACGTCGTCGCTCGACGCCACCAGAAATCCCCCCAACACCAGCAAAATGAACAACTGGGCCATCTGTCTCACCTGTAGCCCATCCTCCGCATCAATCACCCTACCCAATAAAACATCCTTCAGCATCGACAGACGGATGGAGTCCCCAGACACTATCCTCCCCACATCACCAAGTGCCGCGCGCACCACCTCCGGCCTCACTTGTAAGGAGAGATCCACCTTTATCTGATCCCAATCGCAATCCAGCCCCAGTAGTTGTTGCACATCTATGGGAGTCACAGTCATCTGCCCAAAACCAAAGTGGAAGGTGTGGGTAGTGTCCCACCACCTCTCCCCTAGATCACATAAGATTGCCATCGAATGAGGGGTCTCATTTAGCACAGACGCCAACCTCCCAAAGCCTGCTGAGGATACCACCCAACGCACCACAGGTGGAAGATGCTCCTAGACATCCTTAAGTACCGTTGTCCCGCGGGCATGCATATTTGACAAAGACACATCCGACTGCCAAAAGAAAAATCCTTATCAAAATCTAAGAAAAAAGGAAAATCACCAAGAAAGAATGCCAAAAGTCATTTTACTTACATAACCGTCGGGGTTCACCACCCTCGAAGAGAGATGATGCGACGGCTCCCGCAGCAAGGTCCGCTCATGCGCAACCGACTCGAATGCGTCAAAAGAGTTCTCACTCCCCAAAGCAAAAGGCGCCTTGGCCCTCCACTCCACGTTTTCCCAGTCATCAATAGCCAACCACTCCCTGTTTACTGCAGTGCTCACAAAAGCGTCAATTTTTTAGATTTCAAAATTCTAGAACGATTCGCAGAAGAAAATTGCAGAAAGGGAGAAGGCAAGAAGCTGTGAAAATGAGGGGAATTCGCCCCCTTTTTATAGGATGCTAGGGGTCATGTCGATCGGCCCTGCACCCCCACCTACCTATCGGTACTGACCCTTTGCCTTCTCGAGGCAGCTCAAAAGTTTGTGCCACTGCCGAATGGCATCCTCTACACCATGTCGACCGGCACCCCCCTTAAATTTTCGTACATAAATTCCCAAAAAAATACCAGAAAACCCTGAAAAATCCTCAGAAAATTTCTAAAAATCCCGGAAAGGATTTAGAACCCAAGAAAGTTTTGCACTCCCTCAAGCGGAATCCCTATTTCCCGAGTGGAACTCTCAAAAGCCAAGTGAATCTCCTCCCGGCAACGTCCCCAGAGGACCTCTAAGGTATCCCAAAATTCCCCGAAGGTCTCAAATTTCCTCGAGAAATACGTCCAAACCCTGGACCACCTAATCACTTCCCCAGCATCAAATTGGTTGTTCCCCCGGTAAAGTCTCCAAAAGACACGAGGATTTCCCCAGTTATCATCTCCCCAACTCAATCAAAATCACGAGGTAATTTTCCCAACAGAGTGCCCCAAGAACATCTCATCCTTAAGACCGCAGAATTGGCTTCGACCTGCAGAATTGGTCACCCCAACTTAATCCCGTAGAATTAGCTTTGACCCATAGAATTGGTCATCTCAAACTTAAGCCCGCAGAATTGGCTTCAACCCGTAGAATTGGTCATCCCCAACTTAAGCCCGCGGAATTGGATTCGACCCGCAAAATTAGTCATCTAAAATTTAAGCCCGCAGAATTGGTCATCTCAAACTTAAGCCCGCAGAATTGGCTTCAACCCGCAGAATTGGTCATTTCAAACTTAAGCCCTCAAAATTGGCTTCAACCCGCAGAATTGGTCATCTCATCCTTAAGCCTGCAGAATTGGCTTCGACCCACAGAATTGGTCATCTCAAACTTAAGCCCGCAGAATTGGCTTCGACCCGCAGAATTGGTCTTCCCAAACTTAAACCCTCATAATTGGCTTCGACGCACAGAATTGGTCATCCCCAACTTAAGCCCGCAGAATTGGATTGGACCCGCAGAATTGGTCATCCCAACCTTAAGCCCTCAGAATTGTCTTTGACTCGCAGAATTGGTCACCCTCATCCCTAAGCCCTCAGAATTAGCTTTGACCCACAGAATCGGTCACCCTCATCCCTAAGCCCTCAGAATTGGCTTTGACCCTCAGAATTGGCTTCGACCCTCAGAATTGGTCACCCTCGTCGCTAAGCCCTCAGAATTAGCTTCGACCCGCAAAATCGGTCACCCTCATCCCTAAGACCTAAGAATTGGCTTCGACTCACAGAATCGATCATCATCATCTTCAAGCCCTCAGAATTGCTTTTGACCCACATAATCGGTCAACATCATCCTTAGGTCCTCATAATCGACCTCGACCCTCTAGTTATCCTCTTTCAAAGGCGTCATATGGTGTCTATTCGACGGCTATCGTTTGTTCCAAACTCACCCATCAAGGGGCTCTGTAGACACCCCATTCTAATACCCCCTAACTTCTCCTAAGGTCCTAGTACATCCCTTCATCATTTCAAACCTAAGTCACACCCCGAGTACTGACCTACAGGCCACCAGGTGCTCCCAAGCTCCGGTTGACAAAAAGTCAAACTCTTCATCTTGAACGATACCAAATGAATCTTTGAAGGAAACTGAAACCCCTTTCCAACGGTCCATCGCGTGCATAATTCTGACTTACCATGCGGACGAACGACCCCTTTTCCCCTGAAACTCGATCAGGAGGTCATCGGACGGTCCCAGTCTCCATTTGACCAAAGTCAACCCTTCAGCTCGACCGAGACTGAATGAATCTTTAAAGGGAATTAAAACCCCTTTCCAACGATCCACCCCCTGCGCGATTATGACTTACGGTATGGACAAACGATCTGTTTTACTTCGAAAGGTTACCGAGCGCTTCCAGGCCTCGATTGACCAAAGTCAACTCCCCAAAATGAGTCAAGCTCTTTGCAATGTTAAAGTACATCCCCTCACATTTCCAATGGTTCGCCCCATGCACGATTCTAACTTACCATGCGGATGAACGATCCGTTTGCGTCCGACGATCCCCCGTCCAAAGGACCGACGAACGCTTCTGAGCCACATTTGACCCAAAGTTAACTCTCGGACCCGGGAGCAGTCCGAAAGAATTTTGAAGGTCTCTGAAGTACCTTTCCAACGGTTCACCCCATGCCCGATTCGGATCAACGATTTGCGCTCTACAACTGATTTTCTGAAGGAACCTGAAAGAGACTGCCAAACGGCAAGCCCCAAACCCTGTCTATCAGCAGTGTGCCTAAACACACCTATCGATTGGAAGGACCATGGCTATGCCGATCGGCAATGCCCTGGGCATATAAAAAGGAGGGCCTAACCTCATTTCAAAAAAAGAGGAAGATCAGAGATCCATCACTCTCAGCAAGCTCAAAAAACCCCTCTCGAAGTCAGCGTGATTCCCCATCCAAATCCCTTTCAAACCTTCACCTTTCATCAAATTTTTCATTAAACTTGGTGAATTAGGTACACTCCATCATCATCCAAGTGCAAGGGCTGCTCTCCAACACCCAAGATCAAGCTCAAGATCTTCAAGAAGGTCCAACTTTCTCCACTCTCTCCTTAAATTCTCCTAAATTCTCATTAGTTTGTCTTGTTACTTAGTACTTTTATCTCACATATCCTAATATACTTTTTATCTAGTATTGTTTCACATCTCTTATTTTCATATAAATAAAACCCAAAATAATAAGAAAAAGAGGATTTGCTCATAAATTCCAAACGGGAATTCTCACACTTTTCTCACAACTAAAACACTTTTTATACACACACGCACACATACAAGAGAAGTCCCCGATTGGATTTATAGGATAAATCCCACCCCTCGTTTTGCATACGAACTATGTGGACTTTGATGCCTCTATAGTCTATGTAGGCGTCTAGGGTAAAACCCGAGACTCGAGTCATTTTACTAATTTTTCTTATTTTTTCTATAAACTTAACTCTCTTAGATTTTATATATTTACATATATGTATATTTGTGGCTCATTATTCCATATGTGTTATCGTTCCGTTATAACGATCAACACAAGGATAATCGCATAAATCCTATTTTTCTAATATCACTTTTAAGAACATTCATGTGGATTACTCGCTTTATCTCTTCCATGATACAAGTCGATGATTCCTATCTCCACTACATATACACATGCACACATATCAGGGGGAAATAAAGGAAAATAGCAATAACCCATGAGAGACCGTAAGGGCAGAATGTTTGCCTAACACCTTACCATTTCGTAACTTAGCCTCCGAACCCTTTTCGAATCATTTTGGTTTCATATGTATCAGTATGTCTTTGGATGCTGTCCTTCAAGATGTCTCCCTTTTTTCTTTTGTCTAATTTGAGTAAAATAGACTCGCGACTCTATCTCTCTACATTTTCACCTCATCACCGACGCCGATCGAAACGCTCCTGAGAGGGATGCGCGGGACCAAGATCCTCCCGAGATGAAGGGGGACCCCCTTCCTCTTCTTCGTCTCTCCCGCCACGAGGATAAAAAAGTGGGATGGCCACACGTTGGTTTCCTTTCTATAGTGCAATGGTCAAGCCAAAATCACAAACAACACTATCCTTTGAGACATCAAGCGCTGACTAGAAAATGTGAAAGGACGATGCTAGACGATCTCCCGTCCATTCAGGCATATAAAACAACACTTAGAAGGCCAACGGGAGAAACCTCATTCTCCTTAGCATACGATATGAAAGCAGTCATTCCTCTCGAGATCGATATTCCCACCCTGAGGAAAGAGGTATTTAAAAATAGGAATAATGATGACTATTTATCTCACGAGATCGAGTTAGCAAGGGAATGTAGAAGTCGTGACCTCATACATTTTATTGCTTACCAATAAGAGCTCGCCAAGTAGTATGATCGAAGAGTCGTAGTCAGGGAATTCCATGTCGACGTCCTAGTTCTGAGGAAGCTCATTCCAGTGGTAAAGAAACCTTCCAATTGAAAACTAGCAGCGCACTGACAGGGGCCATATAGAATAACATCAAAGGTAGGCGATGAATCCTACTATTTGGAAGAGTTATATGGCACAGTAGTATAATGTCATGGAATTCCATGAACCTCGTGACATTTTATCATTAGTTAGGTCTTAACTTTTGAAAATGTTACAAGTTATTCATGCTAATAAAACTTGTTTCTTTATTATTGTGGTCGTGACATAACTGTTCAGAATAAAATACACCTGAACCTGGTGGTACAACCCAAATTGGGTTGGTCATCCTAGAATAGGCATAAACTCACTTAAGAATTAAGTGGTACAACGTAGAAATAAATTGGAGGACTATGTTTGGCATAAAACCTACCTAAATATGATGGTACAGTCCAAATTGGGTTGGTCGACCTATAATAAGCATAAACCCACTTAAGAATTAAGTAATATAACTTAAAAATAAGTTTGGGGTCTTACGTTTGGCGTAAAACCCACCTGAAAATGGTAGTACAACCCAAGTTGGGTTGGTCAGCCTATAATAATCATAAAGCCACCTAATAGTTGAGTGGTACAACTTATAAATAAGTTGAGGGGGCTACGATTAGCATAAAACCTACCTGAAAATGGTGGTACGGCCCAAGTTGGGCTGGTTAGCCTAGAATGGGCATAAACCCACGTCAAAATTTAGTGGTACAACCTAGAAATAAGTTGGAGGCCTACATTTGACATAAAACTCGCATGAAAATGGTGGTACAGCCCAAGTTGGGTTAGTCGGTCTAGAATATGAATGAACCCACTTGAGAATTGAGTCGTATAACATAAAAATAAGTTGGGGGACTACGTTTGGCATAAAACCCACATGAAGATGGTGCAACAACCCAATTTGGGTTGGATTGCCTAAAATATGCATTAACCCATTTAAGAATTAAGTGGTACACCTTAGAAATGATTCGGGGCCTACGTTTGGCATAAAACTTACTTAAAAATGGTGGAACAACCCAAATTGCATTGGTTGGACTAGAATAGGCATAAATTCACTTAAGAATTGAGTGGTACAACTTAAAAATAAGTTGGGGGCTTTTGCTTGGCATAAAACCTACATAAATATGGTGGTACAACACAACTTGGACTGGCCGACCTAAAATAGGCAGAAGTCCTAATAATTGGTTGATTAATTTTTAGTGAATTATGATCAGTTGATCATTTTTCTCATTAATCAATTCACAAGTTTTTAGTGATTGGTATATAGACCCAACTGAGACCGATTATAAGATAAGGTTGGAAGAAACTTTTACATAGTCAAAATTCAATTGGAAAGTAAGTTAAATTAAATGATCACTTTTGCAACACATCATCATACAAAGCATAATTAGGGAAAGCAGTATTAACTATGTCATAAGTAGATATAACAACAAAAGGACAAAAAAAAGATATGGAAAAGCATTCCTTTCACATATAAATTAGAATTTTCTTAAGTCTTACAAAATGATCCATCGATATACAAAGGAAATAAAAAGTAAAAATAACGGTTAGGGGTTACGTCCCCCTAATTCACTGGAGGCGCATCCTTCTGATACAAGATCCACCACTCCCTTAGCTAGGGCAACAGAATTAGAAGCAATCTGGTTGATTTCACCAATGGCATGTCAAATCTCAGGAATGGTTTGATTGGCCTCTTTGGTAGGGACTTTTGTGGCTCCACCCCCCTCTTTGTGGGGTACTCCAGGGGAGGGTGTTTGGCATAAGTCGGGTCACCCTCAAGGACATTTCCCCTTTTGATACCAACTAGCAAGTTTAAGTTTAATACAATGTAATATAATTGGGAATCAACCTCCTGAGTGGATGCCTCAAAGTCATCATCATAAAACTTGTTAAGGTCAACTTTGTCCTTCTTCTCCAGTTTGAATTTTTACCTCTACAGATGGCCTTTCTCAGGTCAGACAACTCGCTATCGACCCGATTGAACTCTAGTTGAATTTTTTCTGCCTCCTCAATGATTTATCTTTGATGTTCGTGTCCTTCTCCACTTTTTCTTGGAGGTTGGTCACCTCTTTGTTCTTCTCAATAAGTGCATTCTTTAAGAAATTTTGTATTGTCAAGAAGAGCGTGGTTACTCCTATCCAGGTGGTTGGTCCTAGTGGCAACCTTCAACGTGGCCTTCAAAAGATAATAAAGTTAAAGTTAAACAAAAGCAAGAACATTTCAAAAATCTTGAGATAAGAGCAAGACTCACCAGCATGCTGTGATGAAGCCATTTTTTCAAGGCGATACAAAAATGAACTCCTCAAAGATTCCATATCAAAGGGAAGCATGGATTCCTGAGTGATCGAATACTCGACCTTCAAGTTATGGTAGGCCAAGTCAGAGGAGTTCATCAACTCCTTGCCTTAATAAAGGCTCATTCAAGGATGAACCCTGTAAATCGTCGACGGTAACATCTTTTGGTGACCTTACGGCTGGGACTGAATGACCATAGGTGAGTTAAAGGTCACTTGGGGTGGCGGGGCATATTTTTCTATCCTTATTTTTTTATCCCGTCTCTCTCTTTCTCTCTCTCTCCCTCTCTCTCCCTCTCATTTTCTCTAGTTCGAGGGCTTCTGGCGGTATCTTATGTAGTTAAAGGATGATTGGACCGAACAACGGCCAAGTCAATAGTTCGGCAAGGGAAATTGGTCATCTCTTAAATATCATCTGTAAGAGGGGGTAAGGTGAAGTGTTCTACTGGAAAGTCTCCTCTTCTTCAACATCTTCCCAAAGGCGACCAAACACACCAGCCTCTTAGTATGAAAATAAAGGATCTAAATCGTCAAAGATAGGTTATCTTTGTATGTGCCCTTATATCGCTTCCTCTTCCTCTTCCTCTACCTCCTTTTAGTCTTCACAGGAGTCGGTGGACACAAAGTAAGTGGGGGAAGATTCCCTAAGGTATACAACCCTTGGAATAAAAGGATAATCGATCACCGTATAGTCGGCTGTAGTAACTTCTGGGATCACTATAAACTTATTGGTGGATGAAACCATAAGGTCGTATCTTGTGACAACCCGCCCAATTGAATACCGGGTGATCAGTCCTTTATCAAATTAAAAACAGAATGTTCGGTTGGTTCATTCTTAGCATCACTGTCGAAAAATAATTAATAAATAAAAACACCTAATAATAAATTAAGTTGGTGTCAAAAATATTTTCCTTTTTAATATAACAAAATATTTCCTTTTTCCAATTCAAGTAATAAAATATAAACCATTCACCATACACATGAATATAATAAACACTGAGTCTGAATAAAATACTAAATAAATAAGACAGGATAAAACATTCCAGTTCAAAACCTCAAACCAAAGAACCATAGTAAAAACCAATCCAACTAAAATAACTGGAAGTAAACTGAATATAATCCCTGATAAAAATGACTAAAGGTGGGAGACACATGCCCTAAATAAAAGTCTGGATAGAACTGAATGAAATGATAAGGGCGTCTAATGAAAGGACCTACAGCTTCCACAACAACTACAGCACGTCAAATATTCCAAGTCTCTAAATCTGATGTCCCTGTGGCTGAGCGCCTGATATAGTACATATATAGAAAAAGAGAGAAGAGATGCAAGAGACCGGTCAGAGCCCGATGTTTTAAAAAAAATGATTTAGCAAGTATTTAAAACTATATTTAAGCAAGTATTACGCGCATGTTAGATATCTAACTCTCACATGAGATTCTCACCTCTCATCTATTATACACGCCTAACGTACATCTAATCCCACTTAGTTATGCCACCCAGCCTAACTAGCTTGAAGTCATAATGATACTAACTATACTCACTATTAGTATTCCCGTATTGCCCATATAATACGCTATTAAATTAGTCTATACTGAGTAGCTAATTAACATGTTTCTCAATTCATAATAAATCCGTTATACATTAAGATTTATTTTATATAACCACATTCCAATCTACAAATTACACACAATAGAATAATTCACAAGTTCCTGTATATATATGAATATAGTCACAGCATCCCTATACATATATATACTAATTATGCACCCCCGGGCTAAGACCCATTAGCGCACCTAACCATATTAATCATGCACCCCCGGGTTAGCACCCATTAGCGCACTCATTAATAGTATTCTTGCACCCCGGGGTTATCACCAATTAGCGCACTTAACAGTAATATTCCTGCACCCCTGGGTTATCACCCATTAGTGCACTTAACAATAATATCAGATAATAGGCATATACACATCCTATTAAAATCCATAGGTATACACCCAACCTAATCATATATTTTTCACATATTGAAACATCTTATTACTATTCTGAATATAATTATTTCAAGTATTCTCTCTCGAATTTATAAGATTAATACATCCCACGTATGCCCAAGTCTTACGCCACACTTTCCCTAATATAGCATCACTTCACGTCTCAGTGTACTTCATTAAGATTCCCGCATTACAAGTCCCGAAAGATGCCCTAAAGGTCCGCAATTCAATTCTGGAAAATATAGCAGTGCGGTCTGGACCCACTAAGGAAACGATCTGAACCCTTTTTAAAAATAAACGATCCGAACCTTTTTAAATAAAATGATCCGGACCTTTTTCTAAAAACAACGATCCAGACCATTTTATGAAAAACGGTCCGGACCGCTACCCTTTTCGACGCAGATTTACCTAGGAACTTTTTCACCACCAATTCAACACTTATAACCTCTACGAATCGTTCCCAATCACCGATCAATCCTTCTAAATCAATTCCCTAACATGTATGAATGATTTCTACTAATATAACATCATTAATTCATTACTAATCATCAATGTAATCTGGAATTCCCAAATAAGTAATAAAACCCTAGTTCTTCCAATTGTCATCCAAGAACATAAAATTTCTAGATTTGTTCATCACAGAAAGCCATTTATACATCATTTATAATCTACATACATAAGTGGTTCAACCTAAATTAATCTCATATTCAATTCATGTATATCCAATCTCCAATTTTCCTTACTTTTATTAACAATACATGGGTATTTCATTCCTATACTAACATGAAAATGAGTATTGCTAAAGGAAAGCAAGTAATAAACACTTGCCTGATTATGAAGGTTTGATTCGTCGCTTGAAATTGGTATTGATGTGTTCTACTTTTTTCGATCTATGCGTTGATGATGTTTTTGGTGAAAGTTGATCGGGTTTGGCCTTGGAACTCCTAGGAACCTCTTCTTCTCCTTCCTCTAGGACTCTCTCTTTTCTTTTACAGATAAAACCCTAACTGTAACTACGTAAGAAATATTAAAGAACTCTCATTTTCGTCCATTAATTAGCCCCAAAAATACAATTTACCAAAATGCTCTCCCGGGACGCTGGTTAGGCCTAAGATTGCCCCGGGACTCAAACTAAACCTCCGGGTACACTATTCAGACCATTTCGTCCCTTTCGGACTAAACGGTGCACTCGAAATGGCCATGTGAGTTAATAAAAATAAATTCTCTTTTTATTCCCATTGATTAGTCCCGACACGACTCACACACGCGTCTGACTTAAATTACTAATTATTGTATTTCTCACTCTCGACAATTTATCAAAATGCATAATTCCATATTACATATCACACAGTAATATTTGATCAATAAGTATTAACCCTGGCACGCTAGTAAATATATATATTAATCCGGATTAATTAACCATTAAATCTCACATTTTAATTCAATTAATCCAACAATAATAATTAATCCCATAATTATTTAAATCATCTAGAATACGGGGTATTACATATCTGAGTAGGATGTGGGATGCTCTCCAATGTGATCGCACACCAATCAGAGTTTTCTTTTTCTAAATGATATCAAGATCTTGCAAATTTACTTCAAAATATATGGGTTTTCATATGCGATAAAATTTTCACATAAAATAGTCCAATTATAAACAACATAGAAAGTAAGATTAATAAAAGGAATAATGGGTGACCTGCCAGGAGATTTGGCTATAGAAGGCACAGAAAAACATGTGTAGCCTCATCATATAAGATCCCATTAGACACAGGAAATTTTTGTCAGTTTCTTTTTGCAACCTGGGCAACCATGTGACCAAACCGCAAAACTTGTCTCGGATTTGGAAATGGTACATGTCAGATCCAGGAGAACTCTTTAAATCTTAATAGTACCTAATATCCTTTAGATCGAGATTGTCCCATAAATTTGGTTTATGGAAACTGTACCCATAATAATTCGATAGAAGATACCATTCTCCTAGATATAAAATATTCCATAAAAAAGAAGTACTTCCACCAGCAATGGGTGGCGGTGAAATGGACCCCCTTTGTTATAACAATAGTCGTAAACGTGACTATGACATCAATGACGAAGGTATCCTCATCATTCGTGGAAATCCTGATATGAAAGTTGTAAGGTATGAGGTGTTTAGTAAGAAATGCTTCAAAGTTATTCTCTGAAGACACTTTTTACTTTCTCAAACGTCTTGACATTGCAGTAAAGCTTAAAGAAAAATGGAAGAAGAATGAGACGTTCTCTGGTTTTTCCAAATTCTATAGATAAAGAGAAATGGATTTGTTCCTAGAGCACTAATGATCAGAGAAGGTATAAGTCTCCCAAGACCTTATACCTTCTGCTTCTAAAATAAAATGGAACGATGGCTTAGCGTTGGTGCAGGGATCCTGCACCAATTATTCCCCATGCCACGCACTCACGTGTAACCATTTCCTTGGATATGCCACAATGGCTCGCGAGACCCTAGGCATGATGATTGTGTGTGTCAGAAGGAAAATGATTACATCCCCACTTGCGAAAATGGGCACGTGTTAAGTTTTTAGCGATGATTGAGCAAATCCATAAGAATGTGTGTTCAAATGACAAAACTGAGCCAACCTGGCCTAAAAAACCGGTCACCCTAAATATTGGGGGAAATTGAAGGGATTCTTGGCCAATTATGCCACGTGGTCTAACACATGACACCTAGAGATTAAGATAGTGTAGTCAGTCGAGTACCAAGGAAAGGATAACGAGGAATCTAAGAAGATCCTAAAATACCACGGATGATCAAACCAGTCACGACTCTACCACTGTGAAGATAAGCTTAATGAGAAGAAACCTAGATTTATAAGTACCTTGTACTTAAAAATAAGGGTGACCCCAACAAATTTGGGGGTATTCAATTGTACTCTAATCGGGGAAACTAGGACTCTCAGCTAGTAAACCTAGTACTTCAATCATCATTTGTTCTTCATGATTAATAAATAACTCTCCATCTCTACCACGTGGAAGCAGGCAGGACGATCAACTAAACCCAAGACATCCCGTGTCCCTTTTTTTATTGAATTAAAATATTTGGGGCTGATTTGTAATATTATAATTATTGGGAGTTCGATATCCCCTACACCTATGTACATCTTAACTTTCCCCCATTGAATCAAAATCCACCTCGAAACTCCACCAAGATAGAGAGGAAGTCCATTATCCTCTGAGCAACACACCTTAAAATAGTTTCTCTCATAAATTTCCCAATCTCTTCAGTCTAGCTTTAAATTTGATGTTTAAAATGAATCTAATATGAAGTGATAGTTGATTCTAAGCTTTAGTGGATTTGAAAGAAATTCACTCAACAAAAGTCCTCACAAGTCGTAGATTAAGTATAAATCTAGATAAATTCACTAACTTTTGAAGAATGAAGATTAATTACAAGATAGTCTGACTAAAAGCTCTAAAAAATGACCTCCAAAAAAACACAAATTCTGGAAAACTCTCATTTTAATTTTAATTACCACAACTGAATTTATAGGCAATCTCAAATATTTAGGTAACTGTGCGCATGGTGTCGAATTCTCTTTGTGTTTATTAAATAGATCTTGTTGGCAAGGAATAAGTCACATGTTGAAAGGCTTATGTTCAATAAAACCATGAACATGGTTGTAATTTAGCGTTATGCATAGACTTGTTCACATCAAGCTTTAATTGAAACATTGTGAGGTTTTAACAAACAAAGCCCTTAAGGATTAGAAAGATAACACATATTAAAATGAATTTTCAATTAACTCTAAGCTCAAAAGACTTTTTTTTTTTAAATTGCATGCGTGCAAACCTTAGATTTCAAATAATCACAACCAAAAGAATATCAAAGTCACACCGAGTCAAAATATTTTATAGATGCGTTGAACTGCTGATGTCAAATGATGTACGATGAAAAAAATAAGACCAGGTCTCTCACCTACATAATCTACACTAGAATCAAGCGTCAGACTTGATTATGAAAAACTCAATGTTTTGATACGGGAGTAGCCTATATATGTGTGTGTGTATATATATATATATATATATATATATATATATATATAATGTTAACATGAGTTCTCAAAAGATGGGTAACAATGTTAAGACCCACGTAAAGCCTAAGTTAAAACATGTTTATATAAGAAGAAAGATTCAAAGTGTATTGTCATCCATATGAATGTTATTGAACAAAATGATTCACAATGGTAGTTCGACGATAGTGGATGTTTTAGGCACATCATAAAAAATAAGTCGTTATTTTCAAATATATTAAAAATAAAACTGGTACAGTAATGTTTTGGGATTGGAGTAAGTCTAGTGTGATAAGGAATGATTAGAATGATACTAAGGTTTTGATACACATACTAAAATTAAAATGAGGCATTATCACTCCTATGATATCCTTTGTTGTTGCCTAAAATGATATATTTTCAACTTCGTTAATAATCACAATGCTCACTCATAGAAGTGGACCATAAAGACTTAACTAGTAATCCATACGATGAAAATTGTACATAAATTCCAAATCAATCACCATAATAAGTCTCATTAAACTAGCAAAACGCATATACTACTAAAATTCGGTGATATAAAAGCTAAAAATCCGTATTACACTTCTAAAAAGTTTATTTTCATAGTATTTTAAAGACATTTGTATACATGTATCTCATAAACACATGAAAATCAAACTTATCCAATAATTATGCTTCACAAATTTTATCCATTTACATTAAGTAATGTTAAGCTCAAATAAAAAAGACAAACAAGAACCGTATTTTTGGATTTTTATAAAGAGATGCTACATACATATATAATTGGCAAGATAAGAAAAATAATTTATATAATGTAAATGATATGCAAAAAATCTCACCAAAATTACAAACGACCTAAGATACACAACGAATATCACACCCAATGAACATGAAATTTCCTAATGAATTATATAACCACCTAGGATGGGATAAGGAATAATCAACCTATAAAATCCTATCTTGGTAAAGGGTGATGCGTCTCCCGAATAAATTGGAGGCACAAAAATAACATCCTTCTTGACTTTAGGAATAGAAGCATTGATAAGATCAACCCTAACCTTAAGACCAACTTTGACTTTGAGGTTTATATTATCAAAATCTTTCCTTAAAATCCTAGGAATCCACATTTCCTATCTAAAAGGCATCCTATCTCTCATATATTTTTCTCACAAATATTTATTACAAAATCAACCTTTCCCATATGGCTAATTCACTCATAAACTTCATCAAAGGATTTATTCTAATCAATCTACCACAATTATTCACACTACGTCTAAAAACTTGAAATGGGGAAAAAGGTACATTTTTATTAAACTTTCGTCTCGATCTTGGTTTTTCAACATCTAATCTTTTATTTCTCCCGAGTTTCCTTATCCTGAAACACAATTAAGTGATGTCATTTTTCTTCCCACAAAAAGAACATCCAAAAGATCTAGAAATATTTTGTTCTTTTTGAGTTTTTAATTTTTATCTAAATATTTCTCGACCTTTGTCAATGATATAGGGACAACTTCCACCTTTTGTTTGAATGTCTAAAAGGACAACTTCCACAAAAAGAACATCCAAAATGTTCCTTTGTCATGTTCTCCTTGAAAAACTTGGTCTCAACATGTGATTTGACACTTTTGTTTGAATTCATCATTTGATCTAGAAAATCCAATCCCACATTTATCATATTTCACTTGGTCATGTTACAAAATAATTAGTTCAATTTTGTTGGAAATTTCATCCAATTGAAATTTAAGAATTTTTTTTCAAGAGGATATATACCCCAGCTTTATTAGATATGATGGTAGAATAGCCCTACCACAGTGGCCTTACAAGAAATAGAGAGAACTTAAAATAAACTACAAATATGACAAAATTAAACTTAATTAAGAATTGAAAAAGATTGAATGCCCATGAGATCCATCTTGTATTTCCCTTTAATCTCTGGAGGAAGTCTTGTGGCTTGTTAAAATAATTAAAGCATTGTGATTGAGTTCCATGATTGGCTAGACTTACAGCTACTGAATTTGAGTGTCTCCGAATTTGGGAAAATGATATAGAGATTTTAGATTGAATTTCTCTAAAACTTTTTATAGACTCTAAAAGGTACCAAGGTTTTTTCTTTATGTGCCTTTTGAGAATGTCTAAAAGCAGGATATTGTCAGTTTCAATAATCACTAAAGGAAATTTTAAACTTATGCAAGACTGGGGACCAAATAAGATGACAGAGCATTCAGCTGAATCAATGGATGAATTTTCTTCATAAGAAGAATAGGCTTGAATCAACATACCATTGTGATTTCTTAGAATACCTGTTGAACCTGAGTGTTTAGTCTTCTCTTTGGATGTTCCACATGTATTAATATTGATCTCACCTTTAGAATAGTCACGATGAAAAGGCATGGGCTTCATATAGGATAGCTTGAAGTGGTTGAAAACAAAATTGAACTGAGAAGGTTTCGATTTAAATTTCAATTTACTGCAGCAGGAAGTTACAAACTCAGATACATTACTGATGATTCTCCTATGATCCATACCAATAGCTTCATACCTAGATAAATTTTTACATTTCTAGAGTTCCCATAAAATAGCACCTGGCATGATTAAAAGAAGAGTTTTAAGGAAATATTGAGCTGGTTTTTTCAGCCACCAAGACATCAACATAAGGTGGAAGGATGAGTAATATAGGTGGAGACCAAACATATGAGAGAAATAACTCCAAATAGCTGAAGCAAATTGGTACTGATATAAAAAGATATTCAAAAGTTTCAGTAGAAGAGTTGCAATATCTACATCTTGACACCAGGTGTGTACCCCTATCCTGGATAAAATCATCTAAGGGGATGATTTTATGATAGCACTTCCACAAAAATATTGAGATTATTTAGGGGAATGCCGAATTCCACATTAACTTGCATATTAAAGATGAGGGATTGGCCTTTCTGATCAGGTGCCATGCTGAGTAGGTTGAAAATCTTCCATCAATTTTAGGTAACCAAATATTATTCCCCTCAATATTTAAAGTAGCAGCTTTTGTAGTTGGTTGATTACATTTAAATCTTTTATAGCTCTGAGATCCACCAATGAGAGGCATGTTTCTATATTTTTTCAAGAAGAAGGAAGACCGGAGACTTTGAGAAGAGATGATATTCCACCAAATCTTTAAGTTGAACCCCAAACCTCCTTCTTTAACAGGAAAACACAATTTGGGCCACTTCAACCAATGATGTCTAGTACCATATTCTTTGGAAGAGACCCACAAAAAATTACTGAACAGAGATTGGGTGAGAATAATGGTTTTAGAAGGGGGGTTTAAAGCTGCAGGAGTGTGGAGAGGTATAGAGGATAAAATAGAGTTAAAAGGGTTCTCCTACCAAAAAAAGAAAGGAATTTGGTCTACTAGCAGGAAATTTTGGCTCTAATCTTTTGAATAATGGGATCAAAGTAGGAACGATTACTTTCTCCACGGTATAAAGGACAACCTAGGTAGAAAAGAGGGATTTTTTATTAAGCAAGGTTAGTAGCTTTAGAAATGGCTCTGATTCTATTAATGGGGGTTGAGTGGTGCATAGTAAAGCTGCTTTTTGAAAAATTAATGCAGTGGCCAGAAGCTTTTTCAAATCTTTTAAGAAAAGAAATTAAGTGTTTGAAACTTTGAAGTGATCCATTACAAAAAATTATTGTATTATCAGCAAAACTAAGGTTGCTAATGATTGGACTTTTTCTAGCAATAAAATAGCTTTTGACAAGGCCTTTAAAGACCTACTTTTGAATTCCTTTGTTGAGAGATTCAGCTACAAGGACAAATAAACCTGGGGATAAAGGATCTCCTTTATTTAAGCCTCTTGGAGATTTGAAAAAGCCAACACTTTGACCATTGATGAGAGTTGAGAACCAATTGTTAGAGATACATCTCCAGATTCTGCCAGTCCAAGTTTCAGAGAAACCAAATTTCCTCAGAGTTTTAATGAGGAATACCCATGACACTCTATCATAAGCTTTTAACATGTCTAGTTTGATGATTACATTTGAACCATGACATTTTTTTTCCAATGCTATGCATGAGATCCTGAGCCAGAAGAATATTGTCAATGATGTTCCTTCCTTTGATGAATCTAGCTTGAGAATTGCCAATGATATGTGGAAGAATAAATCGAAGTCTTGTAGCTAGAATTTTTGTGATGATCTTATAGCAGAAGTTGCATAGACTGATTGGTCTATAGTCTGCATATGAATTTGCATTGTTGGATTTAGGAATGAGCATGATATTAGTGCTAGTCCAACTCTTAGTGAGATCACCACCTGCAAAAAAGAAATGAATAGCTTGAATAATGTCAATTTTAATAATCTCCCAGAATTTTTGTTAAAAATTCCATGATAACCATCAGGGTCTGCACAACTATCTTCATTAAGGTTTTAAATAGCCTCCCAAATCTCATTTTCTTAGGGAAATCATCTAATTGCAAAGAATGTTCAGGAGAAATTCTGATGTAAATGGCTTCAATTATAACATCTTCATCTTCAATAGGCCCTGCTTGAAAAAAATTCTGAAAATAGCTGATAAATTCATCTTGAATATCCTCCAATTTATCTAACCAAGAATCATCTGCATTTTCAACCTTGTGGATAATTTGATGTAATCTTCTAGTCTTGACAGAAGCATGAAACAATTTGGAGTTATTGTCCCCCTCAAGAAGCCATTTTCCTTTCAATTTTTTACTCCAAAAAGTTTCTTCTTTTCTTAAGGATTCTAGGAGTTTGGCTTTGGATTTATTCATAAATTCTCTATGATCAGGGGTGGGATCCTCTTCATAAATGGATTCACTGATTAGAACCTCCTCTTCCAATATCCCAATTTCTTCAAAGATATTCTTGAAGTTTACTTTGTTCCAGTACCTAAGAGCAACTTTTAATCTTTGTAATTTTGAGGAGAAACACCTAAGGGGGTTGCTTTGAGATGGAAGAATCCATGATTCCTCAATCACTGTTTTTATATCTTTGTGATGACACAACATTTTTTGGAATTTAATAGGTTTGGGAGAAGAGTCTAATTGAGTTAGAATAGAGAAAAGGAGGGGACAATAGTCAGAACAAGTTTTATTAAGGTGAGAGAGTGTGAAATGAGGGAAACTGTTAAACCATTCAAATTAGCCAAACCCCTATCCAATTTTGCCCAAATATTACCAAAATCTCTAAAATTATGCCAAGTAAATTGGGAACTAATTGAGTGTGATATGCCCAAGTATAACCTCGGCCCAAGGGTACCTACCTCGGCCAAGATGATGGCCGAGACATTGATCGACCCTAAGGGGCAGGGCCCACGATATCATCCCTCGGCCAGACCTACCTCGGCCCAGGCCGACACTACCGTATTCACTTCCATGGACCCTACGTCTGGGAATAGCAACCTCGGCTAATAGTAGGCCGAGGTGATAAGGAGCCCTAATCACCTTCAATAGACAAATAGTCTCACCTCGGCTTGGGCCGAGGTGACCAGAAGCATTAATAATCACCGGCATGGGACTATCCCTACCTCGGCTGGGGCCGACCCAGCATAATGTCTCGGCCGAGATCAGGCCGAGACTCCTCATGACATTATTCGGATTGAACGGACATCAAGCTTTACAGCTCGGCCTCTCCCAGGCCGAGGTCATTCACCAACATCACTGCCGAGCATCTGTTGACATTTGGATAAGGACACCTGGGCACAAATCAGTTGTAACAAGATTATTCTCCACATGGGGGAGAATATTTCATCATCATTGCTTACATGTGACAGTGACAGATGGCATTCCCACATTGGTGAGGATACCACACACATGCTCATTGCATGCATGGGGGGTACAGTGCGCCCACTAGGCATTATATATAGGGATCATCCCCTACCTTGCAAAAGGATCCTGCTATTGAAACCCTAGCAAAAACTCTGTCTAAAGATACAGTAGAGAGAGAGAGAGCTTGAGTGAATTGTACCCATGGCCATTAGTGCCATTGTTCAGTGATACTACTCACACACTCACAGTGGACGTAGGCCAGATTGGCTGAACCACTCATATTCCGGTGTTGATTCCTCATATCCTCACCTCCTTCTCTTATCTCTATATATAGCTGTGCCACCATTGTTACTAATATATTGAGCTTGCAAACACCACACCTGGTGGTGCTAATTCTTAGCATCATCAGAGTGTACCTCCAATAAAGAAGCATTGGTGATAAAATTATTGAAATCATCAATAGAGTGGTAATCCACTGCATTACCACCTTTTTTTTCATTGCTTTTGGTCACCACATTGAAATCACCATGAACAAGGCAAGGCTTAGTATTTGCAATAATTCTATGTTGATTGAGGTTCTCCCAAAGAGGAATTCTATCATACTTGTTACATTTAGCATAAATAATAGATAAGAAAACTCGGATGGCAACTGAGGGTGGAATATTTGCAACAGCATTCCCTGATCTCCATTTAATATTGTTTCACATTTGATTCCATATATCCATAAAAACCAAATTTTGTTATTGGAATTAAGAGTGCTTCCTTCAAAGTGGATAATTCTCCTCAGTTCTTCAAAATTTTCCTCCTTTGATTTGGGCTCTAACAGTGCTACGAATGGGAGATTATGCTTATGACAAAGCTTTTTAATCGTTCTTTTTTAGGGTTTATTAGCTAACCCTCTAATGTTCCACATAATGAAATTAATCATTGATGTGGGGTGGAAGAGACAATTGTTGAGGATTTCAGATAAGCTCTAGTCATCCTTTTAAACATGGGATCAAAATTTTTTGGATTGCCTGCATTGGAAAAAAATCTTAGTTTTGGCAATAGTGGGATAGGACTGCTTAATTGATGAGTTATCTTACTCAATAGGAGGAAGAATTTTATGAGGTTTGAGTTTCCTCCTAATATCTTTGGAGAATAGGATCAATTCTTCAATAAATGGGGTACCTACTGCACAGGTGTCTTCGGAGTCAGATAAAGATAAGGGTTTATTGAGATCATCTTTAGTTTTAGCTGGGAGCACAGTTCCTTTAGGAGATATTATAAGAGCATCCATAATTGCCAATTCTTGATTAACAAGATCTTCATTCTGTATCTGTTGACAGAAGGTCTTCATTTGGGCTATAATTTTTGGGTTAAAACTAGAGTTTGTGGATATTTTAGGGTTGGAAATGGTACTGGTTTGTTGATCTTGAATTGGGGCGGTTACTGTATTTGGGTTAAGATAAGGGCAGTCTTTGTTTTGGGTATTAGACTTGGTGGGGGTATGGTTTACTTGATGGAAAACTAGTATATTATGTTCAGTTGAGGTAGGAGTTATGTTGTGGTTAGGGTAAGTTTTTGAGGATTCTCCTATTTTAAGTTGAGAGCTTAAAGGTAAAGGGTTGGAAATAGTTTTTATGGTGAATTTTTGTTTAGGTTGAAGGGACTTGGATTGATTGTTGGTTGGTTTTGCAATAGGATTGTTTGAAGGATTGGTCTTAGTTTGGGATATTTTAGTGATAATGTATGGCTTGGCAAACATACAATTGGTTTTATCATTACCAACTTTAAAGCAGTCAGTGCAGTATTTTAGAATATCTTCATACTCGATTCTTTGCCAAAATCCATCCTCTCCACAGGCAATCCAAAGTCGATCTGTCTTTGGTATAACCAGGTCTACCTCAACACAGACTATAGAGATGCTAGGTATGTTGACTGTAACAGTGGAGCTGTCAAGTTTTAATAGATTCCCAACTACTTGGGCAATGGAAAAAAGTGAGGATTTTGCATTAAAAAGGATTGGTAGAGATGGGAATGAGATCCAAATCGGCACTATAGAGCTTTCTCTTTCAGGTTTAAATTCTGGGGACCACTTTAATGTTCTCATCTGTTGTCTATCTATAAACCATTGATTGCCCAACCAGAGTCTTGAGAAGTCTTCTTCATGGAATAAACGGATGATGATGTGTTTTTTATCCAACAATCCAACAGTGAATGATGATTTCAGATTCATGTCATGTATAGTTTTTCTTATAGCATTAAGAGTATCATTCTCTTTTCTTAAAGTACAAAGTTCAACATTTAAACCATTCAACAATTTCATGATTTTCAAGTTGAATATTTTTAAAATAATTCAAAAAAAATCTCTTTCAATATTGAACATGCTGAATTAGAATAAAGTTTAATGTTGACTCTTTATTAAGCTTATTAAAATCTTGGTCGATGTTATCATAACAAATATGACTTCCAAAATATGTATTACAATTGGATACATGAGAGTCTATGTTAGCAAGAGATAAATTTACTACACCAAATTTGTTATTTTGTAACTAATTAAAAAAATGATTTGTAAGTGTTTGAGACACTAATAAATTTTATAACGGTTTTGGACACTTACAAAATTTGCAAGTGTTCCTAATCGATACAAAATTATTAACATAACACACGATGGATACTTTAAAACACATGATTGTCCCGTGTATACCACTTCCCTATCCCTAAAATGTTAAAAAATATTTCACCTCGCTCCTCTATTTCATTTTTCATACCTCTACTGACCTTCGCGCTTCTCAAAGATTAAACCCTTGTTGACACTTATCTCAAACTCAAATTTGCTCGCCATCGCTCATCAACCAGATCTCTCCCACTTCTCATGCAATCAGTTGAACCCTTTTATTATCCTTTTTGTCATGCAATCGGTAACTCCCTTTCTTATTTTCAATCATAACAAAGTAGTGAAGATTTTATGCATATTTGTGTTGATTGAGAAACGTTTTTTTTATTTAAATTTACTTTTGTTGATCGTCCGTGTTTATGAATCAATAATGGATTTAATACATGTCCAGTTTTTTGTTATAGATGCTTCAATTATATAGTGAAGAATGCGATGTGGGTCATCTCTCCCCTCCCTTCCCCCTTTATCTCTCTCTCTCTCTCTCTCTCTCTCTCTGTGTGTGTGTGTGTGTGTGTGTGTATATATTAATGTGTGTGTGTGTGTGTGCGTGTGTCTATATATGTGCATGTTTTATTGGTTTTTAGTATTTGATATTATGCAAGTGGGTTTCTGATTGTGTTTTATTTACTATAGTCACTTTATGGGTCTTCGAAGAATAATGTGATTTTCTTGTCAAATTAAATAACATAAAGATAATATATGGTTTATCGGACAATGGTTTAATCGATACCTTGTGTTTGATTAAGGAGTTTCCACCCAAAGAAAATTCAACACTAACAAAGTATTCAGATATGAAGAACATAATTAAAGAAGTTGATAGAGATAATAAGATCATTCATTCCTGCCAGAATGATTGTATCTTATAATAGAAGGAACATGCAAAGAAAGAGAAATGCCCAATATATAACTTACCTAAATATTGGTTTCATTTAAATGGAGAGGGTAAAGTACCCCAAAAGATAGTGAGGCATTTTTCATTGATTCCAAGGCTGAAGAAATTATTTAGTATACCATGGATTGCAAATGAAATGACTTGGAATACTCGAGGAAAATCGATTATAAATGGTATGGGCCATCTCGTTGATTCATCAGTTTGGAAGCCTACAAACACAAAATGTCCTGACTTTGCTGTTGAATTACGTAATGTTCATCTTGTAATAGCTACAGATGGTTTAATCCATATAGTAATGTCAACACCAGTTATAGTTGTTGGCATGTCATTGTTGCACCTTTAAATATGAAGTCTTTTCAATCTTCAAACAACTGGATTTAAAAATGTGGATATGGTCAACTATATGAAAATATATGATTATGTCTTTTTATATTTCAATATACTTATTTGTCATTATATTTTATGTGACACCTGCCTAATTAAATACCGGGTGATCAGACCTTTATTAAATTAAAACAGGATTTACATATGGTTCATTCTTAGCATCACTATCGAAAACTTTTTAAAAATTTACTAACCACCTAGTATTCAAAAGCTGGTCCCAAATTTTATCTTTCATTAAACACATAAATAACCAAGTGGAAAACTAAATAAATCATTCAGCACGTATAATATCTAAACCAATGAACAATAAAATGAATGAACTAAAAATTTTGCCTAATAAACCATCGGCTACAACTAAACTAAATAAAATCCAATAATAACAACCAAATCCAATAGAATCCTGAACTGAGATAATAAATCTAAAAGGGGAAATACGCCCAACTGAAAGTGTAACTGAATAAGATTCCTACACTAGGAATGAATAATAGATGCATCTAAAGAAAAACTCTACAAGCATCCACCTGTGCCGCAGCTGCGTATCCCTGAAGCAGAATATCAAGTCTGGCGTCACTGTGGCTGGACACCTAAAGGTTTTGAAAATATTTTTATAACAAGAGTTAGTACTCAAAACATTTTGAAAATATTTAGCAAGATTTTATCACAATTCAAAATCGGTTATTAATTATACATGTTAGGTTCACGTACACTCTCTTGAGTTTCCTCACACCTCAACTATTGTGCAAGTCTAACGTTCTCTACTCTGCCCACCTAGATGTACTACCCAAGCTAACTAGACATAAGCATCTATGTGGACTAATCTCATATAAGTCCCCGTACCGCCCATACAGTACGCTAATCGAATTAACATTTCTCGTATGTTAAGCATTGAAATTACCATTTCATTTATCTTCTCTTTTATTTAATTAATTAAGTTTCACTACTTAATTCATTCTTTAGATATACACTATCTATCAATCTACCGTCACACATAAGTAGAATAATCACGATCGTATATATATATATATATACGATGTCTCTCAATAGGACCACCGTGAAACAATGGGCATACTCTGCTATTAGTCCAAGTATCTCTCGTACTAAATGGGGACTATTAGTTCGACATGTCTCCTCAAACCCAAAATCAAATATCAAACGGTGGAGGTGAACATAGTTCTAAGACTTTGGGCTACGCACATACCAAACATACCCAAATGACACGCCGGTCTCACTAATACCCGTCACATAGCGAGCCGCCCTAAGTTCTATGTTCTGGGGCATCAATCCAGACCTCACTGGAATCATTAAGGTGGGATCACCCATTACGCGAGAACCTACGGTGATAGCAAGCAACGTAGGTATGCTAACTCATAACATAAATCATATAGGTACACACACAACTTATATATATACATATTCAGTAGGTATTCACACAACCTAATTATCATCGTTCGTACGTAGTATAATTGACTCACATACTCCCCGTACTTATTATTTTATGATTTAACTCACTATCGTATTATTCAAGTATTATTCTCTACTCTAATGGTCCTAGTTACCCCTTACTTTATTTATTCTAAGTCTTTCTTGCCCTACTAGTTCATTCCATAAGCTCACTCACGTTTTCCCATAATCACATTCTCATTCTCACGAATTAATTACTTTGTCGTTAAATCCCGTTTAATCATCATCTTAGTTCTCTCGATACGACTAAAATCCCATAACCCTATCATGGCCTACTGTAATATAAAAGGTCCCTCATTATATTCTAACAATCTCCCAAAAGTTTTCCCGACAACAATTTAGGAGTTCTAGGCAAAAATGGAGATTTTAAATTTTTCTGGGAACCGAACTGGTTCGCCCCTCTGAACTTCTTCTTCTTCTTCGTTTCGCAAATGCGTTTTTCACCATTAATACACCTATAACTTCCATGTTTCTCCACCAAACTCCAAACCAATTGTCCCAAATCCTTCTCACATGTATTAAGACAGTTTCTAACGTAACTTTGTATCAAAACATTACGAATAACATTAAAGAATGGATTTAATCATCTAATCCTCAAAAACCCTAGGTTTTATGTTCTATCACCATAACACATCAAAAACCCAGATATAGTTCGTGGATAATAATACAAAATCTCTAATTTATTATCCTGTACTGATATCAAATCACTCTACATGCAATCTCTACCCAAACATATATTAAACTTATTCTTTTATTCCAAGAACATCAAATTTATCAATATGAATGAAACCCTAGTCGCATGGGTATTATAACTTCATATTGATTTGCAATAAATGCTTGCCTCTTGATAAATAGGGTCTGATTTCTTAGCTTGGTGATGGATGTGATTGTCTTCTCTATTAATCCTCACTTTTAGGTTGTTTGTGGTGCAAGTTTGAGATGAAAAGCTCAAAGAATCTCCTCAAAAGCTCCAAGGATGGTCTCTCCTTCTTCTCTAAGGACTCCTCTTTATTCTTGGTGTTTCTAACCCTATCCCCTATATAACACCTGATATAAGGCTACAAATTTCGTAGGTCTCTTTACCCTATTTTACAAAATGACCAAAATGCCCCCGTAGGGTGTCGATTTAGTCCAAAAATGCCCTGAAATCAAAATAACATCTCCGGGTATACTATTCCAACTATTTTGAACCTTTCGGAATCAACTGTGACCTAAAAATCATCATATGAGTCAATCTACATAAATATCCCATCTCAATCTCAAATTAGTCTACACGCGACTCCCGGTTGAGATAATTTCAATTACGTCAATATCACTCGCTATTACCCGTAATAATTTCCATACGTTATTTACTATTCACTTAGTAAATGTAATTCATAATATTAATCCTTATCTCACTCTTGCTTAATATTTACCATACACATTGTACTTAATTTAATTAAATTACTTCTCCCGCGTAATTTAAAATACTAATTAATTTCTCGAATTAATTAAATTTAAATACGCAGAAATACGGGGTATTACATACTTCTCCACTTTCAAAGGAATTTTGTCCCCGAAATTAGGTCATACCTGTGATAAATCACTCTGGATATTGCTCTCGTATGTCATCCTCCCACTTCCAAGTAGACTCATCAACACTGTGGTGTCCCCATTGAACTCTAACTAGTGGCACCACCTTAGACCGCAGTTTACACTCACTACAATCTAGAATAGCCACGGGTCTCTCCTTATATGAGACGTCTGGATACAAATTAATCTCCTCGAGCGGAACGTGCCAAAAATATCTCTCACTCCTCTTGTATTTCTTCAGCGACTCTACATGGAACACATCGTGTATCAGTCTATATGTTACTGGTCCTACTCTCTCAATGATAGGTAAAGGCCCTTTACACCTCGGCGCTAACTTCCCCTTCTTGTCGAACCTCATGACCCCTTCATGGGAGACACATGAACCAACACTTGGTCCCTAACCTCTAACTCCACGTGTCTCCGGTCGTTATCAGAATAACTTTCTACTTATCCGAAGAAATCCAAATATGCCCCCAAATCAGCTCAATCTCGGACTGGCCCCAATAACTTATTATCCCCCACCTCTAACCATCAAGTAGACAAGCGACAAGGCCTCCCATACAATGCCTCAAACTGTTCCATTCCGATATTAAATTGGTAAGAGTTGTTGTTATATGCAAACTCTACCAATGGAAGGTATCACCTCCCCCGAAATCTATAATGCACATCCTCAGTATGTCCTCCAGCATCTGATTAACTCTCTCAGTCTGCCCGTTTATTTGTAAATGATAAGCGATAATCATTCACAAGTCTGTACACATGGCCTCCTGAAAACCATGACAGAAGTGAGACACTAAGATCTTGTCTCTATAAAACACAATACAAATCGGCACCCCATGCAGCTTCACTATCTCTGTGATGAACAGCTGCGCATATTGACTCGTCTCGCAATTGGTGCAAACTGGAAAGAAATGGGCCACCTTGGTCAGTCGATCCACTATCACCCAAATGAAATCGTGACCCCTCTGAGATGTCGACAACCCAGTAATAAAGTCTGTCGAAATGCTTTCCTACCTCCACATAAGAATCTCGAGTGGCTGTAGCATCCCTGAAGGTCACTGATGGTCAACTTTCACAAGTTGGCAGGTAACACACTTTGAAACAAACTCTGCTTTGTCTCTCTTCATCCCATTCCACCAATTATGTTTTCTCATGTCCTGGTACATCTTATCCCCACCGAATGCATCGCAAACCTCGAACCATGGGACTCAATCATCACCATATGCCGCAAATCCTCATCCTCAGGTATAATTAATTTCCTATCAAAATGTAGGCCTCCCTCAGAGCTGATCGAGTAAGATTCTTCACCCTCAACTACTAACTTGTCGTATTCTATCCTGATAGTATTGATCCTATATTGTGCTTTTACTACCCGCATCACAATATCGGGAGTGATATCTAACACTGCCATGCACGTTCTAGCAACATCTTCATTATGTCGAAGCTTACTCCACTTTGCTTTCCAGATCTCCGCTAATTATTCAGTAGGTCTTCGGCTCAACACATCTGTCACCATGTTAGCCGTACCAGGATGATAATGTATATCAAATTGATAATCCTTCACGAACTCTAGTCGCCGCCTCTGATTCATATTCAGATCATTCTATGTGAAGAGATACTGAAGTGACTTATGGTCCGTGAATAATGTAAATTGTTCCCCCAAAAGATAGCGTCTCCATATCCTCAAAGAAAAATGATCGTTGTCAACTCAAGGTCGTGAGTGGGGTAATTCTTCTCATGGGTCATAAGCTTTCGAAACGCATAAGCTATAGCACTCTCCTCTTGCTGCAATACACCCCAAAATTTTCATCTTTTAACGTAAAAGTATACTCATCCACTCCTATGTTACAGAAAGACAACCTGCATCATGATGATCTACCTGTCACTAGGTGCTCAAGACTAAATCAATAATAATCTTTATCTCTTCGCTCAATAAAAACCCAATATACCCTGAATCACATCAGTAGATGTCCCTACTCACTGGTATCAAACATATAATTACAACACATACACTTAAATCTCCTACACAATATAATATATCTTCACATATATATAGGTTTGACCCTCTTTCAGGTGATACCCATAAAAATCACACTCTGAAACAACAAACACAAGATCTCACTATCACGAACTACGATCGCTCAACCCATCACTAACCAGACTCGGGAAGTAGTCTACTCTATTCTCATAGTTTTTTAAAGCAATAAACTATCACCTAATATAAACATCCTCTCAGTTCACCCACCTTTTTTCTCTTAGGTGCCACCAAAGAGTCCCGCTACCCCACGGTAAAATATTCAATATAAGGTTGATATTGCCGGCACACCCACTAAACCTAACTCACACTCGAATTTTAGTGTTAAAAATCAAATATTGTGACTCACCCATGTCACCCAAAATGTATCATATTCTCATAATGATAAAGAAAAAACTATATCTCCATTTTCCATCTAGATTTCCTAGACAACTGGTCCTTGAGCCTAACTCTCGCGCTGGGACTAACCCATGATTTATTGTATATCCAGGATCTCATCCTATAGTTTTCCCTATCTCACTTTGGGTCATCCTTCTTCCTGTGGTCCCTCTCCCCATAAGTATAATAACTGCCAGAGAAACTCTTTTGCTTTTGGCGTTAGCCCTACTATCCTTCCCTGCCATTTCCTTAACCCCAATGGCCCTGAGGGACTTATATACTGCTATTACTGTTGAGGACTTTGTTGGTCCTACCTGAACCCACCACTCTCGGGTTTTTAACTTTTGGGCCTAAATATTTTATCTCGATTCCTCTGCTGGGGTCTTGCTCCTACTACTTTCATGCCTCCCTGGCACTATTTTCATATACTTCCTAGTCTTACTGGCCTCATTTTCTCTTTGTGGACAAGTTTAATACAGGTAGACATACTCTCTACACATGGGACACCTTTATGCATCATCCCCTTGTCTCTGGCCCCACTGGACATGTTGGTGTCCTTCTCTCGGATCAGGTAGTCTTGGTCTTGATTGCTACCCTCGTTGTCCCTTTGGATCAGCTGGTCCTCTGGAACTCGTTGTTGGCCCTAATGGGCCTGACTAAATCCACCGTCACTTACTAGGAATTCAATTGACATTAATTATTTAAATGGGTCCCCTATTGGGTATATCCTCCTTTGGTGCTTCACTTGCACCGTTAACTCCAGTATTATTCTTCGGCTAGATACTCTAACCTTCTTGGCTCCCTCCTCATGGAAGCATTGATGTAAACTCGTATGACTTTTGATGACCTCGCATCCTAACCGATTTTTCCCATTCACACTTGTGTAATCTACCCAAGAGTCCATTATCAACTTACAAACCCCCTTACTATTCTCCATATCCCCTTAGTCGAGTACGAAGTTCGCTAAACAAGTCAACTTCTCTCTCACGATCGGTCTCTATCTGAACCACTTATGATAAGTTTCCAAAACTCCAAATCGCATCTCTGTCAGAAGAGAAGATGGAAGATCTTACAATCAACTTCCCCCAAGTTCTTTAATTTGTTATATATCTGTTTTCTTATATGGGCGACTAACTCATATCACCACCATGTTGCTCCCATGAGCAAGAATTTGGCCCTAAATTTAGTCCTGGGTGTCGCTGCACTCCACCCTGAACTCTTTTCTTTGGATTAATTCCATCCATCGGTTCATCACACTTCTTTTCTTTACCAAAATCTTCCAGGTGACTCTTCGAAAGAGTCCCCCTAACTCTCCCTTTGCCTACAACACTGGGTGAGTTTGAAGTTGTGTCACCATTTTCTACGACAGTGTTTGGGGAATTACTATCCCCGCATGATTATCTTATCATCACTTGTATAAATAATAATCATGGTGACTTATATCGCAATCACTGTTCTCAGAATACTTTATGTCCTTTGCCTCTCCTCTCCTCCTGCGGTCCTTCTAACGGCCCTCACTGGTCGTCCCATATTGCTCGGTGTATCGATCTCAACAAAACTCGTATATGAATCACATCAACTATATTTAATATTAGGAGAATGTAAGTCGCATACGTAGAGGAATACAATAATCCTATCATAAGTCTCTACATCGAAGAATGATAAGCTCAAACGTGAAAAGTCGCACAGATCCCAAGGACTCTAGAACCTAATGCTCTGATACCATCTGTGACACCCCGCCTAATTAAATATCGAGTGATCAGGCCTTTATTAAATTAAAATAGGATTTACATATGGTTCATTTTTAGCATCATTGCCGAAAACTTTTTAAAACTTTACTAACCACCTAGTATTCAAAAGTCGGTGCCAAATTTTATCTTTCATTAGACACATAAATAACCAAGCGGAAAACTAAATAAATCATTCACCACATGTAATATATAAATCAACGCACAAAAAAATGAATGAATTAAAAATCTTCCTGAATAAACCATCAACTACAACCAAACCAAATAAAATCCAATAATAACAACCAAATCCAATACAAGCCTGAACTGAGATAATAAATATGAAAGGGGAAACACTCCCAACTGAAACTATAACTGAAATAGATTCATACACTAGAAATGAAGAATGGATGCCTCTAATCCAAAACTCTGCAAGCATCCACCTGTGCTGCAACGGCGTATCCCTGAAGCAGAATATCAAATTTAGCGTTCCTGTGGCTGGACACCTAAAAGGTTTTGAAAATATTTTTATAGCAAGAGTTAGTACTCAAAACATTTTGAAAATATTTAGCAAGATTTTATCACAGTTCAAAATCAGTTATTAATTACACATGTTAGGTTCACGTACACTCTCTTGAGTTTCCTCACCCCTTAACTATTGTGCACGCCTAACGTTCTCTACTTAGCCCACCTATATATACTACCCAAGCTAACTAGACATAAATCTCATCTAAGTCCCCGTACCGCCCATACAGTATGCTAATCGAATTAACATTTCTCGTATGTTAAGCATTGAAATTACCATTCCATTTATCTTATCTTTTATTCAATTAATTAAGTTTCACTACTTAATTCATTCTTTAGATATACAATATCTATCAGTCTACTGTCACACATAAGAAGAATAATCACGATTGTGTGTGTGTGTGTATATATATATATATATATGTGTGTGTGTGTGTGTGTGTGTGTGTGTGTGTGTGTGTGTGTGTGTGTGTGTGTGATATCTCTCAATAGGACCGCCATGAAACAATAGGCATACTCTGTTATCAGTCCAAGTACCTCTCGTACTAAATGGGGACCATTGGTTCGGCATGTCTCCTCGAACCCAAAATCAAATATCAAACGGTGGAGGCGAACATAGTTCTAAGCCTTTGGGTTATGCACATACCTAACGTACCCAAATAACACGTCGGTCTCACTAATCCGCGTCACATAATGAGCCGCCCTAAGTTCTATGTTATGGGGCACCAATTCAGACCTCCGGAATCTTTAAGGTGGGATCACCCACTATGCAAGAACCTCCGATGATAGCAAGCAGTGTAGATATGCTAACTCATAAAATCAATCATATAGTTACACACACAACATATATATATACATATTCAGTAGGTATTCACACAACCTAATTAATATCGTTCGTACGTAGTATAGTTCACTCACATACTCCCCATACTTATTATTTTACGATTTAACTCACTATCGTATTATTCTCTACTCTGAGGGTCCTAGTTACCCCTTACTTTATTTCAGTAGCTAAGTCTTTCTTTCCCGACTGGTTCATGTCATAAGTTCACTCACGCTTTCCCGTAATTATATTCTCATTGTCGTAAATTAATTACTTTATCGTTAAATCCCGTTGAATCATCGTCTTAATTCTCTCGATATGACTAAACTCCCATAACCCTATCATGGCCTACTGCAATATAAAAGATCCTTCATTATATTCTCTAAGGAATCCTCTTTTTTCTTAGTGTTTCTAACCCTAGCCCCTTTTATTTAATACCTAATATAAGGCTACAAATACCATTGGTCTCTTTACCTTATTTTATGAAATGACCAAAATTCCCCCAAAGGGTGCCGATTTAGTCCAAAAATGCCCTGGAATCAAAATAACACCCCCGAGTATACTATTCCGAATATTTCGACCCTTTCGAAATCAACTGTGACCTATAAATCATCATTCGAGTCACTCTACATAAATATCACATCTCGACCTCAAATTAGTCAACATGCGACTCCCGGTTGAGATAATTCCAATTACGCCAATATCACTCACTATTACGCGTAATAGTTTTCATACGTTATTTACTATTCACTTAGTAAATTTAATTCATAATGTTAATCCTTATCTCACTCTCGATTAATATTTACCAAACACATTATTACTCAATTTAATTAAATTACTTCTCTCGCATAATTTAAAATAAAACTAATTAATTTCTCGAATTAATGAAATTTAAATACGCAAAAATACGGGGTATTACATTTTATAGCTATTAAAAAGGGTATCAACCGATATAATGCTGTGATAGTTAGCAAATGGGCTAAAATATAATATATAATCATATAAGAAGCATCTTTCCAATGGGTTCGAATTTTCTATATGGGAATATGACAGGCATCGGGTAACACAAAAGAACGATGTGTTTATGAAGGCCATCTCTAAGTTCAGATCAAGCAGGAAAGATATCAATTATAAAGAAGCAAAGATAGTGTATTAAGGAATTATCTATGCTATATTTGAGTTGGACTATATGTCTTTCAAGATAGTCATATTTTATTATGATTGGGTGAAAGTAGAGTACAAGATTACTGGCTGAAAAGTTGATCCTCACTCAAAGTTAGTGATGGTGAACTTGAGTAAGATTTTAAGTAAAGAAAGAATTGATGATGAGCCGTTCATTATTACCTCTGAAATAACTTAAGTTTTCTATGCTAAGGATTTTTTAAATGATGGATGGTCCATTGTTTTACATACTCTAAAGGTATTGACAACAATGGTGGATGAAGTTGAGGTTCCAATCAGGTAGCAATCCATTCTTGAGGACAATATCAATCTAAAGGATTTTCTCAATGTTGACTGATATATATGGCATTTTGAACATATATGGCCTTTTGGACTTGTTTACTATTGTTTTCATTTCTTGAGTGTTTTATTTGCTTAAATTGAGTTTATTCATATGCATACGTCTTTTATTATTCATCCTAGACTCTTGTTTGTTGAAAACATTATTTCCATATTACATCTTTTATTATTAACAACTTTTCCTCTTTATCTTTTTGTTCTAGCCGCAACATTTGCATGCACTTAATGTTAAAGAACCTTTTATAATCCATAATTCATCTGATTTTACGACACTAACAAAAGAATTCATTATTCCATGTTGAGGATCATGGTAATACCTTTAAATCATACTTTTTGGCTAAATTTTGAGGATTATGGTAATGTTGAATAGTGATTTATATATTATCAATTTAATGGCAATGTCTAATAGTGATTTATTTCTTCATGTAATATGTTTTTGTTACTCTTGGTCACAGTTTAGTTGCATTTATTACAACACTATGTAAGCGGAATGTGTTTTTGTTTTGCTTAATTCAACCAACTGATTTTTCTAAAATTCTTATTTTAGTTTTTTTGTCCTCCTTTGCTCATTAATTTAGATAGCTTAGTTATTTGAAAGCAGTGCTCAATGTTCGGGGAAGGTAGTGACGCAAGAGAAGAAGTCACTATCGATAAGGATAATCAAGTGGTGGGTGAGAAAAAAGGTACATATATGTTGCAACCTGGAAAGATAGTTCGTGCTAATGTTCCAGATATATATGGTGATTGGCTTAAAGTTCCAATCAACTATAAAGATGATATTTGGATTGAGATATAGGTAAAACATCACTAATATATTTATTTATTTGTTCTTTATCTATATGAATTATCTCATATTGTAGAAGCTAACTAATGTTTCTTCATAACTGGAAAGATATGGTTTTCCATCATCTCATAAGAAACAATGTTTCAAGAACATGGTTCTAAGTACAAGTCATATAAATCCAAGTTAAGGAGGTTATATTACATGAAGTATCCAATGAATGCAGAAAGGTTGACGAATATTCCTCCTTATGTTAACTGAGAGCAGTGGAGGGAGTTCGCCGATAATAAGGGTAAGAAAGTTTCCAGAAAGAAAAGAGAATTTGGGAAATCTAATAGATCTAAAACTGGGGCAACTCACACTAGTGGACGCAATGGTCAGGCCAAGTCCGATACAAATTTGTTACTATACCTTTTTTTTAAACTTGGTATTTTTTCTCGATGAATTGTATTCTTGTAATCGAATATTTTCTAACTGGTGAAATGTATATTTTTAGAAAAATGAAAAGGTCGATAAGCTAGATGCCAACTCTAATCCTACCAATGATAACTCTATTTCCAATCCTAATGCCAATATCACATGTGTTGATGTGTGGATAGCCTCCCACACGATAGAAAATGGGATAGTCCCGAATGACATTATTTCAAGCACGATAAGTCTTTGCAAACAATAAAGATCTTATAGTATAAAGTTTATGATTACTTATATTCAATGATTTGCTGATAACACAACTAACAATCGAAAATAGCTACAACAGAGTCACGGCCACCAATTGGTTCTATATGTTTAATTTGTGTATTCATGTTATGTGGTTAAAGCTTTTTTATAAATATCTAGGGTTTATTATTAGACTTCCATCTCATCATGATCAAACAGTGTCAATCAGTACTAAATTTTTAAAATTTGAATGTTAGGATAACTATAGAGTTGTTAAACTTTATAACAACTTCCCGATTGCAATAGGTATTGAATGGCATTAACAATTAATAAATAAGATTGATGAGTTCTATATTCATTTAAGGATTTAGCACAAACCTAGAACTTCTTATAATTCCAAAGTAGTATGGTAGGCCCTTGATTACTTCACATAAGACTTAAAGCTCTATGCGGTTGTGCTGGATGTCCAACACTAAAGGATTACTTACTTCACCGAGTTTAATTAGGTCCAAAACTTCTTCTAACTTAGTATTTCAATGACGTATATTTTTCACGCTCGATTGATCCGGATGCACATGAAATATCGGGGATGTCAAAATAATTTATATCATTCTCAGCATCAATGTAAACTAAAAATCATAGTAAATTAAAATCAACACAATTAAGGATTCAATAAAAGATGATAAATAGAAATACTAAACTGTGAAAAGTGAATCCAATTATTACAAGTTTTCAACAGAATAAAAGAGTACAATTGAGTTTCCTCTAGTTACAAAATTACAACTGAAATACAATTAGAGTACAAGAGTAACCCTTCCACGTAACTTTGAATATGTTGACAGCTATAATGAACCAGCAACTCCAACTCTGCAAATACCAAGCTGTATCTCCATAACCGCGAGTCTGACTGCCTACTCCTGTTAACCTGTTTATACAATAATAATACCTAGGGGAAAATCATTTTATAATTTGGGTCAGTGCCCTAAAGTTGCAAGAGTCAACTTTTAATACCAATAAATAATAATGTAGTCAATTCCCAATACATGCTCCCCATCGTCTCTCACATGAAATGAGTATATCACCTCTCACCTAAGTGAAATACTACACGCATGTTCCAATACAAGCCCTACCTAATCTAAAAGTCTCTATCTCTATGACAATTAACCACGATCACATAATGAACAACTACCATGGAATGTTACCAATAAACTAAATAGGATTTCATTCCAAGGTCCACACTTATATTTTTAATACCTATTCTTAGCCTCATAAACATAATGCTCGACCTGTGTAAATATCTTTTAATAAAATGAATTATTATCCAATTACCATAAGGGATAGGTCGCAACTACATACCCTTGACAAAGAAACATAACTAGCCCATATATAATTGGGAGGAAATATCTACGCATATGACCTTAGCCACAAAGACTAACCCCACGGTACCACCCCACAGTAATACAATCGCATCACATTATGTATTTTATGTAGCATTATGTTAATTAATATTTTTTCACATCATTAGACTACATGAATTTGTTCTTAACTAATATATATATATATATATATATATATATATATATATACGGCACACGAAGGCATCTACCTTCAGTGTCCAGTTCATTCTCTATTGGTAAATCCGAAGGAGTCCCTCACCAAACAAAACATAATAAAACACATATAAATGGGGCGGTCCCTACATAGTACACCATTGTAAGGTCCATACCCCCGACGATGACAATGGATTTCGGTTATCCAACCTACCTCATTATAAATGGTGCCATAACGTAGGACCTAAAATTATGACCTACACAACGCCTAGCCCACCTATGTTGATGTGTGCTACGGTCCCGAAGACGTACGTAACCCACCAGTCAATAGGCCATCCACGAACACGGGTATGTTCACATAAATAATATATGCATATATGTAGAACATAATATGTATAGATAATTATCCCTATAATTACCCTCCAGTTGTGTTTCATCAATCTTCAGATAATAGCCTTGCCTTAAGAATTAACCATCTAGTTAATTATTAAATTCTTCAAATAATGAACAGTGATGCAACATTATTTTTAATTAAATATCCACTCACTTGGATGACCTCCCAAATACTCTCTTGAGCACAAAAAAAATCTCCCAAAGGTTTCCCCGATCCAACCCTAGCCCAAGCCCAGAAGCCAAATTGATTCGCTTTTGGGGCCCAATCGATTCGCCCCAGCCCGAATCGATTCGCCATGAAGGACGAACCGATTCAATTCGAGTTGTAAGCCCAAATTTGGTAATTTTTAATTTGGGTTTCTTCCCTAAAATTCCATAATCTTTTTTTCTTAATATCCATTAACGACTTTTGAACTTTGGAAACCTCAATTTCATCAACTATGAATTCATATTAACTAAGAGAAAACATACACAAGGTTTTATGATCATTCTGAATATAATCATGCCTAAAATAAAGTCCATCTCAAAATCACCAACTTAAGATTTAGGTCTTGCACACCCTTCCATTGAAAATTCATAAGTAATTCAAAAAAATATGAAAAATACAATACCAACTGCCACTCGTTCGTATTGAAAAGATTTATAATTTCATGACCTAAATCGATTTGCCACTAGAACAAATCGATTCAGTTCTGGGCAGAAACTAAACGGCCTAAGTATGAAAGTGAGGTCTCCAAAACCTCCATTAATGCCCAAACCAATCTCCAAAATAGTACCCAATTGATAACCTAACCCAATATAAGTATGGGAACATGTGTTTAAACCTTTTTACACCAGATTATGGGTCCAAGAACATCAAATCCAATATTAAACTTAAAGATTCAAACTTTGTAGCATAACTTATATTTAAAATAACTTAAGGTTTGTTCACCATCAATTTCAACCCTAAACCTCAAATTAAAATGGGGATAATTAATAATAGTGAAATTTCTTTCTAAAACATCAATTATATTTCATATCTACATCATTTCATACATTAATTTTATGTTTTAGTCATCAAAGGTACAATAACTCAATGCAGGGCATATCCATATCATTCCTAATTAATACAACTCATAAATCATCATATGAATTAGTCTCCAATATAATTAAAAAGACCCAAAATCATTATGATAATGCGTGACTATAAATCAAGAAACATATTATGAAAGATATTGCAAGAAAATTCTTGCCTTAAACTGGAGTATTGAAGAACTCTTCTTGAATTTCCCCCATGGTTTCTCCTCTCCAAGCTTGCTCAATTCCTCCCGAGTGTTTATGGCTATAAACGTTAGGTTAGTGGATGAAAATTACCTAAAATAGGTGATTTGACCCCTTTTTAAAACCTTAATCTCGTATCTCCCCATAATGCCTAATTTTGGACCCTTAAAAAGAGTCCTGAATGCTACCCGGAATAGACCAAAATCTCTCCTAAGGGTATACCTACCACTCTGAACCAATTTAAAGCGATAAAAATACATAAACAGACATCTGTGTCACATAGGAGTGGCAATTCGAGTTAGTCGTGTCATTTTTGGGTTGCTTTGATTTTGATTTGAGTATAAGTTTTGGGTACTCTTAAATTTATAAAAGCCAATCGTGTCATGTTCACTCATTTCGGGTTATTACCATAAATGGCTTATCGTGTCAAAAAATTTCATCCCTGTCACCCCAGAGTCTAGTCTAAATGATACTACCCACAATACATAGTAATACCTCGCAATGTCAATAAAATGATACACTTAATTATTCTACATGTACACATTTTCATGTACCATCTAATTTGTACCAAATTATTATTACTAAGCCACACATGTAAGATACATGGTATTACATTCTTCCCCTAATAATGGAATTTTGTCTTAGGAATTCACGAAGTATAACATGAAAACATAACCCGCACAAATATTATACGCTTACACACAATTATCCTATACCCATACTTCACGAGATAAAAAAATAGTCTCACATATGTCTACCATGGTATGCCATGACTGGGGCTCCCATACACCCTATAACTCGTGCACGCATACACAAATATCCCATATCTAACACATATATACATTTCCAACAATAAACCACACATATAATCCATGACTATAAAGTAAAGGTATACTCTAATACCTTATTAATCGCAACTAAAATCTTATTGACACTACCTCACTCATTCAACTAGTGGTGTGAACATCCCTCGGTGCTCTTGACACTACACTCCTTGGCCTCGCTGGACTTGACTCACATAATACCTCATCGCTCAATGCGTTATATCTCCCCACAAGTCTAACGTGTTTTACGAAACGTCTTAGAGCCAAAAATCTCTCAAGTCTCGACACTTACTAAGCTTCATGCGTGCGACGTCTCGCAAGCAAAATCCAAACAAAGAACCCTCCCAATACACTATTGCCTATATCAATAGGTTATCGAGATCCGTTGGCCCAAGACTAAACTAGAAACATGGCACTAACCACACAAATATCAACTTTTTATAATTCTAACAAAAGGGTTACCCCTTCCAAGAGTAATACCAAACCCCTTTAAGTCGATTGATCAAATAATACTAAAACATCATGATTTTCTCAAACATATAGTAGGACACCTTTCCCATCCTTTAATGTAAGAGATTGATTAATAACTCCTAAGCCTTTAAACATCTAACCATGCCAATAAGGGTCTACTATCACCAGTTGCCATAACAATGTCATCGTGCTAACGCCATACGTGACCATAAACAACTTCATATAACTGAGGTCGTCAATAGCTATAAAGTTCTCAAAATAGTCCAAAACTTTACGATATAAATGCTTCTCATCACACATATCATTATATACTAAGGTAAATCCATTATCGGTTAACCATCCCACTTAGTCGTCTTATAAATTATGCCACTACTAGCACATAATCCATGCAAGTACTCCAAAGTAAAAAATCATTATCTCCCTAATCCAAGAAATACATCACTATTAAACCTAAAATCCTCACATTATTGCACCTACTCTCGACAAGGTGATACTTCCCAAATCATGCGAAACTCGTGGCTATAACCCCAATGCCCATAGAAATGCCTATCATATAACATCTATAAAATCTCAACCTAACCATACTTGGTTCTACACTATGATGCAAAGAATCCATCTTCAGGCACCTACCAGCAACATGGCCATACACTACAAGTCATAAAAATCGGAATTGCAGTTCATCTTAGTCTCTCTCTCTCTCTCTCTCTCTCTCTCTCTCTCTCTCTCTCATATATATATATATATATATATATATATATATATATATATATATATATATATATATATATATATATATATATATATATATATATATTTCGGCTCAACTCGATATTTCGTAACATCCTCTTCCATTCTCCCCCAATTGTCTCTAATAGGGGTACTCTCAATCTTACTTTCCCAATTACAACCCTCATTCGAAACACGCTCTTTCTTTGAACTTATTTAAACTTGATTATTCCTAAACCTTATTCATAACTAATACATAAATAAATTACACGCCCATAAGCCACAAGTAACTTCATCCTCATAGCATTTCTAATTGAGTCGCCCCAACTCGAACCAATAGGAAAATCGATACTCTCCTCTCTAATTTTCACCCATTCACGTGTACTACAAACTATATCTAACTTGTCTCTAACCTATGTTCCATAACCATGTGGCGACCCTTCTCCTAGGTCCAAACACTCTCACATTATCATGATTGAAATCATAAATGGTCTAACAACATAAATGAACCTTGATCAAATCTGAGTGTAACATGAATTTGACTCTTTAATTGGAATTATTCCACACCTAAATATATCCTTAAAAATTCTCACATTTGCTAAAATGTATTAATACATTGCCCACACTTTTAGGTGCCCAAAATTTCATCAGGTCACTGTATAACCTAAATTCCCATCCCAATCAGCATTACCATAAGTAGAACTCAAAACTCTAATAGTCTCCTTAAAATCAAATTCCATAATGTCGCTCAAAATTAAATTCAACGAGAAACACATTCACTAACTTGTGCCTGAAGAAGTCTCTAAGTTACAGACTTTACCCCTAAACATGAAAATTTCCCATAATAATGCTCACAACTATGGTGAACACCATTGTCTAATTACTCGTTCCACACTTAAACACTAACTCGTAATGATCCTCATTCTTATGCTTTGTTAATCTCTAATACTCCTGATGTCTTGATAGTAATCAAACGACAACGGGCGATGTTGACACACATGTCATCGCGACACTAGAGTACAAAATCCTATAACAGGCTCCAGACACATCAAAGAATGCTCAGTCAAAGATAAAATAGATGCAACACAAATCCTAAGGACACTAGAACTTGAATGATCTGATACCAACTGTAACAGCTTGTGATTTTCCACCACGATTGATCAGGCCGCACGTGAAATACCGGGTGTAGACACCCCATTCTGTTATCCCTTAAACTCCCCTTTGGTCCTTAGCACCTCCCTTCATCACTACAAACCCAGGTCATACCCCGAGTACTGACCTAGAAGTTGTCGAGCACTCCCAGGCTCCGTTCGACTGAAAGTCAAAGTCTTCAGCTCGACTGAGACTGAATGAATCTTAAAAGGGACCTGAAACTCCTTTCCAATGGTCCGTCCCGTGCACGATTTCGACTTACCATACAGACGAATGACCCATTTTCTATTAAAACTCAATCAAGAGGCCACTGGGCACTCCTGGGCTCCGTTTGACCTAAGTTAACTCTTTAACTCGATCGAGACTAAATGAATCTTCAAAGGGCACTGAAACCCCTTTCCAACGGTCCACCCCGTGAGCGATTCTGACTTACGGTACGGACGAACAATTAGTTTTACTTCTAAAGGTCACCGAATGCTTCCAGGGCCCAGTTGACCAAAGTCAAGTCCCCGAACCGGATCAAACTCTTTAGAATGTCGAAGTACATCTCCTAACCTTTCCAACGGTCTGCCCCGTGCGTGATTCCTACTTACCATACGGACGAAAGATCCGTTTGCATCCGATGATTCCCCGTCCAATAGACCGATGAATGCTTTTGAGCCACATTTGACCCAAAGTAAACTCCCAAACCCAGGAGCGACTCGAGGAATTTCGAAAGTCTCTGAATTACCTTTCCAATGGTCCACCCCGTGCATGATTCGAATCAACGGCTTGCACTGTGCGACCGATTTTTCGAAAAGGCCTGAAAGACACTGCCAAACGGCAGGTCCCAGACCCTGCCTATCGGCAGTGTGCCTAAACGCACCTGCCGATTGGTAGGATCAGGGATATGCCGATCGGCAATACCCCGAGCCTATAAAAAGGAGGCCTTGACATCATTACAAAGAGCCCAGATTAGAAGCGTATCACTCTCAACAAATCCAGAAAACCTCTCTCGAAGTCTGCACGATTTCCACATCAAAATCCCTTTCCAACCTTCACTTTTCATCATCCTTTTCATAAAACTTGGTGAATTGGCCACTCTCCATCATCATCCAAGTGCAAGGGCTTCTCTCCAACATTAAAGATCAAGCTCAAGATCTTCAAGAAGGTCCAATTTTCTCAATTCTCTCCTTAAATTCTCATAAATTTGCATTAACTTGTTTTATTACTTAGTAATTTTATTCTCTCATCTCACATAACCTAATATACTTTTTATTTAGTATTATTACACATCTCTTATTTTCATACAAATAAAAAACAAGAAAAAGAGGGTTTGCTCATAAATTCCAAACGGGAATTCTCACACTTTTCTCACAACTAAAACACTTTTTCTACACACACACACACACACACAAACACAAATAAGAGAAGTCCCCAGTTGAATTTATGGGATAAACCCCACCCCTCGTTTTGCACGCGAACTAAGTGGACTTTGATGCCTCTATAGGCTACGTAGGCATCTCGAGGTAAAATTTGAGATTCGAGCCCTATTTTTACTTTTTCTCTTATCTCCTATTCTCTCTAAATTCAATCCTCCTAGATCACATATATATACATATATTTGTCCTTAGTGGTGTATTATTCCACATGCGTTGTCGTTCCATCGTAACGATCAACGTAAGGATAATCGCGTAAATCCTATTTTCTAATATTTTTATACCTTCCTACGGATGACTCGCTTTTCCTCTTCCATGGTATAAGTCAATAATTCCTATCTCCACTATATATACACATGCACACATATCACGGGGAAAATAAAGGAAAATAGCAAAAACCCATGAGAGACCATAAGGGCGGAATGGGTGCCTAACACCTTCCCATTTCGTAACTTAGCCTCCGGACCCTTTTTGAATCATTTTGGTTTCGTATGCATCAGTATGTCTTTGGATGTTGTCCTCCGGGATGGCTCCCTTTTTTTTGTCTGTTTTGAGTAAAATAGACTGGCGACTCTATCTCTCTACATTTTTCACCTCACCCAAATGACGTTGGCCGAAGCGCTCCCGAGAGGGACGCACGGAACCTAGGATCCTCCCTCACGCCGTTCGCCCGCCGCGAGGATGGGGATGGCCACAGTTGCGACTCTGTTGGGGAAGTATATGAGGGCTAGACTTTATTTACATGGGTGTTATATTTGTTTATATTTTCCCTCTATTTGCATGTTCCCCTTTATTACTCATGTGTACCCCATGCTTATGCTTCTATTCACACGCTTGTAGAAAATTCTCTATGTACACTTCGTGCCACGTGCACCTAGGGTCACATATATCCACATGTTGCACGCATCACCCATCCATACTTGGTGTACCATTGGTACTTGTACTTTGCTCCCTGTTTGGCATAATCAAGAAATACATTCTCGTAAGATACTAATAAGAGAATCATGCATGATTCACACGACATCACCAAAGAGCATTGTGATTGACCAAATTTTACCCAGTAACTGGAGGGTCACTTCGTGATGGGCGCTGGTCCGGCAGGGCGCAGTTAGCCTAAGCGATATGACTCTCACCTTCCATTGGCCAAGTACCTTCGACGTATATCGAACGGTTCCCCCGCATCGTACCACTTGATCGAAGTCATGACGGGAGGTATATCGCAGGGAAGTCGTTCACGTACGCCGAGTATATCGAATTCTCTCTCACGCGTACCCACGAGGTATATAGTGAGGCAATTCACGTACACTCGGGTATATCAAATGGCTTGTCCACACGTACCGATTGCCCGCAAGAGCAAGACGTATATCATGGAAGTCAAGCCAAAGGGGGGAACCCTTTCTGATTCACCCAACCAACTGCATACCTGTATATAGGTGTCAAGCCTAGGACACACGTATAAGATTGTCGGTTTCAACCCGAAACTCTGCTAAAATTTTGGGTAGGCCTACCGCCCGAATTCTCGCGCATTTTTAAAACGGGACCCAGTTCGTGAGCCTGGTCACAAGTCCAGCCATAGCTTTGCATATATTACAGACCTAATTTTTCCACGCTCGGGTCCCGTCCGGCATTTTTTTTTTCATTTAGGAGAATTATTACAAGTGAAAACATAATAATTATAATAATCATGCTGAGACCGCCTCTCCTTTCTTTATCAAAAAATCCAAAAAACAAATCTCCTCTCTTTATCAAAAAGCCAAAAATATTTTGTCTTCCAATCTCAAAAAGAAAAAAATGTCAAAAATACTTTCATCCTTTTTTTTCTCTCAAAATAAATCCCATTTTTACGCCTTCTCAGGTCGATCGCAAGCCCTTGGCCTGGCTCCTTATTGGCTTCGGTCTTCAGTCAAATCACCCCGGAGTTCCGTCCGTTCTCCTATTACTTCTTTTGAGTTCGGTATCCATCCTCTTTCCATGAAGAACACAGATCAAGTCCCCATTGTGCAGCCGGATCTGACAGCAGTCCTAGCTCAGCTTGTGTCCAAGATTGACGACCTCCAAATTGAGGTCCGAGAGATGCAACGAAACCAAGTTCCTGTTCCTCAAGATCCCGAGGCCCTATTTCCTTGCGCTATGGGTCCACCCAAGCCTATCTAGGTTCCCAAAGAGTATAATCACGCTCCACGTGCCCCTCTTACTAATGGGCCGCCGCCTACCCAGCTTCCGATGCCGAACCTTGCCCAGCATGGGGCTAACTTACCTATGATCATTGATCCGAAGGAAGAAGAGCTGAACAAAGTCAAAGAGGACCTCAAGATGCTCACCAAGAAGTTTAACCAAGTCAAAATCTTGGGGAATTACATGGACTACACCCACATGTCTCCTTATCCTAAAGCGAGGTTACCCGAGAAGTTCAAGATGCCAAATATCAAGAAATTCGGAGGAAGTGGACCCTCGATTGTTCATCTCCGCAGTTATCACCGTTCCATGAATCTACTAGGGGCTTTAGAAGAAGTGATGGCCCAAATGTTTCAGCAAACTTTAAAAGATATCTCCCTCCGATGGTTTTTGTCTCTCGAAGAGTCTAGAATTCGTAACTGGGAGGATGTAGCCCGAGAATTCATGTCGCAGTATAAATACAACGAAGAACTTGAGGTCATTCGCCGTGATTTAAAGCTGCTCAAATAGAACTCTGAGGAATCAGTCAGTAACTTCATAGCCCGATGGAAGGAAAAATTAGCAACCATGACCAATTGGCCTTTCGAGGAAGAACAAGTCAGCATAGTGAAGAAGAACTTCTTACCACATATCCGAGCAATAATGGAAAGACAATAATATCCCCATTTTCAAGCTCTCAGAGAAGCAGGAGTATAAATCGAGGAAGGTCTTGCTAAAACAGATGTCGAATCGAAGAAGGTGTCCGGACAGCTCAACCCTAGGAAATATGATAAGCATGTCAGTGCTGCAATCTCAACCATCAATAACATCTATCAACCAACCAACTCATGGGTACCAAAAAGCCGCCCTGTTTCAGTCCGAAAGGAATATACCGAGCTCCATACTCCTCTATCCAAAGTCTATCAAGCCCTACTAAGCCGAAACCTTATCAAACCCTTGGATCCTCGTCCATTGCTAAATCCACTCCCAAGAAACTTCAAGGCAGATGCCCATTGCGCCTTTCACCAAACAGCTATCCATACCACTGACCAATGTTTTCACCTCCGAAACATAATCCAAGGTCTAATTGACCGGGGTACCATCGCCCCACCAGCAAATCCTAAGCCAAACACTACTCACAACCCACTCCCAAATCATGCCAATGCCATCTTTCTAGAAGAGAACCCAGAATTTGATCCCTCAACTCAAATCACACCCATATACTCTCCTAAACCTCTCCTAATTTGCCCATATCTCCTCCTACGCCCTTCTAGCGTCGCTAATCAGGCACTGTCACTCCTTACCAGAGCATGCATCACCATCAGTATCCATTCTGAAAATGGAAGTATGGAATTATCAGAAGTCTTAAACCAACTCCTAGAGTTCGGGCTGAAATTTCCCTCACAGATGATCATTGATTGTCAAAGGTTCAGTACGTTGTTCTTGGAAGCATGAAAATGGGCCCGAGAGTCAGATAGTTGGGTAGTCTCGATTGATGAAGTGAGCCTGGATGATGTTGTCCAGATTATAGCAGAATTATTCCGGCAAACCAACAACATTTGCAGTATCACCAAGTTATTTGATGCTTTGAAGCTACAAGGGAGCCTGGTCCCTTCACCCTTACACGTCCCCACTGATTAGGAAGACCCGTATGAAGAAGCCGTTGAAGTTGTAGAATGTATTAACTTCACATGGAAAGACAAAATTATTGCCACCGGATGGGGGGGAGAATTCGAAGATTCGAATGAAGAGTAAGCTTCAGAGAAAACTGGCCTGGTAGCCGACATGTGTGGGATGATATCATTTGAAGAAATTCTCAAAGAAATGAACAAGGTGGCAGAACAACCCGAGGTTGATAAGGAAACGGGATTCATGTTCCTCCCTTCTTCGGTAAATCACATGACCAGATCAGGGAGGCATTACCATATCCTAAGCTCACTACCGGACAATGACAAGGGGAAGGGCGTGGAAAACCTTCCTATGCCAGAGATAACCCTCGAGAAGAGCAAGATCCTCGATCAACTAAAGAAAACTCAAGCTAACATCACTCTATGGGGGGCTTTTCATGTCTTCTCAGCTGCACAGAAACGCTTTGATCAAGTTGCTCATTGGATCCACACTTCATCCTTCTACCACACCAGAAGAAGCGGTAAATTTGGTCGGATCCTTGACCTCTAACCGAATGCTATCCTTTTCCGAAGAAGAAATCCCTAGGATTGGGCCAAACCACAATCATGCACTCAACATCTCCGTCGAAGTTATGGGGAAGGTCGTGCCACTCTCTCTTGTCGATAATGGATCCGCCTTGAATGTCTGTCCACTGAGAACCTTCAAGGACTAAAAGAAAGCGACCTCGCTCTAACCTCCGCTGTTGTGCGTGCCTATGATAATACCCATCGGGAGGTGATGGGATCCATAAAGCTTATAATAGGGGTTGTCCCTATAAACCCTATCGTCGAATTCCAAGTTATTGACATCCCATCTTATTTCAATCTATTGCTAGGACGACCTTGGCTCCACAGTATTAAGGGTGTGTCTTCCTCACTCCATCAGAAATTAAAGTTCTTCGTCGACGGGCAAGTTATCACCATTTTTCCCGACGATGATAATGCCGAGGGTGCAAGTACCAGCAGTCCCATTCTTGAGATACAGCACGGGTCAAATGATATGCTCCTATCAGGATTCTGAGTTGAACCACCCCTACTCCTGGCAGGGGAAGACTTCAAAGAAAGGGTTTGTGCAGAATACAACCCTCATGGCAACGTCAATGTGATTTAGATATTCAAAAACATGCACTTCATGCCCGGAATGGGGCTAGGACAAAGACAGTAAGGGATACTCGAGCTGATTGAACTGAAGAAGGCTTTCCCTCCTTGTGGTTTGGGGTATCAACCATCAGAATAAGAGCTTAGAATAATCTTCCAGTCTCGACTAAAGAGAGGACTAGACTGCGTCCAAACTATCCCAGGTGATTCCTTGAATGGATGATTCATCAAAGAGGGAAAATACTTCCCCTTTTATGGCTTTCCAGAACCATGGCATGACCATACAGACAAGAAGATGAAGCTCAGAATGGAGATCTTTTTCCAAGGCAGCTACCCATGGGCCGAGAGTTCCCAACACCATGTACAACCGTTCATCAAAGATACCAAAGAGATTGAGGAAAGTGACTTCGAAGATCCCTTCAACTTACAGACACCAGGTCTAACACTCTGCATGGTTCATTCAGTCACTACATCATTGGATCCATCCCAATTGATTAAAGTTGTTGATACACCTCTCCTCAACTGGCATGCTGCGCCAGTTCTACCTGCTAAAACCTCCCCTAATCCCAATGTTTACCCCATTTCTTCTTCTGTTGTCTGTCCTTGCTCAAATGTAATCGAGACCTCCTTTGATGAGGTTCTTAATGTTATCTTTCCTATCAATGAAATAAACGAAGATTTTGAGTATCTTGTTGTGCCTTACATTAACTTTTTAGATTCTAATCAAACTTTTGATGATGATGATTTTGCAAATGAATAATTCTTAACTGATCTAAATAAGGTTAATAATAAACAACATAATCGCGTTCAAGTTAATGAAGAAAAGACTATTTTTATTAACCTCGATTCTAGTAGCCAACTGCGCGAGATTAGGATAGGGGCTACCTTTGACGAGCATGAGCATGCACAACTCGAAGAATTACTAAAGGAATTCGTGGATGTCTTCGCATGGTCCTTTGACAATATGCCCGGTATTGATCCTGAAATAGCTCAGCATTAGATTCCCTTTTTCCCAGATTACAAGCTGGTTAAACAGAAGTTGAGAAAGCTCCGCACCGAATAGTCTCTCAAGGTCAAAGAAGAGGTGGTCAAGCAGTTGAACGTAGGTTTCATTCATGTGATCGAATATCCTATATGGCTAGCTAACATAGTGCATGTGCCGAAATCCGAAGGGAAAGTTCGAATGTGTGTAAACTATCGGGATTTGAACAAAGCCTCTCCAAAGGATGATTATACGTTACCCAATATCGGCATGATCGTGGACAACACAGCCAGTCATGCTCTCAAGTCATTCTTCGACGGGTTTATCGGATACAACCAAATCAAAATTCATCCAGACCACCAAGAAAAGACCGCATTCATCACCCCATGGGGAACCTTTTGTTACACTGTTATTCCATTTGGTCTAAAAAATGCCAGGGCTACCTACCAGAGGGTTGCCACAACCATCATGCACGATCTGATTCACAAAGAGGTTGAGGTCTATGTGGATGATATGATTATCAAATCCAAGACTAGATAAGGTCATGTTCCCGCTCTCTGAAAGTTCTTCGAACGACTGCGACAGTATCAGATGAGACTCAATTCGCAGATACGTCTTCGATGTTACAGAGGGAAAACTCTTGGGATTCATGGTCAGTGAGAAAGGGATAGAAGCAGATTTTGCCAAGCTGAAAGCCATACTTGAAATGCCACCTCCCCGAATAGATAAAGAGGTTCGAGATTTTCTTGGTAAATTACAATACATTAGCCGATTTATCATCCAGCTAACCTCCATCTGTGAACCTATCTTCAAACTCCTCTAAAAAGATTCAACTAAGGTTTGGAACGAGGCCTGCCAAGAAGCTTTTGACCGAATCAAATAATATCTGACCCAACCCCCGATACTCATGCCACCACAGCCTGATCTCCCTCTGCTCCTATACCTAACCATAATCAACACTATAGCTGGGGCTTTGCTAGCCCAATACCTTGAAGATTCTCGCAAAGAAAGAGCCATCTATTATGCCAGTCGTAAATTTTTTGGATACGAGGTTAACTACACTGCTTTGGAAAAGGCATGTGTCGTGCTTGTCTGGGTCACCCAAAAGTTGCGGCACTACATGCTCACCTTCCCCATCAAACTTGTATCCCGAATAAACCCCATCAAATACCTATTTGAGAAACCCGCCTTGTCCAGACGAATGGCCCGATGGTTGATGCTCCTAGACGAGTTCGATATCGTGCACGTCACACAGATAGCCATGAAAGGAAGAGCCATCTCTGACTACCTCGCTGATTACCCCATAGATGAGGCCGATGTCTGGATCTCTGAATTCCCAGATGAGAACATCCTCTGTGCTACCCAGGATAATCTCCAGTGGCAAATGTTCTTTGACGGCGCTGCCAACAAAAAGGGATGTGGCATTGGGATACTCCTGATCGCCCAGATCAATCCCACACTCCAATCGCCATCAAGTTGGATTTCCCTTGTACCAACAACAAGACTGAATACGAGGCATGCACGGTAGGCCTCAAAGTTGCTCTCAAGAAAGGTATTCGATGCCTAGACGTTTACGAGGATTCCGCCCTCATCATCGGTCAAGTGCTCAGAAAATAGAGAGTTAATGACGAGAAACTCCAACCCTTCCATGCCCACTTAGAAGAGCTAGCCTCTCAATTCCAAGACATCACTTTCCATTACCTACCACGAGCAAAAAATAACCTAGCTGATGCCCTTACTACCTTAGCCTCCATGGTCGACATTCCCAAAGGAATCACAATGACCCCCTTCCAGATTCAAAAGCAAGACAAACTAACCCACTATTACCACATTAAGCTCGTCACCACAGAAGATCCCAAGTTAGCCAATTGCTGGTACTATGATATCTGGCACCTCCTCAAGCATGGTAGGAATCCCGAGGGTTACAACATGAAAGATCGGGCAACCCTTCGAAAACTGGCTGCCCAGTACATCATCTGTCACAAAGCACTGCTCAAAAGGAACTTTGATGGAACCTATCTACACTGCATCATAGGGGCTGACATTGAAAAGATAATGTAGAAGATCCACAGCGGGGAATGCGAACCCCACAAGAATAGTCACATGCTTGCCAAGAAGATCATCCGACAAGGTTACTACTAGACCACCATGACTCAGGATTGCACCACCTATGTTCGAAGATGCGTCAAATGCCAACAGTTCTCCAACCTTCAGCATCTGCCTTCATGCGAATTATACAATATGGCCTCTCCCTGGCCGTTCTCCACCTGGGGCATCGATATCATAGGGAAGGTTACACCGAAGGCTTCCAAAGGGCATGAGTTCATCCTAGTTTCCATTGATTACTTCACCAAATGGGTCGAAGTTGAGTCATACGCGGCGCTGAATGCCAAGAAAGTGGCCAAATTTATCAAGAAAAACATCATCTACTGATATGGGGTCTCCCATGAGCTGGTGTCAGATAACGAGTTACATTTCCAGGCAGAAGTTACAGAAGTGGTCAACGAGTATGGGATTCAGAGACACAAATCTTCTCCTAACGACCTCAGACCAACGGTGCAGTTGAAGCCGCCAATAAGAACCTCAAAGCCATCATCAGCAAGATAACCGAAAGTTGTTGAGATTGGGCCGACCAGATCCCATAAGCCCTATGGGGCTACCGAACCTCAATTCGAACCTCTACTGGGGCTACCCCTTACTCTCTAGTCTATGGCATGGAAGCCGTCATACCAGCCGATCTGGAAATACCCTCGCTGCACGTCATGCTTGAAAGCAAGGTCAGTGAAGAAGACTGGTGCCAAAGCTGCCTTGACAAGACGACCCACCTAGATGAAAGGAGATTAAAAGTGTTATACCACATATAAGGGTACCATCATCGAATAGCGCGATCATTCAATAAGAGAGTCAAGGACCGCGGTGTCCGAGAAGGGGATCTAGTCCTCAAAGAGATCATAGAACCCATATGGGACCCCAGAGGGAAATTCAAGCCCAATTGGAGCGGCCCCTCCATTATTAAGAAGATCTTATCTGGCGGTGCTGCCATGCTCACTTATTTAGATGGGGAAGGTATGGCTCATCCAGTCAACCTGGACCGTCTCAAGAAGTTCTACCCCTAGTCCTAAATCTCGACGCGCTACGACTCTTCTCATCTCCCTTCTATTCTAAAAAAAAGATTCTTCATTTTCCTCTACCCATAACTGCATAGGCCTGATCCTCTACAAAAAACCATTTTCAAACAAATTAAAACTTTTTAAAAACCCCAGAGGTACATAGGCAGCTCATACACCTTACATGAGCACGACCATTTCTTTTTCACAAAATACTATTCTTTTCTTATCTCCGAGAACGACAATTCATTCTAGCATACACTTGAACAAAAGGACTATGTATGCCTTAGCGATCGGTATAGATAATTCAAAAATATAAAACTCATCAAAAGGCATAGCTGGATGATCAAAAACCTTTTTTATTTCATTAATAGGAAATTGCAATGCAATTACATAAAGGAGCGGATAACTCCCTTCCCCCTACCTTCCTAAAAAAGCCAAAATAAAATCCCCACATTTATTCCCCATTATAAAATAAACTCTCCAAGAGTCCTAGCCGCAGCTACCAGAGGAGCCCACTCCGTCATCATCATCTGTATCCTGGGGTCCCCAAGCTTCCCCCGCCTGAACAGAGTGTTGCAAATGATCCATAAACCGATAATCTTGAACCAGCTTCGAAAAAACTACCACACCTCCCTCCATGGTATTAAACAAAATAAATCACCTTTGTCCAGTCTCCACTGCCAACATCTTGCTGACCACTTCATATAATCACCCGGGATATGTCAAACTCTCCCAACAAACTGAGAGGGATGGGTCGACGAACGTCGATTCTCCCACATAGAGCCAAGCCGCATGCGCAGACGCTCAGTCAAATCTTCTACCGGAAAGAAGTCTAGTGTTTGAGGTGGCACGACTTGCTCCCAGCCAAATTGACGTAGAAGCCGCCAAGGGAAATAGAAAGAGGTTTATCTGAGGCCAACCAGTCGGACATACGGGTATTCTCCCAGCTCCAGAATAGGCAGCAACTGTTCCCACCAGGGCACTGACCATCACAAATTTAGAGCCCCATGCTCCATAAGCTAATTCTCCCAGCTCTCAATATCCAAGCCAATGCTGATGAAGCAGCGCGAAAAGAAGTTGGGTACAACCGACAAAGGATATTATGAAGGAGTCACCAGGCGAAGTCTTTCGGACAACCACATGAACAGCATCACGGGGCTACCCCTCAGGAAGGCAGAACGACCTTCTCGCCAAGCATCCAGGCCATTCAAAGTCTCCGCCAGTATCACCGCCACAGGATTACGACTGTATAACATCCAGTAGGTAATGGCTGTAAGTTGTGGGTCCACCAGCAGTTCCCCAGTCACCAGCAGCAATTTTGATACTAAGCCCAGAACAACGACTTCGGCGTATCCAACATCTCCAGTCTCCTGCAAATGCATGGACTGTAACACCACTGAAAGGGAAATCATTCCTCCAGTAACCAATGGTTTAGCCGCCGCAGGCGAAATGCGAAGAAGTCCAACCAGTAAATCCCTGGGAGAACGAGAAAATTCTGGTAAAGTCACTGCAATACTAGGATTTATCCTCAGCATGGTAGAAAATTCCTCGTAGGTAGGAAAAACTTCATCCAACCCAAAGCGGAATATATGGTCTTCGGGGTACCAAAATTGGACCACCGCCATCAGCATGTTCCACTCAATGGGCCGATTACACCACAAAGAGACTCGACACATGTTGAAAGCATCGTAGTCGACATTATAAGAGCACATTGCTTCCAAGGCTTCGAGGTAGTTAGCAAACTCAATGCTACCAGGGAGAGCCATCTTACAAGACTAAGAAATAGTAGGCGAGTAAGTAAGAATGTGAAGATGTGATGGAAACACTCCACCCTTACCCCTTTTTATACTTGAGAACCCTCACAAAAGACATGACCTCTGCAGAAATCGGAGGGAATCCTACCCCAAAAAGTACACGAGGTTGAAGAGGGCACTAATCAAAGCTTTAAATTGATGGGACTCGACATGACTACCGATGGGCAGGACAAGGGTTTTGCCGATCAGCAACCCCCTATTTTTGGAAATTTTCCTTTTTTCCTCTTGTGTCAAAATCAGAAGCTCAATAAAAATAAATTGATATTCTCAAATAGAATTTCAAAAAATCATCTTCCACCCTTATATAATTTCTCATTTAAAAAAAAAAAAACTTTCCCCTAATATCCCAAAAATATCTCTTTTTACGGTCTCAGCAGCAAAGTAAAAAGCGCATGCGCATGCATTCATCCATCATTAACAAAAGATAATAAAAAAAACATTGAATTGTATATATATATTCTTCTGTGTTACATCAATGTTGCAGGAAATAAAAGAAAAGAAAAAAACAACGGGACTCAACCTGAACTCACATTATCTCTCTCTCTCTCACCTACCCTTCACCCCACTCTCTAAGAGCTTCCACCCCTGCGAAGCGCTCTCTTTCCCCTAGGGCGAGACGACGCACCACCACTACCCGAGCCAGAGTCTTCCCCAAACGAAGCAGATGGCACCAAGCAAGAAGGAACCGGAACCACATCCCAAATATGGACAGTGTCCGAAGATATCTAGTCTCCAATATCCCTCAGCCAAGTAATCGACACCCGAACTTGCTGCAAGTAAAAGGCAAAATCAGTATCAAAGAGGAAAGGATCAAAACAGAAAAGAAAGAAAGAAAAGAACAGAAAGGTATACCGCAGGACAAAGAACCTCCTCTGTCAAACCCAACTCCTCCGGATCCATCGCGTGAGGACGGTGTAACATAGGCACCATCCCTCCATCAACCCGCTGAATGTTGTATGAAGGGGTATACAATCGCATAAAGGGGACCTCTGAAGTCGCCGTCACCGCAGACGTCGACGGACCACCGCCGCTGTGAGAAGACCCCATTGCCCGACTCGAACCCGCAGGAGGGAAAGGAAAGGCATCATATATGCTGGGCGCCATCAACCAGCTCATCATAAAATCCATATAGTCATACGATACAGCCGTATCAGTGTACAATAGGTAGGACTCGCCGATCATCATCGCGATCCTCTCATCCTCCGACAACGGCCGCTCCCGCCTCATAGACATGGGAGGCTAACCAGGTGGCACCACCACCTCCTCCTCCGCAATCTACTGAACCACCCGCTCCCCGAGATACCAAGAATGGCCGAACTCATGCGCTAGCAAATGCCTCATCTGCGCGTTCACCCCGGTCGCCCCCGTATCCTGAATGATTGTCCCCTAAGGGTAAAAAGTCACCTAAAAATCCCCAGTAGACATAAGTCAATACAGAATCAGAATATGCAAAAAACCAAGACTGAAGAGGAAAGAGTCTTAACCTACCACTGGTCAGGCCATTCAATACCTGACGCACCACCTCCAGAGAGAGAGATCCCTCTGACTTTCGATTGGCCTTCCGTCATCGATACAGTCAGCAAAAGTCCCCAATAGTCTCGTCCTTTAAGGTAATCAACGGGGTATTGCACCCAATCACCTCATAGAACCACATCTGCCAAAGACAAGAATTCACAATAAAAAAGAGACGCATAAGGAAAAATATGAATGCATGAAAAGAAAATGCGCAAATTAAAGAATACCTCAAGGAGATACGTGGCTCTAGTAAAAGTTTGTCGGCAGCACCGACTGAATGCATCCAAAGAAAAATATAGGGTCTCCAAAGTCAGGCTCCCCCAATCATAGAGAGGGATGTTCGAAAACATCCTCAAATACGTCAAGAACCACAAGTGGATGACGTCGCCGCTCGACACCACCATGAAACCTCCCAGCACCAACAATATGAACAACCGGGCCATCTGCCTCACCTGCAGCCCTCCCTCCACATTAATCACCCTACTCAATAGAATATCCTTCAGTAAGGACAGCCGAATGGAATCCCCAGACACTATCCTCCTTACATCGCTGAGCGTCGCCTCTGGCCTCACCCATAGAGAACGATCCACCTCTATCTGCTCCCCATCGCAATCTAGCCCCAGCAGCTGCTGCACATCGATGGGAGTCACAGTCATCTCCCCAAAATCACAATGGAAGGTGTGGGTAATATCCCACCACCTCTCCCCCAAAGCGCACAGGACCACTGTCGAACGAGGCGTCTCATCCAGCGCAGACGCTAGCCTCTCAAAATTTGCTAAAGATACCATCTAACCCACCACAAATGGAATATGCTCCGAGACATCCATAAGCCCCATCGTCCCACGGGCACGCAAGTTCTTCAAAGAGATATCAGACTGTCAAAGGAAAAAAACTTATCAAAAATTCAAAAAGGGAGGAAAAATCATTAAAAAAAGAAGAATGCCAAAAGTCTTTACTTACATAACCGCCAGGGTTCACCACCCTCGAGGAGCGATGACGCGACATCTCCCGTAGCAAGGTCCGCTCATCCGTAACCGGCTAGAATGCGTCAAAGGAGTTCTCACTCCCCAAATCAAGAGGCGCCCTGGACCTCCACTCCACGTTTTCCCAGGCATCAACAGTCAACCATTCCCTATGTGCTGTAGTGCTCACAAAGGCGTCCATTTCTTAGAGATCGGAATGTTAGAACGATTTGCAAAGGAAAATCGTAGAAAGAAAGAAAGCAAGAAGATGTGAAAAATGAAGGGAATTCGCCCCTTTAAATAGGACACCAAGGGTCATGCCGATCGGCACTAACCCCCCAACCACCGATCGACACTACCGATTGGTACCCTTTGTATCATGACGATCGGCACCGCCCTTAAAATCTCGTATAAAAATTCCCAGAAAATATTAGACATCCCTAAAAAATTCTCAGAAAATTCTTAAAAATCCCAGGAAGGATTTAAAACATTTTCACCAAGAAAACTTCGCACTCCCTCAGGCGAAACCTCTTTTTTTCCCCAGCGAAACTCTCAAAAGATAAGTAAATCTCCTCCCGACGAAACTCCCGGGGATCTCTAAGGATCACCTCCTATACCCCAAAGGTATGAAACCTCCCAAGCAATACGTCCAATACCTGGACTACCTAATCACTTCACCAGCGGAGTTTACAGCATCAAATTGGTTGTCCCCACAAAGTCTCCAAAAGATACAAAAGTTTCCCAGCAATCGGCTCCCCAAGCCAAAACAAAACCACAAGATAAATCTCCCCGGCAGAGTTCCCCAAGAACATCTCTACTTAAGCCCGCAGAATTGGCTTCGACCCGCAGAATTGGTCATCTCTACTTAAGCCCGTAGAATTGGTCATCCTTACTTAAGCCCGCAGAATTGGCTTCGACCCACAGAATTGGTCATCTCTACTTAAGCCCATAGAATTGGTCATCCCTACTTAAGCCCGCAGAATTGGTCATCCTTAATTAAGCCCGCAGAATTGGCTTCGACCTGCAGAATTGGCTTCGACCCGCGGAAATGGTCATCTCTACTTAAGCCTGCAGAATTGGCTTCGACCCGTGGAATTGGTCATCTCACCTTAATCCCGCAGAATTGGCTTCGACCCATAGAACTGGTCATCTTTATTTAAGCCCGCATAATTGGATTTGACCCGCAGAATCGGTCACTCTCATCTTTAAGCCCGCAGAATTGGCTTCGACCCGCAGAATCGGTCACCCTCATCTTCAAGCCCTCAGAATTGGCTTCGACCCCCAAAATCGGTCACCCTCATCTTTAAGCCCTCAGAATTGGCTTCGACCCACAGAATTGGTCACCCTCATCTTTAAGCCCTCAGAATTGGCTTCGACCCGCAGAATCGGTCATCCACAGCACCTCCTCAGTAATTGGCCTAAACCTTTCCTCCAAACCATCACTTAGGTCCTCAGAATCGACCTCGACCCCTGAATTGGTCATCCTCATTTCCTTAGGTCCTTAGAATCGACCTTGACCCCCTGAATTGGTCATCCTCACTCCCTCAGGTCCTCAGAATCGTCCTCGACCCTCTGAATTGGTCGTCCTCCCTCAAAAGCACCATGCGGTGTCTATTCGACGGCTATCGTTTGTTCTAAACTCACCCGTCGAGGGGCTCTATATACACCCCATTCTGTTACCCCTTAAACTCCCCTTAGGTCCTTAGCACCTCCCTTTATCACTACAAACCTAGGTCATACCCCGAGTACTAACCTAGAAGCCGTCGGGCACTCCGAGGCTCTGTTTGACTAAAAGTCAAAGTCTTCATCTCGATCGAGACTGAATGAATCCCCGAAGGGCCCTGAACCCCTTTCCAATGGTCCATCCCGAGCGTGATTCCGACTTACCATGCGGACGAACGACCTGTTTTCCCCCGAAACTCAATCAGGAGGCCACCGGGCGCTCTCGAACTCCGTGTGACCTAAATCAACTCTTCAAGTTGATCAAGACTGAATGAATCTTCAAATGGAACTAAAACCCCTTTCCAACGGTCTACCCCATGCACGATTCTGACTTACGGTAAGGACGAATGATTCGTTTTACTCTGAAAGGTCACCGAATGCTTCCAGGGCCCGGTTGACCAAAGTTAACTCCCCGAATCGGATCAAACTCTTTGGAATGTTGAATTACATCTCCTAAGATTTCCAACGTTCTGCCTCGTGCATGATTCGCACTTACCATACGGACGAATGATCCGTTTGCGTCCGAAGATTCCCCGTTCAATGGGCCGAGGAATGCTACTGAGCCACATTTGACCCAAAGTCAACTCCCGAACCTGGGAGCGATCCAAAGAACTTTCAAAGGTCTCTAAATTACCTTTCCAATGGTCCACCCCGTGCATGATTCGAATTAATGGTTTGCGTTTTGCGACTGATTTTCCGAAAAGGCCTGAAAGACACTAACAAACGACAGGTCCCAGACCCTGCCTATCGGTAGTGTGCCTAAATGCACCTGCCGATTGGCAGGACCAGGGCTATACCGATCGTCAATTCCCTGGGTCTATAAAAAGGAGGCCTTGACCTCATTGCAAAGAGACCAGATCAGAAGCATATCACTCTCAGCAAATCCAAAAAACCTCTCTCAAAGTCAGCGTGATTTTCACATCAAAATCCCTTTCCGACCTTCACTTTTCATCATACTTTTCATCAAACTTGGTGAATTAACCACTCTCCATCACCATCCAAGTCCAAGGGCTGCTCTCCAACATTCAAGACCAAGCTCAAGATCTTCAAGAAGGTCCAATTTTCTAGATTTTCTCCTTAAATTCTCATAAATTTGCATTAACTTATTTTATTACTTAGCACTTTTATTCTCTCATCTCACATAACCTAATATACTTTTTATTTAGTATTATTGTACATCTCTTATTTTTATACAAATAAGAAACCAAAAAATAAGAAAAAGAGGGTTTGCTCATAAATTCCAAACGGGAATTCTCACACTTTTCTTACACTTTTCTCACATCTAAAACACTTTTTCTACACACACACACAAATAAGAGAAGTCCCCAGTTGGATTTATGGGATAAACCTCACCCCTCGTTTTGCATGCGAACTACGTGGACTTTGATGCCTCTATAGGCTACGTAGGCGTCTCGGGGTAAAATCCGAGATTCGAGTCCTATTTTTACTTTTTCTCTCATCTCCTATTCTCTTTAAATTCAATCCTCCTAGATTACATATATATACATATATTTGTCCTTAGTGGCATATTATTCCACATGCGTTGTCGTTCCATCGTAACGATCAACGTAAGGATAATCGCGTAAATCCTATTTTCTAATATTTTTATACCTTCCTACGGATGACTCGCTTTACCTCTTCCATGGTACAAGTCGATAATTCCTTTCTCCACTATATATCACTGTTCTAAAAAACCCGCATAGGCTTGAGGCTTGGGAGAAACGTCTCGCCTAACTCTTTTTACACCTTATTCTTGGTAAAACCCTTAAGGCGCACTTTTTTCTAAAAACAATAATGCTTTAGTGAAACGATATCTCCTTTTAAAGATTTTTTTTACAAATCGGACCATTATCTCATAAAAAATAATCAAATATTATTTTAATTTGCATATATTCAGAAATATTTTTATAATATGTAAAATTTTAGTATTTTAATAGCCTTGTTATGGTTAAGAAATATTAAAATATATTAATAAGGCCTAAATGCCTTTCCACGCCTAAGGCCCGCCTAGGCTTCTAAGGCTTAAGGCTTGGCCTCCACGCCTCGATCACGCCTCGCATTTTTTAGAAACTTGCTATATATACACATGCACACATATCACGGGTAAAATAAAGGAAAATAGAAAAAACCCATGAGAGACCGTAAGGGCGGAATGGGTGCCTAACACCTTCCCATTTCGTAACTTAGCCTCCGGACCCTTTTTGAATCATTTTGGTTTCGTATGCATCAGTATGTCTTTGGATGCTGTCCTTCGGGATGGCTCCCTTTCTTTTGTCTGTTTTGAATAAAATAGACTGGCGACTCTATCTCTCTACATTTTTTATCTCACCCAAATGATGAGGGCCGAAGCACTCCCGATAGGGATGCGCGGGACCTAGGATCCTCCCTCACGTCGCCCGCCCTCCACGAGGATCGGGGATGGCCACACCGGGATTGCCAAAATAATTTATATCATTCTCAGCATCAACATAAACTAAAAACCATAGTAAATTAAAACCAACACAAATAAGGATTCAATAAAAGATGACGAACAAAAATACTAAACTATGAAAACTGAATCCACTTTATAAAAACTTCTTATTACAATTATTCAACTGAATAAAATAGTACAATTGAACTACATCTAGTTACAAAATTCCATCTGAAATACAATTAGAGTACAAGGGTAAACCTTCGACGTAACTCTGAATATGTTGATAGCTATAATGAACCAATGATTCCAACTCTGTAAATACAAAGATGCATTGCCACAACCGCAAGTCTGACCGCCTAGTCATGTTGACCTGTTTATATAATAATAATACCCGAGGGGAAATATTTTATAATTTGAGTCAATACCCTGAAGTTGGAAGAATTAACTTGCAATACCATAAAATAATGATGCAGTCAATTCCCAATACATGCTCAATATTGTCTCTCATAATCAATGAGTATCTCACCTCGCACCTAAGTGCAATACTACGCGCATGTCCCAATCAAAGGCCTACCTAATCTAAAAGTCTCTATCTTTAGATAATTAAGCATTGTAATGTAACGAACAACTACTATGGAACGTTACCAATAAACTAAATAGGATTTCATTCCAAGGTCCACACCAATATTTTTATTACGTATTCTTAGCCTCATAAACATAATTCTCGGTCAGAGTCGAATTCCATAGAGATTTATTTTATAGCTCAAGTGTAAGCTAATCACGATAGTAGTAAAAATCTGGTAAGACCAGAGTCAAATTCCATAGATATTTATATAGAGTAAAGTTAATATTTGTTTAGAAAAGTGATAAGAGTCGAGAATAAAAAGTAAGAAAAGATTATTTAATTATAAGAGAGTGTGTAGGAGGGTAGTGACACTGGGGTCTATGAATAACTGGAAAGGGTGAGGCGTGACCCACTCCAATGGACACTACCTGTAAGGTCTTCAAGGTCTTCTGGTGCAACTTCTCAAGAAACTTTCTCCTTCTGGTAACAATGGCACTCAAGCTTCAACTCACTCCCTGTAAGAAGATGAACTTTCACAGCAAAAATAGTAATTTTCTCAAGAGAAACACCTGAGAATGATGGCTATCACTGGGGAGTGAAGGAACAAGGCACTCAGCACTAAGAGAATGAGCAGGGAGAGAATACTAGGTAGGTCTGGTGATATTTTAGCAGCGTAACAGTGCAATTTTGATTTTGTCTTCATTGACCTTGACCATAGGTCTATTTATACTTGGGCATTAGGGCTGAGTTGGCATTTTTTGGGAGCCAAAATTGAGAGGGTTGGTGGGGAACAATGTCTAAAGTGTACCATTTGTCCCTACCTACAGGCAACCCTGCCTGTCCCCTCCTGCAGGCGCCACCTAGCACCAACAAAAGTCAAAAAGTACATATGTCTCCTAATGAAGACAAGATATCTGATTTGGTAATTATCTTTTGAAACGGTAACTTGTTGTGCAATTTTGCAAATCTTGAGAGAGGAGGCCTTAAGGACCCCTCTCTTATAAAATTATTGTTTTTCTTGAGATGGACCTCGAGGACCCCCTCTTCTGGAAAAGTCATTTTTTATAAAGAGTTTATTCCTTGTGAGTATCCAGCTCTTTAACTGCTCACTTCACTTGTGACCAAGTGTGAAGTGTGTGTAGTCTTGAGTGACTTCTGGGTCTTCCTACTAGTATTCTCTCAATCCTATAGTGCTAAGTGGTTGATCTTGCTCAACATACCTTGTCCCTCAGCCGCCAAGCCAAAACTCCCAGGAGGTCCCAACTGGCCTATTTGAACCCTGCCTGCTCAACTAGGCTACCTGTACAAGAAAGCAAAGTTTTAATACTATTGTTCTTTTAAAGAATGACGTTTCATGATGAGGAGTTGCTCATGGTAGCCACTCCCTCATCCTGGCCTATTTTTTTGAAAGCTGAGGGGGAGGACCTTGACTGCTCCTCGCCCTGACATTTTCTGTTGTTAAGGGACCTTGAGGGTTCCTTTTCAATATGAGTTTTTGTAGGGACCTTGGGTGAGGTTCTTTCTCAATATGATTTTTTATCGGGACCTTGTGGTGGTCCCTTCTCAATATGAGTTTCTGCCCGGACCCTAGGGGGTTCCTGCTCAATATGAGTTTCTGTCAGGTCCCTGGGTGGGTTCCTTCTCAATATGAGTTTCTGCCGGGACCCTGGGTGGGTTTTTGCTTAATATGAGTTTCTGCCGGGACCCTGGGTGGGTTCCTTCTCAATATGAGTTTTTGCCGGGACCCTGGGGTGGTTTCTTCTCAATATGAGTTTCTGCCGGGACCCTGGGGGGTTCCTGCTCAATATGAGTTTTTGCCGAGACCCTGGGTGGTTCCTTCTCAATATGAGTTTCTGCCGTGACCCTGGGGGGTTCCTGCTCAATATGAGTTTCTACCGGGACCCTGGGTGGGTTCCTTCTCAATATGAGTTTCTACCGGGACCCTCGGGGTTCCTGCTCAATATGAGTTTCTACCCAGGACCCTGGGTTGGTTCCTTCTCGATCTTTGATTTCTGCAGTGGCCATTGCGGGGCACTTCTCAAATGTCATTTTCGCAGTGACCCTTGCGGTGGCACTTCTCGAATGTCATTTCTGTAGTGACCCTTGCAGCGGCCCTTCTCAATCTTGGACTTCTGCAGTGGCCTTTGCGGGACAGTTCTTCAAGTGTCATTTCCGTAGTGACCCTTGCGGCGGCACTTCTCAAATGTCATTTTTGCAGTGACCCTTGCGGCGGCCCTTCTCAATCTTGGACTTCTGCAGTGGCCCTTACGCGGTACTTCTCAAATGTCATTTCCACAGTGACCCTTGCAGCGGCCCTTCTCAATCTTGAACTTCTGCAGTGGCCTTTGCGGGACACTTCTTTAAATGTCATTTCCGTAGTGACCCTTGCGGTGGCTCTTCTCGAATGTCATTTCGGCAGTGACCCTTACGGCGGCCCTTCTCAATCTTGGACTTCTGCAGTGGCCCTTACGCGATACTTCTCAAATGTCATTTTCGCAATGACCCTTGCAGTGGCACTTCACGAATGTCATTTCTGCAGTGATCCTTGCGGCGGCCCTTCTCAATCCTGGACTTCTGCAGTGGCCCTTACGCGATACTTCTCAAATGTCATTTTCGCAGCGACCCTTGCAGTGGCACTTCACGAATGTCATTTCTGCAGTGACCCTTGTGGCGTCCCTTCTCAATCCTGGACTTCTGCAGTGGCCCTTACGCAGTACTTCTCAAATGTCATTTTCGCAGTGACCCTTGCGGTGGCACTTCACGAATGTCATTTCTGCAGTGACCCTTGTGGAGGCTCTTCTTAATCTTGGACTTCTGCAGTGGCCCTTATGCGGTACCTCTCAAATATCCTTTACCCAGTGACCCTTGCGGTGGTACTTCACGATTGTCATTTTTGCAGTGACCCTAGGTGGAGTGGCCTAGGTGGGGTCCTCTCAATATCAATTAAAAAAGTATTTTAATTAATTTTTTTGTATGTAGACACCCTTCTACATTAGCCCCTCGTGCAAAGTCTTTTGTGTTGGGTAGATCAAAAGGATTTGTACACCATAAATTCAATTTTTTTTAGGGACCCTAGGTTTTCTTCATCATTCCCCTTATGGTCACTAAATGTTATGTCACTTCATCCCAAGTTTTGTAAATAAGTCCACTTATAGTGGACCCTCTTATCTGGGTATAAACTTGGGCGGAGGGGTTACTCGCGATGAGCCCCTCATTTTTAACCTTCTTCTATGGCCTTCTACTTTGTTTAAAGGAGTTGCTCATGGTGAGCCCCTCGCCCTTGGCCCTCTGTGGCCTTCTATCTTGGGTAGAAGGGTTGCTCAAAGTGAGCCCCTCTCCCTTGGCCTTCTTCTGTGGCCTTCTTTCTTGGGCAGAGGGATTGCTCGCAGTGAGCCCCTCGCCCTTGGCCTTCTTCTGTGGCCTTCTATCTTAGGCGGAGGGGTTACTCGCGGTGGGCCCCTTGCTTTTGGCCTTCTTCTGTGGCCTTCTATCTTAGGCGGAGGGGTTACATGCGATGAGCCCTTCGCCCTTGGCCTTCTTATGTAGTCGTTCATCTTGGGCGGAGGGGTTACTGGCGGTGAGCCCCTCACCCTTGGCCGTCTTTATTTGGCCTTTCCTCTTAGGCGAAGGGGTTACTCGCGATGGGCCCCTCGCCCTTGGCCTTCCTCTGTGGCCTTCTGTCTTGGGCGGAGGGTTACTCGGGATGAGCCCCTCTCCCTTGACCTTCTTCTGTGGCCCTTCATCTTGGGCGAAGGGGTTACTCGCGGTGAGTCCCTCGCCCTTGACCTTCTTCTGTGGCCTTCTATCCTGGGCGGTGAGGTTACTCGCGGTGAGCCCCTCGCCCTTGGCCTTCTTCTGCGGCCTTTCATCTTGGGCGGAGGGGTTACTCGCGGTGGGCCCCTCTCCCTTGGCCTTCTTTTGTGGCCTTCTATCTTGGGCAGAGGGGTTACTCGCGGTGAGCCCCTCGCCTTTGGCCTTCTGTGGCTTTCTATCTTGGGCGGAGGGGTTACTCACGGTGAGCCCCTCGCCCTTAGCCTTCTTCTGCGGCCTTTCATCTTGGGCGGAGGGGTTACTTGCGGTGAGCCCCTCTCTCTTGGCCTTCTTCTGTGGCCTTTCACCTTGGGCGGAGGGGCTACTCGCGTTGGGCCCCTCGACCTTGGTCTTCTTCTGTGGCCTTTTATCTTGGGCAGAGGGGTTACTCGCGGTGGGCCCCTCTCCCTTGGCCTTCTTCTGTGACCTTCTATCTTGGGTAGAGGGGTTGTTCGCGGTGAGTCCCTCACCCTGAGTCCTTTTCTGTAGCATAAAGTTTGGGAAGAGGGGTCACTCAAGGTGGATCCCCTCGCCCTAAGCTATTTCTGTCAAACTTGCAATCTTAGGCAGGTGGAGCCACTCTAAGTGGATCCCCACACTCCAAGCTATTTTATTATTTGTTCACTTGCTTGAGAACTTCTCAATATTAGCCCCCTCATCCAGAAGTGTCTTCTAATGTTGAGAGACTTGTGCATGAAACTGTCATACCTTTTATTTACACTTGGCAGTTGCTCAAGACTGTGAGCGCTTCGGTGCCCTTGGAGCCTTAGGTGCTAAACTGTCGCACCTTATATTTATACTTGACACTTGCTCAAGATTGTGAGCGCTCCAGTGCCCTTGGAGCCTTAGGTGCTCAACTGGCGCACCTTATATTTATACTTGACCGTTGCTCAAGGCTGTGAGCGCTTCGGTGCCCTTGGAGCCTTAGGTACTAAACTGTCGTACCTTGCATTTATACTTGGCAGTTGCTCAATATGATGAGCGCTCTATTAACCTTGAAGCCTGAGGTACTAGACTGTCGTACCTTATATTTATACTTGACAATTTCTCAATACTGTGAGCGCTCCATTGCCCATGGAGCCTGAGGTACTAGACTGTCGTACCTTATATGTATGCTTGGCATTTTCTCACTACTGTGAGCGCTCCGGTGCCCTTGGAGCCTTAGGTACTAAACTATCATACCTTAATTTTATATTTGGCAGTTGCTCAATATGATGAGCGCTCCGTTGCCCTTGGAGCATGAGGTACTAAACTATCGTTCCTTATATACATACTTGGAAATTGTTCAATATTGTGAGTGCTCCAGTGCCCTTGGAGCCCTAGGTACTAAATTGTCGTACCTTATATTTATATTTGGTAGTTGCTCAATATGATGAGCGCTCCGTTGCCCTTGGAGCATGAGGTACTAAATTGTCGTACCTTATATTTATTCTTGGCACTTTCTCAATGACTGTGAGTGCTCCGGCGCCCTTGGGGCCTTAGGTACTAAACTATCGTACCTGACATTATACTTGGCCTTTGCTCAAGACTATGAGCGCTCCGGCGCCTTTGGGGCCTTAGGTGCTAAACTGTCGCACTTTATACTTATACTTGACACTTGCTCAAAACTGTGAGTTGCTCTATTTTCTGTGAGAACTTCAAGATTTAATTGCCCCGTAGTCTGTGGGGTACTTTGCCTATGATCTGAGCAAGTTATCATTTTGAAGTTGCCCCTCTAGTTGTGGGGTACTTGTCTTATGCCTATACTTTTAGGACTTTTTTTTAGAACATAACTTAGAGGGAGGGGTAAGCCCCCCTCGGGATTTTTTTCAATATTTGAACCAAAACATAACTTTGAGGGGGGGCCCTCATCATTTTTCCATTGTTTGATTCAAAGATGATAACTTAGAGGGAGGGGTGAGCCCCCCCCCCCCCCCCCCCTCAACGTTGTTTTTCAACATTTGATCCGAAACATGACTTAAAGGGGGTGTGCCCCCTCAACTTTTTTTCAAAAGTTATTTCGATTTCAGCGAGCAAGTTATGACATGACTGATACTTTCAAAAAAAAATAATTGAGAGGACGTGACTTGGAGTTTCACCACACAAGCTTGGTTTAAAATATCTTGCCTTTTGTATCGAGCAACGAGTAAGAAATATGTCAATTTAATCTTTATTTTGAGCAAGGTATCTGTCTTGACAAAAGATAAACGGTTCCTCGTAGGTAGACACCCTTTTACCCATGTGCCACATGCCAAAATGCTTATCTTATCATATCTCCTTTGTTAAAAAAACAAAATCTTGAGGGTTATGTTCGAGCAACCCTTTACTTTTGTAAAAAAAAAAAATAAGTCGGGTGATGTTGAGAGTCCACCTCTTATTAAAACTGATATGAGAAGCTGTATTTCTAAAAAAAAAATATATATATATATATATATATTAGACAGCCGGGCAACTTCTGGACCCATTTTTTTAATAAATAATATTGAAATATTTATCACACAGTACGAGGGACCCTTAACAGAAAAAAAAAAAAAGACTTTGGACACCTCTATCTTTACTTGAAACAAAAGAGAAACCATAACCCCCATCTTTTTTTTTTCATTATCCGAGAGACCCTCTAGCCCCTTCTTTTCGTTTTCTGTACTCTATTCTCTCTTTTGACTTCATTGTAAACTTTTAAGCCCAATGCGTGTGTGTGTGTGTGAGAGAGAGAGAGAGAGAGCGCTGTCATTTATCAAATCTTTTGATTCTTGGCTTGAGAAATCTAACAACCAAACCCGTTTAGGGATATATATATATATATATATATATATTATCGTGGTTCATGAAATCGATCGACCAAAGTTAAGATAACATCCTGATTTGAAGCATCTTTGGGTTCTGGAAAGAAGTCTTCAGTTGGGATGCGGTATACAAAAAGGGATCTGAGATTTGGCGTTCGGCTATTTAACACAAATTTTCTGTAAATTCATTTGCTCGTCCCCCTTTTTTGTTCTCTTTGGCCTGTTGAGCTTCATGCTCTTTTGTGGAGTCGATTTTTATGCTATATAAATAATTTGAGGGTGATCGCATGTTTGATTCCCCATCGCATGTATTTTTTTCTATAAATCAACCCTTTTTATTCTCGGGGCGAGGAGCCCGTGTACTTTTGGTTTGAGGGGGTTCCTCATGTGTGTGTGTGTGTGTGTGTATATATATATATTGGCAGCACTTTTTAATCTGTGGGAGAGGAACCTGTCTGGTATTTGAGAACTTGTGGTTTGAGGGGATCCTTGTGCTATTTGAGCGGTTCCTCGTGTTGTGAACGTTAGCCATTTGGGAACTTTAAAGCTAATCAACTACTTGAGGGTTTCCTCGTGTACCTCGAGGCCATTCATGATCAAGACACGAAGAGTTCTGTCAAAGAAAAAATGTTAGACAAATAAAAATTTACCCCAAAATATATGCCGCGAGTGGTCGATTTTGTCCTTCGCACGAATAAGTTTTTATTCTTTTGTTACTTTCAAAATCAGTTGTATAGTGTCTGTCTGCAGTGTTAATGAGAAACAATTTGGAGCTGGTGCAGCAGTTCACCACTTCCTCGACCAATTGCCACTTACAATAATCGTGAGGGAACATAAAGCTAATACAAGCCCTCTGTATTTGAGACAAGAGTTAACGTTTTTTTTTTATAAATGTGAGGTCTCTCTTTTGCATAATATCTTTTTAGGTGTATTAGAAGTCAGATACTCTAGAGTCTTATGTGTTGAAGACTTCTTTTTACAAAGTTCCTAAAAGATGTTAACATTGACTTGTCCTTGCACAGTAAAAAAATGAATAACAAATTCTGCAAAATATGGACACAGTCCTCTCGAGGACTTTGCTATAAATAATTCTTCTCACGCGAAATAAATTATTTAGTTAGTTAGTTAGTTTGAGAAACAAATGTACTCTATTGAAGAAATTAAGTGACATTTTCACTTTAGGTATAAGGCAGTAGGATCATACTTTCATACTAAAAATAAAAGTCTCATTGTAAATGTGGCCTTATACCCATTAACCTGTGCAGAGAACTATTATGTACGTTCTCCCCTTCTAACACTTTCACCTCAAGATATGATAGCATGTATGATTTCTTTATCAGTTGAAGCACTCAAGTAGAACATAAATTGGGACTTGTGAAATGAACATATTCACAGGTTGTTGAAGTAAGATAATTTACTTAGCTGGTTGAGAATAAATATTATCTCATCATGGTTCCTGGTGAAACTTAAAGCACGAGTAATTTTTTGTTTGCTCTTTTATCTTCGAAGAGTTCCCCACCCTCTGCTGCTACCATGATTGTAGGGGGTCCCTCGTCGATGGCCGATACTACTAGGGGTCCTCGCCCGCCACTGTTTCCATGGGGAGTGTGCCGGCTGATACTATTAGGGGGTCCTCGCCCCGCCACTGTTTCCATGGGGAGTGCGCCGTCAACCAAGGGTTCCTCGCGATCCCTCTTATTGGTGGGTTCCTTGCCTACTGCTCAAATTAGGAGCCATTCCTCGCGCATTTTTACTCTGATGGACCTTGCCTCCAGAAGTTTTCTTACTTCCTTATCCACTATCTTTGCCTTTTTGGGGATGTTTAACGAGCCTTTTATATAATCAGCTTAAATGTTAGATCCACATGGAGTTGATGGCAGGCAACCACGGGATCGATCACGGGCATATCGTATGGTTCCCACGCGATTAGATCTAGCTCTATTTTAGGAAAGTGATCAATTCAACCCTTTCAAGGTTAGTCATGCTTATCCTGATCAAAAACTTTCTTTCTAGCTTGGCTTTATAAAAAATAGCCTCCTCTAGGTCTTCGACGACCCTATCAGTGGGGTGGATTCTGATATCTTCCACACCTGGTCAGTTGTGTCGTAGTTACTATTTGGATGGATTAGCTCCATCCTGGGCTGCCTCCAAATTAACTTATTTTTCTTTCTTTGTTTCCTGCTTTGGCCTAATGGCTGCTATGAAGAACTTTTGAGCATCTACTTAATTACCTCCGATTTATATTATCCCTTTGTTCGTGATTCACTTAATCTTCTAGTGGTAGGTGGAAGAGATAACCCTCGTGGCATGAAGCCACACTACCTAAAATGGCGTGGCTATGTTAACCACTATAAACTCTATGAGTTTTGAAAAATTCCCTTCCCTAATTAGCATGACCACTTTCCATAACGGCATAGTCATCTCCCCCCCAACGCTGACTAGAAAGGTTGACTCCTTAAGGTCTGACATCCTAAGCTTAAGTTTGTGGAATTGCTCCAGCTACATCACCTCTGAAGAGCTCCCCTAGTCCATCAGTAGCTTATCCACATCCCAATTCACGATTCTAACAGTGATTACTAGCGCATCGTGGTGTGGGGTTCGTATCCTAACTAAGTCCTCCTCTGTGAAGACGATGTGCTTGTTATAATTAACATCCTTTGGTCGTCGACGCTTGCCAGCCTGGATTTTAGCGGGATCAATCTGGAAATCTTCCATCACAATCGTAACTTTCTTGAGCTCCATCCAAACATTATTCCCTCAAATCTGCTTAAGGTCGGATGCTCCGTGAATAACGATGAACTCATGCCCCATGTCATCATCAAGGACATTGCCTGGTTTCTGATCGCCATTAGTTGCGGCCTTGTCAGACTTCATTCTAATAAACTCGTTCTGACGAACATCTTAGGCTAATTCCTCTATATGAGCTTTGGGCACCTTGCAATTTTTGATTTTGTGGTCGCCTTTTATATGGAATGTGCATCGGAGCACATTATTTCTCTTAGTTGGATCAGCTCCCATCTTCTTTGTACACTTGACGAACTACTGATCTTTGATTTTTTCCAGGATCTTATAGATCGACTCCTTGAGAATTATGTTGACTAATTGAAAGGATTTAGAGGAATCAGTTATGCCCCCATTCTTGGCACCCTTATACTTTTTATTCCCCTTTAGGGGGTGTTTTTCTTATCTCCCCCTTTGTTTTCCTTGGCGCTACCAGTTTCATCTTGATCGGTATGGACCATGTCTTCCACCTTGGCATATTTCTCAATGCATGACATGAGATTGTCAATGGTTTCAACTTCCTTCTTGGTAAGGTATTGTTACAACATTGATGAAGGGGGTAGACCTATTTTGAAGGATACTAAGGTAACTTACTCCAAATAATATTTTACCTTATTGAAGACTTCCTAGTAGCGTTTGACGTATTCACGTAGGGAATCCTATAGCTTCTTTTTTATAGTGAGCAATGACTTCATTCTTTTGGGATGGGAGTTGCTAGTGATGAAACGAGTAGTGAAGGATTCGATGAGCACCTTAAATATCTTGATGGGCTTATGAGGAAGCTTCTCAAACCATTTTTGGGCAACGTCGCCCAAGATGGAAGGAAAAATATGACATATCAGCGCATTATTATGACTCCATAAAGTCATAACCTACCTGTACCGCCGATCATTGTCAATGGGATCAGTCTTTCCATTGTAGACCTTGAACCTGGGGGTTACAAACTTCTTAGGGAGTTCCTCCTCTTTTATGATTTTTCAAGAAGGGAAACTTTATCTGGGTGATGAGGGCTCTCCTCGCTAGCTCCTTGGTTGACCTGGCCCCCTATGAGTGGGGTGTTGGTCAATTTCCCTTCGAACTAAACTCCTTATATCATTTTTGTGGTGCTCGTCGTCTCCGTGGCGCCTACCTTGATAACTTCCATGCCCTGAATATTCTTGGTCGCGCCTGGTGCTCCTTCCTCGGTTGTGAGTCTTACTTGCTTGAGGGCTAGGAGTTTGAGGTCAGCACTATCGATTCTTGCGGAGTTCTTTCTCCATCTCTTATAGTCATCGTTGAGGGCGAGAATTCTCCTCAACTTGGAGGCGAGCTACCTCCTTATGTTATTGAAGCATTACTTCATAGGCGTCAATTAGGCTTGAGATCTGAGTAGACCTAGGCTGCTCATGGCTTTCCTCCGAAGGTTGTCGTTCTGATAAGAACCTTGGGTTCCCATCTTGACGAACCTCAGACCTAATCCTCAGAAGAGCCCAATCAGTTCGCACGTCTTCAGTCTGGGGTGCACTGTTTGGTTGGTGAGACATCATAGCTGTTCTTTATGGAGATTGCTCTCAAAGGAAAGTCGTTACCACGGACGGCGCCAATTATGAGTGCAAATTACTCACAATTAAAAGATTCTAGAAGGCAAAGAATGAATATAGGATGCTAATCACATAACACAAGAATATATGTGTTTCGATAAATTGCCTACGTCTACGGAGATGTTACTGTATTTTATTAAGTTCTCTCAAAGTTTTGAAATCATATCCCCTTGGCCCTGGGGTGTGGGCTGTCATTATAGTGGTGTAAAATCGTAGTGGTTGAGTTATTTAAGGAACTCTCCCAGCTTGTTATTGGCTAGTGTGATGAATCTTAAATATCTCATCTGAGATTATAGGTAACCAACTGAGTTTATCAATATGGATGTTCGTATTTATCCATGTAACAAATGGTTTGCTAATCTCGTTAGGGAGTTGGGCCAAGCGTGCCGCACATACTGCTGGGCTTAGTTGGTCAGTCTTCAATTAGGCCTAGTTATTAATTTAGGTCCCCACAGATACATCCAGCGATATCTAAGGGGTCGTAGCATAAATGCACAACAAGGTGGACATTGATGTCAAAGAATGACGGAGGAAAAACTTTTTCAAGACATAATTTACCTCGGCTAAAGTGGCTTTCACATACTTAATGTGCGTCTTTTTTTACCAAATTTGCACACAGTACGGTGAAGCACAAACTAATCTACATAATTGCCATGCGGAGATCTTTTTGCTTAGAAAAGCAATGCCTAAACAATAAATGGAATAATTGGATAATGACGTGCCAGTTGTGAGGCTTACACTCTTTTAGGTCATTTGTTTGGTAGATTACAACCATGTGCAAAGTACCAGAATAACCATTCGGAGTCTTCAAATTAAACAATGTGTCTGGGAGGATCTTTTTCTCACTAGTAGTCAAAATGAAAGCACTCGCGGGAATTAAATTTCTTCTAGTTGTAGGATTAGTTTTTAACCACAATTTTTTTCATCTCCTTTAGATCGCAACGCACCCTCAATCCATCTTTCGAATAAGATCCACCCATACATATTCCTACCATATGTTCCATAAAATTCCTCTTCATATGCATCATATCAATTACATGCCTTGTGCGGTGCTCTTTTCAATACGACGAGTCAAATAAGATTGACCGTTTGGACCATACCTTCAATTTATTAGGATCTTGGGAATTCTCCTAGATTTATGCTTCTGTCCTACAAACTGAGGGTGTTTGCCTACAAACTTATTCGTCAAAGTCGTAGACTTTACGTTCTCCTCAATTTTATAATCGAAAAGCCGAGTTGGTTCCGCCCTACACTCTTTACCGACATGTAAAAAATTAGACTTGTCGTTCCTAAAAGGGTAACTGCTCGATAAAATTCTACGATGATCGGCATAACTCATCTTCCCATTATGTTGTAGCCAAGCGGATTTTGTTTCCTCCCCATAGATGGGACATTCATAATAATCATGAACATTATAACCGAAAAAGGTCACATAGGCAGAAAAATCCTAGATTGCCCACTTAACCATTGTTTTAAATGTGAACTCTTCACCCTTGCCAGCGTCACACGCCCTCACGCCTTCATCCCATAAATCTTTAAGTTCTTCAATTAACGGGGATAAGAAAATATCAATATCATCGTTGGGAGACTTTGGCTCGATTATCAATAACGACAATAATGTGAACTATTTTCTCATGCACAATGTTAAAGGGAGACTTAAAGGTGCCATATGAACTGGCCAATAACTCTGATTAGTGCTTAAATTATTGAAAGAGTTAAAACCATCGGTTGATAATGAAAGATGGACATTACGTGGTTATTTTATAAATCCAGGGTGTCATACGTTTGAAGGCTGCCAGATGAGTGAATGAACCGGATGACGCATGAGATTCCCACCCACCTCAGCTCGATCATGCCATGTCATGGCCTCTGGTATCCACGGTACAGTGAAAAATCTTTTTAATCATAGCTCGAGTGGAAAATGCTTTAATACCTTTTGCGAAACTTGTGAGCACTTATGAAATTTTGTTGTACTAATTTTTTGACTCTCATAAACCATATATCTTATCTCCTTGCATACATGACATTCATTCTTCAATTCATGTTCGTTACAGTACAATATGAAATCATACATGCATGAATGGATATATTTGTACTTTAAACCCAAACCCTTCAAGATCTTTTTTATGCTCGGATAACTATCTGGTAATGTGTTATCTTTCGAGATAATGTTTGCCTATTGAAGAATTACAGTTACGCTATTGCCTAATAACCCAAATTGACTCTTCAAATTATGAAAACCGATTAATGCGCACACTACCAAGTGAGCTTCTTCATAATTTTTATATAAAGGCTTAGCCTCATCAGCTTTCAATCGTATGTATTCCCAATCTTTGGGTAATTTAGCATCAATTTGTTCATTGACTCGATCATAATTCATATTATCCGTATCCATAGGCTGGCGGTTTTGAAGGTGGTGGACTCCGTAAGCATCATCAATTATGTCGGTCAAAGAATGATGTGTTGCGAATCATTCACCACTTCCACCTAGTTCCGTCATGCAATCATGTACCGGTAATTCTTTCGAACATATGGTACATTCTTTTTCCCTTGGAATATCCATATCTTATAGTCTTGCATCATACCCCACATTAGTAAATGTAAATCAACGCCTTCTAAAAGATTAAATTTTTTTATCTATACAATAGTTGCATGGACACAAAATCTTATCACTATTAATACTTATATCTGTATACTTAATAAATTCCCGAACGCCCTTTACATGTTTATCAAATACTCAATGACTCTCTCCCATCTGCTCTTTGTATTGTGGGAAAGCCATTAAGTAGTCTTCAAAATTCAAGTCACCAACATAAATATGTTGAAACAAAGGTTATGTTGGATACAAGAACTCTCAGTTTATAATTCAAGCAAATTCATTCAATCCAAACAAATTCAAAGCAAATTAATTTGAATCGATCATTCAGTAAATATGGAATAGAACCAAACAGATGTCCTAGACAATTAAAATATTATAATTTTTTTCAAAAAGTAAACATTGTTCAACGCCTAGACTTGTCTAATAAATAAACTCAAGTACCTTGTAATTTTCTACTTGGCATATGTGAGCCCACAACTCTTGTCGTCCCCTTATTGTCCCTCCCAGGTACATTGGTTAGGGCAACTGTTTTAATGTCATGGGAGTTGCACTCAAACTGACTCTTCAATATGCCTTCTATCATTTCCTATAACATAATATTATATTTAGGACTGTGATTATAACCATATTTTATTATATCATGTATATATATGATAACTAAATTCAAACTCACCAGAATTGGAGCCAATTTATTTGGGAATTTATTAATCCCTTTTTATTTTATCGGGCATGCAAGTACAAGTTGACCTGATTAGCTTTTTTACCTTTTTCTGGAGTCCCCTTAGTCGATTTCACCCATTCATCCTTCAGATCATCCTAAGATTTTGCCCCAAGTTTGTGGCATCAAACCTATTCAGTTTATTTCTCTCCTTCTCAGTCAGTTTTCCCTCCTTGGCCTCATTCTCCAAGAAATTATTCCACTGGTCAGTGGGCATTTCAATATTTTGAGGAACTCTGTCTTTTAACCCTAAGTTATTATAATTCGTTTCCCCCTTTGGGAAAAAAAATATTTCGAAGGTTCTTCAGATAGGCTTTTAATTGATCAGCTACTTGGGACAAAACCTTTGCCTTCGAACCATTTGGGAATGAAAAAGTCTTATCAAGTTACCACTACACCAAATCTGCCGAATTGTCACGGTCAATGACCTTGACAACTTCAACTTGTCAAGGTCAATAGCCATGACAATTCTTGGCGAGACAACTTTTTTTGTCATGGTCATTGACCATGACAAGCTCTTTATAATTATCACGCTCACAGACCGTGACAAGTTTTGTCACAATTATAAACCGTGACACTCTTTAAAAAATTATCACGGTCATTGACCGTGACAAGTTTCTTTGTCACGGACTTGTCACGGTCAATGACCGTGATAATTCTAGGAAGAATTGAAAAAAATCTACTAGGCAGTATGGCCACTGCCACTGCCCAGCACTATATTTGTACCTGCTATAGCAATGTTGTACCTGTTCAAACATTATATATCCAAATAAACTAAAGATAATGAAAATATACATTCAAAATAAAAACAATATGCATCACGATATAATCCAAATATAATTCAAATGTACCAACTTAAAAACAATTCATATGTACCAACTAAAAAATAATACAATTCAATTCAAATAATGTCACTACATGTCTTGGGTAAGGTTAAATCTGAGGAGGTGAGTAGGCCACACGATATACAAATTGACACACCCACTGATATACATCGTGCCGCATTGTTCGCACAACCACAACGGGGAGTTCTCCTTCCCGGGCATCACATGCGTGACGAGCACCTTGGACTCGATGTCTTGAAGCTCACGTCCATGAACTAGTCCACCCTGGACGATATTCGGGTCCCTCAACCCCCGCCCTATCCGCTGGCCATCAAATATGTCCAGTATAAACATGCTCGGCCAACCAAGCGTCGACATCGATCGGTCGAAGGGAGCCAAATAGGGAAGTGGATCATCAAATTCCGCACGTGTCGGCGATGAAGCAGCGAGGTCCACATCCTCGTCATCCTGCACCTCGTCCTCCCGCACCCCCTCCCCCTCACCTTCTCCTTCCCTTTCCCTTTGCGTTTTCCGCTGCCCAATGAACGCTTCATGAATGAGAACATATCTTGGATCGTCGCCTCCAATCCGATGATCCTAGATTTGGCCACCCACGAGCACACACCCCTGTCCTCCCCTTGCGATCAGAGCCAAGCACTTGGTTGAATGTGTCTGTGGACAAAGATGCCTTGTCGGCATTAGACTGCGACTCATGCACTTCTTTAAGCTTTGCCTGAAACGACAAAAAGCACACGATTAGTAAAATAAGTAAATTAAAAAATTATAACGTAATTAACAAAAAGTAAACTGTCGAATTACTTACAATCGTGGCCGAGACACTCGGGGACACCTCCTTGTCCTTCCCCTTCTTCGTCCGAAGAGCCACATAAGTATCGAGCCTATGTGGCCTACCCCTAGATCCACTCCCTGTCCCCTGAAATAAAATAAAGTAAAATTAGTACCGGCCCCGCAAAGTAAAATAATGCAGAATAATATATTTCTGTAGTTATAGAAAAATTAAATCTTACCATCATCCTATGCTCCACCTCAGCGTAAGACGTCCGACCGGAGTAGTGCACGCCCGTCTTTTTTGCCCGATTTCCCCTCCCTGATTGGCGAGATGCCAATTGTCGCTCCCCGATCTCATTGTCAACGAACTTTTGCCATTGTGCCAATGAGATCGGCTCCTTCGGCGGGACGGATTCACGTCTTTGGATAATGGACTCTCGTGTCTTCCCAAAGTACCGGGTCCGCATATTTTTCTTCCACATCTTGTGTTGCTCCCTCAATTGCTCCAATATGGAATCGCGTAGCTTTAGATCCAGGCTGAATTGTTCCTGTCCAACAAATACAATGTTAGTTGCAAATAAATATAAATATAAATATAAAATGAAATTGAAATCAAAATTGAAATTGAAATATTCATATGAATATAAATATAAATATAAATATAAATATAAATATAAATATAAATATAAATATAAATATAAATATAAATATAAATATAAATATAAATATAAATATAAATATAAATACATTACCTGTAGTGCCACCCAAACAGCTAACTTGAGCTCATATGGCATCTCCTTCCAACTAATGTACCCCGGGTCGATGATCGTCTTTACCAGCTCGAGGGATCTCGCTAATAGCCCCGACTTGTTCTCAATGGCCATCCCCACCACACACACACGCACACCACCACCACCACCCCCTGCCCCCCCTACCTGCACACACACACACTAATTTACAATGAGGGTCAATGACCGTGACAAGTCTGTGACAACTGTGTACAATTATGTACAATTACTACAAATAAAAATGAATTGTTACTGTTAAGCACCTCATATCTGAATTCCAAAATAATAGCATCTAGCTCATAATATGTATAAGAGTGAAACATCACCACCCCCACCCCTACTTCCCACACACACGCACACTACACAAGAGTGAAAATGATAAAGTGCAAATCAATTAAAAGCATTAAAAATGGATGTTTCGGTACAAATTGGAATATTTATTACAAATTGAAAAATTGTTTAAAATTCGGGTTATCATAAAAAATGGATTGATATTCGGTAGGAGCAGCCAAGTCATCCACACTACTATTTGGACTCTTTGGCACGTGTTGGACAATTGACCACGACTCGTTGTTGATATACAGAAATTATGCAGTCCCAAACTGTCCAAACGGGACAATTCAAGAGATCTCATTACAGGGGTAATGACTATCGAACGGGTCTAAGGGCTATTGAATGCATACGCATAAGAACTAGAAGGCTAGTATCTATGCGCACTATATGTAATTTCAAGTATGTTATATATATATATATATATATATATATATATATATATATTGTTCGTGATACAAAGTAATTTTTAAAAAAAAGTTGAAAAATTCCACCCCCATATGGACATTAATCCAGTGGTCATGCCACTTCTAAAATTAACCAACCCAACATCGATCCACTATAATCCAATCGCAACAACAAATGTGTATCTCGTACTCCTTCTAATTCATCTACTCAATTAATTCATTTCATCAATTAAACTAACAATTAAAGTATACATTTATTAATTTACTAATTTACAATGAGGAGCAATCCTACTTTCATATGAAATGGGCACTAATTATTAATTTACTTTCATATAAAACTATACAATTAAAGTTACAATTAAAGCTATACAATTTATTTTATTAAAGCTATACAATTAAAGTTATTTCGAATCTCAACAACTATATGTTAATGAGGGGCAATCCTACTTGCATATAAAAGGGGCAATACATATTTTATTAATCAATTTGTCCATTTCAATTGTTGAGATTGCCCCACCACATACACACCCCACCCCACCCCCACCACACACACACACACGCACACACCTGCACACACACACCACCACCACCACCCTCTGCCCCCACCCAGCCCCTGTCCCTCCCCTCCATAGCCCCCCTGTCCCTCCCCCTCCCCCACCACACACGCACACACGCACACGTACACACATACCCCATCCCACCCACCCACCCCCTGCCCCCCTCCCCCCACCACACACATATATACACACACATAGACACACATATAGAAATGAAAGAGAAAGAGAGGGAAAAAACATACCTTAGAGAGAGCGAGAGGGAGATAGAGAGAGAGAGAGAGCTCGAAATCGCTTAGAGAGAGAAAGAGGGGGGAAACCAAAAACGATGGGAAAAAAAGAAAGCGTAGGTTTTTTTTACTGAACAAATTATCACGGACGTGTCACGGTCCTTGATCGTGACAATATTATAAGTATTTGGCACGATCAATGACCGTGACAAGTACATTTGTCACGGACTTGTCACGGTCAATGACCGTGATAAGACTTTGTCCCGGCCTTATCACGGTCAATGACCGTGACAAAAAACACGTATTTTTTTTATCACGGTCAATGATCGTGACAAGGTTGGCCGGCTAAAGGGTGCCAATTTAGCCTTTTTGGTGTAGTGTACTGCCACACGTCATTATTTATGGAAGTATTAACCTTCTTCCAGTTGTCTGCTCCCTCGACGCCCACAGTCATCTTTTCAAGAGACATACAACAATTTTAAAAAGCTGAAGGTCGACTTTATTATTGGTTGGATGATTCCTACCCAAGGAGGACCCAATGGGATTCTTAGGGTTTGCTAGCGATTTCTCGAGAGCAAAAGGCGGGGTTGTTAGATTAATAGAGGTTCTTGAGTTTGATGACTCATAGATGGAGTGGTATATTAAATCTTCAGTGGAGTAGATTATTGATAACCCGGAGGAGATCAGAATTGAGGTTAGGGTGTAGAAAAGTGCCACAATTAGCAGTGTTCCACTCTTTTGGTTGACTATTTATATTTTTGTCCGACATTTTCTCCAATTAAAAAAAAATTAATGATGTACGTAAGAAAGTACGGTTTACGACTATATATATGTATATACCTTTTCAATGGCTTTTAAAATATGCTCGATGTGTATGATTTCCATCCAATCAGTATTACTTTTTAAGAATCTACAAAATTTTGCACGCGACCAACTGGGCGGCAACGTATCTATGGTTGACGTATAAAGGTCTGTGAAATGAACTCAGAATCCTTTATTCTTCAACTTATTTGCAAGATCATTTTTAATATGCATACGTCGCGAGATGTTGCAATCTGGGTGAATGATCTCTTTACAGGGTTGCATCCACAATGGATGAATATTTTTTTTAGCCTTTTTTAATAGTGTCACCAATGTTAGTGCCCTGTCAGGATTATGCAGGCGAAATATATTCTCTACTGCCTTATCCCAATGTTCTAGCAAGGAAAACAGAATACAATCGAACAAGTACTCTTCCATAAGATCAACTCCGTGATTTGTAAGATAATTAAATTGTTCAATTTTCCCATTCCCATACTTGTAGATAGGAGTTCCCTTTATATGGAGTGCACGAATGAACTCGTACTCTTGTTGAAAGTAAATACTACCATGACTCATTTTTCCTGAGAAAATATATAGATGGGTGTAAATTTAAGTCGATGGCTCTAATTAATTTGAGGCAAATTATGGTTTTCCATCCAATCAATCAGACACAACAAGTCTAATTTAAGTTCATTTTGATTCAATTAAACCTAAAATTATTATATGTCCACCAATTGTGCAAGCCCTTTTACCAATATGTGTTCACCCAAACAACAACCATTTAATAAAGGGATGAACACTGCCAGAACAAGTTAACCAAATGACTCTATTCTAAACATTTAATGTATATATGTGTGAATGTGAGTCTGTGTGCATATGTATATGTGTATGGGAGTGTATATATATGTGTGCATTTGTGTGTGTGTGTGTGTGTGTGTGTGTAGTCATTAAGATAATATAGTCATTAAGACAAATAATTAGTTAAAGGTTTATTATGAATAATTAATACAGTGAGCATTTTAAGTATCCATCATCCATATCCAACCATGATCATTCAACACATGACACAACAACCATCAACCTAACAATCCAACACAAGTTTATGTAATACCCCGTAATTTTTATGGCTTTTAAAATGGATTATATTTTAAATTAATGGATTAATTGGATTTTATTATAAATTAATTCATTTGGGTTTTATCCGAATTGAGGATATTAAAATGGATGATTCTGAATATTACTTAAAGATATTTAGGTAATATATGAATGTGATGTCATTGATATGACGGTGTGATATAAAATCGGTAATTTGAATTTTTAGTCAGACGCGATATGGGACGTGTCGGGACTAATTTATTAAATTAAAAAGGAAATTTATTTTCTATCAACCTTATAGTCATTTCGACTGCGTCGTTGCGTCCGTAAGGTTCGAAATAGTCAGAAAAGTCTATTTGGATGTTAATTTTGAGTCTCGGGTCATTTGGAAATAAATAGGCAACCCGAAAGGGCATTTTGGTCATTTTTTCTAGGGGGATGAATAGTGATTTCGGGTTTGTCCTATTATAAGTATTGGTAGATTAAGTGTATGTGGGTTATTCATCTCCTCTTCACAAATTAGAGAATCCATCTTCCTAGAGAGAGTGAAAGGGTACTTGGGAAGGGAAAAGCCTACTTGGGAAGGAGAAGAATAAGAACCAAGCTTCACCACCACCAACCACCACCGGAATTTGACCGGAGAAGGGGCAACCAACTGAGATATACTACACCAAAGGATCAGACCTTTAGTAAAGGCAAGTGTTTGATAATGGCAATTTAAGTTTGTATATTGTCCATGTTAGAATAGTATGAAAAGAGATGATTTTTCATGTTTGGAAAATAAAAATGGAGTAGTAATGGATTTCTGGAAGTATGAACATATGTAGGAATCAAACTCATGTTGTAGGTTGATAATAATCCATGAAATAATTATATATCTATGGAAGAAATTTTGAAAATCATTTTTGTGTTCTTGAAGATAATATGTTGATAATTTTCTGGAAAAAGAGGCAAAAACGAGTGGAATGAGAAGAGCCAATTTGGAATGTTTAGATCTCCTTTTCGAGTGCATTTGGATGAGATTTAAGAAAAACTCAAAACACATACCTGACTCAATTTTTCGTGTAGAATCCAAATCTGAAGTCGGATTGATGATTTGAATAATTTTTGGATCTAATTTTTCTGAGTATTTAAAATATGAGAATTCATGATGTTGTTTCTTTTTAATGTTGGTTCTTATCCCAAAACTTTTGTGGATCTTTGGTGATTATTAATTGGATATTATGGGACTTAGAAAATATCAGTAAACCCTTGATAAGATTTGAATTAATTTGATTTGGATTCAAGTGATTAAAATGATGAAAATTATATTGAATGGAATTTTGGTTGCTAGATTCATTTGTTAAATTCCAAATAGGGATGTATGAGGATTAAAGATAGGACCAGTAGGGATGATTGAATATAATACCTGGGTATCCTTAAGTTTACAAGAGGGTTTAATCCTAAGTGAAAGAAGAAGTGTTTATAAGAGATTTGAAACTATTGGTTTTAACCTTAATTAAAAGGAGAGCTAAACTCGTAGTAATTCGGGAGAAATGATGTTATGGACTAGTAGGATATTAGTGACTTCTTACTAAATATATGTTGAGGAAAAACCTATTTGAATCTTGTGTATTGAGTGAGGATAGCCTTAGGGATACAATTTGAACATCAAGTACTGAGTTTAAGCTCATTATTGATTTCGCAAGGACGGATGTAATACAAGAGCGTAGTGGTATGTCTCCTGGATAGAGATGGGCGTTTAGAACACATTTGGTTGAAAGAAGGTATGAGGTTATCCCGATCGCATAGTTGAAGTTGTCGGACCTCCTCGATCGACAAAGTTAAGTAGTAGTGTATTGGAGGGGTTCCTTGTTTGGATTTCGCTTTGCGAGACGCTCCGCGCATGAACCTTAACGACGTCGGGAGTGGAGAGATGTTATAGGATGCGAGGGTAATTAAATTATGAAGCAAAGATATGATATTTTAATGCTACGTATGAGAAATATCTTAGGGTAGTGATATTACCTTATTGATATTATGTTATAGGTATGATAATACCTATTTGATTGATTGATGATTTATGTGTATGACATACCTAGCTTACTTACTATCGGTGGGGGGTTTGCGCGTGAGGGCAGTCATATCCTGATGAATCCATGGGATCTTTGATTTGTCGCTCGAGAACATAGGTCTATGAAAGACTTATCGGGGAGTTGATAAGTCCGCTGACTATGGGTACGTAGGTATGTGCGTGACCCATGGATACGAGAACTATGTTCGCCTCCAATTTGTTTGTTGTTGTTTGTGGTTCGTGGAATCTTATCGAACCTTTAGTCCCCTATTCGGCGACCTGTGATGATGGGACATGATAGCAGAGTAATGCATTGCACCGCAGCTGTGACTCGGGGTGCCGTATTATATATGAATATATATATAATGGATTAAATGATTGAATGGATATATATTGTGGTTAAATCTATCTACAGTGATAATTGTAGATAACGGTGAATAGAGAAAGATAATGGAATTAAGTTAATGAATGTTTATTCTTACAGAATTGAAAAGCTTAATTCATATTAATGAGAAATGATTCATGTTAATGAGAAACGATTCATATAAATGAGAAATGTAAATGAATAATAATGTGACGTATGGTATGGGACATACGGGGATTATGATATGGGAATGGAATTTTATTATGGAATTTGTAGAGGAACCATTAACTAGGAGGTTAATAGGAAACGTTAAGTGTGCACTCTAGTTGAGAGGTGAGAATAGCAAGTGAGAGTTGGATCTAACATGTACATAATAAATGCTTTATTGCACTTGTTAAATACTTGTTGTTTTAAAAATCATCTACACATTCGGGCTCTGACCCGTTTCCTTGCATATTTTCTTTTCTATTGTATCTCCTATATCAGGTGTCCAGCAACAGGGACGTCAACCTTAGCGGATTATGACAGGCTATGGGTTTATGGAGTATTGCTTAGACGCCTATCATCTTTTTGATTCACAGTATTCTTAGTTAGGGCATGTCGCCCAAAGGATTCAGTTATCATTTTCTATCGGAGTCAAATACTATTGTATTCGGGTCTTTTTAATACAGTTGTTATTGATGGGATTACTGTAATGGATTAATATTATTTGGGAATGTTTATTCCAATTGCATTTAAATTCTTTTGTGTTATCTATTTGGTTATCAGTGTTGTAAAATAAAATGTGTAGTGTTATTCTTAAACTAAAAATGGTTTTGTTGAAATTTAAATTTGGAAAGTTTTTAACACCAGCTTAATTGGGTATTGGGTGAGTTGTAAATGTTTTCGACAGTGATGCTAAGAATGAGCCAACTGTATATTCTGTTTTAATTTGGTATGGGACTGGCCACCCGGTATTTAATTAGGCGGGGTGTTACAGTTTATTCCGTACTCTTTCTAAATCGTCTGCTTGATTGATTCCCTTAAAAAATAAAATGACCTACGTAGTTAGTCCATTTCTAAATTCCAATAACATAATTTAATAAGAACATAATTCCAAGAATATAATATCATGGGGTATTCAAACATAAAATCTTCTTATGGCAACAATTTTACTTTCATCAATTAAGTGTTTGGTATCAAGGGTATTACTTATGGAGTTATAGAAATAACAATACCTAACATGAACTTTCTCATATTTTAATTAAACTTTTAACTATATCTCAATTACTCAATATATATTACAATTATCATAAATCCAAGAACAAGTCTAAAACCTTAATAAGTCAATTCTACATTAAGGGTTTCATATACAATTTCTAACGATAAATAGGATCATATTTCAATATAGTACATGTGAGAATAATTAAGCATGCGCGCGCGCGCGCACGCGCGCGCGCGCACACACACACACACACACATATATATATATATATATATGAAAATTTATTATGTATATTGATAAGGAATTCTATATTTGAAAATTTGATGTTTTAGTGTTTATATACAATATTTTTTACTAACTTGAGGGATTTAAAAAAAATATTTTTTGTTCATTTCAAAATTCGACTCAATTTGAGTTTATTATATTTGATGAAATATTTTTAAAAATATTTTGATCTCCCAAAAATTTCGTACACTTCAAACAATTTTTTCATTTCAAACTTCGACTCAAGTTGAGCTCCAAATAATTTCGTGCATTACAATTCTGTCACTACACACACACACTGAAAATGCACACATATTCAAACATACAAACACACACACTGAAATACACACATACACTGAAACACGTACACATTCAAACGCACACACACATACACTAAAATGTGTGTGTGTGTGTGTGTATATATATATATATATATATATATATATATATATATAGAGAGAGAGAGAGAGAGAGGTCGCCGATGGATAGAGGTTAAATCGCCGATTGAAAGAGGTTAAGAGGGTGAGATAGAGAAAGAAATGCAATCTAAGACCAATACGAGCCTAAATTATAGCTTTAAAATGGTCACGGTTCAAAATCGTAACCCATACTGTGACCAATAGAACACTGAAATAGTGGTTACGGTTCTAGACCATGACCCCTACTATGACCAATTGAATATCAAGAGACGGTCACAGTCCACAATCGTGACCAATTAAAGGTGACCATTTTGAACTAGGGTTGGGGGTCACGATTTATAACCGTGACCATAATTCACTAGTATTAATCACGGGTGGGTCACGATCCAAAATCATAATCATCATGGTGGAAATTTTAGTGGAAAATTTAGCGCCTAAAGGGTTATGGATTAGTCACGCTCTGAAACCATGACCGTCGTTGTCATGGTCTGGAACCCTGACCAATCACCTTTTGGTGTCATTCTTTGGTTTGGTTATGTGGTTAGTTAAGGGTTTTGGTTGTGGGTCACGGCTCTAGACCGTGACCAATTGATTGTGACAATTTATCGGTTTTGGTGTGGTGAAGCCTTCATCAAAGGCCTTCTCTTTCTCATCCTCTAGATTGACAGCCAAGGAGATCATTTGCCTTTTTCAGCAAGGTCTTTAAGGCAAAGGTCATCTTTAGCATGGTCAATTGGGAATCCACCTTGTTGTACTCCAGTTGCAAGGCTTCACCTTCCTTCACTAGTTGTTCCCCATCCTTTAACTTGTTGGTCAACTCGATAAATTAATTATCGTCAGTGTGACACCCCACCTAATAAAATATCGGGTGATCAGTCCTATATAAAATTAAACATGAATCTCATCTGGTTCATTCTTAGCATCACTGTCACAAATTGATTAATTACTAACCACCTAGTCTTTAATTAAGCTGGTACCAAATTTCATCTTATGATTTAAATCGAAACCAATCAATATAATAGAAATCCAAGATAACCAACACAAGAGAAAGTCTAATCATGCCACACAACTAATAAAAGTATCAGCGGAATAACATCGACTATACAAGCAATCCACTAAGTGAAAGGTATAAAAGAGAGTACTGATACATGCCAAATTGAATATAAAAAGTACAAGCCCAACAGTACAACTGAAATGTCCCTACCTAGAGTGAGAACAAGATAGGCGTCTAAACACATGTCTTGCAGCATCCACATAAACTGCAGCTGCGCACCCTGTAAGAAGATCAAGTCTGGCGCTCCTGTGGTAGGACACATAAAAGGTTTTGAAAAGGTTTTATATCAAGGGTTAGAACCCAAAATATTTGAAAATATTTAGCAAGTGAATTTAAATGCAGAAAATTAAAATGCAAATATGTTCTTTATATTTAAGTTAGTGTCGTACACTCTCTTGAGGACACCTCACCCCTCCACTAATGTGCACGCCTAACTTACTATACATAACCCACCTAGATAACAACCTCGTAACTAGTCTTGTCACACATATTCCACTACTTCCCCCACAAATCTATCCCAGTGAGTTTAGCATACACGTTATAAGTTATTATTCACATTAACTTATTTAAACCAATTCTCATTCAATACCATATAACTGTTTCACAAGTTATATCATTTATACATTTCACACCATGTATATATATATATATATATATATATATATATATATATATATATATATATATATATATATATATATATATATATATATATATATATATTCGTATATAATTTTGCACTATATATACGTATCATATCTCAACCTTCACACGCATGTCGGATATATATATCTGTATATATTCGTATATAATTTTGCACTATATATACGTATCATATCTCAACATTCACACGCATGTCAGATATATATATATGTATATAATTTTGATTTTGCATTATATATATATATATATATATATATATATATATCCGTGTATAATTTTGCACTATATATACGTATCATATCTCAACATTCACACGCATGTTGGATATAAATACTATCACCCAGCGTGTAGGAGGCGACCATAGTTCCCCCCCGAAAGTGTCCATTCCATACCATAACGACCCACCCCTATAAACAGACGCTATGACCTGGGGATTATACTCACCCCGCATTAGCTAGCCAAGGGACTCACCCACATCGCGCAACCTCCTAAGATAGCATTAATATTGGCATGCTTAACTATAAATATTACTCACACAAATATTTATAAATCACACACACACACACACACACACATATATATATATATATATATATATATATATATATATATATATATATATATATATATACACTACACATCACCGTATATATATAAAAATCTAGGCTACCGGTGTACTATGTCCATACACAAGCCTAAAACATGCAAGTCTATGGTCCGACTTTATTTTAATTAATTATGCATTAATTAATTTTTTATATTTTGGCGTCACCCTACCAATTATACCCGGACTCTCTCTCTCTCTCTCTCTCTCTCGGCCCAAATTTCAATATTTCCAATCCATCATTAAATTTCATTCAATTAAATCTACCCACTTAATTAAGAAGGTTTCAAATCACTCAATTATGAACGTTAACTATTCAAATTAATTAATCCTCTAATTAATTCAAGGGTAAATATTCACAAACTTAAACCCTAGATTATCACCAAAATTCCAGAATCAACTAATGCAGAAACTATGTATCTCAAAATACATAACATGTCTAAATCAGGGGAAGGAGAACATCTGACAGGGTTTAACAGGTCGTTAAAATGACCAGCCATGTCATTCCAATGCCAATGGATTTCATTTGAACGAGATATCAGGTCGTTCGAACGACCCTGGTATCATCTTCTTCTCTAATCTGGCCAAAAAAACCCAGTTCACCATTGAAATGTTTAAAGCCTCCATTCTGTACAGATTTCTTCATCAAAACGTTCCAAAATTCATCCTAATTCCATCCTCTTATTATATTCAATCTAACCCCAACAATTACATCAATATGGGCATCAAATTAGTCAAATCTTAACATCTTTACATATTTATAATTCCCAATAAAAGAAATCCCTAATTTCTCATGAACACAAATCCTAACATATTAATTGATTCCCACCTCCTTTAATATGAATAGGTAAGTGCAAATTAAACCACTTGCCTCAATTTGTAGATCAAAGCCTTTGGATGAGGATATTGGATTTCATTCAAGGATCTCCTCTTGTTCATGGAGAAATCTCCCCAAATCCCCAAGTTCTCTTCTAATGGCTCTCCTCTTAAGCTCTCCACAATTTTAGTCTTCTAAAATGGCTTTAAGTTGCCTTACCCTTACACAATTAGGGTTAAAAACTCAAATCCCATTTTTTGTCCTCTGGGCCTCCTAAAAAGGGCCCAAACTCTTAATTTGGAGCTCAGATATGTCTAATTAAGTCCCTAAACCCAATATATACATATGGCCACTCATTTTGAACTGTTTCGACCCTACCGAACTCAACCGCGTGCTCAAAATCAACACCTGGATAATAATTTTTTTGAAAATTAACTTTCACCCATTAATTTATTTAAATAAACTCACTTTTAAATAACCCAATTAATTAATTATCATTAATTTACGACACAAGTAAATTATCAAATTAATTAATATAAAGACCCAGAAATTGCGAGATGTTACATACTTCCCCCCTTATAAGGAAATTTTGTCCCCAAAATTCGGACGTACCTGAAGTAAATAGCTCTGGATACTGCTCCCGTATGTCCTCCTTACGCTCCCAAGTGGACTCGTCGGCACTATGAGGACCCCACTGAACACGGATGAGCGGTACAATTTTAGATCGTAATTTGCGCTCGCTGCGATCTGAGATAACTACTGGTCTCTCCTCATAAGAAATATCGGGCAGCAAGTCTATCTCCTCAAGTGGGACATACAAAAATGCTCTCGGACTCCCCTTGTATTTCCCGTTTGGGTTTGCTAGATCATCTTCAATGTATCCACGATGTATTTCTTTAACGATGCAACATGGAACACATCGTGGATACGTTGAAGATGATCTAGCAAACCCAAACGGTACGCTATCGGTCCAACTCTCTCAATGATGGGGGAAGGGCCCACATACCTTGGCGCTAACTTACCCTTTTTGCCAAATCTCATCACCCCTTTCATAGGGGATACCCACACTAACACTGGATCTCCGATATCCATCTCCACATGTCTCCGATTAGCATACACGTAGATCTTTTGTCTACTTGGGTTATATGGATACGCCCTCGAATTAACTCAATCTTGGTGGACATGTCCCGAATCATCTCCGGCCCCAATGGTTTGTTATCCCCCACCTCCAATCCACAAGCTGGTGAGTGACAAGGTCTCCCATACAACGCCTCGAATGGGTCCATGTCAATGGTGAATTGGTACGAGTTGTTATACGCGAACTCTACCAATGGAAGGTACTGCTCCCAACCTCCCCCAAAATTAAGAATACACATTCGTAGCATATCTTCAAGCATATTATTTACCCTCTCCATTTGCCCATCCGTCTGGGGGTAATAGGCAGTGCTCAACCTCAACTCGGTTACCATAGCCTCCTGGAGGTTCTGCCAAAAATATGATGCAAAAATTTTGTCTCTATCGGACACTATATTGATTGGGACCCCGTGCAATCTGACTATCTCCGCTATGAACAGTCTCACATACTACATAGTCTCAAAGTCCGTACGAACCGACAAAAAGTGGGCCACCTTGGTCAAACGATCTACTACGACCCATATAGAATCGTGACCCCTCTGTGAAACAAGCAACCCCGTAATGCAATCCATAGAGATGCTCTCCCACTTCCACACCGGGATCTCAAGTGGCTGCAACATACCCGACGGTCTCTGGTGATCTACCTTCACAAGCTGACACGTGGCACACTTCGAGACGAACTTCATAATGTCTCGTTTCATTCCCGTCCACCAGTACAGCCTCCTCATATCTTGGTACATCTTGTCCCCACCGGGATGTATCGTAAATTTAGAAATATGAGCCTCCGTCAACACGGAGTATCTCAAGTCCTCATCCTATGGCACGACCAACCTCCCATTAAAGCGTAGCCAACCCTCGGAGCTAACAGAGTAGGAATCCGCACCCTCTGCTAGCAACTTCCTCACCCTATCCTGGTAAAAAGGATCCTCCGCATGAGCCCTCACCACCCGCATAAAAATCTCGGGCGTGACTGATAGAACCGCCATACAAGCCCTGTAAATCTCATCGTCGTGCCGGAGTTCACTCCATTTCGCCTTCCAAACGGCCGCCAAATCCTCATTGGGTCGCCGACTCAACACATCCGCTACTATATTGGCCTTACCAGGATGATACTGAATATCAAACTGGTAATCATTCACGAACTCCAACCACCTCCTTTGCCTTATGTTCAAGTCCTTCCGAGTGAACAAATACTGGAGTGGTTTGTGATCCGTGAATAAGGTGAACCGCTTTCCCCAAAAGGTAATGACTCTTAATTGTGACACCCCGACTAATTAAATACCGGGTATTTACTCCTTTATTAAATCAATACAAAATGCCAAGTTGGTTCAGTTAATAGCATCACTGACGAAAACATTTTAAAGGTTACTAACCACCTAGTATTTAAAAAGTAAGTTGCCAAATTTTAAATTAAGTCTGATTAACATGCAATAAAAGAATAATGGAAGAACAACATAATCCATTCACCATAACGAAGTAATGAAATAACCAACACATAGTAATAAGTCCGGAGGAAAACTCCTCACAACAATCTCACGAATGAAATAAAAACATAAGGTTGAATCCTGAATTAATTACATGCCAGAAGTCTGAATAACTGAAATAAATGAAATGTCTCTAAAAGAAATGGGCGACATGCCCTACAACTGATAAATGCTGAATATAGAGTCAAGATAGATGAAGCGTCTACAAGCAAAGTCCTGTAACTTCCACAAACAACTACAGCTCGTCACCTGAATGAGGATCCTAAGCATGGTGTCCTTGTGGCTAGGCACCTAAAATGGTTTTTTACAAAAATAGATTTGAAAGCAAATGGGTTCAGAGCCCGAAAGTGGAAATCATTTTAAAAACAGCAAGTGTTTTAATAACATTAAATGAAAAATACATGTTAGGACGTGCACTCACATGAAATTCTCACCTCTCGACTACATGTGCACTCCTAACGTACCGTACCCATCTAAATAACATACATGTCTAACCAAACCGTACTACGTTCTACCCCTTACTACTCGATTCCCGTATTACCTTCTAGCGTTATCAATTAAATAGAGGGCTTTACATACACTCGAATTCTCAATTAGTAATACAATTCACTATCGATTAACCCGTTATGTTTTCTCAAAACATTACCATAAGTATATTCACAATACCAACATGAAATTTCCCATTAATTAAGTGTATATTATTCACGTCATAAATATACAATACAAGCACCCCGAGACTAAGCTGCAGTGCACACATACTCTGCTATCCATCCCGGTACATCACGTACATAAGGATCACGCATTCCGAATCTCTCAGGAATCGTTCTCAGATAACAACAATCACAAACAATGGAGGCGAACACAGTCACATCACATGGGTCACGCACATACCTGCGCTCCCACGATCAGCAGACTTATTAACATCCCAATAAGTCCTTATCTGACCTATGTTCATCGAGGTACCAGTCTAAATCCGGGCAACACAAGGATTAGAGGGCCCTAAGCGAACGTAAACCTCCCGTGATAGCAAGTATGGTAGGTATGTCATACACATAAAATCAATACATATACTAAGTATGCACACATCTTAGTAATCACCATAATTTATTTGTAGTACACATCTCATTCTCGTACCGACATATAATGCTACACAATTTATATGTTCCCGATTAATATAATTATTTAGGCCGTCAATAGTTCTCGCATCGTAATAGACACTCACGTCCTAATTCATAATTTCCCTTAGGTTCAAACTACACTTCTAGGTTTTACTTCTCATTATATCCCAAATATCCCAAATATATCAATTAATCCACAAGGGAGTGTTATCTCTACATATAAACAAGGTTACGGAACACTCGGGATCAAAACAGGCTAAAAAGCCTAAACTGTCAGCTCGTTAGAAGTCTCGTTCGAACGAGGCTGTTCGAACGAGAGTTCGTTCAAACGAACTGGGCCTTCTAACGAAACCTCGTTCGAACGAAAGTCATCGAACGAACATCCCTCTCGTTAGAAGTCAAACTGTCAACTCGTTAGAAGCTCGTTCGAACGAGCTCGTTCGAACGACCTGGGCAGGTCTTCTAACGAGTGGCCATATTCGAGCCCAGATTTTCCTTAACTCGTTTTTCCATCTTTTCTTCACCTCTAATCTCATCTAAACCTCAATCCAACAATCGTTCATGGGTTCTAATCATTCCTAAACATACTTAGGTCATATACTAACGTATTTTGTGGGATTAATTCATCCTAAATCTCATCCACATATCAAATCCCTACATCTTTTTCCCCAAATCTCAAGAACATGAACCCTAGAAATTAAATTCATCCATAGACATAAATAAATCCGTTTTTATGGTATAAAGATGTATTTTTCTCTGAATAATCATCCTAACATTGTTCTACATGCAATCTCCTCATAAATTTTATAAATCTCTACATCCAATTCAATGGGTTTTTATCATTCTCCAAGAACAATGAAATTTTATAAATTTCCTACGCATGGAAGAAGCATTCTTTGCAAAATATGTAATTAAACCACTTGCCTTATGTGTATCTCTGATTTTGATGACGAATTTCTGAAGTGTTCTCTCTCTCTGCAGAATTCTCCTCTCTTCTCTCTCTCTACAAGCCTTATTCTCCAAAGTGACAATGGTGGCTAGGGTTTGCCTTAGGAACTCTTTTGGAACTAATTTCAATAACCTCCGTAGCCCCTTAGGTTATTAGTGGGTTTAGTGGGTAATTGCCAAATCAGATATTAATTCCTAATTTTCGTGGGTTTTAATTCCCAAAAATCCAAAATTACCAAACTACCCTTATACGTTGCCGGTATGGCCTAAAAATGCCCCGGGACCCAAACTAAACCCCCGGCTAGTGTTTTCTGACTATTTCGACCCTTCCGGACGTGTTGGCGCACTCAAAACGACCATATGGTTAATAGAAATAAAATTCACTTTTATAATTAAAATAATTATATTCCTGACGCGACTGTCACACGCGTCTCAACAAAATTCCAAATTGCCGTATTTCAATCTCACGACAACTTTCGTAATTCAATATTCATATATAGTCATATATACACATTATAATCAAATACCAACTCGCATCTCGTTAGTATTTTAATCCAGATTAATTTCCAATTAATACACATTTAATTCAATTAATCCCATAAATAAATATCACCAAAAATACGGGGTATTACATACTTCCCCCCTAATAACAGAATTTCGTCCCGAAGTTCGGAACTAGAAAGTACCTGGTAAGAACAACTCTGGATAACGTTCGCGCATCTCATCCTCGCGCTCCCATGTGGACTCCTCGACATTATGATGTCGCCACTGAATACGTATTAACGGAACTATCTTTGACCGTAGTTTCCGCTCACTTCGGTCCAAAATAGCAATCGGCCCCTCCTCGTAGGAGCTATCAGGATGGAGATCGATGTCCTCCAAAGCAATATGAGAATGAGCCAAATCGTCTCTAAGATATTTCCTTAGCGAGGAAATATGAAATACATCGTGAATCCGATGCAAATGCTCCGGTAACCCAAGTCTATACGCAACCGGTCCAATTCGCTCAATAATAGGAAATGGTCCCACATATCTCGGTGCCAACTTCCCTTTCTTCCCGAAACGCATAATCCCCTTCATAGGAGATACTCTGAGCAAAACCTGGTCCCCCACTTGGAACTCTCTGAAGAACCTCTTCACATCAGCATAGCTCTTCTGTCGATCCTGAGCTACCCGAATGCGACTCCGAATCAATTCTATCCTCGCCGCAGTATCCTGAATCACTTCCGGCCCAAGTAGTTTGTTATCCCCCACCTCCAACCAACATGCTAGGGAACGACAAGGTCTACCGTACAACGCCTCAAATGGAGCCATGCCAATGGTGAACAGGTAGGAGTTGTTGTAAACAAACTCTACCAGTGGAAGATACTGCTCCCATCCACCCCCGAAATCAATGATGCACATACGTAGCATGTCCTCCAACATCTGGTTTGTACGCTCGGTTTGCCCATCGGTCTGCGGATGATAAGATGTACTCAACCGCAATTCCGTGCCCATGGCCTCCTGAAAACTTTCCCAAAACCGTGAAACAAATATCTTGTCTCGGTCAGACACGATATTTAGGGGCACACAGTGAAGTCTCACTATCTCTGCAATAAAGAGTTGGGCATACTGTCCCGTACTGTAGTCTGTCCTTACGGATAGAAAATGAGCGACTTCGGTCAACCTGTCTACAATTACCCAAATGGAGTCGTGACCTATCTGTGACGTAGGCAACCCCGTGATAAAGTCCATGGATATGCTCTCCCACATCCATATCGGGACCTCCAATGGCTGTAGAAGTCCTGCCGGTCTCTGATGATCCACTTTTACTAGCTGACAAGTGGCGCATTTTGAAACAAATACGGCAATATCTCTCTTCATCCCGCTCCACCAATACTGTCGTCTCATGTCTTGGTACATTTTGTCCCCATCGGGATGTACCGCGAACCGTGAGCCGTGCGACTCTGCCATCACCTCGTGCCGCAATTCCTCCCCTTCTGGAACTACCAATCTCCCATTGAAGCATAATCCCCCGTCTGAGCTAACGGTATAGGACTCCGCTCCCTCTGCTAATAATCGAACTATCTGTTCCTGACAGAACGAGTCATTTGCCTGTGCCCTCACTACCGTCGTGACAATCTGCGGTGTAACAGTCATCACAGACATGAATGATCGGGCCACTGCATCCTGTTGTCCCAACTCCTTCCACTTGGCCTTCCACACCCCTGCCACCTCATCTACCGGCCTACGGCTCAACGCGTCTGCTACCACGTTAGCCTTCCCCGGGTGATACTGGATATCGAACTGATAATCCTTCACGAACTCAAGCCACCTCCGTTGCCGCATATTCAACTCCTTCTGCGTGAATAGGTACTGTAGGGACTTGTGGTCCGTGAACAATCGAAACTTCTCCCCCAAAAGGTAATGTCTCCATATCCGAAGGGCAAATACAACTGTCGCCAACTCCAAGTCATGAGTGGGGTAATTCTTCTCGTGAGGCTTAAGCTTACGGGAAGCATAAGCTATGGCCTGACTCTCCTGCTATAATACACCTCCAAGTCCTTGTAAGGACGCATCGGTGTAAACTAGATACTCAACTCCAGGTCTCGGCAATGCTAACACAGGTGCTGAGGTCAACTTATCCTTCAAATCATCAAATGTCAACTGACAGGCATCACTCCAAATGAATGGCACACCCTTACGAGTCAGATGTGTCAAAGGACCCGCTATCTTCGAAAATCCCCGAATGAACCTCCTGTAGTATCCTGCTAGTCCCAAGAAACTACGGATCTCCGTCGGTGTCGTGGGCTGTCCCGACTCCCTCACCGCGGATACTTTCCCCGGATCAACAGATATCCCCCGGTCGGAAATAATATGTCCCAAAAACTGGACCTCCTTCAGCCAAAACCCGCACTTCTCATATTTTGCATACAACTCGTTCTGACGTAGCGTCTGCAAAACCTGCCTCAAATGATCTGCGTGCTCCTCCTCGGTCTGGGAGTAAACCAGAATATCATCAATGAAGACAATGACGAACTGATCAAGGAAATCCCTGAATACCCTATTCATTAAGTCCATAAACACGGCTGGAGCATTGGTCAAACCAAAAGGCATAACCCGAAACTCGTAAGAACCATATCTCGATAAGAACGCAGTCTTCGAGACGTCCTCCTCCCTGATACGCAACTGATGGTATCCCGATCGCAAATCAATCTTCGATAAGAAAGAAGCTCCTCTCAACTGGTCGAATAAGTCATCGATTCGAGGCAACTGATACTTATTCCGTATCGTGACTTTGTTCAACTACCGGTAGTCCACACACAATCTCAGTGAACCATCTCTCTTCTTCACGAACAACACAGGGGCACCCCACGGTGAAGTACTCCTCCGTATAAACCCCTGACCCAATAACTACTCAATCTGATCTCGTAGCTCTCGCATCTCTGCCGGAGCCATACGGTACGGTGCGCGTGCTATAGGTCTCGTATCTGATAATAAGTCTATGACAAAGTCTATCTCTCGACTGGGGGGTAGGCCTGGTATCTCCTGAAACACATCAGAATACTCCCTGCCAACTGGGATCGAATCTAAAGGAATCGCAACCTCCTTAGAGGTATCCTCCTCTATGTAATACAAATGAGCGGTTGAACCTCCCTCTGGGCGAGGCATCGCCACTATAAACATCTCTTGCCCCGGAATGGCAAAAACAATGCTCCCACCGAAGCAATCAATCATGGCTCTATAATCAGCGAGCCAATCCATACCGATAATCACATCGTGCACATGCATATCTAATACCAACATGTCTGCAGGTAATACCAAACTACCAATCTCTACCCCCACTCCCCGGCATATAAAGAAAATAAGTGACCCACTCCCCAATGGTGAGTCTACACACGTCACTGTGCTCTCTGCTGTGGCTAACAACCCTAAGGCTTTCGCAAAATGTGTAGCTATAAAATAATGCGTTGCCCCCGTATCAAACAAAACCCGACCCATAGTGCCATGGATAGGAAACATACCCTCAATCGCGGGTGGTGCCTGTGGAGCTGCTGCCTGGTGGACGTTATAGACACGTCCATACTGTAACTGCCCCTGCTGCACAGGAACTACTGGAATGGCTGGAAGTGCTGGCACTTGGGCTGGAGCTGGGAGGGCAGGTGGAAAAAGTGGCCTCTGTGGCTCATGTCGAGCACCCTGCTGCTGCTGCGGGGCCCTTCCCCTATCAGGACAGTCCTGGCGTTTATGGCCAGTCTTGCCACAAACGAAACACTTCCCCGGGAAGTTCCCCCCTCTCTGTCCCTGCTGCCCCCGGCCCTGGTGGCCGTTACCGTTCCTCCACTGGCCCTGCTGAAACTGCTGTTGACCATTCTGACCCTGCTGGTTCTGATGGCCGTTCGGACCCTGATGGCCCTGCCGGAAACTTCCCTGTCCGTGCCTGAAATTTCCCGACCTGAACCTCTTGTGATCCCCCTGTTGGGAACCCTGGTCGCCCTGTCTCTGCCCCTGAACAGATTGTGCCCCACTGGCACCATTTCCTCCAGTCCTGCCCTGATGGCTGGACTCTCCCGATCGTTTGCCCTCAGCCATGTGAAAGCGGTGATCCTGGCAATGGAGCAGTGCAGCGTTAACCACATCAGAGTAAGTGGCCAACGATAGGTTCCCCAACAAATGCTGACGGATCCTCCAAGTCAACCCGTCTGTAAATTTCTGTATCTTCTTCTCCTCTGTCGGTATCTCATCCGGAACAATGTTCAGAAGATTAGTGAATTCGACCTCATACTCGGCCACAGTCTTACCCTCCTGCTTGAGGCTCATCAACTTCCTCCTCATCTCTGTGTGAATAGCTGACGGAAAGTATTTGCGGTCGAACCGCACCCAAAACTCCTGGATAGTGAGAGTATCTCTCTCCTTCACAGTGGTAATAGACTCCCACCACTGCAGTGCAGACCCCACTAGCTTAAAGGTAGCTAGGAACTGCTTCTGGACATCGGTGCACTCATACATCCTCAAGTGTCGCTGAATATCCTTCCTCCACTGACTAGAAACCACAACATCTGAGCTACCTGCGAACTCCGGAGGGTGTGCTTTCTGAAAAGCATCACGTACACGTTCCCAAGCAGACGGGAATGCATGTGCCTGAACTGGCGCGGCTATCGGCGCCTGAGGTGGTGCCTGCTGAACTACGGCTTTGCGGCATTTACTGCCTGAGCCACAATGGCTGCAACTTCGGCGGCATTCATCGTGCCCTGAACTGGTGCGGGTTGTGGTTCTGGCGTTGCATCCCTGGGAATCCTTTATGCACGTCGTGGAGGCATTCTGAAACAAGAATAAAGTCTATAAGTTCGCAGTTATAAACTCAAAATAGCTGAAGAACGTAGCATATACAAAAGAATACAACAATCCTAAAATATAGGGCTCTACATCAAAGAAAGCTCAGCGGAAACATAATAAGCCGTACAGATCCTAAAGGACACTAGAACCTGATGCTCTGATACCACCTGTGACACCCTGACTAATTAAATACCGGGTATCTACTCCTTTATTAAATCAATACAAAATGCCAAGTTGGTTCAGTTAATAGCATCACTGACGAAAACATTTTAAAGGTTACTAACCACCTAGTATTTAAAAAGTAAGTTGCCAAATTTTAAATTAAGTTTGATTAACATGCAATAAAAGAATAATGGAAGAACAACATAATCCATTCACCATAACGAAGTAATGAAATAACCAACACATAGTAATAAGTCCGGAGGAAAACTCCTCACAACAATCTCACGAATGAAATAATAACATAAGGTTGAATCCTGAATTAATTACATGCCAGAAGTCTGAATAACTGAAATAAATGAAATGTCTCTAAAAGAAATGGGCGACATGCCCTACAACTGATAAATGCTGAATATAGAGTAAAGATAGATGAAGCGTCTACAAGCAAAGTCCTGTAACTTCCACAAACAGCTACAGCTCGTCAACTGAATGAGGATCCTAAGCATGGTGTCCTTGTGGCTAGGCACCTAAAATGGTTTTTTACAAAAATAGATTTGAAAGCAAATGGGTCAGAGCCCGAAAGTGGAAATCATTTTAAAAACAGCAAGTGTTTTAATAACATTATAACATTAAATGCAAAATACATGTTAGGACGTGCACTCACATGAAATTCTCACCTCTCGACTACATGTGCACTCCTAACGTACCGTACCCATCTAAATAACATACATTTCTAACCAAATCGTACTACGTTCTACCCCTTACTACTCGATTCCCGTATTACCTTCTAGCGTTATCAATTAAATAGAGGGCTTTACATGCACTCGAATTCTCAATTAGTAATACAATTCACTATCGATTAACCCGTTATGTTTTCTCAAAACATTACCATAAGTATATTCACAATACCAACATGAAATTTCCCATTAATTAAGTGTATATTATTCACGTCATAAATATACAATACAAGCACCCCGAGACCAAGTTGCGGTGCACACATACTCTGCTATCCATCCCGGTACATCACGTACATAAGGATCACGCATTCCGAATCTCTCAGGAATCGTTCTCAGATAACAACAATCACAAACAATGGAGGCGAACACAGTCACATCACATGGGTCACGCACATACCTGCGCTCCCACGATCAGCAGACTTATTAACATCCCAATAAGTCCTTCTCTGACCTATGTTCATCTAGGTACCAGTCTAAATCCGGGCAACACAAGGATTAGAGGGCCCTAAGCGAACGTAAACCTCCCGTGATAGCAAGTATGGTAGGTATGTCATACACATAAAATCATTACATATACTAAGTATGCACACATCTTAGTAATCACCATAATTTATTTGTAGTACACATCTCATTCTCGTACCGACATATAATGCTACACAATTTATATGTTCCCGGTTAATATAATTATTTAGGCCGTCAATAGTTCTCGCATCGTAATAGACACTCACGTCCTAATTCATAATTTCCCTTAGGTTCAAACTACACTTCTAGGTTTTACTTCTCATTATATCCCAAATATCCCAAATATATCAATTAATCCACAAGGGAGTGTTATCTCTACATATAAACAAGGTTACGGAACACTCGGGATCAAAACAGGCTAAAAAGCCTAAACTGTCAGCTCGTTAGAAGTCTCGTTCGAACGAGGCTGTTCGAACGAGAGTTCGTTCGAACGAACTGGGCCTTCTAACGAAACCTCGTTCGAACGAAAGTCATCGAACGAACATCCCTCTCGTTAGAAGTCAAACTGTCAACTCGTTAGAAGCTCGTTCGAACGAGCTCGTTCGAACGACCTGGGCAGGTCTTCTAACGAGTGGCCATATTCGAGCCCAGATTTTCCTTAACTCGTTTTTCCATCTTTTCTTCACCTCTAATCTCATCTAAACCTCAATCCAACAATCGTTCATGGGTTCTAATCATTCCTAAACATACTTAGGTCATATACTAACGTATTTTGTGGGATTAATTCATCCTAAATCTCATCCACATATCAAATCCCTACATCTTTTTCCCCAAATCTCAAGAACATGAACCCTAGAAATTAAATTCATCCATAGACATAAATAAATCCGTTTTTATGGTATAAAGATGTATTTTTCTCTGAATAATCATCCTAACATTGTTCTACATGCAATCTCCTCATAAATTTTATAAATCTCTACATCCAATTCAATGGGTTTTTATCATTCTCCAAGAACAATGAAATTTTATAAATTTCCTACGCACGGAAGAAGCATTCTTTGCAAAATATGTAATTAAACCACTTGCCTTATGTGTATCTCTGATTTTGATGACGAATTTCTGAAGTGTTCTCTCTCTCTCTGCAGAATTCTCCTCTCTTCTCTCTCTCTACAAGCCTTATTCTCCAAAGTGACAATGGTGGCTAGGGTTTGCCTTAGGAACTCTTTTGGAACTAATTTCAATAACCTCCGTAGCCCCTTAGGTTATTAGTGGGTTTAGTGGGTAATTGCCAAATCAGATATTAATTCCTAATTTTCGTGGGTTTTAATTCCCAAAAATCCAAAATTACCAAACTACCCTTATACGTTGCCGGTATGGCCTAAAAATGCCCCGGGACCCAAACTAAACCCCCGGCTAGTGTTTTCTGACTATTTCGACCCTTTCGGACGCGTTGGCGCACTCAAAACGACCATACGGTTAATAGAAATAAAATTCACTTTTATAATTAAAATAATTATATTCCTGACGCGACTGTCACACGCGTCTCAACAAAATTCCAAATTGCCGTATTTCAATCTCACGACAACTTTCGTAATTTAATATTCATATATAGTCATATATACACATTATAATCAAATACCAACTCGCATCTCGTTAGTATTTTAATCCGGATTAATTTCCAATTAATACACATTTAATTCAATTAATCCCATAAATAAATATCACCAAAAATACGGGGTATTACATTAATCCTCAAGGAAAAGATAACCGCGGCCAACTCAAGATCATGAGTGGGGTAATTCCTCTCGTGGTTCTTTAGCTTTCGGGATGCGCAAGCTATAGGCCGCTCTTTTTATTGCAACACGCCTCTGAGTCCCTGTAAGTACGCATCAATATAGACCTGATAATCCACTCTTGCCCTCGGTAACGCCAACACGGGGGCCGATGTCAGCTTGTCCTTAACTCATCGAACGCCAACTGACATTGATCGCTCCATACAAAGGGCACCCCTTTACGAGTCAAATTTGTCAACGATCCGTCTATCTTGGAGAACCCTCTGATGAAATGGCGGTGATACCCAACTAACCCCCAAAATATCATAATCTCAGTCGGTGTCGTGGGCTGGCCCCACTCCCTCACCGCTGAAACTTTGCTTGGGTCTATGGCAATACCCCGTTTGACCTAAAGTCAACTCTTAGACCCTAGATTCGCCTAAAAGATTATCAAAGGTCTCTGAATAACCAACGGTATGCCCCATGTGTGTTTTGGACTTACATATTGCGTTTTATGACCGTTTTTTCGAAAAATCTGCACGAGATAACTAATTAGCATGTACATTTCCCTGTCTATCGATAGTGTGTCGAGGGTTACCTTCCGATAGGTCCCTTGACCATATATAAGGAATGCATGAGCTTACCTCAGAGGCACCTCAGAAATATCAACTTCAGTGATCTCAACAACATTCTTCTAAAGTCAATGAGGTTTCCTTATTTGAAACCTCTCTCTGCCTTTCGTTTCCATCACTTTCACACCCAATTTAGCAAAACCCTCCTATATTCTTCACCCACTTGCAAGGAAGCTCATCAACAATCAAGATCAATCTTCAAGACTCCAAAGAGGGTTAAAAAATTCTTCTTTCTCTTTAAATTTCTTTATTTTCGCATTAGTTATATAAGTTCTTAATTTAGCTTTTACTTTAGATCATACACATATTAATACTCAATCCTTTATTAGTAATATTGCACGTAATATATTTTTTATAAAAAAACTCAAAATAAGAAAAAGAGGGTCACACCTATAAATTTCAACGAGATTTTTTACTATATTTTCTCAAAATTAAAAACACATTTTTTTCTTTCACACACACATATAATAAAATTTCCATTTGAATTTATGGGATAAAACCCACCCTCGTGTCGTATGTGAACTATGCGGACTTTGACGCCTTTATAGGCTACGTAGGCGTCTTAGGCTAAAACCTGAGACTCGAGTCCTATTTTCCCATTTTTTCTCTTTTTCTTGTTTTATCCATATATTATTTATATATATCATACTTGTGATTCATATTTGCGTCTTATTTAACACATATTGCCGTTTCATCATAACGATCAATATCTCGATAAGCGCACACATCATAATTTTAATTACTATTTTGAGAACACTCTTATGGATGACCTCACTCCGTCTTTTTCCATGACGCGAGGCAAGAGATTTCGATCTCCACTTATATATATATATACACACACACACACTTCACGGAGGAGTTAAGAAGAATAATAACATAAGCCCATGAGAGACCGAAAGGGCGGGACCATTCCATAACTTACCCCAAAAACCTTTGAACTATTGATTTCGCAAGCATTAATATGTCTTTGATGCCGTTCTCTAAAGGCGATAACATTTCTTTTGCCTATTTTGTGCAAAATAGGTAGGCGACTCTATCTCTTTATATCACCCCACGTCGACGATGACCAAAGCGTTCCTAGAAAGGGCGTGCGACCTTCTCTCTCTCTCCACCACATACGCGAGCGTCGACCCCCAGAGGAGAAAATCGGAGGGATGGCGACAGTAACTGGAAATATACCTATAATGACAAAAAATTAGAAACTTTTATTTTTTTCTACAAACACACATTGAATTAGAAATGACATTAACCACTAGATCTATTATTAAAACATATGTACTAACTTTTACTTGGAAAGACAACTATCTTTTCAACTTAAGCCTATGGTTGAATATATCATAACATTAAGTGTATTTTTATAACATATTATGTTATTAAGAATCATAAATATACACTTATACACCCACAATATGCAACAGGGACTCTGAATTGACAATAACACTTGTTGATTGATTAATTTAAATTTTAAATTGTGAAAAAACTACAAATAACTCAAGTAAAATCAATTTAACATCTAACATTACAAAACAACAAAATTATATTATATATTATGATATTTTCTTTATAGATTCTACTATAACAACACATAAGAAAAGTCACACTTATATAAATGGATAAGTACTCTCAGTTGGATCAAGGTGTATTATTATTATACCTTAATCTTCTAGTAGAGGAGGAGCTCGAGAGGTAATAGTGTTCTAACAAATGAATGTAATAATTTCAAAAATAAAAAAAATCTTTGGAAGAACATACTCATTTATGTAGATGCTTAATAGGTAATAGAGGTTTATACTTCTTTGATCATGGTCTATATTATGGGAATAGATGTTATGATTGACTTTTCATAGTTAGATATTACGATTTAAAAAAAAATTAGTATGCGATTGGTTGGACACAAAATATGGTTAGATTTACCTTGAATAATTTACCTAAAATGTATTCAAAGGGATTTTTTTATGTAAAAATAAGTTGCGTAGAATGTATTCAAAATATTTTATAACTTTATAAAGATATAATATGCTTTGATGATATTGACTGCGAATATAGTTTGTGTTGAGAATTCTAAAAAATAACAATTGATGCACCAAAACAACATTGTGACTGTTATGAACCAAAGCGAAAAATATCGGTCTATTTGTAAATGCCAAAAATACTGTATTGAATTTTCAAAGAACCCATAAAAATGAGTATATTATATTTTAAGGAAATTACAATCTATTGTAAACTAAATATGGGGATAGACAAATCATATCTAAAGGTATCAATATCAGTCCATGTATTTTTCTCCGGATGGATGCATAATCAACATACTCATTAATTCCAACTATATGAACAACATATAAATCCAAGCAATCTATGAGATGCAATACACACTAGACATGATAATTGTTAAATAACATATTTATGTGATGAAATATAACTGAAAGATGCCATGTTTTCCATTTTTGTCGTAGCTCTTAAAAGGTGATTTTTATATTTATTCTTAAAAAATGTACAATCGATACACAACATTGGTTTACAATATGAAAACCCAACAATGCATGCGACGACTGCAGTAGAAACCTTTTAAACCGGTTAATACCTTCCCCACTTTCAATGGAAAAATGAGAATCTAGGTTCAATTCCAATAAAAGATCTTTATAAATACCCAAATTTTTTATGATATTTCCTCCCCACCATTCAACACAACGTTCGCCAACTCTTTCCCATACCAAGTTTGATGACACGGAATATTGGACTCAAAGTTCTCTATAAAGTTCTTTACTACCTCAATTGGTTTTATGAATGGGTTATCCTTAATATGATTAACCAAAAATGTTGACACAACTATCGAACTCTTACGAGTAGAGGTTAAACCACTACAAGTGTGAACATTATTTAGTGTCCGTATATAGAATAATCCATTGTACAATGACACCAATGCATGGACACGCCACTTGCATCATTTGCCCTTTTTTAATCACTTCGATATCACCCTCGATTTGTCATTCTGTACATAAACAAACTTAAACCCCATTTATGTAAAATATTTGACCAACTTGTCTCGAAACTCCTTAGCACCCCCTTTAAATCTTTTATCCACATGACTTATATATGACCTCCAATATTATGAGAGTAATGGCTTCCTACATTTGCATCTACTTTCCACAAAAATATTAATTCTTGTCTACACTAATGGACTCATAGAAGACATCAATACTTTGTACCTTTGGGGCATAAAAGGCTTTCGAGCTCTCAATAACAGAAATGTCAATAAATTCTCCTTTAATATGTATTGTGATAACATCATTCTCATCACATCCTTATTACTATCAAACATGCAACTGGATTGGACACCAACTGAATACTCCAAACAAAAAGTACATTTATTTAATTCGAAAAAAGAGACCAAAATTCATTTATTATATTGTCATATGATATCTCATGGTCAACTTTTGTATTCTAGTGTTCCAATTATCCATGGTGGATACGATATAAATGGTCGATAGTGACACGAGCCCAATAAAAAAATGGCCGGTAGTAGAAGGTTGCTTTGACTTTCAAATAGCAATTGGGTTGATATATAAATCAAGATAAATCTAATGGATTTAAAAATTAGTAAAATGAGATTTCAAATTTGAAAACGATGTGATAAGATATTCGAATTTGGAAAAAGCAGAACATATATTTGGTTTTTTTTCATGTGAAGATATGACATGCCGATATATATAGAAATAAAAGCTACAAGTTAAAGGATAAGTTGAGTTTTTTTCACTTGAAAATTACTCCCACGTACTTCTCTAACTATGCACTTAGGCATTCATTTGTGGAACATTTAGATTGAGGACAGACATATTTAAACTCCTTTGACTTGGATTTTGTTATAGAAAAACTTTTACTAAGGGCCCTTTAACTACTCTCCTACAAATAGGAGGGTTAACTTTAGTGTCATAAGTCGTTGATAACGGTTATTAAGAGGCTTGCACCTTAAAGATCACGAGTTTGATTCCCCTGCCAACATAAACTTGACATAAACTTGTAGTCAAGACCGCATGAATTAATCTCCGTCATAAAGTCTCGAGTGGAGAAAATAGTCTAATGTGCGCAGTGACATGACATGGACATGGATAATCCTTCAATAACAAGAAAAATAAATAAATTGGGCGTGCTTAATGTGTTGGCCAATTGGGTAGATGGTGAAAAGAAAGGCCTAGATCTTTCGAGAAGTAGGAGGGAGAAGTTTGGTGGCGTTTGGAAACAACAAAAATACGAGGGTGAACTTGGGAATTAAACAGAACGTATTTCCTGACGAATCCTCATTCTTTAGTAACAAGACATCGGAAACTTCTTCTCCGAAGGCTCAACCGATTGACAATTACACGCTTTAGTATTCAAATTCTCTTCATATATATATATATATATATATATACATACATATATTGAGAGAGAAAGAGAGAGATGGATTTTGAGTTGAGAAGAGCACGAGAGAAGCTAGAGAAAGAACAGAAGGACAGAAAAGAGAAGGCGAGGTTAAAGTTGGAAAGAGAGAGAAAATTTAAGCAAGAGGCCGTTCGCCAGCGAGAGGCCATTGAGGCCTCTCAGAGATCTCGAAGAATCGATGCTATGGAAGCCCAACTCAAGGTATTTTTATTATTATTAGTTTCATTCATCTTTATCATTCTTAAATTTCATTTTTGTTTAATGATTATGTATAGTGTCGCATAAGGTTTTAATGTATGGTCAGCGTAACTGTGACTTAAAAAACCATCACCTAAATAACAACATTTTTGTTTGTTTAGTTATGAGATGCAAGTAAATGCACAACAAACAAAATGAGAACCTAGTCCTTCATCTCTAGTTATGTGATTAGCATAATCGCTTTATAACTAAAACCAATAGGAATGTCTTCAAATCTTATTAGGTTCATCCAACAAATTGGTTTTGGACCTCACTATTTAAGGAATTCCATGTGGTAGATACATTTGCTCTATTTAGTCAATAACTGTTGGCCAAACCCCCACTAAACACAACCCAAATGTAATGAAGATAAAATGGTACAATAATAATAAACAAACACACTAAAATATACGTTGTTCGCCCATTTGACCATATCCGTGGAGGCCCGCTTCCACTATAGAGAAATTAAAAAGTATAATAGAAAATATACGGAGGATAAATCACTTACCCTTTACTCTTCTACTCAATTTCTGGAATGATAGAAGGGGGTTGTGGAACAAACACATTTTTGGTAATATTGATGTTCATCTTATCCATGCTACAGTTTGCTTAGCTGCTCTTCAAGGTGAACTTGCCTCTGAAGAGCTGAACGAGGATAGATTGCAGAAAGAATTAGAGGCAAAACTCAAGGTTAAGGAAACTCTTATTAATAGTGAGATGTATTGGAAAGAGAGAGCTAATGTGAAATGACTAACAATGGGTGATAAATGCACTTCTATTTTATATAATTATGTTAAACTTAAAAGAGTCAAGGCTTGTATTCACCATTGAGAGACGAGGAGAGAATTATTAGTGACAAAAAGGAAATTGCACAGCATGATTTTTTTATTTATGCAAGCTTATACAATGGCGAAGTATCATACAGAAAGCATAGTATAGAGTTTGTTTGCTCTATAATTCCCAGGTTGGTAGTGAATGAGGATAATCAGGGGTGGAGCCGGGGGTGGCTTGGGGGGGGGGGGGGGGGGTACTAGCCCACCCCTAAAAAAAAAAAAAAAACAGTAGTGTTAATTTAAAAAATAAGAAAAAATAGTGTTAAAATATAAATTCAACCCACCCATAATAGGACTTTTGGTGATTTTCCTCAAAAAAATTTAAATAACCTCAAAAAAATTCAGCTGAAGGGCTCCCGTCCCCAAACCCCCAGAAATCAACGCTAAGGTAGCCCGTCCTGGCGTGAAATCCTGGCTCCGTCACGGAGGATAATCAAATGCTAACTTTCATTCCGAGTGACAGTGAAATTAAAGAGGCAGTATGTAGCATGGATGGCAGTAGCCCCTAGGGTTTCTCTGGCCTATCCTACCAACACGGCTGGGATATAGTTGGTGGTGGTGTGATCAACTTTGTCAAAGAATTCTTTATCAAAGGTTGGCTTTACCCTAAAGTTCATCTAACATTATACCTTAATTCCCAAGGAGGTGGGAGCAGATAGTATCGCACAATACAGGCTGATTGCTTTAGCCAATTTTGTGTTCAATGTCATTATAAATTCTGTGGTGGTTAGAATTATATTTCCCCAACAAAATGCATTTGTTAAAGGCAGGAGCGTTGTGGACTGTATTGGTCTGGTATCTGAAAACTTCAATTTAATGGATAGACAAATTTTTGGTGGCAATGTGGGGATTAAAGTAGACATCACAAAGGCTCTTGACACCCTAAGTTGGGGTTTTATCCTGCATAAATTTGGTTTTTGCTCTACTTTCATTAAGGGTGTGTTTGATAAATAAGATGGAAAATAACTCCTAAGAGTCAATTTCCATGGAATTGAAAACTTGAAAATATTTTCCATGGAAAATTTTTGTTGGTGTTGTTTGATTGCAATTATTTTTCAGGTGGAAAATGTTCTATTTTCCATCTTTTGTGTGTTTGATTTCCAATATTTTTCATGAAAAAAAAGTAGAAAATATATAAAAACACAGAAAATTAATAAAAATTCCAGAAAATTAATAAAAATAGCAGAAAATTAATAAAAATTCCAGACTATTAATAAAAAATAACCAAAAATTTTAAAAAAACACACAAAAAATGAATAAAAGACCAAAAAATAAATATTAACCCGGTATTAAATATAAAAAACGGAAAAAATGTATTCGGAGTATTAGGAAAAAATAAAAAATGAATAAAAATCAAATCCCCCCCTCACCCCCATTCCAACCCCCAACTGTTTCGTCCCCCCGTGTCGCCAGGTCTGTTCTTTTTTTTTAATTCTTTTGTTTTTTTTCAAATATTTGCATTTTTATTAGTTTTCTAGGGTATTTATTCATTTCCATTTTTTAATTTTTTTGAGCGTTTTTTTTTTTGAATTAATAAATTTCCGACTTTTTAATAAAATTCTAGGTATTTTTTAAAATTAATTCAGGGGTTGATATTTGTTTTCTATTTTTTTATTCATTTTCTGTTTTTTTTTCATTATTTTTCTGTTTTTATTGATTTCTCTCTCTTTTTTTTCTCATTTTTTTTTTAATTTTCTGGTGTTTTTTTAAATTAATTCTGGGAGTAATATTTATTTTATGTATTTTTTTTTCATTTTCTGTATTTTTAAAATTTTCTGTTATTTGTTTTCTTAATTAATAAATTTTGGACTTTTTAATAAATTTTGGATGTTTTTTATTCACTTTCTTTATTTTTTTCATTATTTTTTGGGGTTTTATTCACTTTCTGTATTTTTTTCATCATTTTTGGGGGTTTATTTACTTTCTGTATTTTTTCATTATTTTTGGGGGTTTATTCACTTTCTGGATTTTTTTCATTATTTTTTGGGTTTTATTTCACATTCTGGAATTTATAAAATTATTTTTGAGAATTTATTCACTTTTTAGAATTTTTTTCAATATTTTTGGTTTTTTGTTCACTTTCTAGATTTTTTTTCATTTTTGGGGGATTTTATTCACGTTTTTGAATTTTGGGGGTTTTATTCACTTTCTAATTTTTTTTCATTATTTTGAGGTTTTTATTCACTTTCTAGAAACTTTTCATTATTTTTTGGTTTTTATTCACTTTTAAAATTTTTTCATTTTTTGGGGGGGTTTATTCACTTTCTGTATTTTTTTTTCATTATTTTTGGGTTTTGATTTAGTTTCTAGATTTTTCCCATTATTTTGGGGGTTTTATTCACTTTCTGGATTTTTTTCATTATTTTTGAATTTTATTCATTTTATGGATTTTTTTTCATTTTTTGGGATTTTATTCCCTTTCTGTATTTTTTTCATTGTTTTTGGTTGTTTTATTCACTTTCTGGATTTTTAAAATTATTTTTGGGGTTTTATTGATTTTCTGGATTTATTTCAATTTTTTAAGGTTTTTATTCACTTTCTGAATTTTTTTCATTTTTTGGGGCACTTTCTGGATTTTTTTCATTTTTTTCGGGATTTTATTCACTTTCTATATTTTTTCATTATTTTTGGGATTTTATTTACTCTTTGGATTTTTTTTCACTATTTTTGGGTTTTTATTCACATTCTGAAATTTTTTCATTATTTTGGGGTTTTTACTCATTTTCTGGATGTTTTATCAATTTTTTTAGCGTGGCAATTCTTTTCCCCGGAAAATAAATGACAAGGTGGGAAGAGGATTTTTAATTTCACTTTTTTGTGGAAAAAGTGGCTCTGTGAGTTGTTTTAAGGAAATCAATTCCATCAAAAATTTTGTTTACCAAACATTTAAAAGATAAAAAATGACTCCATATATTGTATTTTACATGAAAAATTAGTGTTATCAAACACACCCTAAATGAATTGAGGTCTTATTGAAGCCTACTCATTTATCAGTCTTGATCAATGGGTCTTCACATGGTTTTTTCTGATGGAAATATGCCCTATTTTAGAGTTTTATTAATCATTTTATTTTCTTTTGTATATTCTTTTATTTTATTTCTTAGATTTTGCGATGGCTTATGATTTTATACTAGTAAATACATGTTTTAAAAAGAGGCTTGAACACTTAATAACTTATAAAAGTGGAATGCATAAGAGCCAAATAAATTTTTTCATTACTAGGAAAGGAGACCGATTAACGTGCAAAGATTGTAAGGTTATCCCGGGAGAGAGCTTAACCTCACAACATAAGATAATGGTGTTGGATATAAATATTAAAAATCAATCACGAGTGTGAAAAGTGAAGATTAACCCATGAACTAGGTGATGGAACTTAAAAGGAGAGAAATTAGAACTATTTAAAGATAAAGTATTAAATGAAGCAACATGGAATACTGAAGAAGAGACTAACATAATGTGGAATAAGATGGCCACATACATTAGGAGAATAGAAAAAGAAATTCTTGGAGAATCAAAAGGTAACAGTCTAAAGAAACTTGGTGGGGGAATGAAGAAGTACAAAACATAGTAAAAATTAAAAGGGAGTGCTTTAAAACATGGCAAATAAATAGAAATGAAGAAAATTTTGAGAAATATAAATGGGCTAAAAAGGAAGTTAAGAAAGTGGTAAGAGATGCTAAGTTAAAAGCGTATGAGGATCTTTATACAAAATTAGGAACACAAGAAAGGGAAAAAAGTATTTATAAGCTTGCTAAACTTAGGGACAGGAAAACAAAAGATTTTAATAACGTTAAGTGTATCAAAAGTGATGATTCGAGAGTCCTAGTCAAAGATGATGAAATTATGGAAAGATGGAAAAACTACTTTGAGAGGTTATTAAATGGAGATAATGAGAGTAAATTAGATATAGAGGAACTTAGGGAGACTCGAGAAAATATATTTTTCCACAGAATTAGGACAATTGAGGTTAAGATTGCTTTAAAAAAAGATGAAAACAGGGAAGGCTTTAGGACCAGATGGTATCCCTATTGAGGTTTGTAAGTGCTTAGGGGAGGATGGAGTATCATGGCTTACAAAATTATTTAATTGAATTTTAATGACTAATGGGATGCCCGATGAATGGAGAAAAAGTGTTTTAGTTCCTATTTATAAAAATAAAGGGGATATACAAAGTTGTTCAAATTATTGTGGTATTAAGTTAATGAGTCATACAATGAAACTTTGGGAGAGTGATTGAATATAGATTGAGATTGAAGACAACAGTATCTGAGAATCAATTTCGGTTTATGCCTGGGAGGTCAACAATGGAAGCAATCTATTTATTGAGGAGATTAATGGAGAGGTATAGGGAAAAAAAGAAGGATCTTCATATGATTTTTATAGATTTGGAGAAGGCGTATGATAGGATACCCAGAGATATAATATGGTGGGTTCTACATAAAAGAGGAGTGACTCGCAGATATATTGATGATCAAGGATATGTATGATGGTGCAATGACTGCAGTAAGAACATCAGCCGGAGAAAGTAGCGAATTTTCAATTATGGTAGGTCTACACTAAGGATCAACATTAAGTCCTTATCTCTTTGCTCTTGTTATGGATGAGTTGACTGGATAAATACAAGATGAGGTGCCATGGTGTATGCTATTTGCAGATGATATTGTTTTAGTGGATGAGACTAAGACGGGTATTAATGCTAGGTTGGAATTGTAGAGAGAAACTTTGGAAACACGAGGATTTAAAATAAGCAGAACTAAAACAGAATATGTGGAGTGCAATTTTAGTAGTAATAGGAGGACAAATGGAGATGTGGTGAAATTGGAGGGTCAAGAGATACCTAGAAATGATCATTTCCATTATTTAGGATCGATTATCCAAAAAGATGGAGATATTAGTGATGATGTTACTCATAGGATTAGAGCAGGGTGGGTTAAGTGGAGAAGTGCTACCGACGTTTTGTGTGATAGGCGTATACTTTTGAAGTTAAAAGGAAAATTTTATAGGACGGCCATTAGGCCCGTCATGTTATATTGGACGGAGTGTTGGGCAACCAAGAAACAAAATGTGTAGAAAATGAGTGTGGCGGAGATGCGAAAGCTAAGATGGATTTGTGGTAAAACTCGAAAGGATAAAATTAAAAATGAACAAATTCGTGAAACGGTAAAAGTAGCTCCTATAGAAGATAAATTGAGAGAAAATCGACTTAGATGGTTTGGACACGTCAAGCGTAGACCAATGGATGCTCCTGTAAGGAAGAGTGATTTAGTTAGTATTGGTGGTAACACAAGGGGTAGAGGTAGGACTAAATTGACTTGGTGGGATATTATAAAAAAGGACATGATGTCATGTGGTTTAACCGAAGATACATGAAAAATAAGATACATGTAGCCGACCTCAAATAATTGGGAAAAGGCTTTGTTGAGTTGAGTTGAGTAGAGTATATTCTTTTATTTTATTATTTGTATTTTCATTTGTTTTGCGTTAGTATTTAAAGGTAAGGAGTAGGAATGACATTTTTGTAATTAGTGCCTTAGCTTGGAGCGTAAGCTACTCCTTCCTTTAAATACCCATGTAGTCTTCATTTGAAGCCATTCCTCCATTTTGAAATATAAGAAATCACTTGATTCTCTCTCTAAAGTTAGGGTTTGGTATTTCTTTCTAGCCTTTGACGTGTAGTTTACGTCAAATTGGTATCAGAGCGAGGTGTCGTTCCCCAAGTGGTGTATGGGTGTGTAGGTATTCAAAATCGTACACTACTTTCAATGGTTTCAAAGAAATCTAAACAACGAGAAGTAGAGATTAAAGAGTTAAGGGAAAACATTCAAGCACTCAATAAGAAATTTGATCTTTGCCTCCAACTCTTCTCTTCCAAGATTCAACCCCCCCAACCCCACTCATATCCCTAACCCTAGCCACCCCAATGTTTTAACCCCCCTCCCACAAAAAAAAGTTACCCCACCACTTTCTAACCCTACAACCATCAACCTGGCCCAAGCCTTAGCCAACCCGCCACCCAAAAAAACCCCAAAAGCCCCCCTTTCTGTCGGCCCCACTCCAAACCCTCCTGGGCTGCTGACCACCCCAGCCCCACCCTCGCGCCATCCAACCCAGGTCGAAACCGACCCCAGGTGGGCGGCCTCCCCCCTGAGCCTCAAAACAGTGCCGGACAACTAGGGTTTTGCCCTAGTTGTGTTCGAACTCAGCCTGGGGTGACCAACCAAGCCCTAAACCATCAAGATCCACCGGAAATTTGGTTTTTGACTCGGGTGGACGATATTTTTGCTGGTTGACATGAGAGGCAAGAGGAGATGATAAAGATTGAAGCAAGAATTAAAGGATGACCTCTTCCTCAAATTTTCAGAAAATATTTTGGCCTCACAAGTTTTTGGGTCTCCTTTCAAGCACATTTTTGGAACTTCTTATGCGATTCTCTCAAATTTTGCAAGTTCGAGGACGCATTTTTTTGAAAACAGGGAGAGTAATGGAAATATTCCCTATTTTAGGGTTTTATTAGTCATTTTATTTTATTATTTGTATTTTCATTTGTTTTGCTTTAGTATTTAAATGTAAGAAGTAGTAATGGCATTTTTGTAAATAGTGCCTTAGCTTGGACCCTAAGCTACTCCTCCCTTTAAATACCCATGTAGTCTTCATTTGAAGACATTTCGCCATTTTGAAATATAAGAAATCATTTGATTCTCTTTCTAAAGTTAGGGTTTGGTATTTCTTTCTAGCCTTTGACATGTAGTTTACGTCATTTTCGCTTGCAGTAGAGGAGTTAAGCGAGGAGGCCCCCTCCTATATTATTTTGTTTAGCTGAGGAATCTTTAAGTAGAGGTCTGATTTGTATTCTGAAGGCAAAGTCAAATTCATCTCAACCCCTAGGGGTTGCATTCCTTATGCACACTCTTTATATGCAGATGACTTGTTCATATTTGCTAGAGCTGATTCTACTTTTCTCAAAAATCTTGGGAGATTCCTTGATTTGTATGGGAAAGCTTCTGGGCTGTACATGAATGAGTCAAAAAGCAGATTCTATATGGGGGAGAAATCTCGCCATAGAAGAGCTGTTGTGGAAAACATATTGGGTATAAGTGAAAGCAGGGTGTTCCATTCAGTTATCTAGGGGTTCCCATCTTTAGGAGGAAGCCTAAAAAGATCCATCTTCAACCTTTGGCTGACAAGGCTACTGCTAAATTATCTGGTCGGAAGGGGCTTTTACTCTCCATTGCTGAGAGTGCAACTGCTGTAGGCCATTTTTCAAAGCATGCTTATGCATAGTTTCCAAATCTATAAACGTCCTATATCTCTACTCAAGAAGTTAAATAGATGTGCAAGGAATTTATATGGTCTGGAAATATTAAGAAGAGGAAATTAGTCTCCGTAGCTTGGGATAAAACTTGTACTCCGGAGATCTTGGTATGAAAAATGCCAAGGTACTCAGTGAGGTTGCTATGGTTAAGCTTGCTTGGCATGTTGTAATAAACAAAAATTCTATTTGGCTGAAATCATGAGAAGTAGATTTAACGTCAGTACATCCTCCCATTTTATGTATTATACAAAATCTTCCTTTTGTCCTGGGACTAAGGTTGGTCTTCCAGTGGTTAAAGTTCATTCTAGGTGGATAGTGTGAGATGAGAAGAATATCAATTTGTGGAGGGGCAACTGGCTGGGTAGGCCTATTTGTAACACTTCAAACATGGATAATTTGCTGGTTCCAAGTCTTAAATCTAGTGTGGCAGCTTTAATTGGTAATGGCCAGTGGGCCATTCCACCCTTTGTGTTTTGAGTCATTTCCTAATGTTATTCAGGAGATTCATAGACTTGTTTTGCCTAGAAAGGGAAGCAAAGACAAGCTAATTTGGGAAAATTCAAGTGATGGAGATTTTACTTTAGCTGAAGCTTAGAAGACAGTTAAAAGTGGGAGGTCCGTGTATTCTGCTCATAAACATCTATGGATAGTGGCAACAATCATGGTTGGTTAGGCAGTTGGTAGTTTCCTCTGTCTATTTGTATTCATAATCATTCTGTGCATGCTTTGTGTGACTAGTATTATTAATTGTAAATTATCTATTTTTTTAAAAAGGAAAGGTTTTATTTAACCTATTAAGCCCTTTAAGTTTACCATTTGATTCAATAAGCTCCTGTCTAATTTGGGCAGTTAAACCGACAGATTTTTACATGTGCATCGCACATTATCTTTCAGGGCTTAAACGTCTTTTTCATACCAAACCGTTATATACCCCATCTCAGACATTGGAACAGATAACAGTATACGGTATCTCGAACCTTCCCTGATTAATTTTTCCTTGAACATAAATTTAAATGAGTACATCTTCCCAGATGAAAAATTTACACACGCCATTCTGCAAAATACCCAATAATAATAATAATAATTTACTTACCTCCCCATTTGGAGCATTGAGAAATTGTCTACTGGGGTTTTGAGTTGTCCAAGATATGTGCAGCCTTTCTTTCACAATATAACATCCTTTTTTTCAGTTCCCCTTTCTCTGTTGTTACTGCTGCAATTACCATTAAAATGGTGAGAATGGCTGATCTAGGCGCCAAAATTAAAGAGTGGACGGAGAGAAAGTTAGGTAGCTTAAATCAGAGCCTTTATCTAATTCCAGCGATTTAATGAAGAGCATACATGTCAAACTGTAGAAATCCGTCAGTAAGGGCTGATTGAATCAATTGATACTAAAGAAAAAAAATATGGCTGATTGGAAACTTTTTAAAAATGTTAAAGGGCCAAATAGGTAATTTATTCTATTGTTCTGTTTCGTAAGATCTAAAACTTAGTGATATAATGTACTCATACTATTATGGATACAAAACTGCTCCATTCTATTAACTCTTTTTATTCTAACTAGATGTCAGCAGTTAATATCATTCACAAGGACATGTAATGTTTCTTCTCAGGTTAATCAGCAAATGGAAGAAAATATCCTTGCTGGGAGAGGAGTCGTGTTTTGTCGTGTCTTAGAAGCTGTACCTTACTCGGGTAATGGAGATAAGATCAAGTTACCACCTTCATGCTTCACAGAATTGTCCGATCAAGGTGCTTTCGACAAAGGACCCTTGCACTTCCAGTTGTCAGCAATTCATCAAGAGGAGGCTCCTTCGGACTCGAAGTCTGCTAAACAACATCATGGGACAACACATGGTGGAGTCCTCGAATTCACCGCTGAAGAAGGTTCGGTTGGGATTCCTCCTCATATATGGAGTAACTTACTCCCTCCAAACTCTTCAAACCCTTCCTTGATTGAATTGCGTTATGTTTGGCTGCCAAAAGGAACTTATGCTAAACTGCAGCCAGATGAATTTGGCTTTTCGGACATACCCAATCATAAGGCCGTCCTTGAAACAAGCCTTCGCCAGCACACAACTCTCTCTCAAGACGATGTGCTCACGGTCAACCATGGTCAACTGGAATACCATTTACGCGTTCTCGAGCTAAAACCCTCCTCGAGTATATCTGTCCTAGAAACGGATATCGAGGTTGACATTGTGGGTCCTGATTCAGCTCTGGAGAGAACAAACCAGCATGTACTGAGACCTCTACTGTTTGGGAAGTCAGAATCCGGAGTGGTCGAGGAAGGTAAATATATGTATTACAAGTTCACGATAGACAATGATGCATGGGGAAGAATTTCATCTGGGGAGGCTGAAATTGAAGTAAAGATAGAATCAGAGGCACAGGATGGAGATACTGATCTGTACATTTCGAGGCATCCCCTCTTATTCCCGAATCAGCATCAACATCAATGGTCCTCCCATGATGTGGGTCCCAAGACTTTGGTCCTTACTTCCAAGGACCCAGGCTTGGGAGCGGGTACTTACAGTATTGGTTTATATGGCTTCAAGGGAACAACAAAATATAAGGTATCAGTAACAATTCAAGATAAAGTCAATCATAAAGTGAGTCAACTAGCTGTATCTTTATCTTCCTCGTCATCTATGGAGGTGGATACTATGGAGTGCAAGAACTGCAAGCATTATATACCCTCGAGAACAATTGCACTCCACGAAGTCTATTGTAGTAGACACAATGTCGTCTGTCAGCATGCTGGCTGTGGAATCGTTCTTAGGATCGAGGAGGCCAAAAACCATGTTCACTGTGAGAAATGTGGACAAGCGTTTCAGAAAGGAGAGATTGAGAAGCACATGAAAGTGTTCCATGAGCCACTTCATTGTCCTTGTGGAATTGTTCTTGAGAAGGAGCTGATGGTAAGTAATATTGTCCCAGCATTTTTTTTTAATTTCTTGCTGTCTTGGCATCTTATATTGTTATTTTTATGGGCCAAGATTTTTATTTATTTATTTGATAAATGTACATTAGAAGCGACAAAAAGACGGGGTTGTACTCTATATACAAGATGTAAACAAAAAAGGAGGTAGACCCCAATCCAAAGGCTAAATAACCCTGTACAAAAATAATAGCCCCATCTAGTGGAAAGTTACAAATTGAACCCTAGAGCAAACACACACAAAAAGTGATACACTTTATAACTAATCCATGGTGTGCCTCCGGCAAGAAGTATCTGAAGTTAATGAACTCCCAAACCACCCAAATTTCCAATCCTTCAAAGCACCATATATTCCTTTTCCTCCAAATCGTCAACATGAGACTAGTGGCGGATCCAGGAATTTGAGTGAGTGGGGTGGAATCTAGGATCAATGGGGCGGGTTCCCCGACGCGATTTTTTCCTCGGTTATTTTTGAGTTTTTCATCAAATATTTATTGAGATAAGCCATTTTTAGACATTTATTAAGAATAAATCATAGGTCACTGGAAAATTGTATACTCCAAACAGTTATTAAAATTTACCCATCACACACATTGATATAAACTTCCAAGTAACTGATTTGAATATTTATAAACATTTAGAAAAATTAACATTTGAAGAGTTAAAAATAAATAAATAAACTGAACTGTAAATCTTTGAAGAAAAGAACCAATTCTATAACTAAAAGGTAATAAGTTAATAACTGCTAATATTAAACAACTGGTCAACCAACTTAAACAAGTGAAGGATGTAATCAACTTACCTACATACCACATAATGGATCTTCTGTGATTGCTCGCTCGAAAGAAGGTTATAGAGAGGACTCTTACTGATGTGAATAAAGAATTGGAGGATATTTTTGTCATTTTTTAGGATTTTGTAGTATTTTTGTTATTTTCGTATATTTGGTTAATTGGTTGTATTTTCCTTTGGTTTGTTTGTTTGGTATTTAGAGGTGGGAAGGACAAATGGCATTAAGGGTACATCTGTAGTTAATCATTAGTTGCTTAGAGTCCAAGCTACTTCCCACCTATAAATACGCCATTTATAGCCTCATTCTATGTTTTAGAGAGTTTAGTGAATTGTGGGTTGAAGTGTGAGATATCTTCCTCTTCTTGCTTCCATTTGACGTCATTTACGTCAATTGGTATCAGAGCCTCGTTGGTTCTACTCGTTGTTGTTGTTGTGGAGACAAAAAAATGGTAAACACCACCAAATGGGACTGAGAAGAAAGTATGCCCCCGTGGAGACTCGTACAAATCGTTTCGAGGAGGTTCTCAACCGGTTAGTGGCTCGGATGAATGCCATTGATGTCCGCCTACCACCACCGGAAGCACCACTGACCGCCCTCCACCGCCCCCATACCATCTCAAAACCGTAATCTTAATTCTTCAATTTCAACCATTTCCACCCTTTTACCCCCCCAAAAAAAAGATGATCCCACAGACCCTAATTTCACCCCAACACCACCTCAGGCGGCTAGAGGCAGTGGCGGTGGTGGTCGACTGCCGAACAAACTTGATGGTGCGATTCCGGCGCCGTAAATTGTTCTTTCCGTGCAAAAACCAACAAACCCAGGCTGTACGTCATCTTCCCTTGGTCAGACTACCCCAATGGTGACCAACGAAGACCCAGATGCTACTATTCTGACCAGCCGATCTCAGTACAAGCCTTTCGACAGTCGTCTGGCACCGGCCAGCATGTCTGAAAGTAAGAAACAGCTTTACAGAGTGGGAAGGAAGAGCAATCGATGTTCAGCACCACAAGTCATTCACTACAGTATGTAAGTACGTACTCAAAGAAGATAAAGAACCCTCAAGGGACCCCGATCGACCTTCGATCTCTGGCTACAGCTCCTCATCGGCATTGATTCAATCGACCAACCAAGATCCGGCAGTCAACAAGCCATATCCGGTGGTGAAAACCCTAAGGCAACCCTGTCACCCCTACTCCATGGTCGGATCACCCAAACGGTGGCCGACGACAATTTTTTTGTTCAAGAGTCGGTGTTTCTTTACCCCGATCCATCCAAGATCCACCTAGAAGCATCCAAGACTCATTCCGTCCAATTTCAACCCATTTCGAACCAATCCTCTCCTATGCTAACGTATCTACACCCTGCCCTTAAGTGGAACCCTCCAACAAATTCAAGAACTAGGGTTTGGCACCAAGAAAATAGTTTTTGACCTGGAGGGAAGATATTTTTGATGATTGACATGAGAGGCAACAGGAAGATGATGGATCTTGATGCAAGAATTGAAGAATGACATCTTCCTCAAATTTTCAGAAATTACTTTGGCCCCACAAGTTTTTGCCTCTCTTCCGCACATTTTTGGCACTTTTCACGTGATTCTCCAATTTTGAAGACACATTTTGGGCCATCCCATATATTTGACAAAATTATTTTGGGACCTTATGCATTTTTCTTGCCTTTTCGGCCCCATATTTTAAAGATTTTGTGCATCCTCAACTTTCAAAGCTCGAGGACGAGATTTTTCGAAGGAGGGGAGAATGATATGAATAAAGAATTGGAGGATATTTTCGTCATATTTTGGATTTTATAGTATTTTTATTATTTTGTTATTTGGTTAATTGGTTGTATTTTCCTTTGGTTTGTTTATTTGGTATTTAGAGGTGGGAAGGACAAGTGGCATTAAGGGTACATTTGTAATTAGATCATTAGTTGCTTAGAGCCCGAGCTACTTCCCACCTATAAATACCCCATTTGTAGCTTTATTTGAGGTATTTTATATTTTGGAGATTTTAGTGAATTGTGGGTTGAAGTGTGAGATATCTTCCTCTTAACCCATTTGGCGCCATTTACGTCACGTACAATAATGGGGTCCTGAAGAGGAGGAGATGAGAAGATCTAGGCAGAGGCGGTGGGGGGTGGCTGAAATTTTATAATTTTTGAGAGAGAATGAGAAGCGGGAGAGCAAAATAGAAGAGGAGCTGCCCAAAATGAAAAGGGAAGAGATATCAATTAGGTTTTCAAGTTGAAAAATACATATTACATTTTTGTAACCTGTGGTTTTGGAAATCTCAATATTTACACCTTTATCTTTCCGTTTTTGCTCGTTTTTTCTTAAAGTCTCAGGGGGCGGTTGTGCCCCCCTTGGCCTGGCAGATCCGCCATGCACGAAACGCTCAGGCACACCTCAACAACACTAGGCATCACCCATTATATACTAAACATAGATAACAAAAGTGAAAGGTTACCACCAAAATTATTCTTAATCACAATAGGTATTTTCATTTAAGAATAATTTACAATTAATTATTGGGGAAAGTACTCGTAGGTCCCTCCCAAACAAATTTTAAACACCAAAGGAATTTTGACAAATTTTGAACACTTAGGACCTAATAGTAAATTGTCCTTAAATGTTTAAAAATTGTTACCAAGGGACCTATCTGTAAATTGCCCTTAATTATTAGGCAAACTGTAGTGTTGAAGAGTAATTTATCTTGGTCTATTAGTGATATGAATTATATTTTGGGGCAATTTCGACATTTTTAAATATTGTGATTTTCTTTTTATTATTTTTATTTGTATTTATTAGGTTTAATGAGGGCCATTTTACGTATTAAATATGTAATAATAGTTTATGTGATGTCATTAGTGATGTCACTTATGACATCACATGTGACCTAAGCATTTCTAAGTGGGCAAGTAATGGACCTTTAGATTCTTCTCTTATCCCTAATCCCTATAAATCCTGTATACCCCTTTTGGGGCAAAACATTTAGTGTAATAGAGTTTTTGAGAGAGTCATTGTACGAGTGTGTTTTCTTTGAGTGCCATTGACACCGTTTACGTCAATTGGTATCTAGGTGTAGTCGCTTCACCCATTGTTGTTGTGTAGGAAATCATAAACAAAGCAACAATGGCGTCGAGGGAAAAAGCTCATGCCGGAACCAACTAACGCCTCACTCGATTGAAGGAATAAGTTGGCCCGATTTTGAGCAAATTAGAGTCCCTCAAGCTTGCTATTATCCCACCACCACCACGCTTCCGCCTCCATTCCCCCACCTCCACCACCACGAAACCCTAACTCCACACTTAACCCCTCTCAAAACTCAAAAAAACAATAAGAAAGAGGGTTGAAATTTGTCCCTAGGGTTAGATTGAGGAGAGAGAAGAAGGTATATAAGAAAATGACGATAAAAATGGTAAAATCATTCATCCCCTCCGTCGTTTTAACTCCGGCGACCCTCCTCGTTCTCCGACGTGCCGTGGCAAAGTTAGATCTGGTCAATCATGGCCAAAGAGGGGTTAGTCCAAAGGTTCGTAGTACTAGGCTTGTTTTCGATCCAAGAGGTGATGGCCCAACAAGAAGAAATAAAAAATAAAAGGAAGATCTAGAGAAAGAAAGAAATACAGAGCATATTGGGCAGAAAAGAACAAAGCAGAGACGGAGAGAATCGAAGAAGAGGAAGAGAAAATGGAGAAACTGGTGGGTTTCTGATAAGCACCCAAAACTGTACATTTTATACCTCGAATAGATGTACTTTAGTTGCTAATTCTCAGCAATTTGGGTCTTATGTGCTTAAATGTTTATCTTGTAGGTCAAATGTCCGTTTGCGGTGTCAAAAGCTATATATCAAGGCAAATGCTCGTTGAATGGAGCTAAATTACCAATTCCGTAACCCTAGCCTACCCTAACCTAGCCTAAACTTTGTCCCGAGCCGTGTGTGTTTGATTTGTTCCCTTTCGTATTTTTTTTATATTTTTAATTTTTAGTTTGAATCGTTTTTATTTTTAGGATTTATTTTTTATTTCTTTTTATTTAATGTTATTTTATTTTGATTTTTATTAGTTTTTAGTTTTATTAGGATTAGAATTTTTAGGATTTCATTTATTTTTTAGTTTTATTAGATTTTACTTTTTTTAGAATTTTAGTTTTTAGTTTAATAGAATTCTATTTTTATTTCTTTTTAGTTTCAATTTTTATTTTGATTCTTTGTTTTATTTTAGAATAGGATTTTATTTTATTTTATTAATTTTATTTTATTTAGTTAGTGTTATTTTAAGGGTCACAAATTAACACACACATCCTAAATACCCTATGCCATACATACACCAAAACAACTCACCTATCCACACCATTCTTCCCCTACACCCTACCACATCACATGCCCCCTACTCCATCTTCTACCTCCCACCTCTTTCTCTCTCCACAAGCCCATCTCACCCCCACCAACCTCCATTAACAATTCCTCTCTCCCTCTTTCATCCTCATACCCCAAAGCCCCCATACACAGAGTTGAGCCCACCATCCAAACCGCCGACCTATCCCAACAGGCCGGCGACCCACCTGTCAACCCGCTGCCGGAACCACCTACCTCCAGCTTAACCCCCTTCCGCCGGCGTTAAAACGCCTCAACCGGAGCGCCGATCGTGACCCCCCCCCCGGTCCGCCCCTAACCCGAAACCCCCGACCACCATCTCTGAACCCGTGGCAATCTCCGTAAAACTCCGGCGCAGAACCCGGCGGTGCCCAGCGACCCCACAACCCGAAACTTATTCCCGCCGGCAAAACAAACTCCAACTCGGATCCGCACCTCCAGCCAAGCTCCGACACCCCTGCTTGTACCCCCAAACCCGCGGCCAATCAGCCACTGAACCCGTTGCCCCATGTGCGAAACCCAACTCGACCCTCTGCCCCATCGCCGACGACCCTTAGTTCGAGCCGCAACCCACCTGAACATCCGACCCATTAACCCATAGCCCCTGCGATCCCAAAACCCGGGAACCCGGATGCCTGAATTCGACGGCCTACCCACACAAACCCAAGCAACCAATCCAATACCCATTTTCCCCTTCCAACCCATTTCACCCTTTTACCCCCTTGTCCAAAATCGTGCCTCCTGCCAAAACAATTCCAAACCAAACAAGACAAAACCAAACAAGTTTAATGCCCACATGTTTTATTCCCCATTTAAATCCATTTTACCAAAATACCCCCAACTACCTATTTTTACCCCATTGCCCAAAATACCCCTCAAACCAAATATGATTTTATCCTCACCACCACACTTCCCACATGACCTCACCTCTTACCCATGCACATGTGCGCATAATTTCCTAGATACCCTCACCCAACTACCTTCCATATCCCATACACCCTTGTCCTCCCATTTTTACCCCCATGCTCCATGCCTGCTATTTAAAGAATGGAAGACCCCATTTAAAAGGAGGCTTGAGAATAGGAATTGAGAAGAGAATTCTAGATAGAGTTAGAGATAGTTTAGTGTAGAAAATAAATTAGGATAAACACCAATTTGTAAATAGTTTAGTTTTATTTTTTTTAGAGATTTGTGAGGAGAAATTTTGTATGAGATTTAATTAAGTGGGTATTATTGCAAACTACTTGGATGCTCAATTAAGAGGGTTGTATACTTCAAATTGAAGGATTGGAGTCAATTAAATTCAAGAGATTGGTTTGATTGTTCTTCTCTTTTCTCTTTTATATTAAATGCCTATTGATTATTTGATTATCATGCTTTGTATTATGTTAGGCTAAATCCCCTTTCAAGGGGTGGGTGGAAACCCTTATTTGATGTTATTTTAGTTTAATTAGTTTGATTACTTGAAAATTCCCTTTGAATGTTATTTTTGATCCCTCACCCTTAAATTTAAGCCTCGAGAGAGGGTAAATGATTTTCGAGAGAAAATCGAAATTCTAAGTTATAATACCCATTTTAGATTCGAACTAGAGATAGGGGTTTCTTAAGTGGGGTATTATTACTTGAATTTCAACTTTATTTTTATTTTCTAAGATTTACATAAGTTTTAATTGATCGATCCTAGCGGGTGATTAATTAAAAAAAGGAGTGTAGATTTATTTTTCTAGAGTTGTGGGGTATTAAACTTAATTTTCTAAAAGGTTACTATTAAAATTACATTTGCAACGAGAGTTGATTTGTAATTTTGATATTAATTTGGGAGAATTCAATTAATTAAATTAACTAGTTAGAATAGCTAAAATTTGTGGTGTAATTTCACTCCTTGATTGTTCTCACAATTATTTACCTCACTTTATCTCTTATTTTAGTGTTAGACCTTATTTTTCACTTTTAGTCACTTTCTGGTTAGTTGTTTTCATCTCACATTTTAGTTTAGTGTTATTTCACCTCATCTCACCCAATTGTTTTAATATTTGAAAAAGCTAAAAAAAAAATAGAAAAAGCAAAAACCCAAAAATAAAATAAAATTGAATTACAATTGAGTTTGTCTCTAGCTTTACCCCCTTGATGTGGATTGATACCTTTACTTACCTCTACACCTGAGTTTGTTATATATTTGTAGGTATTTTAAGGTTTTGATTAGAAGAGCTTTTCAATCAACGACGAAAAATATATACACAAAAGTTCATTCTATCAGTTTCGTCATGGTCGTCGGAGGCTCACCATCAGAAAACCACAATCGGAGCATCTTCGTACCGCTGGTGAACTCTCTACGCGTCTTGTTGAGAGTCCTTAGTGGCTGAGTTTGCTGTAAAAACCCTAAGGGACCTATATAATGGTTTTATGTCCAAGGGAGTTTGTGAGACGGGCTATGAGTAATAGAGGCCCAATTCATGTAGCTTTGACCCACTGTCATCAGTAGATATTGGGTACTGTCTGGAAGAGCAAGTGGGCTGTCACAACCAAAACGTAAAACAACCCATCTGTGTTAGAGATCCATTTTTGAGGGAAATTTTTTGGATAAAATCTTTTTTGGTCCCTCCCTAATTTTTGAGAAATTATTTTTGGAATCTCAATTTTTTATTTATTTATCTCCAGTCACATATTTTAGGAACTTTTCACTCGGCTCCAATTTTAAAATCTCGAGGACGAGGTTGGTTTCAAGTGGGGAGTGATGTGAATTATATTTTTCGGCATTTTCGTATTTTTAATATTGTTTTATTATTTCTCAGGTTTTAGTTGTAGTTATTAGGTTTAGTGAGGGTCATTTTAGGTATTGTATAATAAAGAATTCTAATCCATGTGATGTATGACATCAGATGTGACTTAAGCATTCCTTAGTGGGCAAGTAATGGACCTTTCTAGATCCTTCTCTTATCGCACTCCCCTTTTGGGGTAAATCGATCAATATAATAGAGTTTTGAGAGAGTCTCAATGTATGAGTGTTTTCGTTTAGTGCCATTGAGACCATTATGTCACTTAGTATGTCTTTCATTAGAAGTAGGACTCTAGCTAGTCTAGCTTATTTATATGGCCTTCCACCATCCATTGTATTCATTTAATTCTACATTGCTTTTTGATACATGATATTTAAGATATCAATATCTCTTTTCATTAGAACTTGTGTACCTTGGTGCGATGGCAAGTGCCCTCGCCCAAGCTACGGTTAGTTTCGAGTTCGAGACATGGGAGCAGTCTCTCCATATATGAGGGTAAAGTCGCAGTTAAGCGGGAGCATTGTTCACTGGGTACGACCTTTTTAGTCTTCCGTTGTGTTTACAAGATCCATTAACAACTGCCTTCAGATCGAAAAACTTCATGTTCCACCTTATCGTGCAATAATATATGGTTCAGGAATTGAAAATATAGCTCATGTGAACCAGAAATTTACACTTAATTTTTTTAGTTATCGGTCTGACGTAAATGAGCGTCAAATGAAAAGTAAGAAGAAGATTTAACTCTTATCTCAACTCTTTCTTAAAATCTCACAATGAATGAATTCCCCAAATGAGGCTACAGGAGAGGTATTTATAAGGGGAAGTAGAAGGTTCTAACTTAGGCTATAAGAAATGGTGGCCTTTAATGCTTCCACTTATAATACCAAGCAAAACAACTATTAAAAGAAAAGTACATCAAAATAGAGAAAATAACCAAAATGCCACTATGTACTAAAAATACTAAAAATAGCCTCTTAAGCCTCCTAATTCACATCATTCTCCCCCATTAGAAAAAGCTCGTCTCGAGCATAGGAGGTGAACGACAAGAAAGCAAGGCAACCATTAAAGGGCTCCCCCACTAGAAAGAAGAACCATTCTTAGAAACGTCCCTCGTACCGGCTTTCGAAGGGTCGACGGAGAATAGGTATACAAACAACCCACGATTAGGTCACAAAAGTTCGATTCTGAAGTCCCGTGATGATCCTCCTCAATGCTAAGCCAGAAGAAACTTCCTCCGAGCGCGTATTAAAATCCCACATACCCAGCACCTATCACATCACCTCCAATCACCACATTAACTCTATCAAAATCATCATCCCCATTCCTAATGATTAGGATGAAATCTCACAAATCAAATGTTTGTTGCTCGCGAAATTGCGTGCGAGTCACCAAACCATTCTCGACAAAAATGTCAAAAAAATCCCTAATACACGACCCAATTTTGTCTTTTTTATCTTTCTTGCAATCAACCGGCTTGGGAGGGGAACTTTCATCGTTGATTTGACCCGATTGGGTGCATGAGTGAGGGAGAATGATTGGGTGGAGCAACCAATCTCGGACTTGCAACCGGTAATCTTGAATTGAACCTCGGGAGTTAATCGGGGTGGGATTTAGGGTTTGATGTGGCAAGGTGTGGGGATTGTGGTTGGTGATCGAATAAGTTTGGATTGGGTGGTGGTGGAGGAGCTTTGTAGGGTTGGAGTCTAGGGTTTACAAATTGTGGATTGGATTGGAAAAGGGATGATGAAACCCTAGAATTGGTTTGCTTTGGATCTTGAAGGGAAGATTTATGAAATTGGATTGGATTTTGGGGTAAAGGGGACGGTTTAGGGCTCAAGAAGTGGGTCGAATTGATCTGGGGTGGGAGAGGAGGAGCCGCGCCCCGCGGGAGGAGTGGGTGGGAGGTCCGAGAGCCAATAGGGATGGGCCCAGGAGGAATTGTGGCCTTTTCGGCCATCGCAGGGTTGGTGGATATGGTGGTGGAATTTGGTTGGATAATTTTTTTTGTGGGTAAAAGGGTGGAATGAGCGGAATTTGAGGTATTGGGTTTTGAGCGGGGGTGGGGACGAAGTGAGGGCGGCTCGTAGATGCGTTCGGTGGAGGAAAGCGCGCGTCACGAGCATCAATTCGTGCTACGAGGCGGTTTAAAACCTCTTCAAGCTGATCCTTGCATGAATCAATGGGGGCAAACCTCTTCTTAGGTCCCATTTGCCGTCAGTTACGATTTTTTGTTTTACAACAACAACAATAACGTGTGGAGTCAACGAGGCTTTGATACCAATTGACGTAAATGAGCATCAAATGTAAAGTAAGAAGAAGATTTAACTCTTGCCTCAACACTCTATTAAAGTCTCAAAATGAATGAATTCCCCAAATGAGGCTATAAGAGAAGTATTTATAGGGGGAAGTAGGAGGTTCTAACTTGGCTTACAAGAAATGGTCCTAATGCCCTTATTAACCTTTAATACTTCCTATAATACCAAGCAAAACAACTGCTAAAAGAAAAGTACATTAAAATAGAGAAAATAATCAAATTGCCACTATGTACTAAAAATAGCTAAGCCTCCTAATTCACATCACGGTCATTTGAATAGTCCGTCCAAACTAAAAAGTCATAGTGGAGGTTTAGTCCTTCACATGCCTTTTCAAGAAAACTTCGAGTTGGACTTCCTTAGGATGATGGGATAGTCTTGACAGAAAATTTGCCATGAATACTAACTAAATCATTCTTTCTTACGGGGGCATCCTTTGGCTTGACGTGCTCAAAACAAATAAGTCGATTTTCTCTTAATTTATCTTCTATAGTGCTGCTTTTACCGTTTCACGAATTTTTTCATTTCTAGTTTTATCCTTTCGAGTTTTACCACAAATCCATTTTAGCATTCGCATCTCCGCCACACTCATTTTATGCACATTTTGTTTTTTGGTTGCCCAACGCTCTATCCCATATAACATGGCGGTCTAATGGTCGTCCTATAAAATTTTCCTTTTAACTTCAAAAGTATACCCTTATCACACAATACGCCGGTAGTACTTCTCCACTTAAGCCAGCCTGCTTTAATCCTCTGAGTAACATCATCACTAATATCTCCATCTTTTTGGATAATCAAACCTAAATAACGAAAATGATCATTTCTAGATATCTCTTGACCATCCGATTTTACCATATTTCCGTTTATCCTCCTATTACTACTAAAATTGCACTCCACATAATCTATTTTAGCCTTGCTTAATTCAAATCCTCATGTTTCTAGAGTTTCTCTACACAATTTCAATCTTGCATTAATCCCCGTCTTAGTTTCATCCACTAAAATAATATCATCTGCAAATAACATACGTCCCGACACCTCATCTTGTATTTGCCCCGTCAATTCATCCACAACAAGAGCAAATAGATAAGGACTTAGGGCTACCTCCCCAAAGACGACACACAATTTACAACACTTGGACAACCATTAAGTGCAATGCTCAACAGATTCGAGAATTTCTCCAAAACAATTCTGATGGAAATGGGTAATTTTAGGATTTTGTCATTTTGTTTTCTTTTATTTTGTTATTGTACTTTTCTTTCTTTTGCTTTGTTATTTAAGGTAAGGAGCAGTAATGGCATTTTTGTAATTAGTGCCTTAGCTTGGAGCCTAAGCTACTCCTCCCCTTTAAATACCCCCATGTAGGCCTTATTTGAGGTAGACTTTGATTTGGAAATAGAAGAAGCGTACTTCTCTCTCTAAAAGTGTGTTAGATATTTTTAGGAGCCTTTTGACGGGTGGTTTATGTCAAATTGGTATCAGAGCTGGTGAAATTCTACATTGGTGCTAGTGTATTGGTGATTTTTTTTCTTTTTTTTTCAAATCGTACACTACCTTCAATGGCGCCCAAGAAATCCAACCAACTTAATGAAGAGATGCAAGAATTGAGGCACATGATTGAGCAACAAACCCTAGTTACCCAAGAACTCACTCGAAAATTTGACACCCGCATCCAACTAATCTTCGCCAACTCCCTAAACCCTAACTCCTTTGTCCCTGCTGCCCTAACCCAAAAGGAGCCACAAACCCTAGCCCCTTGGCCTTCTCCAAGCCTCCCCCACCCTTGCCCTGCTACCGAAACCCTTCCCCCACCTAAAACCACCACCATGCCTCAAACCCTAACCCCACACCCCCTACACCCCCTCCCCTATTGTTCGGCCAAGGAATCCCAACCCGCGACATCTCCCCTGCGACCCACGTCCCACCACCCCAGTCCCTTTCCGACCCAAACAGCAGCCGCCCGCCCCACCTCAACCCTACAAACCCCCATCCACCCATTTCCGGCACCCTCAACCCTTCCCACCCAAGCCGGAACCCTTCCTAGGTGCCCCTATCCCCTGCTGAACCCCAAAACAACCCGAAAAACCTAAGGTTTTGCCCTAGTTATGCTCAAAACCTGTGTGGGCTAACAAATCCAAACCCAAACCCATTTTTGTGCTCCGAAACTATGATTTTTGACCTGGGTGGAATTTTCGAAGGGCTTGATTGGGTGAAGAAAGTGGGGAAGAAGAGGGAAGATGAAGAAATAAAGAAGAAAATTGTGAGATGTGCACTCCTCAAGTTTCAAGAATTATTTTTGGGTCCCCACAATTTTTTGGAACAATTTTTGGACTTTCCTCATGAATCCCCAATTTTTTTGAACGCTCGAGGACGAGCTTGGTCTTAAGAGAGGGAGAGTGATGGAAATGGGTAATTTTAGGATTTTTAGTTATTTTCTTTTCTTTTATTTTGTCATTGTATTTTTCTTTCTTTTGCTTTGTTATTTAGAGAAGCAGTAATGGCATTTTTGTAATAATTGCCTTAACTTGGAGCCTAAGCTACTCCTCCCCGTTAAATACCCCCATGTACGTTGGAAATAGAAGAAGAGTATTTCTCTCTTTAAAAGTGTGTTATAGATATTTTTAGGAGCCTTTTGGCGGGTGGTTTACGTCAAATCCTCTTAAAAATTCCCCCTTTGACCATCACTAATCCCAAATGATATTTAATCTCAGGACTAGTGGCAATGGATTTTCACATCTCCACACAGGAAGCCAGCATGACGCGCCTGCCAAGACACTGGCCTCAAATCTAACTAACTACAACCACCCACCTCTCTCGCTCGCTCCCTCTCGACAAACAACCCACCCTGGTATGCGGACGGCAGAATTCCTTTCCCCTCACCTACTGATACTTAAAATCCTCATCACCCTATTTGCGTAGAAGTTCCCTTACAAAAAAAATATGTTCCACTAACAAGGCAAAAACTGTACTCAGTAGTATTATGTTTTTGAGAATAGTACTTTGTTACCTTTTGTTGTGATAAAAAAGAACCTTCTTCCGTTAATAGAGAGCACTTTTTCCCTCAAATCTGGAAAAGATTGTTAGAATTAAATTTTGCTCCCCTTAAATGAAATTTCTAGGTCTGACCTTGAACCAGCCCTTTTTTTTCTATCTACACATAAGTAAACAATCTTACCCTGCACCCCAAAGTACCCGCCAACTCATAAAAATTGGGGGCAAGGAACATGTCCCACTAGGAAAAGTCCTCATTTGTTCCGACACTGCATCAAAGCATCGTCTGAATATCACCTAGCTGGTCCTCATTTGTTCTGCAAAAGGGACTGTTATTAGCAATGATGAGTGTGAAATCAAAACAGCATTAGACCCAACACGTGTGAAATTACTCCCAATGTGTGAAATCGAAATATCATTACACCCAACAAGTGCGAAATTAGAACAGCGTGTGGAACAGTTTTGGAAAAATATATTTTTTGGTTGATGTGAAAATATCTCCTTTTCTCTCTCTCTCTGATAACCTGGGGTATCCGACCCTCTCTAAACACCTGACTCATCCCCAAGTGTACATTGAGACCCTCCAATCCACACGCACCCAGGTCACAGTCACACAATGGTGGCCCCACAGCCAGGTTGGGAGGTAAAAGCCCATGCCACTAGGATATCCCCTTACGGATGATGTGAACATATATTATGATAATTTTAATTTGCAGAAATGACTGTAGTGTCTAATCCTTTTACGAAGCCCTTCTTGAATTCAAGAAAGGAGGGCTGTGTTCGAGTAAGTAAAACTTTGTGAATGTGAAACTTGAGAATCTAAGCAGTTGGGAGAGGTCTTGGTTGGGTTGAGTTGAGTTCACCTGATACTGGGGATGAAGCAGCATACAGGACTTGGCAAGTGAAATAATTTCTTATCGTTGACCTTTTGTCTTTCTGTTGAGATTCCTAATAAAGTTCCCTTACTTCGAAAGTTGGATACTTCTCTCACGTGGTTTTACATTGTCGGCTGAAATTGGCTGAATTGACGTGGTTTCGACCCCAACATTCTGAATAAAACCAACTAGGTTTAGCGTGACTTGTCAAGTTTTTTTTTACCAAAATGGTCGAAATTTGGGCGACTTGCGAATTTAGTTGCAGAGTCACTGAGGTAACTTGTCGAATCCAGTTATGATTCATCACCCCCCAAAAATCTAAATACTGTATCATTTTGTCTCTTGCCCGAAACTGAAACCGATATCAATACCGAGCCACTGGATTGAAATTTTTATCGCCTGTCTTCATTTTTTCCCCGTTAGTTGTTGAACACTGCTTTTCAATTTAGGCATATTGAACTGTGAACCTGCCATACAAATTAATGGGTAAATTTGACACAATCATTACCAAGTGAAAGTGTTCCATAGTAAACAAATAAAAGAAATTTGAAGGACCGACTTGCAATCCAAAACTGAATCCATAGCTTAATATGTTCAAGTTGAAATTATTACTACCCACTTGAAAACTGCATCAAAATATGATATCAGTGTGAAGTGCAATCTGATCTTGAGGATTTTCTTACGTGTAGATTTGAAGATATATATCTGAAACAGCATGAAAGAAATTGCAATGTACAATTCTATCACTTTAGGCTGTTTTTTCATACTACTTTTTTGTGGCAGGTGCGACACCAGTCCTCAGATTGCCCCTTGCGTCTAATTACATGCCGGTTTTGCGGGGACATGGTTCAAGCCGGGACTTCAGCTACAGATGTAAGAGATCGATTAAGAGGACTATCGGAGCATGAGAGTCTGTGTGGGTCCAGAACTGCCCCCTGCGATTCTTGTGGGCGTGCCGTTATGTTGAAGGAAATGGACATTCATCAAATTGCGGTCCATCAAAAGAACTAAGCCCATGTGTTTGGTCTTCTGCTTATGTAGTAAGGGAATTGAGTTCTTTCTTGCATCTTCAGGGCACAAGATCTAGCAGTGGTGGCAGTTTGTATTAATCTGTGAATTCTTAAATAGGCTGTTCCTCCTCTGCAAATACAACTTTATTACTATAAATGTATTTCACTCCGATTTTATAAAATGGTGCAATGATTATTTGTTTACAACCTTGATGAGTAATGGGTCCCGCTGATCATTTGGAATTCTTGTTTTCATTTGTTTGTTCGAGATTTAGTGGGCCTTGGTAAATTTATCTTTAATGATTCTGGTTCTCTCAGTTGCAAAGATCTTATATGTAGTTGCCTTGAGTTATTCTAATGTTAGCAGATCTGTTTCCCTATTTCAAAATGATTGTTTTTAGGGGCATTCACATCTAGATCCTATTAGACTTTCTTTTAGACATTTTAGTCCTACCATATTTTCCCCTTACATATGAGTCCTACTCCTAATTTTTTGGAACTTTTTTTCACAATTTTACCCTTTTAAAACTAACCATCCGTAACTTCCTTTAGGAAGTTACATAAGTGGTTGGATTTTTTTTTAATCTTTAAATGATCATAACTTTTTCGTTTTTCGCAAAATTACTATTTTTGAAATCTGTTTGACGAGATTTATCAAACAAGATCCATGAAGGCTATAAAATTCCAAAGAAAAAAATTTACACAAACAGTAAACTTTACTGAAATAGTTTTATATAAGTGACATTTTCACAAACAGACAGTAACATTTACTGTGATAATATTACACAGTATATATATATATTTATATATCCGGTGGATTCAAATCTTCTTTTTTCAAAATTACCTTATATTTAAAGGTTTGCGCTAGCGGTATCCAATCCTAACCAGCATTGTTGGAGCTTCAACGACCTTCGTCAGGCTCCGATTTGGGGTGGGTAAGGGTGGCATGTGGTGCTGCTGGCGCGGCCCTTTGAAAATAAGAGACTTTTGAATAAATGGATTTTGGATCCACCGGAGTATCATGGGGTGCCGGTGGCGCGGACCTTTGAAAATAAGATTGGATAAATGGGATCGGGATCCTCTGGAGCGCCGGTTTGGGGTGAGTAGGGGTGGCATTAGGTGTCGGTGGCGCATAACTTTAAAAATAAGAGTATATTGGATATATGTATAATGTGATAACACAGTAAATGCTATTATTTGTAAAAATGTCATAGATATTAAACTTTATTGTATACACCAGAAAATGAAATAGTTTAATATCTGTGACATTTTCACAAACAATAACACTTACTGCGTTAATATATTTCTGAAATAGTTTTATATATATAACATTTCACAAACAGTAACATTTACTGAGTTAATATTACACAATATATATATAACATTTTCACAAACAGTAATATTTACTGAGTTAATATTATACAATATATATATATATATATATATATATATATATACATATACACGGTAGATCCAAACCTCTTTCTTTTTTTCAAAATTACCATATTTTTAAAAGTTTACGCTAGCGACATTCAATCCCCACCATTACCCACCCCCATTATCGGAGCTTCAACGACTTTCATCAGAGCTATGATTTGGGTGGGTAGTAGTGGCATAGGGTGCCGCTGACGCGGACCTCTAAAATTAAGAGAATATTAGATAAATGGGGTTTGGATCCACCGGAGCTCCGATTTGGGGTGAGTAGGGGTGACATTGGGTTAGGTTTATATCTATAACATTTTCACAAACAGTAACATTTACTGTGTTATAACACAATATATATATATACGCGGTGGATCCAAACCTCTTTTTTCTGATATTGTCTTATTTTTAACTTCCCGCGCTAGTGGTATCTAATCCCGACCACCACCACCCCCAATTGTCGGAGCTCCAACAACCTTCATCAGAGTTCTGATTTGGGGTGACATGGAGTGCCGCTAGCGCTGACCTTAGGAAATAAGAGAATATTGGATAAATGGGGTTTGGATCCACCAGAGCTCCAGTTTGGGGTGAGTAGGGGTAGCATTAGGTTAGGTTTATATCTGTAATATTTTCACAAATAATAAATATTACTGTTTGTGAAAATGTTACATCGGCATCCCATGCCACCTCAAATCAGAGCTCTGATGAAGGTTGTTGGAGTTCCGACAAAGGGGGTGGGTGGTGGTGGGGATTGGATGCCGCTGGCGCGGACTGTTAAAAACAAGACAATATCAGAAAAAAGAAATTTCGATATATATATATATATATATATATATATAGAGAGAGAGAGAGAGAGAGAGAGAGAGAGAGAGAGAGAGAGAGAGACCCTCTCTTATAAGGACTCCTTAAGGGCCAGACTCCGGTACATACCATTTTTTTAAAATAGTAAAAAAATAATTTTTTTGATGAAACTTCATGGATATGATCTCCATGGTAGGAAGATCATCTCCAATTTTTTTCATCAAAAAATTCAATAAAAAAACCGTTGAGATGAAGCGATATGTAAAAAAATGGTCTAAATATGCATTTTCAACCGTCGAAATGTTGACGATCATCTTACCCACTTTTTGATTGAATTTTTTGATGAAACTTCATGGATATGATCTCGATAGTAAGAAGATCATATCCATGAAGTTTCATCAAAAAATTAAATCAATAAAGTGGCTGGTGTCGACCCAACATTTCAACGGTTAAAAATGCGTATTTATACTATTTTTTTACATATCACCTCATCTCAACGGGGTTTTTATTGAATTTTTCGACGAAAAAATTGGAGATGATCTTCTCACCATGAAGATCATATCCATGAAGTTTCATCAAAAATTCATTTTTTTACTATTGTAAAAAAATGGTATGTACCGGGGTCTGCACTGTAAGGAGTCCTTACAGGAGACTTTCTGTATATATATATATATATATATATATATATATATATATATATATATATATACTGTGTTATATGAACACAGTAAATGTTAATGCTTGTGCAATGTTATAGATATAAACCTAACCCAATGCCGCCCCTACTCATCCCAAATCGGAGCTCCGGTAGATCCAAACTCCATTTATCTAATATTCTCTTAATTTCATAAGTCGCGCCAACGGCACCCTATGCCACTACTACCCACCCAAATCATAGCGCTGATGAAAGTCGTTGAAGCTCCGACAATGGGGGTGGGTATTGGTGGGGATTGAATGTCGCTAGCTTAAACCTTTGAAAATATGGTAATTTTGAAAAAAAAGAGGGTTGGATCTACCGTGTGTGTGTGTGTATATATATATATAGCGTAATATTAACTCAGTAAATGTTACTGTATGTGAAAATGCTATATATATATATATATATATTATGTAATATTAACTCATTAAATGTTACTGTTTGTGAAAATGTTATATATATAAAACTATTTCATAAATATATTGAGACACCCCGCCCAATTAGATATCGGGTGATCAGTCCTTTATAAAATTTATAACAGAATGTTCGGTCGGTTCATTCTTAGCATCATTGTAAAAAACTTAAATCCAATTAATTACCTAACATTTAATTAAGCTAGTGTCAAAATATTTTCCAATTTAAAATGAAACCAGTTGATTAAATTAATTTATGAACATTGAATTTGTGACACCCCGCCTAATTAAATACCGGGCGATCACTCCTTTATTAAATTAAAATCAAGGTGAACAGTTGGTTCATTCTTAGCATCACGGTCGCAAATGAACATCTTTTCCAATTTAAACACCCTAATTAATTAAGCTAAGTGTCAAAACCATTTTAAACCCTTATTTTCATTTTATTAAATCTGATTATAAAACCTTTAATCATTAACATATTAAGAGTCACACATTTAGTATAAGAATAAAAATGAACATTCAAGAATTTAACCATCAATAATAAATCCCAACATTTAACACACTAAAGGAAAGCATCCTGACAGTAATAAATCCCGAAATAAAGATACTGAAAGTAAAAAGAATTACAATCTCTGATAATACCAACTAAATAATGGAAAAGGGGCGACACATGCCCCCACTGGATAAAGCTCAACTAGAAGTAGAGTCAACAATGAGGTCGTCTAAGCAATGGCCTGCAACTCCCACAAAAGCTACAGCACGTTCCATCCCAAGAATCCTAAGCAAGACGCCCCTGTGGCTGGGCACCTGAAATACATATATACATATACACAAGAGAGAAGATATAACAGCAAACGGGTCAGATCCCGAATGTAAAACAGTTTTAAAAATAGTTTAGCAAGTATTTAAAATGCTTACCGGCTAATGCAACAGTCATATTAATATGCGACACTCTCTTGAGAATTCTCACATCTCATCTAATGTGCACGTCTATCGTACTAATGAACTCCATATATCTCTCTAACTTATTCTCCATAAGTCTTAACACATGAAATTAAGGTTATGATATTCACTTTAGAAAAGTCTATCTCTTCAAGATTTCTTACGTTATTTAGAAAAATTCCTTATTGTTATAATGTTTCCGAATACTTATAGTGAAGTTGAAGAATTTCATACTTTACTTAACTACTATTTCACTAAGTAGAAAGTTCTCATATAGATAAACGTTTATATATTAATTACACATATAATATATATACAAACGGCACCGCACATAAAATCTATGGTGCTAGCATACTCTGCTATCCAGTCCCCGTATCACTCGTACTAAGGGAAATACAAGTTCTGAATCACTCTCGAACTGTATTAACACAAACACAAACAACATTGAGGCGAAACATAGATTCCAAGTCTCTAAGAGGTCAGTACATACCCTCACGTCTCTTAGGACCGTCTGACCATCGATCAGATAGACTGTACCAAGGATATCTATCTTCTAGGGTACGAGTCAATATCCCCCATAAAGGTCCCATCGAGATAAGACTGTCCCAGCGCGATAACCTCAGGGATAGCAAGTAGCGCGGACATGATTTTTACACAGATATAATATATGCATAATCACACAGTCATATATATATATACACACACATCCACATTGTTAAATTGGGTGCGCTCACGACCCATAATATTAATTATCCGTTATTACACATTTTACTCGATTATTTCATATAACAGACTCGTTTATTTTATTCTCGTAATTAAGTCATTTTAAACTCACTTCTCGTCTCTCAAAGCATTTCCTTTACTTAAGTACAATTTCAGTAGGCCCTCATTTGCCTTCTACTCCAACTTCCTAGAAATTTCGATTATTAAAATCAATGCACTTATGATTTTCTAAGTATGAATATCTCTCCGTTTACCCCTTTATTTCGCTTCATATTAAAGTCCCACTTAACGGGGTTTATCTTGACCCTACTGGTCCTCTTTATGTTCCATTATGTTCTAGAAACCCTAATCAAGGTTTACTACGCATAAAATCGGATTAAGCTAGCACGACCAAAAGTGCAAGTTTCCAGGAGGGGTCGATCGATCGATCAAGCAGTTATGGCGAAACTGCAGAAAACCCAGCTACGGAATTGTTACCCCAAACTCCTCCAAATCATCATGTTTCAGTCCCAAACTCACAACCAATTATACTATAAGTGTTGTATACCCATATAAACAATATCTTACGTAACACATGCGAATTTTCATCATCTATAATAAGATAAAAAGGGCAAAAATCTTTATAAGTCTCAAGAACCCTAATTTTTCCTTTAACTTAGTTTCTTCCATTCTTTTCCAGATTTTCTATCACTAATACCATGGAAATTCGTGGTTCAACCTCTACATGTGAAATGAATTTCCAGAAATATGATCTCTACCTCTACAACATGCAATTTTTGTGTCCAATTAACGTTTTTCTTTAAGAACACTAATTCTAATCAACCGAAGGCTAATATAAAAGGATGCATTAACTTGATAAAAGTAAGATAGATACTTGCCTGGAAATTTAGTCTCTGATTTGTGGAAGAATTTGGTGTGGTCAAGATCCTCGTTGCGCGATCTACCATTTGGCGGTGAAGGCGGTGAAATCGGAGGTGTTCTTGGCCTAGAACTCCTTTGGAGAGCTTCTCCTCTTCCTCTCCAATGGCCGTCATTAGTTTTTGATTGTGTTAACCCTAGAAGATAACACTTGACATCTGATATAACCCTTGCAAATTCGTGGGTTTAATTACCCATAATTACAAAATGTCCAAAACGCCCTCCCGGGGTGCTAATTAAGCCTAAAAACTGCCCGAGACCCAAACTAAACCCCCGGGTACACTTTTCTGACTATCTCGACCCTTCAGGACACTTTGGCGCACTCAAAACGACCATACGAACAACTTATAATTTATTCACTTTTATTAATCAACATTTAGTCCCGACACGACACAGGCGCGTCCCGACTTAAATTTCCATAATTGTCATTTTATTCACACGTGACAATATTATAAAATAAAACTCATATATTACTATACTCATCAAGTAACATTCAACAAATTTCAATAATTACTAACTCTCGTCAATCTAGTAAATATTTAAAACAACTTTCCGGATTAAAATTAAATTAATCTATCTCAATTAAATTTAATAAATTCCTAAATTTAAAAGCCATAAAAATACGGGGTATTACATACTTCCCCCCTAATAACGGAATTTCGTCCCGAAATTCGGAAAATAAGGCTTACCTGGTAGAACAATTCTGGGTATCTTTTCAGTACGCTAGTAAGGCGCTCAATCACTATAGCCCCTTTCTCACAGCAAGTTTGTTTAACATTCTCATTAAAGATACTTCACATGGAGCTCCCAATCAATAATATTCGCATAGGTCACATCTATACATTTTAGATTTCCATTATCTCACTATTTCTGGGAGGCCTCACCTCACCACATGACAACTACTCAGATTTATTTATATACAAAACTCCCATTCTGAAAAAAAAAATCATACGAACATTTGACCACTCTTATTCGCCTAAAACAGTCGTGGAATTCCACTATAGTTATCGGATTATTCTCAACCGATCCAAAATTCTGATTATCCACTCACCTCTAAACATACGGAAGGAGAATAGTCGAGTTTTTTTTCCCATTACCAAAACCTTAATAAGCACCTCGTACGCGACAAACAGGTACAAGTGCTTCTACAGAGCATTCCTGAAATCATCGTGCCAAGATTTCAAAATCCCCTTCACGTGGCTCCACTAATCTTTAATCACCGTGCGCCTATTCCCTGGCTAAGGGTGATACATTCTACTCAAAATGGAACCTTACCTCCGTTGGTTCCTGAAATACCATATCAAAGGCGGGATTCACAAACCTCATCCCGATTCAGAAATTAATACTGTACCGAAGCATGTACTGGCGCGATCCTTCCTTTCAAAGGAACTCTGGGGCACACTAGTTAATATTGTAAACCACCCTAAAGGAATATCAATCACTTCCTTCTCGGGTGACTTAAATCACATGTCCGAATCAACCCTTGATTGTGTTTTGAGGATGGTAATCCATCCAAGAACCTTACCGACTTTACCGACCTCTTCCAATTTCAGGAATTGTCGATAAACACAAAATTCTCTAGTTGATTCTCCTCTTCTAACCGAACCTTACCTATGGGCGGTGCATGTAGAGACTACTCACTACGTCCCGCTAATTCTCGATTTTCCTTTGAAATGTCTCACATTAAGTGACACGAAATACTTCCCTTCCTTCCTCGGTGTATGCTGAAAGTTCCGACCCGTGCTCTTTCCTCCACGATGCACACTTCTGGATCTTTTTGACCATGCTAACATCATCACTATTTGTACGCTCAAGTCGCTCTCACACTTGACTACTAACAACTCCGCTCCGAGTGTTCTTCATAATAATTTAATTCTGCTCCATTCAAGGAATACCCCTTCTTAAATGGTTTCCCATAGCCGTCCAATCAAATTAGGGTGTGCTATTCTAATTGCACACTTATGTATGGATTATCGCCCCTCGTGTGACGTTTAATCCACTCTATCACTTCCACTTCGTTATACTAGTCCCACAAACATATATTTCACACGTCTATTACCACGTCCCTTCAACACGGACTATTTTAACAGCAGCTAACCCAGATGCCCACATTTTTGCAACACCCCGACCGCCCTGGGAGAGCGAACGGCGTGCTACTCATTTGTAGAACTAACTAAATCCAACGAAATAGAAGGAATAGGGCATTCAAATTCCATGACAATAAAAGAGGAATAACAAATCTCAAACTTCTTCAGATAAGTACAACAATCTTCCCAAATAGGTATAACAACCAAAATAAATCACTAACGCTCTATTCATCAAAATAATTACAGATCATCTCTTTTGTATAATAAAGTTCTTTCCAGATAATCCATGCTAAAAATCATTCCAACTCTTTATTCACCTTGTGTTCTGAATGCGATTATGACATTTGGGTACTCTCAATCACCCTAGAAATCAAAATTTTTAAATCCTCCTTATCATCGTTCCACCCCTCAACTCGTGGGGATAACTTTCAATGCCCCCCCCTTTTTTTTACCACAAAATCCGGCTCCAGTGGTTTTAAATCAAAATTTATCTTCCAACTTACATATATAATTACTAGATCCCATTTCGATTGGGGTACCGAACTCATGAAATAGTGACCGAACGTCTCCCTATTTCCAACCTTACGCTAAGTTTCATGCGTGGGATGTCTCGCAAAGAGAAATCCAAACAAGGAACCTCCCGATACACTACTACCTAGCATTGTCGGTATTGAAATCCGTTAGGTTCTCCGTCCTTATCATGTACCCCTTTATTCCGTCTCTTGACAGAAAAGTTACATTTCCTCACGTAATTACACTTAACAAAGAATGTTTCTCTAATTGCACTATCGTTCAGCATTGGGTGTTGGTAATTGCATTCCATAAACCTCGAACACATACAATCGGAATTCTCAAAATTCCTTTCCCTAATAATAGGGGTATAACAATTAATTCCCACATCTCTAGAGGATAGATATAACAATGCACTCTTCCTATCACTACGTCCGGAGTGCTAAACATAATACTGAGTTAAATCTTTTCGCTCAACAGTAAACCCGATACATACTGAATCAAAATGACAAAGTCCATACATACACCGGTATTGAATATCTTGAGCCCATTATCCCCTCTGAAGTCTCTAGGATAGATAATATAAGTGCGAGTCCAACCTTCTTGCAGGTGAAGCCTCACCAGAACAAAAATATGTTGCACTAATGTAACCACTCCGATAGCCTTGCAATATATGCCCACTATCGTACTAACCATTTCTATAATATTTTAACAAAGATAATATCATACTCGCATATCGCATCACTATAACGAGTAACCTCAATAAGTACATAACACTGTTAATATACTCATTCATCCTCCACGGATAGCACTAATGAAAAATCCCGCTACACTAGGGAAAAATATCCACATAATAATAACGTTTATAATTATATGCATTAAACTCGTCTCACATGCTAATCTAGCAATGAACAAAGTATGGTGACTCACTCGTGTCACATAAACACGCCGCATCCTCTGAGGATACAACTTATACTTCCACCTTGTCAATCTTCTTGACTGCGCAAATGGTTTCCGGACGTAACACGTCTACTCAAACCAAAAAAAATTACTTTAATCGTTGTCTTTTACTAGGCACCGTATTCTTGTCCTTTTTCTCACTTCGGAACATATTATCGTGAGCGATCTCACTCCGCACAAAAAAATACCTCAACACATAATTCACTTATCACCTGTCCTACTAACCAGGTTAGGATTATCCTTCTCTCAGACTTTAGTAGACTCGATTCCTATTGGCTATCCCGGTTGTTCCCTTAGCTTTTTAGGCCCTAAAGATCATGTCACTGTCTATAATAGTACTTACTAAATTTACCATCACTTGGTAAGAATTCAACTATCTGAATCATTTAAATGGGTCCCCTGATGTGTATCCACATCCCTTTGGGGTGCTACACCACCACCGTTGTATTCAGTCTTATTCCCGACTAAATTCTTCGATTCTTTTAGCTTCCCCCACAAAGAAGCGTTATCATCTATATTGACAAAATACGACATTGTCAACCTCTGAGTCCATCAGAATTTCCTCCTTGAGTGTTATTAACTATTATTACGAGTTGGTCTCCCACTTGGAGTCGTTTCCTCCACTTGTATCTACATCTTCCGATACAAAATTCGCTAACGGTTAAGATTCATATTCACAAATGGACCCCTGTCATGCCCTCCCGCGATGAGTTCAAAACCACGTTCGCTTCTAATCCTGAAAAGTTGAGGAAGGAACATACGGTCAACACTGTACCTAAGGTTCTCCTATAGGCATAACATTCCACTTCTAAAATTAGTGGTTGATTCCCACCATTATAGCTTCATCCCGAAAGCCAAGAAAAATTTTCTCTAATTTTTTTTTACTTTCAGTTAGCCACACTCCGTCCTATAACTAAATCTTTGGATACTTTACCTCCTTTGGTAAACACACGTAATTTTCGCATTTCTAGAATTTCCCACTGACAGTTCTCTACACGTTTTGTAACACGTTGGGTGAGTTTACCCATCGCACCTCATTCGACTATAACAGAATTTTGGAAATCATGGCTGCGCCTTAGTCACCTTTCTAGTCATGGCTTCTCGTGCCCTAATGGAGGTGACCTCGACTACGGTCATCATCCTCGAATATATTTTACCACCTCAACTGAGCCCGGCCTCCTGAGGTTCGCTTAACGGACCTCTTCTGACATCCGTCATCGCTCGGCACACGCACACATCCGAACGCAATAGAATTCACTAAGACACATACGTTATAGCAGGAGAACTAAATCTCATCAAAGAAATCGACAATCCTAAGCATAGGGCTCTATATCAAATAAGCAACGCTGAAAGCATAGTAAGCCGTACAGATCCTAAAGGACACTAGAACCTGATGCTCTGATACCACCTGTGACACCCCGCCTAATTAAATAACGGGCGATCACACCTTTATTAAATTAAAATCAAGGTGAACAGTTGGTTCATTCTTAGCATCACTGTCGCAAATGAACATCTTTTCCAATTTAAACACCCTAATTAATTAAGCTAAGTGTCAAAACCATTTTAAACCCTTATTTTCATTTTATTAAATCTGATTATAAAACCTTTAATCATTAACATCTTAAGATTCACACATTTAGTATAAGAATAAAAATGAACATTCAAGAATTTAACCATCAATAATAAATCCCAACATTTAACACACTAAAGGAAAGCATCCTGACAGTAATAAATCCCGAAATAAAGATACTGAAAGTAAAAAGAATTACAATCTCTGATAATACCAACTAAATAATGGAAAAGGGGCGACACATGCCCCCACTGGATAAAGCTGAACTAGAAGTAGAGTTAACAATGAGGTCGTCTAAGCAATGGCCTGTAACTCCCACAAAAGCTACAACACGTTCCATCCCAAGAATACTAAGCAAGACGCCCCTGTGGCTGGGCACCTGAAATACATATATACATATACACAAGAGAGAAGAGATAACAGTAAACGGGTCAGAGCCCGAATGTAAAACAGTTTCAAAAATAGTTTAGCAAGTATTGAAAATGCTTACCGGCTAATGCAACAGTCATAGTAATATGCGACACTCTCTTGAGAATTCTCACCTCTCATCTAGTGTGCACGTCTATCGTACTAATGAACCCCATATATCTCTCTAACTTATTCTCCATAAGTCTTAACACATGAAATTAAGGTTATGATATTCACTTTAGAAAAGTCTATCTCTTCAAGATTTCTTACGTTATTTAGAAAAATTCCGTATTGTTATAATGTTTTCGAATACTTATAGTGAAGTTGAAGAATTTCATACTTTACTTAACTACTATTTCACTCAGTAGAAAGTTTTCATATAGATACACGTATATATATTAATTACACATATAATATATATACAAACGGCACCCCATATAAAGTCTATGGTGTTGGCATACTCTGCTATCCAGTCCCCGTATCACTCGTACTAAGGGAAATACAAGTTCAGAATCACTCTCGAACTGTATTAACACAAACACAAACAACATTGAGGCGAAGCATAGATTCCAAGTCTCTAAGAGGTCAGTACATACCCTCACGTCTCTTAGGAACGTCTGGCCATCGATCAGATAGCCTGTACCAAGGATATCTATCTTCTAGGGTACGAGTCAATATCCCCCATAAAGGTCCCATCGAGATAAGACTGTCCCAGCGCGGTAACCTCAGGGATAGCAAGTAGCGCGGGAATGATTTTTATACAGATATAATATATGCATAATCACACAGTCATATATATATACACACACATCCACGTTGTTAAATTGGGTGAGCTCACGACCCATAATACTAATTATCCGTTATTACACATTTTACTCGATTATTTCATATAACGGACTCGTTTATTTTATTCTCGTAATTAAGTCATTTTAAACTCACTTCTCGTCTCTCGAAGCATTTCCTTTACTTAAGTACAATTTCAGTAGGCCCTCATTTGCCTTCTACTCCAATTTCCTAGACATTTCGATTATTAAAATCAATGCACTTATGATTTTCTAAGTATGAATATCTCCCCGTTTACCCCTTTATTTCGCTTCATATTAAAGTCCCACTTAACGGGGTTTATCTTGACCCTACTGGTCCTCTTTATGTTCCATTATGTTCTAGCAACCCTAATCAAGGTTTACTACGCATAAAATCGGATTAAGCTAGCACGACCAAAAGTGCAAGTTTCCAGGAGGGGTCGATCGATCGATCAAGCAGTTATGGCGAAACTGCAGAAAACCCAGCTACGGAATTGTTACCCCAAACTCCTCCAAATCATCATGTTTCAGTCCCAAACTCACAACCAATTATACTATAAGTGTTGTATACCCATATAAACAATATCTTACGTAACACATGCGAATTTTCATCATCTATAATAAGATAAAAAGGGCAAAAATCTTTATAAGTCTCAAGAACCCTAATTTTTCCTTTAACTTAGTTTCTTCCATTCTTTTCCAGATTTTCTATCACTAATACCATGGAAATTCGTGGTTCAACCTCTACATGTGAAATGGATTTCCAGAAATATGATCTCTACCTCTACAACATGCAATTTTTGTCTCCAATTAACGTTTTTCTTCAAGAACACTAATTCTAATCAACCTAAGACTAATATAAAATGATGCATTAACTTGATAAAAGCAAGATAGATACTTGCCTGGAAATTTAGTCTCTGATTTGTTGAAGAATTTGGTGTGATCAAGATCCTCGTTGCGCGATCTACCATTTGGCGGTGACGGCGGTGAAATCGGAGGTGTTCTTGGCCTAGAACTCCTTGGAGAGTTTCTCCTCTTCCTCTCCAATGGACGTAATTAGTTTTTGATTGTGTTAACCCTAGAAGATAACACTTGACATCTGATATAACCCTTGCAAATTCGTGGGTTTAATTACCCATAATTACAAAATGTCCAAAACGCCCTCTCGGGGTGCTAATTAAGCCTAAAAACTCCCCGAGACCCAAACTAAACCCCCGGGTACACTTTTCTGACTATCTCGATCCTTCAGGACACTTTGGCGCACTCAAAATGACCATAGGAGCAACTTATAATTTATTCACTTTTATTAATTAATATTTAGTTCCGACACGACACAGGCGCGTCCCGACTTAAATTTCCATAATTGTCATTTTATTCACACGTGACAATATTATAAAATAAAACTCATATATTACGATACTCATCCAGTAACATTCAACAAATTTCAATAATTACTAACTCTCGTCACGCTAGTAAATATTTAAAACAACTTTCCGGATTAAAATTAAATTAATCTATCTCAATTAAATTTAATAAATCCCTAAATTTAAAAGCCATAAAAATACGGGGTATTACAGAATTATAAACCACACACAAGAAATGAATGCTGAGTAAATTAAATACTGAATAATTAAGACTGGATAAAATCTTCCAGTTCAAGTCACAAACAAAACCAAAATAAATACTCAATCCAACAGAAAAGAACTACAAAGGAACTAAGTACAATCCCGCTAATGAGGTTGGGCGACACATGCTCGAACTGAAGTATCTGAACTAGAAACTGAATAAAATGAGATAAGCGTCTAATCTCAATGACCCGCAACTTCCACAACAGGTCTTATACGCATGTTAGTTATCGAACTCTCACATGAGATTCTCACCTCTCATCTATTGTGCACGTCTAACGTACATCTAATCTCCCCCTAGTTATACCACCCAGTCTAACTAGTCAGAAACCATACTACTACTAACTATGCTCCCTAGTAGTATTCCCGTATCGCCCATACAATACGCTATTCAAATAGTTTATCTCACATACTAAGTTTCATTATTCACCGTTTGAATGGTTAATCTTTTATCTACTAAGATTACTTCATTTCTCATTTCCATTTTTATCTACTAGTCTCACAAAGTAGGAAGTTACCCAAGTACACTCATACATATATATAGTCTCATCATCCCTATATATATATATATATATATACACTAATCCAACACCCTTAGGTTAAGACCACTTGGTGCAATGTAACGATTATTATTATTACCAAGTCTACTAATTTCACACAGTAGAAATATTAATAAGTTCATATATATATATATATATATATATATATATATATATATATATATATATATATATATATATATATAGTCACATCATCCCTATACATATATATATACTAATCATGCACACCCGGGCTAAGACCCATTAGTGCACCTATTAAGAAAATCCTGCATCCCCGGGTTAGCAACCATTAATGCACCTATCAATAATAATCCATCACTCACGGGTTATCACCCATTAGTGTGCCTATCAAGAGAATCCTGCATCACCGGGTGCACATATCAATAATAATCCATCACCCCGGGTTATCACCCATTAGTGCGCCTAACAATAATCATCCTTGTACCCTCGGGTTATCACCCATTAGTACACTTAACAATAGAATTTCTGTACCCCCGAGTTATCACTCATTAGTGCGCTTAACTATAAGATTCTTGCACCCACGGGTTATCATCCATTAGTGCTCTTAACAATAATTTTCCATAATAGGCATACACACATCCTATTATAATTTATAGGTATTTCTCCAACCTACATATATACTCCTCATACGTATTTTAATCTCATCTCTACGTATAATATAATTATTTAGATTGCTATCTCTCTCGTAATCTCCAAGGTATATTCTCTCTATACCGAAATAATTAAAGTATTTATTCTCAGAAACTTTCCCGAAATTTCGTCTTATTTAAATTTACTATTTGGCAGTTTCTCTCACTCCAATAAACTGGTAAACTCAAAACTGGACTCTAAGAAAATTCCCAAAATTCCTTATGTCGCCCGAACCAGATGACATGTCGTTCGAACCAAAATGACATGTCGTTCGAACCACTTCCACATGTCGTTCGAACCACTTCGCGCGAGATCCCTTCTCGTTTGAACCACTTCGCGCGAGTCCCACTGTTTCATCTTCTTCACTAAATTTTAGCGTTTTCTACCATTTTTGGACCTAAAAACCTCTAAGATTCAACACCAATGCCTTATCATCAATACCCATCAACACCTAACAGATTATAAATCATTCCCAACATCCTACGATCATTAATTCGTCATTAAACATCATAATTATTTAAAATTCCCAATTAATTCATATAAACCCTAGTTTCCAAATTTTCATTTAAAGAACCTAATCAACCCAGATTCGTTCATCAATATATAATCCAATTTTGTGATTAATCCTCTACATACACGAAGGAATTTCAACCTCTAATTAACCTAGTCCTTAATCATAATTTAAATCTCCAATTTTCACCCAATTAACATGTAAATCATGAGCATGATTATTGCTAAAAGAAAGCAAGTAATAAACACTTGCCTCGAATATGACGGTCTGACCCGTTGGTGATGTTGATATATACGCGTTCTTCTCTTCTCGATCTACGCGTTGGTGGTCACGATTGTGCAAGATGAGGATAATTTGGCCTTCCCTCTTGGAGTTTGGTTCTCCCTCACACCTTCTATTGCCGTTCTTTCCTTCCTGTGTCTCCCAACCCTAAAAGACTTTTCTTGGCTGATAAAATAATTCCCAATTTTCGTCCATTAATTAAACCCAAAAATACAATTTACCATAATGCCCTCTCGGGACGCCGGTTAGGCCTAAAATTGCCCTGGGACCCAAACTAAACATCCGGGTATACTATTTTGACTATCTCGACCCTCCCGGACTCAACGGCGCACTCGAAATGACCATACGAGTTAATAAAAAAAAATTCTCTTTTTATTCTATTCAATTAGTCCCAACACGACTCACACCCGTGTCAGACTTAAATTACCAAACTGCCATATTTCTCACTTTCGACAATTTATCAAATGTTATAATTCCATATTACATATCACACAGTAATATTCAATAATTCTCAACAATAAGTATTAACCCTTGGCACGCTAGTTAATAATTATTTTAATCCGGATTAATAACAAATTAATTTCTCGCATTTTAATTTAATTAATCCAACAACAATAATTATTCGTATACTTATTTCCATAATAATAATTAATCACCTAATTATTTAAATCGTCAAAAATACGGGGTGTTACATATATTAACACAGTAAGTGTTATTGTTTGTGAAAATGTCACAAATATAAAACTATTTCATTTTCTGGTGTATACAATAAAGTTTAATATCTATGATATTTTTTACAAATAATAGCATTTACTGTGTTATCACATTATATATATATATATATATATATATATCCAATATGCTCCTATTTTTAAAGCTCTGCGCCATCGGCACCTAATGCCACCCCTACTTACCCCAAACCGGCGCTCAAGAGGATCCAAATCACATTTATCCAATCTTATTTTCAACGGTCTGCGTCAGCGGCACCCCATGACACTCCGGTCGATCCAAAACCCATTTATTCAAAAGTCTCTTATTTTCAAAGGTCCGCACCAGCGGCACCACATGCCACCCTTACCCACCCCAAATCGGAGCTCTGACGAAGGTCATTGAAGCTCCAACAATGGTGGTAAGGATTGGATGCCGCTAACGCGAACCTTTAATTATAAGGTAATTTTGAAAAAAGAGGGTTTGGATCCACCGGATATATATATATATATATATATATATATATATATATATATATATATATATATATATATATATATATATATATATATATATATATATATACTGTGTAATATTACCACAGTAAATGTTACTGTCTGTTTGTGAAAATGTCACTTATTTAAAACTATTTCATATTCTAGTGCATACAGTAAACTTTACTGTTTGTGTAAATTTTTTTCTTTGGAATTTTATAGCCTTCATGGATCTTGTTTGATAGATCTCATCAAGCACATTTCAAAAATAGTAATTTTGCAAAAAACGGATTTGTGAATCAAAAGTTATGATCATTTAAAGATTAAAAAAAAAAGTCCAACCACTTATGTAACTTCCTAAAGGAAGTTACAGATGATTAGATATAAAAAGGTAAAATTGTGAAAAAATTCCCTAAAAAGTTGGAATAGGACCTATATGATTGTTGAAAAGTCAATAGGACTTATATGAATGTTGACCCGACAAATGAGACTTAAATATTATTATCTCTTGTTTTTAAGGATACACACTATCAGTTAACAAGATCAAGATTAGTTCATTGTAGTTAAATTTAGTGCATTGATTACGTAAAAAAAATGTGCACTCTTATCTTGGCCGTCCATAGAAGGAAATGATAATAGGACTATTAATTTAGGATTTAGGGAGTAATTAATATCCAAGTTTATATCCTTTCATTTCCTAATTAATATCCAAGTTTGTACCGAATGTAATACTTCATCCGTTCTAAATTAAGAGTCTTTATTTTCTTTTTGTATAGATTAAGAATACACATCATGAAGATCAACACTTGTTTATTATCGTGGAATTTGGCTCGTTGATTATGTCCAAAAATAGGGAAGTGGATTATTAATTTGGGATACCTCAAAATAGAATAGTGGACTCTTAATATGGGACGGGAAGAGTATTTATTGAATTAATGATGGCTGGTTTAAAAAAATAAACAGGGAAAAAGAAAGAGTCTTTCTACAGCGACACAAAAATCCGACTCATTTTGTGTGATGCACTGACGTGTCGCGTCTGTATTGATCCATTTTTTGGGCCTTGGCTGGACGCACACTGTAGGATCCACAAAATGAACTAATACAAACGCGATACGTTAGTGAGTCGCAAAAAATGAATCGAATTCATGAGTCGATCTAGAATTATCGAAAAAAAAACTACTTCATTAGATGGATATCTAAGGTTGCATCAGGCACCATTAGGAGCCAATAAGATTTTGAAGACATATGGAATTAGGAACTCCCAATTCAACCTAAATTAAAATTTTAATTTCAGTGATCATAATCCACTACAAAAAAATTATAGTTGCACTTATAACCTTTCGAGCTTCACGTTATTAAATGTCTAAGATTGCAGATAATTATCGATTAAATTAAATTACTAATAATTATATTTAATCGATATCAATAAAATTTCCTTAAGTTCCACTTAACTTAATTGACGTGTCTGATACACTATTCACCTTCAAGGAGGGGATATCATCCATCCTTATGGGGCGTGGGTTCTTTCAATAATTAAGATTCACCATATACATAATGTCGTCACATAATGCACACGTTTATTAATTAATAACATAATCTTACTCTATCAATTATTAAAAGAGTGGAAATTTAGTTCATATCCAATAAGATCTTTTCACGTTAGTCTAATGACAGATTTTTCTACGAAGGTCTTGAATACCCTTATCCACACACCATTTATTATCTTATATACAAACCCAACATGTATATATAACAAAAACCACAAAAAACCGCGCGCGAGCGCACGCGTGTATATAGGCAGGCTTGAGTGAGGCCTTAGTTTGCGGACCAGTTATGATAAAATAGTAAAAAAAATATTTTTGGGCTAAATTTTAATGATTTTTAAACATTTCAGTAGGACCATAAAAAAAATCAGTTCAAAATGATTTTTTTTGCTATTTTAAAAAAATTCGGTCAAACTTTATCAGTTTTAACAACTTAAAAACAATTTAAAACTAACAAAGTTATACCGATGTCTTTAAAAACATAAAAAAATCATTTTGAGCTGATTTTTTTATGCTCATACTGGAATGTTTAAAAATCATAACAAAAAAAAAAAATCATCCCCAAAATATTTTTTTTTACTATTTTTAAAAATTGGTCCACAAGTGAGGTCTTCAAACTAGGACCTCACTTGATCCTCTCTCTCTCTCTCTCTCTCTCTCTCTATATATATATATATATATATATATATATATATGTGTGTGTGTGTGTGTGTGTGTGTGTGTGTGTGTGTGTGTGTGTGTGTGCGTGGTGACAATAAATCTCAACACAAATTATAAGAAATGCGATCACCAGAAAAATAAAGAACATGAATTAGAATAATCACAATCACACACGACATAAGATATACGTGGTTCGACAAATTGCCTACGTCCACGGTGGTGCTCTCAGTTTGTATTTCTCTTTTCTCCAGGGGAGTATTTCTAATTATATGCCCTTTGCCTCGGGCCAGGGATATAATATATATACAGTGAAAGTTCGGAGAGTGGGGATGTTGGACACTTCCACGTTAGCCCACTATCCCTAGAATATCTCATGAGAGATTTTAGGAACAGGATGGGTTGTTGCTAACCAACTGTGTTTGAGGCTCTGGAGTTTGGGCCGAACTCTTCCTATTGTAAATAGGGCTTAGTCCGGCTACTTCTTTGGGCCTACAAAAATGGACGAGGTACCCACAATTACCCCTAAAATTTTTGGGTCATAATTTTGGGATTAATAATTTTAAATACTAGCTCCGGTGGCATTTTTGTGAATTGAGTGATGCTTTGGGGAGCGAAACGTCTCTTTCTAAGAGATTTAGGCGGCAGATCTACTTCGTTCTCCGTGCGACATCATTGAGAGGGTTTAAAATTATTTTGAAGGAGCCATTTCTGACGTCGCTTCACAAGTTTCGTACTCATAAGATATTTGCTTCTTACTGCGTTTTCTCACTTCCAGGTCTCTCCGTTCATCTTCGAGCTTTTCCTTGTCTGTTCATCTTCGTTGTTTGTGGCCCCGCATTGTCTGAAGCTGATTTTCATTTCGTAATTCTTCCAAGCTTATTCTCCTTTCTTTTCTCTTTGAAATTTCTTTTCTATCGTTGCTAGGGTTTATTTATGGCAAGAATAGGTAATAGATCAATAGATGAGTTTAGGGAGTTCTATAACATCCCCAATTATGTGGACATTGAATGTGGTCCTATTCCTCACAATGTTCGAGACATTGAGGTCGGACATTGGATTCACGTTCTCCCGTTGTCTCAGGGGGGTTTAACCTTCCCCCAAATCGCTTATTTTTACACTTCTTTAGTTATTTCTACATAGTTACCGCTCAATGTTATCCAAATGTTTAGAAAATTGTTAATGGCGTACATAGGATCAATCAGCTTTATGGCACCAATTTGGGTCTTGCTAAAATCTGTTACTGCTATATCTTTTCTCGAACGAGCTCTGGTCTCCTTTACCTGAAAGCTAAGAGTCCTGATAGGGTGTTGGTAGTCAATCTACCTGATTCCCATATCTATTATTGGCACGAGGATTTTATTTCCATAAACTGACAGTTCCCTCCCCAGACTGAGGGGATTAGGTACAGGGGACCTACGATTTCCTTCTATAGGGAAGAGTATATAGGTAGATGTTTTTCCTGCTCTACTTGTTGATTTCTTGTTAGTTTATAATTTTTCTTATATTCTCCTTTTTCCTTTTTCAGCGAAGACAAAGAACTTGGAGCCTGCTCTCCATGAAATACGAGTTGCTGAGCTGAGATAAGGGAATCTTTGGCTGAGGGCGAGAATTCGAGATCGACTGCTTTCCTTTTAGAGTACAAGAACACATGAACCAACTTCATCACTTAACCTGTTGATAGCACTCCTCATCTCGATATCGTAGAGGAGGTCTCTGCTGAGCCAATTCAATTAGTCGATGATGAGAGTAGCTCTGGTGAAGACAGTGTAGGGGGTGATAGAAGTGAAGCTGAGGGTGATTCTAGTGAGGAGATATCGAGTGGTGAGGGGTCTTCCAGTTCGGAGGAGAGTTCGGAGGATCTAGAGAGTTTGGAAAATTCGAAGAGTTCTAGCGAGGAGACTATGGCTCCCCCTAGGAAGAATTTAATCCAAGATGATGACGAGGACAACGTTTCTCTGCATTGCAGGCTAAAGAAGCAAAAGTCTAGGAGTGGGGACACAACCACTGGCTCCCAAACTTTAGTTCATGAAAGGGAGAGGAAGAAGAAAGAGGAGGCATTGGTGAAGGAAATAGAGAGAACGAAGGAGGAAGAGAGGAAGAAAGAGTAAGAAAGGAAGAAGGTCAAGATGGAGAAGAAGGGGAGAGAAGAAGAGAGAAGGAGAGAAGAGGCAAGGAAAAAAAAAGGGCAGTATTTGGTGCCCATGTCTGCCTTAGCTGAGGGGGCTTCCATCATTCTCTCTCCTCAGCTGGCTCCGGCAGTGCTCGAGAGAGCAGTTTTTCCAGCAGACCGTCAGAGGTGTTAAGCATAGGGACCGACCACCTAGCTCTGAAGGCAAGTCAGGGGCTGGCCTTGGTAAGTTCATTTTCACTTCTCTACTCTTGTAATTTTCTTTCCCATTCCTTCTTCGCTAATGTTTTCTTTCTCTCTGCAGTTTGTGTCTGATTTCACCGTTCTCTATCGTAGCCGTGATGAGTTGATGAGGAGAAATTCTAAGCTAGAGGTGAGCCTAAAGGTTGCAAGTGCTGCTCAGAAGTCTTCTGACCTTGCCTTAGCTGAAGCTAACAAAGCAAAAGAGGCAACGTCTAAGGAACTGGAGGAGCTGAGGCAGTCCTATGACTTGGTTTGCTCGAGCAAACTGGCGGTGGTGGAGAAGAATAAAGATCTTACTGAGAAGATAAAAAAACTGGAATCTGAGGCCACCACCATCAAGGAGAGCTCTTACAATGCTGGGTGGATCGCAGCATACGAGGATGTCGAGGGTCAGATCGACTACATCAGCCATTTCAACTTCAAGAAAGGTTGGGACAGGGGTTTTCTCATTGCTGAGGTGGATGTTGATTCTCCTCTCTTTAACGAGCATGACCCTGGCTCGAAGACTGTTATAGAGGGCGTGCCTCCTCTTGCTACCAATGAAGATGCTCCAGCTGTTCCAACCTCTGCTGCTGATGCTCCCCTTGATAAAGGAATGGTGGCCGTTCCATTCGAGGGAGCTGCACATGAGGCTACTATGAATAAAGGTAAGCAACCAACATCCTCAGAGAAGACTGAGGTTTGCCAGCTAGTCTTCTTAGGGGGCATTTGTATTTCTTGTATTTCTATTGTTCTCTTTTTCTTTTCGTTGATGTACTTGAACTATTTTTGTTTTAATGAAATGAAGTTTTGTTTCTTCTCATATACTGATTTATTTATTCTCGACGCTTGTATGATTTGTAGCTTGTAGATCTTGAGGAATATATTCCTGCTACCTCTCGCCTAGGCCAAATTCTTGGTGCCGACGTGAGCGACCGAGTTTTTCATGCCTTTGTAAAAATTTTCAAGTCTTTTAGATCGAGTAATCGGGACTATAAAGACCAGTCAGAGCTTGTTGCCAAGCTAAAAGATAGGCTTGAGGAGATGGAGGAGGTTGGGGCTTGTGTTAAAAAAAATGGATGCTCTGAAGGCTAAGCTTTTGGATGCTTCTGAGATTAATTAAGTTGGAGAGATCCTTCAAGAAGAGAATGATTCTCTAAGGAGGGAAGTCTCATGCCTTAGGGAGAATGCTATGAGCATTGCCCCTCAAATTTTACATGGTTCCTCTTCATCGACTGGGCGACGAGCTGGGCCTGATGACATTAGTTCAGCTAGGGAGATTGCCAAACTGTGGGGGGATGTTCGCAGGGCGTACGTGATAGCCACTAAGATCCAAAGAGACGTCACCCTACTGAGTCACTTGTTCAAGAAAGGTCCTCGGCAGGTGTGGGCTGATGGCTACAACCAGGGTTGGACTGATGCTCCAACGAAGTTGAAGGAGGGTGGTTGAGTGCCCTCAGGGAGTTGCAGGTCCCCAGGAACTCTGTTCTCTGGTATAGGCATGAGATCTCTCCCTCAACTTTGATGCCGAATCCATTCATAAGGGATGATCGATGGTTTCCTATATATGTGATCTCGACAACTCCTGGAATCAAGTTCAGATGAAGTCGAGGAGGAATTCGCCCCTCACCCGGATGATGGCCGAAGAGCGCGAGTAGATGATTACCTCGCCAAGCAACCTGGTCCTACTAAATATTTTAATTACTTAGCATATGGACTCTTTATACACGTAATAATACAATATTTATGTTTTGGGCGATTTGACGAATAAACATGTGTTGTGTTATTTCTTACTTTGTTAATTTCTCATTTAGTTATCTCGAGCTTTTCCAACCGACTAGATAAGATTTAGGCAGAGTTAGTTATCGAATGAGTATTACCCCAGTCCAGTATGCTTTTAGCGTACCATTCTGCCTTACTTTACCTTTTAGGTCGTGTAATGATTTAATGGAGAGGATACACCTGGTATCAGATATTCTATTCGAGCAGGATTTATGGGCCAGACAATTCTGGCGACCAACCTGGGTTGGCCATGTTGCCTAAGGGTCCCCTATAGGGCTTCATGTATTGCCAGGGGCAAGCTAGGAGGTCATTTGTGTTAATTGACAAATGCCCGAGGAGGGTTATTATACATCGACCCTGCTATTTTAGCCAATAAGTTTCTTAAGATCATGTTAAGAGGGGAGCCAACAACTTGGAAATGGTGTATAAATTCTAATGTAGTTTGAGAAGACCAATAATTCATAAAATTCCACTGCCAAACACATCTCATTAATGGTAGTAAGTATTAAAAATTTCAACATTAAGTTCGTAAAAACAAAAAAGAAATCTAGAAGTAGAATTTCTTCAAGTTGGCTGCATTCCAAGCTCTTGGTATCTCCCTGCTCTCTAGAGTTTCCAAGTGGTAGGCTCCTTGAAGGTCGTCTTTTATCACTTTGAAAGATCCCTCCCAGTTTGGTCCTAGCTTGCCATCCGATGGTTTCACAGCGCTGCCAAGAACTTTCCTCAGGACGTAGTCCCCAACCTGGAATGCTCTTGGATTGACTTTTTTGTTATAATGCTTTGCTGGCTGTTGCTGGTAGGCTGCTAGATTTACTAGAGCCAAATCCCTTCACTCCTCGGCTAAATCAAGTTCAACGAGAAATTTCGCATTATTCTAGCCTTGGTCAATTAGAGTGGACCTCATGGTAGGGAGACCAACTTTCAAAGGGATAATTGGCTCCATCCCAAACGTAAGTGCGAATGGTGTCTCTCCAGTTGCTCACCTTGGGGTGGTGCGGTAAACCCATAGGATGTGGGGTAGTTCGTTCACCCATGCTCCCTTGGCCCGCTCCAACTGCTTTTTTAATCCATCAATCACTATTTTATTAGATGCCTCAGCCTGTCCGTTTCTCTATGGGTATGCCACATAACTGAAGTAATGTCTGATCCCGTGGTCGCTGCAGAAACCCTGGAAGAGGCCACTCTCGAACTGGGTTCCGTTGTCAGTGATGATAGTACTGGGGATCCCAAAGCGAGTGATGATGTTCCTCTATATGAATCTTATCATATCTGTATCTCTAATGTTTTCCAGTGGTTTTGCCTCTATCCATTTGGTGAAGTAATTTATTGCGATCAACATATATTTGTGATTACCAGTTGCAGTTGGTAGTGGGCCCACGATGTTCATACCCCATTGGGCAAAGAGCCAAGGGCTAGTAAGTGACTTTAGGTCGTTGGATGGTTGGTTAACCATATGTTCATGAAGTTGGCATTTTTTGCACTTTTGAGCATAGATTCCAGCATCTTTCTGCATGTACGACCACCAGTACCCTTCTTTCATTGCTCGAAAAGCTAACGACCTGCCCCCAATATGACTCCCACAGATTACCTCATGGAGTTCGTGCAGGACTTGCTCAACGTCCTTTGGATGAACGCACTGGAGGTAAGGGCAGTGAAAGATCTCTTGTATAACTTACCCTCAAGAGATAAGTGATAGCGGGAAACTTTGACTCTTATCTGATGAGCGGTCTTCTTATTTATTGGTAGTGCGCCATCCTTCGAATAATACATTATGGGATCCATCCAACTGGGGGCTGTTTCGATCTATAGAACATGCTTTACACTTGGCAGTTCATTGATATGGTTGATACTTTATTGGGCAAGGAAATCTATCGAATTGTCCTCTTCAAGTCGGAGTTGATCGCTGAGCTAAAGGCTGATAGGGCATCAACATGGCTGTTCTGTCCTCTGGGAAATTGCTGGACGCTGATGTGCTCAAAATTGGCCATTAATTCTTTCACAATGGCGAGATAGGCTGCCATCCTCTCATCTCTTGCGTTGAAATCACCACTTATATGGTTGGAGACTAACTGTGAGTCGTCGAAAACTTGGAGTCGCTTTGCTCTAAGTGTTCGCGCCTTTTATAGGCCCGCGATCAGTGCCTCATACTCTATTTCGTTGTTGGAGGCTTCAAATCCAAGCATGATTCCTTGTTCGAGGGTGGCATCTTGAGGGGTAACCAACACGATGCCCACTCCTTCCCCTCTGGAATTGGAGGCTCCATCAATGAATAGTTTCCAGACTTCTGATGCTGGGGGGACTTCATTCTGATGACTAGTCTGGAGCTGGTCGCAAGGCTGCTCTCCTATGAATTCGGCGATAAAATCTGCGAGGACCTGCCCTTTGATGGCAGTCTTTGGTTGGAACTGAATATCAAATCGCCCGAGCTCGATCGATCAATTAGAGGTCTGCTTTTCTTAGGAATGCTTTAAGATGGTGGGATGTAAGTATAATGATGGAGCGGGCTTAAATAGTGTTTTTATTTTCTTAAGGCTACCACTAGCGCAAAGACGAGATTTTCTAGCGGTAGGTATTGCTATTCGGTATCCAAAAGAGTCTTGCTCGCCTAATAAACTGGGTGCTGGATCCCCATTTTTTCGCATACCAGTGCGAAACTTACAGCATGACTGGATACTTCAAGGTAAAGGTATAGATAGTCATTCTCTTGAGGGATTAAGAGCAAAGGTGGTTTGCTGAGGTAAGCTTTGATACCTTCTAATGCCCTCGATCAATCCTCATTCCACTTGACATCCTTGCTTTTCTTTAACAACTGGAAGAATTGTTGGCACCTTTCGAAAGACTTTGAGATGAACCGATTTAGGGCGGCGAGCATTACCGTGACCTTCTGCACGTCCCTTATCGTTCGGGGGGGGGGGGGGGGGGAGGGGCTGCACCCTATTGATAGCATTAATTTTGCCCGGGTTAGCTTCAATGCCTTTCTTGCTGACCAAGTACTCAAGGAATTTTCTTGACTGGAAATCGAAGGAACATTTACTCGCGTTGAGCTTCATTCGGTACTTCCTCAGGATTTTAAAGGTCCTTGATAGGTCATATAGGTGGTCATCTTTGAACTTTCTTTTAACGAGCATGTCATCGATGTAAACCTCTATAGTGCTTCCCATTTGGTCTTTGAACATTTTGGTGACCAACCGCTGGTAAGTTGCTCCTGTATTTTTGAGCCCAAAGGGCATAACCTTATAGCAATATAAGCCAACTGTGGTAATAAATGTTGTTTTGTCTTGATCTGGCTCATGCAGAGGGATCTGGTGATACCCGGAGTATGCGTCTAGGAAGCTCATCCTTTCGTGTACTACCATGGCATCCACCAACTCATCAATCTTTAGGAGGGGAAGCTGTATTTAGGGCATGATTTATTGAGATCGGTGAAGTCGATGTAGACTCCCCATTTATCATTGCTCTTGGGGAGAACCACTGGGTTGGATATCCACTTAGGGAATTGGACTTCCCGTATGGATCCTGCGTCCAGTAGTTTTTCAACTTCCTTCTCCACTGCCTTAGCTTTCTCCAGAGCGGTTCGTTGAGCTTTCTGTGCTATTGGTTTAAAAGCTGGGTCGACATGCATTCTATGACAGGTGATGTTAGGATCAATCTCGGGAAGCTCGTAAGGATCCCATGCAAAAACATCTAAGTTACTACGAACTAGGGTGACCAACTCCCTCTTTTCGCGGTCGGTGAGTGTGGTTCCGATCAAGAACCTTCTTTTATTCGAGCTGCTACTGACTGTGACTTCCTCCAGGTTCTCGACGACTCTTTCATAGGGTAGGGGCCTAGTCTCCTCCACTCCTAGTCTCCCATATCTTAGTTGTTATTTGGAGGGCATCAACCTCTCCTGTTCTTCGTTCTTGCTTCTAACTTCTATAACCTTCTGCTCTGGCTTGGGACGGATGACCGCTATAAAGCATTTTCTTGCCATCGCGTGGTCTCCATGGATATCCACCACCCCTTGCTCAATCACACATTTGAGCTTCTGATGGTAGGTATATGGGACGACCTTCATCGCGTTGAACCATCCTCTGCAATGGATTGTTTGGTAGGGTGAATCGATATCAACCATGAGAAATATGATCAATTTTGAGATGTTTCCTGCCCTTACTGGCAGGTAGATCTTTCCAAAGGGGATGGTCATTTTTCCAGTGAAGCCAACTAAAGGGATGGTGGCTTCCTTTAGGTCGGCGATACTTAACTTTAACTTTCTGAATAGGTCGAGGTACATTACTTCAGATGAGATACCTTGGTCGACGAGCAACCTTTATACATCATAGTTAGTTATCCTGAGTGTAATCATCAATGCATCATGATGTGGGGTTCTTACTCCCACTAGGTCCTCATCTGTGAACACAATATGCTTATTATAGTCGACATCGTATGCTTATCGATGCTTCCCAGCTTTCATTTTGGCTGGATAGATTTGAAAAGCTTGCATTACTGTTGTAAGCTTTTTTATTTCCATCCGAGCCATATTTCCTTGAATCTGTTTGAGTTTGGATGCTCTATGAATTACTGCAAAGTCATGGCCGACATCTTCCTCGAGCACGTTGTCGGGCCTTTTATCTCCATTAGAAGCTACCTTCTCTGTTTTTTTCCACAAATTCGCTCAAGTGTCCAGCTTGAGCTAACTCTTTAAGGTGAGATTTGAGGGCTTTGCAGTGCTCGATTTTTTGCCCGCCCTCCTTGTGGAAAGCACATCTCAGTGTATTGTTCCTATTTGAAGGGTCTCCAACCATTTTCCCGGGCCACTTAATGAACGGGTCGTCCTTGATCTTCGCTAGAATCTTATAGATTGATTCTCTGAAAATTGTGTTTACTGCTTGAAATGCCTTCGAGGAATCACTCTTGCTCCCATTCTTAGGGCCATTTTTGCCCCCATTCTTACTCCCTTTCTTTTGACTCTCAGTTTTTTCACTTCCCTTGCCGATAAAACTTGGCGTGACCAATTTCCCCTGTGCTGAGATGGGTCATATCTTTGACTTTGGCGTATTTTTCAATACGAGCCATCAAGTCGTCGATGGTTATGACCTCCTTCTTAGTGAGGGACTGGTGCAAAATGCAGGAGCTAGGTAGGCCAATCTTAAAAGATGTAACGACGACCTTCTTCGAGCAGTCCTCGACCTCGTTGAATAACTCCCAATACCTCTTCATGTAGTCTCTGAGGTTATCCTAGGGCTTTTTCTTCATTATCAATAAAGAATCCATCCTCTTTGGATGGGAGCTGCTGGTAATGAAGCGAGCTGTAAAGAGCTCTGCCAGGGACTTAAAGTCCATGATGGATCTTGGGGGAGTTTTTTAAACCACTTTTGGGCCATGTTGTGCAAGCTCGACGAAAAAATTCGGCACATCAATGCGTCCTTATGGTTCCAAAGGGTCATTGCATGTCTGTACTTCCTGACATGGTCAATAGGATCAGTCTTTCCACCGTAGATCTTGAACCTGGGCATTGAAAAATTCTTGGGGGCTTACTCTTCCTCTATTTCCCTTGAAAGAGGGGATTTCATCTGGGTTTTGAGAGCTCGCCTGGCTAGCTTTCTAGTCGATCTGGCGGCCTGATGTGCTGGGTGTTGGTCCATCTCTCTTCGAACCAAGTTTCGTATGTCATTGTTCCTTCGACCTGGGCTCCTGTAACGGTGAGCTGATTGTTATTACTCAGACCAGTCATTATTCGACCAGTGTCCCTAAACTCTTTGAGATCCAAGCCTTGGGTCCCTCCTTGGCTGTGAGATCTACTTTCCTGAGGGATAGGAGTCTGGTAATGACGTTGCCTCGTATTGTGATGGAGTTATCTCTCCATTTTCTCCAATCTCCTTTTGAGGCAAGCATTTACGTGTTCCTTATTGTGAGTAGCCTCCTCCTACTCTTGGAGCCTGGCCTCATAAGCATCGATCAACCTGGAAACTTGTGTAGACCGAACTGGTCCCTAGCTTTCTTCTGAGGCTTTTCGTTCAGGGCGAGGCCTTGGGTTTGAGCGTCGAACTTCATATCTAAACCTACGAGGGATAGGTTGCTCTTGAATATCCCCTGCTTAAGGGGAATTGCTACGGTGACCACATTCTAGGTTCTTGTTAGTGAAGGCTTTCTTACAGGAAGAATAATCGCTTCCCACAGACGGTGCCAATTGTGGTGATAATAAATCTCAACACAAATTATAAGTAAATGCGATCACCAGAAAAATAAAGAACATGAATTAGAATAATCAAAATCACACACGACACAAGATATACGTGGTTCGGCAAAATTGCCTACGTCCACGATGGTGCTCTCAGTTTGTATTTCTCTTTTCGCTAGGGGAGTATTTCTGATTACATACCCTTCGCCTCGGGCCAGGGATATAATATATACTGTGAAAGTTCAGAGAGTGGGGATGTTGGACACTTCCACGTTACTATCCCTTGAATATCTCATGAGAGAGTTTAGTAACATGATAGGTTGTTGCTAACTAACTATGTTTGGGTTGAACTCTTCCTATTGTAAATAGGGCTTAGTCCAGCTACTTCTTTGGGCCTACAAAAATGGATGAGGTACCCACAATATATATATATATATATATATATATATATATATTAAATACTAGAATTTATTAAGGACATGAGGGAAAGAAGGCTATCCTAGGGTGCTTATAAGCAAATGATAACTTACTAGACTAACTATATCTGCAAGGCCTAAATCCATTGGAAGGAGACCTCATATTATATTTTAGAGCGACTTTATCCTGTATGATAAGAGCTGTAAAGGAATAATCCTTGTTTTCTATGACATCATTCGATTCAACCACCATCAATTTAGTATCTAAAATATCAGCTTGAACTGTGTTCGCCTTGAAGGCAATCATAGTACCCAATTCTCCATCCAAAACTGATTGAAATGACTTTATTTCCTCTTAGCCACTTTCACAAGCTTCTAAATGTGAGATCTCCACTATTGTGTCTTCTGTAGAGGGAGGAGACAATCACGTATATATTATAGTAAAGAGAATTTGACCCATTGTGCCGCCCAACTACTTGGCATGATCATCATTTTTTTCTCTACTTATAATATTTATTTTTCGTCCATGACCTTGATCTTCATGGCACATGTTTAATAAACACTTATCTACACGGTAAAAGTCTAAGTCATCTAGGGATGTTAGATGAGGGTAGATAATAATCAAGGAGTTAATATTAACAAGGAATGCTCTTATGATGAAGTAAAGTCCAAAATTATCTCCTTTAATAAATTAAGCTTCTTTTGTCCACGTATAGGAAGACTCATCTAATCACACTCTATACATCACATCATATATCACACCACCTAGTTCTAGGTCTTGAGAAACTTGTTTTCCAAAATTTTTATTTTTCTCTTGAAATTAACCTTCCAATTAACCCAAGTTTAAAAAATTAGGTCAAAATACATTTTCTACCTATTTTTGAAAAATTCACAAAATTCTGTTGGCGCAGACCCTTATAAACAAGGTATTTTCAGTAGTTTTTTGCTGAATTTTTAAAAAATAGTTAGAAATTTTATTTTGACCTAAACTTTCGAACATGGGTTTATTGGAAGGTTAACTCCACGAGTAAAATAAAAAAATAGATTTTTTAGGGCCTAGAACTAGTTGTGATGTATGGGAGATGTATAGAGTGTGATGTAGGTGAGTCTTCTCCTCCTATATATATATATATATATATATATATATATATATATATATATATATATATATATATATATATATATATGCAAAGTTCCTAATAGTTCTCAACTGTGAGTTCCTTATAAACTAGTTGACAACCACTTGTACTCATTTATTCTGAGATAGTGCAATCACCCCCTTCTGAGCAGTGGATGCATGTTATTTATTAATTAAAACACTATACATCATGTGTCATTTATATCTACTATTATTTTCTATTGAAAATTTTCATCATTATTTGGCATCGTCTCTAAGAAATGAGTGTATTTCCCAAACAATTAAGCCTCCACTATAGAAAACTAGGCAATCTTTGATCGTGGAATTCGATTCCGAGTAAATCTTGGCAACACTAGACTGTATCACTGAAAGCCATCATAACATGTGGAAGCATTATCAATGACACACTTATTTCTACAACCTCCGTCTCGTGAGAACAGTAAATGCATGGGATATAATGAGCACAATTGTGATCCCTTTGAGGGCAACCTTTAGAGGGATCAAATGAACTGTCGCAGACCAAAAGGCCTCTTAGGGCACGCATAGCCCTATTGATCACTCATAAGTATCACTTTAGAAACAAACCTAAACCAAATATAAGGGTCCTTCTCCGCGAGCTCCTTATGGATCAGAGATTAATTAAAGATGTGTGTGTCGCGAGTATATGGTAGATTTTTAATTTTTGTGATTCGATAGACTCTTCATCTAAATGTCGTCATCTTGAGGGACTCTAATATATTGAGGATGACCTCGGTTCCAAAGAGATTTATGTTCAGAATGACTAAATAATACCTTAAGGGATCAAATGATCCAATTAGAGCAGAAAATCAAATATCTCATTTGTGCCTAAAAAAAGATTCTCTGACAAGCTTTATCCTCATGATTTCTCGATCACCCTTAATGAGCAGTGCGAATGTGGTTCAAAGACATTTCGCTAAGATCTATTAATTCCTTTGTAAAATTCGCATATGAGTTTAGCTAGTTTGTTAGGAGATTTATCCGACCAAATCCAAACACTCTGCTACTACTTATTCACCAGGAGCGGGGTGAGACTCGATAAATGTACTTACACCAATTTGATTAGGTACTTATCTAAGTCCGATGAGCTTATGATTAAGTGGAAATATCATCCTTCATTGTCAAGGTTCTCAAATGTCAAGTGTGTTGTCGTCTTCCATAAATGAGGCATACAACTATGTTTTAGTTGATGGATAGTCGTGAATGGGGACTAAGGATAGTTATGTAGGTCAACTGAATAGAAGTGGAAGAAATCATTTGAGAAAAAGGGTGAAGATCATAACAAATTCCATAACAAAAGAAGGATCGTGGTGGTGGATAACTCGCTCCAAGTAATTTTATCCCTCTTAACATTCACTAATTAATGCCTTGGAAGCTACTAAAACCCATGATCTATTAAAGCATCCTGAGAAGATGAGGTCCCCCCCTAAGAAGCATAATAAGGTCAAATATTATCGTTACCACTGTGAGCAAGGTAACAGCAAGAAATTGAAAAGGTGATAGAATGAGTTTACCAAAAGGACGGCGTTAAGATGAAAATGCTCTACCGAAGAGACGTTTGAAAAGCCCAATATTATTGTCACATAGGGTTAGTTTCCATCGGATATTACATCAGAGGAGACTCCGATCATTATCGGTAGAAACACGAAAGGAGGATTAAAGGAAATGAGAAAGACAATAGTTAGTGAGGCAATGCAAGCATCTTAAAATTGATTTGGAATACCCTACTTTTAGTGAGGAAGGAGAAATAGTACAATGTGTGGAGGGCACCACGTGTCCATGCTCAATAAAAATAAGAACACGACACATATGCGATACGTATCCCACATATTTCCCACTATACAGACAAGAATTTTAAATGTGCACACATGTCATGTCCTTATTTGTGTTGAGTACGGATATGTCCACACAAGATACTATTTCTCGTGAGGAATACATTGAAGGAGTCTAATTTATACATAGTTACCCTTATGGTTACTCTCTTAGTGGGTAAGTTCATTATTATCTAATTTATTATTGATATTATGAGCTCTGTTGGCCCAAAAGTAATTATTCAAAAGAGATAAATGGGTATTAATAATGTTAATGGAAAATCACATCCTTTTACTAGTAAAAATTTCGCGTTGGGGATATCCCTCTCCGAGATATCTGTTCCTTCGTAAACGCTTAATCTCGAGTGATTACTAGGTTTCCAGACTCATTTTAACTTCGATATATTTTGAGTCTGGAAATTTTCCCAGAGCGACGATTACAGGTCTTTGAATTACATTTCCAACAATCCCAGACATTTGTGTTTTGGATTTTTGAGCCAAAAGTTATGAATAAAAATGAAAATATTGCATTTTGGTCTGTGTAGATTGGTAGGTCTCTCATTTGGCCGATCGACAATGCCCCATTTTTGGATAGAAATTTGATGTATCTGAGACATCAAACTTTTTGATGTCTTGGATTCTGATTGGTCAATATCGCTAGCGCGGACCCATTTCCATAAGGGATGTGAGTCCCCACCAGCAGTATTGACCAATCACAATTCAAGACATCAAACTTCCCCCCCCCCCCCCCCCCCCCCCCCCCATTTTCTTAGTGGGAAATTATAATCTTACCGGCAGGGCTCTCTTTGGATGATCAATAGTCCTTAAGAGAAACCCTATTTTTTTTTTACCTTTTTAAGGTTATTCTATAACTTAAAGGGTGTGAACTCATTTTCTGGACATGGAAAGAAATCCCAAACATTCTTATACATATCCACACATTCTCTCATCATATATCACCAACCAAAAATCAATTTCATTAACACCTTCCTCACATAATTAAAGCCATTAAAGCATTTTGGAGGATATTCTCAAGAAGTTTATGCTTGAAGAATCAAACAAGATTTAAAAGTATCTCTAACTTTTATTTTAGATCATCTCATTTACTTTAGTTAGTTAACTTATGTTTTTTTTCATCATCTACATCCTATTTTCCATTTTTGCATATATAATATTATTTTTTCATAAACTTGTTAGTAATATTTAAAATCACTCTTATATTTTAGATCTAGATTCATAAACGTATTTTTATAAAGTACTTAATTATCAAAATTTAGGATTTACCTTATATCTGATAAATAGTGGTGCTATTTAATTGATTTCATCACAAAATTAGTTTCATATCAATTTTCATATTAAACAAACCTACAACATTTCTAGATTGCAAATATCATGTAAATCCACCTTTGAACCCCGTTTTGAACTACGTGGGCTTTGATATCTCCATGTGACAGTGCATAAGCACTTTAGATTTATTTTAGGATTCAAATCCCTTCCCACGTTTCACTTGCTTTCTTATTATTTTCTTTATTTCATTACTCATATCATGCACACACTTTTTACTTTACTCGTTTTAGGACCTCTCTCTCGCTCTCCCCCCCCCCCCCCCCCCCCCCCCTCTCTATTCACTTTTCATTATATTTTACTATTTTTTTGCATATGTATGTGTTTTTGGGTTATTCAATGTTTTTCCCATTTTCCTTGTAATGTGTCACAATGGGTAAAAGCTTTCAAATCCATGACACCACGTAAATTCCATATTTAGCGTGATCGGTCCTAAATAGAAAATTTACGAGAGTTGAATAATTAATAACATTCTAAGCATATGAAATAATATACGAGTCCAACTGAATATCGAAAAATCTCAAACCATATGACTCTAACAATATTTAAAACTTGAAATCTTAAAATTATTACAAATCCAATATCGTTACAAACCTTTGAGTACAACAAGATTGTCTAACTAAAATTCAAAGCTATGAATGAGATTACACTAAACAACTGAATACAAAATATATAACCCTATACTATTGAACCTAGGAAATCCTATATGCTGCAACTCCCCTACTACAATCCAAGCTGCCACAATAGAACCTAAAAATATTAGATAATGGAAAGGGTTAAATCCCCGAAAGAAATCTCATATTTAACCTGTTAGTTATACAATTAGAGCATAACAGAAAAATATGTGATCCTCAATAAATATAAGTATACCTCATAACGATATTTTACAATTTTTTACCCTAGCAGGAAAATTGAGCTTATAAGATAATATCTCGACCCCCACGATAGGGATTATTCTTTATGACAATTAGGGAACACTTAACGAAAATGAATTATATTTTTAACTAGAATTTTTAAGTATAACACATTTTAACTTCTAACCGGCCTTATATATTAACCTATATGCCTCAGTAGATGACTATCTTGGTCAACCATTATTAATATATTAAGATTAGACATCATAGATGTAAGGACAAATTTCCAATCGAGTCAATTTATTTGTAATTGGCTTAATTTCGGACAAAAAATTTGAGCCATGTGTTAGGCTTTGAATTGTTGAACTCGTAAACCTATGACAAGTTTGATGAAGATGTAGCGTCCAAGCTTCAAAGTTGGATATACATTGTGCCGTATTTTTTGTGCCAAGTTTATCTTCACGCTTATTGAGAATGCGTTAAGGTATGGATGTATTTTTAATATGGTCCTCGGATATTTTTTAAGGGTGTTTTGTTTTTGAGCAAAATTATTTGGAACTGTTTTTAAAATATTTTGTTGAAGAAAAATATTTTTTGGTTTCATCTTGTTAGAATGAAGTCATCACCTTGTTAGAATGAAATGGTTATCTCGTTCGAAAGAAGTTATGAACTCGTTAGAACGACTTTGGAATCTCGTTGGAGCGTGCATCTATCTAACATCAAACGAGGATTCTCTGTTAAACAGTGGATAACTCATTGGAAGTTCATTAGAATGAAAAAAGATTCTCGTTCGAACGAACTCTGTTCTCATTAGAACTCAAATTCCTTCTTTTTCAAACGAACTATGCATCCGCCTTGAAATTAGTGTTTTTACTATTTAAGGTATGTTGGACTCAGTTTTTTGAAGAACTTTTGGCAAAAATCAATTCCTTACTTATTTACTAAGTTCCAAAACCCTAGTTTCATCTTTTAAGTTTAAAGATCCAAGTTTAAACATTCATATGCTTTGAGATCTTTCATTTGGGAACCAAAGTTTGTTTCTCATCATCTTGGACGGATAGTGTGTTTCGTGTGGTAGAACTCGTACTTGGTTTGTTATGTTGTGTTAAAGAAACGGTGTCCCTGTAAGGACATTTTCTGTCATTATCTGCTAAAATATAGTACTTGCCTTTAGCGTTTGAGATTACAAGAGATATGGCGTATTTCGTTACATTGGCATGTTTATATGATCATCCATGACGTCTACAATTCGAATCTTTGGCAACGTGTAACATCAGCATGCACCACTCATCTTTAACCTGCATCAATTGTTCTCCACGACTCCACGTTCCTTTATGGTATATTCTTTATTTGGAGTTTTTAGTTTTTCGCAAATATTTTTGGGAGAATTTTATTTGATTTTACTTGGTTTAATTTTAACAAAAACAAAGCTGGATTTTAAATAAAAATAATTTTTGGAAGCAGTCGTTAGAACGACATGGCCTTGTCATTCAAATGACCTGCATATGTCGTTTGATATGTCATTTGATAGCCAATATCTAATATGGTTCAAACGGAGGTGTACATTTTTAGTTTTTGATGGTTGTTTGATGGGTCGTTAGATGGTTGCTTTTAGCGAGATAAACATCTCATTCGAACGACTTGATGATCTCGTTCTAAAGACCTTCCATCGCCTAGATTTTCATGTTTCCTATAAAAACCTGGTTCCTGTTGGTGTTTCGCAAGACTTTTAAAACCTAACTTTCTGTAGAGTTGCTACACAAAATGTCTTCTTTTAAAAGGCCAAAAACCTCTTTTGAATCACACATCCTACTATTTAATGTTTTGTGAATCACTTTGAAACCCTCATAAACACGTATTCCATTCTTGGAGTTTCTCTTGTGGAGAAGATGAAGATGTCTCCATTGCTGGACTTGTAGTTTTGTGGAAGATATTAATAAGGAAGACGAAGTGACGCCTGCGGGATATATGTCTGTTAAACGCTGTATGTATTTCTTTATGTACATGTAAGTTGCGATTTCTATATAATAATGAAATAAAAAAGGTTTTACCCTGCGATGATTTTTCCTAAAATTCGTCTTCTTGACTATTTGGTTGCATGTTTATATGATTTATTGCTTTTGATCACATAGTTGTATAAAGTAGGGTTTAAAACTAGTTACATTGACATTTAATTAAATAAGTTTGGACCATTGAACTGTAGCGCACTCTCAAATTGGTATTAGAGCCATTTATACAACTTTACCGTGTAATTAATTTTTTGTAAAAAATTTCATGATATCAATTTTTTGAAAAATTGATTTTTGAAAAAGCTAAGTTCAAATGGATAACTTATATAATAGAATGCCAACTTTTTATGGATCCAATTATGCCTATTGGAAGGCTAAAATGAGATCCACTTTGAAGGCTATTGATGAACGAGTCTGGATTACATGTGAAAGAGGGTGGACACCACCCATTATGGTTGTAGGTAATGATGTTAATCCTAAACCTATGAATTTATGGACTGAAGAAGAATTTAATTAGAGTAACTTTAATTCACGTGGCCTAAGTGCTATTACCGGAGTTGTCACATCCGACGAGTTTCGACATATTATGAGGTGCACCACATCAAAAGAGGTATGGGATATCCTGCAACTTACACATGAGGGCACAAATGTTGTTAAGGCATCTAAATTGCAAAATCTGACAACTCAATTTGAGACTATAACCATGCTTGAATCGGAGAGCTTTGATGAATTTTATGATCTCCTGTCGGATATTGTTAATTCATGTTTTAATCTTGGTGAAAAAATTCCTGACACTAGAGTAGTCAAAATGATTTTAAGATCATCGCCTACTCGTTTAATACCGACAGTCACTGTGCTTAATTCTTTAGGAATGATAGATTCCCTTACGTTAGAAGAACACGTAGGAGACCTTCAAACTTACGAAATTGACACATTTCCTAAAACTGTAAACCTAAAAGAGAAATGGATTTCACTTAAGGTCCAGTCTAGAAAGAGAGAGGGGATGTCTTGAAAGAGAGAGGAGGAATCTAGAAAGAGAGAGGATGTGCCTTCCTATTCTGAGTACGATTTTGATTTAAATGATTTAGCCTTTTTTGCCAAAAATTTTAAGAAATTTCTTAAACTTAAAAATAATGGCACATCTAAAGATAAAAAAAGTTTTGAGAAAAATAAAATTTGGAAGAAATTTTAAAAAGATAAGAAGGATGACCCAAAGAGAGAGGAAGAGAGGTGTTACAAGTTTAATGGGAGAGGTCACAAAGCATCTGAGTGCTCAACTAGGTTAAAGCGTCAAGGAAAGGGCAAAGCTACCTTAAATGCCGCCCTTAGTGATGATAGCGAGGTCGAGTCGGTGGATTTAGGAGAAGAATTACCGTATGAATGTAACTTCACCGCATTCATGGCTAGTCATGTGAGTACATCTAGTGCACCTCACGACGATGAGGAAGCTACTTCATAGGGACACCTCGACAGTGAGAAAGACATGAGCGAGAGTGAGGATGCAAAAAATAAGAGCAAAAGTGACCTGCAGCGCGCGTATACCGAGTTATACACTGAGTCCTTTAAAACAAAAAGAAAAATAAAGGGTTTGAAACTAGGATCCTTGTGCTAGAGAAGGAGTTAGGAGAGACGAGAGAGAATCCTTCGTTAGAGAGTCTTTGAGAGAGAGAGAGAGATTTTGAAGGGAAAGAGTTTTTAAGGAGAGAGAGAGGTTTTGAGAAAGAAAGAGGGGACCTGACCAAACAAGTGTCTAGTCTTACGAATGATCTCCTTGCATCCACGAATACTCAGAAAAAACTTGAATCCCAGAAAGATCTTGAGAGGGCTCGGGAGGTCAAGGTAAAGATTGATGATACTTCTGGGAAGATGGGAAAGTTGTTCCTCGGCCTCTCTTTAGGGTGTGGTGGGAGATAAGGAATAGGTTTCGATGATGTTTCCACGTCACATATCGCACCGAAACTGGTTCTTGAATTCATTATGAATCCTTACGACTGTCAACTAAACCCCAAAGAAAAGTTCGGCCAAGAAACGTAAACTAAGGTTGGCCTAAGACTATTTATTTTTGCACAACTGCAAGAGAAAAGGTCACCTTAGGGAGCTTTGCTATAGTTTGGGTTGGACTCGACCTACACATACTATGTCGCACCACTTTAGCGATAGCCTTAGAGAGAAGGTGGAGTGTCTAGTCGCCACTTCTCATAGTTTGATGGAAGAGTTCCAACGGATGTCTGTATCATTTGTAGATACTTCTAATATCCTGACTAAAACCAACAATGATAAGAGTAAACAAAAGGTCACCAGTACTTAGATGCCTAAGCCCAAAGAGAAATCCATTGTTGTTCATGTTGCTCTTAAGGATCATAATACCTCCCAATGGTATTTTGACAGTGGTTGCTCCAGGCATATAACTGGTGACGTCTCATTTTTTACAAACCTTGAGGATCGCAAGGATGGTAAATCCACCTTCAGAGGTGGGAGTAAATCTAGCATTATAGGACAAGGTAGAGTAGAGATACCCATATTTCATAATCTAGATAATGTTTTGTACATGAAAGATTTGAAAGCAAACCTAATCAGCATTAGCTAGTTGTGCGATGCAGACTTTGATATAAAGTTTGATCGGAACGAGTGTAATGTTTTTTATTAAGACGGTAAACTTTTACTGTATGGGGTAAGGACATAAGATAACTATTATGGGATTATGCTCAAATCCTCATTTGCGTGCAATAGCGTCACGATCTCTTCTATATATTTGTGGCATCAACATCTAGGTCACATTAATTTAAGATATTTGGAGTGTTTAGTAAAGAAAGACCTAGTACGTGGCTTGCCGTCACTTGGAAAGCCAACTTCCATGATATATGGTCCTTGCTAACAAGGAAAAAAAGTGTGTAGTCCCCTCGAAAGTTTAATTCCATTACCACTACACGTGTGCTTGAGCTGATTTATATAGATCTTATGGGGCCTACCCGCACTAAGAGTTTGGGTGGTAAGAGGTATATCCTCATGATGGTAGATGATTTATCTTGATATTTAATAGTTGGTTTCTTGAGAAAAAAATCTTATGTTGTAGAGTTTCTTATGACCAAGTGTCGTGTCCTGTAAAATCAACACGGTGTCACCATTAATAGGATGCATAGTGATAAAGACACATAATTTAAAAAAATAAAGGTGGGTCATTATTGTGATAACCCTGGAATTAAACATGAATTTTTGGCTATGAAAACTCCTCAGAAAAATGGAATTATTGAGAGGAAGAATTGGACGAGTCAAGAGATGTATAGATCCATGCTTCTCGATTGTAGAGTGATTAGATAGTTTAGTGAAGAGGTGGTGTCTACTGCATTCTACATGGTGAATAGGGTATATTTTTGTCCACACACACTTCAGACGTCATATGAGTTGTGGACAGGGAAGAAACTCAACCTTTCGTATTTTCGTGTCTTTGGGCGTAAATGCCACATCCTTAGGGATAGAGAGCAATTAGGAAAGTTTGAATCCTGGAGCGATGAGGGAATTATGTTAGGATATTCATTGAGGAGCAGAGCTTATTGGGGTTTTAACTCGAACAACTCTAAGGTTATGGAATCAATGAACGTCACTGTTAAAGATGACGAGTCATCGGCTTTTATTGATCATAATCCTTTGTGTGAGGATTATTCACCCCTTTGTGATGATCCCACTTTAACTCACACACCTCGGGTGAACCCTACTCCTGATTTAGGAGAAACACCTGCTTGGGTTCGTGAGAGTCATGACCCTTCCGCCATTCTAGGAGATCCTACTTTAGGTGTCAAGACTCACTCTCAGCTTGAGAACATTATTAGATTTATGTGCTACATGTTCAAAGTCGAGCCCAAGAACATCAAAGAAGCACTTAAATATGAACACTGGATATCCACTATGTAGGAAGAGTTGCTTGAGTTTAGAAATAATGATGTCTGGGAACTTATTCCCCGACCTAGTGAGATAAATGTGATTGGTACAAAGTGGATATTTAAGAATAATATGGATGAAAATGGTACCGTTATTCGTAATAAGGCTAGGTTTATCACTCAGGGATGCACACAGATTGAGGGTATAGACTTTTGAGGAGACATTTGCTCATGTTGCGAGGCTTGGGTACGTCCTCTTACTACTCGCCTTCGCATGCCATCTGCGTTTCAAGTTATATAAAATGGATGTCAAAAGTTACATTCTGAAGGAAATTCTCCAGGAGGAGGTTTATGTGGAATAGCCAAAAGGGTTTGATGACCCTAAGCACCCTGGACAAGTCTATTATCTGAGGAAAGTCTTTTTACGTTTGAAGCAAGCACACCGTGCTTGGTACGAGAGACTTACTTCCTATCTCTTAGCCCGTGGCTTCACGAGAGGGGGAGTAAATAATACGTTGTTCGTTAGGAAAGGAAAATGTGCTATTTTGGTTACCCAAGTCTATGTGGAAAACCTAGTCTTTGGCTCCACATGATCTCGACTTTGAGGAGTAGATGAAGAGTGAGTTCGAGATGAGCATGCTTGGTGAGCTTACATTATTTCTTGGTCTCCAGGTTCGTCAGCTAGAGTATGTGATGTTCATCTCCCAATCCAAGTATGTAAGAGACCTAGCGAAGAAGTTTGGGTTAGACTTTGCTAAGCACTCATGCACCCCTATGAGTACCTTGACGAATCTTAGCAAGGACACTTCAGGCAAGGACGAAAAGTAAACCTTGTATCGGATTATAATAGGTAGTCTTTTCTACTTAACTGTCAGTTGTCCCGACATAACCTATAGTGTTGGAGTCTGTGTGCGACATCAGGCGTCCCCGAAAGAGTCACACTTACATGATATTAAACATATTATCAAATACCTGAGTGAGACTCTCTCATACGACGTTTGGTATTCCTTTGATACCGACGAACGTTTATCCACCTATTTGGATGTCGATTGGGCCAGGGATGTAGATGGATGTAGGGCCACTTAGGGTAGGTGTTTCTATTTTGGGAGTGCTCTTGTCTCTTAGTTGAGCAGGAAATAGTTATTTATCTCTTTATCCACTACGGAGGCTAAGTACATCGCCACCGGGAGTTGTTACACGCAACTCTTGTGGACGAAACAAATATTGGAGGATTATGAGATTTCATAAGGCACCATGACTATTTCCTATAATAACACGAGCACGATTCATATATCCTGTAATCCAGTCCAGCATTCGCGCACAAAGCACAATAGGATACGCGAGCACTTTATCTGAGACCTAGTAGAGGAGAAGGTTGTGTCCTTGAGCTTTGTGACCACTGACCACCAGTTAGCCGATATTTTCATGAAACCTTTAGATGCCCTTAGATTCGAGAGTCTTAGGAAATATTTAGGTATTTGCACAGTTGAGTGAGGGTTGGTTACTTTGTCTAGTATAGGAGATTTTTCACGTTCATATTCTTGATTCCTATTGCTAGATTGTCTTATTTGTATTATATATTATATTCTTCTTTTTTATATTTTAGAAAATCCAAAAATATTTTCGGTGTTTTAAAAGAATTGGAAAAATACAAAAAAGATTTTTGTTTTTTTAAGAAAAAGAGAAAAATGGAAAACTATTTTCGATTTTTAAGAAAAATGAAAAAGACAAAAAGATTTTCTTTTTATAAATTTTTTAAAAAACACAAAAATATTTTTGTAGTTTGTTTACGCCTTATATGGATGGACATTTACGATTGCCAAGTCACAATATCATTCCATCATCCACATGAATTTTTGATAGTATTTTGAGACACAACGTCATTTCATCCTTGTGCTTTATAATGTAGTGGAGTCATTAAGATATGATTAGAGATTACTTTCTACATGTTTGACTCATTGTCTCCTTTAATGCACATGCACGTATTTATTTGAGCATTGGACTTTTCTGTCACATGTTGGTCAAAGTACTTTCATCTCAATCTCGTGTTTAAACCGAACCTAATGCGATTAAACCAAACAATGAAAGTAGTGCTTGGAAGAACCATTGACCAAAATGGAAAAATTGATATTTATATCTTCAACAAATGTGTTAGTTTAGATGCAATGGCTCAGATTGCGAAAGTAAAAAGATCTTTGCATGAATATCACCATTTACAAAAAGAAAAGATCCTAAAAGATTAAAAGCACTAAAAAAATATATAAAGTGCTAGGCCATATTCAAAGAACATTGACGCTTCGCTGCATATGAGAATTCATTTCTTCAAAACAAAAGAGTTGAGAAAAATATTCTATATGTGAGTTTTGAGGGAGTTTAGTCGAAGATCAATGGGTTTGCACGTCCTGAAAAAGTCTTGTAAAAACATTACATAGTTTTGGGCGTTATTGGTGTAAAAATAATTTAGACTTTGATTTATTGATTAGATTGAGTTAATATCATATGAATTCAACATTTTTACACCTCAAGACGATTTTGAGTTCATTCGTTAGGAGTATCCAAATTCATCATGCACATATCTTATGATTATTTGAGTTGATTTTTCTATCGAATTTGTTCACACCCATTTATTTACGCTTTCACGACTTAGTTATCTTAGTGTTATTTCATGATGTGTATTATCTTTGTATTTTTTAAAAAAAAAATTAAAAATTCCAAAAATAGTTGTTTATGGTTTTTGACACCATCCGTATTTATTGCTCATTTTTCTTTTCTTTGTCTATTGCAGACGTCATAAAAAGGGGGAGAATGAATTATGTGGGAGTGAAAAAGTTTGATGATTTGATGATTTTCTTGTGCTTACATATGATAATAATTTATGCTTATCATTTTATTTCAAACTTTTGCGCTTCACGGGTATTTGTTTCTTGTCTCATACGGGTAGGTTTATTTGAAGATCATATTCATGATACACTTGATGAAGACAAAGAAATTTGGAGGCTTGAAGATTATGAAGATTTAAGGATTTGAAGATTTCAAGACTTACGAATTTTCATATCGTTTCATCTGAGGGTTTTGGGAGGATATTAGAATATTGTATGTCTTAAATTTTTTTTTGGTTTGCACAACACAAAATTTTTATGTATTTACCGGCATAGCCATAGGGGGAGATTTGTAAGGATGTTTTCTGTTATTGTCCGCTAAAATCTAAGAATTGTCTTTAGCCTTCTAGATTACATGAGATATGGAGTATCTCATTACATTGACAAATCTACATGATCATCCACGATGTCCACAATTCGAATCTTTGGTAATGTGTGACATCAACATGCACCACTTATCTTCAACGTACTTCACGTTCAACTTCAACCATTCTCCATGACTCCACGTTCCTATGTGTTATGTTCTCCACTTGGATTTTTTAGTTTTTCACAAATATTTATGGGAGAATTTTATTTGATTTTACGTCTTAACGAAAACGAGTCTGGATTTTAAATAAAAATAATTTTCTCATGCAGTCGTTAGAACGACATGGCCTTATCTTTCAAACGACCTGCATATGTCATTTGATGGCCTATATCTAAGATGGTTCAAATGAAGGCGTACTATTTTAGTTTTTCAAGGTCGTTTGATGGTTGCTTCTAGCGAGATAGACATCTCGTTCGAATGAACTGATGATCTCGTTCTAACGTGTAAGAATAATTTTTGTAACATTGTTCATAACATAGCTTTAGGCTAGTTTAACGTATCCCGTTACAAATCGTCACGCACCGTCATGACGAACTGAATTTAAGCATCTCTAAGTTTGAAGTCTTTCCGACATCTTGCAAAGGTATAAAAAAATTTAGAGCTTGAATTAATTTACAAAATTATATTTTGGTATATTTTTTTTTTAAAAATAAACAAAGTTTTTTATTTTCAAAAATACATTTTCTGAGTTTACTGTAGGCGAAATTTTATTTTTCGTTTTTCTCATTCAAATGACTTGGCACTATCGTTCAAATGACATGTCAATGTCGTTTGATAATCTGTTTCTTATTGGATCAAACGAAGCTTTCTGTTTTGATTTTATTTAGGTCGTTAGAAGCGAGATGAAATCTCATTTGAGCAAAATTTATATCTTGTTAGAATGACCTGTTCAAATCGTTCAAATGACGTGCCGCCTTAAGCTTTGTAAAAATACTTGTTTCCTGTTCAGAACGATTAAGACTTTTTCTAAACTCGTTTCTACATAACTTTTGCGAAAGCTATTCATCTTCTGTGTTATAAAAACACCATTTAGTTCACAATAAAACATCCTTGAATATTATTCATGTGAATTTGTTTAAATCCTAGAAAGTATTGTATCTTTTGCATACACCTTGTGGAGAGGATATCCATGGCTGAATTGTGATACCTGCGGGGATCCACTACTAAAGATGAAGGCTAAAGCTGACGGAGGACTGCGGTCTTGTGATTCTTGCGAGGATCATTGTTGTTCATTAGAGATTTACGAAGATTAGTGCTTTATGCTTGTGGAGGATATCAAGTAGTTTGTAAGTCAGCTATCTTGTGGATTTCTAAGTGAATAAAAGGCTTTTACCCAAAAGGTTTTTTTTCCTGAAACTTGGTCTTTATTGAATGTTTGCATGATTTATCTATTTTACCACAATAGATGCATGTTTAGGATAAAAAGATAAAATCTATTTAAAATTGGATTCCACGTTTATGAATTAGTGTTGCAATTTTTATTTGATACCACCCTACAGTTATTTGCACATTTTCAAATTGGTATCAGAGCGGGTTGAACTTTGTGTAGATCCTTGTTTACAGCTTTTTGGGTGGTTATTTGTTTATATCTCTTGGTTTATTTTGCTTCTTGATGTATTGCCTTAGTAATAACGTCGTTTATAATCGAGATGAGTTTGATAATCTTCTTGACCGTACTGAAAAGCCTTTGAATTTGAAGTTTGCATAAAGAATTGAAATTCTTGAACAAGAAAGTTCTCGTTTTAAAATGTTATTGAATATTTGCAAAGGTTTCAAATTCAAAGAGATATCATTTGTGAGAAGTTTGTTACATTGTATGATGAATTTAAATCGTTAAAATTCTCTAAGGAAGAGAGTGAGAATAGAGTCCATCTTTTTGGAGAAAGAATTTGAGGACGTTAAAAATTCTAGGGTTTGTGTTTGTACCAATGAGGATAGTGTTTTGATTACTGATTTAAGGCACATGAGAAGACTCTTAGGGATAATTTTTCTTTCATTGAGTGGAAGAGAGATAACATTCTAGAAATGATTGAAAATATGAAGAAGGAGTCCCTAAAATTGAAAAGTCAAACTCTTTGCTTGAGTCTAAAATTTTGAAGTTAAAAGATGATTTAAAAGACTCGACTAATTTGAGTAGTGATGGTAATGAATCACATGTTTCTAATGCTTCGAGTGTTAATTCCAAGACTAAACTTTATTTTAGAGGGTCAACCGCATCCAAGGACGTTATAAAAAGTCAACCCATAGGTAACATTCTTCCCATTTACACATGTTCACATTGTCGTAGGAAAGGTCACCATAGGCGTTTTTATTTTGATCTTGAAAAAAGTCCTAGGAAGTTGAAGTCTATTTTAGAGGTGCTAGATGTTAGACTAGTTGATTCTCACATGATTGCACATGATACTTCACATGCTATATCTTATGGATGATTGCTTGCATGATTTTATTTATCATACTCTAGTTATGCTTCATGATATATGTATGTGCTAGTATTATGACATGTATACTTTTTGTATATATTTTTCTTTTATGGAGTCATATTTGAAAAATCCAAAAAGATTTTATTTTAATAAAAATTTTGAAAAATCCAAAAAGACTTTCGATTTTTGTGTCTTTTAGTTTTACACATTTAGTATGGCATATTGATGTGCTTGAATCCAATTCCCTACGCAATTTCCATGTGTCTAGGAAATTCGGTTATGACTTTAGATACTTGGATTGATCTTAACCATGTTTATGGAATTGTTTCGAACTTGACTTACTGTATGAATTCGACTTGGTATATGCCTCCACACACACATGCACGAGCTTATTAGTTTTTGACTTCATGATGTATAATTGATCTTGGTGAGATGTTCCCCCGTCAATTTTTTCATCTACATGTCTATGTGACTATGGGGGATTTGTGCATGTAAGAACCTTTGCCCGTGAGAATTTGTTTATTATTGGAAAAATATGAGTGTAGACGAGAAAGGGTTGCGAGAGACAAGTGAATTCGTCGTGAAAGCCACCGTTTAAAAATAGATCAAGAAAAAAAAAGGTAATAAAAAGAGAAATTTGCCAAAAAGGGCCAAATTGTTTAGTTTAATTGATCATTGAAATTAAATCACTTAAAAAAAAGAATAAAATAACTGATCATGTTTATCTTTTGAGGGAGTTTAGTTGAAGATCAACAAGTTTGTATAATGATACCTAGTTATGCTTATTTTTTCATGACTCTATTGATTTGTAGAATCATCAATATTCTAGGCTTGTGTGCATTGTGCTCGTTTTGTTCATTAAGTTCAACCTTATTTGTCAATTGAGGCTAAAACTTAGTTTGATAAATTTTTGCGATCAATTAGAACTTCTTGAACATATTTGAGTGTTTTGGTTATAATTCTTTTGTTACTAGTTCACACCCTTTCATAGCATCCCACACGTTTGGATACATTGATACTATGTTAGTGCCTAAAACTTGATAACTTTGATTTTGTATGTGTCGTTGTTGAAATTCAAGTTAATCAAAACCTCAAATACCTACATAATAAAACAATCTCAAGTGTAGCGGTAAGTAAGGGTATCAATCCACTTCTAAGGGGCTAAAGACAAATTCAATTGTAATTCACTTTTTATTTTCTTTTTGTGCTTTTTCACTTTTCTAATTTTTTTTTAGCTTTTTCAATATTAAAATAATAGGGTGAGGTGATGATTTAAACTAAACTAAACTAAGATGAAAATAACTAACTAGAAAGTGACTAAAATGAAAACAAAGTCTAACACTAAAATAAGAGATAAAGTAAGGTAAACAATTGTGAGAACAATTAAGGAATGGGATTATACCACAAATTTTAGCTATTCTAACTAATTAATTTAATTAATTGAATTCTCCCAAATTAATATCAAAATTACAAATCAACTCTCGTTGCAAATGTAATTTTAGTAGTAATCTTTTAGAAAATTAAGTTTAATACCCCACAACTCTAGAAAAATAGATCTACACTCCTTTTAATTAATCACCTGCTAGGATCGATCGATTAAAATTCATGTAAATCTTAGAAAATAATTTTAGAGTTAAAATTCAAGTTATAATACCCCACTTAAGAAACCCCTATCTCTAGTTCAAATCTAAAATGGGTATTATAACTAGAATTTCGATTTTGTCTCGAAAATCATTTACCCTCTCTCGAGACGTAAATCTAAGGGTGAGGGATCAAAATTAACATTCAAAGGAAATTTTCAACTAATTAAACTAAAATACAATCAAATAAGGGTTTCCCCCTACCCCTTGAAAGGGGATTTAGCCTAACATGATATGAAATATGACAAATTAATAATCAAAGGTATAAAATAAATGAGATGAAAAAAGAACAATCAAACCCCAATCTCTTGATGCTTAATTGATCTTCAATCCATGAGTTAAAATTCATAATCCATCAACTTGAGTGATCCAAACAATATTACATAAAAATTTCACTCAAATTAATCCTCACACATTTATCACTCAATAATCTCAAAAAAGAAAAATAAAAACTATTTACAAAATGGTGTTTATCATAATTTATTTCTAACCCTAAACTTTCTCTCTTTAAAAATTTCTATCTATCTAGCACTCCTCAAATGGGGTCTTGAGTCTTCTTTTATAGTAGATGCATGGAGCATGGGGGTATTTTTAGGAATGGACGTGAGTGTGCATGAAAATGGTGAGAGGAGTGTGAGGTCATGTGGGTGAGGGTATTTGGGAATAAAATCTGATATGGTTAAAGGGGTAGTTTTGGAAATTAGGGTAAGTAGGTATTTGGGGGTAAAATTGGGAAAAAGGGGTTTTATGGCACATGGGGAATTATTTGGTCTTGCTTGGGATTTGGCATCTCACGATTTGGTTTGGGTTGAAAGGCTTTGGGGTTGGAATGAAATGGGTATGGGTATTGGAAGGTGTCGCCGGAAATGGGTTGGTTTAGTTCACTGACCGGTTTGGATCTCGACCGGAGTTAGGAGGTCGGGTCGAAATCGCTTGCAGGCGGGTTCGGGTTCGAGGCTGGAGGGTCGGGGGAGGTTGAGGGTTAACGTCGGAGGTAGGTAGGCGGGATTCTGGACTGGGCAGCTTCGACGCCGGAGATGGAGGTCGGCGTGGGCAGGGGCGCTGGTGGGCGAGCCGGTGTGGGAGCTGTACGCCGGAGATAGTCGCGACTTGGGGTTATGGTGGAGAGTGAGGTCGCAGGGGTAGCTGGACATGGCTCACCGGAGGTGAGGGTCGGATCGCCGCCCGGGTAGGCGGGTTAGTTGGTGAGAGAGAGGGGGTCGCCGGTGGTTGGCGATTTTAACGCTGTCGGTGGTTTGCTGTCTGGTTACGTGGATTGGGTCTGCAGGTTGGATGTTGATATGGTTGGTGGGTTTGAAAATGGTGGAAGAGAGAGGAGAGAGAAAGGTTGTTGGAGAAGATGAAGTGGAGGTTATAGTGTGTGGTGAGGGTCTAGGAAATTAGGCGAGGGTATGGATTTAGTGTAGGTGTAAATGGTGTGTATGGGATTTAGGTGTTAGTGAGTTATGTGTGTGTATTTAATTTGAACCCTTAAAAAAATAAAGACTAATTAAAATAAAATTAAAAAAATAAAAATTAAATCTAACTAAGAATAAAATAAAAATAAAAATATTAAAACCTAAGAAAATAAAATCCTAAGTAGTTAAGAACTAAAAAATAAATAAAACAAAAGAAATAAAAAAAATGAAAAATCTAATAAAATACGAAAACAAAAGTCCTAAAATATAAAATCTAATAAACTAAAAATAAACTCCTAAAAACTAATCCTAATAAAACTTAAAACTAATCAAAATCAAAGTAAAATAAAATTATACTAATAAAAATAAAAATAGAAAATAAAACCTAGAAATATAGCTTGGGGTGATGCTTTGGGCTAGGTTAGGGTAGGTTAGGGTTACGGGATAAGGGAATTAACTCCATTTTAACTACAGATTTCCTAGAAATATAGCTTTTGACACCGCAACTGTAATTAACCGTGCATATTGAACAATTAAGTGCATAACATCCATATTTTTGAGAATTAACAACTAAAGTACGTCTATTCGGGGTATAAATTATACAGTTTTGGGTGCTTATCACACCACCCCCAAATAGAGCGTTGCTAGTCCTCGCGCAATATGATAGAGAGAAAGAGAAGGATAAGAAACCAAAAGTGTACCACTTTCGCGGGCACTTGCGATTGCACTTAGCATGTGCAACAAGACTTTAAACCTATAGGTTGCCTTACAGGACGAGTTATGTCTCGTGAGGGTTTGCAGGGAATATACCCGCAAAATTCTTTTTTGCCAGCGGCAGTCAATCTCTTATTAGACGTAGAATAATCGCACAATCCATAACATGAGAAAATATTTTTAGAAATACAATCTAGAATGTGTAAAAAGATTAAGCTAAGTAAATACTCAAGGCACATCCTTCCTAGAACTCAACGTGTGTAATGTGAATCAGTCAAAACGGGTCGAGAATCATAAGGGTAATTCCTAGATTGCCTCGTCGGAATCAACATTTCAACTTCAAATCTCACGGATATATCTCTCTCAAACGAACTCTCGAGATTAAGGTAAGTGTATCGCTCTTGTGTGTGAGGAGGTGAGTAAATGTAAGCAAGTTCAATCGTCTCACACACATATAAGAAAGAACGTACATATGGAAAGAAATTGATCTCATGAAAGAATGCTAATCACTATAGTGAGAACGTCGAGTTATTCACCACGTTGACTTTCATTTGCCCGAACACCTAGGAAAAATATGGATGATTATGGGTGAGGGGGAAATGAAATGAGGATGAATATGATATGAGGTCGGATGGTGATGGATGGATGAATGATGAGTAATGGATATGCGATGGGTAAAAGATGGATGCGAAAGAAGAGTGTATACACTTTAGGCACAAATGTATTTATTACTAACTACAAACTCTCTTTTTCTTTTCCTTTCTCTCTTTTTTTTCCCTCTAATTTGCTATTTTTCTATTTTTTTCTCTTTTTTTTTCCTCTCACTTTTCAAACCAGCAATGAAGACATTTACATTTGGAACAAACATTCTTTTATTTGAAATGAAGGAAGATATATGAAATGAGTGGGGAATAATGGTGAGGGGAATATATGGGAATAGGGTAGAATATGGTAATGTAATTGGTGAAGTGAATGGGTGAAAATCTAGTATTCGGGATAGATTTCAAGACATGCGTTTCTTACAACTCGAAAAAGATGTAATTCTCAGTGATCAAGCCAAAAATTTAGTGAAGAATAATGAGATCATACGACAATTAAAGTGCGGACCCAAACGAAGTTGAATCAACTTGTGACTCGGAGATTGCGTAAGACACTCTGAAAGGGTTAAAGGCACAAATCTCACAAGCTAAAGTCTCCACTGGTGATCCTTAAGATTCATAGAATTGTAGTACTCCTCAACTCTAAACCATAGTGACATGATAAGTGCGCAAATTTTTATTGACTCTAGAAATTCATAGTGCAACATGCCTTGTTACGTATTACATAAGCTATCTGGAAAAAAAATCTCTAACTTGATTACTAGACTTTTAAAGATGGATGATCGAAAATTCACATCAATGAGTGAGATGAAAGAAACTGCACGAAAATTTAAAAATCAGGTTTAAAAATCAAAAAAATTCAAAAGAGGTACGATTATGATAAAATTCCTCACCCCAAACAAAAAGGAACATCGTCCCCAACGTTTAAGTAAAATGATTTTTACGATTGAGAGCATAAGGTAGGAAAGATAGTACCAGAATATACCGCTAATGAAGTGGAAAGATGTAGCCAATAATGAACCTGAATAAATAATAAGAGAAAAAATGTGTATGTAACACCCCGCCTAATTAAATACCGGGTGGCCAGTCCCATACCAAATTAAAACAGAATATACAGTTAGCTCATTCTCAGCATCACTGTCGAAAACATTTAAAACTCATCCAATATCCAATTAAGATGGTGTTAAAAACTTTCCAAATTTTAATTTCAACAAAATTCATTTTTAGTTCACGAATAAAACTACACATATTATTCTACAACACTAATAAGCGAACAGATAACACAAAAGAATTTAAATGCACTTGGAATAAACATTCTCAAATAATAATCTAATACAGTAATCCCAATAATAATAAATGTATTAAAATGACACGAATACAAGAATACATGACTCAGATAGAAAGGAGATAACTGAATTCCTTTGGGGGACATGCCCTAAATAAAAGAACACTATGAATAAAATGAAGGTAGGCATCTAAGCAATACTCCATAGCTCCATAGCTCGTCATAATCCTCTAAGGTTGGCGTCCCTGATGCAGGACAACTGGTATAGAAAATATAATAGAAAAGAGAATATGCAAGGAAACGGGATAGAGCCCGATGTGAAAATAATTTTGAAAATAGGAAGTATTTAACAAGTGCAATAAAGCATTTATTATGTACATGTTAGTATCCAGACTCTCACTTGATATTCTCACCTCTCATCTATAGTGCACGCTTAACGTTTCCTATTAACCTCCTAGTTAATGGTTCCTCATAACTAGTTTCCATAATATGATTCCATCCCATATCGTAACCCCGTATGTCCCATACCATATGTAGTATAATTATTCATATACGTTTATCATTAATATGAATTAAGCTTTTCAAATCTATTAGAATAAATATTCATTAACTTAATTCAATTCTTTTTCTCTATTCCCCGTTATCTACAATTATCACATAGTAGATTGATCTAACCACTATATATACATTCATTTAATTCATTATACATATATATATATAATACAGCACCCTGAGTCACAGCTGCGGTGCATGCATTACTCTTCCATCACATCCCAATATCGTTGGTCGCCGAATAGGGGACTAAAGGTTCGGTAAGGATTCCTCGAACCACAAACAACAACACAAAAATTGGAGGCGAACATAGTTCTCATACCCACGGGTCACGCACATACCTACGTTCCCATAGTCAGCGGACTTATCAACTCCTCGATAAGTCTTTCAAAGACCTATGTTCTCGAGCGATAAATCAAAGATCCCATGGATTCATCAGGGTATGACTGCCCTCACGCGCAAACCTCCCATCGATAGCAAGTAAGCTAGGTACGCCATACATCTAAATCATCAATAAATCAAATAGGCATTATCATCTACCAATAATTATAATATCAACCAGGTACTCACACTACCCTAAGATAGTTCGCATACGTAGCATTATATCTCTTAAATCCTACGTATTAAAATATTATGGCTTTCCTTCTTTAATTTAATTATTCTCGAGTCTCACTCATTACTCAAGGTTTAAATAGGTTTTTCCTTAATATATTTATTCAGAAAGAAGTCACAAATATCCTACTGTTCCATATCATCTTATCTCCCGAATTACTACGAATTAAATTCTCCTTTAATTAGGGTTACACCCGATAGTTTTTAATCTCTTATAAACACATCATCTTTCAATTAGGATTGAACCCTCTTGTAAACCAAAGGCTGCCCAGGTGAATTATTAAATTTCCCCTACTAGACCTATCCTTAATCCTCATGCATACAAATTAGAATCCAACATATACATTTAGCAACCAAAATTTCTTTCAATTTAATTATCATAATTCTAATCAATTAAATCCCAATCACATTAATTCGATTCTTATCTAGAGCATACTGATCTTCTCTAAGTCCCATTATATCCAATTAATAATCACCAAAGATTTACAAAAGGTTTGGGATAAGAACAAGAATTAAAAAGAAACAACATCATGAATTCTGGAGAGGTCGATCGATCGAAGGTAGGGGGTCGATCGATCGATCGCCCAGATATCAGCCCAGATTTCTGTAATTCTTATACTACGGGTTTCATAACTTTTGATCATTCAAACCTTCATATTAACAACCCAAATTCCTTATAATCCTTACTACATGATATATCAACATATGTAAATGATTTCTAATGATCTAAACATCCTAGAATCATCAAGAGTTTGAATTAAAAGCATATATTTACCCTCTTTTTCCAGAAAATTATATACATGATATCTTCAAGAACAGACCAATGATTCTCAGAATTTCTTCAACAACTTAATGATTATTTCATGGATTACTATCTACCGATAACATGAGTTTGATTTCTGTATATTTCCATTTTTCATAAATCAATCAACAACTCTATCTTTATTTTCCAAACATGTAAAATCTCATCTTTTTAATAACTATCCTAACATGGACAATATACAAACTAGATTGCAATTATCAAATACTTGCCTCTAATGAAGATCTGATCCTTTGGGGTTGTATAACATAGGTGGTTCTCCCTTTCTCCGGTCCACTTCCGGTGGTGGTTGGTGGTGGTGACCTTTGGTCCTTGGTTCTCCTCATTTCCAAGCAAGTTTCTCTTCTCCCAAGCAACCTTTCACTCTCTGTCAAAAGGTGGCCTCTCAATTTTGTGTAGAAGAGATGAATGAACCCACGTACAACTAATCTCCAAATATTTATAATAGGACAAAATCCTAAATCACTAATCCTCCTCCCTTTAAAAATGACCAAAATACCCTTTTTGGTTGTCTTTTCATTTCCAAATGACCCGAGACCCAAAACCAACTTCCAAATAGACTTTTCTGACTATTTCAACGCTTTCGGATGCAACGACACACTCGAAATGACAATAAGGTTGATGTAAGAATAAGTGTCCTTTTTAATTTAACAAATTAGTCCCGACACGTTCCATACCGCGTCCGACTAAAAATTCAAATTACTGAATTAATATCACACAACCATATCGATAACGTCACATTCATATATTACCTAAACATCTTTAAGTAATATTCAGAATCATTCATTTTAATATCCACAGTTCGGACAAAACACGAATGAATTAATTTATAATAAAATCTAATTAATCCATTAATTTAAAATATAACACATTTTAAAAGTCATTAAAATTACGGGGTATTACATACTCCCCCCCTTATAAGGGAATTTTGTCCCGAAATTCGAAAAGATAAATCATACTGGTAAGGTCAACTCTGATTATAAATCTCACATCGTAAATAATCTATGTCATACCGCCCATACAATACATTAACGAAAATCCCCATTGATGTTATATGACAAGCCTCACCACATAGTTTCAACTGAATCCAATTTAAACTTTACCCAATCTTCCCTATACCATCCTCGTGACAACGTTTGGGAAAAAATGATCCTTAATCATTAAGTAAATAAATCCTGAAGTCACAGCTACTTACTGTTACACAATTATGAAAAATACTACAATCCAACCATCCAGGGCGCCCATACACCCTATCGTGTATCTTTCATTATAAAATGGATATGGTTACCCGTATAATACTCTGATTTACCGCAAAGGTTATAAACTCATATCCTAAAGACCTAACTTATTTTGACTCCTAACGTTTATTAGTTTCATGCGTGGGGTGTCTCGCAAGCAAAATCCAAACAAGGAACCCCCCTGATACAGTACTACCTAAAGTAGTCGGTCATCGAAACTCCTCAGGTCCTTAGTCAATAGTATATAACCTCTCTACAGGTTTTATCGATTTCAAATAAAAGTCTACTCATCTATTCTCTTGTTAAAGACAAGACACTGGCTATAGTAGTACATACGCTCTCATATATCATAAGTCAATCCACGCCGCTAGTCACATCATGCTCGGATATGCCAAAAGTAAGTAATTCCGTAATAGAAATCAAACCCACGTGATGACATGTAAAAATATAGGAGTCCCACAACCCCTCGGTGACTCTACGTAAATAATAGTGCTATAGGATAAGTTTAGTAACCCTTTTTCCCATACAATATTAATTGCTATGAAAATCAGTATGCGCCTCATAACTCCTTAGATAGAAAACATACCCTCATTCGCCGGTGGTGGTTGTTGACTCCCACTATTATAACTTTATTCCGATGAGTCAAGAAAAACTTTTACCCCAAATTTTCAGTTCTAGTTAACCACACTCCACTATTTGTCGAAGCCTTTAAATATATTGCCTTCGTTGGCTAACACACCCAATTCCCGCATTTCTAGAACTTCTACTGATGACACCCTTCAATTTTCCATTTGACCCTCTCCTAAGGGTACTACGTTGGGTGAGTATAATTTGGCATCACCTTCGACTATAGCAACACTTGGAATTTGTAGGCTGCGTCCTAACTATCTTTACAGTCCTGGCCTCTCATGCCATAATTGGGGTGACCTCGACTATGGACATCATACTCGAACATACTTCCTAACCTCCTAAGTACGACCTCCGCTATCTGTCCAATGGTCCTCATCTGCCATACTTCTTGTACGAACCCGTCCTAACGCAAAATAAGATTCACTAATACAAACGTTATAGCAGGAGAACGGCATCTTACCAAAGAAATCAATAATCCTAAACATAAGGCTCTATATCAAACAAAGTTATGCTGAGCTGAAAGCACAGTAAGTCGTACAAACCCTAAAGGACACTAGAACCTGATGCTCTGATATCACCTGTAACACCCCACCTAATTAATAAACCGGGCCATACCAAATTAAAACAAAATATACAGTTGGCTCATTCTCAGCATCACTGTCGAAAACATTTCAAACTCACCCAATATCCAATTAAGCTGGTGTTAAAAACTTTCCAAATTTTAATTTCAACAAAATTCATTTTTAGTTCACGAATAAAACTACACATATTATTCTACAACACTAATAACCGAACAGATAACACAAAAGAATTTAAATGCACTTGGAATAAACATTCCCAAATAATAATCTAATACAGTAATCCCAACAATAATAAATGTATTAAAATGACACGAATACAAGAGTACATGACTCAGATAGAAAGGAGATAACTGAATTCCTTTGGGGGACATGCCCTAAATAAAAGAACACTATGAATAAAATGAAGGTAGGCGTCTAAGCAATACTCCATAGCTCCATAGCTCGTCATAATTCTCTAAGGTTGGCGTCCCTGATGCTGGACACCTGGTATAGAAGATATAATAGAAAAGAGAATATACAAGGAAACGGGTCAGAGCCCGATGTGAAAATAATTTTGAAAATAGGAAGTATTTAACAAGTGCAATAAAGCATTTATTATGTACATGTTAGTATCCAGACTCTCACTTGATATTCTCACCTCTCATCTATAGTCCACGCTTAACGTTTCCTATTAACCTCCTAGTTAATGGTTCCTCATAACTAGTTTCCATAATATGATTCTATCCCATATCGTAACCCCGTATGTCCCATACCATATGTAGTATAATTATTCATATACGTTTCTCATTAATATGAATTAAGATTTTCAAATCTATTAGAATAAATATTCATTAACTTAATTATATTCTTTTTCTCTATTCCCCGTTATCTACACTTATCACACAGTAGATTGATCTAACCACTATTAATACATTCATTTAATTCATTATACATATGCATATATAATACGGCACCCTTAGTCACAGTTGCGATGCATGCATTACTCTGCTATCACTACCTAATACCGATGGTCGCCGAATAGGGGACTAAAGGTTCGGTAAGGATTCCTCGAACCACAAACAACAACACAAAAATTGGAGGCGAACATAGTTCTCATACCCACGGGTCACGCACATACCTACGTTCCCATAGTCAGCGGACTTATCAAATCCCCGATAAGTCTTTCATAGACCTATGTTCTCGAGCGACAAATCAAATATCTCATGGATTCATCAGGATATGACTGCCCTCACGCGCAAACCTCCCATCGATAGCAAGTAAGCTAGGTATGTCATAGATATAAATCATCAATAAATCAAATAGGCATTATCATCTACCTATAATTATAATATTAACCAGGTACTCACGCTACCCTAAGATAGTTCCCATATGTAGCATTATATCTCTTAAATCCTACGTATTAAAATATTATGACTTTACTTCTTTAATTTAATTATTCCCGAGTCTCACTCATTACTCAAGGTTCAAATAGGTTTTTCCTTAATATATTTATTCAGCAAAAAGTCACAAATATCCTACTGGTCCATATCATCTTATCTGCCGAATTACTACGAATTAAACTCTTTATTAATTAGGGTTACACCCGATAGTTTTTAATCTCTTATAAACACATCTTCTTTCACTTAGGATTGAACCCTCTTGTAAACCAAAGGTTGCCCAAGTGATTTATTAAATTTCCCCTACTGGACCTATCCTTAATCCTAATGCATAGAAATTAGAATCCAACACATGCATCTAGCAATCGAAATTTCTTTCAATTTAATTATCATAATTGTAATCAATTAAATCCCAATCACATTAATTCGATTCTTATCTAGAGCTTACTGATCTTCCCTAAGTCCCATTATATCCAATTAATAATCACCAAAGATTTACAAAAGGTTTGGGATAAGAACATAAATTAAAAAGAAACAACATCATGAATTCTGGGGAGGTCGATCGATCGAAGGTAGGAGGTCGATCGATCGAAGGTAGGGGGTCGATCGATCGATCGCCCAGATATCAGCCCAGATTTCTGCAATTCTTATACTACGGGTTTCATAAATTTTGATCATTCAAACATCCATATTAACAACCCAAATTCCTTATAATCCTTACTACATGATATATCAACATATGTAAATGATTTCTAATGATCTAAACATCCTTGAATTATCAAGAGTTTGAATTAAGAGCATATATTTACCCTCTTTTTCCAGAAAATTATATACATGATATCTTCAAGAACACACCAATGATTTTCAGAATTTCTTCAACAACTTAATGATTATTTCGTGGATTACTATCTACCTACAACATGAGTTTGATTGCTATATATTTCCATTTTTTAGAAATCAATCAACAACTCTATCTTTATCTTCCAAACTTGTAAAATCTCATCTTTTTAATAACTATCCTAACATGGACAATATACAAACTAGATTGCAATTATCCAATACTTGCCTCTAATTAAGATCTGATCCTTTGGGGTTGTATAACACAGGTGGTTCTCCCCTTCTCCGGTCCACTTCCGGTGGTGGTTGGTGGTGGTGACCTTTGGTCCTTGGTTCTCCTCCTTTCCAAGCAAGCTTCTCTTCTCCCAAACAACCTTTCACTCTCTCTCAAAAGGTGACCTCTCAATTTTGTGTAGAAGAGATGAATGAACCCACGTACAACTAATATCCAAATATTTATAATAGGACAAAATCCGAAATCACTATTCATCCTCCCTTTAAAAATGACCAAAATGCCCTTTTTGGTTATCTTTTCATTTCCAAATGACCCGAGACCCAAAACCAACATTCAAATAGACTTTTCTGACTATTTCAACCCTTTCGGATGCAACGACGCACTCAAAACGACTATAAGGTTGATGTAAAAACAAGTGTCCTTTATAATTTAACAAATTAGTCTCGACACGTCCCAAACCGCGTCCGACGAAAAATTTAAATTACTGAATTAATATCACACAACCATATCAATAACGTAGCATTCATATATTACCTAAACATCTTCAATTAATATTCAGAATCATTCATTTTAATATCCACAGTTCGAATAAAACCCAAATGAATTAATTTATAATAAAATACAATTAATCCATTAATTTCAAATATAACACATTTTAAAAGTCATTAAAATTACGGTGTATTACATACTTCCCCCCTTATAACAGAATTTCGTCCTAAAATTCGGAAAGATAAATCATACTGGTAAGGTCAACTCTCAGTATAAATCTCACATCGCAAATAATCTATGTCATATTGCCCATACAGTACATTAACGAAAATCCCCATTGATGTTATACGCCAAGCCTCGCCATATAGTTTCAACTGAATCCAATTTAAAATTTACCCAATCTTTCCTATACCATCCTCGTGACAACGTTTGGGAAAAAATGATCCTTAATCATTAAGTAAATAAATCCTGAAGTCACAACTACTTACTGTTACACAATTATGAAAAATACTACAATCTAACCATCCAGGGCGCCCATACACCCTGTCTTGTATCTTTCACTATAAAATGGATATGGTTACCCGCATAATACTCTGATTTACCGCAAAGGTTATAAACTCATATCCTAATGACCTAACTTATTTCGACTCCCAACGTTTATTAGTTTCATGCGTGGGTTGTCTCGCAAGCGAAATCCAAACAAGGACCCCCCCCTGATACACTACTACCTAAAGTAGTCGGTCATCGAAACTACTCAGGTCCTTAGTCAATAGTATATAACCTCTCTACAGGTTTTATCGATTTCAAATAAAATTCTACTCATCTATTCTCTTGTTAAAGACAAGACACTGGCTATAGTAGTACATATGCTCTCATATACCATAAGTCAATCCACGCCGCTAATCACATCATGCTCGGATATGCCTAAAGTAAGTAATTCCGTGACAAAAATCAGACCCACGTGATGACATGTAAAAATATAGGTGTCCCACAACTCCTCGGTGAGTCTATGTAAATAATAGTGCTATAGGCTAAGTTTAGTAACCCTTTTTCCCATATAATATTAATTGCTATAAAAATCAGTATGCGCCTCATAACTCCTTAGATTAAAAACACACCCTCATTCGCGGGTGGTGGTTGTTGACTCCCACTATTATAACTTTGTTCCGATGAGTCAAAAAAAAATTTTACCCCAAATTTTCAGTTCTAGTTAACCACACTCCACTATATGTCCAAGCCTTTGAATATATTTCCTTCGTTGGGTAACACACCCAATTCCCGTATTTCTAGAACTTCTACTGATGACTCACTTCAATTTTCCATTTTATCTATTTAGCGATAAGCCCTTCCAAGTCCTATGTTCTGAGGTATCAATCTAAAGTCACCCCGAAGGCACATCGAGACCAGACTATCCTCTTACGAACGACCTCCCGTGATAACAAGTATGGTAGGTATGTTATACACACAATAATCCATACACTAGGCATTCACACAACCTAAGTAATCATATTACAATATAAGTATTCACACATTCCATCTAGTAAGTCTCGTACGTAGTAAGTTTATCCCGAATATTATAGGAAATATATATTTAACTTGATAACTCTCTCGTCCTATCAATTTGAGTACCTAAACTTATCCCAAAGGGTTACTAAGTCTCTTATTAGTTTCTAATGTTATCTCAGTAAATATAAAATCCCTCTGCTACTGTTCATACCCTTACATTATCTTTCATTTCGCTTTCAGTCCCAAATCGAAAGATTTCAAACCGTCCTCACTCGGTAACCGCTCGCAATTATAACGCTTTATCCCATAAGTTATAACATTTTTCGGGAAACAACTAAGACCCTATTGACCTTAACTAAGTCCTACAATATCAAATTAATCACCCTAAGAATCATCATCGGCCTTGGGATTTTCTTTCAACTTTAAAGGAAAACAATTACCAAAAATCAGGAGGAGTCGATCGATCGACGAAAAGGATCGATCGATCGACATTCTTGGGTCGATCGATCAAACAGGTATTTTCCCAGATTCTCTTAAGCAGTTACGAGTTTCCTCTTTTTGCACCTCTAATTCTTTATTTCAACGTCCAAAACTCTCAACCAAGTATACTAATCATCATACCAACATGTTTACATAATTTCTAACATTATTAGAGTCATTGAATCATCCTCAATCAACAGTTTCTTGGATCAAAAGTCATAGTTATTTCTTTAAACCTAGTTCTTCCAAATTTCTTCGAGAACGTCCTAAATCCTGATTAAATTTCAAAATTCCTTACACATGAAGCATGATTTCGTATCTAATATATGGCAAGAAGTTTTAACTACATGCAATCCTACCCAGATTACGATTTCAATTCTTCAAATCCATTCAGTTATCATTATTCAAGGTTATTCTCCAATTCTAGCCTAACATGGATGATATATGCACTAAATTATTGAAAGTTAAATCACTTGCCTGGTAATAAAGATTCTAATTCGATGAAGTAGACGGTATGAGGATGATCCTTTCTTTTCGATCTATCAGTGGTGGTGACGGCGGTGCAAAAGCCTCTAAGTGGTGGTTGTAGACATGGAAACCCTTGGAATCTCTCCTCTCTTCCTCTCTAACTGTCCTAATGCTTTTTGGTTGTGAAAACCCTAAGGGACTCGGGGGTTGGCTGATAGCTAAAACCTAAATTTCATAGGTCACTATTCATCAAAAATAGGAATGACTAAAATACCCTCGCGGGTTGCCAGTTAGGCCTAAAAATACCCCGGGACTCAAACTAAACCCCCGGCTAGTGTTTTCTGAATATCTCGACCCTTACAGACACGTTGGCGCACTAAAATTGATCATACGGATGACATAAAAATAAAATACTTTTAAATCCATTAAATTCGGTCCTGACACGCGCGTCCCAACTTAATTACCAAAATTGTCATATTTTCAACTCACGATAATTTTTTTATAAATTCAATAATCACATATTACTATAATCACTCAATAATCACTCAGTAATATTCAACATTATCATCAAATTAATTTAATTAAATACTAAAATTAAGAGCAATTTCATTTAATTTACCTCATAATTAAAAGCCATAAATATAAGGGGTATTACATAAACTAGGTTTCAATATGAAAAACCTTATCCCCTGATAACCCTCTAAGTGATCCAAAGTCTTAAAACCAAATCCCAATCGAATTTTAACCCAAAGAAGCCCTTGGTCAAAGGTCGTTTGAACGATATCTTAAAAATGCTCAAACTAGATGTCCTTCCTCGTTCGAATGAAAACTCCAAGTCATCAGAACGAGATACCATCTCTCGTTCAAATGAGATCACAATCTCGTTCAAGTGAGATGGTTGCAAATACTTTCTTCCGTGAATAGATACGGCCATAGCTAAAATAAAACTCCAACTTAAAGTCTCGAATCATCAAATTTCCCATTATCCTTCGAATCTAAACTACATAATGACAAAACTAATTTGTAATAACCAACTTTAGGTGGTTTAAACAACTTCAAAGATCTAATCACATATTCTAAGGATTAAACCCTAACTTCATTAACTCAAAAATATTATCAAATTAGTTCACAGATTCAATTCAATAGCCGAAGTAAAGTGAGGAGTTTTACATATTAATATCATTAAGATTAACATCAAGGTTTATAGGTTCTAATTACATAAATTCATGATTTAATTTAATGATTCAGTGCCCAAGTTATTAAAGTTCAACATTACAAAATATGTATTTAACTATAATTATGAAATTAAGTTACATTATGATTTCATATCATATTTCATGGGTTTAACTATAGATTCCAATGAACTGCCATTATTATAACACCAATCCAATAATATTCTTAATTAAAATAGACTTGCCTTGGGTTGATCGAAGAATCAATCCCTAATTCGCCCAATTCTCTATGCCAAAACCTCCATTCTTTAAGTTAGGGTTTCTCCATCTCTTCCTTAGCAGCTAAAGTTCTCCCAAAAGTGTATTATGATAACTAGGTTAACCTAAAAGGTTATATTAAGTTACCAACCAGGAAATTAAGCCTAGGACCCAAAACAGACCCTACTGAAACGTCCCAAAACTTAGTTAAAACTTAAAACCTTATACTAACCTATTGGACTAAAATTCCATTAAAAATAAGCTCAAATCGAACTTTCTAAACATCATATGAACCTACTTGAAGGTTGACATCTCTTACGAGTTAATTATCTAAATAAGTTAATTTAATTATCTCATTAAATAAATATGATAACCAACATACGAAGCTTAAGTAAAATTTTAACTATTAATAAATTAGGTTGTGACTCAGTATGATACGAAGCTAATTCACGATTAGTGGAATCGAATGCCGAGAGAATAATTCAAACACAAAAACTCCCGAACCCTAGCCCCTGACCATTCCATAGCCGCCCATAATACTAAGTCACTTAATTATTATCTTAGTGAATTATTAAGAGTTCTCTATCACCAATAGTAACAAGTCCAATCACTACGTAAAATAACATATGCAACATCTCACGATCATATCTCCATTTATTAAATAACACAACGAAAGTCCAGCATCTCAAATCATAATATGATATACCACGTGTAATATAATAACTTATCCAAATCCAATAATCAATTTAACAATTAATTAGAGGACCATAATGCGGCACCCCGCCTATTCTAGTACTAGTTTGTTAGGCCGTTATAAAATTAAACGGGAATCATATATGATTTCATTATTAGCATCACTATTGAAAACCATTTAATTAAACTAATAACCTATTAAGTTCGGTGTCAAATTTTGAATCTTATTAATATGTCTACATTAAACCATTCAACAGTATAAACATAAACACCGACAGTGACTGAACGTAATAGGACCAATAGCATACATAAATAAACCGAATGATATCCAGAATACAATCATCCAAATTCTCAATTGAAATAATGTAAATAATAAACTGTCCAACTGCGGGCAACATGCCCAAAGAGAGATACATAACTGGAAATCTATCTAGATAAAAATGCGGAAAGCGTTTAATCAAGTCCTACAAGCATTCACAGCTTCTGCAGTATCGTGTAACTGGAATGGAATGGCTATCCCTGGCAAACCTATAGTTGAGCACTTTAATGGTTTTGAAAATATTTTTGATATGGGTCAACGTCTAAAACGTTTTAAAAACATTTGCAAGTATTTAAATATAATAATAATAATAATAATAATAATAATAATAATAATAATAATAATAATAATAATAATAATAATAATAATAATAATAATAATGCATCCAGAAATATTCATGTTCGCCTGGTATCGCATTCACATGAGATTATCCTCACCCCTCATTTACATTGCGCACCTAACGCATTTATTTCATTCGCCTAGTTATACCACACCGCCTAACTAGTCTAACCATCCTTAACATATTATAATCCGTTAACTACTAGTCCATCCTTAATCTGCTTCGATCCTCTAAACATCTATCCCATCAGTACTGCCCATACTACGTACTACATAGTTAAACCATATGCTATAACTTATGTTTTATTGATTATATGTGTCTCCCTACATAGGCAACGTAACCATACACTAGTTACACTTAGATGTTCACACAATCATTTGAACATATATACATATATCACTCCTTATACGTATATACATAGCATCCACGAGCTGAAACTCCTGATTGCATCCCAAATATGCTATCAAGCATCAAGTGCACATGTACCACTCTTGGGTTGTCGAGTCGGAGTCTCACCACCGATCCCCAAATATAAACACATAACGGAGGCGATTATAAACATACATTTGTAGGTCATAACCATACAACGTCACACCCAACTAGACTCCAAATCAACACCTATCCTCACATACGGATAGTGGTCATGCAACAGACTAAAATTCAACGGACTAAAATTCCACATATTAATCCAACGGACTAAAATTCCACTAAAATAAGCTCAGATCAAACTTTTTAAATGTCATACGAACCTAGTTGAAGGTTAACATATCTTACCACTCAATCATCTCATTAAGTTAATTTAATTATCTCATTAAATTAATCCAATAGTTAATATGTGTAGCTTAAGTAAAATATTAATTATTAATTAATTAGGTTGCAACTAGGTATTAAAATAAGCTACTTCACGATCAGTGGAACCCGATACTGAGGAAATAATCCAAACAAGAAAACCTCCGACACCTTGCCCCTGACCATTCCATAGCTGCTTATAATACTAAGTCACTTAATTAATATCTTAGTGAATTATTAAGAGCTCGATATCACTAATAGTAACGAGTCCAATCACTACGTAAAATGACATATCACGGGTCATATAACAACTTATCCAAAACCAATAAGCGATTTAAAAATTAATTAAAGTACCATAAAAATATGGTGTATTACAGACAAAATGTGCATAAAGAGTCTCTAGATCCTTTTACCTTTCCTAAGAGTGGTATGTAAAGGATACGTTTATTGAGAATGTCCTATGAATGATTTGAAGGAAGATTTGTCAGAACAACCTCAAGGACAAGACTCAAACTATATATTTTGGCAACGAGATAAGACACTCTATTCCTATGGGCCACAACACATGTATAATGCATACTCTTACAGATCTTCTCCCTCATACACACTTATTTATATAGATGAGATGTGATGTTTGAACGAGGAGTGATTTACATTATTTAAATGGGGCCCCCTATCGGGGAAAAAGTATATTAAAAAAAGTCAATTTTTCACTACATGGGAAGACCATAAAGATTAGGTGTGGTCTTTTCTTATCTTAAGTGGTAAAAGGTAAAATTAATTTGAATAGTTTTTAAGTTTTAAGTTTAGTTAAGGATTAATAAAATGATTGGTCATATATATACCTCATGTTTGTAGAATTGCAATTATATAAAACCCTGAAGGACCTACATGAGTTTAATTAGGTGAAAAATAGTTTTAATGTTAATGTCATTGATATTTTTCTCACGTATATTAGTTATTTACATTTTAGGTTGAATAAATTTATGCAATGATACTTTTCATCGTATATGTACATGATCATATTCATACCTTTTTTACATTTGACATTATACACTTGCATTGTCCACTAAAATAATACAAAATATACGCTCAGAGTATGTTTATGAGTTTCAGAGTTATATAATTTCTTTATGTTCGAAATGTAGATAAATGGTGGTGAATCTTAGAATTTCATTCTATGGAAAATCACTAATCACATCAGGTATAAGTTCTCCTACTTTTATTATTATTTTATTTATGATAAATTTATTTTACGTTATATAACTTCACTTGTTGAAAAATATAGTATGAGATTGGATATATTTATATTTTTTATAAGCCAAATATTAAGATGTCATGGTCGATTTGTCCTGGTGCATATTAAAGATTTGGTGAATGACATATAGGCAATAAAAAAATAAATACGCCAAAATGACCGCATGATAGTTGCTTAGTCCCTCCTTATCTTTTATAGTCGTATTAAACTTAATTTTCACTATTACGTTATATATGTGATATAATTTTATAACTTCTAATCAAATTTTTATACCATATTAAACCTCCTGGGCATTGCGCATGCCTAAAAGCTAGTTAGACTTGTATCTAAATGGGTGCGATTAAAGTTACCCTAAATTTATCTTTCAAATACCACACAAAAAGCAAAGCATATTTTTGTAATGACATTTAAACGTAACCACATTATTTTAAAGTTAAAAATAGTGGTCAAACCCACAAAAACTTTTAAATTTTACTTTTAACCCCACACAATATATAATTTTTTCGCTCTCTCTCTTCACCACTACCCACCACCATTACCTGCACTTTAACCTTAACTATTTTTAAGACCTACTATACCCAAAAAAATTTAAATTCTATAAACCCAACAAAAATGCATCCTCACATTCGGTGGAGTGTCACCGGATGTATCCCCTACATTCGATAGCTTCTCATCAAATGTGAATAAATTAAAAAATAAATAATAAATTTACGCACTCGGTGGAAAGTCACAATGGGTAGGGAGGTTATACAGTGGGAAGTCACCGTTAGTGGAGTGACTTCCCCCCATGGGTATGTGGTTTATATAGTGACTTCTCACTATGGATAAGGGGTTTACTTAGTGACTTCCCATCATGGGTAAGAGGTTTATAGTATTTTCCATCGCCTTCCCACCGTGGGTAGGAGGTTTATACTATTTCCCACCGAGTGTGTAAAGTTTTTATTTTTTTATACATATTTTGTTGGTACACCATATATATTGTGATTAAAAAATCACACCAAAGAGTTTTATGGAGAAATCGAAAAATAAAATCATAAATTAATTTTAAGTCAACGGCTCAAAATTAAATTATTACCTCTCGTTTATAAATTCGCCGTAGACGATTCTTGGGTTGAGTCGCGGACTAGGTCGCTCTCTTTAAGACGTTTCGCGACTCTACCCTCTTTGTGCAGGTAGTATTCAGCCACGTCGTCCCCAGGATAAAACAAGCCCAAAATCACATATGTATCATATAACCATGCACCATGGTTATATGTCCTCTAACACCCATTCCAAATTAATTGCTCAATTCCACAATTTCAGTTTGGGTAGAACAAACTGTTCTAAAAATATATAAATAAAATCTGAGAGAGAGATTATATTTCTCTTCGATTTGTTCTTTTTTTTTCTTGACATTCCAAAAACTTAAGCTCTCGAGCTCTTTTTAAAATTTTGGACGGATGAAGAGAACTAGATGATACTTCTAGAAGAAGGTGATTATAACAATCTTTCTAGTTACTTCGTTCTCTATTTCTATTTGAAATGATCCTTAGGAAAAGGATTTTGTTTCCACCGAGCTAAAATAATATGTCGATATCTCTAGTAAACTAAAGTCATCATTTAATAGTTATGCTATTTTGCTTCAATTTCGTCTCTACAGATCAAAACCAAAATGGAAGATTTAGTTACGATTAGAAATATACTTTTCTATCTCCATCCATGGATCCTTTACTTATACTCATTCAATTGGAAGTATTGATCCAATTCAAAAATTATGTTTTGTAATTTCATAATCCAATTATTCCATTTTTAAGTGACCTTTGGCTTTGGTTATAAATCACGAGAATGTATATTTTTCCTCTAATATGTTATTGAGAGGTAAAGGATGTAATCCTTTTAATGATTGTGGGTTGATAGTGGGTAAAACAAGTAGGTGGTAGTGGGTGTCATAGCTTCTACAAAGTGGGTTCATTTTTTTTCTTTTTAGCGGAAAGCAGTATATAAGTGGGTATTGTGGGTGATTGAGTCCTTCCACTTGTTTATTTTAAAATACATTTTGACAACAATCTCCCACTTGGATTTTAAAACATACTCATCAAAAAATAATCCCCCACTTGTAAATTTTTTAAAAAAATATTGAGCAATAATAATTAATAGAATTGTGCATTAGTAAAGGTGTCTTTCGACTTGAACCTTTACATAGTAAAGATGATTCAGATTATACTAGAGTAACTCGTAGTTTTGAACTCTATCTCTGACAACATCCCACACACAACCCTACTTGGGTGTAGTCCTCAAGCCAGCACGTTACGGCCATGTGCTTATATCCCAGTATGTGAACGCTCTAAGGAATTTTCCCAAAATTACCATAGGAAGTGAACATACTTTCACATCCACATAGGTGAGTCTATCAAGGATACTCCTGTAGCTAGGCACCCCACTCAAAATAGAGCTATAGATCATCATTAAGAGTTATAATTAACTCAACCTCACCTCTCTTCAGGATATCATGCGCCATATGGATGGACTCGGAGTAAAACCCCGTAAACAATAATTAGCATGATTCAACCCATATCACTGTGACTTGTTATTACCCTTTGAACCTATTTCTTGGTATCTCCAGTCTATAGGTTGGGTTACCACCACAAATGATTCAATATCAACGGGATTTAGTCCGATCCCTTTCTAGGTGTTAAAACACTTTCTCCCGCACTAGTCTTTTCGTCAAAGGATAAGTCAGGTTCTATTCCCATCGTTCCGATCATAATCCACACACACAACTCATTAGTTTTAAGTTCTCAAACTATGTTGTGCTTACGACATATTTGTCGTTCTTTCCGTTAAAATAACGGTTCTTAAATTTTACAATAGCCATGATTCTATTGTTGTGGATAAAATAACTGTGTCAATCTCTACCATAAATGGTATCTTATAATAGGTCTTTTAACCTTTCATTTACTCACTAGCCATAGCTAATGGTATCATCATATACTCCATCATTAATTATGCTAATAATTAATATTTCTGGGAGTTCCAAAAAATAGCATCATAATGTGTTAAACACATATCCATTATTGATTCAGAATCAATTATAGGTTCGTGATTTTATCAAAACACATAACCTTTCTCAATAGCATAAGAATGCAATTTTTAATTATAAACCTTCATAGTACTCCCACAAAAAAAAATTCCAAGTCAACTGTGTTTAGTAGCTCAATTGAGACTACTTAAGATATTAGCATATTCATCTTTCTTAACACTTTATATAGTGCTCTTATACTTGGATCATGTGGAGTACAAGATGGTTCACAATTATCATATATCTATTAAATAGATATTCTTGTATTTCAAGGTACTTGATCAATTAATGATACATAGTTTGCCTTGTAATATTCTTGTTTCATTGTAACTCTTTATGCCAACACTTTGACTTAGCATAAATTTGATTTTCAAGGCGACAAAATATTATAACCAAATATTAGCTAATCACTCTTGCATAATAAATAAGAGTGCATTCATATTTCAACATGCTTAGTGATAAACAGAATTCATATTATTCTCAATTCATTCTCATTTGATGATTCATCAAAATATCATGCCATTTATTGGTGCCTTCCACATTTATAAATTCTCCAACTTTAAGTTGGTCCAAGTAAGTTGCCTTACCTAGGTCACCATTTGAAAAAAGATATTATATACATTTAATTTTTAACTCAACAACATATATAATATCAATGGCAATAAAATTAAACTAAATGAAGCTATTTCATTTTCATGAGAATAATTTAACATGCATCATGTATAACTAAGTTATATTGATGAATTTCGACTATTAAACAAAGCTTATATACATAAATGATAATAGTCTCAATATTCTTTCAAAGGATGTGTATACACCTCATTATCTTAAAGTTATAAGATAAGTCAATTATAAACTAATTTCTAGTTCATTCCAAGGAATTTAATCAATCATTTATGACATGACTTCTCTAAGAATTTTTCGAATCATTTTCAATAACATAAGCAAGCTTTTATTTTTAACTCACAACTCAAAAAATAAGAGTTCTCTTGAACACCAAAGTTTCAGATTCTATTAAATCTTCTTTAATTATAGTTGAGAGGTACTCGATTGAGTGCCCCCATTATTCTCTAGGTATAGCATTGAGAAGCAACATGTAATGTGCCCCCACTATATCTTCAATTCATAAAATGGAATCTAAAAGAGTTTCAACATTAAATAAGAATTAATCTTATTTCTTAAATAAATACATACTTAATGCTTTCAGTTATAGCCGAATCAAAAAATACAAGTTCATCCGTTCGAGTCATAATTTCAGATTTTTAAAGGTCTGAAAGTCACATACAGATTATACAATCTATTTCATAAAAAATTATAATATATAATTTTTCACAATGTATACAATAATACTTCGTATTAGAGTTTAAACCTCTGTTCCAAATCAAAGCATACGGTTAAAATAATTTTACCCAACTAAATTATTTCTACAAGTGTATGAAGCACACCAAAGTGATTCCAACATAGTGGAATTCAATTTTATTATATACCTTTTCCAACTCACATAAATGAATAGTACAAAGAATTATTCATATAAAATTCTAGCGATTGCACTCCAAACTCAAATATTGTATAAGTCATTATACAATTTCTATGAAATTCATCTTTCATAAGTTTGAGTCCAAATTTTTCTAAGTACTTCATAAATCCTTGAATAAGAAATTTATAAAGGCTTTAAAATATTTTGAATCCATTGGGCACACGACATGATACATTTTTTTTCTATGAAAATGTTGACCAAAATATTTGTTCAAACGGAAAAACTTCAAGTTTGAAATTTCACCGCAACCAACCCGCTTATTCAAAATTTATGAAATTTTTCAGAATTAATCCTTTTTTAGTCTAGTCTTATACAAAATTAGAATCACTTAAAAATATTAAGTACAAGTGAAGATAAACTTGTTTTACTACAAGTTGTCCAAAAAATTCAGCATTGCGCATCCCATTTGTAAAAATCATAATAAAAGATATACAACTCTTTTTTCAGAAATTCCAAAGCCCAATATTTATAATCTCAACATACTACATGCATGCCAAAATTCACGAAATTTCAGTCTATATATCATCAAAAAAATTGAGATGATATTCCAACAAAATTCATAATAAAAAATTCAATTTTTTTTCATCATTGATCACTTTAGTGTGGTTGAAAAATATCAACTACACTTCAAAAAATATTTGAACATATTTCTTTTGTAGTAAACATAGCGTAAGGAGAAAATGTTTATAACTTACCTTTCGAATCCATATAACAAATGTTCATTTGTTTTCATATAACAATTTTTTGTTTCTTTCCAAATATCAAATTTCAATTTGATTCCATATAACAAATTTTCATTTGTTTCCAAATATCAAAATTTTAATTTGATTCCATATAACAACTTTTAATTTTTTTTTTCTTAACCACAAGTGGCTCAAAATGAATTGTCCCAAAACAGTATACAATTTCATTTCCAACAATAACATCTTATGTGAAATAATATTTCACATTCATAACTAAAAAATAGAATTGACCAATTTAAAAGTTTTCCATGAAGAGGTTCATTTTTGTTCAAATTCTAATTTCTCACAAAATTATTGATCGATTCCGAATTGACCAAAAATACTGAAATTTATATATCTACGTCACAAAATATAATATTTAGGAAGTTCAGGGGCTAAATGGTAATTTCTAGAGGTAAAGGGTCAAAATTATAATTTCTAGACATAGAAACTTAGTTGGCCTTTTTTCATTTCGACTTCATAAAAATAATCATATATGCTCGTAAGATTTATTTTTCGGTCTCCATGGTAGACATGAAACGTCTTAAAATTGTTGGTACACTATATATATTGCGATTAAAAAATTACATCAAAGAGTTTTATGGAGAAATTGAAAAATAAAATCATAAATTAATTTTAAGTCTACGGCTCAAAATTAAATTATTACCTCATCGTTTATAAATTCGTCGTAGACGATTCTTGGGTTGAGTCGCGAACTAGGTCGCCCTCTTTAAGATGTTTCGCGGCTCTACCCTCTTTGTGCAGGTAGTATTCAGTCACGTCGTCCCCAAAATAAAACAAGCCCAGAATCACATATTTATCATATAACCATGCACCGTGATTATATGTCTTCTAACGCCCATTCCAAATTAATTGCTCAATTCCACAATTTCAGTTTGGGTGGAACAAACTGTTCTAAAAATATATAAACAAAATCTGAGAGAGAGATTATAATTCTCTTCGATTTTTTTTTTTTTGACATTCCAAAAACTTAAGCTCTTAAGCTCTTCTTAAAATTTTGGCCGGATGAAGAGAATTATACAAATGATTGTGGATTGATACTGGGTAAAACAAGTAGGTGGTAGTGGATGTCATAGCTTCTACAAAGTGGGTTCATTTTTTTTTCTTTTTAGCCGAAAGCAGTGTTTTGAATGTAAGGGCACATCAGGCGATAAGCCAACAAATGTGTAAAGATGACCATTTTTTACGGGTTTACAATATTTTGAGTTTTGAGGGGGTTTATAAGGGATTTATTTTTTTAATTATGGTTGTTTTGAGTCGAAAAACTTATTTAACATAAATTATATTATTTGGTTTTGGAAATAAAGCAAGGTTAGGGTTATAGTGGTGATGGTGGTGGGTGGTTGTGGGTAGTAGTTTTAGTGTTGGTTATGTTAATTTTAGAGTTAGAGCGATAAAAAGAAATTTTAAGAGAAATAGAGGCAGTGATTAGAGTTGGTGGGAGGTAGTGGTTGAGTTTAGGATTATTGTAAATGTTAGATTTGGGGAGAGAATGAGAGGTTAAAGAGAGAGAAGGACGAAAAAGGTGAACTGAAATGAAAAAAAATGGGGGGATTAAGCACCGTTTGATTGCGGGGTGCCTTATTTTTGGTACTTGGAAGAGGTCTTTTAGTTAGATTGCGGTGTTAGTGATCTTGTGGTGTTTAGGAGATAAATTTGGGGTGTCTCGAACAACATCCGATCTAAATATGGAAAACGTTATATATACCAAGATCTTACTCAAAGCTTTGTATTTCAAGTGCATTAAAGTCTTGTACCTCAAGTGCATGTATAACACTTAATGCTCTTTAAACAAAAACTTGAGATAGAAATTTTGTGCGTGTAGCATTAGTTGTCTATGTATAACTCTTTATATAGACGACTAATGTGTACCAACATATATGCACTAAATGTTTATTTTTAGAGTTGTACAAGACTATAGAAATATTTTTTAGGCACTAATGTGATAATGCCATATTATAAAACTTAAATGTGTTGTTTTTCTTCAAAATTATTTGTAGATTTATCATTAATCAAAAAAATAATTTGGGATGTAACTCCACATATTTAAATGTAAACATACCTTGTTACTCATAATTTTATTTATACACCTTTGACCTCTAAAAGTGTCAAATATTTTTATAACAGTTTTTGAGAATATATTTTGATGTTTTATTAAATATTTATAACACATTTAGGAGCTTAAGGTGTACAAACAAAAAATACGATAATCAGAGTCGGATATGCATAAATGTATAGGGGTCAAACTAAAATTTTGAAATGATTTAAAATTATCAGGACGATGTCAGTTACAAAAACATGGGTAGACAACACCTATTATTTTGAAGCCTTTGAAATACACAAAAATATTGTAAGACTTTCACCCAAATATATAGTCACCTACAGGTCGACACGGCTCAGATCGTTCGCTTTAGTGGGAATTGTAATCCATAATAAGTTGCTACTTTAAATTATTTTTTAATCAATTACTAAATAAGTATGCAAGTTTTGTTGGAGATTTTATAAAATAAGTGAGTAAGAGTTTTGGGTATAAAAGCTTAAAGAGCTTTTCCCACATTGGAAGTGTGTGGAAGAGGTGGGAAGCTAACCCAAATATAAAAGGGGATAGTGTCCCACATTGAAAAATGTACAAAGCTAAGTGTCACCACTAAGCTATAAAAGGATTGGGCAACCTTTGAGTCCCACATTGGAAAAATATTAAGAATTTTTACACTTAATAAGTACAAATGGAAGATGAAGAGTTAATTCATCTAGCATTTAAGAGGCTATTCAAGAGACCTCAATACGGTGCGAAGCACCGTAAGCACACGCGCGCGCGCGAGTGCGGGGCAGTGGGCTGTAGAGGCTCTAGTGGCGCACTTTGCACTTCGCGTGTCCGCAGTGGTAGCGGGTTGCCGGGATTCGTCCGAGTCGGATCGCGGTGGCTCGGGCGCGGTCACTTTTTGGTTGACCCGTGCAAAACTGATTCGGTATTAATTGTACATGTTCAGAAATGACTTGAGATTGTTGGTAATTAACAGTCATACCATTTCGAAATTGACTTAAGACTGTTAATCCAACAGTCATGACTTTTGAAGACAAAGCTTTTCATTATCTATAAATAAAGGCTGCCGAAAATGAAATTGCACATATAACAAAAACCCAGTTTCAGATTTCCAAACCCTGCTATTACTCTCTTACAATTTTCAGGAGATACAAACTCTCTTATTCTGTTTTGTGCACAGAAACAGAATAAGAACTTGATTGACTGTTCTTCGCTGCTGCATCCAAGGGCTGTCTTCAGACATACAATTTGCAGACAGTGCAATTGCTTCATTGTATCTTGAGTACGGATTTGCTTATTCCCGTTTGTATACCAAAGTTCTTCGTGTGAGGCAAATACTGTATTTAGAAAAGTGACATCACGCCTTGAAGATTCATAAAGTTATATTGTTGTATTAAAGTTGACATTATTGTGATACAATAAAGAGTTCCATTTCTGTATTTGCATTCATATTATCCAACAATCTAAATACAGTATTATCAAAAATGGCCGACTCTTCCAAATAACTTCGACAAATAACAGAAGGCTTTGTCAAGTTGGACCATTTTGATTGTGGTAATTTTCTGCATTGGCAGAAAAAGGTTCATTTTCTTCTAACAACATTGAAGATTGTATATGTCTTGTCACAACCGAAACCAAATGAAGATGAAGATGAAACCTTGGAACAGACTAGGCAACGCACAAAATGGGAGACCGATGATTACTTGTGTCGTGGTCACATTCTCAATGCACTTGCTGACAATTTGTTCGACTTATACCAAAATGTTGGGACTGCAAAAACTTTGTGGGAAACATTGGAGACCAAATATCTTACGAAAGATGCTACAAGTAAGAGGTTCCTTATCGGTCAGTTTTTAAGCTTTAAAATGCATGATAATAGGCCTGTGCTAGAACAATTTCATGACATCCAACGCATCATAAATCATTGCAAATTAAAAAAAATTAAATATGGATGATAATGTAATTGTTGCTGCCATAATTGAAAAACTTCATCCTTCTTGGAAAGATTATAAGAAAGAACTCAAACACAAAAAGGAGGATCTTTCACTTGAAGAATTAGAGACTCATTTAAGAATTGAACAAGAGTCTCGAATTCTAGATGGTAAAGAGGAACAAGAAAATTATGTTTCTAAGGTCCATGTGGTGGAGGAAGGAAAGGAGCAAAAATATGGCAATCATGGAAAAAATAACAAGCGGAAGAATTTTTCAAATAATTCTAAAGCAAACAAAAAGAAGAAAGGAAATTGTTTTCATTGCAACAAACCAGGTCACTTCAAGAAGGATTGTCGTGAGTTCAAGAAACTAAAGGAAAAAGGAGGGACATCAGACACGAAGCAAAAATTTGCTGCTATGATATCCGAGGCTAATATGCTTAGAGAAGACAACTCTTGGTGGGTTGATTCTGGTGCCACAAGGCATGTTTGTAAGGACAAGAACTAGTTCTCTGCCTATGAAACAGTGGAAGGAGATGTTCTCTATATGGGAAATTCATCTACTGCTGCGGTTAAAGGCAAAGGGGCAGTGGATCTCGAATTCACTTTCGAAAAAATTCTTAGTCTCACCAATGTTTTTCATGTTCCTGATGTTAGAAAAAATTTAGTTTCTGGAAGTCTTCTTAACAAATTTGTCTTTAAGCTTGTATTTGAGTCAGACAAATTTATTCTGACTAAGAATGGTACCTTTGTAGGCAAGGGATATTTGTATGAGGGCATGTTTAAGCTCAATATCAATGAAAAAGTTTCTTCTGCTTATATCGTTGATTGTCTTTCATTATGGCATAGTCGTTTAGGACATGTTAATACAAAGAAAATGCCCTTTATGGTTAATTTAAATTTAATTCCTTAATATGAGAATGATTTGAATGAAAAGTGTAAAATATGCATGCAAACAAAAATAACAAGATTGCCTTTTTCAAAAATAGAAAAAACTACATCTTTGTTGCAATTAGTACATAGTGATGTTTGTGATTTGCATGGAACACCTACTAAAGGAGGTAGTAAATATTTTGCTACATTTATCGATGACTTTTCAAAATATTGTTACGCATATCTTTTAAACTCTAAGGATGATGTGCTTAATAGATTTAAGACATATAAAAATGAAGTTGAAAATCAATGTGATACTAAAATAAAATGTTTTAGATCTGATAGAGGTGGTGAATATCACTTTCCTCAATTTTGTGAAGATATGGGAATTATACATGAAGTTACTCCACCTTATACACCATAAAAAAATGGAGTAGCAGAAAGAAAAAATAGGACACTAACTGAAATGGTTAACGCTATGCTTTCTTATTCTAGTTTAAGTAAAGGGTTTTGGGGAGAAGCACTTTTAACTGCGTGTCGTATTCTGAATAGGATACCTGTTAAAGATAATAAGAAAACTCCTTACGAATTATGGAAGAATAGAAAACCTAATTTAGGTTATCTTAAAGTTTGGGGTTGTAGAGCTATTATAAGACTACCTGAAACTAAGAGAAAGAAATTAGGAAGCAAAGGGGTTGAGTTTATTTTCACAGGTTATGCACAACATAGTAAAGCTTATAGATTTTTGGTTAGTGAACCTAATGATTCTGTTGAGGTAAATACAATAATTGAATCGAGATATGCTATTTTTTATGAACAAAGGTTTTCTTCTATTCCTAGAATTAATAATGAAAAAGAAGTTAGCACTCCTTCACAACTATCTGATACTACACTAATCGAACAAGAAGAGATTAGAAAAAGTGAGATACCTAGGAAAGAAAAAAGCTTTGGTCTCGACTTTGTAGTCTATCTTGTTGAAGGAACTAGAGACACATCTTGTAATCAATATGCTTTGACTCTTAGCATTGAAACACACCCACAAACTTATAGTGAGGCAATTAAGTCTGTAGATTCAGCATTTTGGAAAGAAGCTATAAATGATGAAATGGATTCAATCTTGGGAAATAAAACTTGGAAGTTAGTAGATTTACCTCCTGGGTCTAAACCCATTAAGTGTAGATGGATTTTTAAAAAGAAAATGAAAATATATGGAGCAATTGATAAATTCAAGGCTAGATTGGTTGCTAAAGGTTTTACACAAAAATAAGGAATTGATTATTTTGATACATATGCACCTGTTGCTAGAACCTCCACTATTAGAATTTTAATTGCATTAGCATCTATATATAATTTTGAGATTCATCAAATGGGTGTGAAAACTGCCTTTTTAAATGGTGACTTAGAAGAAGAAATTTACATGGAACAACCTGAAGGGTTTGTTATGCCTAGACAAGAAAATAAAGTATGTAAACTTATTAAGTCCTTATATGGCCTAAAACAAGAACCTAAACAATGGCATGAAAAATTTGATAAAGTCATTATTTCTTATGGTTTTAAAATTCATGAATCTGATAAGTGTGTTTATAGTAAATTTGCTAATGGTAAAGGTGTGATCATTTGTTTATATGTAGATGACATGTTAATTCTTGGTACTGATTTAGAAAGCATTAATAATACAAAGAGTTTTCTGTCTTCTAAATTTGATATGAAAGATATGGGTGTAGCTGATGTTATATTAGGAATGAGAATAATAAGGAAAGATAAAAATATAATTCTCACTCAATCTCATTATGTTGAGAAAATTTTAAAGAAATTTAATCAGTTTGATTGCACACCTGTTAGTACACCTTTTGAACCACATCTAAAGATGATTCCTAATAATGGTAGAGCTATTTCACAATTGGAATATGCACGAGTAATTGGTAGTTTAATGTATGTCATGACATGTACTCGACATGATATTGCTTATGATGTTGGTAAATTAAGTAGATATACTAGTAATACAAGTTTATTGCATTGGCATGTTGTCAATAGAATATTAAAATATTTGAAAGGAACTATGGACTATGGTATATACTATAGTGGATATCCTTCAGTATTAGAAGGATTTTCTGATGCCAGTTGGATAACTGAGCGGGAGGATCATTCCTCAACAAGTGGATGGATTATCACTCTTGGTGGAGGAGTTGTTTCTTGGGGATCAAAGAAATAAACTTGTATAGCTGATTCTACTATGGCAGCTGAATTTGTAGCATTAGCTGCAACTAGTAAAGAGGCAGAATGGTTAAGGAATTTATTGATTGAAATTCCAGCTTGGCTAAAACCAATGCCTCCAATATCTATACATTGTGATAGTGAGTCTACACTTTCCAGAGCTTATAGTAAAGTGTACAATGGAAAATCTAGACATATTGGCCTGAGACATAGTTATGTCAGACAAATGATTACAGATAGTGTAATCACAGTGGATTATGTAAAATCAAGTCAAAATTTAGCTGATCCTTTTACAAAAGGTCTTGCAAGAGGACTGGTGTCTAAGACATCAATAGGGATGGGACTAAAGCCCATTAATAATAATCACTCTTGATGGAAACTCGACTTGAAACTTGATATATTCAAGTCTCAAGTTCAATGATTAAAGTACATTATACGACGTGATTGTAAGCACTATAAAAATTAACATCCCAAGGATAAGTGCTTAGAACATGTAATGAATAATGAAAGAGGATGAGTTTAACCTTAATATATTTATGGTGTTTTAAGTTACATGGACACCTATGATAATCTACCTATATGAGTGTGGAAGTGGTGCCGCTTCCTATGAGAACTGGGCTTAACTCTAAAGCACTCATGAAATCAAGGTACAGACACAAGGCCTAATACATGTGTCGGCTTATATGGATAATCAGTGACTAAAAGATTTGTGTGTGAAGACAAATCCGGCTGGTCGATATGGATTGATAGTTCAAAGACAAGTCTACTATACTTTCATGGTTAGCCTTGACGAACCTTCACAGGGTATTGGTTCAAGTCGTGAGACACCAATGCCTATACACAGTCTTACAGAAAATCAAAGATTTACAAAACTTATTTTGAAAATGGTGGAGGAATGTTGGAGATTTTATCAAATAAGTGAGTAAGAGTTTTGGGTATAAAAGCTTAAAGAGCCTGTCCCACATTGGAAGTGTGTGGAAAAGGTGGGAGGCTAACCCAAATATAAAAGGGGATAGTGTCCCACATTGGAAAATGTACAAAGTTAAGTGTCACCACTAAGCTATAAAAGGAGTGGGCAACCTTTGAGTCCCACATTGGAAAAATATTAAGAATTTGTACACTTAATAAGTACAAATGGAAGATGAAGAGTTAATTCATCTAGCATTTAAGAGGCTATTCAAGAGACCTCAATACGGTTCGAAGCACCGTACGCACACGCGCGCGCGGGGGTGCGGGGCAGTGGGCTGTAGAGGCGCTAGTGGCGCACTTTGCACTTCGCACGCCGCGTGTCCGCAGTGGTAGCGGGTCGCCGGGATTCGTCCGGGTCGGATCGGGGTAGCTCGGGCGCTGTCACTTTTTGATTGACCCGTGCAAAACTGATTCGGTATTAATTGTACATGTTCGGAAATGACTTAAGACTATTGGTAATTAACAGTCATACCATTTCAGGATTGACTTAAGACTGTTAATCCAACAGTCATGACTTTTGAAGACAAAGCGTTTCATTATCTATAAATAAAGGTTGCCTAAAATAAAATTGCACATATAACAAAAACCCAGTTTCAGATTTCCAAACCCTGCTATTACTCTCTTACAATTTTCAGGAGATACAAACTCTATTATTCTGTTTTGTACACAGAAACAGAATAAGAACTTGATTGATTGTTCTTCGCTGCTGCATCCAAGGGCTGTCTTCAGACATACAATTTGCAGACAGTGCAATTGCTTCATTGTATCTTGAGTACGAATTTGCTTATTCCCGTTTGTATACCGAAGTTCTTCGTGTGGGGCAAATACTGTAATTAGGAAAGTGACATCACGCCTTGAAGATTCATAAAGTTATATCGTTGTATTAAAGTTGACATTATTGTGATACAGTAAAGAGTTCCATTTTTGTATTTGCATTCATATTATCCAACAAGTTTCATTTATATGTAATGACATATTTGGTCCAGTGGTATAAGGTTGTCACTGGGATAGTCTTGGGGGAGGATTGGGTTTAGTCCCCAATTCGATCCCCGACACTGTCAAAATAATGTTTGGCCAGCGAAAGCTACAAACTGCGAATGAGAATTAGTCGAGATGCACGCAAGCTGGTCCGGACACCTCATGGTATGCTATCAAAAAAAATATATCTATGACACTAATAGGTTTTATTAGGCAATTTTCAAGTAACTATAACACAAGTGGATCATGTGTTATATGTTGGGTTGTCTCCCTTCTTTTTAATGTGTTATTAACTTTTTCGTGGTATGAATACCTTGTCTTGTCTCATTAGTTTTTCATGTGAAAATCTAGATTGGTGATATAAAAAAAATTAGGATAAAATAAAAGTAAAAAGGTTTGATAGTTTTCTCGCAATAAGATGACATTGGAAGGATAATTTGATATTTTCGAAAGATTTAAAATCTTGAAATTATGAGATTATGTGAGATTTTTCCAAAATTGCAAATTTCCAAAAGTTCCAAATCAAAAATACGATTTTTTAATATTTATTTATTTTCAATTTGGAAAGGATGTTTAAATTTTGAAAATTATGGAAAATTGATTCGTGGTATTGCCTTGCCTGATTATTTTATTTTCCCATTCGAGACAAATATGGATAAAACATACAAGAGGGATAAAAATATCGATTTAGGGGGAGTAATGTAAGTTGAGTGTATATGTTTAGGACATTCGTATTTTATATTTGTCATTTCACTGGTGTGTTTAAGAATGCACTATACTTAACTTTGTTAGTATCAATTTGGATTTAATCTTGAAGTCGTACAACGTAACGAGTAAGTCATATGAAATTTGGGCTTGGTAGATATAATGTACATGTGATTCTAATTCGTCTTATTTTTGGATATTTTTTTCATTTTTATCCTTATTTTAGTATTGTCCCAGAATACCCACACGAGGAGATTTATAAGGACATCTTTCTTTAGTTTGCCTTTATTTTGGATATAAAATCGTAGGTTTAGATGTTTTTTAGTCGTTTGTACTAGTGAGAAATTGATGGTGATGACTTGCACCTACATGAGTTTTCTTTACCAAACCAAACAACATATCTGAACATTTGAGGTTTGGTAAGGTAAAAACGAGATATTCTTTTTCGTGTTTTATTTGGAATAATGGGTTGAAAAGAAAATGTATTTCTTAAAAAGATTTTTAAAACTTTAAAATTTCAATTTTTGGTGCATTTTTTTATAAAGGAAGTTTTTTATGATAAATCTAGAAATAAGTGCATTTCGTAAGAGAAAATAAAAACAAGATAAAATACTCATATAAAAAGCATTTCGTACGAGAATAGCCTCGTAAAGATTAACTTCGTACGAGATGGCCTCATATGAAGCATATTTTATACAAGAACTCTTATTCAGAGTATGTAGTTAAGCATATTTCATACGAGAGCCCTTATTCGAAGTATGTAGTTGTCGTATGATACCTCATACGAAGTTTGGGATTCTCAAAAAAAAATCTCGAATGTACGAGAAGATCCTGGTTTGTACGAGGACACGAGTTTCAATAATATTTTTTTAATATAATTTATGCACCGATATATAAAAAGGTTGAATATCATTGTTTTATGCATTATCCCCTTTTTTTTGTAAAAATCGTAATTCAATTTTGAAAGCTTTCGTGTGAGTTGGGAGAGATCTTGTCTAATCCTTAACTCTAAGAAAGCCATTTTCATCAAATCCCTTTTCTTCTACATCTGAAGACATGACAATAGTGATTCATGTGAGCTGAACGTGTGATGGACAGATCGATGGATGTCGAGTAATGTGCAAGTTGTTATAGTGAAGATCAACTGATTACTTGTGTGCATAAATATTTCAAGTGTAAAACGTAAGATCAGATTATTGATATGGTATTGAGTCTTTCACTAGCTGTGTCTATATTTGAACTTCTGACTTGAGTTTGGGGATTCCTAATGATTTTTCCCGCAAGGGTTTTCACTTTAGACACCTCTCTCCCGTGGTTGTGGATTTTTGGATTTATAATTTACACATCAAATGAAAATTTAATGGTATGTTGGAACAGGGTAATTTATCAAACTAGCTTTCTTAAATAATTCAATTAAAACCGGTATTTATGGATTTTAACAAATCAAATTTGGAACTAATTAATTATTTTTCTTCTTAACTTAAACATTAGGAGGGCGAGTGATCATCCTATTAAACTCTCCCATCACCATTTGAATTGTTTCGATAAGATACTCAACACAGTCTTGGAGCTTGAAGAAGCCTCCATTCAAATGTGGAGGAACATGCCCATCTTCCGCAAACTAGTAATGGTAATCCCTAAGGCGATTATTTTCTCTTAAAATGGGTGCAAAAATATGGTTGCAGACGATCCACCTTCTTCGGATTAGAAATTCTCTTTGGTGGGAGATGATTGGGTGCCTTAATTGACCCTTCATCTCTGTTTTTCGCTTCAACCCTTGTGGCCTATTGTAGACAACACCTATTTTGTCCTTCGAGATTTGGTCAAGTGCAAGGCACATCTTCCCTAACTTCTTAAATTTATATTCAAGGCTAACTATCACCTTTTTAGACTCTTCCAAGTAGTTCTTGAGCTTATCAATTTTCACCTGCAGCATACTATGAGAAGTAATGCCGTCTTCAAGCTAGAAACCTTGTCATGCAAAATATCACCATTTGTCCATTTATATCAATTTCTCTATGAGAGTAGCTTTTCAGGACTTCAATTTTCACCAAGTTAAAATTGTTAGGATATACAAATTTCTTTTACAATTTTAATATCGTTCTCAACATGTAAACAAAAACGTGTTTATCCTATAATTAAACGCAATAAATATAATTCAGAAGCTTACAGTTCGTTTTAGTTACTTTAAATTCCATAATAAATTAATCTCTTAATTAGTTAAACCTTATTTGCATTCAAACTCGTGTTAGCAAACTAATGCCACCTTCACGTAATACAAGCACATAAGAACCATCAATATATCTTCTTGTCGTAAACAACATGGAGACACCATCACGTGTGATGCAAAAACAACAATAATGCCTTTATATTCAGTCCCACCATTAAGGCACGGAGCCTCCATCATGTAGGGCTCATAATTAAAATTGTCCCATATCCAGTCTAATCCTCTATCAAACCGGGATCACCATCACAGGGTACGCACAAGTAAAACAACTACACATTTAGGCCAGCACTCGTAATAGGATCAAGGCACCATCACATGTAACGCGCGCATAATGTATTCTTTCACGATACAAACTACTATGATACTCTAGTGCTTTCAGTTCCTAATTTATTTATTTTCTTTCAGGATCCTTCTTTTTATCATAATCATAGTCTTGTGTTAATTATCTCTTGTTAGGGCTCTAAGTCATTCTAGCAATATTCCTTTATTTATTACTTCTCATTACACTATAAGCTACACCTACAATATTCATATTTTTCCAATCCGATAAATATGTACAATTCAAGTCTTAATTCTTCCCACTTAAATTTAGTTAAATATATTACAAGTGCCTTAATATCTATTTTTACTTGATATAGCTAGAGGTCATAAGAACTTTACTAACCTATTGCATTATTTACCTTTAGTCAATCTCCCAATGTTCAAGTATACTAATTTAGTAGTGTTTTATATTACTTAATAATACCTTGAGTTTCATAAGATACTTATATTGAAAAAATAATTCTATTTATCATATTAGAGTAAAAATAACTAATAAACTCTGTAAAAACGGGACTTTGTGATAATTGATAAAATTTATTCGCAAGTTTTCAATTTGGCACACTTATTTAATTAGAGTCTATTTTTAAACCGAATTAATCCAGCCCCTAAACATGCATCTAAAAGTGCGTGTATCAACCCATAAATAAATAAATCATGTGACACAAATATTCAGGAAAAATCCCCGAAGGGCAAAACCTTTTATTTCACTATAATTTTGTAAGAAAACGGCTTACACGAATTACAATGAAATAGGGTGACATACGAAATACCCACAGGTGTCGGTTCCGATGTCTCGGCTGGAACTTTCCCTTTCCAGGAGGGCAGCAGTGAAGAACAGAAACGGTTTCTCCACAAGATGTGAACTTTATAAGGATTCCCTCCACAATAGTATGCAGTTGCCGGTTGTAGAGCTCTCCCCACAAAATATGAACAAAAACAAAATATGTTCTTGGGTTCTACAAAACAATTCACATGAAAGTAATTGGGATTTTATGAATTAAAAACAAAACATTTGAACCCTTAAAATTGTTGGACAAAAACTTTTTGCCAAAAGGTATTGAATTAAATCTGGACAGATACACAAAAGTTTCAAAAGAATAAGACTATTTAATTCTGAAACTGTTCTCCACGTTTAAAAGCAAAGGTTGACATTCCTTTTTATAGTAAATTTGAATCGGTCAAAGACAAGGATGAAGTCAGACGTGTCAGCCAAAAAGTCATCTCGCTCGAACGAGAATGACATCTCGCGCTAACGAGATTGCGTATCGTTCGAACGACTACGCGCGACTTCCATTGTCGTTCGAACGAGATTGATATCTCGCTTGAACGACCTTGGCGTCGAACCGAGGTATGTTTACTACTGAAGCAGTTTTTCACAAACATTTATAAAACCTCTTTAAAAAATATTTTTATATATAAGCTTTTTAAAACCTTTTTTTTTAAAATATATCCCAACACTCTTAATATGAAATGTATATGAAACTTTAAAACAATATCTTACCAAAGTTCATATTGTTGGGCTTGAATGTTGAAGACATCTGGTAATTCGAATCCGTCTTTTGTAGATGCAATCTTCACAATTCTTCGATGACTTGTAGCGGTATACGACATAATTAATTATGACGGACTTATTAAAAATATGTCCTTACAAACCTCCCCCTACGTCTATGCCGGTACATACATAAAAAATTCGAATTATCAAAAACCAAAATGCTTATACAAATCTACCCTCCCATGAATCCCAAAACTGAAAAGGTAAAATTTGCAAGTTCTCAAATTTTTCTTCAACATCAAAACTCTCAAAGCTTTTCTCATCAGGATGTGCAACATCATGATCTTCAATCGTCGTACCTACACACATGAGATAAAGCAAAAACCTTAGTGACGCATCGAGTTTGAAATGATATAGGAATAAATCATTAATAATCAAATCTCCTATAATCAAATCTCCCCCATAATGCAAAAACTCCCTCATAACATGATAATTATTTCTCCCCCTTTTTATGATGTCCCTAAATAGACAGAAAAAAATCAAAACATGGAGTGTCACGACAAAATGCGTAGCAAACAAAGATCAAGCTACGCGCATGCAAAGGAGTATCTCACAAATTTCACAAACTATTTTTGGATTTTTTTAATTTTTCATACAAAAATAAGATACCACTTTGAAAAATATGATACAAAAAATCACACCATGGATTTAAACTCAAACAACCAAGTCATGGAAATGGAATGAATGGGTGTGAACACATTCGATAGGTAAATAAACTCAATCAATCATATTTGCATGATGCATATGTGTACCCCTAACGAATGAACATCAAAAGAATCCTTAGGTGTAAAAATATTTGTTGAATTTAAATGACATCGTCTTATACAAATCAACAAATCAAAGTCAAATGATTTTCACACCAATAACGTCCAAAACTATTTAGCGCTTTTTCAAGATTTTCAAGGACGTGCAAACCCGTTTAAATTCTCCAACCAAACACCCTCATATATATTTTTCTTTTAGAGGTGAATAAACTAAATTCTCAAACTTTGGAGAATTGGTGCAAAACCCTAAATGGCCCATAATTGGCATGAATTTCTTTTTATTGCCTTTTAAAAATTTTCGGGCTCTTTTAAACCTCTTTGGACCCCGGATAATAAAATTCCTTCATTTTTTAGGTCCAATTTAATAGTGGCTTAGTATTCGCAAAGGCAAAATGAACCTTTCGCAGCCATTCCCCGTTTTCAAACAAAGCACACAAACTCGCAAAACGGTTCTTATATGCACAATTTCCTTATCAAAATTTTATCGCGCTTGGTTCGTTTTAAGGACATGATTGAAATGAAAACACCCAACCAATATGTGATAAGACAAGCACAATAATCAAACAAATCCGTGCATGTGTGCAGTAAAGGAAACATGAGTCAAACATGTAGGAAGTAAAACTTAATTACATCTTAATGACTCCAAACATTATAAAGCACAAGGATGAATTGACCTATTGTCTTAAAACACTATCAAATAGTCACATGTAAAATGGAATTATGTTGTGACTCGGCCATCCTAAGTCTTCATCCATAAACGGTGCAAACAAAAAAAAATAAAAAAATCTTTTTGGATTTTTCTAAAAATTTTATCAAAATAAAATCTTTTTGTATTTTTCAAAATTTTTCAAAAATAAAAATCTATACAAAAAGTACATGTCACAACGCTAGCAAAAATATATCAAAAAGCATAACTAGCGTATGACAAACATGCAAACACAATCATCTATATGATATGGCAAGAGAAGAATCATGTGCAAGCAAACGAACACAAAGCAACCAAACACGCTCGTCAATAGCTTTTAAACTAGATTTCATACGAGATTTTCAATAGGCATAATTATTCCCATAAAAAATAGGCACCTTATTAAATGAACGTTCCATTGAAAAATTGCGATTTTTCACAAAACTGATTTTTCAAAAAAATCAATATCACACAAATTTTGCGGAAAATAGGAATACGCAATAAATTAGCGCAACCTGCTCTGATACCAATTTGTAAAAACGGGATTGTGTGATAATTGATTAAATTTATTCGCAATTTTCCAATTTGGCACACTTATTTAATTAGAGTCTATTTTTAAATCGAATTAATTCAGCCCCTAAGCATGCATCTAAAAGTGCGTGTGTCAACCCATAAATAAATAAATCATGTGACACAAATATTCAGGAAAAATTCCCGAAGGGCAAAACCTTTTATTTCACTATAATTTTGTAAGAAAACGGCTTACACGGATTACAATGAAATAGGGTGACATACGAAATACCCGCAGGTGTCGATTCCGATGTCTCGGCTAGAACTTTCCCTTTCCAGGAGAGCAGCAGTGAAGAAGAAAAACGGCTTCTCCACAAGATGTGAACTTTATAAGGATTCCCTCCACAATAGCATGCAGTTGTCGGTTGTAGAGCTCTCCCCACAAAGTATGAACAAAAACAAAATATCTTATTAGGTTCCACAAAACAATTCACATGAAAGTAATTGGGATTTTGTGAATTAAAAACAAAACATTTGAACCCTTAAAATTGTTGGAGAAAAACTTTTTGCCAAAAGGTATTGAATTAAATCTGGGCAGATACACAAAAGTTTCAAAAGAATAAGACTCTTTAATTCTGAAACTGTTCTCCACGTCTAAAAGCAAAGGCTGACATTCCTTTTTATAGTAAATTTAAGTCGGTCAAAGACAAGGATGAAGTCAGACGTGTCAGCCAAAAAGTCATCTCGCTCAAACGAGAATGACATCTCGCGCGAACGAGATCGCGTGTCGTTCGAACGACTACGCGCGACTTCCATTGTCGTTCGAACGAGATTGATATCTCGCTTGAACGACCTTGGCGTCGAACCGAGGTACGTGTACTGCTGAAGCAGTTTTTCACAAACATTTATAAAACCTCTTTAAAAAATATTTTTATATATAAGCTTTTTAAAACCTTTTTTTTAAAAAAAAAATATCCCAACACTCTTAATATGAAATGTATATGAAACTTTAAAACAATATCTTACCAAAGTTCATATTATTGGGCTTGAATGTTGAAGACATCTGGTAATTCGGATCCGTCTTTTGTAGATGCAATCTTCACAATTCTTCGACGACTTGTAGCGGTTTACGACATAATTAATTGTGACGGACTTATTAAAAATATGTCCTTGCAAACTCGTAACTAATTAGTTTACGTCTTCTCATATGTGATATGTTGGTAGAAATAGGAGACTCTGTCCAAATCTATATAACCATGTTGATTAACAACATATCTTTTATATGTAAATCTCACTAATATATGGGAGTAAGTCAAATGGCTTCTACTTCAGAAATTTCTACGTAAAGGCATTAGGATACTTGTCCATATTTATTCATTTACGTTAAGATTTATCTTGTTATCCCAAATTAAAAGTGAACTAAATGTATACAAATAGGAGATGAGCATTAACAAGAATATATGGGACTTTTCAATTCATATTATAATTAACATAGACGATTAATAAAGATTAATTCGTTACTTTTTCATGAATGTCCAACATATAATTTCTAAGTATATGAATCTAATATAGGAATTAATATCAGCATTCCCTAAGCATGTGAATCCAAGAAGTGAATTATCATCATCTTTGACTAACATGACTATGTATTATATGAATCGTTACTAAGTTACACTAACATATGAATTATAGTCCAATTTAAACATATATGAAGTTTAATTCTATAACATGTGAGAATCTAATTATCTTTAATCAAGTTTCAATCCAATATAATTAGTTTAGTTGAGAATTATCAATTACATATATAAAAGGACGAGTAAAACATTATCTTGCCCTAGTGTTTGAAAATTTTGAAATTATCTTGATGTTTTTCAAGTCCTTTCTTCAATCTTTTTATACCCTTCCTTTAATCTTCTTCTTCTTCTTCTTCTTTGTTCGAAATTTGTTAAAATTGGTTTGACGATTGAGGGATATGAAGAGAGGTGGAGTGTTTAGGTGTTGCAAGTTGAGAAAAGTGATTGCAAATAGGTTAGAATTTGCACCCGATAAGCTTATAAAGACCCTTAATGTGGCCTGCTAGGGACTCGCAACTACCACAACCATGATTGCGAGTAGGAACCCGAGGTTGCGATCCAGTCCCCGCAATTACGATCCCTGCCCTTAGTTTTTCCCCTCTTTCCTTTTCTTTTTGATTTATTTTAATTTGAAAATTCTTTAATCCTCATTTACTTAGCCAACTAATTATACTCAAGATAATTGGTGTCAAACCCTAATATTGCTCCTTAAGCTATGGTCTAAAGATCATTTTACCCCTAGGATTTCTCCCTAAAATCCTAGCCCAATTAAGCTTGCCCAGTTAATTAATGTCTCCTTTAATTCATTTTAAGTCCAATTGATTTATTACACTTCTAATTCAAATTGTACAAAAATAAACGCAAGCCTGAATAACAATTACAATTAATTAAATTCTCTCTTTAAAATTTTATTATTTAAATTCCAAATTCCTTTTTATCAATTAATTTAGCCATTTAGTTTTATCTAAAAAATAAGGGGTATTAGAGTATCCCCTCCCTAAAAAATTTGCCCTCAAAATCACAAATACACACCTATCTTAAATAAATGTGGATACTATCGTCTCATTGTATACTCTTGCTCCCACATGGAATAGGCTGCTATGATGACTCAACTAAACATGGACTAAAGGAATCTCCTTAGACCTCAATATATATACTCTACAATCTAGGATATGCATAGGTTGCTCGCTATACGAAGTATTAAGATCTAAGTCAATACCTTCTAGGTCTACGTGCTGATAAACAACCTCATCTCGCAGAATTCTACGCAGCATGGATATATAAAACACATTATATACACATTGGCCCAGTTTGGTTGTGCAAATTGTTTGATTATGTAAATTGATTCATTGTAAATTAGTGAATTTGAAATGAATTAAATCCAATTTTACACAATGTTTAATAATTTGAAATTGATGTTAAGGTCCTATGAAAAAAAAGATAAAAACAAATCAAGAGGGGGAGGGAGAGGGGGAGGGGGAGGGGGGAGAGGAAGAGTGTACATATCCTTTATGTGACTCCTATTTCAAATGGACTCATTTCACGTTTTCTGTGAAATGATCCACTTTAAGATTTTGCACATGAGCTAAAATGGGGCAATTAATGAATCCTTTCATTAGTGAAACCAAACACAATTAATGAATCCTTTCATTAATGAAATCAAACACAATTAATGAGTCAATTTATAAATGGATCAATTTATTAATGATCCAATTTACAATTTTGGGACAACCAAACGGGACCATTCTAAACGATCCAGAAGTGATAGCCTAAGTGCGAGACAACCCACTTGATCTGTAATCATAAAAGGTCTGATAATTCTTGGGTCCAACTTTTTTTTGATAACTTTTGTTTGTATAAAACTACAAGTAAAACTCAATGTTTTGATAGTTAATAGTAATTTTTTGTTGAATAAAATTGTAACTACGAATAAATCTGCATTAGTACAGATATAAATAGCTTCATAAACACTAATAAGAGCATCTCGCCTGGTGAAAGCAACATGTTTATTTAAATAAGCAAAAGTTGCCACAAATTTGGATTGACCTGACAAAAGTTGCCACATTTATTTAACCCATTTAGTGATGCTGAAGTTAGTAAATCACAAATTCTATGCTGGTTATATTGTCAAGAATCAAAAGCAAGAGGCCCACACAAATTTGACACATCTCACATTCTCACGAGTAAGGCACGGGAGGTGGAGGGAAAAACTATTTCAAATGTTCTTTGGGCCAAAGAATGTTGGGTCCACAACTATAATTATTTAGGAAATGTCGTCAATTTATTGGGGCAATGTTGCTGAGATTTAATTATGCATTAGAGTTGGTATATTGAACATCTGTTAAACAACGTCCGATGTGTAATTCTATCATTAGAGACTCTTCAATAATTTCGTCCATATGAGTAGTGATTACGGGCAAAACCTAAAAAGAACTTATTTACGGAGCACAAGTATTTAATCTCAATTGTAAAAATATTTGCAATCGATCCCCAATTTTTAACTTTTCAGTTTTTGTAAAACTATTTAATGAAACATGGGACATGTATCATTCTCTAAGAAAATGAGCAAGCATTTAAATTGGTGGTTCCAATTTAAATTTTAAATGAAAGAGAGTTAGAGCCAGTTATGGAACCAATTACAATATTAAAAAAATAAAAATAAAATCTTGGGATTGATGGTAATTTAAACTTCCTAAATGGCAGTAAACTGAAAAAAAAATATTTAATTAAGAAAGTGGCCCATATAATAGTAATAGACTAGTTGCAGACTTGCAGTCGCAACTCTGAATCAAACTCTACTTAGTTTGTAGATTATTCATTACATCAGCACATTAGGGACATGTTGTAATTGAAAAGAAAAATGTAAATCCAGTTGTCCACGCTAAATTGAATATGAATACAGAGGTTGGCTAATAATGGAGAAGTGAGCTACATTTGATGCACGTCATTGTCAAATCACAATAAAACACGAGTTGTGTGGGTGGGTGGGATTAATGAGTTACGCCTTGTACCATATCGTTGCTATGGGGAAGATGCACTGTGAGATCATCCATGCTAGCACAACCATGAATGCTCAATCCGTGCTCGTTGGCTAGATGTAATAGACATATGAAGCACAAGTGTGGGGAGATATCCTTAACTGTTGCGGCTGCTCTACAGTTACTAGGAAAGGTGGCCACAACATGCTTGAAAGATATTGTTTCCACCTGCACATTTTCAAGTAAACAATACTCTATATTTAATATTTATATTTTTATTAAAAAGAAAATTTGGACACCACCATAGACCACGAGATAAATGACAAGTAAACAATTGCATTTCCATTTCTCACTCCTGATGCTGATCAAATTAGTGATGCGTGAAACAGAAAAGAAAATGTCATGGTTTATGATTATTTTTCAAAACAGGCGAGGATTACAAATAGAAAACATATACAATGATTGGTGAACAAGCATAATAAGTTCTTTGATGTAAAGAAAAGGTGCGAAAGCGTAAAATTTAATCTACACAACAACTAAAAGAAGTAGTCATGAAAGTTCTCGACTTCTCTCTCAATTCTCATTATCAAAAATCAAAAGTTTCTACAAAAGAAGTCTCTTAAGGCTAATTATACTAAAGATAAAATAGAGCTAAAAGAAAAGGAAGAAAAAACTAAAAATGACACCCGTGTCCTATGCTCTTGCATCACTCTCCCTCCCATGAGAAGATGTCATATAGTCATTTAACTGGCGATGGAAATCCGGGTCTATGTGTTGCAGGGTCGCCTCGATAATCCAGGAGTCTTCTGCCTCGGGTCGGCCTACCCAACGAATCAAATAGCGGATATAATCACCCGAAGATGAGGAGATAGACGCGGAATCTATAATCTCCTCTGGATGGGTTGTGGCAGGAGGAAGGGGAATCAATGGAACATGTGTGCCTCAGAAAGGAGAAAGATCCGCAAAACTGAACGTATGATGCATACGCAACTCGTCGAGGAAATCGACCTCATAAGTATTCGGCCCACAAACCCGAACAATAAGGAATGGTCCAAATCGTCGCATGAGAAGTTTGTTGCCTTTACAATGTCGTCGCGCTTTCTGGAGGTGCATTACAACCAAATCACCCGGGTGATAGGAAACAAAACGGCGATGCTCATCTACAGCCTCTTTATAGGATTCATAAGTCGTCTCTAGGCGAGCACGAATATCTGCCTAGATGGAAATGCAGCAAACTCTTCAGTTAAAGGACAAGTAGGCACCGTCGGAGGAAGCTCAGCAAGGTCTATAGGAACAATGGGTGACATCCCCAATACAATCTGAAAAGGAGATAGGCCGGTAGAGCAATTGACAGCATTGTTAAAGGCAAACTCGGCCTGTGCTATCACAACGTCCCACCGTCAGGGTTGCTCGGAAGACAGACATCGCAAAAGATCACCAACACTCCGATTGACCACCTCGGTTTGGCCGTCACTCTGAGGATAGAAAGTTATAGAAAATTGTAACTCTGCTCGTAAGAGCCGCAAGAAACTGCGCTAAAAATGCCCAGTAAAATATACGTCCCTGTCAGATGTAATACTATGGGGAACCCCGTGAAGATGGACAACCTCGCGGAAATACAATGTAACGACATGGGATGCATCAGTCGTGCGAGTACAAGGTATAAAGTGGGACATCTTAGATAACCTGTCCACCACGACGAAAATGGAATCATGGCCACTAGATGCACGGGGAAGTCCCCGATAAAATCCATCGAGACATCCTACTACGGCCTCTCGGTAATCGGTGAAAGGGTATATAAACCGGTATTGGTGTATTGTCCCTCGGCCTTCTGGCAAGTGTAGCAACGTCGAATGAAGGCGTTGGCATCCCTCCTCACGTGGGTACGCGTCGGTCCCTCAGCATCGCGTGGCTCGGCGCCTGTCCCAAATGGCCTGATAAAACCCCTCCGTGGACGTCCGAAATAATCTCCTCACGAAAAGAAGAAAATGGAATGCATAAGGTTGTACCTCTATGTAAAACCCCATCATGCAGTAAATACTCGCCCGATGCATGCCCTGCTGACGGGCTACAAAAATGGGCAAAACTCCACATTAGTCGAATAGAAATCCCGGACCTTGTCAAATCCAAAAACCTGACTCCGAATAGTCACTAAAGCATGCGCCCTCCGACTAAGGGCATCATCCACCTGGTTCCCCTTCCACGGTTTATACTGCAAATGGAATGTGTACCTCAGGAGATAGGTCATCCACTTAGCGTATCTATCACTAACACGCTTCTGACTATGTAAAAAGCGAAGGGCCTCATAATCCGACTTGATGACAAACTCCTTGTGCATTAGATAAGATGAACATAACCTCATTGCCTTCACCGCCGCATAAAACTCCAAATTATACATCAAATAGTTAAGGGCTGCCTCGGTCAGCTTTTGACTAAAAAAAGGCAATCGGCTTCCCATTTTGGCTCAATACAATACCCACTCCCGTCTTGCAAACATCACAAGACGACTAGAACAACTAGTCAAAATCGGGTAAAGCTAAGATGGGTGTCGTGATCATCAAGTCTTTGACGCGTCTGAAGGCCCTATTTGCCTCCTCTGTCCATCTGAACTCAGTACTCGACAAGTTGCTCATTAAATCCGTAATAGGTGCCATGATAGTGCTATGAAATACCGGTAAAACCCTGCCAGACCATGGAAACTGCGAACCTGGGATACGGATCTAGGTGTCGTCTGCTCTCACGCCATCACCAGAAATCACATATCCCAAAAGGTCACGGAAGGCACCATGAAAGTGCACTTCTTTAACAAGAGGAAGAAGCGCTCCGCTCGTAGGACAGCCAAAAACTGAGCCACATGATCAAGATGCTCCTCCTCAGACCCGCTATAAATCAATATATCGCTAACGTACACAACCACGAACTTGCCCATAAAAGGGCGTAAAATCTGAGTCATCACTGGCATGAAGGTAGACAGGCAGAAAGGCATCACTATCCACTCATATAATCCGTTCTTCATCTTGAAGGCGGTTTTCCACTCATCGTCAGGCTTAATGTCGATTTGATGGTACCCACTCTTCAAGTCTAACTTGGAGAAAAAAACTCGAGCATCGTGGAGTTGGTCTAGCATGTCCTCTAACCGAGGGATAGGAAATCGGTACTTCACGGTGACCTTGCTTATAACCCGGCTATCGACACGCAGCATCCGCCAAGTCCCATCCTTCTTTGGTGGTATGTCCCCCGAATGCACCATTTGTCACACAACTCGGTGACCTACCTCTGAAGCTCCGCATACTTCATAAGATACATACGATAACGGGGTAGGTCGAAAAGCTATGCCTCGAGGACAAAATCAATGGTATGCTGTATATCTCTAGGGGAAGCTCATCTGAAGGAGTGCACACATCAGAACAAGAATCCAACAGACTCTAAACCTGTGGAAAAATGGCTATCTCCAGTGTGGTAATGAAACTGATAAGGGCATAACATAATCCTGACTTAGTGGCCTCCGCGGCTAACTCCTCTTGTGAGACTACTAGGGCTGAAGGTTGTGACATCGAGAATGGCCACATAGCACGAAGAAGGAAGTCTTGCCCCTCATGCATGAGTAAGTATTAGCTCCACCATAATGCATGGTGCTGTGATCAAACTGCCATGATCTACCCAATAAATGGTGGTAGACCCTCACATACACTACAGCACACAGGATCTTATCATGGTAATCCCCTATAGAAAAAGCAACTTGGCACCGTCGACTAAGGGCAAGTGTGGCTCCACTACCCAACCACCCAATACGACACAGGGTGGTCAAAGATTCCATTGGTAGCCTTGGTCTATTCACCATCTCCTACGCCACCAAATTGTCGCTAGCCCCCCCCCCCCCCAAATCGATAATCACCGTACATAATCGCCCCCGGACAGTGCAATAGGTAAAAAATATGCCCGTACAGATCCACGCATCATCACTAGGTGGGAGTGATTGTGGATCCACTAAAGTCGATATCATCAGGGTATACACATAGGTGGTAGAAATCCGAGCAAGCTCCGGCTAAGTATGGCAAAACGAATCCCATATTCTACAAATAAATTGGGCGGTGGATAATAGGACATAAGGTGGGGTGGTATAGGAAGGATGCCCAATGCAGAACACCCTTTGTAAATAGGGTTGGGTTTAGGATTTGGATCTATGGGTGTTTGGTTATGGTTTAAGGATTTATGGTAGTAAATTTGGTTATTGGGGATTGTTTGTTAAAATAGGTGTAGAATACTTAAGGTCGAGGTTTGAATTTTGACAAGAATAAGGAATTAGGGTTTCTTGGGATGTAAAAATAATTGGATTAGGGCTTAGGTTGTGGATAATAGTGGAGATGTCGAAACAAGGTTGTTCCGGTGAAAAATTTGTTTCGAAATTTTTTTTTTTTGGTTCCAATAATAGGTTGGTCCGGTGTAAGGGAGCATTGGATCACAACCGAAGGAGGGGACACCGAGCCACGTGGGGAATCAACGGCGCTGCTGGCGGCTAAGGGCGAAGGCGGACACGTAGGTCGGTGGCCGCTAGGGCTGTTTTTGTAGGATGCCGGCAGTTCTGGTTGGTTCGTTTGGATTTCTGGCGGGGTCGAGGAGGTTTCCGACAGCCGTGGGTAGTGGTGGATTTGGTGGTGGGATTTGGTAAGGTATGGTTTTCGGATTCTTGATGTTCTAGGGTTAGGGTTTCATGAAGGTGCTTGAGGGTGTTTTGTAATTCATCGGGGTGAGACCGACCCGAATCCCAATCGTCTACGAACATCCTTGATTCAAGAACGAATGAAGCTCTGATACCAATTTGATGTAAAGAAAAGGTGCGAAAGCGTAAAATTGAATCTGCACAACAACAATTAAAAGAAGAAGTCATGAAAGTTCTCAATTTCTCTCTCTAGGTTCTCATTATCAAAAATCAAAAGTGTCTACAAAAGGAGTCTCTTAAAGCTATTTATACTAAGGATAAAAGAAGGCTTAAAAAAGAAAGAATAATAAAGATGATGCACCTATCCTATGCTCTTGCATCATTCTCATACTAGGGATTTTATGACTTTGACACCTCTACTTCAACAATGGTGATCCATTTATAGCGCGGTTTGGTTTCCGTCAAATTATCAAAAACCATAGCAGCGGATGGCGGACAATCTTTCATTCCCTTCAATCTGTGTTCCCATTATTCTATGTTACCCTTATATAGACAAACTGTATATATAATATCATCTCTTATCACTCAACTTCAGCTCACAAGAATTCGTACTTCAACAGTTGCTAAACCAAGACCTCCTGTTTTGATCTCGTATGTATTTCAATTTCACCCTTTTTTTTTAAATTAGTTAATTGAAAATTTGTAGTTCACTGTTTCACTAACCCATTCCCTCCTCCCTCCTGCTAGACCTGGCAACTGCGCAGATTATCCACGAGTTGATTGTTTGTAAGTGCGAGTCTGTGGGGTCTCCAGTGTGTTAGGTCAATCCAAATGTGTTTTTTTAGCCAAATAGTCATATAAATAGAAAGAACATTAACTTTTAAAAGTACAAATCAACATTACAAATAAAGTCGCATGGCCAATTTTTGACAGACCTAGTTAAACCAATTACATTATCATGACACAACGCCGAGTCCAAAGAAAATGAAAAAAAGAGAGAAGGCGAGATAGAGGAAGGAGAATACAGAAAGATAGTTGAGAGAGGAAAGATATGTCACTGAAAAGAGAGAATAAGAAGGGTAGAGAAAAGGAGATGATCACGTGAGAGAGCAAGCCATAGTATAATCAGAAAGAAAAGGTGACTGCTCTCGAAGGAGGGGATGATCTTGCTTTCAAATGATTCAAAAGATAGAGAGAATGTGTATCAGGGTTACACTGTTTACTATTCCATTCTCAAGCCACAATATCAGTAAATTCCCCTGATAAAAACAATTGTAACATAGACGGACATGCAAAATCACTGTGGAACCAGAAATCAAATAGCACAACTCAAAATCCTCACATCAGTTTATAAACTATGTTATATTTCGTCAGATTTCAAATATATGCTTGGACAATAATAAGCTCATCAAATTTAGGCAACATACCTGAACAGATGTTTTTTGAGATTCTTGCATACGGTCCCAAAGAGTTTCTTTCAGTGCCTGAACATCAACTTGTTTAGATGTTTTGTCATACTGAACTTCAATCTTATTTACCTGTGTTGTTTAGAATAGAAAGCAAAGAATGAGGGCAAACTGTGTTCATTCTCAAGACAAAGAAAGTACTATTTACTATAGACCTAAATTGCTCAAGCAAAGCACTGGTCTGAGACATATCCGATTTATATATATTTGTAATAAACTAACCTGGCGAGGCTGAGATACGAGTGTGCTTGTGTCCTCTGTATCACTATAAGCATTTCCATCATCAAATTGGCCACCAAACCCAATTTCATCATCCCAAGATGGCAAGGGTCCATCCTCATCTCTTTGTTGACTAGGTCCATCTAATGACACACAACTAAGCTTGATAATCCAAATAATAACATTCTATGTGATATATTATGGACGAATTTATTCATTTAAACAACAGCAATCAATGCATGATGAGACTCAAGTGCTTATTACAAAATAACAGAATCTAAATTTCTATCCATCAATTAGAATTTAGAAACCGAACATGACATGATCAGAAGGGACTCAACATCTCAAGTGTAAGGCATGTAGACAACAGACTCAAAACACGAAGACCTCGTACACATCAAAGCAAACAACATTTGAATATAATCAAGCAAAGAAGAAGTTATCTCACCTGCGACCTTTCTTCCTCTTCTCCCAAGGCACTAAAATCAGAAGAAACATATGATTAACATATTTTAAAAATAAATAAATAATATAATATAAACAACAGAAAACTTGTGTCCTTCCCAGGTAACATTTTTTACCATAACATTGGGTAGAAGAAATAACTTGACAAGATCCTCTGGTTGATAATGGCAATCTTCTGGAAGGGTCGTATTACAAGGTTCTCTACTTGCAGGCACAAGTATTGACTTAGGATTCTTAGGAGGAGCAAAGACATCTGACATATCACTCTCTAAAGCTTTTGTAAAATCAATATCTACTTCTGCTTGTTTCTTATTCTTTTGTTTCCTAATCGCTACCGGCGATCCATTTTCCTTTGTGGGATCCTCGGCACCTACAAAACAGATTCTACATTACATAACAAAAGAATGAACTACGGAGGATGAGACTCGAACCCTTGACAAATCGAGGATGAGATGGTCCCAATGGCCACTGGCCTTACCTTTAGCCTTCCGGTACTTCCAATGATCAGGACCAGCCCAGGCATTTTGTTTCGAAGTCAAACCCAAACTTAAAAACAAATAGCCATCAACTTCTGCAAACCTGTCATCCACATCAGGGTCGTGAAATTTAAAAGGTTCACTTTCCTGCAAAAACAAAAACAAACAAAAAAATACATACCAGTACGCATCAATCTATTGTTCTCGGGGAGATCGCGAAAAGATTAAATAACAATTATGACATCCAAAACATATCCAATTCGATGGTATAATCAAGCACCTCGTGATGGCTTGGTAAATCTGGATCTTCACCATAAGGGCCTTCACCAACCACACTTGTCTGCTCGTCATGATCAAAGTCCCAGGTCCCACTGTTGTCATATGCATCACCGTCAAACTCAGCATGATTATTAGAAGGTTCATAAACTTGTTCGCCTGAATTTGGGTCAGAAGAAAATGTATCTGACGGTCTCTGGTTATCTTCATCAAATCGGTTAATTATATCCCTAAGACTTGGTGAAATGTCATTCATCTTAGGCATGTTCAGCGCCATCTGTTCAATGTTTTCTGTGAAGAAAACAAGGAAATGACAATGCTGTCTACGAGTGCAACATAACACGAATCACCATATATTAACAAAATCAACAAACCTCTAACAAAAGAAACATCAATTGCCTCAGCTTTGTCGTGTTGAATTTCACATGACATGCTCTTTCCTGGTATTTCTAGAGAATCGAAAAGCACCTTGCAGCCACCGTATACTCCAAGATTATTCAACAAAAGACCCTTGGCCCCACCTTCATCAAACTGTGCAGATGTCTGATGGTAGAGAGGATCCACTGCAAATGCAGCTGGAAGACAAAAGAAACTCCTTCATAATCTTGTAGTTGTAGTTTTTTCTTTGAAGTTAAATTTTATTCACACAAATAACCTTGTAGTCAAACCTGCCGGCAGTATCAAGATATAGTTGGTGCACTTACCATCAAACTTCTTCACGTTAAGAGCATCAAATGATGATTCCAGTGTTGTTAAAGGTGACAACTGCATTTATCAAATCACATTAGTTCAGAGAATCAAAGTCTAGTAATTGATCTTTCTTATTAACTCAAATAACTACAACCTTTTTCGCCATATCTTTCTTAGAATGACCTTCCTCTTGTTCATTGTTGTTGTTATTGTCATCCTCAGCTATACTATCTGGCATAATAGCAGCTAATTAAGAGTAACAAGTGGAAAGGAAAACAAACCCAATTTTAAAAGAAAAAGCAGAAGTTGAGCACTTTGTAAGGAACAATAACTTGTAAAAAGAAGGAAATATGTTAACTAAAATAATAAAAGAAAATTAAAGCAAAGTGAAAATAGGTATTAATAATAGAAAACAAGAGTGAAAATGTTTCAATCTTCGTATATAAAATTGAACATTTCGCAGAGACCGTGCTACCTAACATCAGGTAAAATAGTAGCAACTGAAACAAGCAAAAGTTCAGAGACATAGGGGAAGTGAAAAAAATGAATAAAATAGTTTTTGCAAGAAAGCCCTTAAACTATTTTGATGAAGGAAAAAAAATGACCCTCTTTATGGGGACCTTTTACCGACATTTTTTAGTGATACAGGGGGGAGTGTGCAACAAATTGTTTAGTTCAAGGGAATTTTTTTTTAAATAGTTAAGGGGAGTTTCTTGCAAAAATTGGATAGTCCAAGGAGTTTTTTGCACTTTACCCTATAATTTACGAAGGCCCGTATGATATCTTTCTTCCGAAAGACAATACTTGTGAAAAGTGATAATATTAGAACTTCTTTAAGAATTCATGTAGACCTGTAAAAATGCTACAAGACACGGCATAACAGGAAATTATAAGTTAATGGGTTTAGGTTTATCGAGTTTGGGTCAATATCAGGTCAACACGATAGACCCGTTAGTCCGTTACGATAACTGTTCAGGTTTGGAAATTTTGATACACCCGATTAGGCCCGTTTGTACCCATCAAAACCCGTTAACCCTACCCTAACTCTTTGTTAAGAACTTATCTTTGATACATTTTGTAATATTCATTATATTTGTAAATTTTGCTAGGGAACATTGTGTTTTGGATCCTATTACTATTAGCATTTGGAATTTTGAATGTAGGAATTAATTATATTATTTTATGGTGAAGAATTTTGGTTACTAAACGGGTGTTAACATTTTGGGTCGTGTGACCTGTTAACAATAACGGTCTGGGTTTGCGTTTGTTATTTAAAATCGATTTGTTAACGGGTCGAATATGGATTGAGTGGTCTTTGACATAAACCCGATATCAAACAACACGAACACGACCCGCTGACGGATATAGGATGAACCTAGTTTATCAACTCGAAAAGGAATAGCAGAGCGGGGGGAAATGGACATTTGGATACTCTCTCACATACATATTATTCATAATCAGCCCTTACCCAAGTCAACTAATGCAGTTGTCTTGGGGTCACAAATGGAAAGGGGTCCCCAACCCCCAAGTTAAGAAAACTATTTACATAATCTAACATTTTTTTGTCCAATTTAATAGAGGCCTAGATTCTTTAATCTATGCACAAATATATACGGGTCAACCACAATAGAGCTAAATAGCTCAAACTTATATGTAAAAAGGCCTATTTAGGTTATATTTTTCATTATTTGGCTTCTGCCAATTAGGTTCTGTTATTCTTTAATAGATTTGGGCCTCCAAGGTCTCAGAGGCAGCCTCAAAACCATCATTTAAATTAGCTAATTTGGGAATATTCTACATGGAGTGAAAAGGTGAGTGATATTAAGCGTACATAACAAAAAGTAAGTGAACATCACCGGTTGCTGAAACAATTCTATATTCTTATCCTTAATTATCTTCTTGTTCATACCTAGTCCCGTCTCGGCCCAAGCCCAAGGCACTGCTCTGCCACCCCACCTACGCCCAAATCTATATAGCTTTCTACTATTTCTGTGTTTGTACTGTTAGTGATATATCATATATTTATTTGACTACTGACAGTTTGTTTGAATTGTTAAGTTTATGATATCAGTTAAATATATAATCATCATCATCATCATCATCATCCTTGCCTTAATAATAATAATAACTGCCTAGTGGTCTCCCACAGCCCCCCTTCCGCCTACCGCCTTTTCAAACATTGTGAGGTAGAATCCAAATGCAAGTCAAACTTACATTTCTATTATCTCTACAATTCAATGGCCTGCAACATGGATATATTCTTCTCTTTATAATCTTACAACTCCCGGAAGTAGTAATACCAAAATCAGAATAGCCTTTGGATGTTTGTTAAGCAAATTGATAAAACCAATATGTAATATAGCATCAAATGCTTCCCATGAAATAGCTAAAGAAATAGATAAAACTAATATGTAATATAGAATCAAATGCTTCCCATGAAATTTTCAAGAATAATAAACCTTGCAACACACACACAGAGAATAAAAATATAAGAAAACAAACTTTCCACCCAAACTGAGTTTTAATGGATTATATATAACCTAACCTTGTTCATTTTCTTGTCCCACTCGATTAATCCCTCCTAGGACCTTGTATGCCTCCGAATGCACTGAATCCACCCTTAATGAGTAGATCTTGACTCCAGCTTCAAGCGTGCAACTTGCCTGCGCTCAGAAAAATGAAAAGATTCCGTGTGTCACGTGCGCAAGATACGCTACCATGTTCAAACCAGCTTTACTACTAATCTAAAGTACACTGTAAACTTTGCTTTCATGATCATTAATGTCAGTTCGCACAATTGTTGAAGGCACAAGGCTCCCCAAGGTGCCAAGGTGTCTGCTTCGAGCCGAGACGTATGCCTAATCAAAGTAACGACACTATGTACAAAACATGCAAAAAAGTAGATCTTATAGTATACTCGTGATGTATGATCTAAAAATAAGATTTATAGCATAATTTGCAAATTACAAAGGTATCAAGTGAATGATAAAAGAGATATATTTAGGACAAATTACGCAAAATTTAGACCAATTCAATTAACACAAGGAAATTAAAAGAGCGGCTTGAAGTTAAGCAATACCAAATTTTAGTCATCCAAACTACATTTCCCATACCTTTTGAAAATTAGTCTCGACGTCATCTTCATCATCGACTTTGATGATGTCGCAAAGATGATCTATCAAGCTCAGCTCCCACGTATTCTTCTGGTTGATTTTCTGCATCCCACACAATTCAAGTTCAAAAATTTATGAACCAATCAAACACTATCACAAATATTTATGAGAGGGAGGGTAAGGAACATTTTCGCTGGCGAGTTTGATGCAATTTTGGAATAACTCCAGAATCTGTTGCTTGCCGAGATACGGATCTGGTGGAGCATTGTCGGCGGCGGCGGAGGCCACCTGTTTACGGCGGATAGCGGCGGCACGTGCGGCGCGTGCTTGAGCGCGTTCGAGTTTGTCATCGTTAGAGCCTAAGAAGAATGGGCTTGAAGGAGAGAGGATTGATGGTCTCGGCTTGTGGACCGTCGTTGGATCAGGGCTTAGGGGTTCAGCCATTCTTGACACTCTTACTATGAATTGAAGTTTTTGAAATATTGGATTTGGGGATAGGAGAGAGAAAGGACGGCTGCGAGCCCACACTTGAAGTTCTGGTTTTCCCTCCTCTCCTCTCCTTTGAAATTTGAAGTAAAGGCAACAAATAAGATGGAATTTAATTCAATATCAGGTCGTTTTCGGCTTTCAGCCGCACGGCCCACGGGCCAACTGCCTTACAGTATTGCGAAATAATTCATTTAAGAAAAGTTCATGCTATTCGCACTGGGGGTGCAACCGGTACGAGATTTTATCGTATCGTATCGTTTTGGTCCAGAAAAAAATGATTTTGGTTTCATATTATGAAATATCGAAAATCGATTTTACCGAAATCGAAAATACCATCAAAATTTTGGTTAGTTTTGGTTTTTAGATACAAAAAACCGATTTACTGAATTTACCATACCGATATCATATCAAAATTACCGTACCAAAATATCGTACCAAACTTTTTGTTCAGTGTCAAATTATTTTGAGTATCATACTACTTCTATTTATTTTATTTCTCATGAGTGAGTTTTATATTCTCTTTGAATTTAAATTTATTTATTTGAGTATTTGGTTTAAGTGTTAAATAATCATGTTAATTAAACATATATTTTGTTTAATTAATCAAACATTTAACACAAAATGAATTAGGCATAGTGGGAGCACGTGGATCGATAAACTATGTTTTACACATAGACCTGGGCAACCAAAATAGAATTATCTCATCTCCTAACAAACATCTTATCTACTTGCCCTCTCCTGAAGCCACAGGCCAAGAGATAAGAAGTAAACCACTCCTACCAAGCATGGGGTGCTTGCTTAAAACCATACATGGCTTTTCTCAGATAATAGACGTGTTCACGGTGCCTATGGTTTTCAAACCCTTTTGTTTGTTCCACGTAAATGTCCTCCTATAGAATGACATTCATAAAGGCACTCTTGACATCCATCTGATATAAATTGAAGCGCAGATGGCATGCGATGGTGAGTAGTAAACGGGCGGACTCAAGCCTCGCAAGAGTAGCAAATGTCTCCTAAAAGTCTACACCCTCAATTTGTGTGTAGCCATGAGCGACCAACCTATCCTTATTGAATATAATGTTACCATTGTTATCCAGTGTTGACACCACTAAAATGGCAGTGGCCATTAATCTTTATCTCATTTTATTTATCTGTGATTGAATAATTAGAGCGATCTAGTTTTTTACATCAACAGATTCCCACAGACGGCGTCAATCTGTTGATGTAAAAAACTAGATCGCTCTAATTATTCAATCACAGATAAATAAAATGAGATAAAGATTTTTAAAGTGGTTCAGCCTTATATGAATGGTCTACGTCCACTGTTATGTTATTGCTGAGTGTTGTGGAATTCTTGATTATAAGTTCTCTCAAGAAATTCCCCTCCCCTTGAATGAGGGTGATACAAGGTATTTATAGCCCTTAGGTTGTACATGAAAGGGTTGATGTATTAAATGATATACATATGAAAAGGTTATACATTTAAGGCATCGTCTTTCTTCACAATGTTATTAAAACAATTCACCAGCTAAACAAAGGAAAAAGTGACAGGTCAGTGCAAAAATACAAGTATTCAAAGACATAAAGGAAATTCAGAATGTGAGAAATTTACCGAACAAGATGACGAGTAGCTAAGGATGTCAGCATATCCCTAGAAATATTTTCATCAATTCCTTGGACCTCGGTATGATCCAAGTTTTTACCGAGCTCATTGCAGAGCTCGGAGGAATGATGGTTGGAACACCAACAACACCAGATGGTGGAGAAGAGACAGTGTCAGCTAAATTGACTGAGGATGATTTCCTCAATCTCCTCAATGGGACTTCGGCAGTTTCAACCAAGGAAGAACTCTTGGTCGGAGAGATAGCAGTCATCTCGACAGGAGCAACCTTCTTGCTCGGAGCCACTGGGGGCTTCTCGGCAGCTTTGGAAGGTGCAACATCCACCTTCTTAGTCCCTTATGAGACATCAACTTTTCTTTTCTTGGCTTCAGCAGCAGAAGTAGTGTCATCAAATAGAGCAGGGGAGCTCTTTTCCTACCCATTCTTTGACTTAAAGGGATGTGAGAATCTGAAGAAGAATCCTCTGGAGTTGAAGCTGGCTCAACAGGACGAGCAGTATAAGAAGTCGTATAGCTCCTATACTGCAGCAAATATGATGCAGACCTGATGTGCTCGTCTGCAACGTTCTTATGCAAACCCCAGATAAGTTTCAGATGCTTAATATTAACCTCTGATTCTTTTGGAGTTTTTCTTTTGCTATCAACTGCAAATAAATACATAATGAGATATCAGTCATACATTTTGTCAAACATGATGAAAGCATAATTTCATAAGTAAAGGAAAATGAGAATAAACCTATCCCATTGCCATACGGGGGGCATTTGGGACCTTCATACACTCTGTCTCCGACTAAAGGAGCATGTTGCCAATTTTTGAAAACTAACCCATGTTCAAAATAATCTCTATTTGCATCGGGGAGGTTAACTACAAGAGCCCTATTTAAAAACCTAGTTTTTAAGTAGTAAACATTATCTAAAATAGCCCATCTATAGCAAAACATAATTTCAGGAATCCCTATACGAGTTCCATGAGTTAGATTTAATTTATACACCCCATTAATTATTCTCCATGAATTGGGGGCTATTTTTGCAGGAACAACGTCAAAGTATTGACAGAACTCTAAGCATAAGGGATTTGGCGGAAAAGAAAATCCGCATTCAGCAATGAATAGACTGGGGAACCAATGTCCCTCAGCCAATCGAAAATAATCTAAAGGCTCAGAAAGAACCTCCAGAGTTACCCAGGAAGGAATGGAAAAATCGGAACGAAATTTCTCAACAGACTCCACAATATAAACCATACTGAATAAAAGAAATACAGAAGAAAGGAAGAAGATCTTACAGGAAGAAAGGAGGTCTGTTGACAACGAACGAAAACAAGGATGAACGCACAAGAGAAAGAAAGACTGGAGAATAGAAAGCTTGAATGCAGAAAATTGGAAAAAGAAGAAGACGGTATGGTTACCTAAGAAGTTTAAATACTTCACCTTGGGAAGCGGCGAAAGAAATGATTACACAAAAGAAACTATTGAACTTCCGGCGGCTAAAAGGACAAAAAGGGCACAAAGATCGAAGCGCTCTTAAAAGTTCGAAAAAAGGCGGATTCTGTGAATTTGGAAATAAATTCAAATACGATGCTCCTAAAACCCAGGAAGATCATTCAATATTGCCATTTACCGAGAAAGAATGTTTCATACTCCTCAAAGTTCGAAATATGAAACATTGGGGGCTTCTGTTAATACCAAAATTAATATGCTGATGTGGACGAATCATACGAAAATACTTGTCAATCTACGTGGCACCATAACGACGAGGAAGTTCATTTCCCCGACCAACTCATAGTCTCTCCGAGCAACGAGGATACACCGAGGAACGTCAGCACTCCGAGGTACTATAACGCTCCGAGGAACTCCTGAGCAACGAGCAACTAAGGCGGTCCGAGCTGCATCTTGACCGTATCATTAATTGCCAGATAAACAACAGTTCAACTATTCATTGAATGTTCATCATCTTGACGCACGCGATGCCTTAAATGTATTACCCTTTCATATGTATATCATTTAATACATCAACCCTTTCATGTACAGCCTAAGGGCTATAAATACCTTGTATCACCCTCATTTAAGGGGAGGGGAATTTCTTGAGAGAACTTGTAATCAAGAATTTCACAACACTCAGCAATAACATAACAGTGGACGTAGGCCATTCATATAAGGCTGAACCACTTTAAAAATCTTTATCTCATTTTATTTATCTGTGATTGAATAATTAGAGCGATCTAGTTTTTTACATCAACATCCATCTTAATATTATAGATCCACTTGGTACCAATCACATTCTTCTCACTAGATCAGGGGACAAGTTCCCAGACATCATTCTTTCTAAACTAAAGCAACTCATCCTGCATAGCGGATAACCAGTGTTCATCTTTGAGTGCCTTTTTAACATTCTTGGGATTGACTTTAGACGTGTAGAACAAAAAATAACCACGTTCTCTAGTTGAGCACGAGTCTTGACCCCTAAAGTGGGATCTTCTAGAATGGCTGCGAGCCCACACTTGCAGTTATGGTTTTCCCTCCTCTCCTCTCCTTTGAAATTTGAAGTAAAGGCAACAAATAAGATGGAATTTAATTCAATATCAGGTCGTTTTCGGCTTTCAGCCGCACGACCCACGGGCCAAATGTCTTACAGTAATGCGAAATAATTCATTTAAGAAAAGTTCATGCTATTCGCACTAGGGGTGCAACCGGTACGAGATTTTATCGTACCGTATCGTTTTGGTCCAGAAAAAAATGATTTTGGTTTCATATTATGAAATATCGAAAATCGATTTTACCGAAATCGAAAATACCATCAAAATTTTGGTTAGCTTTGATTTTTAGATACAAAAAAATGATTTACCGAATTTACCGTACCGATATCATACCAAAATTATCGTACCAAAATACCGTACCAAACTTTTTGTTCAGTGTCAAATTATTTTGGGTATCATACTACTTCTATTTATTTTATTTCTCATGAGTGAGTTTTTATATTCTCTTTGAATTTAAATTTATTTATTTGAGTATTTGGTTTAAGTGTTAAATAATCATGTTAATTAAACATATATTTTGTTTAATTAATCAAACATTTAACACAAAATGAATTAGGCAGCATTTTGTTAAAATAAAAAGAGTCGTTTGTTTTGTTGGCTATATTTTCGTTTTGCCCTTATTTCATTTGGACTTTATATTGTGGTTTGTGTAGAGATCTTTTTTTAGGGTTTCCATTTCATTTTTTTTACCTCTTTCTCTCTTAAAAAGTGTGGCGGTCATTTTTGTTTGAGCTCTCTCGCTCTCATTTTTTTTCTTCTTCAACCTTGAGTGATTTTGAGAAATAATTTTTTGGGGACTTTTATTTGAGAACACCATTTTTTTGTTTTGAGATTTGGCTTTCGATTTGGTGTGGTTACTTCGCTTTGAGATCGGGTTTCCGGTGACAATTTTTTCGCTGCCAGCTGTATTCGGATCTGAATTCCCTCCGTGTTTTTCGGTGATTTTTTTTCCCGACGAGTTGGCTTTTCCGGCGAAGGTTTGTTTTTCCGGTGTTGGAGGTGTGGATGATTTTGACTTTTCAGCGAATATTTTTTGAAGTAACAGCTCCCTTATTTTTTGAGGCTCATTATCTTGGCTCACTCTCCTCAGGCACCAGCTCCCTCATCTCGTCTCACTCTCCTCCGGCTCCGACAAAAGCAAACCGGTTAGTTTGGTCTCGTATCTTTTTAAATCTAATTTTCCAAATGCTACAAATGCTAGAAATTGTACCTCTTTGTGTATGTTTCTAATTGTTCTAAACAACTAGAAACGCTAGAAATTATAACAGCTATAAATGAGTATATCGAAATATATACCAGATTTACCGAATGCATAAACCGATTTGAAATTCTGGTATTTACCGGGAAAAAACCGAATTGAAATCGAAATTACCGAAACCAAAAAAACCCGAAAATACCGAAAAAAACCAAAAAATCGGTCGGTTTGGTTTTGGTTTTTGTTTTGATGTATCGATCGGTAAATTGGTACGGTACGGTTTTACCATATAGAATGTGATTTTGGTATTGGTAAGGGGTCGTTACCGACCATACCGTACCGGTTGCACCCCTAATTCGCACCCACTGCCGAAAAATAATTATGGATTATGGAATTCACAAAACTTTTTCTTTTATAAAATATAAGTCAAATACATAAGAAAAATAAAAATAAAATTTGATATTTAACTCTCAATAAACAAATTCAAAATTTTATTTTTAACCAACTACATTTAACTTAACCCTAACAAAACCATTACACTGTAACCCTAACCCTAATGCACAACCCCCTCCATTACCATCCAAGGTTCTAAAAGGAGATAGGCGTATAGGACAAGCATCAAGCCTTAGGAGCTTAGGCGCGCCTAGGCGTAAAGAGGCGTTTCTCCTTTTTTTATTATTTTAATTATTCTAAGTCTAATAATATAATAAAATAATATATACCTTGAATTTTGAAAATATATCCGTATGTTTGGCAACCATCTTTCTCATATTCATGCCTTATAATCAATATATAAAATGTATTTTGATTATTTTGGAGGAGATATTGGTTCGATTTGTAAAAAAAAAGTCTTTAAATGGTGTTGGGCACCTTTATTTTTAAAAAAAGTGCGCCTTAAACCTTTTACCAAGAATAAGTCGTAATAAGGCATAGGCGATGCGTTTCTCTCAAGCCTAGGCGCGTCTAGGCTCAGAACACAGTTACCATCAAGACGAAAATTGCCTCCAAACTCTCTCTCTCTCTCTCTCTCTCTCTCTATATATATATATATATATATATATATATATATATATATATATATATAGAGAGAGAGAGAGAGAGAGCGGTTCTCATGCATACCCCAGTTTGCATACCGCTGGCGCGGACCAATTTTGATAAAATAGTAAAAAAAATATTTTTGATGTAATTTTTTTTTATAGTTTCTAAACATTTCAATAGGACCATAAAAAAAATTCAACTCAAAATGAATTTTTTTGCTATTTTAAAAAAATCGGTCAAACTTTGTCAGTTTTTAACAACTTAAAAACAACTTAAAAACTGACAAAGTTTGACCGATTTTTTTAAAATAGCAAAAAAATTCATTTTGAGTTGAATTTTTTTTTTATGGTCCTATTGAAATGTTTAGAAACTATAAAAAAAAAATTAGCCCGAAATTATTTTTTTTACTATTTTAAAAAAATGGTCCGCACGGAGGGTATGCAAACTGGGTATGCATGAGATCCTTTCTGTATATATATATATATATATATATATATATATATATATATATATATATATATATATATATATATCTCACACACACAAAAAAAAAACAATAAAACACTATTAAACAACCACCAACGCACTGCGAAAATTGGTGTTTCTCGAATAACCAATGATATTATGAGGGGAAATTATCCACCACATGTGAACAGATACTGTGCGACCCACCAACTAGGTCAATTATACTTATCACATGGATAAAGGTCACTTAGGAAAATTAACTTGTGAAAATCAAGGAGGAGATAAAGTCGATTAGCAAAAGATAGTTGTGGCAATGATTAAAGCACCGAGGACTCTATTAGTGCCCTTATAAATATAAATCTTGACCCCGCGGAAAAGGGGGATATGTAATCAAAAACATTGAGACTTTGCAAAAAATATTGAAATCAAATAAGAGAACCCTTTTGTGAACTTAGGCACATTGTTGAACCACATATATCTTGCCTTTGTGTGTTTATATGACATTACTTTTGTTATTTGCTTAGTTGGTGTGTATTGAATCTCGAATAGTAGGATATTACCACCTACAATTACCATCGTTTATAAGGTAGATTTTAGTACCTCAATCTTACCAGGAAACAGTAATCGAATCATGTCTCATTCACACGACGAACACCTGCAATCTCGCAATAATCATTAGGATAATTGCACCCCTTAACATCAAATTTGTGGTCAGACTCCACTGAGACCGTGGCACCCCGATTTTCGTTACCATCATTGGGAGGATCAAATGGTATAAAGTAATAAACCACCATGGTCCACTCAAATATCACGGCTTATAGATGCTTACAAGTAGCGTCGTTACAAACAAGAGGTAGCCACACGTCGCCAACAATAAGAGAATGCTCGTTTCCACTGTCGTTTAAATATTATGGAGCAAGAGATCCAAAGGGATAAACACCAGGATATCACCTGCACTCCTAGCTCCCGGGCGAGTAAAACTCACGGTCGAGGAACGAACTTGCGGCGCGATCTAGACATCTCCCCCCAGGAGAGATCACAAGAAAGAAAGGATTGACCTAGTAGTTGTTATAGAAAAGAGGACATGCGTAATCATATACAGAGCGAGATGGATGGTCACCCAACTCATTAAGGAGCCCAAACCACTAAGGAGCTGACCAGGAGAGCCCTTGTCGACCAGATGAAATCAATACTTGCTCGATCGATTGAAGACTTCGAACTGTCAAAGAAATTTACTACGCCGAGGGTCAAAATATATGATAGGAAAATTGATCTCATCGACCATATTCTCTAGTAGCGTCAGGTATTGATGCTTTAGAACAATGATGAACCCCTAATGTGTTGAATATTTCCCTCAAGTTTGGGGGATATAGTGCAAAAGTGGTTCGAGAAGTTTCCTCATAGATTTACTTATTGTTTCAAGCTGCTCGTCGAGGCTTTTACCGCCAAATTCATCAAAATCAATATCCACCTAAAAGGATGGTTTATTCCTTATGATGGATAACAAGCCAAATGAGACTATACGTTAGTACGTCCGGTGATATTAGAAAATATATAATAAGGTGGAAGACCGCACTGAACAAGTTGAAGTGGCCTTGTTCAAGATTGATTTGTCGAATAACTCCATGATATACCACTTATCACTAAGAAGGGAGCGACCACTATTAACGACCTAATATCGAGGATACAAAAATACGCTAAGGTTGAAGACGTGGTCATATGAATAAATGAGGAAAATGGTCAACCAAAGGCGATTAAAAATAGAGACAAAGATGTTGACTAAAAAAGGGGGGGAAACAAGAAGAATGACGGATTTAAAGGGTATGATAAGTCAGATCCTAGTAAAGTTCACCGCATTATCAACGCGGTCATTAAGGGACCAATATACCAGATCTTGGCTAAAATTAAGGACCAAACAGTACTCCAAATGGCCTATAAAGATGGACGTAGATCCCTCCAAAATAAACATCGCCCTGAGGTGTTCCTATCACGAGGAGAACGGGCACAAGACGAAGAACTACAAAGCATTGAAATCACACCTGGAGGAGTTAGTCTAGGTAGGTCATCTAGATGATTTCGTAAAAAAGATAATTGGAAAAAGTCAAGTCAAGCACGACTAAAAAATAGACAACAACCTTGAGGATAACGATCTGGGGCATGGATTTTCGGCGATCCATAGAGCCTCAACTCCAAATTAAATCAAAGGGAACGCTGTAAGAATAGAGATGAGGAAGATCACTGCAGTAGATGAGGCTTTATAGATTGATACGACCAAGCCCACTATCGACAATCGTCATCGACCAAAAGAGATAGACTATGCCAAGCATATTATCTTTATTGAGGAAGACATAGTTCAACCCAGGACAACTTACCATGATGCATTATTAATCACACTCAAAATCACTAACTGGGATGTGAACAAGCTAATAGTCGACCAAGGAATCTACTCGGAGATCATATATCTTAAGCTATTCAACCAACTCAACTTATGGATAAAAGATCTGAAGAAGGTGACCATTCCTCTAGTTGGGTTTACTAGAAAAATGACCAAAGCTCTAGGAAAAGTGGTATTGCTAGTACGAACGGGGAGCATTTCAAAGCTGATCAAATTTATAGTCGTCAATATCGATTCCTTATATAAGGTGATTCTTGGAAGGGGATGGCTATACTCGATAAAGGCATTCCCATCCACTTAGCACCAAAAAATTAAATGCATTGCCGATCGAGGGTTATGGAGATACGTGGTTGTGGTGTTATGGGCCCCGAAATGGATGCTCGAGGCATGAAAAGGTAAAAAAGCAGCTAAAAGCTCCGATACCAATTTGAGAATGCAAAATAATCGCATGATGATTAATTACGCGTGAAAGGTGTGTTCGTGTAAGGACACAATCATTGTTTTCATTTCACCGTGATAATACAAACAAACATAAATTACGACTACACTTGCGAACAAGTATAGCGGTAAGTCGGGTATCGAAAATCCACAGAGACGAGTTGCTAGAATTTAATTGATTTAATATTCCAGAAATAAAAGCGTAAAAAGGTGATTACAAACTAAAAAGGAAAAGATGCATAAAAGGGAAATATTAATCTAGGCGAGGAAAAATAAAGCTAGATTAAGAAAGCGAGTAAAAACTATAGGTTGGGTCGAATATCCCTCACCCGAGTTAATTAGTATAAAATGGTTACATGGGTCGACAAGTTATTACAAATGCATCTCGTTTCGACAGTTAATTGAATCAAGGGTTGTCACGCCCCTAAATCCGTATAAAAGCCTAATCTAATTTTGGCGTCAACAAATACCCCGGAAATTATGCACACAAGGTCGTAAGCACGGAACATACATGATACGCCCCGTCAAATCCTCTAGGCGTAATAACTAGAACAATGCACCCAAAATAGAACCGTAAACACCATCACTAAAGCAAAGCAACACGTCAACTAAAGTGAGTTCCATTCGGCATAACCTAGACTAATTTAGCTAGAAAGAATGGTAAAAACACGATAAAGAAAGCGGTAAATAAATGCGATAAAACTACACTAGAAAGCAAGTAAACAAAGCATGTAAACCTAATTATGAAAGCATGTGAATTAACTACAAAGAAAGAATAAAGGAAATACACACTATAATAATGGAGAGGGAAGATGAAAGTACCAATTACAAACCCTAAAGGGTGTCAAACCAAGAGAGGAAGAAGAAGAACTCTCAAATCCCCCAAACCCTAACCTACAACTCTCTAAAGTCTAATTTATCTAACTATCTAAGTAAGTCTATTTTACAAACCAAAAATTCCTTTATATAGTAAGTTACAAAATAAATAAAGGAAAAAGAAAAGAAAAGGAACGAATTGCCAAATATCTGGTATGATCGATCGATCGAAAAGGTCCCAGCCCACTGTCTCAATTCGTAGGCTGAATTTCAAATCGCAGTCGACCGGGGGCCCAAGCCCGGTCGACCGACACTCTATTTTTGGTAGCCCTTGGTCCATGAAGAGGGGGGAAAGTCCATTAACGAAAACGACCATATCTTCTTCGTACGAACTCTAATAGATGCACCGTTTATGACCACACGACGCTAACTCAATGAACTACACATCCGTGGAATTTCCATGAGCTGGAGAAGAAATGTGAATTGATTAAAATTCCCTTAAAGTAGCGTTAAGCGAAGAAACTTCTCCGAAATGCAACGGATCCTCACTTTTAGCGTTCCAATACGTACAAAAACACAATTAACCCCTGCAAAGCATGTATATATCCAAATTCAAGGTTGTCTGGTATGAGCATAAATATAGGCATTAAGGACTGTAAAACCGCTAGAATGCATAATGATAACGGGCGAAAATATGCAATATTTGATACGAATCAGGATTCTAAATAAAAATTGCAACACCAAGTTGTAAATGCAAAATATCTTTTTATCCTAAACATGCAAATATGCGATAAAATAGATAAATCAAACAAGCATTCAACAAAGACCAAGATTAAGAGCATCCACAATGGGGATATTATCTGCCAAGAAAATTTGTATGTATATAAACTTACGAGTCTGCAATGGTGGGAATAACTTAGCAAAATTTGTTCCTCAATTTGCAGTGGTCTTGAAAATATATAAATAATCATTTTTATGATATATTTGGGTTCTTATGAATAATATTAAGTCGTAGGATTTCCTACAAACTAATGTTGTTCGTAGGAAATATAAAACATATCTCCTACGAACAACATTAGTTCGTAGGAAATTATTTTGCAAATTGAGGTTTCTCCACCACTGTAAGGTTAACCACGAATGAAAGCTAAAAGTAACTTTTACATTTTGTATATTTGCCTTTCATATATACCCACCACTATGTAATACCCCGAAATTTTTGGACCAATAAATAAATTATTTTGAGGAGAATTAAATATTATTTTAATTAGAGAATAATTAAATTGACATTTGAGGTCAAAATTTGAAGACGTTAGAAAGTATTTTGAATGATGATTTTGAGTGTGCGATTGATTTCGAAAGGGTCGAGATAGTCAAAATGACTGTACTTGTGTCTTATTTGGGCTCGAATTAAAGTGTGTATTGTCATTTAAAGTTGTGTATTTGGGGAGATAAGGCTTAAAAGCCTACAAGAGAAACAAATCTCATTATAGAGAGAGAGAAAGCCCGAGAGAGAGAGAGAGAAAGGAAGAAGAGAAAAAGAAGAAAATCTTGGGAATTTCGCCAAATTCGTGATTTCGAGGGCGAATCAGATTCTACAATTTCGAGGAAAGTGATTAAACTTGCGAAATATTGTTGTGTATCATTTATTTCATGATTTGTGGATAAATTTATGGATTTTGGGTTAAAATTGTTAAAACCTAGATTTTTGGTTAAATCTTACATTTGTTATGTATATAATGGATTTGATGTTATAAATTAGTTGGGTTGAGTTATTTGATGAGTTTTGATGTTAACTATATGTCTGGGTTGAAGAGAAATGGAGAGAAGATGATAAATAGGATTTTTGGGATTTTGCCTTTTGGAGAAAAATTACCATTTTCGTAGCTTCTCAACAGGCCGAATCGATTCGTCCCTCAACCCGAATCGATTCGGCCCCCAACTTGAATCGATTCGGAATGTTCCATCTTTCAAGGTCTGAGTGATCGAATCGATTCGTCCTAAGACAGTTGCCCAGGTCTTTTGGACCGAATCGATTCGCTTTGAAGGGCGAATCGATTCACCGGGACAAATCGATTTGGATTGGGCTCGGATCAATTCGGAAACAAGGTAGTTTTGGGGATGTTTTTATGGGGTGAGTATCGTTCCGTTTCATTTGGGTTTATCGATTGGGAACCTTCACATAAGTTATGGGAAGTATGTTTTGGAGACTTTTAGGAAGTTTCCCTTATGATAAATTGTTATAGTCCTATTGACTTATTTTGAGAGAATATCGATTGGAGATTATCGTGCCGACTAGTGGGGAAGCCCACTATTATTGAGATTTTGATTTGGAGATAATTATGGGTTTATAAGAGAGAGGTAGGATGCACTTAGTAATATTGGATTTTTGGATTGAGTCACAAATGTGATAACTTTAAAGGTTTATATAATTAATTGAACCATAATATGGATTGGGAATAACGAACGTTGATCGATGTGCATACGGATATAGAGAGTATCCTTAATGTTTGTTCATTTGGGGGATTAATCATAATAAAAGTGATGAGTGAGATTCAGGCGAGAAATCGTATCGTATAGACCAAGTGGGGAAGTCATGTGAATTATTGGTGAATAGTATATCGAGAGTAAACTATACTAATAAATGAAATTATTGCATTTATGCCTAAGAGCATAATAGGAGTATGTATACTTATATAGTGTTATATTTATACGTTGTGTGATGGTATACATTTATATGATGTGATGATATATTTATATCTAGTGTGAATGATATATGTATATTTATGTGAATCATACCCCCTTTGTGCTATCATGGGAAGTTGCGCGATATGGGTGAGGCCCTTGGCTTGAGGAGCAGGGAGCGTATAATCCCCAGGTCATAGCGTCCATTATTATTGTGTGATTTTTTATTAGGGGTGAGACGTGGTGGGTATGTTTCGTCTCATTTTCGGGGAGGAACTATGACCGCCTCCTGTACGTTGTGATTTTGTTTTTACCAAGGCGGTGTGAGATTCCGACCGTTGGTACCCAGGATGATATGTGAGCGATTCCCTGGTAGATGATAACATTGAGAAACTGCGTCCTCGAGTTATAGCTCGCTGGGATGGTTATTATTATACTTGTGTGAATAGTATATTATTTGTATATGATTATGAGATATCATATATATGTCTTTAATGTAAATAGATATAAGAATATTGATTGAATCTCATTTCGGGAGATTTTATTCGGACTTAAATTGTGATGAGTATATTAAAGTGAATATGATAAGTATATAATTGTATGAGTATATATTATGATGGGTATCGAGGGCATAATGGACCTTAACGACCAACATTGTCAAGGAGTAGTGTATCGGGGGGGTTCCTTATTTGGATTTCACTTGCGAGACGTCCCACGCATGAAACGCAATGCAATGTTGTGAGTGAGGAGAAGTTTAGTCCTTAGTACTCATATTTATATTAGTATATCTCGACAATCGACAGTGCCAAGGAGTAGTGTATCGAGGGGGTTCCTTATTTGGATTTCTCTTACGAGACGTCCCACGCACGAAATGCAGTGCACTATTGAGAGTTGGGAATAGTTGAATTATATATTATTTATAGTAATTTAGTAATTGGGGTTATATGCGTCATGCATTGAGATCATAATAAATCTTGATATTCAATACTGTCAAGGAATAGTGTATCAGGGGGGGGGGGTTCCTTATTTAGATTTCGCTTGCGAGACGTCCCACGCACGAAACGCAGTGCAGTATTGAGAATCGGGAGAAGTTTAGTCCTTAGCATTTGATGCTATTAACTCATTTATGTCAATAGCTAGAATATGAGAAATTCTAGCAAGAGATTACGTATACGATTAATTATATGTTAAGTAAGTGACGCGCATTTGGGGGATTGTAGAATTGGAAGTGGACGGTTAAGTCTTAGATGGTAGTTTAATTAAGTATAAATTTTGGGGTGTAGGTTAGATTATTGCCCTAGATAGTGTTGGGCAGTTATTTGAGGATCGTGTGCATATGTTTAGGTGCGCGCTTTAGATGAGAGGTGAGTTGGATTTTCTAGAGAGTGCGACTCCACTTTAATCATGTTATAATGCATTTATAATTATTATGCATTTTAATGTACTTGCTAAAACTGTTTTCACACCTCGGGACCTGGCCCGTTTATATTTTCTTCTTGCCATATATATTGTATTATCTTAGGTGTTCCTCCACAAGAACGCCATTGATGTTGTCTATCCAGTGTATTCGTGGAGTTGTGGCAGTAGCGGACTGTTGCGGTATTTTGATATAGTCGTTTCCTATCTTTTGTATATCTAGATTAGGATTTAGTTTGTATATCGGGTTTACACCCAAGATTTATAGTGTAGCATTTCTTTTATTTTTCTTTTCTCAAATTGTTGTATTAACTGTGACCCGACAGCATATTCGGGTATTTCATTTTGTAGATTTTATTGTACTCTAGTATTATTCTCTTTTTATATAGCATGTTTGTGTTCTTTATCATATTCTGTTGTTGTTACGTTGTTGGTTAGTTGTTGCATAGTTTGTTTTATAAATGTTTAAAAAAAAAAAATTGGCACCCTCTTTTTGTAGTTATGGGTAGTTAGTCATGTTTATTTTAGAATCGTCAGTAGATGCTGAGAATGATCCACTTGAGATTCCTAATTATTTTAGTATAGGGCTGGCCACACGTTATTATTTTAAGCGGGGGTGTCACACACTACTGATGCTCTAAGAAAAATCCCCGCAGAGCAAAACCTTTTATTCCATTAATAAAATATAAATCGTAACTTACAAACTTATAAGTGAAATACAACAATAATTCTCGCAAGAACTACAATAACTGAAGTCGACATTAATATTTCCCTCGAAAACCACAAAGATCGCAGTCTTTCTCCTTCAGCCTCAATCTCCAGCATTAGTGAATTCCCATAAGTATTATAAGTCAGCAATGGAGATCCTCTCCATAAAAGATGTATGTAAAGACACAAAACTTTATAGGGTTTAAATAATTCACAAGAACAATATTCAAGGATGTTTTGTTGTGAATTTAACAAGTTTTTTTCAACACAAAACTTGAAGAACTTTCGCAAAATTTATGCAGAAACGGAGTTGGAAAAAGTCTTAAACGTTTTGATCACGAAACAAGTATTTATACAAAACTTAAGGCAGCGCATAGTTTAAACGATTTTGAGTTATCATTCAAACGAGATAGAGAACGAGATTACATTTTGCTTCTAACGACCTTAGCAAAAATCAAAACAGTATGCTTCGTTTGAAGCTCATTTGAAAGCATGGATCGAACGACGTGGGGATGTCGTTTGAATGAGTGAAATGAAAAATTAAAGTTTTAAAAACTCCGACTATAATAAACTCATAAAACATATTTCAAAAATAAAAGTTTATGTTCATTTTTCGAAAAAAATAAACATCCCAAACATTACTTCTATAAATTAATTCAAACTCTAAATTGTTTTATACCTTATCGGAATGTCAGGAAGTCTTCAAACTTGGAGATACTTAAGTTCGTCTCGTCTTGATGGTGCGTGATGATTTATAACAGGATACACCAAACTAGCCTAAAGTTATGCTATGAACAATGCTAGAAAAATTGTTCTTACAAGGGAGAGTATGGATTGACACTAGGATGAGGTTGCATCTGTTGCCATGCGTGTTAGCCCCATAGGCATGCGAGAGTGCTTGCCTTTTAGTCTTCGTTTCTTCCTGAGGTTGGATTTTTGTGATTGTGCCATTGGAAGCTATTCAACCCCATATCTAATTTTGTTGGAGGCCCTTATTTGCCGAAGCCATTTTTCGTGCGAGGTGTTTTTGGTTGTTCAGAGTCGCCAGTTTATTTTATACTAAGTCTAAAACAAACAAAATATTTCGGGTTAGACCTTTTGGTCTTACACTAAAGCATGTTAAGGCTTGCGAATAATCCAAATATTTTTTGTGTAGGTTCAGGAACTGGGTTTATGAGTGGGGAAGGTATTAAGAACCCTATATGTTCTTTATTCTTCCTTAATTATATACTTATTATCACATTTTACATTTGTAATTACATTTATTTTATTTTATAACATGTTGAGAGACCTTGGTTTGACTTAAAACATAGACATATGATTAGGTATAAAAATGTTGTTAGTGAGAGGTGTAAGAGCATTACTAAGTGGGAGCGGGTACATAAGAGTGTATGTGTGTGAATATGTATTCATGTAAAGGGAGGTCGTTAGTATGTATATGTATGGGTATTAAATAGTATAACGGGACATCGTTAATGTATGTATGTGTAACAGAAGGCCGTTAGTGTGTGGATATGTACGAGAAGTCACGGCTTTGAGATAGTTAGGTATCTCGTTTGTAGTGAAGTAAAAAGGTGAGAAATGGAAGCTTCTCTATCTGTGCAATATATTGAGAGGCATATTGCAAAGTCTTATGCTCACAAGAAGAAATTGGTATTACACCTATGTACACGTGTAGCCTCATGGAAAGTGATCCAACGTGTTAAGGGGGGTGTAAAGGATGTTATGTTTTAGGCATCCTTCACTACCTGGAGGGCACAGGGCTAGGTGTGTGTGTTAATGATGCCATTTTTAGAGCCATAAATTTGACTTCGATATGGCACACTGAAGTTAGAGTGGATTAGAAGTTGTTGACAGAGATCTAAGTATCCCCTATCGAACAACTAAAATTCAGAAGGTGTCGTTGGGCTTTGGGTTGGTTTGAAGTGATAGGGATTATCACTTTCCGTAAGAAGGGGGTTTGGACTGGAGAAGGGGTTTTCATGAGAACTTTAGATGCCCTTAGATTCGAGAGTTTTAGAAAGTCTTTAGGGATTTGCATAGTTGACTGAGGGGATGGTCCGTGTCTAGGATAGGATGCATTGTCCGGTTCATCATATGATTCTTATTGCTAGTTTGTATCATTTGTATTATCATTTTTTTTGCTTTGTACTTTTTTTAAAAAAAAATAAAAAAGATTTTCTTTTTAGAAAAATTTTAGAAAAGCACAAAAAGATTTTTGTATTTTGTTTACACCTCTTATGGATGAGCATTTAAGATAGCCGAGTCACAACTTTCATTTCCATTTTTCACGTGACTGTTTAATAGTGATTTGAGACGCTACATCACTTCACCCATGTTGTTTATATTGTTTGGAGTCTTTGAGATGTGATTAGTGATATTTTTCTACATGTTTGGCTGATTATCTCATTTAATGCACACATGCACGACTTTATTTGATTATTGTACTTGTCTATCACATATTGGCTTGAGTGTTTCCATCTCAATTCTATCTATACAACGAACCATATGCGATAAAACTTGATAAGATTGGAATGCATGTAAAAACCTTTTGGTGAGATTGTGTGGTATTTTTAAATGGGGAAGGGTTGCAAAAGGTTTTTATTTGGCCTGTACGAAATCTAAGCCACCGTTAAATCGAACGTAAAAAATTAAAGTATTTTAATTATCCGGGGTCCACAGAGGTTAAAAGAGCCCGCAAAAAATTTAAAAAGCAATACATGCCGAATATAGGACATTAGGTTTCACCATCAATTATCCAATGTTTGAGAATTTAGATCACATATAAACAAAATATAAATCCGAGGGAGTTTGGTTGGAGAATTTAAAAGGGTTTGCACTTCCTTGAAAGTCCTGAAAAAGCATTAAATAGTTTTGAACGTTATTGGTGTGGAAATCACTTTGAGCTTTGATTTGCTGATTTGATGAGTCAATTTCTTATAATTACATCTGTTTACACCTAAGGAAGATGTTGAGTTCATTTGTTAGGAGTATCTGATATTCATCGTGCACATATGTTATGTTTGTATGCATTGATTTTCATATCGAATTTGCTCACACCCCTACATTTCCGCTATCATCGACTTGGTTGTTTTTGTGTTCTTTCATGGTGTGATTATTTATTGTATATTTTGTGTGAAAAAATTTGAAAAATTCAAAAATATAAAGTTTATTACCTTGTGGAATTCTCCATTTGCATTTATTTGTGCTTCTCATATCTGTCTATTTGGGAACATCATAAAACAGGGTGGGCATTGTTTATGGGGGAGCATTGTTTGGTTGATTTATCAATGATTTGCTTAAGCTTAATTGACCTTTGATTTGTGCATATCATTATATTTCAATCTGTTGCGTATCACGGGTATCTGTTTTATCTCATGTGTGTAGGTATAAAATTGATGATTATTGGAGTGCACACCCTGATGAGAAAAGCTTTGAGAGTTTCTGAAACGCTAAGATTTGAAGATGTTGAAGTTTTATTGACGACATGTCAGTTAGTATTCTCAGTTTGAGGGTTTAATGGGGATATTATCTTATACATCATTTGATTTAGGGAGATAGCATAATTCGAATTTTTTATGTATGTACCGGCATAGACATAGGGGAGATTTGTAAGGGCATAATTTTATAAATGTCCGGGGTAGAATCTATGAATTTTCTATTTGTCCTAGATCATAGTATGCATGTCTGATAGCGCTACATTCGGCACGTTAATACGATCATCCACGATGGCCTTGATCCGAATCCATGCATCCACCATCTTCACACGTGCATCATGCTTCATGCGACCGTTCCCACTACTCCACTTCGCATTATTGGTAAAATGGTTTATTGGAGTTTTTAATATTTGCATAAATATTTGGGAATTTTTTAGAAAATATTTTTTCCGAAGTCTGATTTATTTTTATCACAAAGGTAAAAAAATTTCCAAGTGTAGAAGCAGACTTTTTTTTAGTCGTCGAGCTCGTTCGAACGACATCGCTTTGTCGTTCAAGCGACATGAGCATGTCGCGCGATCTCGTTCGAGCGACATGCCTATGTCGTTCGAAAGATGGCACCGCCTTGATTTTCGTATAAATATCTGTGCCCATTCTGCACATTTTCCAAGTCTTTTTCGTACACGTTTCTGCGATTAACAGCCCAGAAAACAGACTTCAAGTTTTTAAGGTTTCATGCCTTTTTTATTCACAAAACCATTCCTATATATGTGTGTGAATCTTTAAACCTTCAAAGGATCGTTTTTACTCATCTGGAGTAACTTGTGGAGAAGCCGACTCTTTTTCATTGCTGCCCATCTGGAGTTCTTACGAGAAATTCCAGCCGATGACATCGGAACCGACACCTGAGGGTATTTCGTATGTCACTCTTATTTTCAGTATAATCGTGTAAACCGTTCTTTACAAATTATAGTGAAAATAAATGGTTTTGCCCCTTTGGGAGATTTTTCCTCATTTGTGTGTTTGTTTGTGATTGAATGTTCTTGCATGATTATATTGTCTTCAATCACACCTAGATGCATGTTTTATGATTTAATTGAAAAATGGAGTTTAATTAAATAATTTCTTTGTTTGAACAAAAGCGCACTCTCAAGTTGGTATCAGAGCCAATTACACAATTATACCGTGTAATTTTTCGTAATTTTTTTAAAGATATCAATTTACTGAAAAATTAATTTTTGAAAAAAGGCGTGTTCAAAATGGAGAAATTATATAATAAAATGCCAGTTTTTGACTGGATAAATTATGCTTACTGGAAAGCCCGTATGAAATTTTCTCTAAAAGCCATAGATGAAAGAGTTTGGATTTTGATTGAAAGACGACGGACACCTCCCTCCATCACTATTGAAAATGCGACAAATTTTAAATGTGTGACTGCATGGACTGAAGATGAATTTAAATGGTCATCTTTTAACTCTAAGAGTCTTAGTGCTATTTATGGATCCGTCACACCTGATGAGTTCTAGCGGATAATGACGTGTACCACGTCAAAAGAGGCGTGGGTTGTTTTACAGCTTACCCATGAAGGAACTAATGCCGTGAAATAATCAAAATTGCAAAACTTAACAACTCAATTTGAAACTATCACCATGCTTGAGTCTGAATGTTTTGATGAATTCTATACTAGATTATCTGATATTGTAAACACTTACTTTAATCTTGGGGAACGCATTCCTAATGCTAGAGTTGTTAAAAAGATTCTAAGATCACTACCTAAGCGTTTTATCCCTAAAGTCACTGTGCTAAATTCTATGGGTAATTTAAACACGCTTAAATTAGAGGAATCGGTTGGAAACTTACAAACCTTTGAAATTGACATGTTTCCTAAGTCTGTTAAACCAAAAGATAAGGGAATTGCACTTAATGCCTAGGATAGGAAGAGTGAGGTGCTGACAAGAAAGAGAGTAGAGTCATCTAGAAAAAGGGAGAAAGAAACGTCAGATTCCGAGTGTGACCTTGATTTAGATGATTTCGCCTTGTTTGCAAAAAAAATTAAGAAAATTCTCAAATTCAAGCAAAATGGAAATTTCAAAGATAAAAGGAATTTTGAGAAAAATAAGTTTGAAAAGAAAAATGAAAAAGATTTTAAAGACCCTCCTAAGAAAAATGGTGAGAGATGTTATGAGTGTGACAGTAAGATTCATAGAGCTTTTAAGTGTGCTACTAGGCTGAACAGACTTGCCAAAGAAAAGGTCAAAGCTATCCTTAACGCTACCCTAAATGACGACAGTCGGGTCGAGTCGGTGGACTCTAGAGACGAGTCATGGCATGAGTGTAACTTCACCGCATTCATGGCTAGTCATGTGAGTACCTCTAGTGCTCCTCACGACAATGAGGATACTACTTCACATGGACATCTCGACAGTGAGAACGAAGTGAGTGAGGGGGAGGATGTTGCAAGTGAGAGTGAGAGTAATCTTCAACGCGCCTACGCTGAGTTATATACCGAGTCATTTAAAACCAAAAAGCGTTAGTTCTTAGGATCACCGCTTTAGAAGAAGATTTAGGAGAAGCGAGAGAGAGAGAGAGAGAGAGAGAGAGAGAGAGAGTCCTCCACCTGCACTACCTTAAAAGAGAGAGAGTCTGCCTGTGTTGAGAGAAAAAGTCAGTTTAGAGAAAGAGATAGACTGTTTGGAGAGAGAGAGAGAGAGAGAGAGAGAGAGTTGTTTTGAGAAAGAGAAATGGGACTTAACTAATCAAGTGGCTAGTCTTACAAGTAAGCTCCATTCCTCCCTAGAGACTCATAAGAAACTTGAATCCCTTGTTGCCCTGTTTACTCATGATCTTGAGAGATCACGGGAAGTCAAGGTTCAAATCGAGGATAGATCTGGAAAGATGCTCCTTGGTCCCGCTTTAGGTTTTAGTGATAGGCAGGGAATAGGTTTTTATGGTGCCTCCACATCCCAAATAGCACCTGGACCAGTTCCTAAGTTTACTACAACTCCATATGGCCATCGTCAAAAACCACGAAGGAGAGTTCGACCGAGAAAAGCAAACCAAGGTTAGCCTAAGACTGTGTACTTTTGTACCTACTGCAAAAAAAAGGGCCACCTCATGGAATTTTGCTACAGTTTGGGTCTGACACGACGTACTACTCCTCCATCACTTACCACTAGAGATTTCTCGAGCCTTAGAGAGCAGGTTGAGTTCGTAGTCGCCACATCTCAGAGTTTAATGGCAAAATTCTAACGAATTTCCCTTCCATCAGCAGATACTTCCAAAAATCCGACTAGACCCAACATTGATAAGGGAAAACAAAAGGCTACCTCATCTTGGGTGCCTAAGCACGACGTAAAAGTCCTTGTTGCACATGTTGCTCATAAATCACAAAATACCTCATAGTAGTATTTTGATAGTGGGTATTCTGTACATATGACCAGTGATGTCTCATTTTTTACCTACCTAGAGGATCATAAGGATGGTAAAGTCACCTTTTGAGACGGGAGAAAGTCTAGTATCATAGGATGAGGTACAATAGAGTTACCAGAATTTCCTAAGCTAGAGAATGTTTTGTACTTCAAAAGTTTGAAATCAAAACTTCTCAGCATTAGCCAGCTGTGCAACGCTGACTTTGCCATAAAGTTTGACCGGGATGCGTGTAATGTCTATAATCAAGTCGGTAAACTTTTAGTGTAAGGGGTGAGGACAATGGATAATTTATATGGGACTGTGCCCAAGTCCTCACTTGTCTGCAATAGTGCCACGATCACTCCTATGAATCTGTGGCACTAACGTCTAGGTCACGTGAACTTTAGAGATTTGGCGCGATTAGTTAAAAAGGACCAAGTACGTTGCTTACCAACACTTGGAAAGATAACTTCCACGATTTGTGGACCCTATTAGTTGGGAAAGCTAATCCGTAGCCTCCACAGGAAGTTGAATTCCATTACCACTTCACGAGTACTTGAGTTGATACACATGGATCTCATGGGTCCTACTCGTACAGAGAGTCTGTGTGGTAAGAGGTACATACTAGTGATGGTAGATGATTTCTCTAGATATTCTATCGTGGGATTTCTAAGAGAAAAATCAGATGTTGTTGAGTTTTTGACGACCAAGTTTCGTGTCCTACAAAACTAGCACGGTGTCACTATCAACAGAATACGTAGTGGCAATGACATTGAATTTACGAAGCCAAAAGTAGATCTTTACTGTGATAGCTTAGGAATCAAACATGAGTTTTTTTAATGAAGACTCCTCAATAAAATGTCATTGTTGAGAGAAAGAACATGACGATTCAAGAAATGGCTAGATCTATGCTTTTAGGTTGTAAAGTTGCTAGGAGATTTTGGGCAGAGGCAGTGTCCACTGCATACCATATGGTGAATAGGGTTTACCTTCATACACACACACTTAAAATGCCCTATGAATTGTGGACTGGAAAGAAGACCAACCTTGCATATTTCCATATTTTTTGGGAGTAAATGCTACATCCTACGGGATAGAGAGAAATTAGGAAAGTTTGACTCCCAAAGTGACGAGGGAATATTACTAGGATATTCATCAAATAGTAGACCGTACCGGGTTTTTAACCTGAAGAGTTCTAAAGTGACGGAATCGATAAAGGTTACTGTGTAAGATGACGAACCATCGACGTCTGTTGACTTCACCCATTTGAGTGAGGATGACACACTCATTTTTTATGATCCCACTGTGTATCCCACATCCAGGGTGGACCCTACTCCTGTTCTAGGGGACACACCTACTTGGGTTTGCAAGAGTCATGATCCTACTTCTATCCTAGGATATCCCAACTTAGGGCTCGTGCTCAGCTAGAGAATGTTGTTAGCCATGTCTTCAACATATCTAAAGTCGAGCCCTAGAATTATAAAGAGGTGCTCCAGAATGAACACTGTATCTCAGCGATGCAGGACGAGTTGCTTCAATTTAGAAAGAATGATGTCAGTAAATTTGTCCCCCAACCTAGTGAGACTAATGTGATAGGTAACAAGTGGATTTTTAAAAATAAGATAGATGAGACTGATACTATTATCAGATATAAGGCTAGGTTGGTTGTTCAAGGCTACACACAGATAGAGGGTATAGACTTTAACGAGACATTCTTACGAGGCTTGAGTCCATTCGTTTACTGCTCGCCATTGCATGTCATCTGCGCTTCAAGCTATATTAGATGTATGTCAATAGTGCCTTTCTAAATGCCATTCTATAAGAGGAGGTTTACTAGGAATAACCATAAGGGTGTGAAGACCCTAAGCACCTGGAGCACGTCTACTATCTGAGGAAAGCCTTGTATGGTTTGAAGCAAGCACCTCGGGCTTGATACGAGAGGCTTACTTCCTATCTCTTAGCCCGTGGCTTCAAGAGAGGGGGAGTTGATATGACTATGTTCGTCAAGAGAGATGACGGTTCTATTTTGGTTGCCCAGGTCTATGTGGATAACATATTCTTTGGATCCACGCGCTCCCAATATGCTCACCATTTTGAGGAGGAGATGAAAACTGAGTTTGAGATGAGCATGGTAGGTGAGCTTACTTTCTTCCTTGGTCTCCAGTTTCATCAGCTAGAGGATGGGATATTCATCTCCCAGTCCAAGTATGCTAGAGACTTAGTGAATAAATTTGGTTTAGACTCCACTAAGCATGTACGTTCACTAATAAGTACTTCTACCAAGCTTAGTATGGACACTTCAGGTAATGACGTAGAGCAAACCTTCTATCAAAGTATGATCGGTAGTCTTATCTATTTGACTGGCCAGTCATCCCGACATAGCCTTTAGTGTTGGAGTATGTGCGCGATATCAGGCATCCCCAAAAGAGTCACACTTACTCGCTCTAAAATGTATTATCGAATACGTGAGCGGGACTCTCACCTATGGTATTTGGTATTCCTTTGATACCGATGATGGTCTGTCTGCCTATTCGGATGTCGATTGGGCCGGGGATGTAGATGGTTATAGGAGCACTTTTAACGGGTATTTTTACTTTGGTTATGCTCTTGTCTCCTGGCTGAGCAAGAAGTAAAACTCCATCTCTTTATTTACTATGGAGGCTGAGTACATCGTCATCGAGAGTTGTTGCACGTAACTCTTGTGGATGAAGCAAATTTTGGAGGATTATGGGATTTCACAGGACACCATGACCATCTCTTATGATAACACGAGTGAGATACACACATCTCGTAACCCGATCCAATATTCGAGCACAAAGCATATCAGGATACGCAAGCACTTTATACGTCAGTTACTTGAGGAGAAAGTCGTATCCCTGAGTTTCGTATCCACTGAGCTTCAGTTAGTCGATATTTTCACGAGACCTTTAGATGCCCTTAGATTCGAGAGTCTTAGGAAGTCTTTAGGGATTTGCATAGTTTACTGAGGGGATGGTCCATGTCTAGAATAGGATGCAATGTGAGGTTCATATCATATGACTCTTATTGCTAGTTTGTATCATTTGTATTATCATTTTTTTTGCTTTGTATTTTTTTTTCTAAAAATCCAAAAAGATTTTATTTTTATGAAAATTTTAGAAAAGCACAAAAAGATTTTTGTATTTTGTTTACACCTCTTATGGATGAGCATTTAAGATAGCCGAGTCAAAACTTCCATTTCCATTTTTCACGTGACTGTTTGATAGTGATTTGAGACGCTACATCATTTCATCCATGTGCTTTATACTGTTTGGAGTCTTTGAGATGTGATTAGTGATATTTTTCTACATATTTGGCTCCTTAACTCCTTTATTGCACACATGCATGCCTTTATTTGATTATTGTACTTGTCTATCACATATTGGCTTGAGTGTTTCCTTCTCAATTCTATCTATACAACGAACCATATGCGATAAAACTTGATAAGATTGGAATGCATGTAAAAATCATTTGGTGAGATTGTGTGGTATTTTTAAACGGGGAATGGTTGAGAAAGGTTCTCATTTGGCCTTTGCGAAATCTAAGCCACCCTTAAATCGGACCTAAAAAATTGAGGTATTTTAATTATCCGGGGTCTACAGAGGTTAAAAGAGCTCAAAAAAAAATTTAAAGGCAATAAAAAGTAATACATGCCGAATATGGGACATTAGGTTTCATCATCAATTCTCCAATGTTTGAGAATTTAGATCACCTATAAACAAAATATAAATCCGAGGGAGTTTGGTTGGAGAATTTAAACGGGTTTGCACTTCCTTAAAAGTCCTGAAAAATCATTAAATAGTTTTGGACTTTATTAGTGTGGAAATCACTTTGAGCTTTGATTTGCTGATTTGACGAGTCAATTTCTTATAATTACATCTATTCACACCTAAGGAAGATGTAAAGTTCATTCGTTAGGAGTATTCGATATTCATCGTGCACATATGCTATGTTTGTATGGATTGATTTTCATATCAAATTTTCTCACACCCCTACATTTCCGTTATCATCGACTTGGTTGTTTTTGTGTTCTTTCATGGTGTGATTATTTGTTGTATATTTTGTGTGAAATTTTTTGAATAATTCAAAAATATAAAGTTTATTACCTTGTGGCATTCTCCATTTGCATTTATTTGTGCTTTTTATATCTGTCTATTTGGGGACATTATAAAACAGGGGGAGAATGAATTATGGGGGAGCATTGTTTATGGGGGAGCATTGTTTGGTTGATTTATCAATGATTTGCTTAAGCTTAATTGATCTTTGATTTGTGCATGTCATTATATTTCAATCTGTTGCGTGTCACGGGTATCTGTTTTATCTCATGTGTGTAGGTACAAAATTGATGATTATTAGAGTGCACACCCTGATGAGAAAAGCTTTGAGAGTTTCGCTAAAGCTAAGATTTGAAGATGTTGAAGTTTGATTGACGACATATCAGTTAGTATTCTCAGTTTGAGGGTTTAATGGAAATATTATCTTATACGTCATTTGCTTTAGGGATATAGCATAATTTGGATTTTTTATGTATGTACCGGCATAGACATAGGGAGATTTGTAAGGACATAATTTTATAAATGTCCGGGGTAGAATCTATGAATTTTCTATTTGTCTTAGATCACAATATGTATGTCTGATAGCGCTACATTCGACACGTCAACACGCTCATGCACGACGACCTTGATCCAAATCCATGCATCCACCATCTTCACACGTGCATCATGCTTCATGCGACGTGCTGCTCAACCGGTACCACTACTCCACTTCTCGTTATTGGTAAAATGGCTTATTGGAGTTTTTAATATTTGCATAAATATTTGAGAATTTTTTAGAAAATATTTTTTCGAAGTCTGATTTGTTTTTATCACAAAGGCAGAAAATTTTCCAAGTGTAGAAGCAGACTTTTTTTTAGTCGTAAAGCTCGTTCGAACGACATCTCTCTGTCGTTCAAGCGACATGAGCATGTCGCGCGATTTCGTTCGAGCGACATGCCTATGTCGTTCAAAAGATGGCACTGCCTCGATTTTTGAATAAATATATGTGCCCATTTTGCACATTTTTCCAAGTCTTTTTCGTACATGTTTCTGCGATTTACAGCCCAGAAAACAGACTTCAAGTTTTTAAGGTTTCATGCCTTTTTTATTCACAAAACCATTCGTATATATGTGTGTGAATCTTTAAACCTTCAAAGGATCGTTTTTACTCATCTGGAGTAACTTGTGGAGAAGCTGACTCTTTTCCATTATTGCCCATCTGGAGTTCTTTCAGGAAATTCCAGCCGATGACATTGAAACCAACACCTGAGGGTATTTCATATGTCACTCTTGTTTTCAGTATAATCCGTGTAAACCGTTCTTTACAAATTATAGTGAAAATAAAAGGTTTTTCCCCTTTAGAGGATTTTTCCTCATTTGTGTGTTTGTTTGTGATTGAATGTTCTTGCATGATTATATTGTCTTCAATCACACCTAGATGCATGTTTTAGGATTTAATTGAAAAACTGAGTTTAATTAAATAATTTCTTTATTTGAACAAAAGCGCACTCTCATAATATATGAATATGTTGTACATGTCAACAAATAGAAATGTTGGAGAATGATGTGGCTTTAAATATAAATACAATAAAATACATAATCGGTCCCCTGGAGGGGGAAGAATTATATTACCACATAAATATGCACATTTATATATCCCAACATTTATTTCAGATATAAACCCAATTTTTTTAAAAATATTTACCATCGTAGTGTGAGCAGAGTATTTGCGCGGTGATGTCCATTTTGAGATGGTACTATCGGATAGATTTTTTTTAAAGGCTCGTATTCACTGGAGACGTGCAGAGGTACACCTCTCTTCGTTGGAAGAAGTAACTTTTTGGATAGTTAACATTTCGCTCATAACTTATCACAGAACTCGAGATACTTGGATGCCCGAGATTAAAGAAAGTTTAGAAAATCGAATCAATGTTGGATTTTTTTGTGATTTTCCCATTGGGTGGGACCCCCTTTTTATAGAAGTCGAATTTTTACAATTGAACGATGTGGCACTGTGGGCCTAAGAAGTTATTATGCGTGCCCAGGGGAGAATTTATTTGTTTGACGATGGAAGCCGGGGAGTGCTTGTCTACCAATCCGTCGTACCCCCCGAGGTTAGGTTATCAGTTAAACGTTGGTCGAAGGAATTTGCCCTGAAAGATGTTTGACAACATATCCAATTTTAGTCACATACCCCTGGTTTTAGTCCTAGGCCTAAGTATGTTTCGTGCGATAAGGGATTTTGGTTGGGTTTTTTAGAGTCGCTAGTTTGGGTTATACAAAAATAAGCAAAAGATGCAAGTTATCCCTTTCGGGCTTATACTTAGGCAGGTTTAAGGATGTGGTTGACCAGAGATTCTTGTTGTGTGGTTGTGGGAATGGGGTTACGAGTGGGGAAGGTGTTAGGGACCCCACTTATTTTTTATACTTCCTTAATTATATGCTTATTGTCGCTCTTAAGTCTAATTGATTTCTTTTTAGTTATTTTTATAATAACTTTAAAGACCTTAGGTTGAGAAGACTTTAAACGTAAACAGATACTTAGTTAGGAAGAAGGTATCAGTGAGAGGTGTAGGAATGTCACTTAACTGATGCAGGTACACAAGGGTGCTAGTGCATGACTCCAAGCTTGTATAACGGGTGGTCATTAGTACGTATGTAGGTATGTGAGATATCTCGACTTTTAGAGAGTTTGATATCTCTTTCTAGGTTTTAGGACAGATAGAAAGGTAATATGATAAATGGGTGCATCTCTATTGGGAGAGCATATCGAGAGTTATATTATCAAGGCTCATGCTCATGAGAAGGGCTCGGTATTGCACCTAAGGACTAGGTATTGCGCCTATGTACCAAATGAGAATTGATATTAAAGCCTATATTGTTCGGCCATATATAGTATGTATACGTGTTTGCACGTTCATATGGGGTGCATGAGAGATCGCATCTTTGAGATAGTTTGATATCTCATTTTCCTTAGGAGAGGATAGAGTAATGGATATGGGTGCATCTTGTCGGGGGATAATATATCAAGAAATGTATTGTAGAGGCTTATGGTATTACGCCTACGTTTTCGTGTAGCCACAAGATCAAAGCTTACATAGTGTGGGTGTTCACATGTTTCGACATGATGTGTGGAAGTGTAGGACTTATCTTGGGAGGGAGAGACGTTATTTATAGGACAAAGGTTAGCTTAACTGGAGGTTCAGAATGGGAGTCGACCTGAAGTTGTCGACAAAGACATCCATCACTTGTGCGGCGGTCACTAACTTGAAGGTCTTGTTGAACCTTCGGGATAGTTTGAAGGTGTATCATTAAGGATATTATGCTTTAGACATATTTGGTTAAGTGGTAGAGGTAGAATTCAGGTGAGTTTGGACTGGGGATGGATGCATCCTAAAGAAATAATACGCTGAGGGACATATTATGAGGCTTGAGCTTCATGAGTTTAGTTCGGTATAGTGCCTACATACCAAAGGAGACATGAGATCAAAGCCAATGTATTTCCAATAAACGATATATATTTACGAGTGTGGGCGATGGGCAATCGGGTATACAATATACAACATTATTGTATTTATAGAGTCTAGTCCTTAATATAGCATTTTCGTTGTGTTGGATTGATATATTTATGTGTTTAAAAAATATGTCTAATCAAAGGCCAATGTTTGACAAGTATTCAATATGAAAACCTATATTCGGGGTGCCACCGTGGGGACGGGCTTTGTTCATTTGGAGAAGCAGTGGGAATAGTAAGATTTTAGACTTTGGTTTGTCCAAAGTTTCAGCCTGACTCAGCTCACTGACACTTTCCTCAAAACGGTTTAAAATGGTATATTTTCATGTTCTGTATTCATAAGTTACGGCATTCGATTATCATTGTTTTAACATATGAGCATGTAAAGTCAATTAACAGAGGTGTTGCATTAAAAACTAGGCTTTAAAATATAAACGTTGTAAATTGCATACTCGATCTCCTAAATGGGGGTTGGGCTAAAAGAGATAAATAAGTATGGAAAGTTTATCATTATATACATGTGAGGGTGTTTAACTTAAAATTTGGGTAGAGTTTCCTTACCCTTGTAATGTGAACCATTTTTTTCCCAGGGGAGTGTCCCCACTTGAGGTGCTCGAGGTGGGCAGAACTTCATTTAGTTAGGCACAACTTTGTTTAGAAGTGCTGATTTTCACAATATGCATACATATGTTTGCTTTTGTTTTTATTTCGGAGGTGACTTTTTATAAGTACGAAACTTTTGAAGATTTATGGGTACCTCCTTTTATAGGGGTATGGACCAGGCTTTTAACCAAATTGCAGAAGGCCTGGACTATTAATCTTGGATAGGGTTACATGTGGATGGATGATAAGAAATTCGTTGGATTTGGGTAATAATCACCAGGGAGGTGGATGACCAAACAGAAGGTCCCCTCAGTTATTCGGTTAAAAGACATTGAGGCCTTTAACCAAACGACTAAAGGTCCTAGAGTGAGATTTCGAGAATTTTTTACAATTTTATCCCTGCCAATTTCATTTATGTGTGTTTGGTCCTTTTGATTTTCGTTTGGGGTAGTTATCTTTTAAGATTTTTATTGGGTTCGAGGTATTTTGTCAGGTGGATTCAAACAACCCACCCCCCGATTATAAATTGGGGTGTCTACCGAGGCGATCGACTAATAGTGTGCGCGGGTGAACAATATTCATTGAAATTTAAAGGAATTCAAATGGATTTTCCCATTTGGGGGAAGTACAAGGGCATGAATGAAAGAGGTAAGAAAGTCCAGGGGTTAAAAGTGGGATTTTTTAAAGCATGGTGTGGGGGTTTGACCAAATGGCAGAAGGTCGGTTCGAGTCGTTTATTGGGTTTAACTAGACGATATAACGTGGAGGAGCGTATAGCCAAATAATTAAATGACTTGGGGTCCAAAACCTATTAAACGCAGGTTGCGTTTCCTTCTTTGAAAAGTTCCTTCCATCCGTTTTAAGCGATGCTTGCTTATGAACTTACGCTACTCATTTTTTTGGTCATATGTTGCACATGTTATTCTGGTGGTCCCATATCCCTTGTATCCATCATGGACAGGGGAAGTGGTTCAAGTTTTGGTATGCGAGACATCATGTTCTTGTTATCGTTATTGGGTATTCTCTCGATAGAAACGAGAGCATCTTCTTCAGTACCGATTGTCCCAGTGGTTGCGTAAGACACAACTTCACTTTCTTTGGGTTGTGTTACTCCATCTTCATCGGTGATTTGGGCTAGTTATTGTACACTTATGGTGCTATCGTCTACTTTCATGATGGTCCTTCATAGAGAGTACCAGATTATACACACTCGTAAATGCAACTTAGCGTTAGGCATACTGGCCCCATTTTTTAGCCTTACCTTTTTTGTGAATGACATGAGTTTTTAGTAATTCTTAATTTTGTACATCTTTGCTTGTTTTTTATTTTTAAAGTTTGAGTGATTTTATGCCTTTACAAACTTTCAACAGGCAGAGGTTGACACCTTCCACTTGGGCGATATGCTGACACACTTGTCAGCGGTGCATTTGGCTTTATGCCAATTGACTACGAAGGTTGCAAGAGACATGGATACGGACTATCTGTGGCTATCGATGGGTCTTTCCCTAGGTTCAGGCAATTTGTCATATCAGACTAGAATGTCCTTATTGGGTGTAAGGGCTAGGATGCCGTGTTCTGGGATTATGGATGAGAGTTTTTCCGGGGGTCGTCTTGGGGAAAAGGCCTCATACCTGATAGTATTGTGGGATAGGATTTTCGAGTGACCTTTTGGGTGGGATTTGATGTAACTCCCTAAAAAGGTATTTTTATGTTTTTTGGTTGGGGCAAGTGTATTTATGTACTACGTTCCTTTAGGAGGAACAAGAAGAATCCTCAATGCACCTTTTGGCATGTATGGAGATTCTCGTCACATATCATGTATATAAATAACAGTTCTCTCTTTGGATGATGAGTGGCTTTGTATTTTTCTATGTTTCTTTAATTTCGTGTACGCAAGTAGTGAACAACGTGCGTACGGACCAAATGAGCTAAATCTTTTTAAAATAAATGGTGGAAATGTACATGAGAGAAAAATATAAAAGAACAAAATGGATATATACATACAGGGAGACAACAATGAGTCTAATCTCTTTTATTAAAATGGGGGTGACACATTTAATAATAAAAGACACATATACATAAGAAAAATTGCCTCGACTTTTTGAGACTTTTCTTTTGGACAGAGACAACTTTTATCTTCTCATTAGAGAGATACTCGCGTGTGCTGACATCGGAGTGATGAGGGAAAAAAGTTCCTCCATTTCTTTTCTTAGTGACTAGGTGAGATCCTTTTGATGTAGCTTTATAATCGAAGCGTCGTCTCTGGTCTAGACAAGGCGCCGTTTTACGGGGAGGCCTTAGTGAGTCTATTCATTTGATGTTTCATCCTGGGGTACGGGGGGACTTGAGGGGAGGGCTATTGGTATTTATATTTATAGGAAGAAGTGTACAGGGTTAGTGTATTCTCCCATTTCGGCTTATTTTGACCATTGATTTCGTGGTATTAGCCTTCGTGTGATGTTTTTTTAAATAAAGACGACCTCGCGAAGTCTTAAAAATGCCCTTCGAGTATTATTTTATTACTTAATGTTTAAACCGTATTATCTCTTTCGGAGTGAAGGCACAATGATCATAATCATTGTTTTCCCATAAATGGAGTTTTTTGTTTTTTTATATGGGGCTTGAAGTGATATCTCGAGTTTCCTATGTATCTACAATTCAAGGAAAACTGGGTGTCTGTATTGAATGTCTGATATAAAAATATAGTGAAGAATCAGGTCTACGTAGTTCTCTTGGGTGATATAGTTGGGGGATTAAAGTGTTTTTAGCTGACTTCAAGCTAAAGCTTGGTGGATCAAGTGAGAATTTTTATGTAGGTCTGGGAATGTGTATGGGCTTACATGGGTTTCCCCACCCACTATGACCATTTATTTTGGTGTTTAAATCGGTCCTTTTCTTTTAACCACTGGTAGGTTTAAAGAAATAATTTATTTAATCAGTCGATATTGAAGGGTTGGGAAAACGTGACTCCGTCGAGATCAACTAAAGTAGCCGCCCTATCAGAGTTTATTTTTGTGACAAGGTAGGGTTCTCCCCAATTGGGTGCAAATTTATCTTCGGGAATATGGCAGGTTTGAGATTTTCTTTCAGGAATAGATCTCCCCATTTTATGTTTCGCTTATTTACCCTCTTGTTGAATGCTCTCGCTATACGTTGTTGGTAGTCCTGATTATGATAAGCAACTTTTAGCCCCCTCTCGTCGAGGAGAGCTAATTTATCGTAACGGGCTTGGACCCAGTCAATTTTGGCCACTTGGCTTTCGAGAATAACCCATAAGGATGGTACCTCATGATATATGGGTACGACTACCTCCATGCCTCAAACTAAAGAGTAGGGTATGGCCCTTATTGAGTTTTGCTCTGTAGTGCTGTAGCCCCAAAGGGCTTATAGGAGTTTGTTTGACTAGTCGTTATAAGTTTTAGTTATCTTGATGATGATGCTTTTAACATTTTTAGTGGCTTTGATGGTTCCATGGCTTTATGGTATGTATAGAGATGACTTATGTCGAGTAATTCCATAGTCGTGAAGTTGGTTTGACACCTTTTTCTCAAAGTTATACCCATTGTCTGATGCCAGCTCATGGGGTATGCTGAAGCGACATATGATGTTTTGTTGTATGAATTTGTCCCCTTTCTTAGCATTTAGCACCGCATAAGATTTTGCTTCGACCCACTTAGTGAAATAGTCGATGACGAGTAGGATGAATTTGTACCCGATGGAGGCCTTAGTTTTTACCTTCCCTATGATGTTTATCCCCGAAGTGGAGAAAGGCTAGGGTGAGGTTATGTTGTAGAGTTCTTGAGGAGGTAGATGCTGCCGTGGGGTATACAGTTGACATTTGAGGCACATCTTGACACAATCCATATAATCCTTTTAGATGGAAGTTCAATAGTACGACTGCTTGAGAATTTTCTAAGAGAGGGTGTGCCCATTCATGTGCAGGACATATTTACCGCTATGAATTTTGTCCATGAATTCAACGGTCGGGTCTCGACTTCGGAGATGCACTGCAAGGTACTTCATTGAATCTCTTTTATAAAATTTGCCCCCGGCCCCTCCGCAGATGATGAATTGGGCTGCCAATCATCTTAGGGTTAATCGTTCACTTCGAAAAGAGTTGTGTTGGTAGTGATTCTTTCTGAGCAAGTTCCATATGTCATGGTGCTATTTTACAGGTGCTACTGACATTTTCTCGATGTTTTCAACCTCGAACCGATAAAGGGTGCTACGATTTGTCGCGATAAATGTGATTTCCATGATTCCTTCCAACATCTCTATCATGGAGGTTAGGATGGCAAGTGCATCTACAAAATTATTTTTAGCCATCGAGAGGAAGTCGAAATCGAGATGTTCGAATCGCGAAGCTACCTCTTATAAGTAGGCATGGCATGGTTGCAAGTTATTATCCCGAATTTTCCATTTGCCTAATATTTGACTGATGAATAGGTTGGAATCTCCATAGGCTTTTAGGTCGATAATTCCCATATCAAAAGAAATTTTTAGACCTATGAGGTAAGCCTCATACTCGGCCATATTGTTAGGGCATTCTTAGGTGAGTTTGATAGAAATGGGGAGTCACCATGAGTTAGGAGAGATAAGGATCATTATGATATTGAATCCACTTTTGTTGGAGACTCCATCGAAGTAGAGTTCCCAAGTTTCTCTATCGTTTAGGGCAAATAGATCCTCATATGACTCATTTTTCTCTTCTTCGTCTATCAGGGGTTGTCATGCGAGAAGGTCAGAAATGGCTCGCCCTTTGGTGACTTTTTACAAGACATGAGTGATCTTGAACTCGGATAACATTAGTAGCTATTTGGTCATTCGACTAAAGAGAGCGAATTTCCCAAAAAGGTATTTCATGATATCCATCCTAGAGATGACCGATGATGCTGTAAACAGCACCGCCAGATGAGGTATTGCACACTTTTCGCACTTAATCAAAATGACATTTTGATTAAGTCCGAAAGATGTGCGCGTGTAAAGTGCACAGTCGTTGTTTTCGTTTCGCCAACTCAATACAAAAACCTAAATTACTACTACACTTGCGAGGCAAGCACATCGGTAAGTCGGGTATCGAAAATCCACAGAGACGAGATGTTAGAATTTAAGTGATTTAATACTCCAAAATAAAAGTGTAAAAGATTATTACAAACTAAAAGGAAAAGTTAATCTAGACAATGTGTTGAAACTAGATTATGAAAGCGAGTAAAACTATAGGTTGGGTCGAATATCCCTCACCCGAGTTAAGTAGTATAAAATGGTTACATGGGTCGACGAGTTATTATAAATGCGTCTCGTTTCGACAGTTAATTAAATCAAAGGTTGTTGCGCCCTAAATCATCATAAGAGCCTAATAAGATTTTGGCGTCTGGTGCCCAATCTGTAAAATGTTGGCGTCAGGGCTAAAACTTCCATGAAGATGTTGGGCCAGGTGCCCAATCTGTAAAATGACTAAAATGCCCTTGAACGTGCGATTGCGTACGGAACTTCACCGGAATGCGTTTGAACTCCATACTTAGTACCTAAATACCTACAAAAGCCTAATTATACCTCAAATAGCATGTTAACAATATAAACCGAGGTTTTCTAGTTAACGGGCTTAAATATAGAGATTAAGGCACCCGGGGGGGCTAAAATGCATAGGTTCGGAGGATGAAATACGCGATATTTGCGTATTATCACATATCTATAGCGCTCTTCATCGAAAGGATAGAATTTTTTTCCCTACCTCTTGAGGAGTGAAAGTAGCGTTTTAGGTTAATATTGGAGATGCTTTTAATAGTAATATAACAAATCTCTACTTATATGATCTATTTGCATACACTTTTATTTACGTTGTGTTTATTTTTTCATCTGAATTTGAAGTCTTAAATTTGAAGGCTGAAATCTTAATCTGAAAAATATGTTCATTTTTGTCTTTTTGTGCTTTTGATTGTAATACTATTTATTTGAACTGTTTCTTTATCTCGAGGGGTGAAAGTAACTTTTGAGGTTGATGTTGGAGATGCTTTTAATAGTACTATAACAAATATCTACCTATATGATCTATCTGTGTACACTTTTCTTGAAGATGTGTTTATTTTTTTGTGAGTAGGTAGGAGATCCCAAGTTTTTATTTGAAGGCAAAACCATACAAATACTGGCACTTCTTATTTTGAGCACCTTGAATGGAGATCCCAAGTTCTTTCAGAGATTACTTTCTTAAAAAGATTAACCATGATCATCTTCCATCACAATCTTTGATTTCTATTTCACATACGTGTGTGTATAATCATATATGGGTACTGTAATATTAAAGAGTTTGATCTAGTGCTGGGTGGGAATTTAATGCAGATATTGGGGAGGTTTGGAGATCAAAAGGCCAACATAGGCTGCCAGTGATTTGTTTGGTTTTGTTTTACAAAGGTTCAACTCAGGCCAGTTCCATCCAATCTTAATCAAGTTACTATAGGTAACTACATGCAATGAATTATTTCTACTCAACATTTATAGTTTTTCTTTTTCATTCTATAGCTGATTATTCCTTTTAAAGTTTGAAAATCACTTCATGGCTTACTTTATGAGCTTATTTAGTTAAACTGGTGGAAGGGATTTGCTGGTGGTTTGGTTTTGGAATTTGCTGCTGCTCTTGAGTATATTTTAAATGTTAAAACATGTTGAATTTAACGAATAAACAAATGAAGTGACCGCGTAATTACGGGTCTCCCCGTTTGACAATATGACGATAATTTCAAAATACGTAGATTAGGCTTAAAAACAAGCCGTTTGAGGGTGAAAACATAAATCAGCCACCAAACGACCTCGTAGGAGGCACAAACACCTCGCACGAAACCAATGTAACTTGTAGGAACTGACCGCGTAGTCCCGGGTCTCCCGGTTTGAGAATATGAGGATAATTTGTAAAAATCGACACTTAGACTTAAAAAACAAGCCGTTAAAGGGTGAAAACAAGAACCAGCCCCCAAATGTCCCCATAAAAGGCACTAACACCTCGTACGAGACCAATGTTACTTGTAAGAACTGACCGCGTAGTCCCCGATCTCCCGGTTTGAGAATGTGAGGATAATTTATAAAAATCAACACTTAGACTTAAAAACAATCCGTTAAAGGGTTAAAACCCAAACCAGCCCCCAAACGACCCCGTAAGAGGCACGAACACCTCGTACGGGACCAATGTAACTTGTAGGAACTGATCGCGTAGTCCCGGGTCTCCCGATTTGAGATATGACAATAATTTGCAAAAATTAACGCCTAGATTTAAAAATAAGCCGTTAAAGGGTGAAAACCCAAATCAGCCACCAAACGACCCCGTAGGAGGCACGAACACCTCGCATGGGACCAATGTAACTTGTAGGAACTGACCACGTAGTCCCGGGTCTTTCGGTTTGATAATATGAAAATAATTTGCAAAAAATAAACACTTAAACTTAAAAATAAGCCGTTAAAGGGTGAAAACCCCAACCAGCCCCCAAACGACCCCGTAGGAGGCACGAACACCTCGCACGGGACCAATGTAACTTGTAGGAACTGACCGCGTAGTCCCAGGTCTCCCGGTTTGAGAATATGACGATAATTTGCAAAAATAAACACTTAAACTTAAAAATAAGCCGTAAAGGGTGAAAACCGAAACCAGCCACCGAACGTTCCCGTAGGAGGCACAAACACCTCGCACGAGACCAATGTAACTTGTAGGAACTGATCGCGTAGTCTCGGGTCTCCCGGTTTGAGAATATGATGATAATTTGTAAAAATTAACACTTAGACTTAAAAACAAGCCGTTAAAGGGTGAAAACCCTAACAGGCCCCCAAACGACCCCGTAAGAGGCACGAACACCTCGCATGGGACTAAAGTAACTGTAATCACTGACCGCGTAGTCCCAGGTCTCTCGGTTTGAGAATATGATGATAATTTGCAAAAATCACTTAGACTTAAAAATAAGTCATTAAAGGGTGAAAACTCAAACCAACCTCCAAACGACCCCGTAAAAGGCACGAACATCTCGCACGGGACTAATGTAACTTATTAGAACTGACCGCGTAGTCCCGGATCTCCCGGTTTGAGAATATGACGATAATTTGTAAAAATCACACTTAGACTTAAAAATAAGCCGTTAAAGGGTGAAAACCCAAACCAGCCCCCAAACGACCCCATAAGAGGCACGAACACGTCGCACGGGACCAATGCAACTTGTAGGAACGGACCGCGTAGTCCCGAGTCTCCCGATTTGAGAATATGACAATAATTTATAAAAATAAACATTAAACTTAAAAACAAGCCGTTAAAGGGTGAAAACCGAAACCAACAACCGAACGTTCTCGTAGGAGGCACGAACACCTCGCACGGGACTAATGTAACTTGTAGGAACTGACCGCGTAGTCCTAGGTCTCCCGATTTGAGAATATGACTATAATTTGTAAAAATCAACACTTAGACTTAAAAACAAGCCGTTAAAGGGTGAAAACCCAAATCAACCCCCAAACGACCCCGTAAGAGGCACGGACACCTCGCACGGGACCAATGTAACTTATAGGAACTGACCGCGTAGTCCCGGGTCTCCCGATTTGAGAATATGATGATAATTTGCAAAAATTACTTAGACTTAAAAACAAGTCGTTAAAGGGTGAAAACCCAAACCAACCCCCAAATGACCCCGCAAGAGGCACGAACACCTCGCACGGGACCAATATAACTTGTTAGAACTAACCGCGTAGTCCCGGGTCTCTCAGTTTGAGAATATGACGATAATTTATAAAAATCACACTTAGAGTTAAAAACAAGCCGTTAAAGGGTGAAAACCCAAACCAACCCCGAAACGATCCCGTAAGAGGCACGAACACCTCGTGCGGGACCAATGTAACTTATAGGAACTGACCGCGTAGTCCCGGGTCTCCCGATTTGAGAATATGACGATAATTTGCAAAAATAAACACTTAAACTTAAAACAAGCTGTTAAAGGGTGAAAATCGAAACCAGCCACCGAACGTTCCCGTATGAGGCACGAACACCTCACACGGGACCAATGTAACTTCTAGGAACTGACCGCGTAGTCTCGGGACTCCCGGTTTGAGAATATGACGATAATTTGTAAAAATCAACACTTAGACTTAAAAACAAACCGTTAAAGGGTGAAAACCCAAACCATCCCCCAAACCACCCCGTAGGAGGCACGAACACCTCGTACGGGACCAGTGTAACTTGTTGGAACTGACCGCGTAGTCTCGGGTCTCCCAGTTTGGGAATATGACGATAATTTGTAAAAATTACACTTAGACTTAAAAATAAGCCGTTAAAGGGTGAAAACCCAAACTAACCCCCAAACGACCCTGTAGGAGGCACGAACACCTCGCACGGGACCAATGTAACTTGTGGGAACTGATCGCATAGTCCCGGGTATCCCGATTTGAGAATATGATGATAATTTGTAAAAATCAACACTTAGACTTAAAAACAAGCCGTTAAAGGGTGAAACCCAAACCAGCCCCCAAACGACCCCGTAGGAGGCACGAACACCTCCCACGGGACCAATGTAACTTGTAGGAACTGACCACATAGTCCCGAGTCTCTCGGTTTGAGAATATGACGATAATTTGTAAAAATCACACTTAGACTTGAAAACAAGCCGTTAAAGGGTGAAAACCCAAACCAACCCCCAAACGACCCCGTAAGAGTCACGAATTCCTTCCACGGGACCAATGTAACTTGTAGGAACTGACTGCGTAGTCCCGGGTCTCCCGGTTTAAGAATATGACGATAATTTGCAAAAATAAACACTTAAACTAAAAAATAAGCCGTTAAAGGGTGAAAACCTAAACCAACCCCCAAACGAACCCGTAGGAGGCACGAACACCTCGCACGGGACCAGTGTAACTTGTAGGAACTGACCACGTAGTCCCGAGTCTCCCAATTTGAGAATATGATGATTATTTGCAAAAATCGCACTTAGACTTAAAAATAAGCCGTTAAAGAGTGAAAACCCAAACCAACCCCCAAACGACCCCGTAAGAGGCACGAACACCTCGCACGGGACAATGTAACTTGTAGGAACTGATCGCGTAGTCCCGGGTCTCCCAGTTTGAGAATATGACGATAATTTACAAAAATAAACACTTAAACTTCAAAATAAGTCGATAAAGGGTGAAAACCCAAACCAGCCCCCAAACGACCCCGTAGGAGGCACGAACACCTCGCACGGGACCAATGTAACTTGTAGGAATTGACCGCATAGTCCCGAGTCTCCCGGTTTGAGAATATGACGATAATTTCCACTCCTATATGTAATTTTTTTTTTTGTAAATTATTGGGTTACTAATATCGTAACTTTTTCGTATCCTATATTTTTTTTTTGCAGGATAACAGTTTATCGTTGGCATTTATTCACGTGGAACGCATAGAGAACTCAATGGTTTACAGCAAGGGGTTTATTCATGATTCCATTTTTTTGTGTTATGGCTATGCGGGCTTTTGTAGTTTTATTGTTAACTTTTATGTCCGTGCGGGCTTTTGTAAGTTAATTATTATATTTTGTGCTATGCGGGCTTTATGTTAGGCAGGTTTTGTATTAGCAAGTTTTGAAATGTCCAGAAAATAGAGAAAAATCTGCCCAATTTTTTTTTTACCTGTGAACTATTACAGACTTTTAATATTTTGAAGTTTGTATGTACATTAGTTTATCAACAACGTGCAATATTTTTAATTTGTGAATTTTTGTGCTTTTAAATAATTTTTTTTTTCTTTTTATAAAAAAATTTGGCACAGTTCAATACCGTGGCAAAAGTGTATCATATTTTGGCACGGTTTTGAACTGTGCCAAATTTTTTTAAACTGTGCTGAATCTGGCACAGTTAACAACTGTGCCAAAAGTGTACCAGAAATATCAAATTCTGGCACGGTTCAAAAGTGTGCCAAAAATGTTCTTGTTTGGCCAAATCTGGCACACTTTTGAGCCATGCCAGAAAAAAATGGCCGTTTTGGAACACCTGATTCTGGCACAGTTCAAAACCATGCCAGATTTGATCTGGCACAGTTTTAAATCGTGCCAGATTCCTGTTTTTGGTGTAGTGAATGTTAAAATGTTGTAATGTGGTTTGCTTAACACATGCATGCAACTAAAACACACACACACACTTACACTTATTACAGACAGAATGAATATCAAATTACAAACAGATTCTAATATTCAAACAAAATTTCCAAAATCAATTTGATCGAAACTCTCGGACTTTTTGATCTTTAACTTTATCCGCAGATCAAAAGGGAATCTTATTATATAAAAGAGCTAATATCCACACTTTCTTTATTCGAAAATGTGTAGTTATTTCATAAAATGTGAAATATATTAAAGTTTAAATCCCCATTCAAGATATCAACTAGATCTAAGTCTGGATATTCTCAGAAACTGAAATCAGAAATGATTTTACTGGTTTAGGTTTTGAAATCAACATAAATGTTTTAAAAATAACCAACAAAATAGATTTCTTGAAAGAAGAAATCAAACTCAGTAATATCTACGTGATATGTATCACTGAGTCTCAAATCTCAACTTTCTATGAAAGAAAATGAGATCAGGACTACGTGACTTAGTTGGTCAAGAGATTAAGAACTAGAGAGGATGGATCTTCTCAAATCTCGAACTAACTCAACTCACATAAGTGTTTTTAGGTGAGAATTTGGCCGGGGTTGGGTTAGGGTTTTATTTCTCTCTCTCTCTCTCTCTCTCTCTCTCCCTCTTCTCTATTTTTTCTCTCAGAGGTGAAATGATCCAAAGATTGTAAATGTAACACATATGGGCCTTATTTATACTAGATCATGGATGGTCTGGAACAACGAAGCAAATCAACGATCAGGATTGAAAACAAATTATCGAAGTAAATCTAATGGCCGACGAAGCACTGCTATTAAAAACACTCTGGTTGGTTCGAAAGGCTCACACATGGATCAAGTTAGAAGACATGCAGACCATTGATAAGATTGATCCAACAGTGTAACTAAAGTTTCAAATATGTGAGGTAAAGTAAACACAAATCTAGTCGTTATAATACCAACACGTGTAAGGTCACGATGCTCAGAAAAATGCATGTTTTTGAAGTTGAAAGAATTCAATTTTCCCCCATAATATTATCTAGCGCATTCGGATTCTACCCAGGCAAAGTTTTAGGCACTTAGGGAAACTATAAAACAACCCCAAAACATTATAAAATCCAATTTTAAATGTCTAAAAATTATTTTGAAAATTTCTAAAAATATTTAAAGTATCCCAAAAATTGTAGAAAATCATTTTAATGGGATTTAACTCACACACTCCCATAAAATGAAGAATTCAACAATTAAATGAAATCCTAGGCGAATGTGTTTGTGTTCTACCTTTAAGGACTTTTGCAGCAATTCATATATAGAGTCTGAGGCTCTTTAGTAAACTATGATATGGCTCAATTTTGTCACTATTTACAAACTAGATGAGCACCTATTTAATATAGAGTCAAGTGAGTCAAAGATATAGGGTGCTTCAAGGGTCTTTCAAATACTTCAAGCTTTTGACTAACCATTAAAAATTAAAACCATTTTTTTGCACATCACATAAATAACCAAGGTATTGTATAACGCCCCTATTAAATGTTTCAGAAGAATTATTTACAAGATATTCACTCATAACAACCATACCTTATAACTGATACATCATTAGAAAATTAGTCATTCAAAGAGATTTAGTAGTAAAGGTTTCAGAGTGAGAGGAAAATAGTCGATTGAGCACACTACGAAGGTGTACTGGAGATGAACTATTATTAAACACAAGTTGGCAATAATACTCCTCACATTCCATGTTAGGTGCACGAGTATCATAACTCGACTCACTTTCTTCGCAATTTACGCTAGCCATAGATCCTCTATTGATAAATTTAATGGGCTCATATCTTACTAACCCACCACCATCTTGATCAATATTATTCGATTGAGAAGATTCACCATGATGGACTTAAGTTGGTTTAGCTTGTGGTTTAGGTTAAGGAACCACCTATTTAATTACTTATCAGGAAGAAACAAAGCATCAATACAAGGAGATTCAGCTTGATCACTTGGGGGAACTATACCCAAAGGAATATGATCTACAACGAACTCAGATTCAACTTGAGCTTTAACCATAGGCACATCAACATCTAACATACATGGGGATTCTTGAGATAGACCAAAATCAAATGATAAAGTTTGGTAAGGTAGTAGCAGTCCAAGTACTATGAGTCCTTTCAAGCAGAACAACCTCAACAACCAAGGTTGGCAACACATTTTCCATAAATCTGAAAGACGAGTAGGTAGTATAGTTAAGGTCCGTTATGGCCATTGAGTGTAAGGCTTGGAATATGGATCGACAGGGATAAATCGATCGAGTCGCGTGTCTGAAATTTGGGAATTAAGTTACGCGGAGAGTCAACGTCAATCTAAGGTGTATACCAGTAGGTTAGAGATAGTTTAACTAATGTTATAAATAAAGAGGTAGCAAGAGATATCAGAGTTGTGAGAATACTCTAATATGTACGATAGTGAGATAAATCGTTGAATAATAAGTACGGTAAGTATATGAGAGAAAAATACTACGTACACATGTGAATAATTTGGTTATGTGAATACCTACTATTTTATATGTGTACTTGGGTTATGTGAATACCTACTGTTTTATATGAGTACTTGGGTTGTGAATGCCTATTGTGTATTTCCTTATGATAGGATTGGTAAGTTCGATGAGACATACCGAACTATGCTCGATGAGACATTCCGAGCCAGGTTCGAGGGGACATTCCCAACCATGTTTGAGGATACATTTCAAACATTACTCGAGGAGACATTTTGAGCCAGGTTCGAGGCGACATTTCAAACCATTTGTCCTTAATGTGTGAAATAGGATCAATAACAGGATACGCTGTATTGGGTATACGTATGTGTGAAAGGTATACCGTCTGAATAATCTACTTATGTGTGATAGTAGTAAGATTATGTGGGGTATATCTAAGCATTGTTTTAAATCTACTTAGGCATGATAATAGTGAGAATTGTTAGTGCATAACTAAAATTTTATAAACTACTTATGAGTAAGAGTGACTGGAATATATAAGTGTACAGCTAGAATAGATATAAAATCTACTTGAGTGTGATTAATAGAGATGGTAAATAGTAAGTACCTAAGAATAGATTAAGTGTGAGAACTTAATATTAAAGTATTGATAATAAAGTAAGAGTAATGATAATTACTAGACGCTCGAACAGATACTGTATGGGCTGTATGGGGAAGTTAGAGCGAAACTTCACTAATGACTTAATGTAAATTAAGGGTAGCATGTACCGTACTGTATGGGCGGTACTGGTGAGCTAAAATTGTTTGAGGTGTTTAGACGTTGGAGACCTAGTTAAAGTGGGTAGCGAGACTAGGTAGGAACGTTAGGTGCACACTATAGACGAGAGGGGAGGAAACTCAAGAGAATGCGCATGATCCTAATATGTGTAATCAATAATTGATATTTATTGCGATAAATTACTTGCTAAATATTTTCAAAACATTTTATGTACTAACACTTGCTATAAATACAGCCACAGGGACGCCAAGTGTGACTTAATTCCAATGATTTCTGAGCTGCAACATAGGTGGGTGTTGTAGGGCATTGATTAAATGCTTCTTGTATCCTTCCTGATCTAGTGTAGGATTTCAGCTTTCAGTATGGACATGCTATCCTTCAGTACTTTCATTTATATTGGAGTTTGATATTATGTTGGTTATTGGCTGCTGGTTTATTCGGCAAGACTTTGTTTTATCTTAGCTGTTATTCTCAGGCCCTTTTGTTGGTGTTTGTTTTACACTTTGTTTCGCATGTTATGGTTTAATTAATAAGAGTTAAAATTTGGCACTAGTCTAATTTTACCTAGATGGTTAGTAATTAAAAAGTTTTCGACAGTGATGATAAGAATGAGCTAACTGGGAAACCTGTCTTAATTTGATTTAGGACTGATCATCCGGGATTTAATTAGGCAGTGTGTCAGAGATGGTATTAGAGCATCAGTTTCTAGTGTCCTTAGGATCTGTACGGGTTACTACGTTTTCAGCGTATCGTTATGTTGATATAGAGCCCTATTGATAGGACTATTGAATTATCCTTGCATGCTTGTGATAACATTCTTCTGCCAAGAGGTTCAGGCTTGGAAGTTACCAACCTGGTGGGGGATTTAGGCAAGGATAGCAGGGCCAGAGGAGACCATTTTTGGGACATGTTTTATATGTGGCCAGCATGGTCACAAATAGAGAAAATATCCACATCAAGACTGGGTTCAGCAGCAGGATGCCCCACAGGAACAACAGGCTTTAATAGCTCCAGCACCAACACCGGCCCCACAATAGCAGGGTCAAATGCAATACAAGCGTGTGTATAACGTCTGGGACGTATCGATGCCTCTAGCTCCACAGGCACCACCCGCAATCGAGGGTACATTTTCTACTCACTAACTTGAGATTTGGATTTTGTTTGATACTAGACCTTACAATTATTTATTAAGGCCAGTTTTGCACTAGCCGTTGACATGTTAGAGATACTCGATAGTTTCTTTGTGTGTGAGGAGTCACTAGTGGATTGTGGCACATTGATGCATTCGATCTAAAGAGGAGTCGATACTATATTTGGGAGACTAAATCTTGTGACAGGACGATAGACTAGAATGTGGAGTATTTTCTTTTATGTTTATCCACATGAGTATGGAAAATTTATAAGTGACATAGATGCTTCATAATTGAGACTGTTAACACTCCAATTCGTGAGAGAGTCCAGATTAGTGGGTGCGGTAGCAATAGTAACCTTATTGGATACGTACATGATTAGTTACCGCGGGATCGTAGAACTTTTGTGTTGCATGAGAGAGAATGGAGGCGTACACCAAGGGTGGTTGCATGACGTTGTAGTTTACTACCTTCGAGAATTATGAGAATTGGGTAGACTACTTGCTGAGTTTTGACCGATTAGCGATGGTTTAGGCTCTAGTGGTAGTTATAGAAAGATTTCGGGTTCGCTATTCCAGCATAAGATGTATTTTGATAGGTAACACTTGAAAGAGAGTTTAACCTAGGTATGTGTGTATACATGTTATTATGTGTGGCATAATAGACTAATACGAATATGTGATCATATTGTTATATTTTATTTCGTGAAGTAGGGATGTCTACTGAGGTGATTTAGGGCAGTCGGGGTTATTTTCGAGCAGGGAGCGACAACTCGGGGTTTATTTTATGTAAGAACTAATCATAGTAAGGGCGCAGTATTTTATGTTGTCTCTTATAGCATAAGAGTGGGCGTGTATTCTTTTGTGTTAATAGACATGTATTTGGGGGTACGTACTATGAACTGAGGCTCTAACAGATCTCAACGACCGATAATGTTAGGTAGTAGTGTATCGGGGGGGGGGGGGGGGTTCCTTATTTGGATTTTACTTTGCGAGACGTCCCACGTATGAAACTTAGCGCAACGTTGGAAGTGGGGAGATGTTTGGTTGTTAGTACATGGGTTGGGTACCCCATTTATTTTCCATATATGTGATATGACTACGGTTTGGAAGTTATATTACAGTTCACGGCCAGTATAGTCGGGTGATTTTCGTGCGGTTAAACACGAGTATAGGGTGTACGGGCGTCCTAGGTAATTAAATAATTATAATATTATTCGCAATTAGGGGAGGATAGAAACAAAATACGTAGTGGCCTTAAGAGTAAAGGGTTAAGGCAAGGTAGAGAGCTTGGAGTGAGAGCTTCATCCAAATTTCGAGGACGAAGTTCCTTTGTAAGGGGAGAAGTATGTAACACTCCGTACTTTTAGAGAATAAGGAAATTAATTAAATTGGAGATTTAATAATATTTTAATTTGGAGAAATTATTTAGTTTGGTGATTTAATTTTAATTATTTTGGTTTATGGTTTAACTGTGCGAGTGTCGTAATTTGAGGTGGAAATGAGATGATTTTATAAAGTGAATCGAATGGTAATTTTGAGGTCATGGTTGGTCCCGAAAGGGTCGAAATAGTCAGAAAAGTGTACCCGGGTGTACAGTTTGGGTCCTGGGTCAATTGTAGACCAAACCGACACCTCTCGAGGGTATTTTGGTCATTTAGCAAATAGAGTTGGGGAGACCCACGAAAATTTCAAGTTATATCAGATGGTTTGGGGCTTAATTTAGGGTTGATAACGTAGAAAAGTATAGAGGAACCAACTGAGAGAAAAGAGAAAGAATTTTTCAAGGCTTAAAGGTAATTGAGGGTTCCAAAGGGATTCTTGCAACCAAGTTCAATTTGGAAGGGAGATTGAAGAAGGAATCAATCAAACACCCTCATCATCGATGAAATCATACCCTACCATAATCAAGGCAAGTGGTTTATTGCAAATTTATGAAGTTATAATACCCATGTGTAGGGATTTTTAAATAAATTATTTTTATTGAAAGTTCTTAGAGAAAAATAATGAATTGATTACATGTTTGAGTAGGATTGCATGTAGTTGGTTTTTACATTTGTAGAGGACTGATAAAAAATGAATTTATATTGGTAATTATGGATTTAAATCTGGGTTTATGATGTATAACCACGAAGAACTAAATTATCTAGGGTTTTGAGAAAATTTAGATTTGGATAGTTCTAAAATGGATTTAGTGATGATTTGATGATATATTTACGTTGAAAATGATCCCTACACATTTATAATATGGTTGGTGATGTTGGGAAGAATTTTCATAAGGTGTAATTAATTGTTGGATCGGACGAACATGTTGAAACAAGGAAGAAGACGACCTTCGATCGATTGAAGCCTTTGGTCGATCGATCGACCAAAGCTGATTTTGGGCTATTTTGTTGATTAAGTTTTCTTTGAATTCCAATGATGGGGGAAAATTTTAGAGATGTTATTATACCTATGTAGGGACTTGATAAAGACGCGCATGGAGTATAGTTAAGGTCCGGTATGGACATTGAGTGTAAGGCTTGGAATATGGACCGACAGGGATAAACCGATCGAGTCGCGTGTCAAAAATTTGGGAATTGAGTTACGGGGAGAGTCAACGTCAATCTAAGGTGTATACTAGTAGGTTAGAGATAGTTTAACTACTGTTATAAATAAAGAGGTAGCAAGAGATATTAGAGTTGTGCGAATATTTTAATATGTATGATAGTGAGATAAATCGTTGAATAATAAGTATGGTAAGTATAAGAGAAAAAAATACTATGTACACACGGGAATAATTGGGTTGTGTGAATACCTACTGTCTCATATGAGTACTTGGGTTGTGAGAATACCTACTATTTTATATGAGTACTTGGGTTGCTAATGCCTATTATGTGTTTCCTTATGAGAGGATTGGTAAGTTCGATGAGACATGCCGAACTATGCTCGATGAGACACTCTGAGCCAGGTTCGAGGGGACATTCCAAACCATGTTCTTGGAGACATTCCGAACATTACTCGAGGATACATTCCAAGACAGGTTCGAGGAGACATTCTGAACCATTTGGACCGATAACAGGATATGCTGTATTGGGTATTTATGTGTGAATAACTACTTATGTGTGATAGTAGTAAGATTAGGTGGGTATACCTAAGTATTGTTTTAAATCTACTCAGGCATGATAGTAGTGAGAATTGTTAGTGCATAACTAAAATTTTATAAACTACTTATGCATAAGAGTGTCTGGAATATATAAGTGTACAACTAGAATAGATTTAAAATTTACTTGAGTGTGATTAGTAGAGAAGGTAGATAGTAAGTACCTAAGAATAGATTAAGTGTGAGAACTTAATATTAAAGTATTGATAATAAATTAAGAGTAATGATAATTACTAGACGTTCGGACACATACTGTATGGGCGGTATGGGGAAGTTAAAGTGACACTTAACTAATGACTTAATGTAAAGTAAGGGTAGCATGTATCGTACTGTATGGGCGATACTAGTGAGCTAAAATTGTCTGAGGTGTTTAGATGTTGGAGACATTGTTAAAGTGGGTAGCGAGACTAGGTAGGAACGTTAGGTATGCACTATAGATGATAGGTGAGGAAACTCAAGAGAGTGTCCGTGATCCTAGCATGTATAATCAATAACTGATATTTATTGCGATAAATTACTTGTTAAAAATTTTCAAAACGTTTTGTATACTAACACTTGCTATAAAACATTTTCAAAACCTTTTAGGTATCCATCCACAGGGAGGCCAAGCATGACTTCATTTCAGGGATTTCGGAGCTGCAATATAGGTGGGTGTTGCAGGGCATTGATTAGAGGCTTCTTTTGTCCTTCCTGAGCTAGTGTAGGATTTTAGCTTTCAGTATGGACATGTTGTCCTTTAGTACTTTCATTTATATTGGAGTTTGATATTATGTATGTTGGTTATGGGACGATGGTTTATTCGGCAAGACTTTGTTTTGTCTTAGTTGTTATTCTCAAACTCTTTTATTGGTATTTGTTTTACACTTTGTCCCACATGTTATTGTTTAATTAATAAGAGTTTAAATTTGTCACTAGTCTAATTTCACCTAGGTGGTTAGTATTAAAAAGTTTTCGACAGTGATGCTAAGAATGAACCAAATGGGAAACCTGTCTTAATTTAATTTAGAACGGATCACTCAAGATTTCCTAGTCGGTTCATTCTTAGCATCACTGTCGCACGATTTAGTCTCCCAAATATAATATTGACTCCTCTTCAGATCCAATGCATCAATGTTCCATAATCCACTAGTTACTCCTCATACACAAATGGACTACCGGGTATCTCTAATATGCCAATGACTCGGGACAAACTAGCCTTAATAAACAATTGTAAGGCCCAGTATAAAACAAAATCCAAATCTCAATCTTGTGAATAGAAAACGTACCCTCTATCGCGGGCGATGTCCGTGGAGATAGAGGCATCGGTACGTCCCGAACGTTATACACACGCCCGTAGTGCATCTGAACCTGCTATAGTGGGGCTGGTGCTGATGCTGGAGCTATTAAAGCTCGATGTTCCTGAGGGGCATCCTGCTGCTGAACCGTCCTGCTGTGGACATTATCTCTGTCTGTGACACTCCTGGCCACATATAAAATACTATCCCAAAAATGGTCTCCTCTAGACCTGTTGTCCTTACCTAAACCCCCACCAGGTTGGTATCCTCCAGGCCTGAACCTCTTGGCAGAAGAATGTTATCGCAAGCACACAAGGATAATTCAATAGTCCTATCAATAGGGATCTATATCAACATAATGATACACTGAAATCGTAGTAAGCCACATAGATCCTAAGGACACTAGAACCTGATGCTCTTATACCACCTGTGACACCCCGCCTAATTAAATACCTGGTAATCAGTCCCTAAAAATTTCAAACCAGATGCCCATTACAATTTTTAGTAAAGTTTCGGCCACACCACTAATCACTGTTTCCAACTTTAAAATGTAATCTAAGGTCCGATTGACTGGGGTATCATTGCCCCACCAGCCAATCCTAAGCCAAAAACTACCCACAATCCACTCCCAAATCATACAAATGCCATCTTCCTATAAGAAGACTAAAAATTTGATCCATCTACTCAGATTGTGCCCAATAAATCACCCATCATACCCATATATCCCTTAAACCCCTCTAAGTTTGCCTATATTTTCTCTTACACCCTACCTATTTTGCCGATCACACCCTGCCACTTTTTACTGTAGCATGCATTACTGTTCGTTCCCATTTTGTAGGGAAAGATATGGAATTGATAGCAGTATTGAACCAACGTGTAGAGTTCGGGCTGAAATTGCCCTAAAAAATGACCCTTGACTGCCAGAGATTTAGTACACTATTCTTGGAAGCTCGTAAATGGGCTCGAGAGTCAGATAGTTGGGCGGTACCTACTGATGAAGTTAATTTAGATGATGTCATCTAGATCATAGCAGACTTATTTCGACAGATCGATGAATTTTATAATATGTTATAGCTACTTGATACTTTGAAACTACAAGGGCGCTTGGTCCCTTCACTTTTGCCTCTCTCCTTTAAGTGAGAGGATCTATACGAAGAGGCCGTTGAGTTTGTGGAGTGCAATGACTAATTCTGGAAATATGATGTCATTATCACCGGATGGGGGGACGAATTCGATTGTTTAGATGAAGAGCAAAGCCTAGAAAAGACTAACCCAATAGTCAACATATGTGTAATGATATCGTTTGAGGAGCTGCTAGGAGAAATCAATAGGGTGGATGAACAACCCTAGATATATGAGGAGACGGGTTTTTTATTTTCCCCCTCTTCTGTGAACCATATGACTAGATCATGGAGGCATTACTAAGTTCCAAACCCACAACCATCAGCGATCGACAAGGGAAAGGGTGTTGATAATCTTCCTATGTCGAAAATGACCCTGAAAGAGAGCAATATCCTCGATCAGTTAAAGAAAACCCAAGCTAACATCACTCTGTGGGGACTTTTTTATGTCTTCCCATCTACATCAAAATTCCTTGATCAAACTACTCACCGAACCCATAGTCCCTCCTTCCATCACACCAGAAGAAGCAGTGAATTTAGTCGGATCTCTAACCTCTACTAGAATGCTTTCCTTCTCCGAAGAAGAAATCCCTAAGATTGGTCCAAATCACAACTACGATCTCAATATCTCTATCGAAGTTATGGGAAAGATCATCCCACTTTTGCTTTTCGATAATGGATCAGATCTTAATGTTTGCCCGTTGAGAACCTTCAATTGTATGGGGCTGAAAGTGAGAGATCTTGCTTCAACCTCTACCGCGGTGCACGCTTATGATAATACTCATCAAGAAGTGATGGGATCCATAAAGCTTACTGTAGGGGTTGGCCCTATAAATACCATTGTTGAATTCTAAGTCATCGATATCCCGAATTATTTTAATATATTACTCGGACGACCATGGCTCCATAGTATCAAGGGTATGTCTTCTTCCCTACATCAGAAACTAAAGTTATTCACCATTGGGCATGTCATCACCATCTCGAGCGATGATGATAATACTGAGAATGCAAGCACCAACAGTCCAGTGCTCGAGATATAGTATGGGGCAAATGATATGCTTATATCAGGTTTCTGGGTTGAATCACTTCTGCTCCCAGCAGGGGACGATTTCAAAGATAACATTTGTCAAGAGTATAACCCTCATGGAAACATCAATATAATACAGATGTTCAAGAGCATGCCCTTCTTACTTGGACTTGGGCTAGGAAGACGACGACAAGGGATACTAGAACCCATAGTATTGAAGAAAGCCTTTCCTCCTTGTGGCCTGGGTTATCGGCCATCAATAGAGGAACTCGGAATGCTTCGCCAACCTCAATTGGAGATAAGGCTAGAAAGCGCTAAGACTATCTTAAGAGATTTCCTGAATGGAAGATTCATTAGTGAGGGTGAAGATTTCCCATTTTATGGCTTTCTCGAACAATAGTATGATCATGTGGACAAGAAGATAAAACCAAGACTGGAGATATTTTTCCAAGATAGGTACTCATGGGTCAAAAGCTCCTAACATCATCTGAAACCACTCATTAAGAAAACTATAGATGCTATTGGAGATTCCAAGGGAAGTGACTCTGAGGATTCATTAAACTTATAAACACTGGGGCTGACACTCTACATGATCCACTCAAGTGTTACACCATCGGATCTATCCCACCTGATCAAAGATGCTAATGCACCTCTCCTCAACTGGAACATTGTGCCGGTTCCACTTGCTGAAATACAACCCAACTATGATGTTTATCCCATTTCCATTTTTTTTATTGTTTAGCCCTCTTCTGATATAATTGAGACCTCCTTTGGTGAGGTTCTCAACATTATTTTTCCCAACAATGAAATAAATGAAGATTTTGAGTATCTTGTTGTGCCTTACATTAATTGTGTTGATTCTAATCAAACTCTTGATGATAATGATTTTTCAAATGAAAAATTCTCAAATAATTTTAATAAGGTTAATAGAAAATAACATAACTACATTCAAGTTAATGAAGATGAAACTGTAATTATTAATCTCGGTTCTAGTTACCAATTACGCGAGATTAGGTAAAGGTCTACCCTTGACGAGCATGAGCGCGCGAAACTTGAAGAATTATTGAAGGAATTTGTGGATGTATTTGCATGGTCCTACGAAAACATGGCCAACATTAATTACAAGATCGCTCAATACGATATTCTAACTCTCTTAGAATGTAAACCGATCAAGTAGAAACTATGAAAGCTCCGTACAAATGGTCACTCAAGGTTAAGGAAGAAGTGGTCAAATAGTTGAATCACCTTATACCTTTGACTTGCTTAAGTCTACATTGTATAAGTGCTCAACTAATTTGGAAATATTGACAAAATTGGTTGTCTATCCTAGAATCCAAAAAGCCTCAGAACCTAACTCTCTAATCCTCTTCAAAGATCAATGATGGTACAAAATGAATCACACAACATAATTAGAAGTGCATACATGTGTTAATATTGCCTAAAATTGAGTGTGTGCTTAATTCCCCTTGAATTGGAGCTTTAATAATTTTTTGGGAATTTTTAAATATTTTTTAAACCTTTTAAAACTTTTTTAAACATTTTTTTTTAATAAATGTTTTTATTAATAAAATGGGTTAATATAGTTTGTGGGGTTAATATACTATTTTGGAAACTTCATTTTTCACTGAAATGTTTGGTTGGGTACGATCTCAAAGCACTAGAGACTTCAGGGTGATGTTTTGTAATTAGTTTGACGCGCGTGTGAGAGCCACTTACCTGCCAACACTTATCGTCCTTTTGGTGCGTTAGTTTGTGTTTGTTATGTGAGAGGATAGCCAGTTGCATTGGTGATCGTTGGATCTTTCCTTATCAAGGGTCTGCATGCGTTCTTAGTTAATCCCAGTGCAAACCTTTTGAACCAATCAGAACCATCTTAATCCACCGCTATTTTATAACCATAGGATCAAGTCAAACATTGCAAGACTTCATCACAGCCATTGATTTGCCTCGATCATCCAGAACCTTCCCCAGGCACTATATATACCCTTCACTTCTCAGCCTTAGAAAACTTTTTGTCATTCGTCTTTCTGAGAGAAAAAAAATAAGAGAGAAGAGAGAAGTGAGAGAGAAGAGAGAAAAGAAAAGAGAGAAGAGAGAGAAAGAAAAACCTGTTAGCCAAACCCTAACCCTAACCCTAAACAGTTCACCTTTTCTGAAACAAACCTTCGCATATTCAAACCCAAACACAACCTGAGTGTTTGAGAGAGAGAGAGAGAGAGAGTGGTTTGTTCATATCGTTGCTGTAACCTCTTGATCTTTAGATCTTGCACACAACTTAAACATTTGTGTGAAGATCTAGTTTCTTTTTCATAGAAACGTTAGATCTACATACTATATGTTACATTTTCACTAGATCTGCATTTTTTATACTTGTTTTAAGTAAATCGTACTGATTTGGTTTTAAAAATGTTTTCTGGTTTCTTTTCTTACGAAACTTAATTCTGACCTAGTTGGATTCGCACTTGGAGGGTTTTCAATCTCATAAATGTTTTCAAAAAGGGATTGAGAAAGGTCTTGACCGATTTCTGAAGCAAGATCTCCATGGAATCTGGGTTATCTTTAAAGGTCAAAAGGATTTGAGTGCTATGAGAAATAAATAAATTAAAATCACTGCATATAGACTTTATATGTAATTTACTAGGACTGTTTGTAAATGTAAGTGTGTGTGAGTTCATGCATGTGTATAGGAATCACTTCACAACACTTAACACACTACTACACTGGAAGTGTTGTGTTTAAGATCTGAAATCATTGAGTCGACGTAAGGAAGCTAAAGCAAAGGAAGTTAGCAAACTGGAGAAACATCAACAACAAATCAGATCTATCAGAAGTTAGAAGGACACCAAGTGGGGTATATTCCTAAACTTAGAATAGGTTGATTTGTGTGCTTGCATGTGGTATAGTTTGTAACTAATTTTTGTTATTAGTGAATTTTTGCTTTTGTGACTTAGAAGTAACCGTGGATGTTTCCTCTGTTGGGAGAGGTTTTACCACGTTAAAATCATTGTGTTGATTATCTTCATCTACTCACCTCATTCTTTAAGTGTGCTGAATTTTTGAAACTGCCTTGGTTTTAAAAACTGATTACATAATCTTAATTACTCTCGTACATAAGTTTCTTTGTAAACACATCTTGTTTATAATTTTTTTTTTTCCAAAAGAAAAGGGTTTCTCCAACAAACATTCGGAGTTGCTTATACAGTTTAACCTTGTGTTAAACGGCATTAGCGACGTTTTTCAATTGGTATCAGAGCCCTGTTAACTTTTATTTCAAAAGATCTTGTGTTTCTGAAATCGTTTTCTGAAAAATCCAACTATGGACGAGAAGAATTAAAGGTTTGGTAATCTGTCCAGACCTCCACTCTTTGATGGAAACAACTTTGCTTACTGGAAAGTAAGAATGGTTGCCTTCATCCAAGGGACTTTAGGAGATGATGTCTGGGACATTATCGAAAATGGATACACTTATCCTACTAAACCAGCCACTGAAGGAAGTGATGAGAGGGTAAAGAAAATCTTAAGTGAATTTACCCAAGAAGAGAAAACCATTTCTCGAAATAACAATAAAGGCAAGAATGCCATTTTTATGTCTATTAATGAGTATGAGTTCAAACGAATCTCATCTTGTGCCACTTCTAAGGAAGCTTGGGACACATTAATCACTGCCCATGAAGGAGACTCAAGAGTTAAAGTTGCTGAAACTCAAATGCTTATCCAGCAGTACAACTCTTTGATCATGACTAATTCTGAGTCTTTTGATGATTTTTACATGAACTTAACTGATATAGTCACTAAGTTGCATGCTAATGGTATTACTTATGATAGAAATGAAATTGTCTCTAAAATTCTAAGGTCATTACCACAAAAGTTTGACAGTAAGAGGTATGCTATTGAGGAAATGAATGATCAAAACCTTACCCCTGAGTTACTCAGTAGCAAACTTAGGACTGTGGAAATGGAATTAGACTTTAAGAAATAATTGAATCATTCTCAAAGAAAATAACCTAACTCTAACTTGAGTTTTGCCTCTAAGATACCCAAACTTGAGTCCAATTTGACCAACTCTGACTCTGATGAGGAGTGTGATATAGACAAACTAGATAATCAGATTACCTTAATGTCTAAACAATTTAAGAAAATTGTCAAATTTCGAAACAAACAGGCAACTAAACAAGGCAAGCCTAATTATCCTACTCTGTCTAATCCCAAATCTCATGAGAGAGGTCTTGATAAACATTCTAAGGACAACAACTCCAGACCCACTAGAGACCTTAAAAAGATTGAATGTTTTAGATGTGGGAAACTAGGTCACATTACACACGACTGCAAAGTTAATCTGAATAAAGCCAACACACACAATAGAGCCAATGTCTGTAAAACTTGGAATGATTCAAGTGACTCTGATGAAGAGGAACTTGAGTCATCTAATGTACTTGACCCTTGCATGTATTTTTATGCTAAGATCATTTACAATGATGATACTCATGTGTGTGATAATGATGCTCCTACTTCTGCTTGTGTGAATACTGCTTTGATTGGCCTAGATGCTTTATTGTCTGAAAATGTTGCTAGTTCTAGTTCCGTGTGTGTGAGTCAAAGTGATCTCGATAATGACGATGCAAATGGGTGCGTGAGTACTAAAATTGAATCGTTAGGGGTCACTACACACACTTCACTTAGCGACTCAGACACAGATGACCTCCCAGATATCCATACCTTGTATGCTAAAACTCTTAAAAAAGGCACTAGATTGGAGAAGACTGTTAGAGACCTGACTAAGAAATTAGATGATCTAAGTCTTATTATAAAGTTGAATGCTGAAGAGTACACTAACCAGTGTCTGACTCATCAATCTGAAATTGAAACTTTTGATCAAAAATTAAAAGAGTTGACTAAAACTAATGAAATCCTGGAAATGAAATATAAGGGAACATTATTAGAATTGGAGGAAGCAAAAACAAAGACAACTACTGTTTTCAAAAAGTTTTCTAAGTTTGAAAACAATTCAAATTGCTTTACTGACTTTGTTGTTGACTCCAAGACCAATTCTGATGATAGAACCGGTATTGGATTTTGCCCTAAGAACAAACCACAAACTACAAACTACTAAACTTGAACCTATTAAGTTTGTGTCTGGGGGCAAAAGACCAATTGAAACATGTCCAGACTTTCATTTGATTAAAAATTAATTTGATCAAAAACAACAACAGAAAGACATTGGAGAGTCTAGTATTTCTAAGGTTGACTCTGCACTTAAGACTAAGTACGTCTGTCCTTTGATCAGAAAGGCTGATTCTACCTATAAGACCATACCTCCTAGGAATAACACTTCTGAACAGAATGCTGTCAAACCTATCTTTAGAAGTTTTCCTAAGGAAATTCATCCCTCAATCAATCAATATTGCTCCTACTATGACATTTATGGTCACTCCTTTGAAGGTTGTTATGCTAGGCGTCTAAATACCCCTGTTTACAACACTTCTGTCTATAAGAACTTTAACTATTCTAGGCAAAGTCGTAACAATTATGTCATTCCAAGACAACCTGATAAGAACTCTAACTACAGAAATAGAAAGACCAAAACTAAGAGTTCATTTAAGATAAAGGCTCCCAGAAACATTCCTAAACCAAAAGCTCAACTTTTTCACAACAATCAGTTTGCTGCTCCAAATGTTTTTCGATAAAAAACTGTGTCTCGAAAATTTTATCAAATGAGGGCAAACTTGCGCAAAATTAAAAATAGAGCTATTTGGGTTAGAAAAGATGATCTTTTACCCCAAATGAAGTGTAACATTGTTATTAGTGCCTTAAAAGCTGAACACACTTCATCTGGTTGGTATTTAGATTCAGGATGCTCCAAACATATGACAGGAGATGAAACCAAACTTTTAAACAAAACCAGATTTGCTGGTGGGAAAGTAGTTTTTGGTGATGGTGTTTCATCTCAGATCATAGGTAAAGGAACCCTAAAAGAAGATGGAATGCCTGTTCTCGAAAATGTTCTGTTAGTTAAAGGCCTTAAAGCCAACCTCCTAAGCATATCACAATTTTGTGACTCTGACCATACGGTCACCTTTTCAAAGAACAATTGTAAAATTCTAAATGATAAAGGTGAATGCATTATTACAGGATTTAGAACACCTGACAATTGTTATACTGTCAAGACTAGTTCTGAAACCTGTAACATTGTCATAATGGATGACAATGAAATCTGGCATAATCGTATGAGTCACTTAAGTTATGATATCCTTGGTAGATTGTCTAGTCAAGAGATTGTTAGAGGTATTCCTAAAATTAAACCTATTTCCAGTGTTGTCTGTGGTCATTGCCAGGCAGGAAAAATAGTTAAGACTTCGCATAAAAAGGTTAAAGACATCCTCACCTCTAGACCTTTAGATCTCATCCATATGGACCTTATTGGTCCCTCTAGAACTGTTAGTCTTTGTGGACACAGTTATATCCTTGTCATGGTTGATGATTTCACACGATTCACTTGGGTTGCTTTCTTAAAACATAAATCTGACACGTTTCAGAATTTTTTAAAAATTCTATTAAGAATTGAAAATGAGAAGGACACACAAGTCAATCGCATTCATAGTGATAGAGGGGGAGAGTTCATAGACACAAGAATAGTTGAATATTGTGACTACAACGGTTACAAACATGAATTTAGTGCCCCTAAAACTCCTCAGCAGAATGGCATTGCTGAAAGGAAAAACCGAACTCTTCAAGAGATGGCACGTGTCATGTTGCATGCCAAATCCCTACCTAAATACTTTTGGGTAAAATCCATTAGAACTGCCTATCACATCACTAATAGGATCTATCTTAGGAAAAACTCTAAACAAACCCCTTATGAGTTGTGGTACGGTAAGAAGCCTAATCTGAAATACCTAAGAACCCTTGGAAGTCAGTGTTATGTCTGTAAAGATAGAGAACATCTGTCTAAATTCGAAACTCGTGTTGATAAAGCCATCTTCTTAGGATACTCTCCAAACAGTCGTGCTTATCGTATATACAATCTGCGTACTAAGGCTCTTATGGAATCGATAAATGTAATTGTAAGTGACACTATTATCGAAAATAAGACATCTGAATCACCTATTGTGGTTGAATCTGAAAATGATTTCAAAACTGATTCACCAGAAATAGATGACTCATTACCTATTGAGAATCCAGAAATACCTGGTTGGGTATCTAAAGATCATCCCATTGACAACGTGCTAGGTAATCCTAATGATCCAGTTCGTACTAGATCCCAGTTAAGAAATTATGCCAATTATGCATGTTTCGTCTCCCTTGTGGAACCGAAAAATGTTAATGAAGCATTGAATGACACACACTGGATTTCTGCTATGCAGGAAGAACTTTTACAATTTTTCATTCACGATGTCTGGTATCTTGTACCTCGGCCTCAAAATAAAAATGTTATTGGAACACGTTGGATTTTCAAGAACAAATCTGATGAAAATGGGGTAATCCTTAGAAACAAAGCTAGACTTGTTGCTCAAGGCTACTCTCAAATAGAAGGAATAGATTTCAGCGAGACATTTGCCCCTGTCACTCGTCTTGAATCTGTTCGACTTCTTTTCGCCATAGCGTGTTACTTAAAATTCACACTCTATCAAATGGATGTCAAATCTGCCTTCTTAAATGGGATTCTGTTCGAAGAGACATATGTAGAACAACCCAAAGGGTTCATTGATCCTAAATACCCTAACCATGTCTTTCGTCTGAAAAAGGCTTTGTATGGATTAAAACAAGCTCCTAGAGCTTGGTATGAACGCCTTTCCAACTTTTTGTTGGATAAGGGTTTTAAGAGAGGAGGAAATGACCAGACTCTCTTTGTCAAACATTTTGACAAAAACATTATTATAGCCCAAGTCTATGTAGACGACATCATTTTCGGGTCAACTTCAAACTCTGAAGTTAAATCCTTTTCTGCTAGTATGCATAAGGAATTCCACATGTCCCTTATGGGGGAGCTACAACTTTTCTTAGGATTTCAAGTGAAACAGAATTCTGATGGTCTTTTTGTATCTCAAACCAAGTATGCCTTAGACCTTGTTAAGAAATTTGGCTTAGAAAATGCTAAAGTTGCCAAAATGCCTATGAGTACTACTGTTAAATTATGTAAAGATGAAACTGGTAAGTCAGTTGATTCCACACTCTATAGTAGTATGATTGGTAGCTTACTCTACCTAACTGCCTCACGACCAGACATAATGTATGCTGTATGTCTGTGTGCTCGTTACCAGAATAACCCTAAAGAGAGCCATTTATTGAGTGTAAAACGTATAATAAAGTACATAAAAGGCACTCTTAACCTTGGACTTAGGTACACTAAGGATACCTGTAGCACCATCATAGGGTATACTGATGCTGACTGGGCCGGTTGTACTGATGATAGTAAAAGTACATCAGGTGCCTGTTATTATGTCGACAATAATTTAGTTGGTTGGAGTAGCAAAAAACATAATTGCACATCATTATCTACGGATGAGTCTGAATATATAGCAGCAGGAAGTTGCTGTGCTCAATTGTTATGGATCAAACAAATGTTAAGTGATTATGGGATTAAAGAATAACAATTACAATTGTATTGTGACAATCAAAGCACCATTAACATATCTAAAAACCCGGTTCAACACTCGCGAACTAAACATATTAAAATAAGGCATCATTTTATTCGCGAACTTGTTGAAACTAAGGAATTAGAAATTCATTACCTGCCTACTGATCTGCAACTTGCAGACATGTTCACTAAACCTTTAGACTATAACAGATTTCTGTATTTGCGAAATTCTATAGGCATGGTATGCGCTGATTAAACTCTTAAAACCTTAAGTTTTACCCTTTGTCCATTTGAGACAAAATGGGGGAGAAATTTGAGTTTTATGAGCTCATTTTTTTTGTTTACATTTCATCTAAACTGCTTGATCTTAGTGTGTATATTTGCAGGAAGCTCTTCTTCTGATTATCTACCATTTCTAGTGTACAAATTTGTAAATAGTTGAGTTATGTAATTTTTGACTTTCTAGGAAATGGGTAGATAGTATCTTTTGTATAGGACTAGGTTTTATTTTTTGTTCCCTACGAGTTTTAAGCTAACTCAAAGGAGATTTTGCCTCATATTTCCAAAGGGGGAGATTGAAGAACCTTATACCTTTGACTTGCTTAAATCTACATTGTATAAGTGCTCAACTAATTTGAAAATATTGACAAAATTGGTTGTCTATCCTAGAATCCAAAAAGCCTCAGAACCTAACTCTCTAATCCTCTTCAAAGATCAATGATGGTACAAAATGAATCACACAACACACAATTAGAAGTGCATACATGTGTTAATATCGCCTAAAATTGAGTGTGTGCTTAATTCCCCTTGAATTGGAGCTTTAATAATTTTTTGGGAATTTTTAAATATTTTTTAAACCTTTTTAAACTTTTTTAAACATTTTTTTTTAATAAATGTTTTTATTAATAAAATGGGTTAATATAGTTTGTGGGGTTAATATACTATTTTGGAAACTTCATTTTTCACTGAAATGTTTGGTTGGGTACGATCTCAAAGCGCTAGAGACTTCAGGGTGATGTTTTGTAATTAGTTTGACGCGCGTGTGAGAGCCACTTACCAACCAACACTTTTCGTCCTTTTGGTGCCTTAGTTTGTGTTTGTTATGTGAGAGGATAGCCAGTTGCAATGGTGATCGTTGGATCTTTCCTTATCAAGGGTCTGCATGCGTTCTTAGTTAATCCCAGTGCAAACCTTTTGAACCAATCAGAACCATCTTAATCCACCGCTGTTTTATAACCATAGGATCAAGTCAAACCTTGCAAGACTTCATCACAGCCATTGATTTGCCTCGATCATCCAGAACCTTCCCCAGGCACTATATATACCCTTCACTTCTCAGCCTTAAAAAACTTTTTGTCATTCGTCTTTCTGAGAGAAAAGAAAAGAGAGAAGAGAGAGAAAGAAAAACCTGTTAGCCAAACCCTAACCCTAACCCTAAACAGTTCACCTTCTCTGAAACAAACCTTCGCATATTCAAACCCAAACACAACCTGAGTGTTTGAGAGAGAGAGAGAGAGAGTGGTTTGTTCATATCGTTGCTGTAACCTCTTGATCTTTAGATCTTGTACACAACTTAAACATTTGTGTGAAGATCTAGTTTCTTTTTCATAGAAACGTTAGATCTACATACTATATGTTACATTTTCACTAGATTTGCATTTTTTATACTTGTTTTAAGTAGATCGTACTGATTTGGTTTTGAAAATGTTTTCTGGTTTCTTTTCTTACGAAACTTAATTCTGACCTAGTTGGATTCGCACTTGGAGGGTTTTCAATCTCATAAATGTTTTCAAAAAGAGATTGAGAAAGGTCTTGACTGATTTCTGAAGCAAGATCTCCATGGAATCTGGGTTATCTTTAAAGGTCAAAAGGATTTGAGTTCTGTGAGAAATAAATAAATTAAAATCACTGCATATAGACTTTATATGTAATTTACTAGGACTGTTTGTAAATCTAAGTGTGTGTGAGTTCATGCATGTGTATAGGAATCACTTCACAACACTTAACACACTACTACACTGGAAGTGTCGTGTTTAAGATCTGAAATCATTGAGTCGACGTAAAGAAGCTAAAGCAAAGGAAGTTAGCAAACTCTAGAAACATCAACAACAAATCAGATCTATCAGAAGTTAGAAGGACACCAAGTGGGGTATATTCCTAAACTTAGAATAGGTTGATTTGTGTGCTTGCATGTTGTATAGTTTGTAACTAATTTTTGTTATTAGTGAATTTTTGCTTTTGTGACTTAGAAGTCACCGTGGATGTTTCCTATGTTGGGAGAGGTTTTACCACGTTAAAATCATTGTGTTGATTATCTTCATCTACTCACCTCATTCTTTAAGTGTGCTGAATTTTTGAAACTGCCTTGGTTTTAAAAACTGATTACATAATCTTAATTACTCTCGTACATAAGTTTCTTTGTAAACACATCTTGTTTATAATTTTTTTTTTCCAAAAGAAAAGGGTTTCTCCAACAAACATTCGGAGCTGCTTATACAGTTTAACCTTGTGTTAAACGGCATTAGCGACATTTTTCAATAGTTAAATGTAGGTTTCATTTGTGTGATCGAATATCCCCCATGGCTATCCAACATCGTACCCGTGCTAAAATCTGATGGAAAGGTTTGCATGTGCATTTACTATAGAGATTTGAACAAGGCCTCTCCAAAGGATGATTATCCGCTACCCAATATCGACACAATTATGGATAACGTGGCCAATAACGCTCTTAAATGATTTATTGATGAGTTTTCTAGATACAATCAGATCAAGATGCACCCAAATAATTAAGAGAAAACCACATTCATCACCCTTGGGCAACGTTCTGTTATACCATTATGCCATTTGGTCTAAAAAACGTAGGGGCTACCTACTAAAAAGCTGCCACAATCATCTTGCATGATCTGATACACAAACAAGTTGAGGTCTACATATATGATATGATTATCAAGTCTAAGACAAGAGAAAGTCATATTCTCGCTCTCTAAAAGTTCTTTCAGCGACTACGACAGTACCTGGTGCGACTTAACGCAAAAAAATGTGTTTTTGGTGTTAGTAAAGGAAAGCTCTTAGGATTCATGGTTAGCGAAAAAGGGATTGAAACAGATCCTGCCAAACCGAAAGCCATACTCAAAATGCCACCACCCTGAACGGAGCAGGAAGTCCGGCGATTCCTTAGAAAATTACAGTATATCATCCGGTTCATTATCCAATTGACTTCTATCTGTGAACCCATCTTCAAACTCCTTTAGAAGGATTCAACCAAAATCTGGAACAAAGCTTGCAAAGATGCCTTTGACCAAATCTAGCAATACCTAACCTAACCTCTGGTATTTATGCCACCACAACCTGGGCTTCCCCTACTCCTATACCTGGGCTTTGCTCTATCAATACCTTGAAAAAACCTGCAAAGAAAGAGACATCTACTACGCCAGTGCAAGTTGGCCTGGTACGAAGTTAACTACACTGCTTTGGAGAAAGCATTTGTCACTCTTATTTGGGTCACCCAAAAATTATGACACTATATGCTCGCCTTTCCCATTAAACTTGCATTCCGAATGGATCCTATCAAATACCTGTCCTATCTAGCCGAATATCCCGATGGTTGATGCTGCTAGTCGAATTTGATATTGTGCATGTCACGCAGAAAGCCATGGAAGGAAGCACCATCTCTGACTACCTCGCTGACTACTTTATGAAAGAAGATGATGTTTGGATCTCCGAATTCCCGGATGAAAATATCCTTTGTACCTCCCAAGAAGACCTCCGATGGCATATGTTCTTTGACGATGCCACCAACTAGAATGGGTATGGCGTTAGGATACTCCTAATTGCCCCTGATGACTCCTACACTCCCATTGCCATCAAGCTGGATTTTCCCTGCACCAATAATATGACTGAATACGAGTCATGCACGGTAGGTCTCAAAGTCTCTCTCAAGAAAGGAATTCGATGCTTAGATGTCTACGGGGATTCAACCCTCATCATCGATAAAGTACTGAGAAGATGGAAAGTTAAACACGAGAAACTCTTACCTCTCCATGCCCACCTAGAAGAGTTGGCCTCCCAATTCTAAGATATCACCTTCCACTATATGCCCTTAGACAAGAATAACCTAGTTGATGCCCTTGCTGCCTTAGCCTCCATAGTTGGCATGCTCGAAGGAATAACAATGGCCCCCTTCCTAGTCTAAAAGCAAGATAAACCAACTCACTTCTACCACATTGAGCTCATCACAGAAGAATATCCTGATATAGACGATTGCTGGTATTATGATATTTGGCGCCTCCTCAAGCATTGAAGGTATCCCTAAGATTCTAATAAGAAAAACCGAGCAACCTTCTGCAAGCTGGCTACCCAATTCATCGTCTAGGATAAAGTATTGTTCAAGAGAAACTTTGATGGAACCCATATACACTGCATCACAAGGGCTGACATTGAAGAGATAATGCAAAAAATGCACAGCGGGGAGTGCGTAACCCACATAAATGACCATATGCTTGTCAAAAAAACATCCGACGGGGTTACTATTGGACTACCATGGTTCAGGATTGCACCGCCTATGTTCGAAGATACCTTAAACGCTAGTAGTTTTCCAACCTCCAACACTTGCCTTCGCAGGAATTATACAACATGACCTCACCCTAACTGTTTTACATATGGGGCATAGATATCATAGGGAAAGTTACACCCAAAGCCTCAACGGGCATGAATTCATCTTGGTTGTAATCAATTACTTCACCAAATGGGTCGAAGCTGAGTTATATGCAGTTTTGAATGCCAAAAAGGTGGCCAAGTTCATCCAGAAAAATATCATCTACCTATATGAGGTCCCCCATGAGCTATGGGTTACATTTCGAGGTAGAAGTTATAAAGTTAGTCAACAAGTCCCTACTGACCTCAAACCAATGGTGCAATCGAAGCCGCTAATAAGAACCTCAAAGCAATCATCAGCAAGATGTTATGAAACTATCAAGATTGGTCCGATCGGATCCCTTCAGCCATATGGGGCTACTACATCTCACTTCAAACATCTACTGGGGATACCCCTTACTCTCTGGTATACGATATGGAATCAGTCCTACCCGTTGAGCTATAAATTCCTTCACTACGCATCATGCTCGAAAACAAATTCAGCGAGGAAGACAGGCATTAAAGCCGTTTTGACGAATTATCACCCTTGGACGAAGGGATACTGAAAGATCTATATCACATGCAAGGGTACCATTGCCGAATATCAAGATTATTCAATAAGAGAGTCAAGAATCGTGGTGTTTGAGAAGGGCACTTTGCCCTTGAAAAAATAGTAGAACCCATCTGCGAACCTAGAGGGAAATTCAAGCCTAATTGGAGTGTACACTACCTTGTGAAGAATATCCTATTTAGTGGCTCCATTATGCTCACCGGCCTCGATGGGGAAGAGATGGACCGTCCAGTAAACCTGGACCGTCTCAAGAAATTCTACCCTTAGTCCAAAATCTTGACGCGCTATGACTCTTCTCATCTCCCTTCTATTCAAAAAAATAAAAAATTCTTTATTTCCCTATACTCAGAACTACGCGGGGCCTGATCATCTAAAGATATTTTTACTTTAAAAAATAGAACTTAGAATTATTTTCAAATCCCCTAGAGGTACGTAGGCAGATTATACGATTTACATGATCACGACCCCCTCCCATTCGTATATTGCTATTCTTTTCGTATCTCCGAGAACAACGGTTCATTTTTATCATTTACATGAATAAAAGGATTATGTATGCCTTAGCGATTGGTATAGATAGTTTAAATGTAAAGATATTCGAATGGCACAACAATATAATTAAAATTTTCTTTATTTCATTAGTTCCTTTACAATTACATCGGCATAGGGAGTCAAACAACTCACCCCGCCAACCTAACCTTTTTTCCTAAAAACTAAAACTAGCCAAACTACTCCAAAATAACCTTCCCAAAAATTATTCCAATCAGATACATAACCAGACATCATACAAAAGCTTTATAAATAAAACTCCCCAGGGATTTTACCCTCAGTTTCCAGAAGAACTAGCCCCATCATCATATACATCTAGGGGTCCCCAAACCTCCCCAGCTCGGATGGAATACCAAAAGCACTCTATGTTACGGTAAGCTCGGACCAAAATAACAACACCTCCCTCCATAGTGTCAGAAATGGTGAATCACCTTTGCCCGGTCTTCTCAGCTAGCATTTTGGCAACTACCCTCCTCCACAACCATTTTATATAGTCCCCAATAATATGCCAAACTCTGCCACCAGACTGGGAAGGACGGGTCGACGGTCGATGATTCTCCCACAGAGAGACCAACCGCATACGCATGCGTTCTATTAAATCCCCCACATGAAATAAGTCTAGTGTCCGAGGTAGGACAATATTCTCCGAGCTAAATTGACACAAGAGTCGCCAGGGAAAGTAAAAAGAGGTATTCCGAAGGCCAACCAACCGAACATACTAGTATTCCCCTAGTTCTATAGTGGGATGTAACTCTCCCCACCAAGGCACTGACCAACACAAAACCATGAGCCTGTGCTCCACAAATATTTTCTCCCATCTCTCGATATCCAGACCTACGCTGATAAAGTAGCGAGTAAAGAAGTTTGGTACAACTGCTAAGGGATATTTAGGAGGGGCCGCCTTACGAAATCTCTCCGATAGCCACATGAACAACATAACGGGGCTGCCCCTTAGAAAGTCAGAATGACCTTCCCACCAAACATATAGACCATTCAGAGTCTTTGACAGTATCATCGTCGTAGAATTGCGATTGTATGACATAAACGAAGTAATGGCTGCAAGTTGTGGGTCCACCAACAGGTCCTCGATCACCACAATAATTTTAAAGTTAAGCCAAGGATGATGGATCTAGCATAGTCCGCATCACTAACATCCTGCATATGCACGAAATTTAGAATAGTCAGGAAATAAATCATTCCTCCCGTAACTAATGACCCAGTCGCCGAGGGCGAGATATGGAGAAGTTCAGGAAATCTCAAAGGAAACCCTGCCCCATTGAGGACCAAGTAGTTGAAGAAAGTGCAATCAAAGATTTGGGGTGATTAGACTGGACTGACCTGCTTATAAGCAGGACAAAGGGTATGTCGATCGACAAACTCTATTTTTGGAAAGTTCCCTTTTTCCTTTTTTATCAAAATAAAAAAATTCAATAAAAATAATTTTTATTCTAAGGAATTCAGAATTTCCTTCTCCCGATATTTTTAGTCATCTTGTTTAAAATAAATATGCTCTCGAGTCATTTTAAATCCTTTTTACGGTCTCAGCCGAAAAGTAAAAAGTGCATATGCATTAAGTCACAAAAATAAATTAACAAAATCCCATTTCATTACATATATATTGCTTTATTACATTTTGCCTTGCAGGAAAACACAAAGACAACGGGACTTAGCTCGACCTCCCCTAAAACACTTTCTCTTTGTCTCCCTTGTCTTTTCTCTTTCTCTCTCTCTCTCTCTCTCTCTCTCTCTCTCTCTCTCTCTCTCTCTCTCTCTCTCTCTCAGACCCTTCGTCCATACAGCGTACGTGCTTTCCCTGACGACGAGCTGAGGAGCCTCCACTACCTGATCCAGACCCTGCCCCAGATAAAGCAGATGGAACCAAGCAAGAAGGAACCAAGATCGAGTCCCTGATATGAGCGGTCGATGAATCCACCCAATCCTGAATATCTCTCAGCCTGGTGGTTGACACCCGAACGTGCTACACGAAAAATATAAAATAGAAAATCAGTCAGTCCGAGGCAAAGAAGAAATTAGAAAAATAAAAGTTAAATAAGTCAAAGGCATACCTCCATCTGAAGGACGTCCTCTATCAGCCCCAGCACCTCTGGGTCCATGGCATTGGGGAGATGCATCATACTCATCGATCCTCTATCAGGCCATCGAATGTTATAGGAAGGAGGATTCTATTGCAAAAATAGAACCTTTGATGTCGTCACCGCCGCCGATGTCGCCGCACCAGTCACATTATGGGTAGACCTAACTGGATGAATCGTGCCCCTACCAGAGACCGAGGGGGAAGAGGCATAACGTCAAATATGCTGGATGACATCGGCCAGCTTGACACAAAATCCAAGTAATCATAGGTCGCTGTCATGTTGATATATGACGGATAAGGCTCGTCGATAATCGCCGCCACCCTCGTCTCCTCCGATATCTCCCAATCCCTCCTCATATACCTCAGGGGCCTTGCAAGTGGCACCATCACCTCGTCCTCCACCACCTATCAAACTACTCTCTCCCCTAGGTACCAGTAGTAGCCGAATTTGTGCGCCAACAGTCAATGCAACTGCATGTTCCCCCTAGTCACCCATGCGCTAGATGGCTGTCCCCCAGGGATAGAAGGTCACCTGCAAGATCCCCAATGGAAAATCAATATTTGAAAAAGATCATCAAGGAAAAATCGTCTCAAGAAGAAAAAGGAATTTACCTGATCGCTCGTCAGTCCATTTAAGACCTAATTCACCACCGGTAAAGAAAGAGACCACCTAGATTGCCTATTGGACTTTTGCCATCGATACATAGGGCAGAAGTCCCCAATAGATTCATCTTTCAAAGGTATAAAATGGGCATTAAGCCCAATCAACTCATAAAACCTCATCTGTAAAGGACAAGGGTCAACAATCAAAGAATCAAAAATAAAATGCATAAAGGAAAATGCAAATGCATAAAGGAAAGAATACCTCCAAAAGATACATGGCACCAGTAAAGGTCTGCTGGAAGCACCAGATGAATGTACAAAGACAAATAAAGGGTCTACAAAGACTGTCTCTCCCAGTCAAAGAGAGGGATATTAGAAAATACCCTAAAATAAGGCAAAAATCCTCCCAACAAAAAAAATAATAAACAAGCGAAACATCTGCCGCACCGGCAGCCCGTCAGTCTCGTTGGTCCATCGACTCAACGAAACCTCCTTCAAAAGAGACAGATGGATGGAATCTCTAGAGACTATCCTTACCACATCACCTAAAACTGCCTCCACCTCCGTCGGTGTCACCTGTAAAGTTCGGTCTACCTTTATCTGGGCCCCCTCACAGTCCAACTCCAGTAGCTACTGTACATCGATAGGAGTCACTGTCATCTCCCCAAAACCAAAATGGATGGTGTGGGTGGTATCCCACAACCTTTACCCTAAAGCGCAGAGAGCGGTCACCAAACGAGGTGTCTCATCTAATTTAGATGCCAAGCTGCCAAATCCAGCTGATGAAACCACCCAACGCACCACCGGTGGAAGGTGCTCCTAGACATCCTTGAACCCTGTCATCCCCCGAGAATGCAAGTTCGACGTAGATATATGAGAACGTGAGAATTACGCGTGATAATTGATTAACTTCGAAACTTTCTAATATATAACACTTTATTTAATTAGAGACCCTAAACATGCATCTAAGGTGCGTGTGTCAACCCATAAATAAATAAAGCATGTGACACAGAATTCAGGAAAAAACCCCTTTCGGGTAAAACCTTTATTTCACTATGAATATACAAGTCGCAACTTACAATTACATAGAGAAATTTGCAATGGATCAACGCGCAGCCAACCCACAAAGACACGCAGTCTTGAACTCAGCAAGAGAATACACGCAGCATCCTCCAAGGACTCGCAGCCCAAACAACGGAGGAAGAACCGCAGCTCTCCTTAATGACACGCAGTCATAAAACTTTATGGAGACTCCCTCAGCAATGACACGCAGCCCTCGGTTGCAAAGATCTCTCCACAAAGATGAACAACAACAAAGTTTGTGTTCTAGGGTTACAAAAGATTCACAAAAGTAATTGGGATTTTTGTGTGTGAATCAAAAAGATGTTTGGCACATCAAAAATTAAAGTCTTGTTGTGTTTGTACTCTTAAAAACGCTTTCTCAAAGACTTAAAAAATACACCACCGAAATAGTTATATATATAGGAAAAATAAGTTGGTGGTAAAACCAGTTACGGAACTGCTCGAGTTTATCCCAGGAGGACCGGTCCGGCCTGGAGGTGGATCGGTCCGACCTTAGATTGGTTCTTTTAAAAATTGGCTTCTTCGGTTCGCTTTCGGTCCGAGTTTACTGGATCTGCAGCAAGCGGATCGATCAGGTTGAGGGGCGGACCGGTCCGGTGGCGGATCGATCCGGTATAGAGGCGGATCGGTCCGGCTTCCCAGAAAACTAAAAAACTTTTAAAAGCCTCATTTTGCTTGAAAAAACTTACTTCTTATTTTATAAAAAACATTTTATAAAAATTTCCCAATACTAAATATGAACTTTAAGGGACTTAAAAACAAAACTTTACCAAGTTCATTCTATCAGAGGATATGATGTTGAAGACGCTTTGATATTCAGATCCGTTGATGTAGATGCGATCTTGAGTTTCTTCAACGGTGTAACGGCATACGACATACAAATTGATAATAGACAAAAATGTCCTTACAATATATCAGTTCATCAAAGCCAACAAGAAAACCTTTGTCAAGATTAAAAAAAATAAGGAAATAATACCAAGGAAACAAAGAAATACCAAATGTCTTTAACACTTACATAGCTGACTCGACTAAGAATGTGTCTCAGAAGTGCATGCTCTCTAGGCTCAAGTGCAAGCCTGTCACGTTAGTAATAAACCCGGTAAGTCGGGAACGTATCCACAGGGAAATCGGACAATAGAGTTGTGACGACGTTGGATAGATAAGGAAATCCTTACTCTGACTCTGAAGGAAAGGATAAAATGATTGGTTTGTGGAACAACTACACTAGATGCAATTATGAAATTATGGAGGAAATGCAACTATTCTAGATTACCTAAAATGCTGATGAAGAATGATTTAAAACTTTAAACTATATGATGAGAAAAACAGGACGGGAATACAATCCCCCAACCCTAGTGTATTGATGTTATAAAACTAATCGTAAATTTAAATGATTAATTAGACCCAGAATTTAGTACTCCCAAGCATTACGTATATGAGGTTCAAGCCCGCATCATACTTAATCTGAGGACGAGTGAATCGGTATTTCAGTAGTTACACTCGAATTGTATTCTAAAGCATCCCAGCTACTCGAAAGCAAACAAGACCTAAAGATCTACAATTGTCGCGTTACTACGCAATACGGTCGTAATAAATCACTAAACTCAGAGGATTAATGTTATACACATGCAACTATCACGTCAGGTTGGGTTCATGTATCCCAACCTCGAAAAATCTAGCCTACCATGATGAAAGTAAGGAAAACTATTTTGGAAGTGCAGGAAATCATGATTAAACTAAGGAAAATTGTAGAATGATGTAGAAAGGAATTGGACTGAAGAAAATTAATATCTAATCTTACCAAATCAGTAAAAATAGCAATTGAAATTACTTGTAACCACATAATTCTGAATAATCTTCACTCTTGGAATTAAAATTGTAATCTACCTTCGAAACTAGGGTTTTACAGAAAGAGCGGAAAATTATATTAATTCTTCGTACTAAGAATGATAATAAAACCAGTTTATATACCCTACAAAACTCCAAGAGTTTTAGCAGCACTAAGACGACTCCTGCGAATCGGTCTACCTGGAATCCGGACCGGTTCTTATAAGGACATTTTTCACATGTCCGAAATGTTTCATTTATTTATGTCGTACGCCGCTACATTTGGCACGTCTCCTCACGATCTCACATGACGGCCTATATCCGAATTCCAGGAATCAAGCATGCATTATCTCCACTAATATGTCCCACATCTTCCTCAATGACTTCACGTTCCAAGATTTTAGGGACTTAATGCAAGTGGTACGCAAGGGAAGTCAAAATAGTAAAAAAAAGGCACAATAGGAGAGTTCAAGGGCATTTTCGTAATTTCACATCCATAGTTCGGAGGTCTGGTCAACTAGAAAGTTGAATAACTCTCCGCAACGAAGATACTAGAAAAAACGGCACCTCAATCCGAGCTATGGTGAAGGAGTTATGACCTTTTGAAGATAGAGAAAATTCCTTAAAGAATGCTGTTTTTTTTGTACGCTGGATAGAATTTTAGAGTTTTAAGAACGTGTGACTCTTCATATTTTTTCCTATAAATACCAACTTCGGGGGAGTTGTTTTGCAAGACTTTAGGAGACAAATTTAAGAGTCCAAATACATCTAGTCTTCATATTTTTGAGTCCCAAGACTCATGTTTTGATTCACACATCATTGCCAAACCTTTGTGAATCCTTTTGCAACCCAAGAACACAACTTTGGTTTGTTCAACCCTTCTGGAGGAGACTGTTCTTCTTCTTCATTACAGCCCTACTAGAAAGGGATAATTCCAGCCGCGACTACAGAATCCGATACCCGAGGGTAATTCTTAGTCAACTTGTATTTTCATTGTAATCCGATTGTAAGCCGTTCTCTTACAAATTATAGTGAAAATAAATGGTTTTGACCCTGAGGGGGATTTTTCCTTAATTGCATGTGTTTGAATGTTCTTGCGTAGATTATCTATTTATTCAATCACATACTGCTGCATGTTTAGGGTTTGTTTGTGTTAAAAGGGTTTTATATATGGTTTGATCATTTGAACGCGAGCACACACGTTTCTCAGTTCTTTTATTTGTAGGGAAAATCAGTTCGGTGTGAACTGGTTCTTTTATTTTTCTTCCACCTTCGATTTGCCTTCAGTCCGGGGTTCTCTGGAATGTGGCACTGCGGATCGGTCCGGTCTTCCTGCGAATCGGTCTGCCTTTGACTTTCTTTTCTCCAACTTTAACTATTTATATCTTTCTCATCGGGACTCCGATTGAGGTGCCGTTTCTTCCTATGTGCTCATGAACTTGATATTTTCAACTTCTATTTAGGCGCCTCATTTGAATTCCGAGTAAAAATTACACTTTTACCCTTTTGACTTTGCTTCTTTTCTTTTCTGATTCTCTCGGTTTCTTTCTTTCTTTAATTGACATCAAATACCTGTAAAATCAATACAAAATACCAGAAACTCGGTGTACTCGTTAGGATAAATCAGTATCACGATTATGAGATAAAGTCAAATCGATTATGTTGTTCGATGTGCCAAAAGTAACTAAATTAAAGGGATAAATTGGGAAGAATTTATGCCTAATCAAACCTCCCTAACTTAGAACTTTGCACGTCCCAAGCAATGTAAAAGAATCCTAGCAAGGCTTAACTCTTGAAAATCATTTTATTGGGATAGAATTCCTTTTTCGCGGTCAAGCAATTGCATTTAGCGTATGCAACAAGCCTTTAAACCCGTAGGTCACCCTAGTAGGACGAGTGGTGTCTAGTGAGGATTTGCAGAGAATATACCCACAAAATTCGACCCAAGAAAAATTAAAATGTACAAAAATTGTATAATTCAAACTTTCCCAGAAAATAGTCATCATCAAGTCAAGCTCAATAGTATCAAATCATAGTGCGTGTGTGCGAAACCGGAAATTTAACCGCCAATTTCCACCAATTGATCATTACGTTACTTACCAGAAAATTCGTTTTGATTTCAAATTCTCTTGGAATGTTCTCACAAAAGAATCTCTCGGATTATGGATATTCTCTCGATATGCGTGATATAAAGAGTAAATATAATGGACGTAAAGTCACGTATAAAAGTAGAAAGACGAAAATTTTATAGTGATAGGATCTCATCAACGGGATACAGTTTTAAAAACGGGAACATTGCCTCTTATTCACGCATTCAATCTCTTTTATTATATTTTGGTGTCTTAGCTCTCTACGTGGTAATCAATTTCGCAATTTGGACTCGGTTAGGACTTTTTCGGGTTTTAAGGTATATTGGGTAAAATGAAAATGGTAAGGAAGGTTGGAATTGGAAAAGTCATTTATGATGTCCATTTGTGCTTTTTCCTGGCTATTGCTCATTTTTTTCTTCTTTTTCTCTATTTTTTCGTTTTTTCACTTCTTTTCTTTTCTTGCTATTTTGGTTGAGCATATCTATTTTTTTCTTGCCCCTTTTTATGCACTTTCCGGACTTTATTTATGAATTTTTCCATTTTTCACAATTCCGGGCTATTTGGTTTTTTCGGGTTACCAAACGAAAGGATAAATTTTATTCGGCTCAATTTTGGGTTACAAAGGGATAATTTTTCACAATTTTTATGGCCAATATTTTTGGGTAACGAACGATGGCCTACTTCATTGTCTAAAATACTAATTGCTTTAGCATATGCGTTTCGAGATGAATTAGGTTTAGAGATTTGTAGCGCGCTTTTTAAAGCAATATCACACACATTTATCAAAACCGATCAAAATGAAAGGATTGAGATCCTCGACGACTTTTTAGACGTTGAAAAGAACTTTGAGTTAACAATTAACTCGGATTGATTTATAATTTTCATAAAGATGAAAGGCTCAAATCTCACCGGTTTTGTTAATCTCCACACTTATCCGTTAAGTCGTCAAATTTTGCTCAATTTCCATCTTTAGTCAATTTTGGCTTTGTGTATTTGAATTTTACCACTTGAGACTTTAATCCTACATTTAATGATATTTTTAAAAAATTTGAATCCCAATTTTTATTTATTTTGAACAAAAATATTTTTGGATTTTTCAAAATTTTATGATTTTTTTTGAAAATTTTGGGCATTTTTGAAAATTTGTAAAGTTTTAGAATTACGCACTTGTGACCCTCCCTATCTTAGACTTTTGCATTGTTCTCAAGCAAAAAGGACTAAAATCTAAACAAGGCAAAATAAGAAGTGCGATAAATAAAACAAACAAATGTCGAAAATGCAGATTTTATAGAAAACAGGACTGTGGTACAATTACAGGGAAAAACATACAACCATGTGAAACAGGGAAAACAAATAAATACTGCCACAACCAAATAAAGCTTCACTGGGGCGGGGGTTGGGAAGAGCTGGGCGCGTTGGGGCTATAGGGGTCATAAAAATAGGATGGAAATGGCTCGTTGGGATCCCCTTGGCGTCGGTATATGTTCGCTTGGAAACGGAACATCATGCTCGTATCGCGACGGTAGTCGATCAAAAAGTTGTCAAATCTCGTCTCAAGGGCCGACATACGGTTCGTGAGATCGCTACCCGCCCATTCAAAGTAGGGTCATCTTCTTCTTTCGCTGACTCTTCATCCGCACCTACGTCACCCATTTCCACATCCGCGCCGACTGCTGCTTCTTCCTCTTCGTTGCTCTCACTCAAGGCAGCCTCGTCCTCGCTATCATTCCCCGCCTCGCTCGAAGGACGACTAGCTATTTGGTGCTCTTAGTGAGGGTTCCCTGTCCAAAAGGACCGGGGAGGCGATTACGATCGAGCGGCGCCTCAATGCTAGCGTCCTTGAGGATGGAGGTAATCAAACGTGAATATGGAAGTGGTGCCGCACCTTTCTCATCCAGGGCCGCGGTGATGATGTCGGCGTATAGGGTGCTGGCCAGGTTAATGGAAGTGTTGGGGTTGAAGAGGTAGTAAGTCAAGGTGGCCTGATGGGGACGCATCACTGAATCGTTGGACGTTTGCAAAATATTTGCGCACATAATTTGGAATGTGAGGCGCGCTTTCTCATTAAGACGTCCAACGGTGACAGTTTGCCTAGGCCATGCAACATCTGGGGCAATGCGCCCCATAATCATTTCTTTATCGACCGGTGGGACATTTCTTGGGTTAGTGAATTCTTGAACATCGGGAACATCGCATTCGGCCAACTTGGCCGTGAGAAGGGCCAATGAAAAGGGGATGACGGTGCCATCAACGTATGCTTGAGATTCGAATTGGCCCGTCCGAACAAGGGAGTCATAGAAAGATCGAACCTTGGATTCCCAAACTACTTTGTACGATTTATTAAGAAATCGGTACCAACCCCTAGCCATGAAGAGGGCGGTGACGGAGTTAGGCAGACCTGTCCATTGGACAACGCGCTCCATGTGGTGTTTGAGATCCGGATTGAAGAACCAATTGCACCAACGCTCCTCTTGGCGAGAACGGAATTCACCATGGCCGGAGGGGAGGATGTCGGTGGGATCATATTTAGTGGGGGCAGGGCATTGGGCCATGATAATAGGGAGAGGTTACTGGAAAATTAGGGAGTGAGAAGAGAGGAGAGATGTGGTTGGAGGTGTGTAGAGAAAGGGAGGCTATGGGTGGTTATTTATAGGTGGAAGGGTGTGGGTAGGGTTTGGAATTAGAGGGAAAGGGGTTGGAGGGAAAATGTGGTGTATTTGGGAGGGAAATTGAAGGGTTGGGTATGGGGGGGACAAATTGGGAGGGACGGGAGGGGATTGGGGAGAAGGGGGTGCACCTTGGAAAAGGGGGAAAAATTTCTGCAGACAGCGGACCGGATCGATCCGATCCTTTAATATTCTAACTCTTCAGTAGCCGGATCGATCTAGCCCTAAAATAAAGGAATCGGTCTGGCCCAAAATGAAAGGAACCAGTCCGAGGCTTGGACTGAGATGGATTTCGTCCCTTAACTTAATTTCGATCGCTCGTCTCCGAAAATTTTCACTTTCACAGCATACTCCCTTTAGTTTTGGACTAAAAACCTCTCGATATCAATGTTCAATGGAAATTGACTCAATTTCCCGAAACATGTGAATGATTTCACCTTATTGTACCCTAATCCTATGGACTCGCACTACGCACATGACTCTCATCTACTATACACAAGAATTCACCCCATACGCGTCGGGGGTACGACGACCTTACTATAACAGCTCACTCTACCCCGTAAACGGGGTCCGATAACCAAACGGTGTCGACTTCTTCTACACACGCCTCTAGATATGGCTTTAGGCATTGTCCATTTACTTTTAATGTATTTCCCCCTTTCAAATCGTCTAACTCAACAGCTGCGTGAGGGAAAACATTCTTCATAATGAACGGGCCAGACCATCGTGATCGCAACTTGCCCGGAAAGAGATGAAGTCGAGAGTTATAAAGAAGTACTTTTTGATCGGGAAGAAACTCTTTGCATCAAATGATGCTATTGTGAGCGAGTTTCATCCTTTCTTTGGAAATTTCAGCATTCTCATAAGCATCAATGCGTAGCTCTTCTAACTCATTTAATTGAAGCTTGCGAGCTTCACTGACTTTATCCATGGCATAGTTCAACTGCTTGATTTCCTAATACGCCTTATGTTCTAACTCCACGGGAAGATGGCAAGATTTTCCATACACAAAGCGGAAAGGGGACATGCCGATCGAATTTTTGAATGCGGTACGATAGGCACATAGAAAATCATTCAATCTAAGTGACCAATCTTTCCGGGTAGGATTGGCGGTCTTTTCAAGAATGTTCTCGATTTCTCAATTCTCTAGTACGGCCTGCCCATTTGTTTGTGGGTGATAAGTCATTCCAACCTTGTGAACGACACCATACTTTCTCATGAGCTTCGGGAATGGCCTATTGTAAAAGTGCTTGCCATTATCACTAATTATCGCTTTCGGAGCACTAAAGAGGGAAAGTATGTGTTCCCGCAGGAACTTAATCACCACTTTGTTGTCATTTGTCTTCGTAGCTATAGCTTCCACCCATTTAGAAACGTAGTCTACCGCGACAAGAATGTATAGGAAACCAAAGGACGGGTGGAAAGGACCCATGAAGTCAATATCCCAACAGTCGAAGATCTCAATAATGAGTATGGGGGTAAGAGGCATCATGTCTCATCGGGTCATAGCTCCAATTCGTTAGCACCTATTGCAGGATTTACAAGCATCATTCACATCCCGAAATATTATGGGCCAATAGAGGCCGCATAGCAGAATTTAGCGGCCGTCTTTTTCATCGAAAAGTGGCCTCCACAGGCTTCCGAACGATTAAAATTGGATGACTTTTAGGATCTCGTCATCCAGTACGTATCGTCGAATGATTTGGTCGGCGCAATATTTAAACAGGAAGGGATCATCATAGAAAAAAATGTGCGACCAGGTAATAAACCTCTTCTTATCTTGCAGTATCCAATCGGGAGGGACGACTCTCGTGACAAGGTAGTTCACTATGTCCGCAAACCAGGGCAAAAAAGAGGTAGCAAAGAGTTTCTCATCCGAAAAGTATTCTTCTATGGGTATGGGATCACTAGGTACGTCGGACGAAAGCCATTCTAAGTGGTCGGCAACGACGTTTTCTACCCCTTTCTTATCTTTAATGGCGAGATTGAACTCTTGTAGGAGTAGGATCCACCTTATGAGGCGCGAATTTACATCTTTCTTTGCAAGTAGGTATTTCAATGCCGCGTGGTCGGTGAAGCAAGTAATGGGAAAACCGATAAGGTATGACCGAAATTTATCAAGGGCAAAGACTACCGCTAGTAACTCCTTCTCCGTGGTAGAGTAGTTGAGTAATGGCCCGGTAAGAGTCCGGTTAGCATAGTAGATGACGTGAGCCTGCTTATCTTTTCTTTGGCCCAAAATATCCCCTATCGCATAATCGCTAGCATCACACATAAGTTCGAATGGTAAAGACCAATCCGGAACTTGCATGATGGGAGCGGACACAAGCATGGTTTTCAGTTTGTCAAAAGAGCTTTGGCATGCTTCCGTCCACTCAAATGGGGTGTCCTTCATGAGTAGGGTGCTTAAGGGTCTAGCGATGGTGCTAAAGTCCTTAATGAACCTTCGATAAAACCCCGCGTGGCCCAACAAGGAGCGCACGTCTTTGAGCAATTTTGGTGGGGGAAGATCCGCTATGACATCTATTTTTTCCCTATCAACTTTTATCCCCTAGGATAAAACTATGTGGCCAAGAAGTATTCCCTCGGTGACCATGAAGTGGCATTTCTCCCAATTCAGCACTAAGTTCTTTTCCACACACCGGACAAGTACTTTTTCCAATTTTTCAAGACAGAGATCAAAAGAGGTACCAAAAATCCTGAAATCGTCCATGAACACTTCAAGTCCTATCTCGACCATGTCGCTAAATAGGCTCAACATGCACCTTTGAAAGGTCGCGGGTGCATTACACAAGCCAAATGGCATACGTTTGTAGGCAAACGTACCAAAAGGGCAAGTGAAAGTTGTTTTCTCCTGGTCAAGTACATCTACCTCAATTTGGTTATATCCAGAATAACCATCAAGGAAGTAATAGTAAGGGTGGCCCGCTACTCTCTCCAACATCTGATCAATAAATGGCAAGGGGAAGTGGTCTTTTCTAGTTCCCGCATTGAGTTTCCAGTAATCAATACAAACGCGCCACCCGGTGGTGGTACGTTGAGGAACTAGCTCTCCCTTAGAATTCTCAATCACTGTCATGCCCGACTTCTTTGGGACAACTTGAATAGGGCTCACCCACTTGCTATTCTAGATTGGGTAGATAATCCCAACATCCAATAACTTGATAATTTCGGTTCTCACTACTTCTTTCATATTAGGGTTCAGCCTTCTTTGCATTTCTCTGGAGGGCTTGATATCCTCTTAGAGATGGATCTTGTGAGTGCAAATCAAAGGTCTAATCCCTTTCAAATCAATAATGCACCAACCAAAAGCACTTTGGTGCTTCCTCAGAATCTTTAGCAATTTACCCTCCTGCTCTTCGTCTAGGCTAGAGGAGATAACAACAGGAAATGTCTCATCCTCTCCTAGGTATGCATATTTAATATGGGAGGGGAGTTTCTTCAACTCGAGGGTTGGAAATTTTTTGTTGGAGGGAACCATGCGTGTGTCCCTCGGTGGTAAATCCTCGAATCTAGAAACCCAACTTACATCTCTTGCGTCCTCGTCTGACGCTTTCTCATCAAATAACTCTCTCAAATCCTCAACCTCCCTCTCGAATTCGGTGTACGTCCCCTCACTCTTGTGATTCGACACTAAACAGGACCTTAAGGCATATCCACAATAAGTTTCCTCAAAATAATCCTCTACGATCTCGTCTATTAGGCTCACCGCGTGAAGATCATCTTCTTCCCCCGTATGTTGGGAGATATGGAAGATGTTAGTCTCTAAAGTCATGTTCCCAAAAGTGAGTTGCATTCGCCCATTCCGAGTATTGATGATTGCATTAGCTGTAGCTAAGAATGGGCGCCCAAGAATGATGGGAAAATGGTTGTTCGAGGTGAAGGAGGGCTCCGTGTCCCAAATGACAAAGTCTACCGGGAAGTAGAAAGTGTCAACTTGGACGATCACATCCTCAACTATGCCTCGTGGGACCTTCATGGTTCGATCCGCTAATTAGAGAGTGACCTTTGTGGACTTGAGGTCGCCTAACTCAAGTTGCTTATAGGTGGCCTAACGGAGAATATTGACACTTGCTCCCAAATCAAGTAAGGCTTTCTCGATTTTATTTTCTCCAATGATGCATGAAATGGTGGGTGCACCGGGATATTTGAATTTGGGCGGGAGATCATTAAGTAGGATAGAGATCACATTCTGTGCTAGGAAGACGTTTTTCTTTACCTTCATCCTCCTTTTTACCGTCAACAAGTCTTGGATGACTTTTGCATAAGCTGGGATTCGCTTAATAGCATCGAGGAAAGGTAAATTCAGCTTCACTTGCTTTAGCACGTCTAACACTTCATCACGGGGATTTTCTTTATGGGAAGGAATCAACCTTTGAGGAAACAGTGCCGCGATGGGTGGTTTCACTACTACCTCGGGCTCACTAGTGTCCTTTTTATCACTCTCCTTCAAGGGGACATCTTTGGCTTCGTTCGTGCTGGGCAAAATTTCCTTGTCTTTGGTAGCATCGTGTGGGGGAGGTGATAAATGAACGACTCTCCCACTACGAAGAGTGGTCACATCTTGACATTGCTCCTGATGTTCTGTCGAGGTGGAGCTAACACTAGGTTGACCTTGGGGCGGTCTTTGGCCCTAGGCAGGAAACTTTCCCTTCTCTTGGATACTCAACGATAATTGAAACTGTGAGATGTTCGCATTCATGTCATTCATCATGCGCGCATGCCTAGCATTAGTTGTAGTCTGGGTATTAATAAAGTGGTTGATCGTATCTTCGAGACTTCTCCGCAGTGGAGGGATGTATGCTCCTTGAGGTGGTGGTGCCTGCACATGTCCTTGCATGTGTGGAGCTTGTTGAAAGTGCGATGGTGGAGGAGGGGTAGCATGTGAATTAGGATTCATCGCAGCATATTGTTGCCCATAGCTAAAACCAGGGTGGTTTTTCAATGAAAGGTTATAGGAATTCCCGTGCGGGGCACCGAAATTACCCTTAAATTCTCCTATGCCACTGACTTGCTCTTGAAGCATCACTTTGTAGGTGGGTATAATCGGGCATTCCTCAGTTGAATGACCCGCCTCATAAATCGCACACACCTTCTCAACTGGGTTTAATATGGATCCAGTTGGTCCTCTTCCCAATACCTCACGTACGTCTCGTAGTCCTTGCTCAAGCATATCGAGTCGACTATCCGCTATAAAATTATTTTCTACATGAAATAAGTCGGATATGGATGGAGTGGTGGTCACTTGACGATTTCAATTATGAGTGTTAAGGTCAGATGTATCCCAAGATTGGGTAGTCTCGGCGACATACCTCAGGTGAAGCTCAGCACCGTGGGCGTCTAAGTCGACAAAAGGACCACTACCCTTGGTTTCAACAAGTTGCTTGGAGTTAATGTTCAACCCATTATAGATAAAGGAAATGATTTGTGTTTTATCAAAACCATGATGGGGACATGAGGCAATTAACCTGTTGAAACTCTCGTAGCATCGTTCGAATGACTCGTTTTCTAATTATCGAAATGTTTGAATTTGAGCCTTGATGGAATTCGTTCGATGTGGAGGAAAGAACTTCTTGAGAAATTTGGATTGTAATTCATTCCATGATGAAATCGAATTTGGTGGTAAGGACCATAGCCATGATTTAGCCTTATCCTTTAGCGAGAATGGAAAGAGTTTGAGGAGGAGCACATCTTTTGTGCAAGTTTGAGCGCTAAGAGTCTCGCACGCCTCCTCGAATTCAATGATGTGGGCATATGGATTTTCTGAATCCATTCTATGGTAAGTGGGAAGTATCTGGATCATCCCATTCCTAAAGCAAAATTATCCCGCATTGTACGGGAGTAAAATGCATCTCGGAGTAATTGTAGGCTCGGGATACAAGATGTCTCCCAAAAGGCGATACGAGGCCTCTCCCTCATCGACATCTGCACTACCGTGTTGTGACATATCTCTCTCTTTCAAAGATTCGGTATCCTCACTTGGTATACTTGGAGTGCTCTCTGAAGTGTGTCCTAAGAAGGAAAACGGGGTGCTATTTGAGATTGAGTGTGACGGTGTGGGAGGTGGAAACCGGAACTGTGGAGCGTTAGGAGTGTGGGGGCTATCAGGGTCGTACTCAACTATTGGATTTTTGTGAATGTGGGTTGGAGTATTATGGGGAGTTGGATTGAGTTCAAAATTTTGCATTAATAGCTTATGAGAGATGGTGATGAATCTTTTTGTGCTTTTTTGAAATTTTTATATGGTTTTGGATTTTTGGAGATTTTTGGTCAAAGTTTTAGATTGACTCGATCTAATCCTAAGTCCACCTAATTTCCTCGGCAACGATGCCAAAAACTTGACGCGACTAAGAATGTGTCTCAGAAGTGCGTAGTCTCTAGGCTCAAGTGCAAGCATGTCGTGTTAGTAATAAACTCGGTAAGTCGGGATCGTATCCACACGGAAATAGGACAACAGAGTTGTGATGACGTTGGATAGATAAGGAAATCCTTACTCTGACTCTAAAGGAAAGGAAAAAATGATTGGTTTGTGGAACAACTACACTAGATGCAATTATGAAATTACGGAAGAAATGCAACTATTCTAGATTACCTAAAATGCTGATGAAGAATGATTTTAAAACTTTAAACTATATGATGAGAAAAACAGGACGTGAATACAATCCCCCAACCCTAGTGTATTGATGTTATAAAACTAATCATAAATTTAAATGATTAATTAGACCCAGAATTTAGTACTCTCAAGCATTACGTATATGAGGTTCAATCCCGCATCATACTTAATCTGAGGACGAGTAAATCAGTATTTCAATAGTTACACTCGAATTGTATTATAAAGCATCCCGATTACTCGAAAATAAACGAGATCTAATGATTAACAATTGTCCTGTTACTACGCAATACGATCGTAATAAATCATTAAATTCAGAGGATTAATGTTATACACATGAAACTATCACGTCAGGTTGGGTTCATGTATCCCGACCTTGAAAAATCTAGCCTACCATGATGAAAGTAAGGAAAACTATTTTGGAAGTGCAGGAAATCATGATTAAACTAAGGAAAATTGTAGAATGATGTAGAAAGGAATTGTACTGAAGAAAATTAATTCCTAATCTTACCAAATCAGTAAAAATAGCAATTGAAATTACTTGTAACCACAGAATTCTGAATAATCTTCACTCTTGGAATTAAAATTGTAATCTACCTTCAAAACTAGGGTTTTACAGAAAGAATGGAAAATTATATTAATTCTCCGTACTAAGAATGATAATAAAACGGGTGTATATACCCTACAAAACTCCAAGAGTTTTATCAGCACTAGGACTCTCCATTAGAGAAGGATAGCAAAATTAAAACTCGACATCCGGACCGGTCGGGGACTCCTACGAATGGGTCTGCCTGGAATTTGGACCGGTTCTTTTATTTGTAGGGCGGATCGGTCCGGTGTGGACCGGTTCTTTTATTTTTCTTCCACTTTCGGTTTGCCTTCAGCCCGAGGTTCTCTGGAATGTGGCACTGCGGACCGGTCCGATCTTCCTACGGATCGGTCTGCCTTTGACTTTCTTTTCTCCAACTTTGATTGTTCATATCTTTTTCACCGGGACTCCGATTGAGGTGCCGTTTCTTCTTATGTGCTCATGAACTTGATATCTTCAATTTCTCTTTAGGTGCCTCATCCGAATTCTGGGTAAAAATTATAATTTTGCCCTTTTGACGTTCCTTCTCTTCTTTTCTGATTCTCCCGATTTCTTTCTTTCTTTAATTGACCTCAAGTACCTGTAAAATCAATATGAAATACCAGAAACTCGGTGTACTCATTAGGATAAGTCAGTAGCATGATTATGAGATAAAGTCAAATCGATTACGTTGTTCGATGTTTCAAAAGTAACTAAATTAAAGGGATAAATTAGGAAGAATTTATGCCTAATCAATAGCCACTAAGGTTCCCCACCCGAGAGGATCGATGATGCGTCGACTCACACAATAATTCGCTCATTCGAAACCGGCTTAAATGAGTAAAAGGCATTCTCATTGCCCAACACTAGGGGCACCGTGGCCCACCACTCCAAATGCTCCCAGTCGTTAACACTCAACCATGCCATGTGGACCGCACTGCTTGAAAAACATGCCATTTCTTAGTCTCGAAAGATAAAAGAATACTAGAACAGTTTGCAGGTAGGAAAGGTAGAGGATAAAATATCTGAAAGCTATGAAAAATGAGGAAATCTTGCCCCTTTTTATAGGATGCTAAGGGGCATGCCGATCTGTAGTCCCCGACCACATACCGATCGACACTATCCATCCACCTGCTCGAGGTAGTCCAAAGGACCATGCCACTATCTTTTAGCACCTCCTAAACCCTGCCAACTGACACCTCCCTGAAATTTTGTACAAGAATTCCCAAAAAATACTAAAAAATCCTGAAAAATCCCCACAAAATTACCGAATGAATTTTGAAACCTTTTTCACTAAGAAAAACATTTTTTTTCTAACCTCTCAAATATCCAAGCACATTAATACCACATTTACTTCCCCAGCATAACACTTACTTCCCCAGCGAAATTCTCAAATCCAAATTAGATATTTCCCCAGCAATGTCTCCAAAAAACACCACACTAATTGAACAAAATTCCCTAGCAATGCTATGCTCGATCATCAAATTAATACCTTTTTCCTGGTGGAATATCCAAATTTCCCCAAAAAACTATGCCTACCTCTACTTAAGACCATAGAATTGGCTTCGACCCGTAGAATTGGTCACTCCTACTTAACCCCTTATAATTAATTTCGACCCTCAGAATTGGTCATCTCTACTTAAGCCCTCATAATTGACTTTGACCCTTAGAATTGGTCACTCTACTTGAGCCCTCAAAATTGGTTTCAATCCTAAGAATTGGTCATTTCTACTTAAGCCCTCAGAATTGGCTTCGACCCTCAGAATTGGTCACCCTTACTTGAGCCTTTAGAATTGGCTTTGACCTTCAAAATTGGTTATCTCTACTTAAGCCCTCAGAATTGGCTTCGACCCTCAGAATTGGTTATCTCAACTTAAGTCCTCAGAATTGGCTTCGACCCTTAGAATTGGTCACTTTACTTAAGCCCTCAAAATTGGCTTCGATCCTCAGAATTGGTCATTTCTACTTAAGCCCTCAGAATTGGCTTCGACCCTCAGAATTGATCACCCCTACTTAAGCCCTCAGAATTGGCTTCAACCCTCAGAATTAGTCACCCCTACTTAAGCCTTTAGAATTGTCTTCGACCCTCAGAATTGGTCATCTCTACTTAAGCCCTCAGAATTGGGTTCAACCCTCAGAATTGGTCATCTATACTTAAGCCCTCAGAATTGGGTTCAACCCACAAAATTTATCATCTTTACTTAAGCCCTCAAAATTGACTTCGACCCTCAGAATTGGTCATTTCTGTTTAATCCCTCAAAATTGACTTCGATCCTCAGAATTGGTCATTTGGTCATTTCTGTTTAAGCCCTCAAAATTGATTTCGACCCTCATAATTGGTCATTTCTACTTAAGTCCTCAAAATTGATTTTGACCCTCAGAATTGGTCATTTCTACTTAAGCCCTCAGAATTGGTTTCGACCCTCAGAATTGGTCACCCCTACTTAAGCCCTTAGAATTGTCTTCGACCCTCAGAATTGGTCATCTCTACTTAAGCCCTCAAAATTGGATTCGACCCTGAAAATTGGTCATCTCTACTTAAGCCCTCAGAATTGGCTTCGACCCTCAGAATTGGCCGCCTCTACTCAAGGTTCTCAGAATTAATCTCGGCCCTCAGAATTGGTCATCTTTACTTAGGTCCTCAGAATTGACCTAGGCCCTCAAAATTGGTTGCCTCTACTTAAGGTCCTCAGAATAGGCCTCGACCCTTAGAATTAATCGCTCCCTATCCTAGGTACTCAGAATTAACCTGGACTCTCGAAATTGGTCGCTTCAACTTAAGCCCTCAGAATCAGCGTCGACCCTCATAATCGGTCGCTCCCTATCCTAGGTCCTCAAAATCGACCTCATCCTATAGAATCATCCATTCCCATCATTTTCTTAGGTCCTCAGAATCGACCTCGACCCTCTGAAATGGTCATCCTTATCCTTTTAGGTCCGTAGAATTGACCACTTTCCCAAAATATCATGTGGTGTTTATTCGACGAATTTCACTTGTTCCAAGATCAGCCGTCGAGGAGATCTGTAGACACCACATTCTAGGACCCCCTAAGTCTCTCCTTAGGTCCACCCTGTGCGCGATTCCGACTTACCATTTAGATGAACAATCCATTTCTATCCGACGATCTACCGTCTAAAAGATCAATGAGCGCTTTCGAGCCCCGTTTGACCCAAAGTCAACTCTTGGAATTAGGAACATCCCAAAAGACTCTTGAAGGTCTCTAAATTAGATTTATAACGGCATGACCCATGCACGAATTGGATCAATGGATTGCATTCTACGACCATTTTTACAAAACAATCTGCAAGAGACTGTCGATTGGCAGGTTCATTTCCCTACCTATCGACAGTGTGCCTAGGGTTACCTGTCGATTGGCAGGGATAGGGCAATTTTGATTGGCACTCCCCTTACCCTATAAATAGAGGGCATGACCTCACTCCCAAAATAGACCTCAGATCCATCAATATTAGTGATCTCAATAATATTCTCTTGTAATCAACGAAGTTTCCTTGTGTGAAATCCCTTTCCATTTGTCATTCCCATCATTTTCATACCCAATTTAGCAAAACCTCATTCTGTCTCATCCAAAATTCAAGGGAGTTCATCAAGGATCAGCATCAATCCTTAATTCTCCAAAGAAGGTAAAAAAATCCTTCTCTCTCTTTAAATTCTTTTTTTTCACATTAGTTACATAAATTCTTAATTTAGCTTTTGGTTTAGTTCATATACATTAATATCTCACCTTTTATTAGTTATATTTCACATACTTTATTTTCTATAAAAAAGGTAAAACAAGCAAAAACAGGGATACACCTATAAATTCGAATGGGATTATCCATCATCATCATCATCATCCTTGCCTTAATCCCATCATATGGGGTCGATCACATGAATTCTCCTTTTCCTTTCTAATCTATCATATGCATCATTATCATTTAAGTTTAATTCTTTAAGGTCTCTCCTAATAATTTCCTTCCATGATAGCTTAGGGAGACCACCTTTTCTCTTACCCTCTATTTCTCTATTTTCAATTATCTTCCTCTTTTTATAGGGTCATCTACTGGTCTATGCAGTATATGACCGTACCACCTAAGTCTATTTTCTCTTAATTTATTGCTAATGGGATCTATTCCTAACTTTTCTTTCATATATTGGTTTTTAATTTTGTCCTTTATAGTAATTCCTATCATCCACCGGAGCATCCTTATCTCACTAACATGGAGACTTTGTTCATGTTTTTCTTTAATGCCCAACACTTTGCTCCATACAGGAATAGTGGCCTAACAATTATTCTATAAAAAATTGTTAGTTATCCTCTTATCACATAACACCCCACTCACTTGTCTCCATTTCAACCAACGGGATGATATTCTACTCGTAACATCCTCATCAATATCCCAATTACTTTGTAACATTGAACCTAGATAACGAAATTTATTACTTTGGTTTATCATTTTTTCTTCAATCTTTAACATTATGTTACTCAGCCCCTTATTATTGAATGTACATTCCATAAATTCTGTTTTATTTACACTGATTCTTAGACCCTTAGATTTTAAGGCTTTTCTCCAAGTATTTACTCTCATCGCTATGATTTTCGTTGAAGTGTCTACTAAAACTATATCATCTGCAAACAACATACACCATGGGGTATCTTTTTGTATGTCCTTAGCAATCTCATCCAAGACTACGACAAATAAATAGGGTCTTAAGGCCAATCCTTGATGTAAACCCACTTTAATCGTAAAGTCATTAGTTTCTCCACATATAGTCCTTACTCTAATATTTGTGTTATCATACATATTTTCAATAACTTTAATATAACTCATAGGTATTCTTTTCCTCCTTAAAGCCCACCAAATTATATCCCTAGGTACTCTATCATGAGTTATTTCTAGATTATAAAGACCATATATACATTTTTATTCTTACTACTACATTTCTCAATTAACTGTCTTAATAAGTAAATAGCTTCCGTGGTTGATCTCCCTAGCATGAATCCAAATTGATTGTCCGAAATAGTTGACTCATTTCTTAATCTTTGTTCTATAACCTCTTCCCATAATTTCATAGTGTGACTCATTAGTTTTATTCCTTTATAATTACCAAAATTTTGTCTATCCCCTTTATTTTTATACAACGGTATTATGGTGCTTATCCTCCACTCATCCGACATGCTTCCGTATCTTAAAATTTTATTAAATAAGTATGTTAACCATTCTACCCCTAGAATTCCAAGGGTTCTCCAAACCTCTATGGGTATTTTATCTGAGCCAATCACTTTGTTCTTTCCCATTTTTCTCAGTAACATATCCAGTTCTTTTCCAGTGATCGGACATACCATTCCTCTATTCTGTTCGATGTTCTCGACCTCTTTTTTTGAATATTCATCATTCAATAATCCCTGAAAATACTCTTCCCATCTATCTAGAATTTCTTTATCATTAATTAATATATTTTGATTTATGTCTTTAATACACTTAACTGGACCCATATCCCTTGTCAATTTGTCTCCATTCTTTGCCATTTTATATATTTCTTTTTCACTTTCCTTGATACCTAATTTATTATAAAGATTATCTAGTACGTTTTGTTGCGCATTTCTAATAATATTTTTTCTTCACTTTTTAACTTCTTATACTTTTCTAAATCTTCTTGATTTTTACTTTTTTGTCGTTCTTTAAAGCTTACTTGTTTATTTATCCTTTATCCACCACCAAGTCTCTTTTTTTATGAATCTTTTTCCTTTATCCTCACCTAAAACTTACTTACCTTTCCTCAATATCATTCTTTGTTCTTGACCAAATGTTGTTAACATTGTCGTTCCAATTTCACTTCATGCTTGATAGACACTTCTGTCTAAATTCAATCTCTTTGCATCCTTTTAAATCATTCCATTTTATATTTTAGTAACCTATTTTCTCTTTTCGATACTTAAATCCTTTAATTGCTAAATCTATTACTAATAGACGATGTTGATATGCTAAGCTTTCACTTGTTATAACTTTATAGTCTTTGCATGTGTACAAGTCTCTTCTTCCAAGTAATCAATAGTCTATTTGAGTTTTATTCTTCGCTTTTAAAAGTTATTAAATGTTCCTCCCTTTTTATAAAAAAAATGTGTTTGTTAACACTAAATAAAATGCCATAGCAAATTCTAAGATATTTTTCCCTCCTTTATTTCTCTTACCAAAACCACAACCTCCATGTATCATTAGATAGCCATATCGTTCTACTCCTACATGTCCATTTAAGTCGCCTCCCAAAAATATATTTTCATGCGTATGAATTTGTTGTAATACTTCATCCAATAATTCCCGAAGAGATTTCTTTACATTTTCATATAACGCTCCTTGGGGCGCATATGCACTTATAATATTCAATATTATTTTATCTAAGACGATCTTAATGCTCATTAATCTATCTCCCCATATTTTAACATCCATGACTTTATCTTTCATATAGTGATCAACAACAATACCCACCCCATTTCTACGATTATCTATCCCTCCCGAGTAAAATAATTTACAACCTTCTCCTATCTCTCTCGCTTTTTCACCTTTCCATTTAGTTTCTTGTATGCATGCTATGTTGATTTTCATCCGTTTTAAGGTATCCATAAGTTCTTTACACTTTCCAGTCAGAGTTCCTAAATTCCACATACCAAATCTGATTTATGTCTGTTATTTTTATTTACGTCTCTTATTTTTATTAAAGAATCCATCACAAGCTTTGATATAGATTTTACAGTTGGCTGTCAACCTGACATTAACCCACCTCATTTCACATCCGAACTTAGGCATCGACAATGGTAGGTCTAAAGAGATTAATGATTAATTAGTTATTCAATCAATTACTTACTCTTATAGATAAAAATGCAATATAAAAGTGCTAATAACTAAACCAACAGTACAATATATATACCAACGATAGATATACAACACAAATATAACATGCCTAAGTATTAAATCATACAAATTAACTAGAATAGTTAAATAATGGAAATAACACACCCGGGTACTGTAATCTCCCCACAATGAATTCGTCGCGCAGTGTTGCTCTCACAAATATACTTGAAAGAAAGACAACCCTGTTACAGAATATACAACCTCAAATTTGATCAATCACAACCCTGTTATAGCTCGTGTATAAAATATTTGGTCGGCAAAAATTTTGCGTATCCCCGACCATTGTTGCATACTTCAATCTGAGTATAAAAAATCAACCCAATCTTAAAGAGGATAGGTTCATCTTCCACTGAACAAAAAAAAAATAAAAATAAAATAACTATCCGGTTAAAGGCAAATAGTATAAACGATTGATTGAATGCCCAGTCCTTTCAAAAATCCGATAAGTATGAATCAGTCTTGAAGATAATTGAACATATCTAATTTCAAAAGTAAATTTGACTACGATTTGAACAAGAAAATCCAATCACTTCAGATGAAAATCCGATCACGAATATCATTCAAACAAATCCGATATTAACACGGATCTAAACCAAACTAGATTTAAAACAACTCAGATATAAACCAAAAAAGAAATTATATATTGTGCGAATACTGTTATGTGAAGAAATCAGTCTCACACAAGATGAACATAGTTCTGATCATCTTAAAAAGTTTGCACAAGTACTGGTTTAATCCCAAAATCAAATCCAAAATTACAACGTCTCAGCCAAATCAAACACTTGGTGAGAAATCAAGATTTGATCGCCTTCTTGAGTTCGCATTCTTGAGTTTTTAAAACAGTATACCTTGCCAAAGGCTTAAAATTCCTCTGGATATTATTGTTCTCCATGTGCATGCCCCTAAAATGGTTTGAACACACATCTTTTGAGTTGTGTCTTATCGCAATTCAATACATTTTCTAAAAAATTCTCAAAAATAAAATACATTTTTTACACATACACATATAATAAATTCCCCTTAGAATCTATGGGATAAACTCCACCCTTATGCCGCATGTGAACTTCGTGGACTTTGATGCCTTTATAGGCTACATAGGCGTTTTAGGTTAAAACCCGAAACTCGAGTCCAATTTCTCAATTTTTCAATTTTCTCATTTCCACACTTGTCTCCTTTTCATCTATACATTTGTTTAGTATATAATATAATTGTGATCCTTATTGGCATTTTATCCAACAAAAAATATTATTCCATCATAATGATCAATATCTCGATAAACGTATACATCGAATTTTCTAGATATTATTTTGGGAACATTTTTATGGATGACCTCACTCTATCTTTTCCATGGTATGAGTTGGACGATTCCGATCTCTATTTATATATATACACGCACACACACTTCACGGATAAATAAATGAAAATAGTAACACAAGCCCATGAGAGATCGAAAGGGCGGTATGGGTGCCCAACACCTTCAAATTCTGTAACTTAGCCCCCGAACCTTCGAACTATTAGTTTAGTAAGCATCAGTCTATCTTTGATGTCGTTCTCTCGAGACGGCGACATGTTTTTTTGCTTGTTTGTTGCAGAATAGGCTAGCGACTCCATCAAATTTTATTCAACCCATACTGACGACGGTCGAAGCGATCTTAGAGAAAGCGGGTGCGAGACCCTTCTTTTTTTTTCTCCCCTACCCTTTTTCCCCTCCCCACGAAGGGAGAGAGAGTAGAGAGGGATCACCGGGGATGGCCACCGAATTATTGACACATATATCGCATTCTTAAACACTCTGGTTGCCTACGACGAACGGAGTTAATAGACCTACTATATTAGTCTGAATAAAAATATCAAACTCTATTAATTAAACATACAATTATATTAAATTATATATCTAACGTAAAAAACCTAGGTTGGGTTCATGTTCCCCTACTGGCGAAGAATTTATCCGGACATGATGTTAATATCTACGCAAGAATTCATTGATGTGAACGCAATCACAATGAAAGAACCAAAAAGGGGAGATGAATATTTGTTACCAATAATGAAAAATATAAAGCATGCAAGAAGAATCAACGCTCAAAGAAAAATTAGAAATAATCTTGCCCTTGTATTAAAATAATGATGGAAATCTTGTAAGTTATTCTCCAAGTTGCTATTGATAATAGCTTGACTTACAATGAAGCATAATAGGTTTAAAAGACTCCTAATATGTTTATACATGTGAGAAAATTCGTGCAAAGAAATGTAGATAAACTCAAACTACTCATCCTAAAATCTAGGAAATATAGCAAAATCTCATCTTGGACCGAACCAAACCCTTCATCGAATCCTTAAAGCGAATCGATTTGCCTGACCAAATCATTTTGGTCAGGATCTCTGCCAAGGTTGCTTGGTTTTGCCCGATTTTCTCTTATTTTAAATTTTGCCCCTCGACTTTCTTGTCAACTTTAAATGCACGTAACTTTCTAACCGTAGCTCGGATTAGGGTGCTATTATTTTTCTAGTATTCTTGTGACTTCGAGCTCTTCAACTTCTCAGTTGGATTTTCCTCTGGATTCTAGTTAAAAAATTTCCAAAAAGCCCTTGACTTTCCTTTCTTGCACTTGTTCACCGTTTTGAATTTTTTCTCCCATTTACTTGCACAATTTACCTGTAAAATATACGAGAAATACACAAAGCACGAAATACTCACCAAAAAGGTTAGTAGCACATATATGAGATAAATTCGAGATAAATGTAATGTTCGAAACTGTTAAAATACCAAAATTAAGGGGATACATGTAACACCTCGTATTTTTGACGATCCAAATAATTATGTGATTAATTATTATTATGGGAATAAGTATGCGATTAATTATTGTTGTTGGATTAATTAAATTAAAATGTGAGAAATTAATTTTCCATTAATCCAGATTAAAATAATTATTAACTAGTGTGCCAAGGGTTAATACTTATTGTTGAGAATTATTGAATATTACTGTGTGATATTTAATATGGAATTAAAATACTTCATAAATTGCCGAAAGTGAGAAATACGACAGTTTGGTAATTTAAGTCTGACACGCGTGTGAGTCGTGTCGAAACTAATTGAATAGAATAAAAAGAGAATTTATTTTTATTAACTCGTATGGTCATTTCGAGTGCACCGTTGAGTACGGAACGGTCGAGATAGTCAAAATAGTATACCCGGGTGTTTAGTTTGGGTCCCAGGGCAATTTTAGGCCTAACCGGCATCCCGAGAGGGCATTATGGTAAATTGTATTTTTGGGTGGAATTAATGGAACAAAATTAAGAATTATTTTAATCATCCTAAATAAGTCCATTAGGGTTGAGAGTTGGAAAAGAAAAGAACGGCCATAAAAGTGTGGGGGAGAACCAAAACCCAAGAAGGAAGGCCAAATCATCCTCACCTTGCATAACCGTGACCAACAACGCGTAGATTGAGAAGAGAGGAACGCGTATATACCAACATCACCAACAGATCAGATCATCGTATTTGAGGCAAGTGTTTATTACTTGCTTTCTTTAGCAATAATCATACTCATGTTAGTGTAGGTGAATTCAATCCTTGATTTACATGTTAATTGGGTGAAAATTGGAGGTTAAATGATGATTAGAGGTTGGGGTAATTAGTTGTTAATATTTTATCATGAATGTAGAGGATGAACTACGAAATTGAATTATATATTGATGAACGAATCTGGGTTGATTAGGTTCTTTAATTAAAAATTTGGAAACTAGGGTTCATATTAATTGATTTGGGGATTTTATATAATTATGATGATTTAATGATCCTAGGAGGTTAGGAATGATTTATAACCTGTTAGGGTTGATGGGTATTGATGATGAGGCATTGGGTGTTGAATCTCAGAGGTTTCTAAGTTCATAAATGGTGTAAAAACGCAGAATTCTAAGAAAGAAGACGAACAGTGACATCTCGCGTGATCTCGCGCGAAGTCGTTCGAGCGAGATGGCATCTCGCGCGAAGTCGCTCGAACGACACGTGGAAGTCGTTCAAACGACAACCCTTCTGGTTCGAGCGACAGAGGGAATTTTTGGGGATTTTCTCAAAGTCCAATTTTGAGTTTGCGGCTTATTGGAGTGAGATAAATTGACATATAGTAAATTCAAATAGGACAGAATTTCGGGAAAATTATGGGAGAATTAATACTTTAATTATTTCGGTATAGAGAGAATGTACCTTTGAGATTATGAGAGAAATAGTAATCTAAATATTTATACTATACGTAGTGATGAGGTTAAAATACGTATGAGGAGTATATATATAGGTTGGAGAAATACCTATAAATTATAATAGGATGTGTGTATGCCTATTATGTGATATTATTGTTAAGAGCACTAATGGGTGATAACCCGGGGGTGGGTGCATGAACCTTATAGTTAAGCGCACCAATGAGTGATAACTCGGGGGTATAGAAACTCTATTATTAAGTGTACTAATGGGTGATAACCCGGGGGCACAAGGATGAATATTGTTAGGCGCACTAATGGGTGATAACCGAGGAGTGCTGGATTATTATTGATAGGTGCATTAATGGGTGCTAACCGGGGGATGTAAGATTTTATTATTAGGCCCACTAATGGGTGATAACTCGGGGGTGCTGAATTATTATTGATAGGTGCATTAATGAGTGCTAACCCGGGGATGCATGATGTTCTGGATAGGTGCACTAATGGATCTTAGCCCCGGGGGTGCAGGATTAGTGTGTATATATATATATATAGGGATGATGTGACTATATATATATATATATATGTATATATGTATATATGTGAACTTGTGAATATTTCTACTGTGTGAAATTGGTAGACTTGGTAATAATAATAATCATTACATTGCACCAAGTGGTCTTAACCTTAGGGTGTAGAATTAGTGTATATATATAGGGATGATGAGACTATATATATGTGTGAGTGTACTTGGTTAACTTTCTACTTTATGAGAATAGTAGATAAAATAGAATTGAGAATGAAATAATCTTAGTGGATAAAAGATTAACCATTCATACGGTGAATAATGAAACTTAGTATGTGAGATAAACTATCTGAATAGCATTTTGTATGGGCTATACGGGAATACTACTAGTGATCATAGTTAGTATTAGTATGGTTTTTGACTAGTTAGACTGGGAGGTATAACTAGGGGGAGATTAGATGTACGGTAGGCGTGCACAATAGACGAGAGGTGAGAAACTCATGTGAGAGTTCGATAACTAACATGCGTATAAGACTTGTTTTAAGAATCAGTTTTAAATACTTGCTAAATTATTTTTACACATCGGGCTCCGACCCGTTTCTTGTATTTCTTCTCTCTTTTGCTATATATATGTATTATATTAGGTGCTCAGCCACAAGGACATCGAATTTAGAGATTTAGATTTCTTGACGTGCTGCAGCTGTTTGTAATACCCCGTACTTTTGACTATATTTATTTTTGGGATTTATTTAATTAAATGCGTATTAATTGGAAATTAATCCGGGTTATAAATACTAACGAGATGCGAGTTGGTATTTGATTATGTGCATACATGTTTTGATATATGTATTTAGTATTATGAAATTTGTCGTGAGATTTATATACGGCATTTTAGAAATTTTGTTGAGACGCGTGGGACCGCCGCGTCACGGTGTAATATTTTGATAATAAAAGTGAATTTAAAATCTATAAACCGTATGATCGTTTTGAGTGCGCCAATGCGTCCGGAAGGGTCGAGATAGTCAGAAAACACTACCCGGGGGTGTAGTTTGGATTCCGGGGTATTTTTAGGCCATACCGGCATCATAAAGGGTATTTTGGTAATTTTACATTTTGAGGAATTAAAAGTGACGAAAATTAGAGATGTAAATATGAGGTGGATTAAACCCACTAAGCCCATTAGCCAAACCATATTAACCTAGAAGGCTACGTAGGTTATTAGAAGAGTTTTCTAAATTCCCAAATCAAAACCTTAGCCACCTTAAGCCACCATTGGAGAGGAAGCTTGGAGAGAAGAGATTCTGCAAAAAAGTTCTACCAAACCTACACCGAACTCAGAGACAATCAAGGCAAGTGACTTTATTCCATTTAATTTCAGAGAATGTCTCTTCCATGTTAGAAATTGAGGAAGTTTAATTGTTCTTGAAAGATGAATGAAAACCCATGTAGTTTGGAGTTTAGAACTTGAAAATTTTGAAGAGAATTGCATGTAGAATGATAGGTAGATGATTTCTCTCTTGATAATTGTGATTAGAAGAAATTAAAACGGATTAAATTCTGGGATTTGATGATGATATAAATCTAGGGTTCATGTTCTTGATAAAATTGGGGAAAAGTATAAAATCTTGTGATTTAATGATGTTTAGGAGGCATTAATGTATTAAACGACGTTAGTATATGACCTTAGCATGTTGTAGTATGATTAGAGGACTTAAAACTCTGTTAGAACGAACTTTGGAGAAGGATAGAGGTGTTAAAAATGGTGAGAAACGTAACTTAGGAAATCTGGGAAGAAACTGGCAGCTCGTTAGAAGCCCCTACCCAGGTCGTTCGAACGAACTCGTTCGAATGAGCTTCTAACGAGTTGACCAGTTGCTGCTAACGAGAAGGGATCTCGTTCGATATCTCGTTCGAACGAGATATCATTAGAAGGTACAGTTCGTTCGAACGAACTGGAATCTCGTTCGAACAGCCTCGTTCGAACGAGATTTCTAACGAGTTGACAGAGGAATCTCGTTCGAACAGTCTCGTTCGAACGAGACTTCTAACGAGTTGACAGTTTGGTCCTTTTTGGACTGTTTTGATTTTTGGAGTCCCGTAAACTGGTTCGAGGGTAGAGTTAACATTCCTTGATGATGTAAGGATAGATTTGGGACTTTTGGATTATTATGAGGAGTAAATTATATACGAGAGTTATATTCAATGAACCATTTGGGTTGAGACGTGAGTGTCTACTACGACGTGAGGAATAGATTATGGCACGCATGATGATAAACCAGAATAATATAAGAGTAGATATTATAAGTTAGTACGAGAATGCGATATGTACTACGATTAAACTACGGTATTACTAAGACGTGTGTTTACTTAGTATTGGTATATGAATTGTGTGTATGACATACCTACCATACTTGCTATCACGGGAGGTTTGCATTCGCTTAGGGCCCTCTAATCCTTGTGTTGCCCGGATTTAGACTGGTTACCTCGATGAACATAGGTCATAGAAAGACTTATTGGGATATTAATAAGTCCGCTGATCGTAGGAGCGTAGGTATGTGCGTGACCTATGTGATGTGACTGTGTTCGCCTCCACTATTTGTGATTTGTGTTATCTGGACTATTCCTGAGAGATTCGGAATATGTAATCCTTATGTACGTGATGTACCGGGATGGGTAGCAAAGTATGTGTGCACCGCAACTTAGTTCTCGGGGTGCTTTTATTGTATATTTGCGATGTGAATAATATACACTTAATTAATGAGAACCTTCATGTTAATGATGTGAATATAATTACGGTATTACTTTGAGAAATAAAACGATTTAACTGATAGTTATATATATTGCATATTGAACATCTGAGTTACGTTAAAACCCTACTTAATTGCGAGCGTTATTATGTAAATAGAACCGAGTAATAATAAGGGTAAGACCTATGATAGTCTAGCTAGATACGTTGTCACTTAGCTAGTAGTTTGTATCACTCTAGATGGGTACTTACGTTAGGAGTGCACAGTTAGACGAGAGGTGAGAATATCATGTGAGTGCACGTCCTAACATGTACTTTGCATTTAATGTTTTAAATGTTTTTAAAGCACTTGCAGGTTTTTAAAATATAACTCCACATTCGGGCTCTGACCCGTTTGCTTTTCAAATCTTTTTCTTGTAAAACCATTTTAGGTGCCCAGCCACAGGGACACCAAGCATAGGATTCTCATTCAGGTGACGAGCTGTAGCTGTTTGTGGAAGCTACAGGGATTTGCTTGTAGACGCTTCTATCTTTTGGATTCCAGAGTCACTATCTATCAGTTGTAGGGCATGTTGCCCATTTCTATTTAGAGACATCTTTTACATTGCAGTTTTCAGACTTTGATTTGTATTGTTTTAGCATTCGGTTGTTTATTTCAGTATGGGATTGTAGTGAGGTGTTTTCCTCCAGACTTTATTTACACTATGTGATGGTTATTCGTTTTACTTCAGTATGGTGAGTGGTGTTACTTATTTCTTCATTACACTTGTTGCATGTTAATCAGACTTATATTAAAATTTGGCAACTTACTTTTTAAATATTAGGTGGTTAGTAATAATAAAATGTTTTCGACAGTGATGCTATTAACTGAGCCAACTTGGCATTTTGAATTAATTTAATAAAGGAGTAGCTACCCGGTATTTAATTAGTCGGGGTGTCATAGGTGGTATCAGAGCATCAGGTTCTAGTGTCCTTTAGGATCTGTACAGCTATTATGTTTCCGCTACGTTTCTTCGATATAGAGCCCTATATTTTAGGACTGTACTCTTTTTGTGTATGATTCGTTCTTCAGCTTTATTAAGTTTATAACATCGAACTTATAAACTTTGTTCTTATTTCAGATGCCTCCACGACGTGCACAACGAGTTCCCAGGGATGCAACGCCCGAACCCCAGCCCGCTCCAGTTCAGGGTATGATGAACGCCGCTGAGGTTGCAGCTATAGTAGCTCAAGCGGTAAATGCCGCCATTGCCGTTGTTCAGCAGGCACCACCTCAGGCGCCGGTTTCCGCCCCAGTACAGGTTAATGCATTCCCGTCTGCTTGGGAGCGTGTACGTGACGCTTTTCAGAAAGCGCATCCGCCAGAGTTTGCAGGTAGCTCAGATGTGGTAGTCTCGAGCCAATGGAGGAAGGATATGCAGAGGCACTTACGGATGTATGAGTGCACGGATGTTCAGAAGCAGGTGCTAGCTACTTTTAAGCTTGTCGGATCTGCACTATAGTGGTGGGAGTCTATTACCACCATGGAGGAGAGGGATACTCTCACGATTCAGGAGTTCTGGGTGCGGTTCGACCGCAAGTACTTTCCGTCAGCTGTTCATACGAAAATGAGGAGGAGATTGATGAGTCTGAAGCAGGAGGGCAAGACAGTGGCCGAGTATGAGGCTGAGTTCACTAATCTGTTGAACATCGTTCCAGACGAGATACCAACAGAGAAGAAGAAGATTGTGAAGTTCACGTACGGGTTGACTTGGAGGATCCGTCAGCATCTGCTAGGGAACCTATCGTTGGCCACTTATTCTGATGTGGTTAACGCTGCATTGTTGCACTGCCAGGACCACCGTTTTCATATGGCCGAGGGCAAGCGGTCGGGGGAGTCTAGCCATCAGGGCAGGACTGGAGGACATGGTGCCAGCGGGGCACAATCTGGTCAGGGGCAGAGACAGAATGAGCAGGGCTCCCAGCAGGGGGATAATAAGAGGTTCCGGTCAGGGAACTACAGACAGGGACAGGGAGGTTTTCGTCAGGGCCATCAGGGTCCAAACGGCCATCAGGGCCAGCAGGGGCAGAAAGGGCAGCAGTTTCACCAGGGCCAGCAGGGCCAAGGAAGGAACGGTAACGGCCACCAGGGCCGGGGACAGCAGGGACAGAGAGGGGGGAACTTCCCAGGGAAGTGCTTTGTTTGTGGCAAGACTGGCCATAAGCTACAGGATTGTCCTGATAGGGGCAGGGCCCCACAGCAGCAGCAGCAGGGTGCTCGCCAGGAGCCACAGAGGCCTATGTTTCCCTCCGCTCTTCCCGCACCGCCACAGATGGCAGCATTGCCACCCATTCCAGCAGTTCCAGCTCAGCAGGGGCAGCTACAGTATGGACGTGTCTACAACGTTCACCAGGCTGCAGTTCCACAGGCACCGCCCGCGATTGAGGGTACGTTTCCTATCCATGGCACTATGGGTCGGGTATTGTTTGATACGGGTGCTACACACTATTTTATAGCTACACACTTCGCGAAAGCTTTAGGATTGTTAGCTACGGCAGAGAGCACAGTGACGTGTGTCGACTCACCATTGGGGAGTGGGTCACTTATTTTCTTTATATGCCGGGGAGTGGGGGTAGAGATTGGTGGTTTGGTATTGCCTGCAGACATGTTAGTGTTAGACATGCATGTTCACGATGTGATCATCGGTATGGATTGGTTCGTAGCATATAGGGCCATGATTGATTGCTTCAGCGGGAGCATTATTTTTGCCATTCCGGGGCAAGAGATGTTTGTAGTGGCGATGCCTCGCCCAGAGGGAGGATCGACCGCTCATCTGTATTACATTGAGGAGGATACCTCTAAGGAGGTAGTGATTCCTTTAGACTCTATCCCAGTCGTCAGGGAGTATTCAGATGTATTGCAGGAGATACCAGGCTTACCACCCAGTCGAGAGATAGACTTTGTTATAGATTTGCTACCGGGTACGAGACCTATAGCACGTGCACCGTACCGTATGGCTCCAGCTGAGATGAGGGAGTTACGGGATCAGATAGAGCAGCTGTTAGGTCAGGGCTTTATTCGCAGGAGTACCTCACCTTGGGGCGCTCCGTTTTGGTTTGTGAAGAAGAGGGACGGTTCACTGAGATTGTGAGTGGACTACCGAGAGTTGAATAAGGTCACGATACGGAATAAGTATCCGTTGCCTCGAATCGATGACTTATTCGACCAGTTGAGAGGAGCTTCATTCTTCTCGAAGATTGATTTGAGATTAGGATACCATCAGTTGCGTATCAGGGAGGAGGATGTCTCGAAGACCGCGTTCTTATCGAGATATGTTTCTTACGAGTTTCGGGTTATGCCTTTCGGTTTGACCAACGCTCCAGCAGTGTTTATGGACTTGATGAACAGAGTGTTCAGGGATTTCCTAGATCAGTTTGTCATTGTCTTCATTGATGATATTCTGGTTTACTCCCAGACAGAGGAGGAGCACGCCGAGCATTTGAGGCAGGTTTTACAGACACTTCGTCAGAACGAGTTGTATGCAAAATATGAGAAGTGCGGGTTTTGGCTAAAGGAAGTCCAGTTTTTGGGGCATATCATTTCCGACCGGGGAATATCTGTTGATCCGGGGAAGGTGTCAGCGGTGAGGGAGTGGGGACAGCCCACGACACCTACTGAGATTCGTAGTTTCTTGGGTCTAGCAGGATACTACAGGAGGTTCATTCGGGGATTTTCAAAGATAGCAGGTCCTTTGACACATCTTACTCGTAAAGGTGTGCCGTTCATTTGGAGTGATGCCTGTCAGTTGGCATTCGATGAATTGAAGGACAAATTGACCTCATCACCTGTGTTAGCATTGCCAAGACCGGGAGTTGAGTATTTGGTTTACACCGATGCGTCTTTGCAAGGACTGGGAGGTGTATTGCAGCAGGAGAGAGAGGCTATAGCTTATGCTTCCCGTAAGCTTAAGCCTCATGAGAAGAATTACCCCACGCATGATTTGGAGTTGGCAGCAGTGGTATTTGCCCTACGGATTTGGGGGCACTATCTTTTGGGGGAGAAGTTCCAACTGTTCACGGACCACAAGTCACTACAGTACCTGTTCACGCAGAAAGAGTTGAATATGCGGCAGCGTAGGTGGCTTGAATTTGTGAAAGACTACCAGTTCGACATCCAGTACCACCCGGGTAAGGCTAACGTGGTGGCAGACGCGTTGAGCCGTAGGCCAGCAGATGAGGTGGCAGAGGTGTGGAAGGCTAAGTGGAAGGAATTGGGACACCAGGATGCAGTGGCCCGATCTTTTATGTCTGTGATGACCGTTACACCGCAGATTGTCACGAAGGTAGTACGAGCACAGGCCAATGACTCGTTCTGTCAAGAGCAGATAGTTCGATTACTAGCAGAAGGAGCTGAATCCTATACCGTTAGCTCAGACGGGGGATTACGCTTCAATGGGAGATTGGTAGTTCCGGAAGGGGAGGAATTACGACACGATGTGATGGCAGAGTCGCATGGCTCACGATTCGCGGTACATCCCGGAGGGGACAAAATGTACCAAGACATGAGACGACAGTATTGGTGGAGCGGTATGAAGAGAGATATCGCTGAGTTTGTTTCGAAATGCGCCACTTGTCAGCTTGTAAAAGTGGATCATCAGAGACCGGCAGGATTGCTACAACCATTGGAGGTCCCGGTGTGGATGTGGGAGAGCATATCCATGGACTTTATCACGGGGTTGCCTACGTCGCAGAGGGGTCACGACTCCGTTTGGGTAATTGTGGACAGGTTGTCCAAGGTCGCTCACTTTTTACCCGTAAGGACTGACTACACTACGGGACAGTATGCCCAGATCTTCATTTCAGAGATTGTGAGACTTCACGGTGTGCCCCTAAATATCGTGTCTGAAAGAGACAAGATATTTGTTTCGAGGTTTTGGGAGAGTTTCTAGGAGGCAATGGGCACGGAATTGCTGTTGATCACGGCTTATCATCCGCAGACTGATGGACAGACTGAGCACACAAATCAGATGTTGGAGGACATGCTACGCATGTGCATTATTGACTTTGGGGATGGATGGGAGCAGTACCTTCCACTGGTGGAGTTTGCTTACAACAACTCTTATCAGTTCACTATTGGCATGGCTCCGTTTGAGGCATTGTATGGTAGGCCTTGTCGTTCCCCAGCATGCTGGTTAGAGGTGGGGGACAACAAACTGCTTGGGCCGGAGGTGATTCAGGATACTTCGGCAAGGATTGAGTTGATTCGGAGTCGCATTCGGGTAGCTCAAGACAGGCAGAAGAGTTATGCTGATGCGAAGAGATTTTTCAGGGAGTTCCAAGTGGGGGACCAAGTTTTGCTCAGGGTATCTCCAATGAAGGGGATTATGCGATTTGGGAAGAAGGGGAAGTTGGCACCGAGGTATGTGGGGCCGTTTCCTATTATTGAGCGAATCGGACCGGTTGCGTATAGACTCGGGCTACCGGAACATTTGCATCGGATTCACGATGTGTTCCATATTTCCTCGCTGAGGAAATACCTTAGAGATGGTTTGGGTCATTCTCACATTGCTGTGGAGGACATCGATCTCCAACCGGATAGCTCCTACGAGGAGGGGCCGATTGCTATTTTGGACCGAAGCGAGAGGAAACTACGGTCAAAGATAGTTCCGTTAGTGCGTGTTCAGTGGCGACATCACAATGTCGAGGAGTCCACATGGGAGCGCGAGGATGAGATGCGCGATCGTTATCCAGAGTTGTTTTTAGCAGGTACTTTCTAGTTTTGAATTTCGGGATGAAATTCAGTTATTAGGGGGAAAGTATGTAATACCCCGTACTTTTGACTATATTTATTTTTGGGATTTATTTAATTAAATGCGTATTAATTGGAAATTAATCCGGGTTATAAATACTAACGAGATGCGAGTTGGTATTTGATTTTGTGCATACATGTTTTGATATATGTATTTAGTATTATGAAATTTGTCGTGAGATTTATATACGACATTTTAGAAATTTTGTTGAGACGCGTGGGTTCGCCGCGTCATGGTGTAATATTTTGATAATAAAAGTGAATTTAAAATCTATAAACCGTATGGTCGTTTTGAGTGCGCCAATGCGTCCGGAGGGTCGAGATAGTCAGAAAACACTACCCGGGGGTGTAGTTTGGATTCCGGAGTATTTTTAGGCCATACCGGCATCATAAAGGGTATTTTGGTAATTTTACATTTTGAGGAATTAAAAGTGACGAAAATTAGAGATGTAAATCTGAGGTGGATTAAACCCACTAAGCCCATTAGCCAAACCATATTAACCTATAAGGCTACGTAGGTTATTAGAAGAGTTTTCTAAATTCCCAAATCAAAACCTTAGCCACCTTAAGCCACCATTGGAGAGGAAGCTTGGAGAGAAGAGATTCTGCAGAAAAGTTCTACCAAACCTACACCAAACTCAGAAACAATCAAGGCAAGTGACTTTATTCCATTTAATTTCAGAGAATGTCTCTTCCATGTTAGAAATTGAGGAAGTTTAATTGTTCTTGAAAGATGAATGAAAACCCATGTAGTTTGGAGTTTAGAACTTGAAAATTTTGAAGAGAATTGCATGTAGAATGATAGGTAGATGATTTCTCTCTTGATAATTATGATTAGAAGAAATTAAAACGGATTAAATTCTGGGATTTGATGATGATATAAATCTAGGGTTCATGTTCTTGATAAAATTGGGGAAAAGTATAAAATCTTGTGATTTAATGATGTTTAGGAGGCATTAATGTATTAAACGATGTTAGTATATGACCTTAGCATGTTGTAGTATGATTAGAGGACTTAAAACTCTGTTAGAACGAACTTTGGAGAAGGATAGAGGTGTTAAAAATGGTGAGAAACGTAACTTAGGAAATCTGGGAAGAAACTAGAAGCTCGTTAGAAGCCCCTACCCAGGTCGTTCGAACGAACTCGTTCGAATGAGCTTCTAACGAGTTGACCAGTTGCTGCTAACGAGAAGGGATCTCGTTCGATATCTCGTTCGAACGAGATATCATTAGAAGGTACAGTTCGTTCGAACGAACTGGAATCTCGTTCGAACAGCCTCGTTCGAACGAGACTTCTAACGAGTTGACAGAGGAATCTCGTTCGAACAGTCTCATTCGAACGAGTTGACAGTTTGGTCCTTTTTGGACTGTTTTGATTTTTGGAGTCCCGTAAACTGGTTCGAGGGTAGAGTTAACATTCCTTGATGATGTAAGGATAGATTTGGGACTTTTGGATTATTATGAGGAGTAAATTATATACGAGAGTTATATTCAATGAACCATTTGGGTTGAGACATGAGTGTCTACTACGACGTGAGGAATAGATTATGGCGCGCATGATGATAAACCGGAATAATATAAGAGTAGATATTATAAGTTAGTACGAGAATGCGATATGTACTACGATTAAACTACGGTATTACTAAGACGTGTGTTTACTTAGTATTGGTATATGAATTGTGTGTATGACATACCTACCATACTTGCTATCACGGGAGGTTTGCATTCGCTTAGGGCCCTCTAATCCTTGTGTTGCCCGGATTTAGACTGGTTACCTCGATGAACATAGGTCATAGAAAGACTTATTGGGATATTAATAAGTCCGCTGATCGTAGGAGCGTAGGTATGTGCGTGACCTATGTGATGTGACTGTGTTCGCCTCCACTATTTGTGATTTGTGTTATCTGGACTATTCCTGAGAGATTCGGAATATGTAATCCTTATGTACGTGATGTACCGGGATGGGTAGCAGAGTATGTGTGCACCGCAACTTAGTTCTCGGGGTGCTTTTATTGTATATTTGCGATGTGAATAATATACACTTAATTAACGAGAACCTTCATGTTAATGATGTGAATATAATTACGGTATTACTTCGAGAAATAAAACGAGTTAACTGATAGTTATATATATTGCATATTGAACATCTGAGTTACGTTAAAACCCTACTTAATTGCGAGCGTTATTATGTAAATAGAACCGAGTAATAATAAGGGTAAGACCTATGATAGTCTAGCTAGATACGTTGTCACTTAGCTAGTAGTTTGTATCACTCTAGATGGGTACTTACGTTAGGAGTACACAGTTAGACGAGATGTGAGAATATCATGTGAGTGCACGTCCTAACATGTACTTTGCATTTAATGTTTTAAATGTTTTTAAAGCACTTGTAGGTTTTTAAAATATAACTCCACATTCGGGCTCTGACCCGTTTGCTTTTCAAATCTTTTTCTTGTAAAACCATTTTAGGTGCCCAGCCACAGGGACACCAAGCATAGGATTCTCATTCAGGTGACGAGCTGTAGCTGTTTGTGGAAGCTACAGGGATTTGCTTGTAGACGCTTCTATCTTTTGGATTCCAGAGTCACTATCTATCAGTTGTAGGGCATGTTGCCCATTTCTATTTAGAGACATCTTTTACATTGCAGTTTTCAGACTTTGATTTGTATTGTTTTAGCATTCGGTTGTTTATTTCAGTATGGGATTGTAGTGAGGAGTTTTCCTCCAGACTTTATTTACACTATGTGATGGTTATTCGTTTTACTTCAGTATGGTGAATGGTGTTATTTATTTCTTCATTACACTTGTTGCATGTTAATCAGACTTATATTAAAATTTGGCAACTTACTTTTTAAATATTAGGTGGTTAGTAATAATAAAATATTTTCGACAGTGATGCTATTAACTGAGCCAACTTGGCATTTTGAATTAACTTAATAAATGAGTAGCTACCCGGTATTTAATTAGTCGGGGTGTCACACTGTTGTGGAAGCTGTAGGTCCTTGCAGTAAACGCATCTATCTTTTCCATTCACTTTCATCTAGACTTCTTATCTAGGGCATGGGTTGCCCACTTCTAGTCTTTCATCAGAGTTATTGTATTCAGTTTAGTTTATGGTTTGGAGCTTTGAACTGAGAGGTTTACTCAGTCTTATTTATTTCAGTACTTGATTCATGTTCAGTACTTATTTATATTCCGACGTGTGGTGAATGGTTTATATTTTGAAATTTAATGGAAATGGATTTACTTGGTTTTACTAAATTGGAAATGTTTTGACACCTAGCTTAATTTTATATTAGGTGATTAATATGTTAAAAAGTTTTTCGACAGTGATGATAATAATGAACCAACTGAATATCCTATTTTGAATTGGTAGAGTATTGATCACCCTATATTTAATTGGTCCGGGTGTCAGAGGTGGTATCAGAGCATCAGGTTCTAGTGTCCATAGGATTTGTGCGGCTTATTACGTTTCAGTGCATCGTTCTTTGATGAAGAGCCTTATGATAGGGTTCTTGTGTTCCCTTACGTATGTGACTTACGTTCTCCTGCTACGAATTATAATGGATGTGACTCATTATACAAAATTCTGTGTGATTCGAACACCGAACATTTTAGGATGACCAGCGAGGTCCGTAAGAAGAACTGTGGAAGAATAAGCTCAACAGAAGACCTAAAGAAATCGAGAAAGAATGATCGGGACAAAAATCACCATGAGGATTACTTAAGCAAGAGATAGTAAAATGATCACTCGGGAACTATGGGTTCCCAGGACACAGTTATAGATAACGGTGGAGTGATTTTAGGACCACCTAGCATAGTCAATAAAGGGGAAATCAGAGTGACTCTTTTGAAAACCCAGAGGTGAAGATGCGAAGAAGAAAACTATAAAATGTAATAGACCAACGAAAGTGGGAAAATCCAAAGGCAGTGGTGTAGAATGGGGTGTGACGACACTCAGAATTAAATTTGGAGTTAAAAGATATAGCTTTTCGGAGCATCATGTAGTGATTAGAGAAAATCACCATATTTGAAGAAGTGTGTTTGAAATTTAGAAAGAAATTTGAATACTATTTAACCGTGAGGTCTTCCATTCGATGTGGTAACAAAATGCAAGTTAAATTTTGATATTTAGCACAATGGGTAAGATAGGAACCAATCGTGAGAGAAAGGTTAAATTGCATAAGGAACTTCGTACCTAGCAGAAGGGCATAAATTATCAAAATGGTTTATAGTTGATAAAGAACCTATGAGTAGAGCACAATCATAGATGAGAAATCCAGCAAGGATGACTAATGTTGATGTCATCAAGGTTATACGGTGACTAGTTCTTGAGTTCTTTCCAGAAGAAGCAAGCAAGGAAGGTTAGAGAATCTATCCGAAAAGCAAAACTGAACTTAACGGTGTTAGTGAAACCACACATGAGAGTATACCCAATAGGGAACACGGTTTGATGATTTTAAGTTGATTAACTTCCTATAAAGTGATGATGAAGTCAATCAGGGCCGAAAAGGCCAACCATCGTTTCGAAAGGCAAGTGTAGCTAGCAAGTTAAGACTACTCGATCCGAGAGAAGAACATTCCCAAAATGGTCAGTGGGACTAGTGACGAGGAAATGATTCGTGAAGTTTTCCATATGTGAAGAAAGTAGAACTACAAGTATTGAAGGTGTACACAATTGAGAAGTGAGACCGAAGAAATTAGAAATGGTAAATCGTGCCAGTTAGGCATAACATTTGGAGGAGTGAGACTTCCAGCGAAGGAATTTGGGGTCAAGAGCATTAGACCCAGGAAATTTATAACCCGAGAGTGATGGGTTCAGGCTGGACCAGTAGAGTCCTCGTTAATAGTACCAATAGTATGTCAGGGTCTACGGGACCCGGGATGTAAACGAGAGTTTAGTAAAGCTATAATTGAGGCCTGGAGAGTTTGGGCCAACGTTTTAATAGTGGGCACAAAGTCTACATGATGAAATAAATTGTCTATGATGAAAGAGGACAACTATAGGATGAAATCCTAGGATGTATGACGATTGCAGATGTTCATGAATCGTGATGGAAGCCACGTGCTAAGACCTTGTGATTTGGCGAGACCGATGAGGTTTTTCTTGTTCCTTGTGAGTAAATGATAGATTATAGTGACATCGGTGTGCCATAATTTTTATGTAAATTGGAAACCCTAAATTTCGCGTGCGGGTCGAGTTTAGTGGGAACGTTAGTTATAACAGTCTTATTACAAACGTATTTCTCGTTGTTAGTAGGGCATTTTGATGGTTGCCCGTGAGGGAACCAGGGGGCCCTAAGAATATGTTTTGTTGTTATAATTTATTACTTCATTGAGTCAGCTTTAGTAGAGTTTATTATGGTAATGTGTAGTGATTAATTACCGTATGGTTAAACGATAGTAAAAATGTAGTGATATGACTGCCGTGCTGGATACTTCGGGAGGAGTGACCTTAGTTTTGTGCGGCGCCACCTAAAATAGGGTTGGGCTCAGATATGAGTATATATGAGAATTTCATGGTATTATAGACCTCAGCGAGTATTGTGTCTAATTATATGTGATTCCCGAGCATAGGAATTTATTTGTCTGTTATGACTTAGAATACATCGTGTTCTTATCGAGCATAGGAATATATTTTCTTGGGATAGTGAGGGCGCCATGCTTTATGTTATATTTTTAGGGACATGAGAGTGGACTAGTACACTTTTATAGCGCCATACGTAGATTGTGGGAAAGTACATAGTATGTATTGAAGGCCTTACGGACCTCGGCAACCGGCTAGGTTAGATAGTAGTGTATCGGGGGTTTCTTTGTTTGGATTTCGCTTTACAAGACATCCCACGCATGAAACTAGCAAATGTCGAGAGTTGGAGAGAAGTTTGGCCGATAGTACATCAGTTTTGTATGTTGGTTATTGTACCTATAGGAGAGTATAATTGAGAGTTGATAATTTTTTTATGACTTAAGGCCAATAGAGTCGCCTAGTCTTAGTATCATTCTGAATAGAGCAATGATACCATTGAAGGATTGATTAAATTTTGACTAGTGGGGTGGCTGAGTGCACCTTTACCACATCAGCATACCGAGTGTGCAAAAATTGAAGTAAGAAAATTTTATGTCTTTTGTATAATGATGCGCGAGGCATAGGGTGTATGGGCGCCCTAGGGGATTGAATCAAATGGTGGATTATGATTATCTTGTGAATTTGATAACATGTAGTCGGGTAAGCCGAAGATTACTCCGTAAGATTTGTTAGAGACTTACGTTTCAAAATAAATTGAGATTTTTGAGCGGGAAAAGAGACTTATGTCACACGATTCGACAAAGTCACACGTATAACGATTAGAAGTACATTCAAAAGAGTATAAAATGTATCAGGATACAAATAACAGTGGTAATGGGTTTAATGTAGAGTAATTTTCAAAGTTAGTCTTGCAGTGGGTCAGCTGATTGTTAGAAAAAGGGCAGACAATTCGAAACCAGTAGGGGATCCTTCCACTAGAGAATGGAAGAGTATCCCCAAAGATCTTTTCATGTAGCTGAAATAGTAAGATTATAGGTACTAAGATGCGATTGAGTACGACCTAATTCCCACTGAGGCATGGGCAGGACAAGCGGTCTAATCGGATGCTTGAGAGAAAATTTTATGTGAACCCTGAGATCTTAGAGGAGGACAGGAGCAGTACTTTCCACTAGTGGAGTTTGTGTCCAAATAACTCCTATAAGTTCACATTCGAGAAGAGTGCCAGTAGAAGTATGGCACGGTAAACTTTGTTGTTGTCCTACTTGAGAGTTAAAGGTGGGGGGACCAGTTATGATTTCAAATGTCGGAGAAGGATCGATATTATCGTATGTATTGTGTGTGAAATATATATTGCACAACTAATTTACTTATATGAACAACACGAGACGAAGTCGCATGTATATGAGAAGAGGATAAATCTACTAAGGTGCAAATAGTAGAAGGCTAGATAGTGAATATCTAAAATAAAGTTGAAGTAGTGAAACTTAAGCAGAAAGGCTTAGGCAAGAGCCTATATGACAGGGTAACCTGGAGTTTAAAGCAAACACATGTGAAGTGTTCATTATTAAGGTTATTCGATAGCGTACTATATGGGTAGTACGGAGTAGCTTACTTGTGAGCGCCAGAATGCGACGCGCAATATTTTTGCAGTGTTGTCTGTACCTGGTATACTTTTTTCGAATTTCGGGACGAAATTTCGTTGTAAGGGGGGAAGTATGTAACACCCCGTATTTTTACCGATTTAAATAATGATGTGATTATTATTATGGGAATAAGTATGCGATTAATTATTGTTGTTGGATTAATTAAATTAAAATGTGAGAAATTAATTTGTTATTAATCGAGATTAAAATAATTATTAACTAGCGTGCCAAGGGTTAATACTTATTGTTGAGAATTATTGAATATTACTTTGTGATATGTAATATGGAATTATAATACTTGATAAATTGTCGAAAGTGAGAAATACAGCAGTTTGGTAATTTAAATCTGACATGCGTGTGAGACATGTCGGGACTAATTGAATAGAATGAAAAGTGAATTTATTTTTATTAACTCATATGGTCATTTCGAGTGCACCGTTGAGTTCGAAAGGGTCGAGATAGTCAAAATAGTATGCCCGGGTGTTTAGTTTGGGTCCCGGGACAATTTTAGGCCTAATTGGCGTCCCGAGAGGGCATTATGGTAAATTGTATTTTTTGGGGGAATTAATGGACGAAAATTAAGAATTATTTTGATCAGCCTAAAGAAGTCCATTAGGGTTTAGAGTTGGAAAAGAAAAGAACGACCATAGAAAGTGTGGGGGAGAACCAAAACCCAAGAAGGAAGGCCAAATCATCCTCACCTTGCATAACCGTGACCACCAATGTGTAGATCGAGAATAGAGGAACGTGTATATAACAACATCACCAATGGATCAGACCGTCATATTTGAGATGAGTGTTTATTACTTGCTTTCTTTAGCAATAATCATACTCATGTTATTGTAGGTGAATTCAATTCTTGATTTACATGTTAATTGAGTGAAAATTGGAGGTTAAATGATGATTAGAGGTTGGGGTAATTAGGTTTTAATATTTTGTCATGAATGTAGAGGATGAACTACGAAATTAAATTATATATTGATGAACGAATCTGGGTTGATTAGGTTCTTTAATTAAAAATTTGGAAACTAGGGTTCATATGAATTGATTTGGGGATTTTATATAATTATGATGATTTATGACGAATTAATGATCCTAGGAGGTTAGGAATGATTTATAACGTGTTAGGGTTGATGGGTATTGATGATGAGGCATTGGGTGTCGAATCTTAGAGGTTTCTAGGTTCATAAATGGTGAAAAAATGTAGAATTTTGGGAAAGAAGATGAACAGTGACATCTCGCACGATCTCGTGCGAAGTCGTTCGAGCGAGATGACATCTCGAGCGAAGTCGCTCGAACGACACGTGGAAGTCGTTCAAACAACAACCCTTCTGGTTCAAGCGACCGAGGGAATTTTTGGGGATTTTCTCAAAGTCCAATTTTGAGTTTGCGGCTTATTGGAGTGAGATAAATTGCCATATAGTAAATTCAAATAGGATAGAATTTCGGGAAAAGTATGGGACAATTAATACTTTAATTATTTCGGTATAGAGAGAATGTACCTTTGAGATTACGAGAGAAATAGTAATCTAAATATTTATACTATACATAGTGATGAGGTTAAAATACGTATGAGGAGTATATATGTAGGTTGGAGAAATACCTATAAATTATAATAGGATGTGTGTATGCCTATTATATGATATTATTGTTAAGAGCACTAATGGGTGATAACCCGGGGGTGGGTGCAAGAACCTTATAGTTAAGCGCACCAATGAGTGATAACTCGGGGGTGTAGAAACTCTATTATTAAGTGTACTAATGGGTGATAACCCGGGGGTACAAGGATGAATATTGTTAGGCGCACTAATGGGTGATAACCCGGGGGTGCTGGATTATTATTGATAGGTGCATTAATGGGTTCTAACCCGGGGATGCAAGATTTTATTATTAGGCCCACTAATGGGTGATAACTCGGGGGTGATGAATTATTATTGATAGGTGCATTAATGAGTGCTAACCGGGATGCATGATGTTCTGGATAGGTGCACTAATGGGTCTTAGCCCCGGGGTGCAGGATTAGTATATATATATATGTATAGGGATGATGTGACTATATATATATATGAACTTGTGACTATTTCTACTATATAAAATTAGTAGACTTGGTAATAATAATAATCATTACATTGCACCAAGTGGTCTTAACCTAAGGGTGCAGGATTAGTGTATATATATACGGATGATGAGACTATATATATGTATGAGTGTACTTGGTTAACTTTCTACTTTATGAGAATAGTAGATAAAATGGAATTGAGAAATGAAATAATCTTAGTGGTTAAAAGATTAACCATTCTTACGGTGAATAATGAAGCTTAGTATGTAAGATAAACTATTTGAATAGCGTATTGTATGGGAAATACGGGAATACTACTAGTGAGCATAATTAGTATTAGTATGGTTTCTGACTAGTTAGACTGGGAGGTATAAATAGGGGGATATTAGATGTACGGTAGGCGTGCACAATAGATGAGAGGTGAGAAACTCATGTGAGAGTTCGATAACTAACATGCGTATAAGAATTGTTTTAAGAACCAATTTTAAATACTTGCTAAATTATTTTTACACATCGGGCTCTGACCCGTTTCTTGTATTTCTTCTCTCTTTTGCTATATATATGTATTATATCAGGTGCTCAGCCACAAGGACATCGAATTTAGAGATTTGGATTGCTTGACGTGCTGCAGCTGTTGTGAAAGCTGTAGGTCCTTGCAGTAGACGCATCTATCTTTTCCATTCACTTTCATCTAGACTTCTTATCTAGTGCATGGGTCGCCCACTTCTAGTCTTTCATCAGAGTTATTGTATTCAGTTTAGTTTATGGTTTGGAGCTTTGAACTGAGAGTTTTACTCAGTCTTATTTATTTCAGTACTTGATTCATGTTCAGTATTTATTTACATTCCGATGTGTGGTGAATGGTTTATATTTTGAAATTTATTGAAAATGGATTTACTTGGTTTTACTAAATTGGAAATGTTTTGACACCTAGCTTAATTTTATATTAGGTGATTAATATGTTAAAAAGTTTTTTGACAGTGATGCTAAGAATGAACCAACTGAATATCCTATTTTGAATTGGTAGAGGACTGATCACCCTATATTTAATTGGGCGGGGGGTCACAATACATATGGAATGTTAGGCCTAGGGGTGGTCATAGGCCCTAGGCCCGCCAAGCCCGCCCAACCCGCCCAATAAAAAAATAGGGCTTGGGTAAGGTAAATAGGCCCGCAAAGCGGGTTTGGTAAAATTTTATAGGCCCGATTTTTTTTCGGGCGGGCTTGGGCATGAGTTCTTAAGCCCGATGAGGCCCGGCCCGGCCCGAGGCCCGAAATATATATATATATATACATATATATATATATATATACATATATATATATATGTGTGTGTGTGTGTGTTGGGGGGGGGGGGACTTCTATAAATATAAAAACGTATACCAAGTCTTTTCATGTAAAGTGAGAAACTTTATATATGGACTTTGTAATATATGGAGTTTAAAACAGATTTTTAATTAAAAAAATTGGTCTTTAAATAAAAAAATAGGTATTTTAATTTAAAAAAAAATCTTTTAATTAACATAATAGGGCCCGATCAGGCGGGCCTGGGTAAAGAGCTTTCAAATCTGGACGGGCTTGGGATTACATAATAAGGCCCGATCTAGGCCCGAGCGGGCTTGGGATAACACTTAATTTTTCAAGCCCGGCCCGAGCCCTACCGGGCCTGCCCAGGCCCGGCCCACGGCCACCGCCTAATAAGGGATTGTGGACTCCATGCCGCACTCTCTACAATTTATCCATTTTGGTTCGGATTAAGTTGTTGATTTTAGTGATGGTGGAGTAGATAGGGGATTTAGAGGTAGTGAAGAGAAATAAAGAGATGAAGAGGAGGAGGATGAAGAGAGAAAATACACAGGTTCTTTATGTGGTGAAGATTGAAGATGGTGGTGTGTGGTGCAGACCGATAATATGTGGTGTTTGGTTAATAGACATTTTCATTATAGGTAAAAAGATTTGGGAGCAAGTTAAATTGTTACTACACTAGGATTCCATGTCAAGTAGACCTTTCGCCACATCAAAGTTTCGTTAAATTGTTTTAACAACATTAAATTTCTGGCAATAAAATTAAAGTATAGTGTTGTAGTTTCCAAAAAAAAGTATAGTGACCAAAATAGAGAAAAGTTTAAAGTTTATTGCGTAAATATGGAATTAACCCTAAAATAAAATCTTTGAAGATAAAGTGAGATAATACAACTATCCTTCTCATTTTATTGGAACTCTTTAAATAAGTTTCATATTAATTGATTGATTTGAGTAATATTAAAGAATTATACTCTTTACGACATGAATTAAAAATTCTTTTTTTTTCAATCCATCTTGAATGAAGACTTATTTTTCTTAAAATAGCATCATATTATAATGCTTAGTGATGAGGACCATCCATAAATTCCCAACCTACAAATCAACACAATCTACAAAAACATTATAGATACATGGATACTAACTGGTAGGCAAAATTAGTATGGAAAAACTAAAATTTAACAAGTAGTAATTTTATATTTTAAAAAAACTATTTCAGTTATAATTGATAATATACCAAAAGACTAATGCATAAGCACACCTCAACAAAAAGAAACAAAAAATCTATTGAAGACAAAAGTTTCCCGAATACATAACAAATAGTTCAGATAGGCCTATAAAACGTTCATGACTTCACACAGGCTTACTCGTTTAATTAATTGTCTTTAAGATTCGTATTGATAAAATCTCACCACCCATTTCATGAAATTTCAAATAAACAACTAATTCTAGTCAAAAGTGTGTTATTAACTGATATTATAAATTCGAAGTTAAAACATAATAATTAAATTTAGTAATTACATAAATAAAATTAAATTTAGTAACTTAATTGTAATAGACGAAAATTGCAGAATATATTAATGAACAAGAAAATAGATCCGAGCCCTATATAGCAGTCTCCTTAAGACAATTTTATTCCCTCCATTGTGCTTCAAGGTTGTTGAATAATTACCTCCCAAGATAGAACGGATTTTCCAAATTAATTATATAGCACAACAAAAATTAATTCCAACAAACACAAGTTGTGTTTTTATACTCAACCGAAACAGTAATATGCAATAGAAATGAATGAAGTACTGCGGAAAATATTTTCTTGGAATCGGAACAACATTTCGAATTGGATATAAGTGGAGCGAGAAAATTGTTCATTAACCAAAAACTAGAGGGAGAGTTCGTATTTATAGCAAAAGCAAGTGACTTCTAGAAAAAAATGTAAAACAATTAATTTCGTTTAACTGTTGACCGTTGGCAAGAAACTGACAACTAATTAATTAATTAATTTTGTAATTAATTAATTAAAGCCTAAAAAATTAATTAAATTCTGCCCCCAAAAGAAAGGGATTTATGTAAGCCCAAGACTGAACCGAACCGAGCTGAGCCGGGACGGACGGACGGACAGATGACGCACGCATGGGCTTTTGGCCCAAGCCTGACACTTGCATAGTGTAGGCCATCAACCCGTCAAAGAGTTGGGATACCCCAAAGGCATCCAAGCCTTAGTGCATATTTGTAGTTTTATTAACTCTTCAAATTCCCACTATTCTTCCTATGTGGGACAAGGTTTATACACACCCCAATTTATTAACTTTCATTGCCTTATGAGTCACTTTGGAGGCTTATTTATTATTTATAACTTAATGAATTTGGACATTTGAATATACCACGATAATGTCCTTGCGTAGGAGAACGCATTCGTATATGGTCCCACAATTATTGAGGTGTAGGTCCCATATAAATTTGAGCTCAAAGTTACTCAAAATTCTGTCCAGAAAATTGTGGACAACTTTTTATGTCCTTTATGTCCAATTTTTCCAACAATCCCCCACATGAATGATATATTGCTATAAATAGAAACAAAGCAGATGCATATGTAGACGTAGGTTGAGTAAAACTAAAGATTTATTGCATCGGGAGCAATAGCCTAGTGGCCTTGAACTTTTCTTAGTGACGTACTATCAAATTTACTTGGTTAATCAATAGACTTCACGTTTTTGAAAACAGTATTCACACAATAATTCTTCAACACAGTTGGTTCTCACGTTTGTGTTCGCTTTGTCCATGGACACCACTTGGTTCCGTGAGTATTTTAGAGAATTTGCCTTTTATTATTCTCATAGAAGTGGCCCCCTTCTTACTCACGTAGGTGAATTTCATAAAAAGTATCCTGCAACACCCCACTTAGACATACTAAGATATGGATGTCATTAAAAGCATAACTTATCCTAATTTCATGACAGATGTGTACAGTATCATCTTTGGAATGGGTAGTGTTGATACCAAATTTAGTCTGCTGACGTGGACCATTCACTTGAAGACACGTGTCAACCTAGGTGGCCATTACAAACACTTTCAACGAACAACATACTGTCACCGAGCTACTCAAGCGCCCCGAGCAACTCAATCATATCGAGCAGCTTAGGCTCCCCGAGGAGCTTAAGGCTCCGAGCAACTCATGTGTTCCGAGCAACTCAACGTACAGAACATCAAAATCAGGAGAATAAAAAAGATGACTGCGCATTAAATGCTCATTATTATCGTACAGATGTATATGTCTACTAGATAACAACGCATTTTCCTTTCACATTTACAGCCTCAAGGCTATAAATACATTGTAACCTCCTCATTAGCAGGGGACTCTGGATCTCTTGGTAAACCACTTTTCGAGAATTTCAGTCAAACAGTCAGCAATTCAAAATAGTGGACGTAGGCCATTCTTATAAGGCTGAACCACTTTAAACATCTTTTGTCTTTTTTATTTTAGCTGTGATTGATTAATTAGAGATAATCTAATTTTTTACATCAACAGATTGGCGCCGTCTGTGGGAAATGACTGTACTTATCGTTTCTCACCAAAACAATTCATCATTAATGGATGATAATCCGGAATCTAGTAACCAAAATGCTGGGATCCCTCCAAATTCATCTATTCCCCCAAATGTTGCAGATCTGGCTGGCATAATGGCTAATTTAGCCCAAGGCCAAACGGCCATGCAAGAAACCATGCGTCAACATATACAAACTGTTCAAGGTGGAGTGCCGGCTCAATCAGGACAACGAAGTGTTCAGAGAAATACTCGTTTACCCTCTTCGCAAACTAGGCGAACACTATTCCCAGAGGAATCTTGATCTAGACGCACCGAATCGTATCGTACTGAGAGATCTAATGATCCCTCTTATCAATCTGGTCAGACTTCCTCAGTACGAGCTATAGATTCTCAACGAAATGTCACTCTATCTCCAGAAAGGACTAGTGCTCCAGAAAGGTTGAGTAGAGTCTCTCCTTTTGATCGTTTGGGCCCTAGGAGGAATAGAAGTCCTCCTAGGATTGCATTGAGGAACTCTCAACGACCATCCGATCTAAGAGAAGGCTCTGTCCAATCATGACCAACAACCCGTAATGAAAGATCCTAAGAGGAAAACTCAACGCGATCAATTGCTCGAATAAATAGGCCCGAGGTGGGAAACGATGCATGGAAAGGCTCTATTCAAAGGTTGGAGGACAGATTAGGGGAAATTGTTAAGGCCAAGAATCCTCTACAAAGAACTTTTGTCCAAGGGATACCATTTGTACAGGCAATTGTGGATTTTCCCCCACCATCAAAATTCAAAGCTCTCATGGTGACGCCTAAGTATGATGGAAAAATTGACCCTGTCCTTTATATGAATAGTACCAAGCTGCTGCCGACATCTATGTAGTTCCAGACGAGATGAGATGCAGGGAATTTTTAAGAACTCTTACTGGATCAGCTCAGATATGGTACAACGACCTTCCTCGGGGGAAGATTGCGACTTTCCTTCAACTGGCAGAGCTCTTTATAGGGAACTTCTGTTTTGGAGCAAAACCAGTCAAGCAAGTAGCGCACTTGCTGAGTGTTAGATAAAAGATAGGTGAAAGCACCAGGGACTATATTACTCATTTCAATAATGAGAAACTTGAAGTTATTGATTACGAGGAGAAAATAGCAATTACTGCTCTGATGAGTGGACTGTTGCCGGATCAATTATACTACACTTTAGACAAGGATCCGTCTAAGACCATGGCTTAACTGATGGCAAAAGCAACGAAAATCATGAATGCTGAGGAGGCCATGGCTGCGAAGAAGAATACAGATACTAAGGAAACCAAGGTCGAGGCTGACAAGATTGAGAAGAAGGATCAGAAGAATAATGGTGGCAATAGACAGTCGAAAGCAAAGCAAGAACTGGAACAGTTGAAGAAATTTGGAAATTATACTCCTTTAAAGGTAGATATAAACCATATTCTGGAAGAGATCAAGAACAGTGAGGAGCTAAACTGGCCAGAAAAATAAAGGCAGATCCTAACAAGAGGAATAAGTTCAAATATTGCGAGTTCCATAAAGACCATGGTCACACGACCAAAAGTTTCATAGCTTTAAAGAATGAAATTAAAGCACTCATCAGATGAGGAAAACTGGCTAAGTATGTTGATCGCTAAAATGGTGGAAAGACCAGTGATCGAGGAAGGTAAAGATCTAAGTCTCCTCGTCAAGCAAAAGAAGACAAGAAGAGAGATCACGAAGATGATCCAGAAGATGACCCCGACCTCCCCAAAAGACAAGACATCCAGAACGTGAGGTATTTTCAATTCATTTAGAACCATTTGAATGTAATGTTATTACAAGTGGAGATACAGGAGGCGGATATCTGACTACGGAGAGAAAAGCTTACCTCAATGAGGCTTAAGCTTCCTCGTACATTCAACGAATAAATTTGGCTGAAGATGATCGACCGAGGAAGGTGAATAAAGATAAACTGGTCATCGGTTTCTCTAAAAATGACCTGGTAGGTGTACTATATCCTCATGATGACCCATTGGTGATCAAGATGAAAATGAAGGAAGTGGTGATCTCACGAGTACTGGTGGATAATGGTAGCTCGACAGATATCATGTTCTATCCATGCTTTGACAGTTTGAATCTGAAGCTAGCCCAGTTGGAGCCATATCATAGGCCCCTCCTTGGCTTTACTAGCGAGAAGGTCTTTCCACTTGGGACGATCAAGTTGGATATGCTTATCGGTACATGGCCCGCTTGTCGAACAGAAAGAGTACGCTTTTTCATAATGGATAAAAATATCCAATCAGCTTATAATATCATCATGGTAAGGGTAGGTTTGAATGTTCAAAGCAATATCATCTACTGTACATCAATGTTTAAAATTCCCAACCAACTTTGGAGTAGGAGTGGTGAAAGGCGACCAGAAAGTAGCTCGAGAATGCTACTATTCATCTACCGAACAGGAGGAACGTGAAGAATCTAGAAAGAAGACTACTAGTTATCAAGTGGATGAAATAGAAGATGTAGAGATTAAAATGTTAGACCCTAGAGATGAGTCTCAGCTTGTGAAGGGCCAGGTCATGGAGGCTATCGAAAATATCATTCTGGACGACGAGCATCCAGAACGAACAACTCAAATCGGTGCATCACTAGATGCATCGATAAAATAGCAATTGATAGCATTCCTAAGCATGGAGTCATGAAGACATGCCAGGGATAGACCCGAGTTTCCCATGTCACGAGCTTAACGTGAACAAGGAAATTAAGCCAGTAAAACAGCGAAAAAGAGTGTTCAGTCCTGAGAAGAACCAAGCTATACAGGAAGAAGTAGAGAAACTACAAAAAGCCTCTTTTATTGAGGATGTTAAATATCCTGATTGGCTAGCAAATTTGGTCATGGTAAAGAAGAAAATAACAAGTGGAGGATATGTGTAGACTTCACTGATCTTAATAAGGCATGCCCAAAGTATCATTTTCCTTTGCCCTGAATCGATCAACTGGTGGATGCTACCTCGGGGCATGAATTGTTGAGTTTCATGGATGCTTATTCTGGTTATAACTAGATTAAAATGAAGCCGGAGGACAGGGAGAGTACCTCCTTTATCACCCCAAGGGGAACTTATTGCTATAATGTTATGCCTTTTGGACTTAAAAATGCAGGTGCGACATATCAGCGGCTAATGAATGTGTTTTCAGAACAAATCAGTCATAACATGGAAGTTTATGTTAATGATATGCTGGTGAAGAGCAAGAAAGCTGTTGATCATATAGTTGACCTAGGTTAGACCTTTGATCAACTAGAGAAATATCAAATGAAGTTGAATCCCACCAAATGCATATTCGGAGTATGAGAAGGCATGTTTATTGGATATATTGTTAACCAACGAGGAATTAAGGCGAACCCTGAAAAGATCAAGGCTCTATTGGAGCTATGATCTCCAATGACCAAGAAGGAAGTGCAAAGTCTCACAGGGTGAGTTGCAGCACTTAATAGGTTTGTGTCACGAGCAACTCACAGATGCCTACCATTCTTCAAAACACTCCGAAAAACTTTTAAGTGGAATGATGAATACGAGGAACCCTTTCAAGAGTTGAAAAAATATCTAGGGACACCTCCATTATTGTCCAGACCAGTTATGGGAGAAAGATTATACTTGTATTTGGCAGTTTCAGAGAATGCAGTTAGCTCGGCGTTGATAAGGGTGGATGACGGAGTATAAAAACCAGTCTATTACACCATTAAGGCTTTCCGAGGAACAGAAATCAGATATCCAAGGTTGGAGAAATTGGCGCTAGCACTGATTAAAGCAAGCAGAAGGATGAGGCCATACTTCAAAGCCCATACTATAGTGGTGTACACCGATATGCCATTAAGGCAAGTTCTGCATAAATCGAAGAAATCAGGAATATTGATGTACTGGGCAGTAGAACTTGGTGAATATGATATAGTTTACGAGCCTTGATCCTCGCTCAAAGGGCAGGCAATAGCGGATTTTATCACAGAGTTTACTCAAGAAAATGCCTCTGAAGAATAGGAGTTGAATACAGACCAACCTGTGGATGTTACAGGATCATCAAATTTTAGCCCCGACCAACTCACGTCGGTAGATGATCAACGAGTAGCAAGAAGTGCCGGAGGAGGATAAAAGGAAGCACCAAATATTCCACTGAGGAACTCTATCTGATAAAAAATTTGATGATGAAGTACCTATACAGAATTTGTATGTGGATAGCTCTTCATGTACTACAGGCAGTGAAGCAGGGATTATTTTAAATAGTCCGGATGAGATTGATGTGGAGTATGCTCTGTGCTTTCAATTTAAGGCTTCTAATAATGAGGCCGAATATAAAGCAATGATCGTGGGTCTAAGTCTAGCCAAAACCATGTAGGCAGAGCAAGTCGTTGTATTCAGTGATTCGCAGTTAATCGTAAATCAAATTCTGGGGGTGTATGCGGATAAAGGAGAATTAATGATCAGGTATCATGCAAAAGCAATGGAGGTTGTATCAATTTTTACTGCAGTTCAGTTGATTAGAATACCAAGATTGGAAAATGCAAGAGCAGACACCCTAACTCGATTAGCATTAGCCACACGCAACGAGCTACGAAGAATAATCCCAATTGAAATTCTGGTTGGTCGGAGCATAGATGAAGATCTGATGATGAACTTAATTTCCCTCGACTTGGGACCATCTTGGATGGACCCCATCAGGGCCTATATTGAAGAGGGGGCTTTACCAACTGATAAACTCGCAGCCAAGAAACTAAAGTTTAAAGATGCTCGTTATGTATTGACCAATGGCATTTTATATAGACGAGGAGTTATAGCAGGGCTACAAAGATATGTCCATCCCTCCGAAGTGAAGGATTTGATTGAAGAGGTTCATGAAGGGTCTTGTGGAGCCCATGTAGCAGGTCAGACGCTTTTGCAGAGAATAACAATGCAGGGGTATTACTGGCCAATGATGAAAGATGATTGCGTAGCTTACGCTAAGAAGTGCGATAAATTTCAACGCTTCTCTTCCATTCGAAGAAATCCCCAAGCATTATTAACACCCATAACGTCCCCTTGGCCATTCTCCATGTGGGGGATACACTTGGTAGGACCACTTCCAACGACCAAGGGAAGATTTAAATACCTCGTGGTTGCTGTGGACTACTTTACCAAATGGGTAGAAGCTGAGCCTCTCATTGATATGACATACGACAAAGTCTATCAATTTATTTGGAAGAATATTATTTACAGATATGGTCTTCCATATGCATTCATTACTGACCATGGAACCCAGTTTGATAACAAGGAGTTTGCTGCGTATTGTCATCAATCCAATGTACTAAAGATCCACTCTGCACCAGGCCATCCCCAAAGCAATGGGAAAACTAAGGTGACAAACAGAACGCTACTGAATGGTTTGAAAAAGCGACTGGATGATGCAAAAGGAAATTGGATTAACGAGCTACATTCTGTGCTGTGGGCTTATCGTACCACACCATGAACAACGACATGAGAGTCTCCATATATGCTGGCATTTGGGAGTGAGGTTGTCATACCTGCTGAATTAGGTTTACCTACGCATAGGGTGCTTAATTTCAATTCCCCTGTCAGTGACTTGATGAGAAGATTAGACATGGATATGCTCGGAGATGTTAGGGAAGAAGAAACAATCATGAATGCAACATATCAACAACGAAAAACTTGGTTCTATAACAAAAGAGTGAAAAAAATATGATCTGAAGGAAGGGGATTATGTGCTGAAGAAAATGATCCAAAAGCATAACAAACTGGAAGCCAACTGGCATGGACCCTACAGAGTAACAGAAGTTGTTCGTCTAGGGACATACAGGATTGAAACCTTGGAAGGAGAAGAATTTAAGAATGCATGGAATGCAGAGCATCTGCGCAAATATTATCAGTAATTGAAATTCCTATGTAATACAATTTCTTCAGTATGAATAAAGTGATGTTTCACTCAGTTTCTCTCTTTATTGAAATTTTTTCGGAATATTAGTGCTACACACTATAGACCAAATTCAGAGCAAATTACCACCAACTCCGGTCCGGTTGGTCGGGAAATCAATTACCACCAATTCCAATTGGTCGAGAAATTAATTACCACCAACTCCGATTGGTTGGAAATCAATTACCACCAACTCCGATTGGTTGGGAATCAATTACCATCAACTCCGATTGGTCGGCAAATCAACTACCACCAACTCCGATTGGTCGGGAACTAATTATCACCAACTTCGATTGGTCGGTAAATCAATTACAATCAACTCTGATTAGTTAGTATCAAACTAAGCAAGAACATGGGATGCAAATCATTCCATTTCTTAGGCCCAAAGAGTGACAAGTCACTATAATTAAACGACGAATGGGATAAGTATAATATATACATATATATTTACCAACCAACAAGCAAGGACATTCTACAAATTATTTAGAAGAAAATAAAATGGCAAAAGGCTAAAAATTTCTTCATTCAAATCAAGTAGAATTACATATGATGTGAAAAATATACTTCATTACATAAAAAACCCTATTTTATTGGCTTTTTCCCTTATGCCTTTGAAATAGGTTCTACCCCAGCAGGAGGATCATCTAATGCATAAGGGGAATTTATAAAATTTAGATCTCGAAGCATTCGAACATTCATCACGGAGGGCCGATCAAGTAAGTGCTCCGGGCGAGATATCTCAAAGTTTGCATGAAGACTGTAATCGTTGAGATACTCTGAGATCAAGCATTGAGGAATTGCCCGAGCAGGAATCCAAATAATGTCAAGCTTAAAAGGAGGCACGGGAAAATCGAGCACTCCAGGGTCATAATAATCCCATAAGTAGTGGCCCTGCTCCAATTTTAGCACACAGAGTGCATTCAACCACCCTCGATTATACCCCTCGTTATTTGACTGCTGGGTCCGAGCATCAAGATGGTAAAGGGATTCATTATACCCAGCCATCCAAAACTCTCTAGGTTGTTTATGAAATTGATAAGTTAACCTATCTAGTTGCTCGTGGAGACTCTTCACCAGAATTTCCTTATTTTTCAAAGCAGAACTCTAGGAAGAGAGTTGGTCAGTAAAATTCAGAATCTTCTTGGACAATTCTGCCAAGTCTTGATTCTTCGCCATTAACTGAAATGCCTGATTCTCCAAGGCCGATTGAGTTCTTGCTTCTTTAATAGAAATCCGACCAGCCCTTGCTCGTCCATGAGAAGAAGATCTTGTTCATCCACGAGTAGATGTGGAAGGTCCAGCTCTTTTCAAAGTTTCCAATTCATCTCGTAAGTTGGCATTTTCTACCTCCAAGAAAGAAAAATCTTCATCATTAATAGGGACCAAGGCTCCCGAAGAAGATGCATCAGATTTGAGTTGTTTTATCTCTTCTTGCAAAGCAATGCTCTCATGCTCTAATAACTTAGCGATATGCCTGTGCTCTTCAAATTCAAGCTTCAGAACACTCTCTTTCTTCTCATGAGCAGAGATGAATTTGTCATACACTTTGTCAGCACTCAATTGCTGATATTTCTTCTCGTATACTTGATGCAAAAGTGTGGAGGACTCTTTATACTGCTACTGAAGTTCCTCGATCGTTCCTTGGAGATCTTCAATCATCTCATAGTAGGACACATTGTTGGAAACTACACGATCGAGCAAACACTTCAGGTATTGGTAAGCTTCAACTGCTCGGTCGAAAGCACCTGATCTGAGTATGTCAAGTATCTGGCCCTCATTAAGATCTACATGACCAGCTGTAAAATAGTCATTGCATTTATTCATTAATTCTGTGTTATGAGCTGATAAGAGCTCCATCCTGGCCATAAACTAGCAAAGAGAAAAAATAAAATGAATCAATAATGACACAGACAGAGCAAGTAAAAGAGAAATTCAAGATGAATAACCAAAGTTCAAATTTTATTTCATCATAAGAGAAAATACAAAATCTGAGGTTACATTCAAGAGAACAATAAAATAAAAACTCGAACAACTCTACAGCTTCTCCTTGTTTCCTATGACTTCCTCAAAAGGTTTGGATGAAGGGGTTGGTTACTCAGAAGGCAAGGGAAGCTGCTCGGCAGAAGTGCTGGATGATTGGAGTTGGTCAGAAGGCTGAACAATAGGAACAACAGGGACTTGATCTCCAGTCATCATAGAAGATTCATCTGAAGCAGCTTCATCTTCTTCTTCTTCTCCAGGAGAGGGATGAGGGCCATGAGTGTGTTGCTGGAATAACTCAGAATTCTCGGTAACCTTCAACTCTTTTAAGGCTGCTACCCATCCATCCCTAAAGTATTTGACACCTGCATATTCCATTTGAGAAGACATGGCGACTAGACCCTTGTTCCAGCCTTTGTCCCAAACAGCACTGAATGATTTTTTAACTGCAGCGTTTCTTTTTGACCTCTCCGAGGAGGTCCTTTCCCTAAGGAGCTCCTCGAAAGCCTTTAACTTCTCTTCCACCTCCATTTTCTGTTACTCGATATATTGAAGTTTAACAACTTCCTCTTCAGCAAACTTGAGCTTAACTTCAAGCTCCTTGTTTCTTTGTTCAAAGTACTTATTGCTCTATTCAAACTCCTTCAACTTCTTCTCCAATTCCTTGGAGGCATTCACAGCTTGATTTCTGTCTAGCTCAATGGACTTGAATTGGTTCTCCCAAGCAACTTTATCTTCCTCGTACTTTTGATGAGAATCTTTCAAAGATTGGGTCAGCTCAATAAAAGCTTCCTCTACTCCACCCGAGGAGCTTGAAGACCTAATAGCTTCATCCTTCTTCAAAATGCTGTTGAAACAAGTCACCAGCTGAAAAAATAAATAACTTTGAGTCAATACATGAACATAATATTAGAAAGTAAAAGACTCAGGCTAATAATACTTACTGAGGCAATGTGTTGAGCAACCAGAGTAGTAATTCTCTCACGAGAAAGAGTATCTTCAATGCCTTGGACTTCTGGGATAGTCCAAGATCTTACCAAACTCACAGCAGAGCTCAGAGCAATAAAATATGGAATAATACCTTCAACATTTGAAGGCTGAGAGACAGGTTCAACAGGTCTCTCAGAAGAGCTTTTCTTTAACCTCCTCAAAGGAGCAGGAACATTTTCAACTAAAGATTGAAAGAGTTGGCACTTGCGTTCAATTAAGAAATAATATAATAAACACCTTTTTAACCCAAACAAACCCTAAACATGCAGCAGTATGTGATTGAATAAAATAGATAATCTACGCAAGAACATTCAAACACATGCAATTAAGGAAAAATCCCCCATAGGGGCAAAACCATTTGTATATCACTATAATTTGTAAGAGAAACGGTTTACAATCGGATTACACTGAAATACAAGATTTTTGACTAAGAATTACCCTTAGGTATCGGATTCTGTAGTCGCGGCTGGAATTATCCCTTTCCAGTAGGGCTGCAATAAAGAGGAAGAAACGGTCCACTTCACAAGGGTTGAACAACAGCAATGGTGTTCTTGGGTTACCAAACTTGATTCACATAGATATGGAAGATGTGTGAATCTAAAAACCTAGAGTCATAGGATTCAATAGGTGAAGACTTTAGGGTTGATATGCTCTGAAAAACGTGGGAAAGTCTTAAGGAAACCATCTTCTGATCGTGGTATAAATAAGGTAGCCATAGCCCTAAAAAATCTGAATCACGATCTGGGAAATTCTATCCAGGGCGGACCGGTCCGGGCCTGAGGCAGATCGGTCCGATAGCGGATCGGTTCTTTTAATTTGACGCAAATTCGGTTTGTAATCGGTTCGGTGCTCTCTGGATACAATTTGCAGGGCGGACCGGTCCGGGACTGGGCGGATCGGTTCCTTTTTTATTTCAGAGGATCGGTCCGGTTGTCTGGGCGGATCGGTTCTTTTTAATTAGAGGCCGACCGGTCCGGATTTCTGGATTTCTGATTCCTTCTTCTTTTGATCTTCGGATTTTGTTGATGATGAATGGACTTTGAATCTTTGCAACGGTGTTACGGCTAATGACATATACAAGTATGTTGGACAAAAATGTCCTTACAAATCTCCCCCTATGTCTATGTCGGAACAAACATAAAAAATCCGAAATATCTATAATCACAATGCCTATACAAATCTACCCTTCCATGAACCCAAAAACTGAAAGTGGTACAAATGACTAAGGCTGCATCGTTTGTTCTTCGAATCTTCAGAAATCTCAAATCTTTTCTCGTCAGGGTGTGCAATTCAGCGATCATCAATGTAGTACCTACACACATGAGACAAAGCAAATACTAAGTGACGTATCGAGTTTGAAATGAGATAAACATAAGCATATATATCAATTTAAGATGATATTCTCAGAATTTCAAAACTCCCCCATAATCAGATAATTCATTCTCCCCCTTTTTATGATGTCCCCAAATAGACAAATGAGAGAAATAAATCAAGCAATCAAGAACCGGGGTGACACAAGGCATAAAATCACACCATGAATGAACATAAAACAACCAAGTCCGTGATAGCGTAAAAGAATGGGTGTGATCAAAATTCGATAGGAAAATCAAAGCATACAAACATGACATATGTGCATGATGAATATTGGATATTCCTAACGAATGAACTCAAATGCTTCCTTTGGTGAAAAAGATTGGAAATATAAGACATTGACTATATCAAATCTACAAATCAAAGCTCAAAGTGATTTCTACACCAATAACGTCCAAAATGATTGTCATGCTTTTTCAGGACTTTCAAGGAAGTGCAAACCCGTTTTTCAATCTCCAACCAAACTCCCTCAGATTTATATTTTGAAGAGAGGCATTCTAAATTCTCAAACTTTGGAGAATTGAAGGTGAAACATAAATGGCCCATATTTGGCATGAATTGCTTTTTATTGCCTTATCAATTTTTTTTTCGGGATCTTTTAACCTCTTAGGACCTCGGATATTAAAATTCCTCCATTTTTTAGGTCCATTTTAACGGTGGCTTTTGCGCAAAGGATAGGAATCAACTTTCGCAGCCCCTCCCCGTTATGAAAATATACACACAGTCTCACCAAAACGGTTTTTACATGCAATCCAATCTTGTCAAGTTTTATCGCATATTGTACATTGTATAGACAGAATTGAGATAGAAACACTCAAGCCAATATGTGGTAGACAAGTGCAATAATCAAATATAGCCGTGCATGTGTGCATAAAAGGATATAGGAGTCAAACATGTAGGAAGATATCACTAATTACATCTCAAGGACTCCAATCAATGTTAAGCACATGGCTGAAATGATGTAGCGTCTCAAATCTCTACCAAACAGTCACATGGATATATGAAATGAAGTTGTGACTTGGCTATCTTAAAATTTTTTATCAAAAAAAATCTTTTTGTGTTTTTCTAAAATTTTTTCTAAAAAGAAAAACTTTTTGTATTTTTCAAAGAATAATGAAAAGCAAAAATAAGTAAAACACACTAATAATACAATCCATCAATAGGCATCAGAGGATATGAAAAAGACAATGCAACCTACGCTAGACATGGACCAACCTCTCAGTCAACTGTGCAAATCCCCAAAGACTTCCTAAGACTCTCAAATCTAAGGGCATCTAAAGGTTTCGTGAAAATATCGGCTAACTGACGGTCGGTAGGAACAAAACTCAGGGATACGATTTTCTCTTCAACTAACTGACGTATAAAGTGCTCACGTATCCTGATGTGTTTTGTGCGCGAATGGTGGACAGGATTGCGGGATATGTGTATCGCGCTCGTGTTATCACAGGAAATGAACATGGTGTCCTGTGAAATCCCATAATCCTCCAACATTTGCTTCATCCACATGAGTTGCGTGCAACAACTCCCGACGCCGATGTACTCAGCCTCCGCAGTGGACAAAGAGATGGAGTTTTGCTTCTTGCTCAACCAAGAGACAAGAGCAGAACCAAAGTAGAAACACCCACCCGAAGTGCTCTTACATCCATATACGTCTCCGGCCCAATCGGCATCCGAATAGGCGGACAAACGGTCATCGGTATCAAAGGAATACCAAATACCATATGAGAGAGTCCCACTCACGTATTTGATAATACGTTTTAGAGTGAGTAAGTGTGACTCTTTAGGAGATGCCTGATAACGCGCACAAACTCCAACACTAAAGGCAATGTCAGGACGACTGGCAGTCAAGTAGAGGAGACTACCTATCATACTCTGATATAAGGTTTGCTCTACGTCCTTGCCTGAAGTGTCCTTACTAAGCTTAGTAGTGGTACTCATAGGTGTACGTGCATGCTTAGCGGAGTCTAAACCAAATTTCTTCACTAGGTCTCTAGCATACTTGGATTGGGAGATGAACATCCCATCCTCTAGCTGACGAACCTGGAGACCAAGGAAGAATGTAAGCTCACCAACCATGCTCATCTCAAACTCACTTTTCATCTCCTTCTCAAAGTGGTGAGCATGCTGGGAGCATGTGGATCCAAAGACTACGTCATCCACATAGACCTGGGCAACCAAAATAGCACCGTCATCTCTACTGACGAACAACGTCATATCGACTCCCCCTCTCTTGAAGCCATGAGCTAAGAGGTAGGAAGTAAGACTCTCGTACCAAGCACGGGGTGCTTGCTTCAAACCATACAAGGCTTTCCTCAGATAGTATACGTGCTCAGGGTGCTGAGGGTCTTCAAACCCTTTTGGTTGTTTCACATAAACCTCCTCCTGTAGAATGCCATTCAAAATGGCACTCTTGACATCCATCTGATACACCTTGAAGTGCAGATGACATGCAATGGCGAGCAGAAGACGGACGGACTCAAGCCTCACAACAGGAGCAAATGTCTCCCCGAAGTCTACACCCTCTATCTGTGTGTAGCCTTGAGCGACCAACCTAGCCTTATTTCGGATTATGGTACCATTTTCATCCATTTTGTTCTTAAAAATCCACCGGGTACCTATCACATTAATCTCACTAGGTCGGGGGACAAGTTCCCAGACATCATTCTTTTTAAACTGAAGCAACTCATCCTGCATAGCAGATATCCAGTGTTCATCCTTGAGTGCTTCTTTATGGTTCTTGGGCTCGACTTTGGACGTGTACCAAAGATGGCTAACAACGTTCTCTAGCTGAGCACGAGTCTTGACCCCTAGAGTGGGATCACCAACAATGGCAGATGGGTCATGACTCTTGCGAACCCAAGCAGGTGTGTCCCCTAACACAGGAGTAGGGTTCACAGAGTGTGAGAGAGGAACAGGTAAATCACTGTCAGAACAGTCCTCATCCTCACACTGAAGGTTAGGATCAATAATCGTCGAAGGTTCGTCATCTTGCACGGTAACGTTTATTGATTCCATAATCCTAGAGCTCTTCAGGTTAAAGACCCGGTATGCTTTACTATTTGATGAATATCCTAGAAATATTCCCTCGTCGCTCCGGGAGTCGAACTTTCCTAATTGCTCTCTATCCCGTAGGATGTAGCATTTACTCCCCAAAACACGGAAATACGCCAGGTTGGGCTTCTTACCGGTCCACAACTCATAAGGTGTCTGTAGTGTGTGTGGACGCAAATAAACCCTATTCACCGTGTGGCATGCAGTAGACACTGCCTCTGCCCAAAATCTCCTAGAAACTTTATGACCTAGAAGCATAGATCTAGCCATCTCTTGGATCGTTCTATTCTTCCTCTCAACAATCCCATTTTGCCGAGGAGTTCTCACAGCAGAAAACTCATGTTTGATCCCAAGGCTATCACAGTACAAATCCACCTTTGCTTCCTTAAATTCAGTGCCGTTGTCACTACGTATTCTGTTAATAGTGACACCGTATTGATTTTGCAGGACACGGCACTTGGTCGTTAAGAAATCTATAGCATCGGATTTCTCTCTCAGAAAACCTACTATGGAGTATCTGGAGAAATCATCTACCATCACGAGGATGTACCTCTTACCACCTAGACTCTCAGTACGAGTGGGACCCATAAGATCCATGTGAATCAACTCCAGAACACGAGAGGTGGTAATGGAATGTAACTTCCTATGCGGACTACGAATTTGCTTTCCCAACTGATAGGGTCCACAAATCATGGAAGTTGGCTTTCCAAGAGATGGTAAGCCACGTACTAGGTCCTTTTTGACTAAATGAGATAAGTCTCTAACGTTCACATGACCTAGACGTTGGTGCCACATATCCATAGGAGTGATCGTGGCGCTGTTGCAAACAAGTGAGGATGTGGGCTCAGTCCCATAGCAGTTATCCTCTGTCCTCACCCCTTGCACTAAAAGTTTACCAGCTTGATTATAGACCTTACAAGCTTTCCGGTCAAACTTCACTGCAAAGTCATCGTCGCACAGCTGGCTGATGCTAAGAAGGTTTGCTTTCAAACCTTTGACGTACAACACGTTCTCTAGCTTTGGAAATCCTGGTAACTCTACTGTACCTCATCCTACTATTCTAGATTTGCTACCATCTCCAAAGGTGACTCTCCCATCATTATAATCCTCAAGATGGGTAAAATATGAGACATCACCTGTCATGTGTCTGGAGCATCCACTGTCAAAATACCACTGTGGGGTATTATGGGCTTTGAGAGCGACATGGACAACAAGGGCCTTTTTTTCTTTCTTAGGAACCCAAGAATAGGTACCTTTTTGTATTCCCTATGCGGGGCGCATTCATTGATGGTAAGGTCATTCGTCGGAATTCTTCCATCAAACTTTGTGATGTGGCGGCTAGAAACTCAACACGCTCTCTCAGACTGGCAAACTCATCAGTCTGATGTGGTGGAGCAAACGTACGTCGTGTTTGACCAAATCTATAGCAATCATCCCTAAGGTGTCCGATTCTTTTGCAATGGGAGCAAAAGGGCACAGTATTAGGAGGACCTTGGATTGCTTTTCTTGGTCGAACTCTCCTTCTTGGTTTTTGATGACGGCCATAAGGAGTCATAGTAAACTAATGAATTGGTCCGGGTGCAATTTGGGACGTGGAGGCACCATCAAAACCTATTCCTTGCCTGTCACCAAAACCTAAAGCGGGACCAAGGAGAATCTTTCCCATCTTCCTAGATCTGTCCTCGATTTGTACCTTGACTTTCCTAGCTCTCTCAAGGTCATGAGTAAGCTGAGCAACAAGGGCTTCAAGTTTCTTCCGAGTCTCCATGGAGGAATGGAGCTCACTAGTAAGACTAGCCACTTGTTTAGTCAAGTCCGCTTTCTCTTTCTCAAAACTGCTCTCCCTCTCTCTAAGTAAATTTTCTTTACTAACCCAGGCAGACTCTCTTTCTCTCATGGCGGTGCAGGTGGAGGACTCTCTCTCTCTCGTCTCTTCTAACTCTTCTTCTAATGCGGTGATCCTAAGAACTAACGCCTTGTTACGTTTTTTAGTTTTGAAAAACTCATTATGTAACTCAGCGTAGGCGCATTGAAGGTTACTCTCGTCCTCACTACCTTCCTCCTCCCCCTCACTTTCTTCGCTCTCATTGTCGAGGTGTCCCTGTGAAGCATCATCCTCATCGTCGTGAGGAGAACTAGGAGTATTCACATGACTAGCCATGAACGCGGTGAAGTTACGCTCATGTGGTGACTCATCTCCCGAGTCCACTGACTCGACCTCACTGTCGTCACTAAGGGTAGCATTTAGGACAGCTTTACCCTTTTCCCTATTCAGACGAGTGGCACACTCAAATGCTCTGTGTCCCTTACCGTCGCACTCAAAACATCTCTCACTTTCTTTCAGAGGAGGATTTTTGGAATCTTTTTCATTTTTCTTTTCAAACTTATTTTTCTCAAATTTCTTTTTATCTTTAAAATTGCCATTTTTCTTAAATTTGAGAATTCTCTTGAAATTTTTTGCGAAAAGAGCCAAATCACCCAAGTCAAAATCGCACTCAGAATCTGACGTGTCAGTCTCTCTCTTTCTAGATGACTCTACTCTCTTTCTAGCTGACCCCTCACTCCTTCTCTCTTGGGCTTTAAGTGCAATTCCCATATCTTTAGATTTAGCATTTTTAGGGAACATATCAATTTCATAAGTTTGCAAATCTCCTACAAGTTCTTCCAATTTTAGCGTATTTAAATTACCCATAGAATTTAGCACAGTGACTTTAGGGATAAAACGCTTAGGCAAAGAACGAAGAATCTTTTTACCAACTCTAGCATTTGGAATTTGTTCACCAAGATTAAAACTAGTATTCACAATGTCAGAAAGTCTAGCATAAAATTCATCAAAGCACTCAGAATCATGCATGGTGATTGTTTCAAATTGAGTTGTCAAGTTTTGCAACTTAGACTCTTTCACAGCATTAGTTCCTTCATGGGTGAGTTGTAAAACATCCCATGCCTCTTTTGACGTGGTACACGTCATTATGCGTTTGAACTCATCAGGTGTGACAGACCCAGAAATAGCACTTAGACCCTTAGAATTAAAAGATGACCATTTAATTTCTTCATCAGACCAAGAAATGTCAGGTTTCAAGTTGGTCACATTATCAACAGTCACGGTGGGAGGAGTCCACCCTCGTTCAACCAAAATCCAGACACGTTCATCAATGGCTTTTAAAGCCGACCTCATACGGGCTTTCCAATAAGCATAATTTGTCCCGTCAAAACTAGGCATTTTATAATATGACTTCTCCATTTGAACACGCACTTTTTCAAAAATCCATTTTTTAGAAAATTGATATCTTAGAAAAATTTTGCGGAAAAAGGAATACGCGTTAAGATAGTGTAACCTGATCTGATACCAATTTGAAAGAGTTGGCGCTTGCGTTCAATTAAGAAATAATATAATAAACACCTTTTTAACCCAAACAAACCCTAAACATGCAGCATTATGTGATTGAATAAAATAGATAATCTACGCAAGAACATTCAAACACATGCAATTAAGGAAAAATCCCCCACAGGGGCAAAACCATTTGTATATCACTATAATTTGTAAGAGAAACGGCTTACAATCGGATTACACTGAAATACAATATTTTTGACTAAGAATTACCCTTAGGTATCGGATTCTGTAGTCGCGGCTGGAATTATCCCTTTCGAGTAGGGCTGCAATGAAGAGGAAGAAACGGTCCACTTCACAAGGGTTGAACAACAGCAATGGTGTTCTTGGGTTACCAAACTTGATTCACATAGATATGGAAGATGTGTGAATCTAAAAACCTAGAATCATAGGACTTAATAGGTGAAGACTTTAGGGTTGATATGCTCTGAAAAACGTGGGAAAGTCTTAAGGAAACCATCTTCTGATCGTGGTATAAATAAGGTAGCCATAGCCCTAAAAAATCTGAATCACGATCTGGGAAATTCTATCCAGGGCGGACCGGTCCGGGCCTGAGGCGGATCGGTCCGATAGCGGATCGGTTCTTTTAATTTGACGCAGATTCAGTTTGCAATCGGTTCGGTGCTCTCTGGATAAAATTTGCAGGGCGGACCGGTCCGGGACTGGGCGGATCGGTTCGCTGGCGGATCGGTTCCTTTTTTATTTCAGCGGATCAGTCCGGTTGTCTGGGCGGATCGGTTCTTTTTAATTAGAGGCGGACCGGTCCGGATTTCTAAATTTCTGATTCCTTCTTCTTTTGATCTTCGGATTTCGTTGATGATGAATGGACTTTGAATCTTTGCAACGGTGTTACGGCTAATGACATATACAAGTATGTTGGACAAAAATGTCCTTACAAAGATGTTGTTTTTATTGGTGATATGACAATAACCTCGCTCGGAGGAGAGATATCAATAGTCTTGCTCGGAGCCACAGGGGGCTTCTCGCCAGCCTTCTTGACAGCAGCAGGAGGGGGTACATCAATGGTTTTTGTACCTTCTTCTGGGACATCTTATTTACTTTTCTTTGCCTCCACAGTGGCAGGGGTAGATTTATCAAAAAAGGCAGGAGATCTTCTCTTCTTCATCAGATCACTGGTGGGAATACTCGACTCAAAGGAAGAACCTTCCACACTAGTCTTAGAGGCTGGTACTTGGTCAAGATTAACTACCACTGGACGAGGACGAGGACGAGCAGTAAAAGATGAAGTATAGCTTTTGTACTGCAATAAGTAAGAAGCAGATCTAATATGCTCCTCAGCAACAGATTGGTGAAAACTCCAGATAAGTTTTAAATGCTTTATATTAACATCAGTTTCCTTTGGAGGTTTCCTCTTACTATCAACTGCAATAAGCAAAAATCAAATATCAGAGATGCATTTTATCAAACACAAAGAGAACAAGATTTTGAAAATAAAAACAACCTATCCCATTGCCATAAGGTGGACATCTGGGACCTTGGTATACATCATCTCCATTTAATGGAGGGTGTTGTCAATTTTTTATCACCACCCCATGATGAAAGTAATCCCTATTGGCATCAGGAATATTGACAACTAACTCTCTATTCAAAAACCTAGTTTTTAAATAGAAAATACTATTGCTGATAACCCATCTATAGCAATACATAATCTATGGAATCCCTAAACGGGTTCTATGAAGTTGATTCAACTTATGTACGCCATCAACTATCCTCCATGTATTTGGAGCTATTCTTACAGGTACAACATCAAAATATTGGTAAAAATCCAAACACAAGGGATTTGGCGGGAAAGAAAAGCCACATTCGGCTACAAAAGACTAGGGAACCAATGTCCCTCAGCTAAAGAAAAATAATCATAAGGTTCATAAAGTTCATCCAAAATAACCCACAAAGGGATTGAAAATTCAGACCAAAATTTATCCAGCGATTCAACAAGATAAACCACGATGAACAAAGTAAATAAAGGAGAGGGAAGAAAATGTTACAAAAGAGGAGAGATCAGTTGACAATGAACGATGGAAAGAATGAAGGCACAAGATAGAGAGAAAATGAAGAGTTCAAAGATACAGATTTGAAAAGTGAAAGACGATAGGATTTCTGCCTCCCTCAAATACTTTATCTCAGGAATAGAGAAAGGTAGTGATTACAAGGGAAGACGTTTGCGTTTTCGGTGGCTAAAAGAATAAAAGGGCACAAATATCGAAGTGGTCATGAAAATTCGAAATATTTATGAAGCCTGATTCTATGCGTTCAAAAAGGAGTTATATACAACGAAAATTTTCCTAAAATCCATAAAAAACCAATAATCTGAGCAGTTTTCGAGCAGAATATTCCACACTTTTCTCCAACCTCAAAGTGTGAAACATTGGGGGCTTCTGTTGATACCAAATTTAGTCTGCTGACGTGGACCATTCACTTTTAGACATGTGTCAACCTACGTGGCAATTACAAACACTTTCAACGAACAACAAACTATCACCGAGCTACTCAAGCGCCCCGACCAACTGAATCAAATCGAGCAGCTTAGGCGCTTCGAGGAGCTTAAGGCTCCGAGCAACTCAAGCGTACCGAATAACTCAGGTGGTCCGAGCAACTCAACGTACATAGCATCCAAATCAGGATAATAAAAATGACGACTGAGCATTAAATGCTCATTATTATCGTACAGATGTATATGTCTACTAGATAACAGTGCATTGTCCTTTCACATTTACAACCTCAAGGATATATATACATTATAACCTCCTCATTAGCAGGGGACTCTGGATCTCTTGGTAAACCACTTATCGAGAATTCCAGTTAAACAGTCAGCAATACAAAAATAGTGGACGTAGGCCATTCTTATAAGGCTGAACCACTTTAAAAATATTTTGTCTTATTTATTTTATCTGTGATTGATTAATTAGAGATAATATATTTTTTTACATCAACAGATAGGATTAAATATCATCCAGTGCTTACTGAATACATTTTAGTTCAGTTTTCCCATTGAAACTAGATCTCGGGATCTCCAGTCAGATAGGTTGGGCTACCACTATATTGATTCTTATTTATTTTTAGGCTTTAGACCCATTCCTCTTGATGATATTTCAATTTGCTCTCGGTGTAAACCTTTCGTTAGTGGATCCACTATATAATCTTTTGACTTTACAAAGTCAATTGAGATAATTCCATTTGAGAGAAGTTATCTAACGGTATTATGTGTACGTTAATGTTATACATGCGATTTTGTGCCCTTCTAATCGTCGATTAACTATCACAATGTATACATATTACGGGCACAAGTTTGATCGATTTGGTACATCCTCTATGATGTTTTGAAGTCATTAAGCTTCTTCTCCTGCCTTGTTTAGTGCAATGAATTCAGATTCCATTGTCGATCTAGGAATGCACGTCTGTTTTGAGGATATCCAAGGTACGGTTGCACCTCAAAGAGTAAACACATACCCACTTGTAGACTTAGAGTCCTTTGTATCTGATATCCAATTTGCTTCGCAATGTCCTTCAAGTACAACTGGATATCTTGAATAGTGCAGTCCATAGTTTTGAGTATATATTAAATAGCCCACAACTCTTAATATAGCCTTCCAGTGATCACTCCCTAGATTACTCGTAAATCGACTTGACTTACTTATCGAGTATGCTATCTCCGATCGAGTACAATTCATGATATACATTAAACAGTCGATAACATGAGAGTATTCTAGTTGAGATATGCTTTCAGTATTATTTCTTGCTAGATGTAAATTTACATGTACTGGTGTGTTAGTGGGACTAATATCATACTTCTTGAATTTTTCAAGTACTTTCTCTATGTAATGAGATTGAGATAATATAAGTCCATCCGATGTTTTATAAATTTTAATTCCTAATATAACATCGGTGACACCTAAATCTTTCATGTCAAATCGACTAATCAACATATGTTTTGTAGTTTTTACAATTTCTAGGTTATTACCCATGATTAGGATATCATAAACATAGAGGCATACAATGACATATCCATTTAGAATGCTTTTAAAATAAACAGATTTATCACACTCATTAATTTAGAAACCATTTGATAACATTAAATTATTAATTTTTTCATGCCATAGTTTAGGTGCTTGTTTTAATCCATAAAGTGATTTCACAAGCTTACACACTTTTCCATCTTTTTTGGGAGCCTTGAATTCTTCAGGTTGCTCTATATAAATTTCCTCTTCTAATTCACCGTTGAAGAAAGCGGTTTTTACATCCATTTGATGTATTTCAAGTCCATTAATGACAGCTATTGTTATTAACATTCAAATGGATGTAATTCTTATTACTGATGAGTATGTGTCGAAGTAATCCAACCCTCCCTTTTGCCTATAGTCCTTAGCTATAAGTCTAGCTTTATATTTATCAATTGATCCATCAGACTTCAATTTCTTTTTGAATATCCATTTGTAACCTAACTATTTCGAACCTGGTGGAAAATCCACCAGTTCTCAAGTATGATTTTGCAAAATGGATTCAATTTCGCTATTAATTTATTCTTTTCAATTAGAAGCATCGGGTGAGGATACCACTTCTTTTATGATTGAGGTTCGTTTTCTAGTAAGTATGTTAGAAAATTCGGACCGAAGGAAGTCGAGGTCCTTGCCCTTTTACTACGTCTTGGTTCATCCTTTATTGATTCAATAGGTTGATGAGTACCATTTGTAGTAGCTTGATTAATTTTTTTAGAAGGACCAAATTCTCGGGTTATGTTTATGGAAATTCATTTTCAAAAACTGAAGCGTCCCTCGATTCAATAACCGTATTTACATGAATAACTAGAATCTCAGATTTACAAACTAAGAAACGATATGCACTGCTATATATAGTACAACCGATGAACACACAGTCAATGGTCTTTTGTCCTATTTTTACCTTTTTAGATTTAGGACCCATTACTTTGGCTAAGCACCCCCACACTCGTAAATATTTATAGAAAGATCTTCAAACTTTCCATAACTCATAAGGCGTCTTGTGAGTTTTCTTGTGTTGGACTTTATTGAGAATATAATTAGCAGATAATAAGGCCCACCCCACAAGTTCTGGGAAGCTCATGAACTTATTAACATAGAGTTCATCATCTCATTCAATGTACCATCTCATTCGATTGAGGAGAATAAGGAGTGATGGTTTGATGTATAATTCCATGTTTGAAACAAAATTCCTCAAAAGGAGATTCATATTCACCTCCTCTATCACTCATAATAGCCTTTATCTTTTTGCTTAGTTGATTCTAAACTTCATTCATGTATTGTTTAAATGAATCAATAGACTCATCTTTACTATGTAATAAATATACATAGCAATATTTTGCGCAATCGTCAATAAAAGTAAGAAAATACTTTTTTCCACCTCTAGTTTGTACAAATTTTAAATCACAAATATCCCTGTGAATTAAATCTAGAGTGATCCTTTCAATAGAATGAAAAGATAATCTTGCTAATTTTGATTCCACACAAATATCACATTTATGATTTTTATCAATATTAAATTTTGGCAAAAATTCCAAGTTAACTAATCTACGCAAGGTATCAAAATTAACATGTCCTAATCTAGCATGCTATATATCAGATGACTCAATCAAGTAAGTAGAACTAGGAATTTCATTCATTGGGTATGCCTTTGGCATCAATGTCATTGCATTCATTTTAAAGAGCCTCTCAAACAGGTAGCCCTTTACCACATATACATCATTTTTGGACAACAAAAACTTATCAAAAACAACAAAAGTTTAAACCCATTCTTCCTTAAAAGCGATCCAAAAATTGGATTTTGACGGATGTCAGGCACGTGCAACACATTGTTAAGAGTAAGCTCCTTTTCCGAAGTTATCTTCAGAATAATCTTTCTTTGTCCCACAACTTTAGAACTCTAAGAGTTACCAATAAAGAGGGTCTCCTTATTTTTCAAAGCCTTATAAGAAGTAAACATCCATTTGTTTGCACAAATGTGGCTTGTAGCCCAATGTCCACCTACCATTCTTTGGTATTTCCTACCAAATTGCATTTAGAGACAACAACGGAAAGGTTTATGTCTGCGATACCATCGAAAATGTTCCCACTCTCCGTCACATTTGCTTGAGCATTATTCTTTTTAGCATTCTTTGGTTTACCAGGATCCTTGGTACAGGCTATTTGAGAATAATAGTCAGACGATCCTAAGAGACGTGAGGGTATGTGATGACCTCTTAGTGACTTGGAACTATGATTCGCCTCCAATATGTGTGTTTCGTGTTAATACAGTTCGAGAGTGATTCCGAACTAGTATTTCCCTTTTGTACGAGAGATACATGGACTTAATAGCAGAGTATGTCAACACCACAGATTTATGTGGAGTGATCTATTAGTATATATATTATGAGTGATAAATATATATACCTATAATAAATCTACTGTTCTTGTAAGTAAATAAAATTGAATAATTAATATTAAATGAATTATGTGGTTGTGAATTTAAAACTGTATTGAGATGAACATAGCTGGCTTGATAAATTCATAAGAAAAGTTGACAATATATAAATCATAGTCATACAATTACGTGAATTAGAATTTGACGAGAGGAGAATTGGGTTAGGCTAGTGGATTGGGTTTGCTTCATATGGGTCAATTCGGTAGTACGTTAGGCGTGCACATTAGTTGAGAGGTGAGAATTCTCAAGTGAGTGTCGAGATACTAACATGTATGTAATATCAATTGGTAAGCATTTTATATACTTGATAAACTATTTTAAAGCTATTTTTCACTCGGGCTCTGACCCATTTCCTGTTATCTCTTCTTTCTCTTATATATATATATATATATTACAGGTGCTCAGCCACAGGGGCGTTAGGCTTAGATCTTTGGACTATTGACGTGCTACAGCTACTGCGGAAGTTGCAGGTCCTTGCAGTAAAAGACTTCATCCTTGTCTTCTCAGTCTTCTATTTATTCATTATTAGATAGGGCATGTGTCTCCCCTTTACAGTTTCCATTTAGCTCAGAGATATTTGTACTCTTTATTTATTTCAGTAATCTGTTATAGTTGGGATTGCTTTTGAATATTACATTGTCCTTCGATTTGGGATATTTTATTTGGATGATTTATATATCATGTTTATTCTACTTGGATGATTTGGTATTAAATATTATTATCTTTGATCATAAAAGGGGTTCATGTATATAAACTTATAATTGGAACTTAATCTATAAAATTAATGTTTTGACCCTTAGCTTAATTATTTATTAGGTGATAAATAAAGAAAATTGTTTTTCGACAGTGATGCTAAGAATGGACTAACCATACACTTTGATTTAATTTAATAAAGGGCTTATCACCAGGTATTTAATTAGGTGGGGGTGTCATATCTAGTTATCCCCTCACCTCTGATCAACCAAAGGGTGAATGACAAGTCTTTCCGCACAAAACCTTAAAAGGTACCTCGTGCCTGATAAACCGGTACAAGTTATTACACATAACTCTACTAACGATAATTTCTCACCTCAATTACCCTACAAGTCACCGCACGCACTACTCGCATTAGCTAACATCATAAACCACCTCTCGTCTAACCACCAGGCTATAGGTTATACAATATGCCCAAAACAAAACTTCGTCTCCATCACTTCCTGATAATCCCTATCAAAGGTGGGATTGTAGGATCTCATCCTGATTCACAACAGTATTGGGAGGCACCTAGAACCGATGCAATCCTTCTTTTCAAAGAAAGAATAACAATTTCTTCATCTCAGTCAATCCATTCCATACACTCGAAAGAATTCTTGACCTAATCACGATGTTGGAAGCCATTCGTTGAATTTTATCCGTCTACCTACCCATCCTGTCACTGGAAACGTAAGCTTGTTACCAAATTCTAGTTGATCTTCTCGAGCCAACCTTTTTCCATCTACGAGTGGTGCATCCTGAAGCAATCTCCCTATGTCTCACCCAACACTAATTCCCACTTATAATATCTCAGATTTAGTTGCACTTTATACTCCCCTTCTTCCCCTGGTATGCTAAAAGTTATGGCCCGTGCACTTTTCGTAACTAGCACACTTCTTGGGTCTTTTTACCCCATAGTCATCAACATCCTATTTTCGCGCAAGCCGCTCTCAACATTCGACTGAGTAAGGCTCTTCTATCTTTTTCCACAATAGTTGGGTCTCCTCTTTATCAAGAGATATCCTTTTAATGACTTACCACATCCTTTCAACTTATCTCGAGTGTGCTAGCTCTATTTGGACATATATGCTCGGATCATCGTCTTTCTCACACAAAATTCAATCCATCATCCTATTCCATCTTAATTGATAACTTCCCCACAAATATACTTTTCACTCATCAATTTCCACTCCCCTCTATCTCGGGTGATTTATAAATCAACTGACCAGGATGCCCATACACCCTATAACTCTCTCATATTTGTAAAAACATCACAAACTTCACCCACATGAGACACTTTTCTCCAGATTGGCCTCACCTCCTCGGCCTAGCTATATCACATGGGTATTCGCAATCACATCATAAATTCATCATTTAATTCTTCTCAAGACTATCCCACTCATCGGCTCGCAGTGAGAGGAATTTTTCACTGATCATTATATCGCATAATAGCTCTCAGCTTAAAGTGTTTTCTCTACATGTTCGATCATGATTATTCAACTCGAATGCCCTAGAATGTCTCATTTCTCCCGATGTTTATTACGGTTCAAGCGTATCTCGTCTCACAACGAAACTCAAAGTAGGAGCTTCCTGAATGTGCTATCACCTAGCATTATTGGTCATCGAGTTTCACGGGCTTAAAGTATGAAATCGGGACACTCAATCCCTATGTCTCCCCCGTCAACTTGATTGGTTCTCAACTCCCCCGTCCCTAAAGGAGTTACATAACACTGCACTCGTACTATCACTAAGTCCTTAGCGCTAAATCACAACTGAGCTCAATCTCTCCGCTTGACGACAGACTCTATACTTCCTGGATCATATCCATAAAGTCCCTACCCATCGGGATTAACTACTGTGAGACATCTATACTCTCCGAAGTCTCCAACATAATATACAATAAACGGGAGTTCGACCCCCTCTCAGGTGAGACATCACAAAACAACATATCATGTCCTCGATTAACGAATACAATAGCCTTGCTATCATAACCCTCTATCATTCCACCCACATCGCTAATCAGTCCATACTCAAGATAATATCACACTAGTACGATACATCACTAGAACTAGTAATTCCAACATACATATACTCCCTGTGCCTGCACTCGCCCCAATGCAAATAGTACTAAAGAGAGACCCATTATACAAAGGTGACTATACACAAATTAAAGTTCTATCAATGATATACTCACTATCTCACACGTAAATCTAGTGCTAACAGAATGCCGTGACTCGCTCGTGTCACATAAAACTTACCCCCACCAACCCGAGGATAAAACTCATACTTCCAATTGTCAATAATGCTGGTGGCTCAAATGTTTCTTGGACATAACACCCTCGTCCAAACCAAACCATAATTTTTATAAATCATTTCTCTAGCTGCCTTAACATTCTTGTCCCCTAACTTGCGGTGGACTAGGGTCGCACATATGTCCCTACTCTTTAAAAGTAAGACACCTCTCCATGTCATTCCCATTTCTCTGTCCCTATTGGCTATTATAGGATGGTCCTTGTCACGAACTTGCTAGTCTTTACCCAGGCTATAACCTCCAGTGTTCCTTAGGCCCCACTAGTCCTATGAAACTCGTTGTTGGCCTTGCCTATCCTGACTAAACGTACCATCACTTGGTAGTAAACTCCATTAATCTGAAATATTTTAATGGATACCTAACATTTTTGTAATCTTGAAAACCTTGGATCTTGACAACATCAAAACTGGTCATCCTAATCAGAGTTGTCATTCACTCTCGTGTATTATTCCTACGGTTCCACTCTCAACCTAAGGATCCTTTTATCAAGTCCCCGTATCACTTTGTCGGGTAAGAAGTTCACTAAGACAATCCCTGTCTCCCTACCTACAACGTTGGGTGAGTCTGAACTTGTGCGACTATTTTATACAACAATGTTTAGGAAATTACCATCCCCAAAAGAGTTTTGTGAATTCATTCGTTGCCCGACCCATTATTAGAGTACCTTTATCCCTTGTTAATTTGGAGGAAGAACCCATTCCCACTTCTTCGATTGAAGAATTTATTGGGGTTGAGAAGGATTTTGGGACTTCCTCTTTTTTTAAATCCTTAGACATTTGTACTATTCTTACTTCCCCACTAGTTGCCATGGGTAAGAGAAAGATCCCAAATCTGATGTCTGCACCCTTGTCCCCTACTACAAAAAAGGCCACAAAAAAACTATCAAAGTTACTAATGCCTTGAAGTCTAAGGTGACTAAGAAGGCATCTAAAGTTGTTAAGAAGATGCCTTATGTTATTGGTACTGAGGAAATTAAAGTTGTTGCACCTCAATACAAGAGGTTAAAAAAGGGTTTGCCTGAAAAACAAGCCCAATAAATATCTACCGATCAACAGAAGTTGGTGAAGAAGATTCAGGCCGATTTGGAGGTCGTTGGTTCATCCTCTACGGCTGAAAATTCTAGTCTGACCAGAGGGTTGATAAAAATTGGGACTCTTCCAACTGATAGGGTAGCTGTTGTTCCCATACCCCGATTATGGTTGACAGAGAGAGCTTTCCATAATCTGGATTGTGTAATCCTTTTCCCTTTATTATTCATTTTTACTGTCTTATTTTCTCTTCTACTGATGTTTTTTTCTTTTTGCAATTTATGGTGGATTTTAACCAACTGATGGAAAGGGATGATCAGTTGCCTCCTTCTTTCGATGAAGTTAAAGAGGCCTTTAAAGGTCTAAGGAAATCTTTGGAAGCTTCTCGACAAACATTGAAGACAAAGCAGAAATCTTAGAAAGAAGAGTTAAGGAAGGCTAATGAGAGGACCACTTTTGCTGAGCAGAAAGTTCGGCGGAGAATGATTTGAAGATAGTTAAGGACAGGGCCAAAGGGGTCGAGAACAAATTGTTAGAGATCAAGCCCTTCTTAAAACTTTCGAGGAGAAGGTAGTAGGTCTGACTGATGATTTTAGTGCACAAAAAGGTCAAAAGTAAGAATATTAAGGAGACTTCCTTGGACAAGGGATGGGAAAAAGCACTGTTAGCTGCCTCTATACAGATTGAGTATGTAAAAAAGAAATCCTTCAAGTATAGATGGTCGGAGATACTCAAGGAAGTCGGCCCAATCAAAACCTCAGATTTATTTCAGAGGTATGACCCCAACACTCCACCAAACTTGGAAAGAGTTTTACAATGAAGAAGGTTCTGGGGGCCCTCCATACAACCTGTTAGGTCTACCTTAGCACTAATTGGTGAAATTGTCCTTCATGTCTAGTTGCCTCCTGAAGTTGATGTCCAGGATAAGGAGAAGGTGTAACTCCTTTGTTGTATATTTTCCCTTATTTCGTCTTTTTTTTAGATGTATCCTCTTTTGTACTGCAATTATCCATTAATAAAAGAACAACTTTTTCCCTTAAATTACTACTCATATCTTAGAATATTTATAAGTCTTGTTGACTTGTGTTGTTTTAATGATTGTTTTGTTAGATCATAAACTCCTGTATTTCCAACTTTCTAGTTTAATGCTAGGAAAAATGCTATAATTTCTGGTGGATCTGACTTGCTTAGGCGAAGTAAGAATTTCTTGAAAGCTGGAAATGTTCCTCTGACTAAAGAAGATTTGACTGTGTTGCTCGGGCCAGATGTGTATAACAAAGTCAAGGAGTCATATATTCATCTTCAATGCTTATGGGACAGGGATGTACCTAATAATGCTGCTTATTATGAAATGATTAAGCAAATGCAAGAAGATCACAATCAGTCTAAAGCTTTACGTCATGCTAATTATGAATGTGACACCCCATCTAATTAAATATCGGGTGATCTGGCCTTTATCGAATTAAAAGAGGTTTCTCATATGTTTCATTCTTAGCATCACTATCGAAAACCAAGTTAAATACTAACCAATTAAATCGGTGCCAAATTTTATATTTCAAATAAACAGGATAAAAGAATAGTTTGAGAGATAAATCAACATTCACAAGATACTAAAATCCAAACCATCAATAGTATGTAAATGCATCACAGTCATGCCAAATAAACCATCGACTAAAATACCACCAAGCAATAATCCACAATCCAACTACTAAGTAAATCTGATACAAATTGGAACTGCAATGTATTCAACTGACAACATGTCTACACATGAGATACAAGAATGAGATCCTATGCTAGATATGAATGAAAGTGTCGGCTACTCAATTATTCTCTCAGCATCCACAGTGCTACAGCTCCGAATCCCTAGAATGAAGTCAAGTATGGCGCCCTTGTGGCTGGACACCTAAAAGGTTTTGAAAATATTTTCATAGCAAGAGTTAGTACTCAAATCATTTTGAAAACATTTAACAAGTAATTTATCGCAATTAAAATCGGTTATTGATTACACATGTTAGGTTCACGCACACTCCTTGAGTATTCTCACCTCTCATCTAATGTGCACGCCTAATATTCTATACTTAGGCCACCTAGCTATCATACCTAAGTTATCTCGACTAAAGTATATAATCGATATTATCAATGGTTTACTCTCCCGTACCGCCCAAACAACATCCTTCATTATTAACATTTCTCGCATTTTTTAGTTTTCATATAACATTCACAAATGTTATGTTTAATTATCATAATCAAGTCTTACTACTTAATTCATACAACATTTCATATTTATCATCATTCAACTTCAACATTTAAGTTTCACTTCTTAATTTACTATAGATATTCCCAATTTATTTTTAATCTTCTAATTAAGTTCTCTCTACTTAATTTACCATTTACATGCCTATCTATCTATCTATCTATCTATCTATCTATCTATCTATCTATCTATCTATCTATCTATCTATCTATCTATCTATCTATCTATCTACAAGTCTACTTTCGTACATAAGTAGACTACCATGAAGTATATATTTCATGCCCAATATATACTATAGAATTATTGACCCGGATAACGATCGACCTCAATCATCCTATCATTTACATTAGTCAAGATATCCCTTGACCCCAAAGTAAATGTTATGGATATGTATATTGGTTCGAATACGCATCGACCCCAATATTATTCATCTTCGATTTGGTCCGGATAATCATCGACCCCAAATTGAGCTTTCATGTATTGGTCCCGATAATCATCGACCCCAATACGGAATTAAGCACACTTTATATATATATATATTTTCTCACACAATATATACTATAAAAACATACTATAAATCACCTCCCCGTATCACATTTTAGGGGTTATTGGCTTGGAATCATACCCTGATCACCAATAGTGATTTATATCTCTTTCTTAGAATCATACCTCGAGCACAAATATATATAGTATACTTTAGGTATTCACATAGCCTATGTATTACTATTCATCAATAGGTATTCACACAACCCGATAATACGTGTTAGTATGTAGTATATATCTCTCGTATACTCGTCGTACTATTTACTTTACGATATATCTCACTATCGTGTCTATAAGAGTGTTCACACGACTCTAAGGGTCCTAATTACCCATCCTTATATAAATTCAGTAGTTTCCATCTTTAACCAACTGGTATACATGTTAAATTGATGTCTACTCTCTATTCGTAGCTTAATTCCCAAATTTTTCGATCTATCTCTCAATCGCTTATCCCTGTCGGCCCATACTCTAAGTCCTACACTTAACGACCTTAATGGACCTTGATATAAACCTATTGGTATTTATCAAGTTCCTACATAGGTATAATATCACTCCTAAGATTCCCTTGCATCATTGGTAATCCCAGAAAATTTAACCAAGAAAAAATCCAAATTCTACCAGGGTCGATCGATCGAACAGGTGCAACTTCGTCTTCTTCGATTTTTCACCCTTTCAGATTTACTCAAATCCTATAATTCTTCACCAATTTCACATCCAATTATTCTTAACTATTCCTACATGAGTTAGGATAATTTTTAATGTTTCAATCATATTAAAACTTGACCGAAATCGATCAAGAATGAATCAAACCCTCAAAACTATTTCATAAATCTAGTTTTGTGTCCATCCATTACATTCAATTCAAAACCGAGATTTAAATCCATAGTAATAATCAAAACTCTTCTGATTTAAAATCCTCTGCATATATAAAAACTAACTACATGAAATTTTACTCAAATATGAAATCAATTAGTGCTTTTCATCAAAGATTTTGAATTAAAAATCAATCTATTTATGAAATCCCTACACATGGGTATTATAACTTTAATTCGATTTGCAATAAACACTTGCCTTTGATTTATTAATCTGATTTCATGGTTGTTGGTTGGTGATTGATTGATTCTCCTCCAATCTTCCTTTCCAATTGCCTTGAGGTGCAAGAAACCCTTCACCACCTTCACAATTCTCTCCTTAGGCTTTGGAAAAAGGTTCTCTCTTCTCTCTATTGTCCCCTCTAATTTTTTATTATTATGAGACTTAACCACAATCTCTAAATATCATATATATGGATCTAAATTTCGTGGGTCCCTTGACCTCTTTTTAAAAAATGACCGAAACGCCCTTAATAGGTGCCGGTTTGATTTGCAATTGACCCGAGACCCAATCTATACTTCCGGGGACACTATTTTGATTATTTTGACCCATCCGGAATTACTAATGACCTATAAATTCCCATCCGAGTCACTTAAAATATATTTCTCATTCCTCACCACAAAATAGTCTACACGCGACTCCTGGTGAGATAAAATAAAATACGCACATATCACTCGTTATGCCGTATAACCATAATTATCAATTATTTACTATTTGCACTTAGTAAATATCATAATGAAATATTAATCAGTATCTATCTACCGATTAATATTTAATAGTCACAATTATTATCTAATCGTATTAAATTACTTCACTCGCGTAATTTAATTAAAATGTATTTTTTTTCCAATTAATTTCTCAATTTAATTAAATAAAAATACACAGAAATATAGGGTATTACAATGAAGCCAAATATAAGGCTTTAAGGGAAGGATGGGGTTTTGACAAAAAGATTAAAGACACAACTTCTGTTTTAGCTTTAAAGAAAGATATGGATAATTCTCGAGAAATTGCTGCTATGCTAGAGAAGGAAAATAATTCCTTGAGGAATGAGCTTGATAGTTTGAAGAAATCATCTACCAGTGGTCCCGATGAAGGTGCTTCCTTTTTGGAGACTAAAAATGCAAGATTGTTAAAGTAACTTGAAGCACTACAGTAAAAAACCAAACATGGGCAAACTTCTAGGCAGAGGGTGGTTGTTCGACCAATAATTGATGAAGAAAGAACCAAGAAAGCGTTGGTTGGCTAAGATGCCCAGTTGAAAGCAAAGAACACTGCTATTGCCGACTTATCTACCTAGCTGAAAGCCAAAGACACTGCTATTCCTGACCATGCAATGCCGAAGATAGTGTCATCAAGAAACTTCAAAACCAAGTGGAGAGTTTGACCTTTCAATTCCCCTAATAGCCCAGGGAAGTATAGATGAAAGGTTATAATGAGGCCTTAGTCCACATGGATGAGCACCTTGCTCAGAGTAATCGTGAGGGATATAAATAGGGATGGACTAATGTGCTGACTTTACTGAAGTATGATCAGAACAATACCTCGTGGCATTGGAATAATCCAGGATTCTTCGATTGTGACAAACCTCCATTCAAATTGGACACCATACGGATCCCTCTTGATGCTATTCCTCAATGTATGATAACTAAGAGTATGGGGGATTATGGTCTTTATGGTGAGCATGAAATAGTCCATCCTCCTCATTTGATTGACAATCTGAGCATTAGTAATAGGAAAATGTAAGAGATTTCACCTATGTAAACTCTCCATATACCCTTGATGATCTTCTAGCTGGGATGAACAAGGCCCAAGGAAAACGTCCAGGAGGATAATTTTGGTTTTTGTACTTGCTCAACTTTGATTGTAACACCTTGTTAGTTAAAAGTAAAAGTACTTAAATATATGTTTTGCTTATGCATTTAACTGTATACCTGTTTTAAGCTTTTGATTAGTTAATCGACTGGCCGATTAGATAATCTGCTTGTTTAACAAATAATGTGTTCAATATTTGAACCGATATTGTAGGGTCTTAGATTCTACTAATGCACTTAGGTAATGATGTAAGAAATTTTGAACTAAGTGTTGACATTAGTTATTAGTGGAGACCAAGTGTATTTGCAATGTATATGTATATTCTTGTCTTTTAACTTAGTCGGGTAAAACTTCTTATGTTTATACATGAAGTTTTACAGGCTTCTTGTTCATGAATTTTCTGAGATGAAGTCATACATGAAGTAATGATCATGGTTGATTAAGTGTATTAGGAATTCATATATGTATTCCTGTGATTAACTTAATCAGGAAACATGAATGTTGGTTAAGGTGTTGGTGCATCTCGAATTTGATAAGTTCAACCTGATTAACTATTTGTTGTCTTTTGGTCGGCAAGGGCTGAAGACCAAGGGAAATGAAAACTTGAAGATTGTGTTGCAACTTGAAGATTTTGTTGCCTGTTTTTTATTGGGGGGGGGGGGGGGGGTGTATATCACCGTACTCTAAAAAAATTAAAAAATTGAAGCATAATTGAGCTAAAATCAAGATTTTTATTGAACTTAAAGGAAAAGTTATTGATATTGAAGAAAAAAAATACATGATGCCTTTATTTTACTGATAGTGTTTTCGGAGGTGGTCGGCGTTCTAAGGGTTCTTGAATTCTTCTCCATTAAGAGACTCTAATCGAAAAGTTCCTGGTTGGATGACTGCTGAAATGCGATATGGACCCTTCTAGTTTGCTTCAAGCTTGTTTACTTTCTAAATTACTTTCTTGAGGACGTAATCTCCTTCTTTCAAGTTGGTCGGCTTGACCCTTTTGTTATAAAAATGGACAGTTCTTTGTTAATACGCAAAAACTCCGAGGGTGCCATCTTTTGTGAATGCATCCACCAGATCCAAGTCCAATCTTCTCATTAGATCACTTTTGGGAGAATCAAAGTTCTCGACTGGTCCCATGGCCTCTATCCCAAAGGCAAGCATATGAGGCATTTCTCCAGTAGATGTTCTTGGCGTGGATCTATAAGCCCAAAGAACAGAGTGCAATTCATTGATCCAATTACCCTTCACAGCATCAAGTCTCTTTTTTAGTCCATTAAGCAAAGTTTTGTTCGTTAGTTCTATTTGAATGTTGGTTTTTGGATGTCTAGGAGCAGAGTGAGGGTTCTAGATCTTAGATTAAACACAGTATGATTCAAATTCATCATTGTCAAATTGGGTGCCATGGTCAGTTATGAAGGCATAAGGCATGCCATACCTGTATATAATGTTCTTCCATATGAACTGAAATACCTTCTCGAAGGGCATCTCTATCAATGGTTTCACTTCCACCCATTTTGTAAAATAATCTACAACCACCACCAAGTATTTGAACTTGCCTTTGGTGGTTGGCAATGGGATGACTAAATCAATTCCCCAAATAGCAAAATGTCAAGGAAAAGTGATTGGTGTCAAGGGATCCCTTGGTGCCCTGTGAATTGCTGCTTATCACTGGCACTTATCACACTTTCTGGCGACGGTTTTACAATTTGCCTTCACAATAGGCCAATAATACCCTTACATGGAAATTCATCAGAATAATGATTGACCAACAGAATGAGCTCCACAAGAACCTTTATGCATCTCCTTGATTAATTCAGTTTCTTCCAGGGGATGGACACATCGTAGTAAGAAAACAGTGTATCCCCTTTTGTATAGGACTCGCCTTTATAACACATACCCAATTGCTTTGTATCTGAGTTTTCTTGCATCTTTTGAATCAGTTGGTAGGACCCATTTTTTAATGTAATATTTAATTGGGTCCATTAATGGTGGTCCCAAATCTACAGTAATGAAATTTATCATAGGATCCTCCTTTATGCTCCTAGATGCCAAGATCTCGACTGGGATGCTTCTCCTAAGTTCTATCCCGATCGCTCAAGCCAGCCGAGCAAGTGCGTCTGCTCGAGCATTCTTCATCCTGGGTATTCTAACCATATAGACTACTAGAAATTCAGAGATCACCTCCATAATTTTATCTAAGTATCCGACCGTAAATTCTCCCTTGACTCCATATATCTGAAGCACTTGATTGACGATTAACTGAGAATCACTGTGCACCATCAACTGGTCGGCACCTAATGATAAGGCTATTTCAAGACCTGCGATTAATGCCTCGTACTCAGCTTCATTATTTGAGGCTTGAAATTAAAACCTTAGAGCACATTCTACATAAATATTACTAGGAGTGTTAAGTATAATACCATATCCACTGTCGGTTTCACATGAATATCCATCCACATATAATTTCCACAATGGAATCTCACTGTTAAAGCTTTCTGCAGATAGAACTCCTTGCCGGAATATCTTCTAACTTTCTTTTGCACATTTCTATGCCATGTCTTGAATAATGGATGATTCAGGTTGATTGTCTACGACCTTGGCTTGCTTTGGTGCTGAGCTTTCTTTCAGAGAAGTTTGCTCTGCAGGCAAGTTTGGTTAGTTAATAACCTCTGGATATGTAAATTCTATAATAAAATTTGTTATAGTTTTCCCATTCGATGATGATCTTAGCTTATAGATGATATCGTCTTCTCTAAGCTTTACCGCCCAACATATTAGCCTGCTTGATTTTTCTGGTTTGTAGAGTGTTTATCGAAGAGGTAAATCAGTGTATACAACTATAGTATGCACTTGAAAGTAAGGCTTCATTCGTCTTGAGACTTAAATAAGAGCTAATACTAATTTTTCCAAATATGGATACCTGATCTCTACACCTCTGAATGCCTTGTCGGTGTAGTAGACTAGTTTTTTGACTCTATCTTCTAGTCTAAATAACACCGAGCTAACTGCAGATTCAGAAATAACTAAATACAAATATAACTTCTCTCCCAAAATCGGTCGGGAGAGTAGTGGGGGAGATCCCAAATACTTCTTCAGCTTCTGAAATATTTTTTCACACTCTTTGCTCCATTATAAGGTCTTTCTGAGTACCTTAAAGAATAGTAAGCATCTGTTTGTTGCTTGGGAAATAAATAGGTTAAGGGAAACTACTCTGCCAGTATGTTTTTGAACATCTTTTTTGCAGGTTAGAGATTGCATCTCAATCAGAGCTTTGATTTTAACAGGATTAACTTTTCTTCCTCTCTGGTTTACTATAAAATCGAGGAACATCCCTTCTTGTACGCCAAACACACATTTGGTCGAGCTCAGTTTCATTCGGTACTTTTCTAGTTGATTAAATGTTTGATTGAGGTCTTTGATGTGATCTGAGGCTTTTTTTCTTTTGGTTAGCATATCATCTACGTATACCTCCATGCTCTTCCTAATATGTTCTTCGAACACTTTATTTACCAATCTTTGGTATGTTGCTCCAGCGTTTTTAAGCCTGAAAGGCATAATGTTGTAGTAGTAAGTACCTCGATTGGTGACAAAAGAAGTGTTGTCTTTATCTTTTGCCTTCATTTTTATCTGTTTAGAGCTAGAGTAACATCCATGAAACTAAAAAATTCATGTCATGTAGTGGCATCTACTAGTTGATTGATTCTGGGCAGAGGAAAATGGTCCTTTGGGCATGCCTTATTAAGATTAGTGAAATCTACACACATATGCTATTTATCATATTTATTTTTAACCATTACCACATTTGCCAATCACTCTAGGTACTTGACATCCTCACTGAACTAGGCTTTTTGTAAATTTTTTACCTCATCTTGGATGGCCATGTTCTTTTCAGGACTAAACACCTCGCGCTTCTATTTGATTGGCTTGGAATCCTTGCTGATATTGAGCTCATGGTATAGGAAATTAGGATCAATCTTAGGCATGTCTTCATGACTCCAAGCAAATAAGTTTTCTCAGTTCTAAAGGAATGTAATTAATTGCAGTTTAAGGGATGGTGTTAATGTGGATCCAATTTGAATAGTGTAATACCTCATAATTTTATCGATTTTATTCAATGGGATTAATTAAATTTAATGGGATAATTATTTGTAAATTGATCCGGATTTAAATACTAGCGAGATGAGAATTGGTATTTGATTATGATAATAATATTGAATATTACTGAGTAAATATGGTAACATATTATTATTGAATTTATTAAAATTGTCGCGAGTTATAAATACGACAATTCGAAAATTAAGTTGGGACGCGCGTGTCAGTCACGCCAGGAATCATTTTAAATAAATTTAAAAGTAAATTATTTATGTATCATCCGTATGGTCATTTTGAATGCGCCAACACATTCGCAAGGATCGAAATAGTCAGAAAACACTAGCTGGGGGTTTAGTTTGGGTCCTGGGGAATTTTTAGGCCTAACCGGCAACCCATGAGCGTATTTTAGTTATTTTGATTTTTAGGGAACATTGACCCACGAAATTTAGACTTTATGTATCATCCAATATTAGGTCCATTAGGGCCATTATCTATCAAAAATCAAGTAGTGGTCAACATGAGAAGAGAGGAGAAGTTCCAAGGGAGTTTCCAAGGCCATAACCACCACACACCACCACTATCTCCGGATTTGTGATCGAAGAGAGGAAGAGAACAAACCCTTATCATCATCAAAGGATCATAACATCAAATTTCAAGGCAAGTGATTTAATCCATTAACATTCAACAAATAATTTATCCATGATAATGTAGGATTTGATGATAGCCATGAAAAATATTGAAACTCATGAAACTTGGAGACGGAAACTTAATTATGGGAATGAATTATGTGTAGTTTGATTTTGGAAGTAGTCTATTAATGAAATCATAAACCATGCTTAGTTAAATATGAATTTATGAGGAGATGTATGATGATTCTTGAAGAAAATAAAAAAAATAGAGTTTTTCATGAAAATAAGATGATTTGATCCAAGAAAATTCTAATTGATGATTAAGAATCATGTAATTAGGTTGTATGATTACCCAAAATGCTTACTTTAGGATTTAACATCTTTTAATGAAGAATTATGACAAAAATGGGACTAAAAATGAGGAAACCAGAGACCTGCACCTGCTTGATCGGTCGATCGACATTCATAAGTCGATCGATCGATTGGGCTCGATCGATTGACATTCATAGGTCGATCGATCGATCTCCCCAAAAACTGTGACCTTTTTCCCCTTTTTGGATTTAGGCGATTCCGGCCATTGGAAGTTCTAGGTGGGGGATTATGTGGACACATTAGGACTTTAAGGAGACCAGTATGGATATAATTGAAGACCGTAACATATTAGAATTGGTTTGGCATGTATTGTTGAATTTACGAGTGTCCAACGAGTAATTTCCTATTTTATGAGGCAAGAGCATGACTTAAATTCGTATGAGTGATAAGTTAGGATTTGAGACAGAAATATGGACCTTGAAGTACTGAATTGACATGTGGGATACATAGGAGACTTAGTAACCTTTTCGGGATAGGTATAAGTACTCGAAACTATATGACGTGAGATTTATTGGCAAAACATATTATATATAAGTTGGGATGATAATTGCGCACGAATAAGTCTGATGGTATAGGGATGAAAATATACCTTTAATAATGTAATAATTACCTAAGTTGTGTGAATGCTTAGTATATGGACTATTGTGTGTATGACATACCTACCATGCTTGCTATCATGGGAAGTCGGCTTTCGAAATAGGACCATATGATCGTTGTGTGCCTACGGGGGGATTTAGCTTGATACCTTAAGGACATAGGGTTGTGAATGAATTATTTGCAAGTTGATAAGTCAGCTAACCATGGGAGCGTAGGTGTGCGTGACCCATGGATATGTGAACTATGTCCGCCTCCAATATATGTGATTTTATTTATTGAAATGGTTCCTGAGCGATTCAGAACACGTAGTCCTTATGTACGTGATGTACCAGAATTCGATAGCAGAGTATGCGTGCACCACAGCTTAGCCTAGGGTGCCATATTTGTATTTATGCTGAGAATGTTATACTTGTACTTATATCGGACTCTTTGTTATATTGTGAATACGAATAATCGAGATATTTGAATAGGATTACTAATGTGAGAATTCATATCGTAATTGTTATAGATTAATATGATTAATGTACAGGTGAGTTACACGAAGGATATATTAGAACAATACGAATAGACCCCTATTTTATAATGTGAAGACAGGAAGTGGTACAGACTAGTTAGCTAGCGGCATAACTAGGATGGGTTAAGGGTATACGTTAGGCGTGCACATTAGTTGAAGGGTGAGGAACTCTTGTGAGCGCACGTGACTAACATATATATATTATTTACTATTTAATGTAATTAAACACTTGCTATATTTTAAATTGTTTTCACCTCGGGCTCTGACCCGTTTTATTTCAAATCTCTTTTTTGTAAACCATTTTTAGATGCCCAGCCATTGGGACGCCAAACATAGGAGTTCCATTACATTGACGTACTGTGGCTGTTGTGGAAGTTACAGGATCTCGGTATTAGACACCTCCACATTCTGCATTTGATTTTATTCAGGGTTACTCATCCGTTAGGGCATGTCGCCCATTTCCATTTAGAGATAGAATTCTCAGATTTTCAGTTTCATTTCAGATTTGGATTTATTTATATATGCAGACTTTTGTATTTGGATTTATTCAGTCTTTGGTTTATTTAAGGGAGTGTTACTCTGGACTCATTTTATTTATTCCCTTATTATTCTGTTGTGGTTATAATGTGGATGTGGTATAGTATGCTAATTTAATTTAATAAAATTTGGCAATTCACTTTTTAAATATTAGGTGGCTAGTAATTATTTAAAAATATTTTCGACAGTGATGCTATGAATTGAGCCAACTTGACAATTTGTATTAATTTAAATAAAGGAGTAGCTACCCGATATTTAATTAGATGGGCTGTCACAGGTGGTATCAGAGCATCAGGTTCTAGAGTCCTTAGGATCTGTACGACTTGTTATGTTTTCGTGTAGCGTCCTTTGATATAAAGCCCTATATTTTAGGATTGTTGTACTCTTTTGCGTATCTTACGTTCTTCAGCTATTTTGAGATATTAAATGTGGACTTATAAAACTTCACGCTCATTTCAGATGCCTCCTCGATGTGCACAACGAGTTCCAAGGGGTGCCTAGCCCGAACCTCAGCCTGCACCAGTTCAGGGTTCTATGAATACTATTAAAGTTGTCGCCATTGTAGCCCAGGCGTTAAATGTCGTGTTAGCAGTTGTGCAACAGGCACCACCTCGGGCACCGGTGGTAGCCCCAGTCCAAGCTCATGCATTCCCGTCTGCTTGGGAACATGTTCATGATGCCTTTCAGAAGGCGCAACCTTCGGAGTTTACAGGGAGCTCCGACGTCATTGTGTCGCGCCAATGGAAGAAGGACATCCAAAGGCACTTGAGGATGTATGAGTGTACAGATGTACAGAGGCAAATGCTGGCTACATTTAAGATGGTAGGAGTAGCATTGTAGTACTGGGAATCCATTACCACTGCCAAGGAGAGAGATGTTCTTTCTATTCAGGGGTTCTGGGTGCGGTTCGATCGCAAATATTTCCCCTCAATAGTTCAGACAGGAATGAAACGAAAATTGATGAACCTTAAGCAGGAGGGGAGGATAGTGGCAGAGTATGAGGCTGAGTTCATCAATATTCTAAACATCGTTCCCGATGAGATCCCAACGAAGAGAAGAAGATCCAAAAGTTTATGAATGGGTTGGTGTGGAGGATTTGTCAGCACCTACTAGGTAATCTCTCATCGGCCACCTATTCAGATGTGGTTAACGCAACATTACTTCACTGCTAGGACCATCACTTTCATTTATTAGAGGGTAAGAAAGCAGGAGAGTCCAACCAGCAGGGCCGGACAGGGGGTAATAGTGCTAGTGGGGCACCTTCAGCTCAGGGTCAGCATAGGCAAGGTGATCAGAGTTCCCTGTAGGGGGATTCTAAGAGATTTATATTAGGAGGTTTCAGACATGTCTAGGGAGGTTTTAGGCATGGCCAGTAGGGTCAGTACGACCAGTAGAAGTTTCAACAAGGTCAAGGTAGGGGTGGTAATGACCATCAGGGCCATGGGAAGTAGGGCCAGAGAGGGGGAAACTTTACGGTGAAATGTTTTATATGTGGCAAGCATGGCTACAAATTCCAAGAGTGTCCTGAGAGGGGCAGGGCCCCATAGCAGTAGCAGTAGGGTGCTCAATAGGATCCTCAAAGACCGATGTTTCCCGTCGCCCTCCCAGTACCGCCTCAGATGCCAGCACTGCCACCTATCCCAGTAGTCCTAGTTCATCATGGGCAACTTCAGTATGCTCGAGTTTACCAGCTTCAGCTGGCTGCAGTCCCGCAGGATCCACCTGCGATTGAGGGTATATTTTCTATTCAGGGGACTATGGGGCATATTTTATTTGACACGGGAGCCACACACTGTTTTATTGCCACGAGGATTGCACGCGCTATGGGATTATTAGATACCACGGAGAGCACTATCACTTGTGTATATTCACCGTTGAGTAGAGGTTATATGATTTCCTTTATATGTAGAGGCGTGGGTGTAGAGATTGGGAGATTTACTTTACCTACCGACATGTTAGTATTAGATATGTCCGAGTACGATGCAATTATTGGTATGGATTGGCTGGTTACGTATAGAGCCATAATTGATTATTATAGTAAGAGTATTATTTTTGCCATACCCGATCAACAGATGTTTCTTGTGGTGATGCCTCGTCCTGAGGGAGGATCGTCCACTCACTTGTACTACATAGAGGAGGAGACCTATAAGGACGTGGTGATACCACTTAATTCGATTCCAGTTGTTAGGGAGTTCGCTGATGTATTACAGGATATTCTGGGATTACCTCCTAGTAGAGAGATAAACTTTTTTTATAGATTTAGCATTGGGCACTCGACCGATAGACCGCACACGCTACCGCATGGCTCCAGCGAAGATGAGGGAGCTATGGGATCAGATAGAGCAGCTGTTGGGTTAGGGGTTTATTCGTAGAAGTAATTTTTCGTGGGGTGCTCCTGTGTTGTTTGCTAAGAAGAGGGATGGATCTTTGAGGTTTTGTGTTGATTATAGGGAGTTGAATAAAGTCACGATACAAAATAAGTATCCGTTGCCCCGAACCGATGACTTATTCGACCAGTTGAGGGGAGCTGCATTCTTCTCGGAGATTGACTTGAGATTAGGATACCATCAATTACCATAACGGAGCAGGATGTCTCAAAGACTGTCTTCTTGACGAGATATGGTTCTTATGAGTTCAGAGTTATGCCTTTTGGCTTGATCGACGCCCCAGTCGTGTTTATGGATTTGATGAACAGGGTGTTCAGAGAATTCCTGGACCAGTTCATCATTGTCTTTATTAATGACATTCTGGTTTAATCCTAGACCGAGGAGGAGCATGCCGAGCACTTGAGACAGGTTTTGTAGACACTACGTCAGCATGAGTTGTATGCAAAATATGAGAAGTAAGGGTTTTAGCTAAAGGAGGTTCAGTTTCTGGGGCACATCATTTCTGACAGGGGAATATCTGTTGATCCGTGGAAGGTTTCAGCGATGAGGGAGTGGGTGCAACCCACAACACCGATAGAGATACGTAGTTTCTTTGGCCTAGCGGGATACTACAGGAAATTTTTTTGGGGGTTCTCGAAGATAGGGGGTCCTTGGATACATATGACTCGCAAGGGAGTGCCATTTATCTAGAGTGATGCCTTCCAGTTGGCTTTTGACGAGTTGAAAGACAAGTTAACCTTAGCACCAATGTTAGCATTACCCAGGTCGAGAGTGGAGTATCTAATCTACATTGATGGGTCCTTACTAGGACTCGGGGGCGTACTGAAGTAGGAGAGTCAGGCTATATCTTATGCTTCCCGTAAGCTTAAGCCTCACGAGAAGAATTACCCCACCCATGACTTGGAGTTAGCAGCAGTCGTATTTTCACTTTGAATTTGGAGACATTATCTCCTGGGGGAGAAATTCCATTTATTCACAGACCAGAAGTCATTACAGTACCTCTTCACGCAGAAGGAGCTGAATATGCGTCAACATTAGTGGCTCGAGTTTGTGAAGGATTATCAGTTCGATATATAATACCACCTAGGCAAGGCTAACGTGGTAGCAGACGCATTGAGCCATAGACCAGTAGGTGAAGTGGCCGAGGTGTGGAAAGCAAAGTGGAAGGGGTTGGGACACCAGGACGTAGTGGCCCGATCATTCAGGTCTATGATGAGAGTTACGCCCCAAATCATTACGAGAGTTATACATGCCTAGGTAGCAAACCCATTCTATCAAGAGCAGATAGTACGATTACTAGAAGAGGGGGCTGAGTCTTATACCATTAGTTCAGACGGGGGCTTACGCTTCAATGGAAGATTAGTTATTTTTGAGGAGGAAGACTTGCGACACGAGGTAATAATAGAGTCGCACGGTTCGCTATTCACGGTACGCGGTACATCCCGGTGGGGATAAGATGTACCAGGATATGAGGCGATAGTACTAGTGGAGCGGGATGAAGAGGGATATTGCCGAGTTTGTTTCAAAATGTGACACTTGTCAGATAGTAAAGGTGGACCATTAGAGATCGACAAGACTTCTATAGACGTTAGAGGTTCCTATGTGGAATGGGAGAGAATTTCCATGGACTTTATCACGGGGTTACCTACGTCACAGAGAGGTCACGGTTCCATATGCGTAATTGTGGATCGGTTGACCAAGGTTGCTCACTTTCTACCAGCCTGGATAGACTACACTAAGGGATAGTACGCCCAGATCTTCATAGTTGATATAGTGAGACTCCACGAGGTGCCTCTCAATATCGTGTCTAACAGGGACAAAATCTTTGTGTCATGGTTTTAAGAGAGTTTCCAGGAAGCCATGGGTATAGAGTTACGGTTGAGTACATCATATCACCCGTAGATAGATGGGCAGACTGAGCAAACAAATCAGATGTTAGAGGGCATGTTACGTATGTGCATCCTCGACTTTAGAGGTGGTTGGGAGCATTATCTTCCACTGGTGGAGTTTGCCTATAATAACTCCTACGAGTTCACTATTGGTATGGCTCCATTCGAGGCATTGTACAGTAGACCTTGTTGTTCCCCAGCATGTTGGCTAGAGGTGGGGGATAACAAGCTCCTTGGGCCGGAGGTGATTTTGGATAATTCGACGAGGATAGAGATGATACGGAGCCGTATTCGGGTTGCTCAGGACCGACAGAAGAGTTACGCCGATGCCAAGAGGTCCTTTCAAGAGTTCAATATGGGGGACCAGGTGCTGCTCAGAGTGTCTCCCATGAAGGGGATTATGCATTTCAGGAAAAAGAGGAAGTTGGCTCCTAGATATGTGGGGTTATTCCCTATCATCGAGCGAATTAGGCCAGTTACGTATAGACTTGGGTTATCGGAACACTTACATAGGGTCCATGATGTGTTCCATATTTCCTCATTAAAGAGATATCTTCGAGATGATTTGGCCCATACTCACATTTATTTAGAGGGTATTGATCTACAACAAGATAGCTCCTATGAGGAGGGGCCGATTGCTATTCTGGACCACAACGAGAGGAAATTGAGGTCGAAGATAGTACCATTAGTACGTGTTCAGTGGCGGCATCATAATGCCGAGGAGTCTACGTGGGAGTGTGAGGATGAGATGCATGAGCGTTATCCAGAGTTATTTTTTCCAAGTACTTTTTATTTCTGAATTTCACGATGAAATTATGTTATTACGGGGGAAGTATGTAATACCCCGTAATTTTATCGATTTTATTTAATGTGATTAATTAAATTTAATGGGATAATTATTTGGAAATTAATTCGGATTTAAATACTAGCAAGACGAGAGTTGGTATTTGATTATGATAATAATGTTGAATATTACTGAATGAACATGGTAATGTATGATTAATGAATTTATTAAAATTATCGCGAGCTATAAATACGATAATTCGGAAATTAAGTTGGGACGTGCATGCCAGTCGCGTAAGGAATCATTTTAAATGAATTTAAAAGTAAATTATTTTTGTATCGTTCATATGGTCATTTTGAGTGTGCCAACGTGTACGAAAGGGTTAAAATAGTCAGAAAACACTAGCCGGGAATTTAGTTTGGGTCCCGGGGTATTTTTAGGCCTAACCGGTAACCCAGAAGTGTATTTTTAAGGAACATTGACCCACGAAATTTTAACTTTATTTATCAGCCAATATTAGGGCCATTATATGTCAAAAATCAAGTAGTGGTCAACGTGAGAAGAGAGGGGAAGTTCCAAGGGAGTTTCTAAGGCCATAACCACCACACACCACCACTATCTCCGGATTTGTGACCGGGGAGAGGAAGAGAACAAACCGTTATCATCATCAAAGGATCATAACATCAAATTTCTAGGAAAGTGATTTAATCCCTTAAGATTCAACAAATAATTTATCCATGATAGAGTAGGATTTGATGATAGCCATGAAAAATATTGAAACTTATGAAACTTGGAGATGGAACCTTAATTCTGGGAACAAAATATATGTAGTTTGATTATGAAAGTATTCTATTAACGAAATCATAAACCATGCTTAGTTAAATACAAATTTATGAGGAGATGTTTGATGATTCTTGAAGAAAATAGAAAAATAGGGGTTTTTATAAAAATAAGATGATTTGATCCAAGAAAAATCTAATTGATGATGATTTAAGAATTCTGGAACGTTAAGAATCATGTAATTAGGTTCTATGATTACCCAATATACTTACTTTAGGATTTAACATCTTGTAATGAAGCATTGGGACAAAAATGGGACTGAAAATGAAGAAACTCGAGACCTGCACCTGCTTGATCGATCGATCGATCGATCGACTGGGCTCGATCGATCGACATTCATAGGTCGATCGATTGATCTCCCCAGAAACTGTGACCTTTTTCCCCTTTTTGGATTTAGGTGATTCCGGCCATTGGAAGTTGTAGGTGGGGGATTATGTAAACACATTAGGACTTTAGGGAGACCAATAAGGATATAATTGAAGCCCGAAACATATTATAACTGGTTTGGAATGTAGTGTTGAATTTATGAGTGTTCGGCGAGTAATTTACTATTTTATGAGGCGAGAGCCTGACTTAAATTCGTATGAGTGATAAGTTAGTGTTAAAGATAGAAATATGGAACTTGAAATACTGATTTGATGTATGGGATACATAGGAGACTTAATAACCTTTTCGGGATAGGTGTAAGTACTCGAAACTATACGACGTGAGATTTATTAGCAAAACATATCATATATAAGTTGGGATAATAATTGCGTACGAATAAGACTGATGGTATAGGGATGAAAATATACCTTTAACAATGTAATAATTACCTAAGTTGTGTGAATGTTTAGTATATGGAGTATTATGTGTATAATATACCTACCATACTTGCTATCACGGGAGGTCGTCTTTCATAACAGGACCATCTGATCTTTGTGTGCCTACGGGGGGATTTAAACTGGTACCTTAAGGACATAGGGATATGAATGATTTATTTACGAGTTGATAAGTCAGCTAACCATGGGAGCGTAAGTATGTGCGTGACCTATGGGTATGTGAACTATGTCCGCCTCTAATTTATGTGATTTTTTTTATTAAAACGGTTCCTGAGCAATTCGAAACACATAGTCCTTATGTACGTGATTTACCGGGATTCGATAGCAGAGTATGGGAGCACCGCAACTTAGTCTAGGGGTGCCATATTTGTATATTTATGCAGAGAATGTTATACTTGTACTTATAACGGACTCTTTGTTTAATTGTGAATACAAATAATCGAGATATTTGAATGGGATTACTAATGTGAGAATTCATATCGTAATTATGATAAATTAATATGATTAATGTAAAGGTGAGTTACACGCAGGATATATTAGAATGATTCGAATAGAGCCCTATATTATAATGTGAAGACAGGAAGTGGTACAGACTAGTTATCTAGCGGCATAACTTGGACGGGTTAAGGGTATATGTTAGGCGTGCACATTAGTTGAGGGGTGAGGAACTCATGTGGGCGCACGTGACTAACATGTATATAATATTTATTGTTTAATGCAATTAAACACTCGCTATATTTTTAAACTATTTTCACCTTGGGCTCTGACCCGTTTTATTTCAAATCTATTTTGTGTAAAACTGTTTTAGGTGCCAGCTATAGGGACGCTAAGCATAGGAGTTGCATTACATTGACGTGATGTAGCTGCTACGGAAGTTACAGGATCACGGTATTAGATGCCTCCACATTCTGCATTTGATTCTATTCAGGGTTACTCATCTGTTAGGGAATGTCGTACATTTCCATTTAGAGATAGCATTCTCAGATTTTCAGTTTCATTTTAGATTTGGATTTATTCATATATTCAGACTTTTGTATTTGGATTTATTCAGGGGAGTGTTACTCCAGACTCATTTTATTTATTCCCTTATTATCCTGTTGTGGTTATAATGTGGATGTGGTATAGTTAGCTTAATTTAATTGGTTGCATGCTAATTTAATTTAATAAAATTTGGCAACTCACTTTTTAAATAATAGGTGGCTAGTAATTGTTTAAAAATGTTTTCGACAGTGATGCTATGAACTGAACCAACTTGATAGTTTGTATTAATTTAAATAAGGAGTAGCTTCCCGGTATTTAATTAGTCAGGGTGTCACAAATAGTCCTTTTTGGCTTTTCATCATCAAGGATTATACTCTCGATAGTTTCTATTACTTGCCCTTTGACCAGTTTTGTTTCATCCCTGGGATCCAAGGTGTCAACTTTTATTTCATCCAAGGTGTTAATTTGGTAGGTTGTGGTTTTTTTCTTCACATCGATCAAGTCTTCATGGTCGGTTGAAGTATAATATCATTCTATGTCCACTTTTTGATCACCCTTTACTACATCGACTCTGAAGTGGGTAGGGAGCTTTAGGAATTAGTGGACAATGGATGGCATAACTTTAAACTTCTTCAAACCTACTCTGCCGAGAATCACATTATAGGATGACTAGACATTCTTATCCATAGGGAAGAAATGTATCTTCTTTATTTGGCTTACTAGCCATACGCTGAATAACACCTCCAACTTAAAAGTTCCTAAGGGATAGACTTTCCCCCCAGGAAACCAATCAAGGGTTTGTGGTATGGTTCTAGTTGACTTGTCATCAATCCATGACTTTTGAAGAAATTGCAGAACTTCCATTTTCTATCAAAACTCTGGAAATTATAGCTTTCAGGATGCTAAATTTAATGACCAGAGGGTCATCATGGGGATATAGTACACCGAATAGGTCATTTTTGGAGAATGTAATGACAAGCTTATCTTTATTTACCGACCTAGGCCGTCCTTCATTATCATTTAAGTTGATGCATCGTATGTAGGAGCAAGATTGAGCTTCATTTAGGTAAGCTTTCCTCTCAGCGACCTCGTCTCCTCCTCCAGTGTCCCCGCCTGCGATACCATGACAATCAAAAGAACCAAAGCTTATAATAGCTACCTCGATTTCCGGTTATTTGGGTTTCTTAGGTAGGTATGGATCATCTTCTTAATCATCCTCATGACCTCGCTTCTTGTCATCTCTAGGCTTGCTAGGGGATTCCGACCTCCCTCTGGTTTCTCAGGCTTCATGCTGATCAACGAACTTGTTTAGTTTTCCTCGGTGAATGAGGGATTCAATCTCATTCTTTAATGTAATGCAATTGACACTTTCGTGCCCATGATCTTTATGGAATTCTCAATATTTGGACTTCTCTCTCCTGTTGGGTGGTGCTCTCCTCTTCCTAGACCATTTCAAGTCTATGTTGTTTCTTATCTCCTTTAGGACATGATGGATACCAACTGTCATTGGAGTATAAGCTTCATATTTTTTTGGTTTCTCCTCCTTCTTATGCTTCTGTTCCTTTTTCCCTGCAGGTTTGGTCATCGGGATTTTCTTCATAGACATCGCTTCCTTGTTATTCATAATTTGCCTAGCCTTGGTTATGAGTTTTATCATGGTTTTCGAGGGATCTTTTTTTAATGTATAATACAATTTCTTTAGAAGTAGCCCACTCATCAAGGTTGTGATGGTTGTCTTTTCCTCATAATCAACCACTTCTAACTTCTCACTATTAGAGTGAGTGATGTATTCCCTGGTAGTTTCCCTTTCTCGTTGCCAAACACTTAGAAGATGAGCTACTCTTTTAACTGGAATAGTCCCAAAGAAAAAATTACTAATAAATAGCTCGGTGCGCTGATTAAAAGTGGATATTTGTCCTCGCGGTAAGTTATTGTACCTTATTTGGGTTGAATCGGTGATGGTGCTTGATAAAGTTCTGCATCTCAGTTCATCAGGAATAGAGTATGTATCGGTTGCAGCCTAATATTTTTCAATGTGTATAACTAGGTCAGTTTTCCTATTATATTTAGGGATAACCATTAGTGTTTTAAATTCAGACGTAGTAGGGAAATCAACAATTGCGTGAATGAAAGGAGACCCCTTGACAAAATTCCAATGCAATGGATTTTTTGTCGTAGCCATTTCCCCTAGCCAATCTTCTAATCGTTGAATTGACCCTTTCTAGAAGAATTTTTTGCATTAGATCTATTGGAAGCAACTCGTCCATCCTTGTTATGCGTTTGTGCTGAGATCTTTTCCTGAAAACTCTACTCCACACGCACAGATCCTCGGGCATTTGTTCTAGACCTGACTAATCCCTCACGGTGGTCGGCACGATGTTCTCATGATCTGGATGGTTCTTTGTGACGACCTCTATTTGTTCGCAGACCTAGGCGATCAAACGCTGAATTCCTACTTAACATTTTTAGGATGCTTGGAAGTTCAAGGGTAAAAGAGAGGCCGTCATAATAATCCGTGAATTTAATTGATGAACTAGCTCATGGGAGATAGGACCTATCACGTGAAGACCTGGAATAACTATTTTGATTATTCCTTGGAGGATGGGGTGGTATTTATCTTCCATGAGACATATCATTAGTATGCCTGGATGGAGAGATAGGCCTAGCTTGTAAGGATTGAGATAATTGCCTCATAGTTTCTTGCATCGCTTCTTTCCCTTTCACAAGATTGATCAGAACTTCATTTAGATCTACCGCGTTAAGAGGAGTATTGCCTCCAACAAAATTATTACTTTTAGGAATTTCATTTATCTTTGGCAATCCTTCAGGATAACTAAGAAAACAGGTTTTGGTAGAGAACGATGACAGACAAACATTGCCACAGACAGTGTTATTCTATTGATGTCTAAAAATGAATTGATTCAAATTTTAAAATGACAGATAGAGATTATAGAAATAACTCAAACCACACACAAAAAAGACAGATTTTAGAGTGGTTCGACTGTAAAATAGCATGGTCCACTGTTGTTTTTGTTATTCAATAAGGTTTACAGTAGCTTAACAAGATATGCATAGGTGTGATTCAATTTCTCTCTTAAGCTAAGGGGTTGGTTTGTATTTATAGGGGTGTGAAACCCAAAATATGGAATGCCTTTATATTTCTAGGCGTTTACATCTGTATACAGTAAGTAAAACTCTTGGAATCCATATTCGATTGGTATCCCATCCGAATAACTGTTGATGTTCCTATTGGTTGGTTTTCCAATTTGTTGATCGACCTTCCTATCGAATAAGTGTTTTTGTGGCCGATCAAGTAAGTTAGTCGACCACGTTGGATGACAGGTGTGCCTTATTTATTGGTACACGTAGGAGAGTTTTACATACAATATTGGGGTTTGTTATTTTTAGTGTGATTTATTAAGTTATGTGGAGGCCCAAATGATGTTAAAATAATGGGAAAATGAACCTATATGTTGAGTAACCAATTAAGGTAAGTTTGGAAGCATTTTCGTTTGGTTTTGGCACTAATAAGTTAATGTTGAAATAAACCCATTAAAAGTGACAAAAATCACATGTTTTTAAATAAGTTAATTTAGTAGCCACACCTCATCATTTTTAACACTAAACCCTAAATCTATTTGAGATACTAGAGAGAGTATAACGACTTCGAGGCTATGGAGAATTCAAGGAAGATGGCAATTTGGAGATCAAGAAAAATAAGGAAGGAGGTGTAATTAAGGCAAACACACAGTAGAGTCAATGCTACATAAAAATTGGAATTCATCTTTAACCACCAAATGCAAGATTTCTCTTGTTTAATACCTTTTATTAGATTAATGTATATTAGAAACCATGTAAATGATTAAATTTTAAAAGTGAGAATATTAGGTTAACAAAAACATGAATTCAGAGTATATTGGTATATTATTGAATTGTTGGGAATTACAAGTAGTGTCGAATGCAAGAATTATGGTTCATATTATCAATTGGTTTTAAAATAATTGTGTATAACTGAATATTGGGAATTATTTCATGTTAGAATCTATCTTTTAATTATGAATTTAAATTGAACAGGATAAAATAGTTGAGATTGATGATAATTACCAAGAATTGTATAAACCGGGATTTTTTATGTTAATTTGGAATTTTGAGAATTCTAGTATAACGTTAACCAATTACTTTGAGCACTTAGTTATATTATCTCAAATTCATTTTTATAGTGATAATTCGATTTGTGTGATTATACTTCAAGGGAATTAGTACTAAATCAAGAATTAAAAATTCAAGATTAATAGGTACGATGAACTTGTAATTTGTGAGATTATTGATTCTATGGATGATATTAGACTTTATTTTTGTTAGATTTCCCATCCTAAATATACATTATAGTTTTATGAATGGATTGAAATGAATTAGGGTTGAAGTTGAGGGTTTTACGTGCATACCAAAAAGGTTTAGGTCTAAAAATTCAGTACCACCCTGAAAATTGCCTTGTATTCCCAAGAATGGAGTTATTTGAGAACTTATAATCAGAAGTTGAACCATATACCAGAAGAAATATATGAAATTTAGTGTTCCATTATAAAAATTGGAATCCTATACAAGGAGTTATGATCATTTTACCAATGTGTGTTTGAGTTGACAACACAACCTAAAAATGAACTTTTAAGTAGATTCATGAAATAATAAATTATTTTTCTCTTGCATTTGCTGACTCCTGATTTAAATAGGACTTTGAGGGTATTATTTAAATGATATTTGGACCAGTAGGTTGGGTCTTATGACTTGGATTGATGTAATAACATTAAGCGTATTGAATATGTAATTATTGGGTGTTGAGAAATACGCTTAAACCATATTTAACATCGTATAAACAAGATTTCCATTGAGAATGACACTAAAACTATTTTTAATTTATAATTGAGTGTAAAAGATGGTATTTTTGGGTTAAAAATGAGTATCCACTTAAATTATAAAGAATGTGTAATTTGAGATATGTGCCTAAAACGTATTTGGCAAATTTGAGGTGGAATTATTTTTGAGAATGCTATTAAATTAATAGGGACACATATGGGCCTAATAACATCGGAGTTATTAGTAATGTAAACTACTAAAGGTTGGTAACCTACGAAACTTGAAATGAAAATTTATTCTAAAAGATGATTTATGTAATGGGATTTATTTAACTATAATCCTTAATTGGTTAATTAAATTAAGAGAATTGTGATGGGTGGTTGTACATGTGTGGTTTCACTTATTTTGGATTTATGGGAATATTATGGATACACTAGGTATGAAGTTGGAAGGCACGCCCTATAATATTTTTGCTATATGTACTAGTCCTTGTAGAGTATATATATATATATATATATATATATATATATATAGTCTCTGGTGCGGACCAAACCGTGTGCACCCGGTGCGGACTTTGTCTTGTTCCTCACGTGGTCCCCTCGTGGTTCCTAAAGACATTTTGTTATTATCTTTAGATGGTCCCCCTCTTGTTTTATATGAAAGCCTTATTTTAAGACTAGATATTTAAAAGATTTATAGTTTAAGACCAAATTGTTATCAAGACCTTAAAGATTTTAGAAACTCACCGAATTCCGACCAAACCCCTAATTGTGGTATCAGAGCCATAAGACGCTCCTTTTAGACTTATAGTAAAAAGACTTTAATGCCCTTGGGATTTATCCCTTACCAAGATATTTTTGGAACCAACCCAGACTACCATCCCATACCTATAATTGATATAGACCCAGTAGGTTGTTTAACCTCTCACATAGACGGTTGTTGACACACTGAACACATCCCAACCTTACTGCTAGTGCTATTAATAGTATAATAGACCAAAATAAGTGTATACTCCTTATATTAAGGCAATTAATAAAAGACACTCAAACCCTAGATACAGAGATAAAAAAAATATCTCTAAAAGATTACTAGAAATAGATAACCAAATCCCAATAGACCTTGTTCATAATTTACAAGAAATAAATATTAAGACTAATCATATGGAAGTCCTTAACAAAGACATCTTAGAAATTAAAACCTTAACTAAAAATCAAGACAGTGAGTTAATTAAACTTACTAAAGAACAAGCTAAGCTTATCCCTAGATTAGATAGTTATCTTCCTAATGGAGATAGTTAGATAAGACTGGAATGAGGTACCAAGAGACCTCTCCATTCAGGCCTTATTAGACTTTTATCAAAGAATTTTAGAAAAGATAAACGATGATAAATTTTATTATAAAATACATGAAAATGAGATTTCCAATGCGGCTAAAGCAACTAGACTTATATTAGAAAGATTAAATTTAATTTATACATCCATAGCAGCTATCTAAGACTATAACAGTAGCTTTGTTAAAGACTTGCATTTAGATTTAAAGGTTAAGACAGAAGGATTAACCACATTCTATACAAACTTTGTTAAAGTCCAACAAAATTTAACAAATTACCTTAATAATATGGAAAGCCATAACCTATCTACAATGGATAGTATTATTGACGAACTTAGACTAGACATGGCCCAAGTAGAAGAAAAATATAAAGAAATTATAAACGGAATTGAGGCCATATATAATAAACCTTCCCAAGCAGAAATAGACTCTCCTTTTATTCTAACTCGGTTAGATAAAATTGAAAGGATTGTAGAATCTATAGAAGTTAGAACTATGCAACAACAAAGGAAAGATAATGAAATAAAATACTATATTACAAATGTTGCAAAATCCCTAGTTAATTCTTTAGCTAGACATGGTGAAGAAATATCTAAGAAGACAAGAAAAGAGAATAAGAATTTTAAAGAAGAAATCCTTGGTTAGATAAAAAGATAAAAAGATTATTCAGACTTCTTAGAAATAAATGAAAAAAGACTTGAACAAAAATAGGTTGCCACCTGTAAATTTAAAGAACCCCTTCCTGTAAAAACTAGAGAAAGGAATACCATAGGTAGACGAGTCAAAAATGACGGATTAGATAAGACTAGTAAGATAGTTAGCTCTATCCCAAATATTGGACAGAGTAATCATATGCTCCAAAGACTTAAAGATTCATCCTCCAATGTTAGAACATGGTGGAAAGAAAGAAATTTTACCAATCGTCTCTAATGGAAAGAATGGGGTGAAGTTGACTGGAAGATTGTTGAAGATTTCATTTATAATGGACAACTTCCAGCCATTAGATACTTAAACTTGTTTAAAGAAGGTGCGACTCCTAAGACTCCTAATTATAACATGACTTACCATTGTAGGAATCATGTGTTAGATAAATATTACACTGAGCTCCAAGTATTTGACTCAGAATGGCTTAGATCTAGAGGAACTGATAGGAAGTTCCAATTCTTAACCTTTGGACTCTTTCAAGCATGAATCTAAGGATTACATAGACCTCAGAATAATATCAACATATTATGTTGTTTAGTAGACAAAAAATGGAAAGATTTTGAGAAAAGCCTTATTGGGATAGCCCAATTAGAAATGTCAAACAATATGGGATACTTTAATGTCATTTCGACATTTATAGTAACCGTAGACACAGCTAAACATTTTAAGTTAATCTTATATGCTAGTGGCTATGAAGATGATATTATCCCAGACGCTATTATAAATATAGAATTCCAAAGCTATGTGAAGTTCTCCCAATTTCCTTATGAAGGAATGCAATCGGGAATTCCTAGCGGTAGACTTAATGAAGAAATCTTAGTTAGAACCAATGTTTCAGACTATAATCATACTTACAGTATTAGGAATACTGGACCTATGAAAGAAAAAGCTAAGACCACCTGGAAATTTCCAGAATTTTAAGAAACTAAAACTATACAAAATAAACCTTTATTTATTAATCAAACGACGTCACTAGAAATGTTACCATCCAGTTTGGTCCTCCTAAGATTGTCAACAAGAATATCTAGACCGAAGAAATTAGATTTAGGAATATGGGAGAATCCATAATCAATGATCCTTCAGAAGGAGAATGTAGTAGTAAGACTAATGCTAGTTTACTAAGACAAGACCCACTAATTAGACCTAGAAGATCATTTGAACAAAAAGACTTTATTAAATAAAAAGCTAGGATCCAAAGCTTTGGACAAGAACCCTCAGAATTGGATATGAAGACATTGAAAGATCACCTTAAGAAAAGTCATTCGGTTATATTTTAAGAAAGAGAAAGATTTAATATGATATCTCAAGAGCTTATATTAAAATTAAAAGAATCTAAGAACACAAAAGAACTTCTTAAGAACCTAAGACTAATAGAATAAGGAGAACAAATATTAATGCCATCTACACAAGTAGAGCCTAGTAAACAAGAGATATGAAGTAGTAGTAGGATAGAAGATGCTCCTAGACTTTTTAGTAAACCAATAGAAATAAATATTCCTATATATTCAAGCACCGTAGTTAAGACTAAACCTGATTATATAAAAGAGTTTCCGACTAGTGTCAAGAGTTTCATTCCTGTTAAGACTATGGCAAGCCAAGCCATAAATCCACTAGGTATATACCATAACCTAGACAATGTTCAAGACAGGAAGAAGGCCTTAAATGAATAGCGTAATCAGATGAACATGTGTTTTGCATATAATGAACAATGGGATGCAAGTTCATGTAAGCAGTACGCTGAGCAATCCATTAGAGGTATTGCAAAAGATTACTTAGATAGTTTAAGAAAGGCTACAGATGAAGACCCCTTAGAAAGGTCGAGAAGATGAAAGAAAACTTAGAAGAAAGATCAATTGAAGAATATATTCAATTGTTCACATTAGAATTCATTGGAGCTGGACATCTAGCTCAAATCAATGAACAAGACCTAGCAAAAACTAAGGTATCCCTCCTTAGCATTTGAAAATTAGATAAGATAAACGAATATATCAATAATTATGAACAACTATATTACCAAATAAAACGAATTTGGGGAGACTTTAACAGATGAATACTTTAGAAAGATACCATCCATAGGACAAATCCTAATTAATGAATATAGGAATTGACCAGGAGTAGCTGGAGTTAAAAACAACTCCCTTGGTGAAAGAATTAATTTCGCCAAAGACTATATCATATCTAAGAGACGCGATATAACTCAAGGAAAGTTAATAGAAGAAACTTTCAATCAGATCCCTCCAATCAAAGACGAAAGAGACGTCGCTCCAATCCAATGGGGATGTGGTAGTGAATCTAAGAAATTCAAAAAGAAATTAGATTGGAAAAATAGGAAATTTATGACTAGACCTTTAGGATTTCCAAAGAAATATAAATTTATACAATCTACTATATTTAGAGAAAAGAACCCTAAGACTAAGAAAAATAGATTTAACCAAAGAATATATTTTAAGAAAAACACTAGTAAGTATAAGAAGGTTCCTAATTATAGGAAAGAAAAAGATGTAGCTCAATCTAAGACTGCCACCAAAGAATGTTGGACTTGCAGCAAATAAGGACACTTTGCTAAAGGCTACCCTAATAAGAAAGATAAAGAAAGTATTAAGATTATTAATACAATATTAGACTATGAAGATCAAGAAGAGTTATATATCCTATATGCTATTAAAATATCAGATATAGAAGATGATGACAATACTAGTATCTATAGCGTATATACAGACAGTGATTCAGAAGACTATAGTGATACTGATGATTATGAAGACTCTAAGGATACTCTATACTTGTATATGATGCAAACCGATCAAGACGATTTAGATAATGAATATATAGACTTTGAAGAAGCTTGGTATAAGTGTATATTAAACCCATTTTTAAGAAAAGATGGACAGTTAGTAATCCTGAGTTACTAACTTAAATACCTAGATGCTATTTTGATGAAAGACATTATTGCACATTTGAAATGAAATGTAGCAAGAAAGACTTTAGATGCGTAGAATGCTTTGAGATTATACAAACATAATTGTTTATGGTTTGTGTTATTTATCAATTACACTACCATGAAGACTGTTGGAGAACTAAATTTAGAGCAATTTATACTAACCAGTATGACCCTCAAATAGACTTGAATATTAAAACATATTATCAAGACATTGATAGAATTATAGCCAAAAGATTTCAAGAAAATGAAGATGTCAAAGGAAAGGGAATTTTTTATGATTTAGAACAATACCATTCTGATAGCAGTTCAGAAAACCAAATACCCTTAGATTTTATAGATTAACCTCAGAAAGGAATATCTATTTTAGAAAAGAACAATTTAGTAATTTCTACTAAACCACATGCTTGTTTTGAATAATTATTTGTTCAACACAAAGACTATCCTAAAAGACTTTCAGCTTTTATAGATACAGGGTGATCTCAGAGTATTTGTAAGGCTAATGCCTTCCCTGAAGACTATTTTTTTAGAAAGTAATCAAGAACTTAATGGTAAAGTGTCTAATGGAGATCCATTTACGTTATATTTTCAGAATATTCCTATTTATTTTAAATTAGAAAATCAGACCAACAAAACCGTTAATCATCGATTTTGGATAATGGATCCTCGTCCTAGTTTCACAGGAAACATCATTTTAGGACAAGACTTTATTAGTAAATACCATCCGTATACTCAGTATAATGATAGGATATTAATTAGTAATATAGAGGAATTTAATATTAAAGCCCCTCTGATATATCACAAGACTGCCTTTGACCTTATACAGGTCAAACCCACTTATAGACCCATAAAACATCAGAGTTCTTCAGCTGAGCATGGTGGACCTAGACGTACAACCCAACACGAAGTCTTATAAATAACAAATCCCTTACAAAAAGAGTGTAAGTGTCCAGACCAAAAGTGTTATAAGCAAATAGCGCTTATACAATAAGACATTTTAGATCAAGCCCAGCAGACCTTATTACAGGTTCAAGCTATATCCAAATAGAAGAAAATGGATATAGAAGTAGAAAGGGAAAAGATTAGGCAACTAGCATAGCCTACTTTAGGAGAAAATCCCATCGCTAAGTGGGATAAAGACCAAAGTTATTGTGAAATCATCCTTATAAACCCAAACGCCACTATTAATGGTGGAACCTATAAGAAAGGATATTCACAAGAAGATAGGGAAGAATTCAAGAAAGACATAGATGGAATGCTAAAGTTAGTCATTATTAGAGAAAGTAAAAGTAAACATAATAGCCTAGCCTTCTATGTTCAAATTGAATCTGAACGTAAAAGAGGAAAAAGACGTATGGTTATAGATTATAGACAATTAAATAAGAATTGTGAATTTGATTCTTATAAGATACCAGATAAGAATAATTTAATCAATTTGATTGAAGATATAATTATATTCAGTAAGTTTGATTGCAAATCAGGCTTCTGGAAAATTAAGATGCATCCAGACAGTATTACTTGGACAACCTTTAGTGTGCCCCAAGGAAAATGCGAATGGCTAGTAATGCCATTTGGATACTTAAACGTTCCTCAAGTATTCCAAATACGAATGGCTAGTAATGCCAACTAGAGGGATAATGGCTTCCTTCAAGTCAGCAACGCTTAACTTTAATTTCCTGAACAGGTCGAGATACATTTCCTCGAATGAGCTTCCCTGTTCGACGAGTAGCTTGTCAACGTCGTAGTTGGCTATCTTGAGCGTAATGATCAAGGCGTCATGATGTGGGGTTCTTACCCCCACCAGATATTCATATGTGAACACGATATATTTGCTATAGTTGACGTCATCTGTTCGTCGATGCTTTCCTGATTGTGTCTTTACCGGATCGATCTGAAAAGCTTGCATTACTACTGTAAGCTTTTTTACCTCCATATGAGTTGAATTCCCTTGAATCTATTTCATATCAGATGCCCCATGAATTACTATGAATTCTTGGCCAGCATCGTCCTCGAGTACGTTATCAGGTCTTGTTTCTCCATTAGCAGTAAATTTCTCTACCTTCTTCTCCACAAACTCATTCAGGTGCCCAGACTGGGCCAGTTCTTTGAGGTGAGACTTAAGAGCTTTGCAGTGCTCAGTTTTATGTTCCCCCTCTTTATGAAAAGCGCATCTCAGCGCATTTTTTCTCTTCGAGGGATCTCCTCCCATCTTTCTGGGCCACTTAACAAATGGATCATCTTCGATCTTTGCCAGGATCTTGTAGATTGGTTCTTTAAAGACAGTGTTCACTGCCTGAAATGCTTTCGAAACATCGTTCTTGCCTTTGTTCTTGGAGCCATTCTTTCCCCCATTCTTGCCTCCTTTCTTCTGGTTCTCAGCTTGGTCGTTGCCCTTGGTAGTGAGCTTAGTCCGACCGTTCTCCCCTATATTGAGGCATGTCACATACTCCACTTTGGCATACTTCTCGATGTGAGCCATCAGGTTATCAATGGTTATGACCTCTTTATTTGTTAGGGATTGGTGCAAAAGGCAAGAGTTTTGTAGGCTGATCTTGAAAGAGGCCACTGCTACTTGCTTCGAGCTGTCCTCAACCTCGTTGAACAATTCCCAGTTTGCTTTGCATAGTCCCAGAGGCTCTCCTGTGACGTATTCTTCATTATTAACAATGAATCCATCCTTTTAGGATGGGAGCTACTGGTGACGAAGCGAGCCGTGAAGAGCTCGACAAGGGACTCAAAGTTCATGATGGATCGGTGAGGGAGTCTCTCGAACCACTTCTGGGCCACATCGTGCAGGCTCGAGGGAAAATCTAGCACATTAGTGCATCTCGGTGGTTCCAGAGAGTTATGGCTTTCCGCTACTGCCTAACGTGATCTTCTTCTTCTTCTTCTTTTTCTTCTTCTTCTTCTTCTTCTTCTATTTCTATTGAGAAAGGGGATTTCATCTGAGCCCTGAGAGCTCGGTGAGAAATTTCTCTCGTTGATCTGGCACCCTGATGTGCTGGGTGCTGGTCCATTTCTCTTCGGACCAAATTTCATATATCCTCATCACCTTGAGCTGGGATCCTGTAACGGAGAGCTAGTCGCTGTTGCTCGAGCGAGTCATCATTTGACTCATGCTTCTCACTCTTCTGGGATCCACATCTCGGGCTCCTTCCTCGGCTACGAGACTTGCTTGCCTAAGGGCTAGGAGTGCAGTATGGACATCACCTAGTGATGCGATGGATTTCTTTTTCCATTTTTTCTAATTTCCTTTTGAGGAGAGCGTTTTCAGCCTCTTATTTGCGAGTGAACTCTTTTTTCTCTTGGAGCCTTACCTCATAGGCATCAATCAGTCTTGAGATTTGTGTGGACCTCGCTATTCCCTGGATCTCCTTTGAGGCTAGTCGTTCAGGGTGATCCCTTTGAACCGGACATTGAATTTCATAACTGATCCTACGGGGGGCATGCTGCTCTTGGATATCCCCTGCTTGAGGGGCATTACTGCTGTAACCAGACATTTCAAATTCTTTATTGGTGAGGGCTTTCTCAAGGAAGACAAATGTTTCCCAAAGACGGTGCCAATTGTGGTGACAATTATATTCAACACAAACAAATGAGAAAAGCGCAATCACTCAAATAAATAAAAAAGATGATGAATGTCAATCACACAACACAGTATGTACATGGTTCACCAAGAATGCCTACGTCCACGGTGGTGCAGTCAGTATTATTTCTATATACTTCGGGGAGTGTTTACAGAGAATACAAATCCTGACTTTTTTCCCAGGCTTAGGGTTTATTATATACATGTTTGTTCTCGGGGAGTGGGTGTGTTGGACTCCCCCACGTCCATCTTCTATTCCTAGAATATCTTTCTATGAGATTTTAGGAGTGGACTAAGTCCTAACTGAATTTAGTTGATATGCGAGGGGCCCAGACTTTGGGCCGTTTCTATTAGGCTACTCATCTGGGCTTGTGATGGCAAATCCGGGTACCCAAACCTACAATTATCGCATTGTAAGTATAACACAAGTATACATGTATATCCACCACTATTATATATATATATACTAACACAGCACCCCAAGGATACACCTATAGTGCATTGCATACTCTGCTATCATGTCCAGGTACATCTCGTACTCAAATAAGGATTATCGATTCGGAAATCTCCCACGAACCGTACAACAAATCACACATATTGGCGACGAACATAGTTCACATACCTATGGGTCACGCACATACCTACACTCCCATAGTCAGCGACTTATCAACTCATAAATAAGTCTTCACAGTATTATATTCTCAGATACAAGTCAAATATCCCCCCGAAGGTCACTCAGGATAAGACCGTTTCTACATAACCCCCCGCGATAGCAAACAGCTAGGTATGTCATACACATAATATCAAATATAAGTATACACAACCCATCAATCAAACGGTATACACACAACCAAATGTCATATTTCATACGTAGTATTTTTATCACTAAATACTATCAATGTATTTTTCAATTACGATATTCCCTCTCTCATAATATATATATAAGGATAATATGCCACCCGAAAATCCTTAATACAAAATCATAAGAAGTCTTACAAGTAACCACTAATTTTTATTCTTATAACTTCCATATCTTCCAAACTAATGTCATAAGTACTTATCACGTAATACTCTCGACGCATTTATAATTTCGATTATCTCTCTCTCGTAATCTTCAAGGTAAACTCACCGTCCCAAATATTTAAATCATTACACCTAAACAACTCCCAATAATTCTGCACTATTTTGGGTCCATCGAACACTAATTCTTCTCACTCAAATTGACTGTTTACACAAATAGGGGAAAAATAGGATTTTTTTTTTAAATTAGGAATCTCGCTCGAACCAGAATGGATATCGCTCGAACGACTTCCACGTGTTGTTCGAACGACTTCACGCGATAACCAATCTCGCTCGAAGTCGTTCGAGTAAGATCTCGCGACTTGGGCTGTTTTGTCTTCGACCTTAGACAGCCTCGTTTTTCACCATTTTTCACCCTAGAACCTCTAAAGATTAAGCCCAAACTTCTAACAATCAATACCAAATATTATTCTAACATGTATATGAGATTTCCCATAATCTAACATCATTAAATCGTCACCAATCATCCATAAAATTCGAAATCCCCAATTTTATTGTCAAGAACCCTAGTTCTTAAATTAATATGCATAAATTCTAAACTAAGCCCAGATTGTTCATAGAAATCCCTCTAATTTCGTAGTCATCATCCTATCTACATATGGTATTCAAATTCTTATCAAATCAGACCTAGTTTATGATATAGTTCTCCAATTTCACCCAAATTAACTTTCCTAACAAAGGTTTATTAACCTAGACTAACATGAACATAATTGTTGCTAAAGAAAGAAAGAAATAAACACTTGCCTCGATTTCGAAGGTCTGATCCGTTGGTGTTATTGGTATGGATGTATTCCTCACGTTTCGATCTACACAATGGTGGTGGTGGTTGTGCAAGGTGGTGAACATAGCTTCTCCTCCTTTGGAATTTGCTCTCCCTCACCTACTGTGTCTCTCTCTTGATTTTAGTGTAACCTAACCCTAATTGTCCCCAATTAGGTGATATATTATTTCTCCAATTTTCGTCCATTTAATTCCTCCAAAAATCCAAATTACAAAACTACCCCTACCGGGTGCCGACTTGGCCTAAAAATATCCCGGAGTCCAAATAGAATACCCGGGTAGAGTTTTCTGACTATATCGACCCCTCCGGACTCAACGGCGCACTCGAAATGATCATACGAGTTACTTAAAATAATTTACCTTTTTATTCCACTTAATTAGTCCTGACACGACTCACACTCGTGTCCCGACTTAATATACCAAACTGTCGTATTTCTCTCTCACGACAAGTTATATAAAATCGCCATTCCATAATACTTATTCTCACAGTAATATTAATAATTACTAACTTCTTGTCACGCTAGTAAATATTCAAATTTAATTCGAATTAATAATTAATTCTCACATTTTAATTTAATTAATACCACAATAATAATAAATCACATAATTATTTAAATCTTCAAAAATACGGGGTATTACATATCGCAGGCCCCACCAGGATTAGTGACGATAGCTTAGATGGCGAAGATGGTGACCCAAACGATCAATGTAGCGATGGCAGCCATGGCAGTCAATTTCCCTCAGCCTCAGCCACAATAGCCAGTGGCCCCAGTTGCACAGGCCCACCCGGGGCCGTCAAAGTGGTAGTGAGTTCGGGAGGCCTTTCAGAAGGGCCATCCACCAGAGTTTCAGGGGAGTTCTGAGGTAGTCCTAGCATGCTAGTGGAAGAAGGATACGCAACACCACTTATGTATGGTTGACTGTAGGAAGGTACAGAGGAAAATGTTATCCACTTTCAAGTTGATCGGGGAAGCTTTACAATGGTGGGAATCTATTGCCACTATTGAAGATAGGGACTCGATGACCATCGATGATTTCAGGGTGCGATTTGACCGCAAGTACTTTACTCCAGCAATTGAGGCCGAGATGAGGAGGAAATTCAGTGAGGTGACTCAAGAATAGCGTACAGTGGCAGAGTATGAGGAGGAGTTTACCCGTTTGGCAAATTTTATGCCGGACGAGGTGAGCAATGAAGAGCAAAAGAAGGCTAGGTTTGTGACTGGTTTAGCTTGGAGGATTAGGCAGCATTTGATAGGGAACCCCGCACTGGTGACATATACCGACGTTGTCAATTTGCTTTATTGCACTGCTAAGACCATCACTTCCATCTAAAGGGAAGCAAGAAGGGGGAGAGCCGAGCCAGCAGGGCAAGGCAGGTGGGAGTGTTACTAGCGGAGCCCAATAGCATACAAGTAGCCAGCAGGGACATGATTTCTGGCAGGGGAATTAGGCTAAGAAGTTTAAGTCTAGAGGTTTTCGATAAGGAGGGCAGGGGTTCAGGCAGGGCCCTAATCAGTAACATCAGGTTCCTCAAGGTCGACAAGGCCAAGGGAACAATGAAGGGGGCCAGTAAGGCCAACACCAGGGACAACCTTGTTAGAGCCAGCAGGGCCAGTGATAGGGAGACGGTCAGAAGCGTTGCTTCGTTGGTGGCTAGATGGGACATTTTAAGAGGGAATGCCCATAGAGAGGTAAGGGTCAGCAGCAGGGTACCCAGCAAGGGTAGCAGGTACAGATGCCTCAATCTCCACCATCCCCATAATAGCAGGGGCGAATGCACTACGAGCGTGTGTATAATGTCTGGGATGTCCCCATTCCACTAGCACCTCAGGTGCCGCCAACAGTTGAGGGTATATTTCCTATTCATAGGCATGAGGGTAGGATTCTTTTTTATACTGGGGCATCACATTCATTTATTAAAACCAGTTTTCTAGAGTCGTTGCTTTGTTAGAGACTACCGGTAGTCTCCTTATGTGTGTAGAGTCATCGATGGGGAGTGGTTCATTTATACACTCGATTTGTATATGAGTTGATATTACGATTGGGAGACTGAGTTTAGCTACAGACCTTTTAGTGTTAGATATGGAGGGATATGATGTCATCATAGGCATGGATTGGTTGGAAGGATACAGAGCGATGGTAGATTACTTCGAAAGGACCATCGTGTTCTCCATTCCAAGACATGAGATGTTCCTAGTGGCGATGCCTCTTTTGGAGGGAAGGTCGCGGACTCATTTGTATTATATTGAGGAAGAAACCTCACAAGAGGTGGTTATTCCGTTAGACTCGATTCCAGTAATGTGGGATTCGAGGATGTATTTCAAGAGATACCAGGGTTACCACATATCTAGGAGATTGAGTTCATTATCGATTTAGCATCGGGTTTGAGACCGATTGCTAGAGCACCTTACCTCATGGCCCCTTTAGAGATGCGTGAGCTAAGAGAGAAGATTCAATAGCTCTTAGGTTAGGGTTTCATTCGGTGGAGTACATCGTCGAGGGGTGCGCCTCTATTATTTATGAAGAAAAAGGATGATTCGCGTCGGTTGTGCGTAGACTACAAGGAGTTGAACAAGGTGACAATACGGAATAAGTATTTGTTACCTAGGATTGATTACTTGTTTAATCAGTTGAGAGGGGCAGCATACTTCTCAAAGATCGATTTGAGGTCAGGGTATGGATCCTATGAGTTAGGGTGATGTCGTTTGGGCTCACCAATGCGCCTGCAATGTTCATGGATCTCATGAACAGGGTTTTCATACAGTATCTTGACTAGTTCATTATCGTGTTCATTGACGAAATTTTGGTCTACTTGCGCACAAAGGAGGAGCACGCAGAGCACCTGCGTATGGTTCTGCAGACACTACGGGACCACCAACTTTATACCAAATTCGAGAAGTGTGGATTTTGGCTACGGGAGATGCATTTTCTTAGACATATAGTGTCAGACTGGGGTTGGCAGGTTATTACCGATGGTTCATTAAGGGTTTTTTTAAAATTATGGGTCCATTGACAAACCTAACTCACAAGGGGGTACCATTTGTATAATATGACCACTGTCAGTTAGCTTTTGATGAGCTAAAGGACAAGTTAACATCTGCACCCGTACTTGCTTTGCCTAGGGGAGGATTGGAGTATCGGGTCTACACTAACACATCCTTACAGGGACTTGGGCATGTGTTGCAGCAGGAGGAGAGGGCTATAACTTATGTCTCTCAAAATCTTAAGCCCTATGAGAAAAATTACCCTACCCACGACCTAGAGTTGGGAGCGATCGTCTTTACTATGAGGATATGAAGGCATTATCTTTTGGGAGAGCAATTTACTTTATTCACAGATCATAAGTCACTTCAGTATCTATTCACGCAGAAGGATTTGAATATGAGGCAGAGGAGATGGCTAGAATTCATGAAGGACTACCAGTTTGATATCTAGTATCATCCTAGTAAGGCTAACATGGTAGCAGATGCGTTGAGCAGGAGGCCCACTGGGGAAATTGCAGATATCTTGCAGAGATCTGGAAGACGAAGTGGAGTGAGCTTCGACATGACGACGATGTCACCAGGGCATGTATGTCAGCTCTATCGATCACTCTTGAAATTATTATACGGGTTGTAAGGGCAAAAGCGGAGGACCAAATCTTCCCGGACTGGATACATCAACTACTGGTCGAGGGAGCAGAGTGTTATTCGGTTAGTTCGGAGGGAGGTCTATGCTTTAATGGGAGGTTAGTCGTGCTAGAGGATGAGGATTTGAGGCATGAAGTTATAACTGAGTCCCATGGTTCGAGGTTTGTGGTACATCCCAGTGAGGATAAGATATACCAGGATATGAGGAGGTAGTACTGGTGGGCAGGGATGAAACATGACATAATAGAGTTTGTCTCGAAATGTGATACGTGCCATCTTATGAAGGTTGATCATCAGAGACCTCCAGGGATACTATAGCCATTTGATATTCCCATGTGGAAATTGGAGAGAATTTCTATGGACTTCATTACGGGGTTGCCTATATCACAGAGGGGTCACGATTCCATATGGGTGATTATGGATCAGTTGACCAAGGTAACCCATTTTTTACCAGTTCGTATATATTTTGAGACGATGCGATATGCGTAACTGTTCATAGAGGAGATAATTAAGTTGCATGGGGTGTCGGTTAACATTGTGTCTGACAAAGACAAGATTATTATGTCCCACTTCTGGCAGAGCTTTCAGGAGTCCATGGGCACAGAGTTACGATTGAGCGCCTATCATCCACAGATAGATGAGAAGGCTGAAAGAGTTAATCAGATGCTGGAGGATATGCTGAGGATGTGAATTTTAGACTTTGGGGGAGGATGGGAACGATACCTTCCTTTATTAGAGTTTGTGTATAACAACTCTTACCAGTTTACGATTGTCATGGCACCGTTTGAGGCGCTTTATGGGATACCTTGTTGTTTGCTGCCTATTGGTTAGAGGTGGGGGACAACAAGTTATTGGGGCCAGAGATGATCCAGGAGATGACTGCCAAGATATAGCTAATCAGGAGATGTATTCGAAAAGCTCAAGTTAGGAAGAAGAGCTATGTTTATGCTGCTTGAAGACACGTGGAGTTAGAGGTCAACGCTCAGGTGTCTCCCATGAAAGGAGTGATGAGGTTCGATAACAAGGAGAAGTTAGCACCGCGATATGTGGGGCATTTACCTATCATTAAGAGAGTGAGATAGGTAGCTTATACACTGGGTTTTCCAGAGCATCTTCAGCGGATACACGACGAAGTCCACGTGGCATCACTGAAGAAATATCAGACAAGCTAGAGGGCTTTCTGGCACTTTCCACTCGAAGAGATTGACTTGCAGCCAGACATCACATATGAGGAGAGACATGTATCTATTATGGATCGTAGTGAGTTCAAGATGCAGTCTAAGGTAGTACCACTAGTTAGAGTATAGTGGGGACATCACAACATTGACGAGTCTATATGGGAGCGGGAGGATGATATGCGAGAGCAGTATCCAGAGTTATTAGCCGCAGGTATGACCTAGTTTCGGGGACGAAATTCCTTTGTAAGGGGAGAAGTATGTAACACCCCGTAATTCTGTGCATTTAAATACTTAATTAATTCGGGTAAATTTTAAATTACTTATGTGTCACAATTTAATTGAATTAATTATGTTAATATTTTTTAAATATTAATCGGGAAATAAAATGGTTAATATTTATTGAATTTAAATTACTAAGTGAATAGTAATAATTTATTTATGCCATAACGTGTATTAGTGACGTGACATTTATTTATCTCAGTTGGGAGTCGGGTATAGACTAATTTAGGTGTGAGTTAAGAATTTTTATAAATTAATTCAGATGTCAATTCTGAGTGCATAGTTGAGTCCGGATGGGCTGAGATAGTCGAAAAAGTGTGCTCGGGAGTGGTAAATGGGTCAGGGGTATTTTTGGGCATAACCGGGCCCACACGGGGGTATTTAGGCCATTTTAATTAGGCCCATATGACTAAAAACGGGATTTGGAGATAAAAACCAAAGTTTTGGAGTTACAAACCAAATCTCTACAACAAAGAATAATCAGACTCTATGAATCATAAGGCAAGTTGTTAAACTTGATTATAAATTAATTGCAATCTTCAATTCATATCATAGTAGGTGTGTTAAATAAATGATTTTGGGTTGGGGTGACACACAAATTGGGTTTTTAATTTGTAGGATGAATCGATAAATTTCTGAACTAGGTATGACCATATTCGTATTTGCTATTGGGAGATTATTGATAAATTAAGAATAATTTATTATTGCACCAGTTAGGAAAGAACCCAGATTTGTGGTTGTATTTTTATTGCTGTTGGAGAATGAAATTTAGATATGAGATATCTAGAATTGAATTTATGTGGGTATAATCTTTGGGACTAAAAAAGAAAATGAAGGAATCGATTTAAAATGAGTTACAATTAAACATTTCTGGGTTAAAGAGGTTTAGGAAGTTGGCAATGGCGGACTGGACTGGACGAAGGAGAGAGGGAGAAAACCTAGAGGTCATTCGAACGACCATGGCTTTCATTCGAACGATGTGCACGGAAGTTCAAACGATACATGTCTCGTTCGAACGACGTGATAAAATTCGGCGACTTTTGTTCCTTTTACTCTTTGGACTGGTGTTGATAAATTTAGAGCAACAATTCGTACAACAGTTATTATATTAGACTTTGGGTTTGGTTTGGGGTCTTAAGGGACAAACAATATATTTCCCTTTGAATAATTAATGTGAGGAAGAAACATTAAGGTTAAAATCATTTAATAAGTGTGTGTCAAACTTATTAAAGGGAATTTGGGCATTTAATTCTGAATATTAAATTTCGGGCCAAGTGAGGGAGTCCAGGTAATTGGTTGAGAGATACCAGGGTATTAATTTAATTATTGATTAAATTAATTAAATTAGAGTTGGACCATAGACTCAGAAAAATATAAATAAATTAATGGGTAAATTAATTTAATTAGAGTCGAACCATAGACTCGGTAATATTTTAGGCTAGTTCTACGGAATTTGTACACGGTAAAGCGGGGAATTAAATTATTATTATATATATACGGAGATGTGATAGTATATATATATTGTAGGCTTATAAATATTAGTGACTAGATATTTATTTAAATTATATACTATAGTGCTATCTAAGAAGGTTGTATGAAGTGGGTGAATCCCCTAGCTTGAGGAGTAGGGCGAGTATTTCCCCAGGTCATAGGTCCAAATACAGATGTGAGGCATTGATATTAGTGTCCTCATTACTCAGGGGATATATGTTTAATATTTATGTTTCGATTTTAGCGATCTATAGTCGTTTTGAAAATCTAGGTAGGACTGAGTACACCTGGGATGATAGAACTTTAGAAAATACATCCGGTGAGGTATTACTCGGGAGGATGGATTATATATATATATATATATATATTCAATATATGTGTGAATGTTCTAATATAGTGTTATGTATATAATGGGAAAAATAATTATATATGGGTAATCTAATACATGGAGAAAATTGTATTTTTATAACTAGTGTGAATGTTATATGGACTTAAAGGAAAGATGATTATTTAAGTTAAAGTGATAAATAACTTATATTTCATATTTTAAACATACTCGGGTTAGACTAGTGTGTCAGGAATGAATTTTATCAAGATCTAGTTATGGGATAGATGACTTGGTGAGTTATAGAGAATGCGTTAGGTGTGCACATTAGTTGAGGGATGAGTATGTCCCCAAGAGAGTGTAACACCGGCTTAAATATGAAGAGCATTCATACATTTTAAATCACTGCAATTTAATCACTAGCTAAATATTTTCAAAACATTTTGGGTTCTAACCCTTGCTATCAAATATTTTTAAAACCTTTTAGGTGTCCAGCCACAGGGACGCCAGACTTGATTTCATTCCAGGGATTCACAACTGCAGTATGTGTGGATGTTGTAGGATTTAATTAGACGTTTCTCTCATTTTATTCCTAGTTTAGGAATGTTATCTCAACCTATTTTGAGCGTGTTGCTCAAAGTACTTTCAATTATTTGATTTCAGATTGTACGGGATTTATCACTTTTTGTTAGTTATTCTGGTTTGGGATTTAGCCGGTGGTTTATTCGGCAAGACTTTATTTTAGTTATTTGATGAGATGATTTGACTCTATCCATATATGATTATTTTATTTGTTCCACGTTATATTTTTTTCTTGGTTATTTAAAAAGATAAAATTTGGCACCAGCTTGATTCAACTAATACGTGATTAGTAATTAAAAAGTTTTTTTACAGTGATGCTAAGAATGAACCTGATGAGAAACCTATTTTAATTTAATATAGGACTGATCACCTAGTGTTTAATTAGGCGGGGTGTCACAGATTCTGAGAAAAATATAACTAAAATGGAACATATCAAGAAATTGGTTGTGTGGTAAACATGTGAAAGGACAACCTAAGTTGAATGAATTAATAAATATTCCGGTAAAGAATAAAGTGGAAAAGTATTAAGAAAATTGATTATTGTCCATAAGGTAAAAGGATGGTAAAGTGAAGTGATTAAATAGGTAGTTAAGAAACAGTAATATGTTTAACCCATAATTAACACAAGCGTGTATTCATGAAAGGTTTTCAAAGGAAAATATAAGTATTTTCTAACATGGTGTATACGTTTGTTGAAAGGGTGATTTTCAATAAAAATGCTAACGGTAATTGGTATGATGAAAGGGATGATTCCGGTAAAAGAAATGTTGTTTCCTTAAACAAAATATATTTGTTTAAAGTATTTAACCGGGTGTGTTAAATTATGGAATAAATGTCAAGTTAAGTATAATGGATTTGTATGATAAGATTAAGGTGAATTAATTAGGATAAACAATGTTTTTTAAATAAAAATGATTTCAGGGATTTATATATATATATATATATATATAAGGTAGTTGCATGTGCATGTAGATAAACATGTTAGAGTCTCCTTTCTGTCTTTCGATTCATTATGAAAACTCGTTGATCTTCAACTATAACATTCTCAAAAGATAAGCATATATCATATTTTATTTTCTCTCAAATCCTTTAAAGCTATCACTTTTGAAAATATCAAACAAACTAAACATGTTGGCCTCGGAAATTTTTGATGTTTTTATTGCCTTTAATATTTTCATTAGGCTCTTTCCAACGGTGGCTTTCCCGCAAAGGAGATTTTCTATTTTCATATCCCTTTCTCATGCACCCTCATATTTTTTAATACTATCAGACATTCTCACGGGCAACGATTCTTACATGTGAAAGTCCCCATAGTCACAAAATATATAGATGACAAGATTAATAGGAGAACATCTCACATAGCTTAAATATACATGTGAAGTTAAAATTAAAAGAACTCGTGCATGTGTGTGCGGAGTCATATACAAATCGAATCCATTAAGTGAATCAAGTTGGAAACAACTCTATGCAAGCATGATTAAGAACAATTTAAATGTTAACAATCATACCCAAATGTCCTATACACATGGATAGCACGGAATGAATTCGATTCAAACACATCAATATACCACATAAAATGTGTAAACTACAATACAAAAAAATGCAAATTCTTTTTTAGTTTTTCTAAAAAGTTTCAAAAGAAAATACCAATTTGAAAATAAACTAACTCAAAAGACAAACAAATTCTTTTTGTATTTTTCAATACGACTCAATAACAAAAAAATCAAAATACAAAAGATATAAACAAAATACAAGCAAACATATATCATGAAGCACAACTAGTGTATGTAGACTTGAGAACACAATCAATAATTAGATATAGAATGGGAAGTGTCACATACAAGAAAATGAGAATAAACAAGTCTAATATGTAAAGCCTCCATACCCATTTTCCAAACCCATGTAGGTGTAACATGATGCTCTCGAGTTTTAAGAACCTTGGTGACTCTATTCTTAGACTTCGTAGGAATGTTTTTAGGATCATTGAAAAAACTCCTACTGTGACCTTTCCTACCGCAATGAGTGCAAGCGTAAACATGGCGAGGGGTAATACCTAATGGTTGACCTTTACCGACATTCCTAGAAATCGTTGACTCTTTCAAATACGTGTTCTTGGCTTGGGTGGTGGAAGCATTTTGATCATCGAAGACAATTCCACACCTCTCATATTTAATTTGGACGGTGCCTAACATCTTATCTAACTTCTCCGACGTAGATTCCAATTCAAAATTGACACGACTCGGGTCTTTCAATCTCTCTTCAATATCAACTATCCTCGACATGAGTAAATGCCTAGACTCCTCAAACTCTAAAAGCTCCTTATTCATAACCTCCATCAAACCACGAAGTCTATCTATCTTGACGTCAATCTACTCTATCTTCTCTCGAAGAGTCCTCTCACGTGCCCTAAGATGCTTAATCAAAATACTATAATTTTTTCCTACGACACGTTCCTTTAACTTATCTTCCAACTTCAAGTTAGCCTTCTTCACTCTTAAAGTTTTCATATACAACTCACGGAAGGCAATTTGGAGTTCATTATCTTCCTCCTCTTCTTCATCCTCTCTCTCTCTTCTCCACTCTCATAACCATCACTCACTCGGGAGTCACGAATGATGTCCTCAAAAGTGTAATGCTAAAAAATATATTCATGGGAAGATTTCTCATCAGGGCTCATAAGACTAGCGATGAATGCAATGAAGTTGCGCTCAATAAGGCAATCAGGTTCCTCTTTCGGGTCACAATCACTAAGGGTGGCATTATACACCCTTGGTTTCTTTACCTCATTCCTTAGTTTAGTGGAATACTCATCTACCCTATGGACATAACCCTCATAATCATAACTTCTTTTTGAATAATCCCTTTTCAATTTATCATTACAATTTTTAGGGAGTGACCGTTCTTATTATACATGTTTTCTCAAACTTTTTTTCATCTTTCGATTTCTTTTGAAATTTGAGAAATTTCTTTTCTAACACGGCCATATTGTCAGACATGATGTTAGACTCATCATTAAAAATAGGTTTTTCCTCCTTCCTAGCTTTCAAAGCAATGCCCTTACCTCTTTTCTTCTCAGTCTTGGAGGAAAGCATGTCAAACTCATAAGTTTGTAAGTCGCCTCCAAGCTCTTCAAGTTTTGTAGAATCTAGAGTACCCAAAGATTTTAAAATCGTCCATTTTGAATTAAATATTTCGGGCAATGACCCTAAGATTTTCTTGATTACTCGATTTTTGGATATTTTCTCTCCCAAGTTAAAGGATGAGTTAACTATGTCGGCCAGTCTAGTGTAGAACTCATCAAAGGTCTCACTCTTTAACATCTTAATGGTTCCAAATTTAGTGGTGAGGTTTTAGAGTTTGGAATCTTTCACAACACTAGTTCCTTCATGGGTATTTGGAGTATATCCCAAGCCTCTTTTGATGTCTCATATGTCACAATACAGTGGAACTCATTCGGGGTGACAGAACAAAATATAGCATTTAAACCTCTAGAGTTATAGTTTGCTAACCTATGCTCGGCCTCACCCCACGATTCTACGGGTTTGGGTATCCTATTCTCTCCAACCAAGGTAGTAGGTGGAGTCAAACCATTTAAAACCAATTTCCATACCCACTCATCTATAGCCTTAACTGCCGATTTCATATGCATTTCCCAGTATCTCGACCCTTCAAACATCGGGTATCTAATACCATCAAATTCACCAAAATTAATTCCTAATAACACTGGATCAAAACATAATAACTAAGTATTCTGGAACTAATACTAATTTGAGAATGCATGATAATAGGTAAGGGGTGATCCGAACAAACTAAATGTCTATTTTAAGATTTTTTTTTAAATTTTAAAGAATAAAAACTTTAAACAAATTAAACCAAATGAAAAACTTGTGCACCAAGTTTAAACTTTTGTTGTGAAAATTAGATTTACTCAGTGTTATCTTTTTAACCTAATACATGCATCTAGGAGATAAGAAGATAAAAATAAATAAACAATCCACAACATGCCGATGTACGAGGAAAACCACAAAGGGAAAAACCAAGAAACGGCCTAGCCAAACAAATTACTATGATAAGGTTTTACAAAGACTATACAGTAAACTTACTCAACGACTCGTATCCCTCACAAGACTTGATTCACTTCTATTTTATACCTCCCATCCACAGTTCAACGCATGAGCCATCCGCACAAGATGCCACAACACACGAGTTTATGCACGCCTTGGTATCCACCGATGAGGCTCAACAACCGTTTACATGATCAAAACACAGAACTGAGAGTGCGGAATAGTTCAATGATCCAAACTTATTTTATTAAATATCAACTTAACTAGTTTTAAAACCTAGTTCATGAAACTATGTGATCGAAAGTAGTAAATTATATAAGCATGAAACCAAACCATTAAGAAGACAAATTTCTGGAAAAATCCCCCCAGGGCAAAACTTTTTCTTATTTCACTATTATATTCAAATCGCAACTTACATGTACATAGAAAAATACACACAATGTTTAACAGTCAAATATCCCGCAGGCATCGCTTTATTTTCATCAGCAATAGTTCCCAAGAGAACTACAAGTCCACCAGTGGAGACACCTTCTCGACAAGAGAAACTCCAAGAATGGAATATGTGTTTATGAGGGTTTCAAAGTTATTCATAAAATATCAAATGGGAAGATGTGTGGATCAAAAGAGGTTTTTCGCCTTTTAAAAGAAGACTTTTGTGCAGCAGCTCTGAAGAAAGTTAGTTTTTAAAAGTCTTGTCAAATACCTGCATGAAGCAGGCTTTTATAGGCAGACACAAAAATCGAGGTGGCTAAAACTCGTTATGAAAATGAGCAAATAATCGTAAGGTGGTAACAAATAAAAATTTCAACACCAATTTATAAATGCGGAAGCCAATTTTAAATAGATTTTATCTTTTTATCCTAAACGTTCATATATTGTGACAAAACAGATAAATCATACAAACATTCAACAAAGTCCAAGTTTCAGAAGAAAAAAACCCTTTTATTCACTTACAAATCCACAAGATAGTTGACGTAGAAACTACTTGATATCCTCCACAAGCATAAAGTGCTAATCTTCATAAATCTCTAATGAAGAACTATGATCCTTGTAAGAATCACAAGATTGCAGTCATCTGTTAGCCTCAGCCTTCGTCTTCAGTAGTAAATCCCCACAGGTATCACAAGTCATCCATGGAGATCCTCTCCACAAGATGTATGCAAAATGTAAAAAAAAAATTATAGGGTTTAAATGAATTCACAAGAACAATATTCAAGGATGTTTTGTTATGAATCAAACGGTATTTTTATAACACAAAAGATGAGGAACTTTCGCAAAAGTTATGCAGAAATGAGTTTGGAAAAAAGCCTTTTACGTTCTTAACAACAAACAAGTATTTATACAAATCTTAAGGTGGCACGTCTTTCGAACGATTTGAACGGTCGTTCTAATGACATATAGATCTAGTTCGAACGAGATTTCATATCGCTTCTAATGACTTGAATAAAATAAAATAGAAAGCTTCTTTTGATCAAAATTAGAAGCAGTCTATCAAATGACATATCAAATGACATTGACATGTCATTTGAATGATAGTTCCAAGTCTTTTGAATGAGAAAGATGAAAAATAAAATTCCGCCTACGGTAAACTCAGAAAACATATTTAAAAAATAAAAAATCTTGTTCATTTAAAAAAAAAATATCCCAAAATATAATTCTGTAAATTAATTCAGACTCTAAATTTTTAATACATTTGAGGGATGTCAAGAAGACTTCAAACTTGGAGATGCTTGAGTTCGGTTCTTCTTGACGGTATACGAAGATTTGTAACGGGATACGCCAAACTAGCCTGAAGTTATGCTATGAACAATGTTACAAAAATTATTCTTACAAATCCCCAACTGGCTATTCTGGTACAAAAGAAATAAACATGACTGAACACTAAATTAAAATCAAAATATATATGACAAAAAATACTAACTCCCCTCCCAACCCTAGAACGGAACGGCATAAGTCTCTTTGTCTTCAAACTTCTTCTTCCCTTTCTTTGTCGTCATCTGTGTGTCTTTGAATTTCTCTTTAAGTACTACACACTTGAGACAAGAACACATACCTCATGATGCATCGAGTTTAAAACAAAGTAAAAACTCATACATAAATTCTACCCCATAAATCAAACTCATTTTAATTTTCTATCCGCCTTTGTTTTTATTCAAAATAGACAAAGAAATAGAAATAAACAAACATAAAATACCAAGAATCACGCAGAAGATAAGATATCATCGCAAAAAGATATAAATCAAGCATGTGTAATGATCATATCAAAGGCAAACAACTAACTATTTTTGAAAGTTTTCAATTTTTTTTAAAAAAATGTAAAACTTACAAAAATATCATACAATACCATATATAATATATGCAAAATATATCAAAGAGAATCCGGTATATATATATAGGTATAAATGATCACAAAACATGACACAAGACTCATAAGGTGTGATAAGCACCCAAAATTGTACAATTTATACCCCGAATAGACGTACTTTAGTTGCTATTTCTCGACAATATGGGTCTTATGCACTTAATTGTTCAATATGCAGGCTTAATTACAGTTGCGGTGTCAAAAGCTATATTTCCAGGCAGTTTGTAGTTAAAATGTAGTTAATTCCCTTATCCCGTAACCCTAACCTACCCTAACCTAGCCCAAAGCATCACCCCAAGCCTGTGTGTGTTTAATTTGTGTCTTTTTATATTTTTTAGATTTTTAGTTTGAGTCATTTTATTTTTTTTAGGTTTGTTTTAGATTTATTTAGGATTTCTAGGTTTTATTTTCTATTTTTATTTTTATTAGTATAATTTTATTTTACTTTGATTTTGATTAGTTTTAAGTTTTATTAGGATTAGTTTTTAGGAGTTTATTTTTAGTTTATTAGATTTTATATTTTAGGACTTTTGTTTTCATATTTTATTAGATTTTTCATCTTTTTTATTTCTTTTGTTTTATTTATTTTTTAGTTCTTAACTACTTAGGATTTTATTTTCTTAGGTTTTAATATTTTTATTTTTATTTTATTCTTAGTTAGATTTAATTTTTATTTTTTTAATTTTATTTTAGTTAGTCTTTAATTTTTCTAAGGGTTCAAATTAAATACACACACATAACTCACTAACACCTAAATCCCATACACACCATTTACACCTACACTAAATCCATACCCTCACCTAATTTCCTACACCCTCACCACACACTATAACCTCCACTTCATCTTCTCCAACAAACTTTCTCTCTCCTCTCTCTTCCATCATTTTCAAACCCACCAACCATATCAACATCCAACCTGCAAACCCAATCCACGTAACCCGACAGTAAACCGTCGGCGGCGTTAAAATCGCCAGCCAGTGGTGACCCCCTCTCTCTCACCAACTAACCCGCCTACTCGGGCAACGATCCGACCCTCACCTCCGGTGAACCATGCCCAGCTACCCCTGCGATCTCACTCTCCACCATAACCCCAAGCCGCGACTATCTCCGGCGGACAACTCCCACACCGGCGCGCCCACCAGCGCCCTCCATCTCCGGCGTCGAAGCCGCCCAGTCCAGAAACCAGCCTACCTACCTCCGACGTTAACCCTCAACCTCCCCCAACCCTCCAGCCTCGAACCCGGACCCGCCTGCAAGCGATTCCGACCCGATCTCCTAACTCCTGTCGAGATCCAAACTGGTCGGCGACCTAAACCAACCCATTTCCGGCGACACCTTCCCAGTGGCGGATCCAGGATTTTTTGTCAGGAGGGGCGAAAGTTTCGAGTGGTGCTGGGGGTTCGGGGGCGGGAGCCCCCGAGGCAAATTTTTTTTGGGTTAATTCAAGTTTTATACAAATTTTTTATCAAAAGACAGTGTAGACAAGATTTCAGGAGGGGCGTCCCTTAAAAATTGCACCCCTAAAAAAAAAATTACACATTTTATACCCCTAAAAATTTTTTTTTTTTAGATCTCAGGGGGGGCCACCGCCCCTCCTGGCACCCCCCCAGATCCGCCCCTGCACCTTCCAATACCCATACCCATTTCATTCCAACCCCAAAGCCTTTCAACCCAAACCAAATCATGAGATGCCAAATACCAAGCAAGACCAAATAATTTCCCATGTGCCATAAAACCACTTTTAACCCTTTTTCCCAATTTTACCCCCAAATACCTACTTACCCTAAATTCCAAAACTACCCCTTTAACCATATCAAATTTTATTCCCAAATCCCCTCACCCACATGACCTCACACTCCTCTCACCATTTTCATGCACACTCAGGTCCATTCCTAAAAATACCCCCATGCTCCATGCATCTACTATAAAAGAAGACTCAAGACCCCATTTGAGGAGATCTAGATAGATAGAAATTTTTAGAGAGAGAAAGTTTAGGGTTAGAAATAAATTATGATAAACACCATTTTGTAAATAGTTTTTATTTTTCTTTTTTGAGATTATTGAGTGATAAATATGTGAGGACTAATTTGAGTGAAATTTTTATGTAATATTGTTTGGATCACTCAAGTTGATGGATTATGAATTTCAACTCATGGATTGAAGATCAATTAAACATCAAGAGATTGGGGTTTGATTGTTCTTTTTTCATCTCATTTATTTTATACCTTTGATTATTAATTTGCCATATTTCATATCATGTTAGGCTAAATCCCTTTTCAAGGGGTGGGGGGGAACCCTTATTTGATTGTATTTTAGTTTAATTAGTTTGATTACTTGAAAATTCCCTTTGAATGTTAATCTTGATATGGATCCTACCCCATCATATTTGGCTCCCCTTGAGCCGAATATTGATGTTGATTCATCTATCTCGGATCTTAATGCCTCGTTAGATCCTTTCACCACATCAGATGGCGACATAATGGTGGATAAGTTGATCACTCACTCGTTTATTTCCACACTTCCTCCTGCTAGTGCACTTGTGGATCACTCCGCGCCTCATGAGGATTGTGTGTCTCCCACTCTTGAGTTGGATCATCTTGCTCCACCATTTATCCAACCCGATCCACCATTTGTCCCACCCAACCCACCCATTATCCCTTCCACCCCACCATCTTATTTGGATTTAGATCTTATACCTTGCATGTTCCCAGACACATTTTTAGATCCTAATCTAAAACCACCCCCCACCCATGAGAGTACTCCACCGTGACACCGAGCTTGTTACTCCATGCACACCACTTCGTTGTGGTGATGATTTTTCTTCTTGACAGATCCCAGGCGTTTCACGGCGCGACCATTATCATCGCCCATTCATAGAATGGTCGTGTTATTTCTATGAGCCCCACCCCATTCCACTTTCCACACCATTTCTCCTCCCTCACCAATTAGAGCACCATTCTTATAGGTCCCTTGTTGCCCTCACCTTTAAGCTCAACAAGGCCCGTGGCCGATACCTCTTCACCCTTTCCACCCTCACCCTTACCCTAATACCCACCCGCCCATGGTCCACCGATGCTTTGCATCGTGTGATGCACTTTGCCATACAAGTGAACTGACCCTTTTAGACTCTTTCCAACAAGACTGACGCTTCAGTATTGTTTGGGGGTGATTCTCATCACCCATTCTTCTGTTTCCCTGCGCTTTCATAGATCTTATCTTTAGGGTGAGATTTCATCGGTCTGGCTGAAGACATTAAACTTAATGCTACCAGGAGGCAGCCCACGTTTCTTGTACTAGTCTAATACTTTTTGGGGGTGGTGTTTCCCATCACCCACTGCTTTATCATGTTTATAGACTTGTACACTGTAATACCCCATAATTTTAATGACTTTTAAAATGTGTTATATTTTAAAATAATGGATTAATTGGATTTTATTATAAATGAATTCATTTGGGTTTTATCCGAACTGTGGATATTAAACTGAATGATTCTGAATATTACTTAAAGATGTTTAGGTAATATATGAATGTGATGTTATTGATATGGCTGTGTGATACTAATTCAGTAATTTGAATTTTTAGTCAGACGCAGTATGGGACGTGTCGGGACTAATTTATTAAATTAAAAAGGATACTTATTTTTACATCAACCTTATAGTCATTTCGAGTGCGTCGTTGCATCCGAAAGGGTTGAAATAGTCAGAAAAGTCTATTCAGATGTTAGTTTTGGGTCTCGGGTCATTTGGAAATGAAAAGACAACCAGAAAGGGCATTTTGGTCATTTTTAAAGGGAGGATGAATAGTGATTTTGGATTTTGTCCTATTATAAATATTTGGAGATTAGTTGTACGTGGGTTCATTCATCTCTTCTACACAAAATTGAGAGGTCAGCTTTTGAGATAGAGTGAAAGGTTGCTTGGGAGAAGATAAGCTTGCTTGGAAAGGAGGAGAACCAAGGACCAAAGGTCACCACCACCAACCACCACCAGAAGTGGATCGGAGAAGGGGAGAACCACCTGTGTTATGAAACCCCAAAGGATCAGATCTTCATTAGAGGCAAGTATTTCATAATTACAATTTAGTTTGTATATTGTCCATGTTAGGATAGTTATTAAAAAGATTAGATTTTACATGTTTGGAAGATAAAGATAGAGTTGTTGATTGATTTATAAAAAAATGGAAATATATAGGAATCAAACTCATGTTGTAGGTAGATAGTAATCCACGAAATAATCATTAAGTTATTGAAGAAATTCTAAGAATCATTGGTGTGTTCTTGAAGATATCGTGTATAAATTTTTTTGGGAAAAAGGGTAAATATATGCTTTAATTCAAACTCTTGATGATTCTAGGATGTTTAGATCATTAGAAATCATTTACATATGTTGATATATCATGTAGTAAGGATTATAAAGAATTTGGGTTGTTAATATGAAGGTTTGAATGATCAAAAGTTATGAAGCCTGTAGTATAAGAATTGTAGAAATCTGGGCTGATATTTGGGCGATCGATCGATCGACCCCCTACCTTCGATCGATCGACCTCCCAAGAATCCATGATGTTGTTTCTTTTTAATTCTTGTTCTTATCCCAAACCTTTTGTAAATCTTTGGTGATTATTAATTGGATATAATGGGACTTAGGGAAGATCAGTAATCTCTAGATAAGAATCGAATTAATGTGATTGGGATTTAATTGATTAGAATTGTGAGAATTAAATTGAAAGAAATTTCGGTTGCTAGATGCATGTGTTGGATTCTAATTTATATGCATGAGGATTAAGGATAGGTCTAGTAGCGGAAATTTAATAAATCACCTGGGCAGCCTTAGGTTTACAAGAGGGTTCCATCTTAAGTGAAAGAAGATGTGTTTATAAGAGATTAAAAACTATCGGGTGTAACCCTAATTAAAGGAGAATTTAATTCGTAGTAATTCGGGAGATAAGATGATATTGACCAATAGGATATTTGTGACTTCTTACTGAATAAATATATTGAGGAAAAACTTATTTAAACCTTGAGTAATGAGTGAGACTCGGGAACAATTAAATTAAAGAAGTAAAGTCATAATATTTTAATACATACGATTTAAGAGATATAATGCTACGTATGGGAACTATCTTAGGGTAGTGTGAGTACCTGGTTGATATTATAATTATAGGTAGATGATAATGACCATTTAACTTATTCATGATTTATATGTATGACATACCTAGCTTACTTACAATCAATGGGAGGTTTGCACGTGAGGGAAGTCACATCCTGATGAATCCATGGGATCTTTGATTTGTCGCTAGAGAATATTGGTCCATGAAAGACTTATCGGGGATTTATAAGTCCAGTGACTATGGGAACGTAGGTATGTGCGTGACCCGTGGGTATGATAACTATGTTCGCCTCCAATTTTGTTGTTGTTTTTGGTTCGAGGAATCCTTACCGAACCTTTAGTCCCCTATTCGGCGACCAGCAATATTGGGATGCGATAGCAGAGTAATGCATGCACCGCAACTGTGACTCAGGGTGCCGTATTATATATGTATATGTATAATGAATTAAATGAATGTATATATAGTGGTTAGATCAATCTACTGTGTGATAATTGTAGATAACGAGGAATAGAGAAAAAGAATTGAATTAAGTTAATGAATATTTATTCTTATAGATTTGAAAAGCTTAATTCATATTAATGAGAAACGTATATGAATAATTATACTACATATGGTATGGGACATACGGGGTTACGATATGGGATGAAATCATATTATGGAATCGAGTTAGGAGGAACCATTAACTAAGAGGTTAATAGGATACGTTAAGCGTGCACTCTAGATGAGAGGTGAGAATATTAAGTCAGAGTCTTGATACTAACATGTACATAATAAATGCTTTATTGCACTTGTTAAATACTTGATGTTTTCAAAATTGTTTTCACATCGGGCTCTCACCCGTTTCCTTGCATATTCTCTTTTCTATTATATCTTCTATACCAGGTGTCCAGCATGAGGGACGCCAACCTTAGAGGATTATGACGAGCTATGGAGTATTTCTTAGACGCATACCTTCATTTTATTCATAGTGTTCTTTTATTTAGGGCATGTCGCCCAAAGGAATTCAGTTATCTCCTTTCTATCTGAGTCATGTACTCCTCTATTCGTGTCATTTTAATACATTTATTATTGTTGGGATTACTGTATTGGATTATTATTTGGGAATGTTTATTCCAAGTGCATTTAAATTCTTTTGTGTTATCTGTTCGGTTATTAGTGTTGTAGAATAATATGTGTAGTGTTATTCGTGAACTAAAAATGAATTTTGTTGAAATTAAAATTTGGAAAGTTTTTAACACCAGCTTAATTGGATATTGGGTGAGTTGTAAATGTTTTCGATAGTGATGCTGAGAATGAGCCAATTGTATATTATATTTTAATTTGGTATGGGACTGGCCACCCGGTATTTAATTAGGCGGGGTGTTACAGGTGGTATCAGAGCATCAGGTTGTAGTGTCCTTTAGGGTCTGTACGGCTTACTGTGCTTTCAGCGCAATGTTACTTTGTTTGATATAGAGCCCTATGTTTAGGATTGATGATTTATTTGGTAAGATTCCGTTCTCCTGCTATAACGTATGTATTAGTGAATCTTATTCGCATTCAGACGGGTTCGTACAAGAAGTATGGCAGATGAGGGCCATTGGACGGATAGCGGAGGTCGTACTTAGGAGGTTAGGAATTATGTTCGAGTATGATGATCGTAGTCGAGGTCACCCCTATTATGGAATGAGAGGCCAGGACTGTAAAGACGGTTAGGACGCAACCTATAAATTCAAAGTGCTTCTATTGTCGAAGGTGATGCCAAATTAGACTCACCCATCGTAGTACGCTTGGGAGAGGGTCAAATGGAAAATTGAAAGGAGTCATTAGTAGAAGTTATAGAAATGCGGGAATTGGGTGTGTTACCCAACGAAGGAATTATATTCAAAGGATTGGACATATAGTGGAGTGTGGTTAACTAGAACTGAAAATTTTGGGTAAAACTTTTTCTTGACTCATCAGAACAAAGTTATAATATTGGGAGTCAACAACCACCACCCGCGAATGAGGGTGTGTTTTCTATCTAAGGAGTTATGAGAAGCATACTGATGTTTATAGCAATTAATATTGTATGGGAAAAAGGGTTACTAAACTTAGCCTATAGCACTATTATTTACGTAGAGTCACCGAGGGGTTGTGGGACGCCTATATTTTTACACGTCATCACGTGGGTCTGATTTTTATCACGAAATTACTTACTTTAGGCATATCCGAGCAAGATGTGATTAGCGGAGTGGATTGACTTATGGTATATGAGAGCGTATGTACTACTATAGCCAGTGTCTTGTCTTTAACAAGAGAATAGATGAGTAGACTTTTATTTGAAATCGATAAAACCTGTAGAGAGGTTATATACTATTGACTAAGGACCTGAGAAGTTTCGATGACCGACTACTGTAGATAGTAGTGTATTGGGGGGTTACTTATTTGGATTTCGCTTACGAGACACCCCACACATGAAACTAATAAACGTTGGGAGTCGAAATAAGTTAGGTATTTAGGATATGAGTTTATAACCTTCGTTGTAAATCAGAGTATCATGCGGGTAACCATATCCATTTTATAATAAAAGATACACGATAGGGTGTATGGGAGCCCTGGATGGTTGGATTGTAGTATTTTTCATAATTGTGTAACAGTAAGTAGTTGTGACTTCAGGATTTATTTACTTATTGATTAAGGATCATTTTTTCCTAAACGTTGTCACGAGGATGGTATAAGGAAGATTGGGTAAAGTTTAAATTGGATTCAGTTGGAACTATATGGTGAGGCTTGGCGTATAACATCAATGGGGATTTTCGTTAATGTACTGTATGGGCGGTATGACATAGATTATTTGCGCTGTGAGATTTATCCTCAGAGTTGACCATACCAGTATGATTTATCTTTTCGAATTTCGAGAAGAAATTCTGTTATAAGGGGGGAAGTATGTAATACCTCGTAATTTTAATGACTTTTAAAATGTGTTATATTTTAAATTAATGGATTAATTTGATTTTATTATAAATTAGTTCATTTGGGTTTTATCCGAGCTGTGGATATTAAAATGAATGATTCTGAATATTACTCAAAGATGTTTAGGTAATAAACGAATGTGATGTTATTGATATGGCTGTGTGATATTAATTCAGTAATTTGAATTTCTCATCGGACGCGGTATGGGACGTGTCGGGACTAATTTGTTAAATTAAAAAGGACACTTATTTTTACATCAACCTTATAGTCATTTTGAGTGCGTCGTTGCATTCAGAAGGGTTGAAATAGTCAGAAAATTCTATTTGGATCTTGGTTTTCGGTCTCGGGTCATTTGGAAATGAAAAGATAACCTAAAAGGGCATTTTGGTCATTTTTAAAGGGAGGATGAATAGTGATTTTAGATTTTGTCCTATTATAAATATTTTAAGATTAGCTGTATGTGGGTTCATTGATATCTTCTACACAAAATTAAGAGGTCACCTTTTGAGAGAGAGTGAAAGGTTGCTTGGGAGAAGAGAAGCTTACTTGGAAAGGAGGAGAACCAAGGACCAAAGGTCACCACCACCAACCACCAACGGAAGTGGACCGGAGAAGGGGAGAAACACCTGTGTTATGAAACCTCAAAGGATCAGATCTTCATTAGAGGCAAGTATTTCATAATTACAATTTAGTTTGTATATTGTCCATGTTAGGATAGTTATTAAAAAGATGAGATTGTACATGTTTGGAAGATAAAGATAGAGTTGTTGATTGATTTCTGAAAAATGGAAATATATAGGAATCAAACTCATGTTGTAGGTAGATAATAATCCACAAAATAATCATTAAGTTGTTGAAGAAATTCTGAGAATCATTGGTGTGTTCTTGAAGATATCATGTATATAATTTTCTGGAAAAAGAGGGTAAATATATGCTTTTAATTCAAACTCTTGATGATTCTAGGATGTTTAGATCATTAGAAATAATTTACATATGTTGATATAAAATGTATTAAGGATTATAAGGAATTTGGATTGTTAATATGAAGGTTTGAATGATCAAAAGTTATGAAACCCGTAGTATAAGAATTGCAAAAAATTGGGGTGATATCTGGGCGATCGATCGATCGACCCCCTACCTTCGATCGATCGACCTCCCAAGAATTCATGATGTTGTTTCTTTTTAAGTCTTGTTCTTATCTCAAACCTTTTGTAAATCTTTGGTGATTATTAATTGGATATAATGGGACTTAGGGAAGATCAGTAAGCTCTAGATAAGAATCGAATTAATGTGATTGGGATTTAATTGATTATAATTATGATAATTAAATTGAAAGAAATTTCGGTTGCTAGATGCATGTGTTGGATTCTAATTTGTATGCATGAGGATTAAGGATAGGTTTAGTAGGGGCAATTTAATAAATCACCTGGGCAGCCTTAGGTTTACAAGAGGGTTCAATCCTAAGTGAAAGAAGATGTATTTATAAGAGATTAAAAACTATCGGGTGTAACCCTAATTAAAGGAGAATTTAATTCATAGTAATTCGGGAGATAAGATGATATGGATTAGTAGGATATTTGTGACTTCTTACTGAATAAATATATTGAGGAAAAACTTATTTAAACCTTGAGTAATGAGTGAGACTCGGGAATAATTAAATTAAAGAAGTAAAGTCATAATATTTTAATACGTAGGATTTAAGAGATATAATGCTACGTATGGGAATTATCTTAGGGTAGTGTGAGTACCTGGTTGATATAATAATTACAACTTGATGATAATGCCTATTTGACTTATTGATGATTTATATGTATGACATACCGATCTTACTTGCTATCGATTGGAGATTTGCGCGTGGGGGCAGTCATATCTTAATGAATCCATGGGATCTTTGATTTGTCACTGGAGAACATAGGTCTATGAAAGACTTATCGGGGAGTTGATAAGTCCGTTGACTATGGGAACGTAGGTATGTGCATGACCCGTGGGTATGAGAACTATGTTCTCCTTCAATTTTTTTGTTATTGTTTGTGGTTCGAGGAATCCTTACCGAGCCTTTAGTCCCCTTTTCGGCGACCAGCGATATTGGGACGTGATAGTAGAGTAATGCATGCATCGCAAATGTGACTCAGGGTGCCGTATTATATATGTATATGTATAATGAATTAAATGAATGTATATATAGTGATTAGATCAATCTACTGTGTGATAATTCTAGATAACCGGGAATAGAGAAAAAGAATTGAATTAAGTTAATGAATATTTATTCTTATAGATTTGAAAAGCTTAATTAATATTAATGAGAAACTTATATGAATAATCATACTATGTATGGTATGAGACATACGGGGTTACGATATGAAATGGAATCATATTATGGAAACTAGTTAGGAGGAACCATTAACTAGGAGGTTAATAGGAAACGTTAAGCGTGCACTATAGATGAGAGGTGAGAATATCAAGTGAGAGTCTGGATAATAGCATGTACATAATAAATGCTTTATTGCACTTGTTAATTGCTTGCTGTTTTGAAAATTACTTTCACATCGGGCACTGACCCGTTTCCTTGAATATTCGCTTTTTAATTATATCTTCTATACCATGAGGGACGCCAACCTTAGAGGATTATGACGAGCTATGGAGTATTTCTTAGACACCTACCTTCATTTGATTCATAGTGTTCTTTGCTTTAGGGCATGTCACCCAAAGGAATTCAGTTATCTCCTTTATATCTGAGTCATGTACTCTTGTATTCGTGTCATTTTAATACATTTATTATTGTTGGGATTACTTTATTGGATTATTATTTGGGAATGTTTATTCCAAGTGCATTTAAATTCTTTTGTGTTATCTGTTCGGTTATTAGTGTTGTAGAATAATATGTGTAGTGTTATTCGTGAACTAAAAATGAATTTTGTTGAAATTAAAATTTGGAAAGTTTTTAACACCAACTTAATTGGATATTGGGTGAGTTGTAAATGTTTTCGACGGTGATGCTGAGAATGAGCCAATTGTATATTATATTTTAATTTGGTATGGGACTGGCCACCCGGTATTTAATTAGGCGGGGTGTTACAGGTGGTATCAGAGCATCAGGTTCTAGTGTCCTTTAGGGTCTGTACGGCTTACTGTGCTTTCAGCGCAATGTTACTTTGTTTGATATAGAGCCCTATGTTTAGGATTGATGATTTATTTGGTAAGATTCCGTTCTCCTGCTATAACGTATGTATTAGTGAATCTTATTCGCATTCAGACGGGTTCGTACAAGAAGTATGGCAGATGAGGGCCATTGGACGGATAGCGGAGGTCGTACTTAGGAGGTTAGGAAGTATGTTCGAGTATGATGATCGTAGTCGAGGTCACCCCTATTATGGAATGAGAGGCCAGGACTGTAAAGACGGTTAGGACGCAACCTATAAATTCAAAGTGCTTCTATTGTCGAAGGTGATGCCAAATTAGACTCACCCATCGTAGTACGCTTGGGAGAGGGTCTGCTGACTTCAGGAGCGTAGGTATGTGCGTGACCCGTGGGTATGTGAACTATGTTTGCCTCCAATATGTGTTATTTATATTGAGACGGTTCCTGAGTGATTCGGAACAAGTGATCCTTACGTACGTGATGTACATGGATTTGATAGCAGAGTATGCGAGCACCGCAGCTTAGCCTAGGGGTGCCTTATATGTATATGTATATATATATATACTGAGAGTGGTTTATATATGTACTTGTGATTGGTTCACTATTGATTAGTATAACTAAGATATTTGAATGGGCTAAAAATGTGAGAATTTAATTTACACTTAAGATAAGTACTGTAATGAATGTGAAAATAGGTTATGAATATGACTTATTTGGGTGTTACGAGTAGATACCATAAGTTAGAATGCGAAAGCAGGAGTGGTACGGACGAGTTAGTTAGCGGCATAACTAGGATGAGTTAAGGGCATACGTTAGGCGTGCACAATAGTTGAGAGGAAAGAAACTCATGTGAGAGTACGCAACTAACATGTTTATAATATGTGTTGTTTTATTATAATTTAAATACTTGCTGAACTTTTAAACTGTTTTCACCTCGGGCTCTGACTCGTTTTCCTCCAAATCTATTTTTGTTTTGTAAAAACATTTTAGGTACCCAGCCACAGGGAAGCCAAGCATAGGTGTTCCATTCTGATGATGTGTTGTAGCTGATGTGAAAGCTACAGGATCTTGGTATTAGACGCCTTCATATTTATCCTTGGTTCCTTCAGAGTCATTTGTATCAGTTAGGGCATGTCGCCCATTCTTAATTAGAAGTTGTACTTAAAGACTTTCATTATTTGGTTATTGGTTTATTTATTCAGACTCTTGTAGAACTTTATTTACGCTGGCATTTTTATTATTGGAGTGTTTACTCCCGACTCAGTTTATTTCATTGCGTTGGTTATTTACATGAGATTCTTTATGCGATTGATGATTTAATTACTTGGGTAATTGTTAATTTAATTAATAAAATTTGACATCTCTCTTTTTAAATATTAGGTGGCTAATAATTAACTAATTATTTTCGACAGTGATGCTAGGACTGAACCAACTTGATATTCTATATTAATTTAATAAAGGAGTAGCTACCCGGTATTAAATTAGACGGGGTGTCACATGTGGTATCAGAGAATCAGGTTCTAGTGTCCTTTAGGATCTGTGCGGCTTATTATGCTCCTAGCGTAGCTTTCTTTGATATAGAGACATATGTTTAGGATTGTTGATTTCTTTGGTGAGGTTTCGTTCTCCTGCTATAATGTATATGATAGTCAATCTTATTTGCATTCGGGTGTGTTCGTGTGCCGAACGATGCAATATGTCGGGCGAGGACAGTTGGGCGGACAACAGGAGGCAAATCTCAGTTGAGGTTATAAGGTATATTTAAGAATGATGACCATAGTTGAGGTCACCCCTATTATGGCACGGAAGGCCAGGATGGTAAAGACGGCTAAGGCGCGACTTATGACTTCCAGGTACCACTATAGTAATAAGTGGGGTCAAATTACTCACCCATCAAGGATGGATTGGGAGAGAGTCAGACGAAACATTGAAGAGAACCAGCAGTGGAAATATAGAAATGCGAAGGTGGCGTGTGTCGGCCAACGAAGGAAAAATATCCAAAGGTACGGGCATATGTCTGAATATGGCTAATCGGGAATGAAAATTTGGGGTAAAATTTTTCTTGGCTCGTAAGAGCAGAGTTACAATATGTGAGGAAACCACCACACTTAGAGTGGAATATTTTATCAGGAGAAGGAGCATAGGTACGGTTTGAACATAAGTTACTTCATCAGATGTTCAGGATAAAATGCAAACGTTATTCTGAACTCACATAAGAGTGTCTAACAGAAGTCACTTTGTGAAAAGAAATATTTATGAAAATAAATTTAATTAATTAGTTAACCTTACATCGGATGAAGTAGGTGCAATAGAGAAGAGTACATTGAAGTGGAATATTAATTTACAAGAGGAATTGTTATCACTTCAGGAGAATTCTGCTTGGACGGTCAATGCAGATGGTAACAATATCACGTTGTGTTAATATGGAGATAAACGCTTCCTTGTGTGGGGATCTACAAGAATCGAAGAATTCGGATAGAGTAAGACTGGGGGAAACAGTGTTGGTGAAGCACCACAAGGGGAAGACCCATTAGGGAACTCGTTTAAATGATTTGGATAGCTGAATTGTTTACCGAGCAAAGGTGATTTCAGTAAGAGATGTTAAAACCAAAAGAGTGTTCCTTAGGGCCATCAAAATCTAAAGGAACAACAGAGGTAGCCATTAGAGTCGAGACTACCAACGTTCGAGAGAAGGACAACCTTAACATGGCCAATGTGACCGAAGGTGAGTGGAGTATATGTAGAGGTATTTTGTGGGGAGTGAAACCCGTGCATTAAAACTTTTCTGAAGTAAGTATAGGGATATGGGTATGTTACCTAGCAAGGGAAATAGTTATTAAAATTTTTAATTTAATACGGACAGGTGTGTTAAGTCCAGGAACCATTTAAACAACCAGGGCGATTGGCAATGTAGAAGTATGAGTTATATCCTCAGATGATGATGCATGTTGTATGTGTAGGAACGAGTTACTGCATATTATTTTTATTATTGCTATATTCGCATGAGAGACGAGTTTAGTGAGCATCTCGAAAATGTTATTATTTATGTGAATATTTTTCTGGTATAGTGGGGTTACCTTTAGTGTTATCCGCGGAGGATGTATGAGTGTATCGAAAGTGGTATATACTTTATTGAAATTACTCGTTTTAGTGCTGTGTTATACGAGTATCATATTATCCTAATTATGGTTTTATGATAATGATTAAACCGATTGTGTGCGGTTATTGCTAGTCCATCGGGGTTACTACCTTGGTGTAGAATGTTTTTGTTATGGCAAGGCCCCATCTGTGAGAGGGTCGGACTCGCGTTTATATATTTGTATATATGTATATATATATTTTTTAGACTTCGAAAAGTATTATGGTCTCAGATATTGGTTCCCGGTATGTGTAGAAACTGTATTGATATTGTTTCAAAGTGTATTTGGTTTACTAGTTCAGTGGAAAGATTTAACTGGTTATTATAATTAACGCTCAGGATGTGGTAATAAGAAGATTGCATTGTTATACCACACTTTAGAGACGTGGAAGTTAATACTCATAGTTGTATGTCTGGGGATGGGATTTTGAGAGCCCGATTATATTTGTTGGATGTTTATGGAATGTGATCACCATCAATGTTAAGAGACGGTGTCTTTCAGAAGAAGTTCCTTATTTAAGAATTTTTTGAAAGGAGATGTAACTTTGTTGTTAAGAGATGAGAACATAGGGGTACATGTTATGGACTGAGGGCGTAACGGATTCTGATGACCGACAATGCTAGGAAGTAGTGTATTGGGGGGGAGGGTCCTTGTTTTGATTTCGCTTTGCCAGACATCCCACGCATGAAACTTAATGTAAGGTTGGTAGTAAGGAAATGTTTGACCATTCGTCCATGATTTGAGTACCTCGATCCTTATGGAAGTATATAGTTATAACTGGAAGTTAAAGGGGTAAATTACGATATAAGGCCAGTAGAGCCAATTGTTAGTGAGGAAGTATTAATAATTTTGTTTTATTTTTGGTAGGTGAAGGATGAAATGATGTTTAGGAGGATTTAAAATTTCAAATTTGGAAGTGATTGAGAACGCTCAAGTGGTATAGCCACATTGTAAATGCAAGGACAATAAAGAGTTTGGAGTACTTGTGAAGCGTATGTGATGTTCAAACTCGTATGCATGGGTTATAAGGGGTGTAGACACCCTAGTTTGCTGATGTGATAATCTCCGAAAGAAGAAACATAGAGATGGGTGAGATTTATACTTGTGGGACTAATATGACAAAATATTAGAGGTAGAATGGATTAAGCGACGTGAGATAAGGATGATAATCGGTATATTCATGTGGGATCGGAGTAGCACGTCTAAAATTGGTTGAAGGGTAGTGGGAAGCCATTTAAAAAGGGGTATCCCTTGAGAAGACAAATATTTAACTATTTGGACAAATTTGGAGTAGAGTTCCACCTAATCAAATGTTGAGGGTGGCTTAAGCATAAATAGAGTGAGGATGTCAATAAGGTATAAAGAGCCCGGATGTTCACAACGTGGTAAAAAGTGCACGGGTCGGAACTTTTGGTATACACCAAGGGAAGAAGAGGGTTATTAAGTATCACTTAACGGGAAGAATTATACATGAAAGTCGGTATTGAAAGGGGTATAGTAAGTAGTAGATTGGTTGGGGTAAGATGGTCAGCTATATAATGTTATATCAAGCCGACGATTCCAGTGATGGAAGAGTCAAGTTGGTAAATTTCTTTGAGGGGTTGCCAACTTATAAATAAGTAACGAGTTCCTTCAAATGCCTGGAACGGGTTTTCAAGAAGAAAAGAAATTGTTATATCCTTGGGTGATTTACACTATTAGATAGTGACCGCGCCGGTATGTGGCCTTAACTAGTATTAATTCGAACTAGGATGAGATACTCTAAACCCACCTTCAATATGGGGTATAACGAAGTAGTGGGAATAGTTTCGTTTTGAGAAAGTTGTACCACTTATAGTCCGAGAAATAGGCGCAAGGTGATTGACGACTGGTGGAACTGTATGATAGTAAATTTTGGACTCATTGCGATCATTTGATTTCCACAAAGGGTATAGATCGTAAGTGACGTATAATATGGAAAATGAGAGGATATTACCTAACAATAGAGTTGTGTTAAAGAACCCCTATCGATTTATAGTTGACAAGGTGCTTACAGATGTTTTGTGTAAATGAATCTTACTATCCTCCCTCTGGATGCGTAGAGGTGAGTGGATTATCAGAGTTTTGGGATTAGTCAGAAGTTAGAGTTCGATGACTATAATGGGTTAGTCACTAACCATCTGAAGTGGCTTTCCCTTGTGTAAAAGTCACAACGCTGGGAACAGAGATTCAAAGAACGAACAAGAGTAGTCTGATGTTTTATGGTTGCTCCCAAGAGGAGAGTTTTGTGTTTAAATAAACACGAGATTTGACATGAAGGGAGGTACGATCTGCCAATAATATTGAGATAATACAGCCAATGATGTGTAGGCTACTCTTATTTAAATGTTGTTTAGTAAGAGCACAACGTGAGGTGCATTTATTGAGGTGTAACCGTATAATTGAGATAGTGTCAAGAGTGTTCAACAAGCTTGTTGTGAAGCGAGGGCTGTAGTGATTGTGCCTTCCTTTGTATTTTGTTTTGAGTACTGGAGGATACCTAATTTTTCCAGGTATGCCTATTTTTCCAAATTTCGGGATGAAATTCCATTATTAGGGGGGAAGTATGTAATACCCCGTATTTTTATGGCTTTGAATTATGAGGTAAATTAAATGAAATTGCTCTTAATTATCGGATTTAATTAAATTAATTTGATGATAATTTTGAATATTACTGAGTGATTATAGTAATATGTGATTATTGAATTTATAAAAAAAATTATCGTGAGTTGAAAATACGACAGTTTCGGTAATTAAGTTGGGACGCGTGTGTCAGTCGTGTAAGGACCAAATTTAATGGATTTAAAAGTATTTTATTTTCATGTCATCCGTATGATCAATTTGAGTGCGCCAACGTGTCCGAAAGGGTCGAGATAGCCAGAAAACACTAGCCGGGGGTTTAGTTTGGATCCCGGGGTATTTTTAGGCCTAATCGGCAACCCGAGAGGGTATTTTAGTCATTCCTATTTTTGGTGAATAGTGACCTACGAAATTTAGGTATTAATTATCAGCCAATCCTTGAGTTCCTTAGTTTTTTCACAACCAAAAAGCATCAGGACAGTTAGAGAGGAAGAGTGGAGAGATTCCAAGGGTTTCCATGGCTACAACCACCACTTAAAGGCTTTTGCATTGCCGTCACCACCACTGGATAGATCGAAAAGCAAGGATCATCCTCATACCATCTACTTCATTAGATCAGAATCTTCATTACCAGTCAAGTGATTTAACTTTCAATAATTTAGTGCATATATCATCCATGTTAGGTTATAATTGGAGAATAACCTTGAATAATGATAATTGAATGGATTTGAAGAATTAAAATCGTAATCTGGGTAGGATTGTATGTAGTTAAAACTTCTTGCCGTATATTAGATACGAAATCATGCTTCATGTGTAAGGAATTTTGAAATTTAATCAGGATTTAGGATGTTCTTGAAGAAATTTAGAAGAACTAGGTTTAGAGGAGTAATTATGACTTTTGATCCAAGAAACTGTTGATTAAGCCTGTTTGATCGATCGACCGACCCAAGAATGTCGATCGATCGATCCTTTTCGTCGATCGATCGACCCCTCCTGATTTTTGGTAATTGTTTTCCTTTAAAGTTTAAAGAAAATCCCAAGGCCGATGATGATTCTTAGGGTGATTAATTTGATATTGTGGGACTGAGTTAAGGTCAGTAGGGTCTTAGTTATTGCCCGAAAAATGTTATAACTTATGGGATCAAGCATTATAATTGCGAGCGATTACCGAGTGAGGACGGTTTGAAATATTTCGATTTGGGACTAAAAGTGGAATGAAAGATAATGTAAGGGTATGAACAGTAGCAGAGGGATTTTATATTTGCTGAGATAACATTAGAAACTAATAAGAGACCTAGTAACCCTTTGGGATAGGTTTAGGTACTTAAACTGATACGACGAGAGAGTTATTAGGTTAAATGTATATTTCGTATGATATTCGGGATAAACTTACTACGTACGAGACTTACTAGATGGAATGTGTGAATACTTATATTGTAATATGATTACTTAGGTTGTGTGAATGCCTAGTGTAAGGATTATTGTGTGTATAACATACCTACCATACTTACTATCACGGGAGGTCGTTCGTAAGAGGATAGTCTGGTATCGATGTGCCTTTGGGGGGACTTTAGATTGAAACCTCAGAACATAGGACTTGGAAGGGCTTATCGCTGAATTGATAAGTCTGCTGACTTTGGGAGCGTAGGTATGTGCGTGACCCATGGGTATGTGAACTATGTTCGCCTCCAATATGTGTGATTTATATTGAGACGATTCCTGAGTGATTCGAAACACATGATCCTTATGTACGTGATGTACATGGATTTGATAGCAGAGTATGCGTGCACCGCAGCTTAGCCTAGGGGTGACTTATATGTATATATATAATGAGAGTGATTTATATATATTTACTTATGAATGGTTCACTGTTGCTTAGTAGATATGAATAACTAAGATATTTGAATGGGCTAAAATTGTGAGAATTTAATTTACACTTGAGATAAGTACTGTAATGAATGTGAAAATGGGTTATGAATATGACTTGTTTGGGTGTTACGAGTAGATACCATATGTGAGAATGCGAAAGCAGGAGTGGTACAGACTAGTTAGTTAGCGGCATAACTAGGATGGTTTAAGGGCATACGTTAGGCGTGCACAATAATTGAGAGGTGAGAAACTCATGTGAGAGTACGCAACTAACATGTTTATAATATGTGTTGTTTAATTGTAATTTAAACACTTGTTGAACTTTTAAACTGTTTTCACCTCGGGCTCTGACCCGTTTTCCTCTAAATCTATTTTTATTTTGTAAAAACATTTTAGGTGCCCAGCCACAGGGGCGCGAAGCATAGGAGTTCCATTCTGATGATGTGTTGTAGCTGCTGTGAAAGCTACAGGGTCTTGGTATTAGACGCCTTCATATTTATCCTTGGTTTCTTCAGAGTCATTTGTATCAGTTAGGGCATGTCGCCCATTCTTAATTAGAAGTTGAAGTTACAAACTTTCATTATTTCGATTATTGGTTTATTTATTCAGATTCTTGTATTGGGACTTTATTTACTCTGGCATTTTTATTATTGGAGTGTTTACTCCAGTCTCAGTTTATTTCATTCCGTTGGTTATTTACATGAGCTTGTTTATGCGATTGATGATTTAATTACTTGGGTAATTGTTAATTTAATTAATAAAATTTGACATCTCTCTTTTTAAATATTACGTGGCTAGTAATTAACTAATTGTTTTCGACAGTGATGCTAAGACTGAACCAACTTGATATTCTGTATTAATTTAATAAAGGAGTAGCTACCCGATATTTAATTAGACGGGGTGTCACAGTTTAAAGACTCATAGTTTTTTAGTAGAGATTTGTATACTCCGAAATATGTTAGTGATAACATTAATTAGGTAAAAGATAAAAATAAGTTAAAAACACATAGAGTAAGGTAGTGGTTGATTTAAAATATTTGTGTAAATCAATAGGTAAGGATTATACCTAGATTAAGGGCATTGGTTTATGAAGAGGTTTATGATACCGATTGATAAGTATTAGGTGTGGGATGATACCTAAACCTTGGAGCCTTAGTAGTTCTGGCTGGTATTGTGTATATATGAGTTAACTTAACGTAAGTATTAACTTTTGATATATTACATTATTTTTTAACCTAATTGAGTAAGATTTATGCTCGTTTGCTTGAATTATGTGCAATCACATTGAGGCTGTGTGCGTGCTCGTAGGGGATGTAATAAGAGGGATTTACTGAGGTGTGTAAAATGTTTACTGTGCGTGGTGCTCCTAATTTTTGAGACGGGATCTACTTAGGTACTATTTACCCCGATCCTACCGCTGATGTTCCCATGTCCCGAGTGGGGTAAATGAGGGTGTCCTTTCATTTTGCCTTGGGCATGGAGTCTATATGATATACGAAATGGCATAATGATTTTCCCTTTATTTTTTTCTTTGAGGTTATAAGGTTGGGATGGCCTGTAACTATACCTAGTACAAACGAGTGATCTCTGAAGGCGTTAGTGATAAGGCTTCGTATATTTTATGTACGGGCTTGAGCATAACCCATTTGATTTGACGTGAGTTGAGTATACCCATAGAAAATATGGATTATGTGATATCTGTATGTGTTATAATTTTGAGATGATTATGCTAGATTATGATTTATACTAGTGGTGTGTAAGCATAACATTATAACTCGAGAATAATATTATAAGAATATACTAGCGACGTATATGTTGAACTCTAAATAGAGAATATTAAGGACTGGTATACTAGATACATACTTTTAGAAGCATTATTTGTGAAGGGTTTTAAATAAGATATTTACTATTAATACATGAGTTTACCGTAGTGTACCAGATTATTAATACAAGATATGAACTTAAGAAGGTTAAAGTATATATACTCAATTAAAAGATGAAACTATCATAGGGGCCTCACTTGGGTTTAAGAGTAGAACCACATATTTCTTAGGTTGTTTGGGTTGGGTAGTTTTAATAACTTAAAATTAATTTAATATGCAAGGAAGGTGTATTATTATTATTATTATTATTATTATTATTATTATTATTATTATTATTATTATTATTATTATTATTATTATTATTATTTTTATTATTATTATTATTATTATTATTGTGGACCCAACAACATAGACAATTTATTTTTGAACTATTTATTATTGTGTCCCAAATAACTTACTCACTATAGACTTCCTAGGTTTAATCCTCCGTGTTGAATAATTTTTCTACAGGTCTTAGGTTGTAGTTTTTGCTTTAAACTTGAGTTATTCGTTATAGGAGTTTCTCCAAGACCATTCTATTAATCATTCCTTAGCGCTAAAAGTAGATCATTGTAGCTCTTTTACATTTTTATATCATTTTATTTCAGTTGTCAGTTATCAGTTAGTTTTATTATTTTGGTATCCCCGAGTCAGTCATTTTTATGAGATACATTATTGTTATTGAGATATATTATGTATTTTCAAGTTGGAGTTTGATTATATTGTCATATGGATGGTATCAGAGATGTTTTAAACACCTTATTATCTCTTGTTGTTTTTACTTATATAGTTTTATTTTTTCCATTCATGTTAAGAATGTCACTAATTATTTTTAACTCCCGTGATTTTTATACCATACCTGATTAATCTATATTTGGATTTTAAGGGGTATCACGTTGTCACTTAAGTTATGTTTTTAATAAAACCATTATTTTATGTGTGTGTGCTTTGGAATGGTTTGTTGAAGTAAAAGATATATAATATGAAAAAATGATTTTTTTGAGTGAATTAAATATAATTAATAATTTAAAATTTGGACTTATTTTAAAATTTAACGTGTTGGCCTTCTTAGGCTACTTTAGGTTAGTTTCACCAACGTCAATCCAAGAATATTTTTGTTGCTGCGTATTGTTTTCACTAGTCGCACACATGAGCAGAGAGTTTCTTGTGTATTGCCGTGACCTGGCTTCACTGAAACCTCGCAATTTTGAAGAATATTTTCACTGCAGTGAAGGGGTACAAAGTGGCTTGAAAAACTTGCTTTTTGCTAGATTATGCATATCTTTTTTAGAAACTCATACAATATCAATGATCCAGCCATATCTTTTCACTTTTTCATCTTATCACTTCATAGGAAGCCCACGCCTTACCTACTTATTCTCCCATGCTTCTCTTGCAAGCTTGAGTGTATATGTATGAGGGTTTAGACTTCATTTGATAAGTGTGAGAGAAGTAGTATTTTTTGTGAATCTTTTGTGACAAAAAGTATTTTGAAAATACATGCTTATGCATACTTTTCAAAAGATTCATTTTAAGAGAGACAAATCTTTTATAAGCTTAACTTCCTTTTGTATTGAATTTATTATTATTTCAAGTTTTAATCTTATTTTTATCCTCTTTATATTCTTGAGGTATTTTTTGATGAAAACTAAAAAAAAATTGGAGGAGGATTGTTGACTTGGATGGAAGAAGACATCGGTTACGACAAAAATCAGTAACGATTGTGAACTTTGCCCCAGATGTTATTGCCTTCTCATCACTACACCAAATCTGCCGAATTGTCACTGTCATTGACCTTGATAAGTTCAACTTGTCAAGGTCAATGACCGTGACAATTCTGGGTGAGATAACTTCTTTGTCACGGACTTATCACGGTCAATGACCGTGACAAGTTCATTAAAATTGTCATGGTCGTGTCACGGTCCTTGACCGCGACAAGATTTTTCACGGTCAAGGACCATGACAAGCCTGTGATATTCTTTAAAAATGTGTCACGATCAATGACCGTGATAAGTCCGTGACAACTTTCTTTGTCAAGGACTTGTCACAGTCAATGACCGTGACAATTCTAGGCTGAATTGAAAAAAATTCTGCTGGGCAGTATGGCCACTGCCACTGCCCAGCAGTATATTTGTACCTGTTATAGCAACGTTGTACCTGTTCAAACATCATATATCCAAATAAAATAGAGAAAACGCAAATATACATTCAAAATAGAGAGAATATGCATCACCATATAATCCAAATATAATTCAAATGCAACAACTTAAAACAATTCGATTCAACCTTAAAATAATTCAATTCAAACTTAAAACAATGTCACTAAATGTATGGGGTATGGTTAACTCTGAGGAGGTGAGTAGGGAACAGGATATACGAATTGACACACCCACTAATATACACCGTGCCGCATTTTTCGCGCAACCACAATGGGGAATTCTCCTTCCCGGACATCACATGCGTGAGGAGCACCTTAGACTCAATGTCTTGAAGCTCATGTCCATGAACTAGTGCACCCTGGATGATATTCGGGTCCCTCAATCCCCGCCATATCCGTTGGCAATCAAATATGTCCATTATAAACACCCTCGGCTAACCAAGTGTCGACATCGGTCTGTTGAAGGGAGCCAAATAGGGAAGTGAATCATCAAAGTCCGCACGTGTTGACGATGAAGCAGCGAGGTCCACATCATCCCGGTCCTCCTCCTCCACTTCCTTATCCTTCACTTTCCCCTTGTATTTTTTGCCGCCCAATGAGCACTTCATGAATGAGAATATATCCTGGACCATCGCCTCCAAACGGGATAGCTTCGCGTCATGTGACTCCACCGTTCGAGCCAACTCGGTGTCGCTCGTCTCCAATCCGATGATCCTAGATTTGGACACTCGCGAGCTCACCCCCTTGTCCTCCTCTTGCGATCAGAGCCAAGCACTTGGCTGAGTGCGTCTGTGGACAAAGATTCCTTATCGGCATCAGACTGCGACTCATGCACTTCCTTAAGCTTTGCCTGAAATGACAAAAAGCACATGATTAGTAAAATAAGTAAATTAAAAAATATAACGTAATTAACAAAAAGTAAATTGTCGGATTACATACAATCGTGGCCGCGAAGCTTGGGGACACCTCCTTGTCCTTCCCCTTCTTCGTCCAAAGAGCCACATAAGTATCGAGCCAATGTGACCTACCCCCAGGGCCACTCCGTGTCCCCTGAAATAAAATAAAGTAAAATTAGTATCGACCCCGCAAAGTAAAATAATGAAAAATAATATATTTTATGTAGTTATAGAAAAATTAAATCTTACCATCATCCTATTCTCCCCCTCGGCGTAAGACGTCTGGCTGGAGTAGTGCACGTTCGTCTTTTTTGCCCGATTTCCCTTCTCGATTGGCGAGATGACAATTATCGTTCCCCGATCTCATTGTCAATGAATCTTTGCCATTGTACCAATGAGATCGGCTCCTTCGACGGGACGGATTCACGCCTTTAGATAATGGACTCTCGTGTCTTCCCAAAGTACCGGGTCCGTATATTTTTCTTCCACGTCTTATGTTGCTCTCTCAATTGCTTCAAGATGGAATCGCGTAACTTTGGATCCAGGCTAAATTGTTCCTGTCCAATAAATACAATGTTAGTTGCAAATAAATATAAATATAAATATAAAATGAAATTGAACTTGAAATATTCAAATAAATATAAATATAAATATAAATATAAATATAAATATAAATATAAATATAAATATAAATATAAATATAAATATAAATATAAATATAAATATAAATATAAATATAAATATAAATATAAATATAAATATAAATACATTACTTGCAGTGCCAGCCAAATAGCTAACTTGAGCTCATATGGCACCTCCTTCTAACTAATTTACCCCGGGCCGATGATCGTCTTTACCATCTTGAGGGATCTTGCTAATAGCCCTGACTTGTTCTCGATGGCCATCCCCAATTTTCCATATTTGGGGAGACTAGGGGCTGAGGATCCCTCGTCGCCTTCGCTACCACCGTGCCCAGACGACATCATCATAACCAGCATCACCATCCTCGCCTTAATACCTGAAGGAGACATTTGCTGTAAAAATATGTTATTAGTACATATCAAAATGAATTACAAGAAGACATGCAAATATGTACAATTACTACTAAGAAAAATGAATTGTTACTGTTTTCCAAACTCCAAAATCGATAACTATCTTGCATACACGATCTTAACAAATGTAGTTCAACTGTTTTCCACTCAAACAACTTACCATTCTTACACCTAGCACACGGACACGGACACGGAAAATCTTCATCATTATGACATCTCTTTGCATATTTCACAAATTCGTTAACACCTCTGCGAAATACATCCCCCATTCTATTTGTCTCACCCATCCACTCTTTGTATTTCTGATATCCCATCACAGCTACCACAACTAATCACCTATTAAAGGTACAAAGCGTATATTCATGGATTAGTATAAACAAAACTTAGATTTATAGTATGTTTCATTTAATTATGTCTTATTTATATTCAAATTCAATTTATAATAGAAATTTCTATTTCCTCCATCTCCTCTAAAGGGTGAGTGGTCCTATACCATTCAAGACCGCATTTTTCTATAATATACTTAACAGCTCATGCACATTGTTACAATTTGAAAAAAAATCGGCAGCATATCCCCGTAGTTCTCCAAGTACACGACGTAGATTGGCAAGTGTGAGTGTTATTTCAATTGATCAATTGAAATAACAGTCACACTTGTCAATCTAGTATGTACCCAGAGAACATTAGGATACGACTACAGAACTGCCTCCAAAAGTAACAACTTTAAGCCACTAAGAATATTATACAGAAATTATGCAGTCCCAAACTGTCCAAACGGGACAATTCGAGAGATCTCATTACAGGGGTAATGACTCTCGAACGGGTCTAAGGGCTATTGAATGCGTACGCGTAAGAACTAGAAGGCTAGTGTCTATGCGCACTATATGTAATTTCAAGTATGTTTCATTTAATTATCATACTATATATATATATATATATATATATATATATATATTGTTCGATATACAAAGTAATTTTCAAAAAAAGTTGAAAAATTCCACCCCCATATGGACAATAATCCAGTGGTCATGCCACCTTTAAAATTAACCAACCCAGCATCGATCCACTATAATCCAACAGCAATGTCAACAACAAATTTGCATCCCGTACTCCTTTTAATTCATCTACTTAATTAATTATTTTCATCAATTAAACTAATAATTAAAGTATACAATTATTAATTTAGTAATTTACAATGAGGGGCAATCCTACTTGAAAAAAAAATTATTCGTAAAACACGCTCAAACATATACAATAAGGGACAATCATATATTAATTCACTAAAAAAATTAATAATCAATCAATTCGTTTATAAGGGACATTACGCGCAAACACGCACACTGCACACACATATACACACACGTGCACATACACACACACACGCATCCCCCCCACCCCTACCCCACCACCCACCCACCCATCCCTCCCCCTGCCCCCACCCGCCCCACCCCCTCCCTTCCCACCACCCACCACACACACGCACACGCACATACACAACAACCCCCCACCCTTCCCCTCCCACTACCCCCTACCCCCCACCCACCACACACACGCACATGTACACACATCAATCAATTCATTTTTTTACTGCGACATTTGTCACGGTCGTGTCACGGTCACTGACCGTGAAAATATTATAAGGATTGTCACGGTCACTGACCGTGACAAGTAGAATTGTTACGGACTTGTCACGGTCAATGACCGTGACACAAAATGCGTGTTTGTTGTCACGGTCATTGACCGTGACATAGCTAAGTGCTGGAAGGGTGCCAATTTACCCATTTTGGTGTAGTGCATGGTGGAAGATATGGTGTGAAAGCACGTTAGGGGGAAGTTATGAATCTATTCGTAAGACGTAGTTCCCCTATGTAATTCCTACCATAATTTATTGTCATTCTTTTGGCTCAAGATTTTTCTTACTGTGGATTTTTCCTCATATCCCTTAGTGTTGTGCTATATTGTTTACCTTTTTGTATTTAATTTATTTCACCTAATACTGAAGATAAAATTTGGTGTAATTTACTTGTCAAATAATTTTTCACATAGACCTTAGGTGTTGTTAATTTTACCCTTGATAAATAATTATAAGAAAATGTTGTGACTTTATCGACAAGTGATATTAAATGGGCATCCTCTTTCCATCTCTATTTTGAGCACACGCACTCTCAACTGGTATCAGATATATGACTCTTTTTTGTTAGTTTTAATCTCATAGAGGTAGATTAAGTGCTTGTGAATTCATGTTAATGACCAAATGAGTGAAATTATGGGTATTAAAAAGGGTCATACTTTTCCTGGACTTGTCACACTGTTCGATTTTGTGAATCACTCAAGTACCAACATTTCTAAGACTTATGTTACTGATTTTAAAAGAGATGATATATGTTATTCTTTTGATGTGCTTGTTTCTCAAAATAAGATTCTATCTGAAACCAATGTTAAACTTACTATGAGATTAAAACCTTTGGAAAAAGAAAAGGTCGTCAAAGAAAATGAAGACCATGAATTATTATTCTTTGTTAGTTTTTGATAGGGATCACTTGCTTGATAAAATCCAAACCCTAGAAATTGAAAAAAATATTTTTTCTAGAATTTTTGTAAATCCTAGAAAATTGAGGGAATTAAATGAGCTTAGCTCCGTTAAAAAAGAAAATTATTTTTTTCAATTTATAGATGGTTATGCACATTCCCTCTATCCTAAAGTTAAATTTCTAGATTTTGACTTTAATGATTTATTAGAACTTTTTAATGAATTAATATAAGATAAGGAGTTACCTTTAGTTGAGTATGAATGTCTGTCCACTTTGAAAAAGAAAAGATGATTTGACCATCTCCGTGGACATTTTAAAAAAGGAATTTCAAAATAGTATAGAGTTTAGTGCCAAGATCTTAAACAAAATTGAAGATCTTTAATGGAAATAGATTCTAACTATAGAGAATTTTCTAGAGGAGAGACTTTGCACGTCAAACCTTCGACATCAAATCATTCATCCACTTTTGATAATGGTTTTCAAAACTTTCATAAACAAAGAAAACACGATAGTATGAACAATTTTAATGAGAATAATGTTGTTTCTCATAATGTTTGAAAAAAATATACTTTTCATGATAGAAGACCTACTATAGATATTGTTTGCTCTTATTGTCATAAGAAAGGTCATCGTAAAGATTTTTATTTTAGGTTGAAAAATGTTCAACTTTTTAAAATGGTTATCCTTAAAAAAAAAATCGTCCATGCCACATCCTAGAATTTTAAAATGTGAACATTATCATAGGAAGGTCATTTGAGAGAATTTTTCTATTTTCTTAGGTCAACCTTGCATTTTCGTTATTTATAGTTTTATTAAGAATAATGTTACAAGTCAACAGAAAGAACATATTCAACATGTTCAAAATAAAAGGGGAAAGAATTTTTCTAATACGCCCAAGGTGTAACCTACTACCAAAACTCCTTGTGTGAGTCAAGTATGGATTGGGAAGGATGTTTTACATAAGATAGATTTAGGGACCAGATCGGATCCCTCTTTGTTTCCCTTGATTTCTACTAGTTAGAAAGGTTTCTTATTGTGCCTAGGACCCTTTAGAACATTTATTTTGTTCCTCGGACCATTCTATTCTTGTGTTGCTTTGTTGCATTTTTTCTAGATAGTTTTGTTGGTTATGTGCTTATAGGTTAACTTGCTAAAAATGCTAGATTAATCTATTAACTTGTTTTCACTGTCTCTATTCTCGTTGTACCAACTCGCGTCATACCTTCTAACGTCCATTGTTGGTTATATTTTAGACATTTTTCTAGAATTTTAAAGGATTTCATCTTTAGAACACTTGTGGTAATATTTATTCCCTCGTTTCTTCTTAGATTTGTTCTTTTTAGATCCCCTTTGCACTTTCTCATGTATTTGAGAATTCTTATATTATCCTGTTCATTTTTGGAGTTATACTTCATCTCCAATCTATATTATATCCTTGATAAGGTTTTGTTCGTGTTTTTAGGTTAAATCCCATGGATTTACTCATTTTCATGTTAAAAAATCTAGTTTGAAAGGTTGCCCTAAATTTGTGATGTTCTTGGAGTGTTGCACCAAGGATTGAAACGCTTGCCCAAATTTAGGACTCTTTTTATTATTGGTTTTGTTTTTTCTTAGACGTAATTTCTTTCTGGTTTCATTTTTCTTTTTGTGATTGATCCTTTTATCAGTTATAACTTATAATACAAAGATTATTTGGATCAATTAAGAGATATTGCTCCAGTGTCATTCCTTCTTCTGCTCCGTTTCACTCTCCATCTCCTTGCTTAACCCTTAACAATCATTCGAAATGATTTGAAGACTTTAAGGGCCTTTATGTCATGTATGGAGTATCAATTGGTATTCCCTATATAATAATCATGCCATCGCATCGACCTGTTGGAATAAAAAGGCACTTTGCCTTTACCATTATGCAAACTTTGAAAAAAAAGTAAATTGCTTTAAGATAATTTGTCTGTAGATTTTTTTAGATATGCTTTAATAAAGTGGGAGACACCTTCCACCTTTCTCTTCTCCCAATTGCATTCTCTAAACGACCATTTTTTTTTGTTCAGATTTTCTAAGCCAAAAGCTATTGGTTTTTAGGGGAAGAAAAATAACACATTACATCTCTCTCAAGAAAAAAATTCTCTCTCTCTCAACGAAAAAAATAATTTTTCCCTTACAAAATAGAGGAGAAGAATAAACAAATACTCTCTCTCTTTCTAAACGTTTTTTTGCACTTTTGCGTACCTAATCAATTTGTCCACAAAACTGATATTGTGATATTGAGCAACTAATGGTAAATGGATGATCGTATGCCAGATTACTACCGAGCAGAGTTTTGTGAGACACAAATGTTTTCCTATTCTGGGTTATTTTATCCTGGGGTGACGGGGAATTTTAAGGACTGTAGCACAATTTTTTTGGACAGAGTTGCGAAACACCTTATAGAAAGTGACCTAGTCCGCGACTAAACCACAATAATTTTTTGTTATTGAATTTTCCCATCCGATAATTTCCGTTTATGTTTTTATTTCAGCTACAACATGACCATTTTTAGGACATGTTTTGTCTTAGTTTGGGTAATCAACGGGTACATGACTCAAGAATTATACACTACATGAATTGGGTGTCAAGAGATACTACTAGTGGATTTACCTCTATCGTTTGTGGTATCGAGATAACCATTAATCCCGACATTTTGGACTTCCTTTACCCTACGTTTGTTTGTTAGGAAAGGAAAGATAAAGTGAAGAAAAATAACTTTCCTGTATTTTTTGTTGTGTTTGGTTAGCAGAAAGGTTATGGAAAAATGGTCCTCAAATGTTTCTGCCGAAATTTTTTTTCCACAAAATACATCCTACCAAAGGCCAAGGATTTTGTAGGTAAGTTCAAGGAAACTTGGTATTCTACCATGTAAATTATTAGTACTATTATTTTTACTTTTGTTGTTATTATTATTATTATTATTATTATTATTATTATTATTATTATTATTATTATTATTATTATTAATAATATTAATTTTACAATTACTACTAAAATATTTACCACTAATTATTCATAATAATACGCTATTTATTGATATTTTTACGAATTAAATGCTGATAATTTTTATTTTATATTTGGGATATTTTATTTAAATGGATGTTTATTATATAAATCATACTTTTGGTAATTGAAAAAAGAAAATATATTATACTTTTTTATTAAAAAATTATAATTATATATGTATGTATGTATGTATGCATATATATTTTATTTATTTTTTATTCATAATTTTCTTGTTATTTTCCTTCTGTTAATCAAACACACATAAGAAAGTAATATTTTTTTTTTACTTCACTTCACTTTTTAGCTTATATTTTCTGATCACTTTTCTAGCTTATATTTTCTGATAAACAAACAGAGCCTTGGTGAACCATCCAGGCTACTCGTGGACTGCCGAGACTATGCCCAACTTTATAACCATTTTGATTGGGATTATCGATGGTATTGTGACCGCCTCTGATGGAACAACTTTAACACAGATACATTTGATCGATTTCTACTACTTGCTTCAGATGCCTGTTTTTTACGAAGTTGTTCATAACTCTCATCTTTATTCCATACCAACCTTCAACTACCACTTTCTATATTTCTGACCGGATTGTCGACTTGCTTCATTTGGTCAAGCCGCTCATCACCTCTATATGTCACAACAATTTGAGTTTTTCTAATAGAATCATACCGAGTTTCGGACTTCGATGACTTCAAAAATCGATGTTTTATGTCGAGACGTAGTGGGCCTTAACGATGAGGTTCATCTCATTCGCAGGTATTATGAAAAGTCTCAATTATGATGATTAAGATGGTGTATGTCCTTTGGTGGTGATAGTTGTTCTGGTAGTTAAGGTTGTTTGTTATTTTCATTGGTTGTCTTTTGTGACTTTATTTGTGATGTTTCCACTTTATTTTGAGGATTTTTTAAGCTTCCATATCTATTTATAATTGTGATTTTGGATTACCTCTCCTATTGCATATTTGATTGTATAATCTTCAACTCATTTCGAGTGTTATCTAATACATTTTGGATTATTGGCATTGCTATATACTTGATTATCCTAGAGGTTGCCTTTATTCCATGTTTAGTACTTGTTGATTGGCATTTCTTATCATTGTATTATCTTTGATTCCTTAGACTTGTACTCTAACATATAATCATGTTTTAGCTAATCTCTATTATCTTGAAATTACCTTTGCAGTGACTTAGACTATATTCCTTGAAATGTATGTGCTATCTTTGTTCATTTTAAAGGAATAATCCATTGTATGATATATAATAGTACACAATCTTAGCTTAATCTTTCTTTACCTTTGTTAATTTCATGGCAAAAAGGAGGAGAAAGAATAGATTAAGGGGGAATTCTGTGACACCCCGCTTATTAAAATAACGGGTAGCCAACCCTCTACTAAAATAAAATAGCATTTTAATTGGATCATTCTTAGCATCACTGTTGAAACCAATTAATTACTAACCACCTATTATTAAATTAAGGCGTGTGTCAATTTTTTTATCTTTATTAACGTGACACAATCATACTATAACCAAACCATAATGTATTCTGACAATAATAAAAATTCACAATCATGTATTAAGTCGAAAATAGAAAACCATTACATGCAAAACCTAACCGAATAAACCATCGATATTACATTCATACAATAAATCCCGATAATAAAATAAAATAAATCTGACTGACATGGCAACATGCCCGAATATGAAAATAATCTTGTCTAGAATGTGAGAATTGAAGCAACTGCATCAAATTCTGTAACGTCCCACAATGGTCGCAGCTTCGATGCCTAGAATGCATAACAACACTTGGATTCCTTATGGATGGACACCTCAAAGGTTTTGAAAATAAATTTGATACAGTTCAAAGCCCAAGTCCTTTTGAAAATATTTTACGAGTAATTAAAATGAATAATTAAATAGGTATTCATTCTTTCATATTTAAATTGGTACCGCACTCTCTCGTGAGACACTACTCACCTCTCATCTAAAGTGTGTACCTAACGTATGCATATTAATCACCTAGTTATGCTACCCGCCTAACTAGTACCAAAGTACCCTTAAGTCCATACGCTACCCTGTCACGCGTGTTATATATAATTAGCTTTTACTTTCACTTTACAATTATAATTCTCAATTATAATTTATCACTTCATTTCAAATAACTTTCACTAGTTATTATTTCAATATTCACATAAACCATTCCTAATAACTTTCACTACTTATTTAATCAATATTCACAAGTTAATAACACATAACTCATTTTCAATAACTTTCACTGGTTATTAAATCTTTATTCACACTTAATGTTTAATCCGTGTATACTTCTTCACATTAATACACACCATATTCACATCATCTCATGCCCGTATATATTTTCAGCACATGTATATACGTAATCATATACCACAAAACACACATATGTCGTGAATAACTTCCATTGTAAATTTATAACCTCACTAGATGCCGGTCTCAGCAATGTTATCATATCCCAAGGAATATGCACATCATCCTGGCTATCGTGCCAGAATCTCACACTGAACTGCGATAGGACCATAACGTTGGAGGTGGCCATAGGTTCCTCGATAGTAAGTCATAACCATACCCAAAATTACCTCACATCAAACTTCAACCCTCAAGGGCACATGCATGGCGTTATGACCTGAAGACAATACTTACCCTACTTTCACTCGTCAGGGCAGATCACCCACATCGTGAAACCTCCAATGATAGCACTAAAGGGGTATGTCCATATATAATAATATAATTATATCTTACACACCGATATATATATATACACACACACACACACACACACACAATCTGTACACATGTTTATATTTTTCAATAATTGCAATTAATCCCGCCTATCACTCGTGGCACAAAGACAATATTTTCCCGAATATCATTTACATTCTCAATTAGTTAATTACTCACTTGATTAATTAATTGATTCTCAAAATATTAATTCTGGGCACGTATAACTCTCAATATTCCCGTATACCTATTTTCCTGAATTTTTCATCACAATTCATTAATAAATCCCAGAGTATGATTCACCTCAAATACTCTAAATTTCACCCCGAAAAATCTCAATATTAGATCGGTTTTAAAAAATGCAGAAAATCAGATCTAAAAATTATCCGAATCACCAATTCGACTACATGTTTGGATTCTACAAGAAAATTGAGCCAGGCATGCGTTTTGAGTTTTTTTCAAATATCTTTCGAAAGTATTAAAAAAGAAGGCCTAAAACTCTTCAAAATCGATTTGTCTCCTAATTTCAACCACCTCAATCCCAATTCATATCGCAACCAGTATATATCAACTTCATATAAATCCCAAGTATAAAACTTCCAATTTTATCTAGAATTCAACTACACAAGATGATTATAATAAATTTATGCTTAATCACTAATTCACATAAAATTCTCGCAATATCACACTAGATCATTTTTCTCAATTCTTTAAATTGTAAAATTACCTATCTACGTGGGACTTAAAATTTTCAAATTCCAATCCTAAAATATCATACATATCCATCATTTATATATGTAACTTTCATGGGAATCAAATTAATTATTTCCATAAATTCCCAAATAATTCAATCACAAGTTTCTCTAAATTAATCCAACTACATATGAACTCATAATACCAGAATTTCATTCTAAAATTTTACCCATAAATTTTCATAATCATGTCTCAAATCCCAATTTTGCATAATCATGTGTCAAAACTAAAATTTTCATATAAATCCCAATCCCCAAAACATTTCAATTCAAAAGTTCCCAACTATAATATGAACTGAAAATTGCGCACAAATAATTAGTAAGATAATTACTTTTCTTAAGGTTCGTAGTGACTGAATTTGGTGAAGATGATGACTAGAACTCCCAGAATTTCTTCCCAATTCTTCATTTTTCTTGAGTTCTTTAGTTTACTCTTTAATTTCTATAACACCCCGCATTTCTGTGCATGTAATATTTAATTAATTCGAGAAATTTTAAATTACTTGTGTGTCGTAATTTAATTGAATTAATTATGGTAATATTTATTTAAATATTAATCACAAAGTGAATGCTTAATATTTAGGGAAATTTAATTACTAAGTGAATAGTAATAATTTATTTACGTCATAACGTGTATTAGTGATGTGGCATTTATTTATCTCAGTCGGGAGTCGGTATAGATTAATTTGGGTGTGAGATAAGGATTTTTATAAATTAATTCGAATGTCAATTTTGAGTGCACGGTTGAGTCCGGATGGGCTGAGATAATTAGTAATGTGTACCCGATGGTTGTAAACGGGTCATGGGGCATTTTTAGGCATAATCAAGCCCACACGGAGCTATTTGGATCACTTGGGCTTGGCCCATTAGGCCAAAAACGTGATTAGTGTTTTAAGACCTAAATCTAAGAGTGAGTAACGACAAAGAAACATAAACCTAAATCTAAGAAATTGGGGAGAAATTGAGAGGGAGCAGTCAGAGCCAATTTGGGGATCTTTTGGAGACAAAACAAGGAACGAATTGGGTGCTCATCATTAAACTTGCCTCTACACCAACGGATTAGACCCAACAAAACCCAAAAGGAAAGTGGTTAACTTGCTATGATTTTTATTTATGATATCCAATTCATATTTTTGTGATGTATAAATCAAAATTTGTTTTGGGTGTAAAATGGTACAAAAAAGGGGTTTTTGTGTATTAAATACTTGAATGAAATTAATGAAAAATTAATGTGGGAATTCATTATGTTACATAGTTCGGAGATAATTTATTCAGATGTGAAAACCCAGTAGAAATTTATGAGCGAATTTGGGATAAACAGATAAAATTGAGACTGAACGAGTAAAGACCCGGAAATTCCCCAAATCCAGAAAAGTAGAGATTTGTGAAATTTAATATGTTTTTAAGGTTCTAGGGGAGGTCCTAATCACGTTCCCATATGATAAAAATGTTGTGTGTGCTTAAGATGAACCATAGATGAGTTTGGAGGTTAGAGGAATTCGTTAATGGCAGAAACAGAAAGTCGGAGAAGATGAGGACCTGTTCGATCGATCGATCGATAGCTGGGAATTTTTGAAAGTTTGGCCTTCAGAGTTTTAGGTGGGATTTTATTTTAGTTTAATTACCAACAAGTCTAAATAAGGGACAAAATTTAATTAAGGAGGTTAAGATCCTCATAATTATAGGGGCATATAATTGGGAGTGGTGGGGTAATTAAGTGTAACACTTACATATGAATTTTGAGAATAAATTCTGAGAAATAAAATAACGAAGTGGGTGAAAAAGTTCAGGTATAGTAGTAGGGCGACACTACTCATTTAAATTAACTATGGATGAAAAACTAATTAATTTGAATTCGTGGATTAGAATCAGGTGTTATATTAATTTCGGACCACGAGAGCGAGCCCGAGTATATTGGTTGGGTGACACCAATAATAATTTAATTAATTAATGTGAAAATGAATTAATAATCAGAGTTGGACCGTACACTCGAGATACTAAGTATAGGCTAGTGTTACAGACTCAGTACACGGTAAAGCCGGGATATTTTATATTTATATATATACGGTGTGCGATAGTATAAATATGGTGTGTGCAAATAAATATCAGTAAGTAGATATTATTAATATATATAGTCTAGGGCTATCGGAGGAGTTTGCGCGATGTGGGTGAATCCCCTAGCTTGAGGAGTAGGGCGAGTATATCCCCAGGTCATAGCGTCCGTTATATGGGTGAGGGGCTTATCTCACTTTCAGGGAAGGAATATGAGCGCCTCCATTATGTTCATGTTTTTGGCTAAGTTAGTGAGCGATTCTGACTTGGGGTAATTAGGTTATGCGAGTACACCTAGTGTGATAGAACTTTAGAGAATACATCCGGTGAGTTATTACTCGGGAGGATGGGTTATATTTATATTCAACATATGTGTGAATGTTGTAATATGGTTCTACGTATATAATGGGATAAATTGTTATATACGGGTCATTAAATACTTGTAGTGAATTATATATTGGTTATATTCACATTCAACATGTGTGATTGTTGTAAGATAACTGTACTTACATAATGGGGTGAATAATTATATACGTGAAGTTTAAATACATGGAGAAAAGGGTATTAATTATATAACTAGCGAATGTTACATGGCTTTCAAGGAAAGATGATTAACTAAGTTAAGGCTATAAATAGCTTATAAGTCATACATTAAAATACTCGGAATTGAGTAGGGGTGGTTGACAAGAGTTATATCAAGTATTTAGTTTCGGGGTAGAGGACTAGGTGGGATATGAAGAAGGTGTTAGGTGTGCACATTAGTTGAGGGGTGAGTTTATCCTCAAGGGAGTGCGACACTAACTAAAATATGAAGCGCATTCATGCATATTTTATTACTGCAAGTTAATCATTTGCTAAATGTTTTCAAAATGTTTTGGGTTCTAAGCCTTGCTATAAATTACTTTCAAAACCTTTTAGGTGTCCAGCCGCAGGAACGCCAGACTTGATTCATTCCAGGGATTTGCTGCTGCAGCATATGTGGATGTTGCAGGATTTGGATAGGCGCCTCCATTCCTTTATTACTAGTATATGGATTTTCTATTAGATATTCGAGCATGTTGCTTATGGTTTTATTTAGGATTTATTTCAGATACCTTGAGATTTATTATTATCTGCCTTTACTTTCGTGTTGGATTTTTATCGATTATTTATTCGGCTAGTTTCTTATTTATATGTGACTGTTGGATTCAGTTAGCTTGTGATTGTTAATGATTTATTTCCTCATGAGTATTTCATTGAATTAATGATAGATAAAACTTGGCACCAGTCTAATTTCACTTAGGTGGTTAGTAATTAAAAAGTTTCGACAGTGATGCTAAGAATGAACCAACTGAGAAACCTGTTCTAATTTAATTTAAGACTGAACACCCGGGGTATAATTAGGCGGGGTGTCACACTTTCCTCTTTAACTCTTTAATTTCTCCTCAAATTCCTTTTTACTTTCTCTTTAACTCTTTATATAAGTCAACTAAACCTTTGGAATTGTGAAAACGATTTTCCTTTCACCCAAACCCTTTATTATATATGTAAATCCCTCTTTGCCTTTTCATATCCTATTAAGAAGACCAAAATACCCTTAAACTAGTCCTGACTTGTCTAAAAAGCTCCCGAGACCCAAACACAATCCCGGGTACTTAATTTTGACTATTTTGGCCCATTTTGGATAAATTGTGCACTCGGATTCATCATCCGAGTCACTTAACAATATTTTAAATTTCAACCTACTATAATTTAATCAAACATGTACCGGTTGAGATATTATTAAATTCTATCGCGTTTACTCACTTACGACATAATATTATTTGACATCTAATTTTATTTACTGTATCACATTAGTAAATACATAGCCACACAAATATCTATTCATTTCACTCTAAATTAATATTTATCTATTTTCTCATTATTTTTTGATTAAATTAAATTATGTGTCAAATGCATAATTTAAATATCGAATCGAATTAAGTATAAATATAAAACTGCGGGGTATTTCATACTTCCCCATTGAAAAGGAATTTCGTCCTCAAAATTCGAATATGCCTGGTACTAAAACCTTCGGATCGTGATAACATTTTGGTGTCTCCACTATTCATCCATTAGTGGTATCCTCAATTCTAAAGGCCTACTCTCTACGGCCCAAGATTAGCAAGAAGTCTATTCTAATCATTTCATACTATTATACTTTATCATTCGTAAGTTCTCACCTATACAACAATATGCAACATTGTCGTGAATCCACCAACAATTATCCAATAAGACGAGCCTATGCTCCACTTGCTCTATCATCTCAATGTTGGAAAAAGGCCCCACTTCCCTAGGTGCCAACTTCATTTCTTACCCAAATCACACACCTCCCTTCCTGGGAGACACCCACAATAATTTCTGACCACTCACGTCAATCTTTAACTCTTCGATTCGTGACGACGTAACTCTTACGACTTTCCTGAATTATATGAAAATAACTTCGATTATCTCAATACTTATCGGTTGACTCTAAATCACTTCCTACCTATGGAACTGGTTATTTCCCCATCCAACCACAGGGTAGATGACAAGGCCTCCCACCTCAAGCCTCAAAAGGAATATTTCTAATAATAGCTAGTACGAGTCATTACATGCAACTCTACTAATGGTAATTACTCCTCCCAATTACCTTAAATTCTAAAATACGCATATCTCGCATCCTTCAATATCCTAGTCACTTTCCCTGTTTACTCCTTAGTCTACGGGTAATATGTCTCATTCAAAATGAACTTCGTCCCCACCGCCTCTTAATACTCCCAATCGGAGGTGGAACTTAAGGATCCCATCCTGAGTCACAACAATTGTTGGGCGACATCTTGTGTCGATTCATTTCCTTTCTCAAGTGAAATATTGGGTATGTTACGCAATAATGTAACTCACATAAATTAGCAATAATTATTCCGCTTGGGTCAACAAATCCCACAAACCCAAATGGAATCTTGACCTATTCACGATGTTGGTAACCCAAAAATGAACTTCATCAGTCTGCCTATCCATTTCGTCACGGGAATCACCAATTATTGAAAAATTTTGGTGGATCACCTCAGACCAATCTGTTTCCATCTACGAATGATGCACTTGGAGACAACTTCATTATGTTTCACTCCCCACCGATCCACGCACTCAATATCCCACGTTACGTGGTACATCTCATTCTCCTTTATGGGGTACTCCAAAAATTGTGACCCATGCGTCTGCACATCCTGGGTCCTTTTCGTATGGTAAAAATCACATCGTATTTATGCACAAGTCACCCACAACATTCAACTGAGCAAGACTCCGCTCGACTCTTTAAACTGTTGGATCCTCCCTTGTCTAGAGTGATCCCTCGCCTATGTCTCCACAGTCTTTCAACCCATCTCGGGGTGATAGTTCACCTTGTTCTATGAATATATCCGGAATCTCTCCTTCCTTAATCCAAAGTTTAGTCCATCTTGCCCTTCCAATTTTGCCTCTATTGCCCAATATGCATATGGCTCAACACATTTATTCCTTGTTATTGTATCAACAATTACTAAAAATCAAACTAATAGGGCGCCCATACACCCTATATCTCGTTCATATCTGCACAAACATCATATACGTAACATATTTATTCGAAGTTTGGTCCCGCATGCTCTACATAGCTATATCATAAGGGTATTCACGATTTCCCCACTAATAGCGATTTAATTATCCTCAAGATTGTCCCAACCATCCATGGCGGTGTAAAAATTTTCCAGTGTTTCTTACAAAACACTACCTCGCTCCTCTGGCATTATATCATATAATAGCTCCCAACCCAAATTGTTTTCTACACACGTATAATGATCACCGTTCAAACCCGATACTATCGTATAATAGCTCCTTTATGGGGTACTCCAAAAATTGTGACCCATGCGTTTGCATATCCTGGGTCCTTTTCGTATGGTAAAAATCACATCGTATTTATGCGCAAGCCACCCTTAACATTCAACTGAGTAAGACTCCGCTCGACTCTTCAAACTGTTGGATCCTCTCTTATCTAGAGGGATCCCTCGCACGTGTCTCCACGGTCATTCAACCCATCTCGGGGTGATAGTTCTCCTTGTTCTATGGATATATCTGGACTCTCTCCTTCCTCAATCCGAAGTTTATTCCATCTTGCCCTTCCAATTTTGACTCTATTTTCCCATAGTCATACGGTTAAACACATTTATTCCTTGTCCTTGTCTAAAAAATTACTAAAAATCAAACTAATAAGGATCCCATACATCCTGTATCTCATGCATATCTCCACAAACAACATAGACGTAACATATTTATCTAAAGTTTGGTCCCGCATGCTCGATGTGGCTATATCATAAGGGTATTCACGATCGCCCCACTAATAGCGATTTAATTATCCTCAAGATTGTCCCACCCATCCGTGGTGGTGTAAAAAATTTCCAGTGTTTCTTACACAACACTACCTGGCTCATTTGGCATTATATCGTATAATATCTCTCAACCCAAATTATTTTCTACACACTTATAATGATCAATGTTAAAACTCGATACTATAGCATCCAACAATGTCTCCAAACTTTCGATATTTAATTAGGTTCATGTATGGAAAGTCTCGCAATTGAAATTTAATCAAGGAATTTTCCCAATGCCCTATAACCTGGCATTATCGATTATTAAGTCAATTTGACCCAAAGCACAATAATCGGGACACTCAAAATCCTGTCCCCAGATGTATAAGTCTAATCCTCCACTCCCCTGTCTCTAAAGGAGTCCTATAACACTGCACTCGCACTATCACTAAGTCTCTAGTGCTAAATCAATAACGAGCTAAATATCTCCCCTCGACCATAAACTCGATATCCCCTAAATCACAATAGAATAGTCCTTACGTACCGAGATTGAATATAACGAGGCAACTATATTCTTCGAAGTCTCCAATTCAATATAATATATACACGACTCAACCCTCTTTCAGGTGAACTATTACAAAAATAACACATACTACCCTGAAACAGCTAACACGATAGACTTACTATATCAGTCTGACATCACTCACCATCGCTAACCAGTTCATACCCAGGATAACATCATACTCGCATAACATTTCAATAAAATGTGCAAATCTCCAAAAATATATCCTCCCGGTATTCACACCCGCTTCCCTAAAGATGGGACTAAAGAGAATATCCATACCCAATGGTAAATATACACACTCAAAAGTGATACTAACAATACATCTACTAAGCCTATTTCACACGCAACCTAGTTCTAACCCAAATACCGTGACACACTCGTATCATATCGAACTTATCCCATCTTCTCATGGATAAAGTTTATATTTTCAATTGCCAATGTCTATGGTTGTTTAAATGGTCCTTGTACGTAATACTTGTTGGTTGTCCTTCTCCTATTCGGATTCTGAAACTCAACCGAACTCGTATGATATTCACTTCCATTATACATAATATCAGCAGAACGTAAAACGCAATATGAATTCAATAGTCATAAGCAAAGGACTTTACATCAAAGAAATCTACGGTACGTAATAAGTCCACACATATCATAAGGACTATAAAACCTGCTGCACTGATACCATATGTGACAACCCATTTATTAAAATAACGGGTGAGTTCTACTAAAATAAAACAAGAATCTCATTGGCTCATTCTTAGCTTCACTGTCGAAACTAATTAATTACTAACCACCTATTATTAAATTAAGCCCCGTGTCATTTTTTTTTTATTAACGTGACACAATAATACTATAATCAAATCATAATGTATTCTTACAATAATAAAAATCCACAATCATATACTAAGTCGGAAACAGAAAACCATCGTATGCAAAACTTAACCAAATAAACCATCGGTATTACATTTATATAATAAATCCCGATAATAAAATAAAATAAAATAAATCTGAATGACGTGGAAACATGCCTGAATATGAAAAGAATCTGGTCTAGAATGTGAGAATAAAAGAGACTACATTAAATCCTGCAACGTCCCACAATTGTCTCAACTCCAATGCCTGGAATGAATAATCATGCTTGGTGTCCCTATGGTTGGACACCTCAAAGGTTTTAAAAATAAATTTGATACGGGTAAGAGCCCAAATCCTTTAAAAAATATTTTGCCAGTAATTAAAATGCATAATTAAATATGTATTCATTCTTTCATATTTAAATTGGTACCACACTATCTTATGAGACACTACTCATCTTTTATCTAAAGTGCGCACCAAACGTATGCATCTTAATCACCTAGTTATACTACCCGCCTAACTAGTCCCAAAGTACCCTTAAGTTCATACGCTACTCTATCACGCATATTATATATAATTAGCTTTCACTTTCGGTTAACAATTTTAATTCTCAATTATGATTTATCACTTCATTTTAAATAACTTTCTCTTGGTATTATTCTAATATTCACATAAATCATTCCCAATAACTTTCACTAGTTATTTAATAAATATTCACAAGTTAATATCTCATAACTCATTTCTAATAACTTTCACTAGTTATTAAGTCATTATTCACACTTAATGTTTAAGCCATGTATACTTATTCACGTTAATATACACCATATTCACATCATCTCATGCTCGTACATATTTTTTGAACATATATATACGTAATTATATACCACAAAAAATACACATACGTCGTGAATAACTGCCATCCCACAAATTTATAACCTTACTAAATGCGGGACTCTGCAATGCTATTATATCCTAAGGAATACGCACATCATCTTGGCTATTGTGATGGAATCTCACACCGAATTGTGACAGAAACCATAATATTGGAGGCGGTCATAGGTTCCTTGATAGTGAGTCATAACCATACCCAAAACTATCTCACTTCAAATTTCAACCCTCACAAGGGAATATTTGTGGCGCTATGACTTGGAGACTATACTTACCCTACTTTCATTCGTCAGGAAAGATCACCTACATCACGAAACCTCCGATGATAGTACTAGAGAGGTATGTCCATATATTCATATAATTTTATCTTACACATCGATATATATATATATATATATATACAGTCTCTACACATGTATAAATTTTCTCAATCATTCCAATTTATCATGCGTATCACTCGTGGCACAAACACAATATTTTTTCGAATATCATTTACATTCTCAATTACTTAATTACTCAATTAATTAATTCAATCTCAAAATATTAATTTTGGGCGCGTATAACTATCAATCATCCCGTATACCTATTTTTCTGAATTTTTCATCACAATCCGTTAATAAATCCCCTAGTATGATTCACCTCAAATACTCTAAACTTCACGTTGAGAAATCCTAATATTACACATGTTTTCAGACTTGAAATCTACACAAAAAATTGAGTCGGTATTCTCAAATATCTTCTGAAAGCACTCAAAAAAAGAATCTAAAACTCTTCAAAACCGATCTGTCTCCATTTAATTTGAACCACCTCAATCCCAATTCATATCACAATCAATATATAAACTTCGCAATATCACACTAATTCGTTTTTCTCAATTCTTCAAATTGTAGAATTTACGTATCTATATGGGATTTGAAAATTTCAAATTCCAATCCTAAAGCATCATACCTATCCATCATCTATATATGTAACTTTCATGGGAATTAAATTAACTATGTCCACAGATTTCCAAGTAATTCAATCATAAGTTTTTTTAAATTAATCCAACTACATATGAACTCATAACACTAGAATTTCATTCTAAAAGTTTACCCATAATTTTTCATAATCTTGCCTCAAAACCCAATTTTGTATAATCACGTGACAAAACCAAAATTTTCATATAAAATCCCAATCCCAAAAATATTTCAATCTAAAAGTTCTCAACTATAATATGAACTGAAAATTACACACAAATAATTAGCAAGATAATTACTTGCCTTAAGGTTCATAGTGTCTGAATTTTGATGAAGTTGATGACTAGAACTCCCAGACTTTCTTCCCAATTCCTTATTTCTCATGAGTTCTCGAGTTTACTCTTCACTTTCCTCTTGAACTCTTGAATTTCTCCTCAAATTCCTTTTTACCTTCTCTCTAACTGTTTGTACAACTCAACTAAACCTTTGGAATTGTGAAAATGGCGTTCTTTTCACTCAAACCCTTCATTATATAATGTAAATCCCATTTTTTCCTTTTCATATCCCATTAAGAAGACCAAAGGACCCTTAAACTAGTCCCTACTAGTATAAAAAAAACCGAGACCCAAACACAACTCTCTGGTACTTAATTTTGGCTATTTTGACCCATTTTGGATCAACCGTGCACTTGAAATTGTCATCTCAATCACTTAACAGTATTTCCAATCTCAACCTACTATAATTTAATCAAACATGTGTCAGTTGAGATTTTATTAAATTTTATACCGTTTATTCACTTATGACATAATATTATTTGACATCCAATTTTATTTACTATAGCATATTCGTAAATACATAGTCACACAAATATTAAATCATTTCACCCTAAATTAATATTTATTTTCTCATTATTTCTCGATTAAAATAAATTATATGTCGCATGCATAATTTAAATATCCAATGCAATTAAATATGAATATAAAACTACAGGGTAATACAAGTTCTATTATTGAACATATCTTGATTTATTTCTTTGAAACCAAAGAAGATGAAATATGTATTCATTATTAGGATATTTGCATGCTTGACTTCGAATATATGTATTTCGATGTTTAATCAACTTTAATATCTTATTCACCTATTTTATACCTTTAAATTGTCCATATATACTTTGGTATCATTAATTATACTTGTTTAGAAAGTATGATAACTTAACAAGTTCAAGATCTCTTTGATTGATTTGTTCTGTTCTTGATTGAAGATTTGTAGTATATGTTAATATATGCCATTGAATGGGCTCTGTCTTTATGTAATAGGTTGTTTGATTTTCTTATAATGATTGTAATCTTCCTTTGATATATTTTGTTACGAAATAGACAAATGGGAAACTTGTAAGAGTATGCATTATACTCATGTTGTGACCCATACGACTATATTGTCTTATCATGTTGCAAAAATATAGTTTTAGTCTTGTCCTTGAGGTTGATCTTGAAAATCTTCGTTCTAATCTTTTATCAGACAAACTTTGGACACATATACTTTACATACCACTCCTAAGAAAGTTAAAAGGACCTAGAGTCTCTTTATACACACTTTGTCACAAAAGTTGTGTTTCCATAAAACCCTTTGTGTGTGTGTGTACGCTCTGGTGTGGATTTTTGAAGTAAAATAGATATGATGCAAGACAAATTAAATTTTTTTGAGTGCATTAAATATATTTAATGAATAGAAATTTGGACTTGTTTCAAAATTTAATTTGTTGGCCTTCTTATATTGCTTCACGTCAGTCACTCAAGCGCGGAATATTTTCGTTGCAGTGAAGTGCTTTCATAAGTAACGCATTTAACCATATATATTCTTGTATATTATTGCAACCTGGCTTTGCCAAAGCCTCGTGTGGACACCCTAATTTTCAATCAGGATAAGAGTCATTTATCCTACCCAGTGAAAAATACTCAACCAGCATCCACTAAAAATTCCAAGGATAAAAGTGGGAAACCACCCCAAAAAAGGGGTCAAAACTAGAGAACAAAAATTTGAGGAACCCAAAGCATAAAACCCAATACTTGCAAAAAGAGAAAAACCATCACAGGGGGTCCTTTGACCGAACGGTTAAAGGCCCCCATCCACACTTTAACTGAATGGTTAAAGGCTTTAATCGGCGCCTTTAACCAAATGGTAAACAATCCTAGGGTAATGAATGCATAATCTTTACATTCTTACCCTAACCCTACATGTGTTTCCCCCACCTCTATCCACCATACACGTGGCAAGGACTTTAACCAAATGGTTAAAGACCCTTTTGACTGAATGGTCAAAGGACTCACACCATCTATTATAAATAGAGGTCCCCCTAGCATTCAATAAAACTCCAAAATCCAACATTGATTTAGTTTTTTAACTTAATGAAAGTGCCCAAGTGCTAATGGGGTGTTACCAAATACACACCAATTTTTAATTTTTCAACTTAACTAACCAATTTTAACTTTCCACCAATAATACTAAAGAGTTGTGTAAACATTTTACCAATTTTATCTCCACCTAAGCATTCATCAAGGTGATATAACAAGAATAAAATAAAGCTACCACAACACGATGATGTACGAGGAAAATCCACAACGAAAACATCGAACAACCCATCCATACAAATCAACCATGAAATAGGTAACATACGAGGACAAATTAGACTTACTCAAATGACTCGACGCCTTCAAGCCTTGATGCTCCCTTTTCTCCCTGAACTGTCTTCACAGTTACCATTGGAGGACTTCTAACGAAAGCACAATGCAGGTGCTACCCACATCTCGGTATCACACTGATATTACCATTACATGAGTAGTTCCAATTGTCACGGTAACACGAATGGAATCCACCGCATGGAACAAAAAAGTATTTCACCGCTCGAAGCAATACTTAATGAAGAGTAAACACTCTTAGTGAAAGATAATAGAGATCTTAAACAAACATAAGATGTTGAAGCTTGGATCTTAAATTATTGGGTGTAAACTAGGGTTTAGGTGGCTCTAGATATGACTCCAAAATTCATTTTCATAAAACCTCTCACTTAAGACTGATGTTGGCCCTTGTATCTATAGAAAAAAAGGAGAAATATGGCGGCATGCATACTTAGACATTTCATTCGAATGAAAACACCACACTTGTTTCAACGACTTTGTAGAATTCGCCCGAACCAAAAATACGTCATTCGAATGAATGCCCAAAACTCATTTGATCGAGCTTGTAGCGAATTCTTTATGTCTCGACATAAACTTTTCATTTGATGCTCGTTCAAATGATTTGCCTCAACTCGTTTGAACAAAACAAGAATTCGTTTGAACAAAAATCATGAACTAATTTTAACAGAGAAACTCGTTCGAATGAGATTCAAAAATACAAATATTTTTCTTTTGAAATTCTTTACAAAAAATTGCCTCAAAAATATTATAAAAACATTAACACCCAAAACGTATCTAGGGCTCATACATAACATGTATTCATACCTCATTGAGATCACTTGTATGTTGAAGATGAAACTCGGCATACACTCGAAGTCTCTTTAATTTAGGTGCTATGCTCTTTAATCACACATCATAGGAATAAAGAACAAACTGAACTCAAATCCTAACATATGACACAAACAAGTTTTGTCTAAATGGAATTAGGCCAATATACATACACATTGACTCGACTCAAAATTTGGCCTTGCGAATCTCCTGCTTTGGTTATTCCGGGACAAAACCCAAAAATCCCTATTGGTTTGTCAAGCTCTAATTCCAACCCCAGAAGGAAAAAGTAAAGACAGTTAAGAGATACAAACTTTGAGTAACTTTGTTCTTGTGAAACTTTGTCGCATCATTGCAAAACCTACACACTTAAAACACCTTTCAAATGCAAAGTGAATATAACAAGTATAAACTTCATATGAAAACAAAACTCCCCCTTTATTAAACATATCCTCCTAAGAGTATGCAGTCCCCATAGGTTAGACTTCTTCCAATGAAGGAATATTTAACCCTTTTTTGTTCGGGAATAGACAAAGGTTAAGGCACAATATAAAATAACTTCTCCCCCAAAATGTAACACATGTGAACATAAAGGAAAATAAGCAATATCGTGTGATGTGAAGTAAAACAGCAAAACAAACAAACTCAGAAACACAAGCACAAATAATCCAAACTATGAAACAAATGATACCAATATAAATATAAACAAATAATAATAATATAATTATATATGAAGTCAATTTGATACAAAAATGAAGCATATGACAAACATGGATTAAATGTAATGTAAAGACTCAAAATAAACATACCATATATATAAAATACCGCCTATCATGCAACGCAAATGGATATATATATATATATATATATATATATATATATATATATATATATATATATAAACACCACAAAAGACACAAAACATATCTGTCCACATTCATATGGCATAATGTATCTAAACCAGAAGTGGTAAAGGGTGAAAGGGCGTGAACTAGAAAATAAAAAGAATATGTCCCAACCACTCAAGATATGTCCAAAGAGTTCTATTTGACTGCGTTAATTTATCAAACTTTGATTTAGCGTCAAGTGACAAATAACGAACGTGTAATGGACAAACATACACATTTCACACTAAAATAGAAAATATTAATGATTCTCAAATCAATAACATCAAACATTTTAGATTAACTAGGACTCATTGTACAAACCCATTGATCTTCACTTATAATACCCTCAAAATAAACATATTCATATTTTCTCTCGTTTTCTTTTGAAGATATCACACTTTTGAGATCAATTAAAAACTTTGGCCTTGGAAATCTTTTCTTTTATTTTGCCTCTCTTTTATTTTAGTCTCTTGACAATAGTGGCCCTTCATGCAAAGGAGATTTACTCCTTTTTTAGCCCTTTGCAATTGCTCACTCATATTTTCAAATAAAAATAATTTCTCGGGCAAAAAATCCTGTAATCAAATAGATATGTATATGATAAGATTGATAGGATATCATCTCACTTAGTTCATGCAACATAAGTAGTTAAAATTTGAAAGAGCTCGTGCAAGTGTGTGCATAGGCATATGCAAAGATGAATCTATTAAGCAAATTAAATTTGGACAACTCCATGAAAGCATGATTAAGAACAATCCACAGCATTGTAAACCATAACAAATGTCCTAGCCACTTTGGAAACATGGAACAAATGGGATTCAAACACACCAATATGCCACAATAGGGGCATCCCCTACTTATTAGTTTATGGCATGGAGGCTATCCTACCCATAGAAATCGAGATACCCTCATTATGGGTCATGCTCAAAAGCTAAATGGTGGAAACTGACTAGGTCTAATCCCACTACAAATAACTATCTCTCCTCGAAGAGAGGAGTCTAAAGGTCACTTATCACAACCAAGGCTACCAGTAGCGTATCGTCTTAGTGTTCAATAAGAGGGTCAAAAATAAAAACATACAAGGGGGAGACTTAGCCCTAAAGATAATTTCAAACCCACTCAGAATCATGGAGGAAAATTTTCACCTAGTTGGAGAGGACCCTACCTTGTTACCAAAATAAACTCAGGCAGGGTGGCTACCTTAGCTGACCTTGACGGAGTCACATTATCCCAACCTTTCAATGTTGATCGATTGAATCAATTATTCCCTTAAACCTCTATGTGGTGAAAAGGAAGAAGCAGATTTAATACAAAAATAATCGGTGGTAATGGGAAGGGAAAATCGTGCAAACCCAAACACATTCCCAGCCCTACGTCAAAAGACCCACTTGAGCCACTAACCTTTCTCTTGAAGTCAGCTAAATGCTTTGAGCCCCCATATTTTCATTGGAGAGAACTATGTAGACTCCTGATTCTCCGTTGTATTATCATAAATATTCAAATACAGACAACCTATTGTCTTTGAGGGGGAGATACGTAGGCAACTCGAGATATCACTTCGAGCCTGGTCTAAAAAAACACTAAAAAATCCTATTTTATGGGAAAATCCTATTTATGTCCATTGTGCCCTCCATCCAAAAGGGTCAGCGTGGTCTACAAAAACTCAAAGTCAAGTGATGAAACATATCCCTAAGGCATTTTAAAACTCAACAAAGTTATATGTATTTAAGAAACAACACATAAAGGATGATACTACGAAAGAAACAGCCAAAAAAATCCTAAATGAGAAGGCACGCTACCCCTATACCATTCTTTCCAGAGCAATAAACACCGAAAATACTCTCTTTAAAACACCCCGCATCCTAGGACAAATCAAGCAACAAGAAAACTCACAAAGGATTCCCCGCGAAATGGCACCCTATCTTGGCTAAAGGATGACGCTTTGATTCCAAATCTAAACCAAATGGCTCCCGCTAGTTCACAATCAAATAAAGGTAATCTCCTTCCCTCACGACCTATGTATATACAAACAAACAATGCACCCAAAAATGAATAAAATTGACTCTCTCCAAAAGAAAAGTCTAAAAAATATAGGGCAATTTTATTTCCATGTGTATATGTATCTTTTTAATGTAAAGTATATATATGTAATCCGTCATTTTAAATATCTTAGGCCCAATTTTTTCATATTTTTGTTACTCTGGTACATAAGTTTACTATAAATAAAAATCGAATAAAAGATGCAAGTACAATCAATTCATCATCCAAGGAAAAGGTTCATTTATTTATATAAAATGATTCATGTAGAGGATCCCTTTACACCCAAAAAAGTAACTGGGGATTCCTCGCATTCCTTTTAAAGGAAGTACACCATAACAACCTGAGGCAACCCCAGAATATACAAATAAAATTGCCAAATGCTTTTGAGGGTGAGTATATTAAATTTACCTACTCACATCCGTGACTTCTTCCTCGGATGACCTCTAGCCCATAAGTCGTCAAAAGCTCATGGGCCCGTCATCTAAGGTCGCACACCAGAAATAGATGCACTCGACGGATGCAAAAACTGCCTATCCTAGTACTCAAAGAAAAGGTGGAACCCACAGAGTCCATAGTGAGAACGAAAAATGTTCAATGTGCCTCATTGGTGGGGACGTTATGAAGATCCCAACAGATAAGGAGGTCACATCACCAACGCTAATCGGAACCATGGGTATTAAAGACGAAGCTTGTCCCCTATTTATGGAGACCTCAACAATGATAAAATAAAAGGAGCGGCCGACATCCTGAAGCTCACCCCACTACCTATGTCCATATTGGTAATAAAGAGAAGGATGCGATAATAACTAACAAACGAGGCAATAACATCGGATAAAAAATAAGCATCACTAAAGAGGTTAGAAAACACTTTCCAAAAATAGAAACCTACAAATTGCATTAAATAGGTTTTATGGGCCTGAAATGGATGACCAAACATTTAAATGATTAAAGGGATGGTTGAACGAATGGTTAACGGCTTGGCCTTTTACAATATATCCCATTCACCCCCCTAAGTTTTCTAACCCCTTACACCCACATAAATGCTAAAGATAGGTAAACATGTTCTTTTGGGAATTCTAGTTTCAAGGAAAAGTATCAGCACATGCACCCTCTTAGTCAATCGCCTCTGTGGACACCCTAATTTTCAATCAGGGTATGTATTACCCGATCCTAATGTTTCATTTAATTTCCCGCCCATAAGTTGAAATGGAGTGAGAACCTTGGGACTTGGACAATTATGAGTGGGATTGTATTTTGATTAACCTATTTGGAGATTTGATGATAATTGTTGAAAATTTGTGGGTAAAAAATTAAAATTTGGAGAAAATATTAAGAAGGGGTCGTTGAATGAAAAAGTGGGTCGTTCGAACTAGAAGATAGGGTCGTTCGAAGCAAGGGATCAGATGAGATTCGAACGAGACCCCACTGTGTAACTTTCAAAGGTTTTTTTGAAGGTTGTTAGAGACCATGGATTGAACAAGATACCCTTATCATTCGAGTGAGGCTTAATGTCGTTCGAACGACGCATTTCGAAATTGTGTGTATCATATTTCCCTTGTGCACTGTCACATTCTGAATCCTTAATTTCATGAGTTTTTGAGCTCTGGTGAGCCCAAATTGGCAAAACATGAATTTTAGGCTTTGGAGGGTTTTTATAAGGGTTGTTTGGGCTCATTTGGGGTCATTGGAGTTGGAAGAAGAGAGAGAAAGAGTGGAGGGGGTGGCCTTCCTCCACCATTTTATCCTTCTTACTCTCTCCCACTGCTACAAATCACCATGTTACCACTACCCATCCACCTTATAGCCGTGATGTATCCACCATATTTAAAACATACATACTCATTTCCACCATGGATGAAAAGAGATAGGAATTTGTGGAGCTTTGTTGGGGGTACTTGAAGAGGAAGTTTGAAGAGAGTTTTGTGGAATTTTTCTTGGAAGCTTAAATGGATAATATATGGAGCATTAATGGAGGATGCATTTTGTAACCCCTTGAGGCCACCTTTGGAGGTGGGGGTTGCTCCCCCTACACCAACCTAACTACCACCTTTTGAAGTCTTTGAATTGAGAAAATCTATCCTTAGTATTTAAGACTCTATTTGTATTTCTATTAGTCTAGTTGTCAGATCACATGGCACATGAGTAAATGATGGCTTCTAGTAGATTAATATTAAACATTATTAAGGAACAAAAATATTTGTAAAAATGTTGTTTTGTTGGAAATAAAGGATGCGTAAATATTTCAAAGTTTTGAAATATTAAAATTGGAATTTTATGAAAATGGTGTAATTTCTAGAAATTTGATGCTAAACATTTCATGAAATAAAATGTTTGAAAAATGATGTTGATTTTGCTAAATGTCTGTGAGATAAAGTTTCTTACAAAAAATGGAGATTTTAGGAAAATGGACATTTTCTAGGTTTGAAGCAATTAAAAATGTCTTTATGTCCTGAAAAGCATAATTTTACAAGTATTGTGAATTCCTAGAATAAAATGTATGTTTAACCCATTTAATAGGATTTTAGGATTTAAAATCCATCTTCTCATGCATATAAGCCTATAATATTTTGATGATAAATATGTGAACAAGTCTTAAAAAGGTTTTGTTAGGATTAAATAAAATATAAAAAAGTAGAAATTATAATCTTCAAAGTGTGTAAAGAGGAGTTAAAGGTGTGAAAAATATAAGGCTGCAAGACTAGATGTATTGGAAAAAATGAAACAATTTTTTCTTATAAAGTAGTCTTATATGTTTAATGATTCTTGGAAATAAAAGTGTTAAAATAAATGTGTTTCCAATTGAGAAGTATGTCACTCCAAAAGGTTAAAAAGGTGTTAAGGTATTATAAACACTTAATAAGTTAGTGTGGAAATTTAGTGGTGTTTGTAAAATTAACACTTGTAAAAATAGAGTAAAAGGTACATTTGGAAACAAATGGGTTAAATGGTAATTTTACGTAAAGTGGAATTTTTTTATGAAATAAAAATATTGGAAAGAGTGTTGTTACGCATGATAGTCCTAATGAACATGATTTTTAGAAACAAAATCATAGCTAAAAGTGTGAAGGATACGAAATGATGATTTTCAAAGTGTTACACAAGTTGGTATGAACCCCCGGGTTTTGGCTTCGGCCGGGTAAAGGGAAAAATGGTACAATGTGGATATTTGAACAATGTTAAAACATATTAAAAAGGAACTCGAATGACACCGAAAAATTTAAGGAGAGCCCGGAGCCCTGGGGTGAAAGACCTAATCGCTGGCGGTGTGGAGCACATTAAAGCACACGGTTATTGGAAGATCCCGAGAAAAAGATAAACGAGTAAGAAAAATGTCAAGAAATGGGTTGTGTGGTAAAATGTATTAGAACAACCTAACTCAAATGAATTAATGAATGTTTCGATAAAGGATAAAGTGGATAAGAAATGTGTAAATTGATTAATATCCATAAAGTAAAGGAAAGGGAATGTGTAGTGGTAGATAGGTGAGTTAAGTAACCTAAGTATGTGTAACCTGTAATTAACACAAAGGTATGTTGTAAAAGATTTTCAAAGGTTAAAGAAGTATTTTCTAACACTGTTTTCGAGTGTGTTGAAAGAGGTTATTTTCAATGAAAATACTAATGTGCATCACTTTAAATGGAAAGGGTAATTTCGATAAAGAAATGGTTTCGGTTAAACAAAGTGTAGTGGTTTCAAGTATTAACCGCGCGTGGTAAATAGAGGGATAAACGTGAACTTAAGAAAGAAGAAGTTTTTATAAGATTGTGGTAAATTAGTCAGGCTAAATAACGTTATTGGAAGTAAAACGGTTTCATGCATTAAGAATATATAAGTATCTATATATGTACAAGGTAGTTGCATGTTCATGTAGGTATAATGTGTAGTGTCTTCTTTATGTCGTTCGTTTCTATACAGAATTTTGTATATTCCCACTGGGAATTGGCTCACACCCTCATCGCGATTACAGTAAGTTGGGTGCGAGTTCCTATTTTGAGAGCATTATATAGGTAAGTATTATGTTTAATTTTACGTTAATAGCTCTGTATGCTTGGACTCCGGGGATGCTTCCCATGATCCCTCACGTAATTTGAACTTGAAATTGGAATCGTGTGCTAAACGAGTGAAACGTTAATTAAAATAAAACTGGACTAGCAATATTATATATGTTGTTTCATCATACTTCGCACATAACGCTCGGGTAGGACTGGGTTGACCACGGATAACCCATAAATCCTGGTCGGGGCATTACAAATGGTATCAAGCTTTGGATTCAAGGTTCCTTTTGGGAGGGACGTTGTGAGGTCGGTAGTGGATCTTTCGATGTCGGTGTTGGTTTGGGCCGATCACGGTAATTTTGGTGATGGTTTAGTTTGTGTACTCGACAGTGAAGTCAAAGAGGTTAGCACGATAAGTAAGTTAGTGTCAGATGGCAAATGATCAAATAGATAGTTGTTAATTGCTTCCGTACTTTTGATTTAGATATTCTAGTAAGTTGCGAGTGTCCATGCGAGCCAATAGTGCCAACATCACAAGTTTTTAGTGTGAGGGCTTGTGTGTCAATCCGTAGTGATATGAGAAGCCAATTGAGGTGAAGAGAATGATGAATGGCATATATTGAGTTAGAAATATGACTTGTGTAAGGTCAACCATAAAGATTAGGTAGCTAGTGCCTCATACTAAAACAATATTGATTGGTGATAGAAATGTATTAAGTTCTTCGACTATGCACTTTCGGGTAGTTAGTACCGATGATATAATTAGGAGAATTCAATCCTTAAGATAGTGTCCCTCCGTAAGGAAATTAATGATTTAATGGACTTGATGGATCGTGTTAGTTAACACTTGGGATGTGTACTAAGTCTAAGTCGATAAGATAGTATCATTACAAGTAAGTGTCCTGGTGATTCTTAGTTGAAGGTCTTACCACGCATGTATGATGAGAGTTACGGGAAAATTACGATAAGTGTGTTACATGTGCAATAATGATGGTTGAGGAGGCTTAAGAGTGAACTCTAGGTAGTCTTCTATGTCGTGATTTTAGAAAATATGATGTGATTTTAAGGAATAGGATCTTTAGTGACGTCGGTTATGCAGACCTAGAGGTTTATAAGTTGTAAGAGACATCTTGTATCCTGCCATAGCCCTTAGTAGAGTTAGTTGTGGTTTGTATGTGGAATGTGGTCACTACCATTTGGAAGAAATATGATTATTATCTAAGTTTAAATGCTCGTTTTAGCCACCTAAGTGATGTCTAGGTACGAGGTAATCCTATTGTGAGGGTGGTTTAAGGGTAAACTGGAGTGTCCGTAGGACTAATTATGTGTGGCGTCATTAGGGATAGAAATTAGCAGTTGTGACGTCCTGAGTTATTCTATGGTTAAGGTGCGCCATATTTGGAAGCTCGTGAACTAATGTTTTTATGAGAATTAACTAATCACGATGTGGGTATTGAAAGGTTTGTAGAGTGCACCTACAATGACAAATGTATGGATAATGAAATATTATCGGGTCTTAAGGACGGTTACATAGAATATGTTTGGTCTCCTTAGGAGACCAGTTAAGTCTTGAATGTAGAACCATTAGCATCCTAGTAATGATTGTGTTGAAGGTCAGGAAATGATCTCAAGTTGATGGTCAAGGTTTAGAAGAGTCGAATAGCGTACATGCCGGGTGCGGTTTCCCAAATCAGTACAGATGGGTAGTGTATCCTCCAAGGAGGAATAAAAATATCATGGGGTTTATGGGTCATAATGCCTGGGTTTTAGGGAATGACTAGAAGTGGCAGTGTGACACTTGATTTTGAGGAATAGTAGGATATGTATTTGAGACTTAGGTTGATGGCGCCATGTGGAGGCTTGAAAATGGAAACCAAAGAGGGGATATATTGAAGCATGATTAGAATGTTAGTATGTATAGACAATATATGTTAGCATAACCTTAGTAAGGTAAGGACTAGTTCTTGACATGTCATGCCATGTCGGTGCCGATTAGAAGATCCAGCCATATGTGATATTCATTACCCTTAGAATGCCAATGTTGACCGGTGTGGTTGTCACGTGAGTTCAGTTTGGGTTGAACCTGAAAGCAAGCTTAGTGATAATCTCATATAGTCAAAGGATATAATAAGGGTAATGTCTCTCTTGAATGGAGTACTGCCTAAGGGTATTTGGGGTTGCGATCATGATACGATAAGGTATACAGTAACCTAGGTGAAGTAGGTTGGTGACATCGTCACTAATAAATGGACTAGGCTAGTGTTGATAAGGTGCGAGGCATTCACCAATCAGAATGGTTCATGTTTGCTGAGGTTGTCAGGGAAGGGCCTTACTCCCAAGGAGGGAAGTCTGGCATTGACTTTCTAGATAACTATAGGCTTGTACGTTGCTTTCGTCTTGTGAGGATGAACGGTTGTGATTCAATTCATCACAATTGGTGACCCAAGCCAGGTTATGTGGCTAGGTTAGTATCCAGTCAGAACGTCTGGAATAGGTGATAATACTTTGAGCATACGGCATAGGTTCGCTGTCATAAATCATAGTCTGATGTATACGAACGGAATTCTTTCGGAACAATTATGTATTCCTTATGGATCTTGTGTGTCCCTTTCGGTTTTAATAATCGGGGATTGGTATTCTCACGTATGTGGTGACTCGAATTGGAACCATGTCATGGTATGGTGCAATTAGGCCTGTAGAGCGTGGTGGACCAGGTATGGTTAATGCATCTCGGTAACTAGGTGCGCCCTATTTGAGGTATTCTTGTTATTGCATAAAGTTCTGCATATGGTGGCTTCACTTTCGGCCACACGGTTTGCTCTTAGTATTGGACTTTCTTTGGAATAGTGACTTTTTTATCTGGTCGGCATGGCAACCAGTGACTCTGATTATAAAGAGCGGGACGATGACTTGAGGATATTGTATGGTGTTTGAAATCGAGGTAACTTAGCACACGATGTTAATTCGCCACGATGAGTGGATTGGTGCGAGACTAAAGTAAGTGCTCAAAGGTGAGACGCCTACAGTAATACTAAGTTCATCAGAGCGATGCATCAGAAGGTGTCAAACGAATTCCTGGAGATAATTTCGTAGGTGTGTTACTTCTCGGAGTGAGAAATTAGCAGTATATGGTTATTGTCAAGCTCAGGCACAATTGTGTGGTCAGGATAACCTAAAAGTTTTGGAGACACAATATGTGTAGTCCTAAGATTTAATTGGTCTTAATGATGTATATAAAGACTTGTTGTGTTACGGTTCACTTCTGGGTGAGTGTTGATCATTAGAGAAGGTTATCGTGGAAGCGTCGGTTTATTATGGGGGTACTTGCAAAGGTAGTCCTAGAATTTGACTAATAATGATCTCTGAGCAAGTAGAGACTCGAGGATTGTAGATGAATTTGATGACTAGCTTGAGTGTGTACATTAGGTCATGTTGCATGATGAGCCTTTGATGGCAAACCCGCGAATGAGCATACGATGTTATCTTAGCGCCCAAGGACTTTGAGAATTTAGCCTTGGAAAATTCTAATGACTTAGAATAGAATTTGATAACCCCTATAATCTTAAGGATTGATGAATCGAGAATTTAGAGGATGAAATTCCCCAAGGAGGGAAGATTTTAATACCCTACCCTAATGTTTCATTTAATTTTTCCCATAAGTTGAAATGGAGTGAGAACATTGGGACTTGGACAATTATGAGTGGGATTGTATTATGATTTACCTATTTTAAGGCTTGATGATAATAGTTGGAAATTTGTGGGTAAAAATTTAGAATTTGGAGAAAATATTAAGAAGGGGTCGTTTGAATGAAGAAGTGGGTCATTCGGTTAGGGTCGTTCGAAGCATGGGATAAGACGAGCTTCGAACGAGACCCCATTGTGTAACTTTCAAAGGTCGTTATAAACCAAGGATCGAGCGAGTTTCCCTTGTCATTAGAACGAGGCTCAACGTTGTTCGAATGATGCATTTCAAAATTTTGTGTATCATATTACCCTTGTGTGCTGTCACATTTCGGACCCTTAATTTGATGAGATATTGAGATCTATGAGCCCAAATTGGCAAAACAAGAATTTTAGGCTTTTGAGGGTTTTTATAAGGGATGTTTGGGCTCATTTGGGGTCATTTGAGTTGAAGAAGAGATAGATAGTGGAAGGGGTGGTCTTCCTCCACTATTTTAGCCTTCTTACTCTCTCCCACCAACACAAACCACCATGCTATCACCACCCCTCCACCTTATATCCCCATATTCGTGATGTATTCTACCATTTTGAAACATACATACCCATTTCCACTAAGGATAGCTACGAATTTTTGGAGCTTTGTTGGGGGTTCTTGAAGATGGAGTTTGTAAGGACATATTTTACATAGTTCGTTTTACATAAAGTATGTCGTATACCGTTACACTTGTCGAAGAATATTCACGATCATTTGGTCAAAACAACGGAGCCGAATTTAAAGCTTCTTCAATAACAAGCCTCCATAAGATTGATTTTGGTAAGGTTGTGTTTAAATTTCATTAATGTTTCATTTCAGTGTTGGGATATTTTTTTCTAAAAATGTTTTTATCAACTTGAGGCATTTTATTGAGCCAAAATAATTTTCAAAGACCTGTAGGCGGAGTTTTTAAAGAAAATATATTTTTATTTCGGTCGTTCTAACGATACTTATATGTCGTTCAAACGACAGGAAGAAGTCGTTCAAACGATAACTTCAAATGACATTACATGTCGCTCGATAGGTCATTAGAAGCTCATTTGATATTTCATCTAACGACAACATATTATTTCGTGTTTTTAAGGTCGTTAGATAGGTCGCTCGATCAAGGATAAAACGACATCAGTTATCGTTCGAACAACATTGACATCTCATTCGAACGACCCCTCCAACTCAAGTTTTTTACAAATACTTGTTTTATAAGTCCTTTTTCCTTAAGATGTTTGCTGAACGAAAACTGCATAACTGCAGAAATTTTAGTTTGACTTTTAGATCTTAAAAACTTTTTTTTCGATTCACAAATCATCCCATTTACTTTAGTGAATAGTTTTGGAACCCAAGACACAATTTTGTTGAAGTTTCTCTTGTAGAGACGAAATCTCTACTGCTGGATTAGTAGCTCTTGAGGGAGTTTCTTGTTGTAGACTGAGGTCATTGAGAAGACTCGAGGGTATTATTTATTGATGGAAGAACTATTGTTCTTGTGGGTTCTTGAGGGAGTCCATTGCTGATCTAGGCTGCGGCCTATGTGATTTTTTTGTGTGAGATTCATTGCGAATTTCATTGTGTACTTTGTAAGTTGCAGTTTACTGTTCATAGTGAAATGAAGGTTTTACCCGAAAGTTTTTTTTTCCTGAATCTATATTTGTTGGATTTGCATGATTAATTTATTCGCCTAGATGCACGTTTAAGGGTTTAATTAATTTGGATAAAAAATTGACATTTAATTAAATAAGTTTAATGTTTGGAAATTTGCGAATTAAATTAATAATCGCTATCGCACACCCTTTTATAGAGTTTGAAGAGAGTTTTATGAGGTTTTGCTTGGAAGCTTGAATGGGTCACATATAGAGCATTAATGGAGGATGCATTTGGTAACCCCCTAAGGCCACCTTTGGAGGTGCGGGTTACTCCTCCTACACTAACTTCTCTACCACCATTTGAAGTCTTTGATGTGGGAAAACCTATCCTTAGTATTTAAGACTCTATTTGCATTACTAGTAGTCTTGTCATCAAATTACACAAGTAAAATGCACAAGAATAAATGATGTCTTCTAGCAGATTTATAGTAAACATTTTTATGGAATAAAAATATTGGTAAAAATGTCATTTTGTTGGAAATAAAGGATGAGTAAATATTTCAACATTTTGAAATATTAAATTGGTATTTTATGAAAATAGTGTATTTTTTAGAAATTTAATGCTAAATATTTCATTAAACAAAATGTTTGAAAAATGATGTTATTTTTGCTAAATGTCTATGAAATAAAGTTTCTTGCAAAAAATGGAGATTTTAGAGAAAATGGATATTTGCTAAGTTTGAAGAAATTAAAAATGTCTTTATGTCCTTAAAAGCATAAATTTGCAAGTACGGTGAATCCCTAGAATGAAATGTATGTGTAACCTATTTAATAGGATTTTAGGATTTAAAATCCATCTGCTCGTGCATATAAGCTTGTAGTATTTTGATGATAAATATGTAAACAATTTAAAAAAGGTTTTGTTGGGTATAAATAAAAAATAAGAAAAATAAAAATTCTAATCTTCAAAGTGTGTAAAGAGGGGTTAAAGGCGTGAAAAATATAAGGTTGTAAGACTACGTGTATTGACAAAAATGATATAGTATATTTTTTTATAAAGTAGTCTTATATGCTTAATGACTCTTGGAAATAAAAGTGTTGAAGTAAAGGTGTTTCCAATTGAGAAGATTATTACTCCAAAAGGTTAAAAAGGTGATAAGGTGTTAAAAACACTTAAAAAGTTTGTGTGGAAACTTAACAGTGTTTCAAAAATTAACATTTGTAAAAATGGAGTAAAAGGTGCAATTTGAAATAAATGGTTAAAATGGTAATTTTACGTAAAGTGGGACATTTTTATGAAATAAAAATATTGGAAAGGGTGTTACACATAATAGTCCTAATGAACATGATTTTTTGGAATAGAATCAAAGCTAAAGTGTTAAGGACATGAAATGATAGTTTTAAAAGTGTAACACAAGTTGGGCTGAAACCCCAGGTTTTGGCTTCGGCTGGGAAAAAGGAAAAGTGGTATTATGTGGACATTTACAAAATGTTAAAACACATTAAAAAGAAACTCGGATGACACCAAAAAATTAAGGAGGGCCCGGAGCCCTGGGGTGAAAGACCCAAAACACTAGCCAGAGCATATGGTGGCATCACCGATGGTATGGAGCCCGTTAAAATACGCGGTTATTGAAAGATTACGAGAAAACGATAAAGGATTAAGGAACATGTTTAGAAATGAGTTGTGTGGTAAAATATGTTAAGCCAACCTAACTCGAATGAATTAATGAATATTCTGGTAAAGGATAAAGTGGACAAGAAATGTGTAAATTGATTAATGTCCATAAAGTAAAGAAAAAGGAATGTATACTGGTAGATGGGTGAGTTAAGCAACCCAAGAAGGTGTAACCCGTAATTGGCACAAAGGTGTATTGTGAAAGGTTTTCGAAGGTTAAAGAATTATTTTCTAACATGGTGTTCTCGTTTGTTGAAAGAGGTTATTTTTATTGAAAATACTCATGCGCATCGCTTTAAATGGAATGGGTAATTTCGATAAACAAATGGTTTTGATTAAGGAAAGTGTAGTGGTTTCAAGTATTTAAACACGCGTATTAAATAGAGGGATATATGTCAAGTTAAGGACGAAAAATACTTTTACGAGATTAAGGTAAATTAATCGGGCTAAATAAATTTTTCGAAAGTAAAACGATTTCATGCATTAAGTATATATAAGTATCTGTATATGTACAAGGTAGGTACATGTGCATGTGGGTATAAATTGTAGAGTCTTTTTTATGTCGTACGTTTCTATACTGCATTTTGTATATTTCCACTGGGCATTGGCTCACACCCCCGTCTTAGTTACGACAGGTTGGGTGCAGGTTATCTTGAGAGTGTTATGCAGGTAAGTATTTTAGTTAATTTTATGTTAGTAGCTCTGTATGCTTAGACTCCGAGAATGCTTCCCACGGGTCCCTCACATAGTTTGAACTTGAAATTAGAATCGCATGCTAAACAAGTGAAATATTAATTAAAATAAAACTAGACTAGTAACATTATATAGGTTGTTTCACTCCACTTCACACCTAATGCTCGAATCGGACCGAATTGGCCACAAGAAACCCATAAATTCATATTGGGGCGTTACTTGGTATGAGTCATTTATCCCACCTAGTGAAAAACCCTTAACCAACATCCACTAAAAATCCTAAGGATAAAAGTGGGAAACCACCCCAAAGACAATGTGATCAAAACCAGAGAACAAAACTTTGAGGGGCCAAAAATATAAAACCCAAAACCTCCAAAAATACAGAAAATGTCGCAAGGGGTCCTTTGACGAAATAGTCAAAGGCCCCCATCCACCCTTTAACTGAATCGTTAAAGGATTTAATCGATCTTTAACTTTATCCGGATGGTCAACAATCCCAGAGTAATGATTACAGAATATTTGCAATCTTACCCCAAGCCTACATGTATTTAACCCACCCCTTATCCACCATACCTGTGGCATGGATTTTTGATGAATGGTTAAAGTCCCCTTTGACTAAACGGTCAAAGGACTTCGATCGACCCCAATATACAGAGGTCTCAACCAAAATTCAAAAGCGCCCCAAAACCCAACATTGATTCGATTTTCCAACTTTATTCTCCATTTAGCGTCCAAGATACTCGAGTTAAATCTAAAAAATTTAGAGTGAAGTTCGTAATTCAGAAATGTCGCTTCCTCCGAGAGAAGTTCGTCCTTCTGAAAATCCATTTCCTACGACTGAAGTTTATACTTTTAAAGTCGCTTCCTCCGAGAAACAGAGGCAAACCTTTGAATGAATCCTGCGAAAGTCAAAATTTCCAAACAAAGCTCTGCTCGACTAAACAGTACCACCTCATAGGGGTCACTCCCCCACGAAAAATTTGTCTTACCCTATAAGTTAAAGAAACCCTGCAAAATTCTTGGTCAATATATATATTATGATAAACTGTCCATATCTATTTATCTCATTTAATGTGGCCCCCATTTAGGGGACTGGGTATGCACTTTACAACTTTTATATTTTAAGAGCCTCATTTTCAACTCAGCACCTCTGTTGTTGAGCTGAAATAAATACTCATTTGTTAAATAAATGCTAATCAAATGCCATGACTAAATACAACATAAAAACATATTTTTCAAAATCATTCTAAGAAAGTTTCAGTGAGCTGAGTCATTCCAAAAATTTGATAAAACCAAAGTACAAAATCAGACTACTCTCGTCATTTCTCCGAGCGAATATAGCCCGTCGCTACGACGGTATCCCCGAATATATGTTTTCTTGTAATATTTGCCAAGTATAGGCCTTAGATTAATGTATTTTTAACGTATAAATATAATAATTAAACTCATAACAAGAATGTTATATTAAGGACTTGGCTTTATTAATACCGTAATGTTGTATATTATATACCTGGTATCTCAACCCCTACACCCGTAAATATGTCCCATTTATTGGAACTACGTTGCCTTTGATCCAAAATCTCATTGGGTACATATGTGCTATAGTGAACCAAACTCATGATGCCCAAGACTAATAATACTTCTCTTGACGTACTATGAATTAAGGATTCCTCTATCTCTAGTACAAATATGAAGCAATCTACCTGAGGCATACGACACCTCTGGTATTTTAGTCATGTCGATAAGGGATACATAGATCTCTTTCTATGGCTTTCGGTCCATTCCAATCCTAAATACGCCATCCCCTCTTCTTCCACACCTCCAAATTAGCCCAAAGGACAACACCTTCCAGCTAATGATCGCTCGATAACTATAATATGATATGTCAAGATCACCGATCTTTAGGCCCACTCCCATTCTAAGCATACATTGAATCTACCCTTTGTCATACAAATAGCTTCTCCTCTTATTAAAATAATGCTTATAATTAAACGCACTTCACGTTTGAACACATATACAATCGAACTATGTTATCTCTGATCTCGTGGTTACACAGGTACGTAGGCGCAATATCGAGTCCTTCTCGTAAGCACAAGCCTCAATAATATATCTTATGATATATTATCCCCACAAAGATGCTTCCATCTCTCACTTATTGTCTCCTACCCTCATATAATGCTAAGAGAGATAATAAGAATATAATTAAGGAAGCATAAAGAACAAATGGGGTGCCAAACACCTTCTCCACTCGTAACTTGGTTTTCGAACCACACAATAAGAATCTCTAGACCAATCCCAGACCTAAACCTGCCTCAGGATTAGCCTTAAAAGGGATAACTCGAACCTTTTGTTTATTTTTACATAAAACAAACTAACGGCTATGTAAAATTGATAACCCCCACACGAAATACATCTAGGCTCAGGCCTAAACTAGGGGCGCGCGATAAAAACTGGATATGGTACCTAATAGTTTTTGGGGGAAAGTTATTGAACCAATTGAACCGATAATCCCTACCTCAGAGGGAAGTGGAGGGATAAGAGATAATCACCCTCATCCCCTCATAGAGATTGCAACTAAACCGCCAATCCACTACATGATGCAGCGAGTCCCGCTTCCCCTGAGTCCAGTCCATAGCACCACGCCTCGTAGTAGAGTAGAATATTTTCGTTACAATAAAGCTCCAATGATGGTACGCAGATTGGTGCCATAATCTTGCCTTTTGTTAGATTTTGTATATCTTTTTTAGGAACTAGTGAAATAACAAAGATCATGCCATGTCTTTTCATTTTTGCACCTTGTCACTTCGTAGGAATAATGCACCTTACCTACTTGTTCCCTCAATCTTCTATTGAAATCTTGAGAGCATGTGTATATGGGTTTAGAATTCATTTGACTAGTGTGAGAGAAGAAATGTTTTTTGTGAATCTTTTGTGAGGCCAAATATTTTGAATACTTGCCACAAGATTCATTTATAAGAGAGAAAAATATTTTTTAAGCTTATAACTTCTTTTTGTGTTAAATCTATCATTCTTCTAAGTTTTTATCTTATTTTTATCCTCTTGGTATTCTTGAGATATTTGTATGTGAAATATAAAAATATTTTGGAGTAAATATATTTGCTTTAAAATAGTTATAAAATGTTGAAATTTTTTAATTCTAATTTGTTTTTGAGTTATTTTTAGAATTTGATTATCTCAAAAATATATTGTGAAATTTATGAGTTAGACATTTTTCAAACACTATCACTTGGTGTTTATCATACACCTAGAAAGTGTGACTATAGTCATTGAATTCTTCTCAACCTTATTCCAAGATTTGGAACACATATTTTTTCTTCCACTCAAAAAGAGGATTGTTGACTTGGCTTGAAGAATACATTAGTTGAGGCCAAAATCGGTGGTGGTTGTAAAGCATGCTCCAGTTGTTGATGCCTTCCTATGGTGGAAGATATTATGTGAAAGTGCATAAGGCAGAAGTCACGAATTAGGGTTATAAGATGTAGTTCCCCTTTGTAAGCCCTACCATATTCATTTGTCATTCTTTCGGCTCAAGGTTTTTCCTGTTGTGAGTTTTTCCTCATACGCCTTGGTGTTGTACTATATTGTTTACCTTTCGACACTTAGATTAAGTTACCTAATGGTGAAGATAAAATCTAGTGCAATATAATTGGTAAATAATTTCTCACAAACACCTTAGGTGTTGTTCATTTTACCCTTAATAAATAATTAAAGGAAAACCATGCCTATTTATTGACAAGTTATTTTAATTGGGTATTGGAACACCCCCACGTATTCTGGTATCGGTCGCCTCCAAACTACGTCGGGTATCACTAAATAAAATATCATTCTCAGCCTGTGACGGAAATATGAGACATTTAAAAATGTTAATTCCACAAGATATAATTCAAATTAAACCAATAAATACAAACATTCATGCAAATTAAAATCCATCACCATGTTAACACCAAAATAAAATCCAACTCCAAACGATAGAATAAAACTCGAAGTAAATAATCCAACTACAAATCTCTGACTGAAATCCATAAACAACTGTAGGACTGGAAGGCCCACTAAAATTTCATAAATAACTGTCTCATAATTAAACGACGGAATGAAAATAACTCAAACTACTAAAGCGATAATATAAATCTCCTGCTAGAATCCAACTATCTCCAATCCATCCTATGCAGCTACTCTAACCACTATACCTGAAATATTAGTCAACACAATGGGTCAAAGCCCACCACATGAATACTAGCTACTTCTCTCAATTAGGGCCCCGTAAACCCAGAAAGAAGCATTATACATAATAAATATCACAATAGAGTATTTTAATTTAAACGAGATATATCTTAACACGGGAGTAAAAATAAACTACCACTATCTACCCACATAGCTAAGTTACCCCAATGTTCAAGTCCAATTACAATATTTTGATCATTTACTGATGTTAAAACTATCGATTTGATTTAATTTGATTAACCAAAATTATAATTGTAGTGAGACCACTATATTTAGGCGACCTTTTCAATTGGTCCTTCACTTATTCGGGTCATCCTAAAGTTTTACACCACACACATTCCCCTCGCTATAGCCATCTGGCAAAATTTCATTAGCCCTACACTTATTAGCGAGGTTGCACACACGACACATCACAATAACCAGTCAACCACTTTTTGTTAGCCCTACACTTATTCGTGATCCCAACACACACACACGTCGCTATAGCCAGCTAACCCAATTTTTGTTGGCCCTGCACTTATTGGTGTGGCAAATCCATTTTAAATCCCGTTTCTATCTTAGGCATCAATTCCCCATTTTATTAAGTTCATTATTTTCTAATAGTCCCATCCTTAATTTGATCCTTAAATCCTTAAAGCATCCCTAATCCCATGCTTAGAGATCTCCAAACCACAAGTATACCCTAACCTATCACTTAGGATGAATACTTACCAAAAATTTCCACCTAGTCTCGCACCTAGCCTAACGGAACAATGAAAAGTGTGATAGTTAGTCCCACCTCGAAAATACCCATTCGTAAAAATCTAAACTCTCTAGTCCCATAACAATAAAGTGTTAATGATTCGTATCGAATATTGCATATTTCCGCCCGTTATCTTTATGCATTCTAGCACTTTTACGGTCCTAAATGCCTATAATTATGATCATTAACCATAAAACCTTGGATTTGGATATATACATGCTTTGCAGGGGTTATTTGTGCTTTTGTAGGTATTCGAACGCTAAAAGTGAGGTTCGGTTGCATTTCGGAGAAGTTCCGTCGTCCAATGCTACTTCAAGGGAAATTTGGTCTTTTTAAACTCACTATTTTTTATGGAATGAAGTTACCAACATGTATATCATCAAATTATCTTCCTGTGGCCACTGACTGTGCGTCATTCTGACTCCGTATGTGGAAGTTATGCCCATTTTCGAAAGGTTTCGGTATTTTCTTCTACTTCAAGGGCATTTTGGTAATTTCATACTGCATAATTTGGAGAGTTTCAAAACAGAATCATGTAGAGAATTGAATTAGCTTCGCATCGGTTCCGACCACGCTTCATTTCGATTCCGTATGAGGGAGTTATGGCCATTTTCGTGCAACGCATCAAAATTGATTTGGAGTGGAAAAGGGGGCTGCCTCAAGCCCAAGGCAAATTACAAAAGTGCGGTCGACCGGTCCCAAAATAGAGGTCAACCGGTCACATCAGATATGGACGAAAATTGACTTATTTTGGGTTTTTTGGCTTGGTTTTGTTTGGGGTTTATTTTGGGGTATAAATAGAGTGTTAGGGGCATTTCTTTGGGTATATATTTAATTTTAGATAGGATATTTTAGGGTTTTGTTTTGGGAGCTTTGGCCCTTCTCTTCTTCTTTGGGTTTATACCCATTTGTATGTAAGTTACTATTCATTCATCCTCTTCCTTTAATTAATGCTTTATTTCTTTGTTTAAGCTTTGTTCTCTTGATTTATTGCTTTGATTTATTAGTTGTTGGTAGTTTAATTCTTGTTTTCTTTGATAATTAGTTGTTTTAACTTAGTTTCATTTATTTGTGCTTTTAATTATGTGTAGTCGCTAATTTAGTCTAGGTTGTGTCGGATTGAACTCATTCCGGGTTGACATGTTGCTTTGCTTTGGTGATGGTGTTTATGGCTCTATTTCGGGTGCGTTGTCCTAGTTATTATGCCTAGGGGATTTGACAGGGCATATCATGTATGTTCCGTGCTTACGACCTTGCGTGCATAATTTTCGGGGTATTTGTTGACACCAAAATCGTATTAGGCTTTTATGCAAATTTAGGGGTGTGACAACTCTTGATTTACTTAACTGTCGAAACGAGACGCAACCTTAATAACTCGTCGACCCATGTAACCATTTTATACTAATTAACTCGGGTGAGGGATATTCAACGCAACCTATAGTTTTTATTCTCCTTATTAATTTAGTTTAATTTCCCTCGCCTAGATTAATCTTTCCCTTTCATGTATCTTTTTCTTTTAGTTTGTAATTCACCTTTTACACTTTTATTTCGGAATATTAAACCTTATAAATTCTAACAACTTGTCCCTGTGGATTCTCGATACTCGACTTACCGCTCTACTTGCCTCGCAAGTGTAGTTGTAACTTAGGTTTTTGTATTGAGTTGGCAAAACGAAAACAACGACTAGCGTCTTTACACGCGCTACTTTTTGCACTTGATCAAAATGGCGTCGTTGCTGGGGAGTGTGTTTTAGATAGTAATTGTTTTATTATTTCGTAGTATTTTTCCTTTTGTATTTGTATTCTTTGTTTTAACCTTTTTTGCAGGATAGCATATTTGAGCGCTAAAAAACTTTGATTCGTGGTTGCTCACTTTCTTGCTCGGATTCTCCATCTACAAACAACGAGGTAATCATGTCCTACTATTATAGTTATTACGGTTATTCTAATGATTCATACTTTGGGGATAGTTTTCAAGTTTTTCATTTTCAAGATTTTCTTGAAAATGAAAGACTTGAAAACATTTATCGCAATGAAAATCGTTATTGGGAGTTTGAGTTGGATTCATATTTTGAAACCAATGACGATTTTTATTCCGATGATTTAGAAGATGAGATTTTACCAAATGAGGAGTCCGAAGCTCTTGAGCCGAGGAAGCCTACTTTGGAAGAAACTTTTCTTCTTTACTCCCAAGGTTTGGAAAGCCTAAATGGTGCTGGAATGAGACTTGGAGCACTTTGTGACGAGATGAATTCTTATGCACAAAACAACGAGGAGGTGGAAACTTGTGTTTCACCAAATTTTTCGAAGAATTTCTCATCGAGTGTGCATCTTTCTCCCCCGAAATTCAATCTCCTTCCGACGATGAGTCGATTGAGATTGAATTTGTTTCATCACCATATTCGTTTTTCGTGATCGAACCATTAGAATTACCGATTGATTCCTATGAGTCGGTAGAAACTTTTAAAACTTCTACACTTTTTGCCGATGAGGACTCTTTACCGGACTTGTTTTCGATGGATGTTATCCTCATGTGTGCACCATCTCCCATTCCATTTTAAAAACCTTTGGGAGATGAATCGATTTTTCTTGGACCTCTAGTGTACCTTTCCCCCTTGTTATCCAAATCCCCCATCGTCCGCCCTTTCAAATTGGCGATGGTTCATTTTTTTCACCACCCACATGCCTTCCGTTGTTCAAACGGAATTCTTATTTTTCGGGAGGCATGTTCCTTTTGGAGGGTCCACCGTTGATCTTTCAAAGTAAACTCCCTTTTTGGGTGGACCCTCAACTATTTAGACTTCTAGTGTATAGTTAGTGTGAAGCTGAAATAGTTGTGTAAATAGTTAGCTTTTTAATTTTCTTTCTTTCCTATTTTTTCTTTCCTTTTTAATTTAGTCTAGTGTAATTAGTTAACTTTTTGTTATTTGTTTTTTCTATGCTCGGTACAAACTTGTTTTGTATATTCCTTTGGACTCGCGCTTATGGAGATCGCTCCAATTTTGGGTAATATCGTTCTTTTCCTCTCTTTGTGTTGTGTTCTTAATGCGCATTGAGGATAATGCAACATTTAAGTTAGGGGTGTAGGATATTCTATCCATTTCATGTGTAGTCCATGGATTTTCTCACATTTAGTTACTAAGTATGCCTTTTTGTGAAGAATTTGAAAATTTCCAAAAATATTTTCTTTCTTTTTTCTCCTTTGTTGGGCATTTTTCCTTGTTTCCAGTGATAAATTTCAATAATTGTCCGATCCAATAGACAACTCAATGATGCATGTTCTCGATTTTAGAAGTTATTAGACTTTAGTCCTTAAATCATTGATATTGTGAATAACTTCATGAATTAAACTTTATCCCATGAGCATATGCACTTTCCTGGTTATATTGATTTGGTTTAAGATTTTTATAACTCGGTAATCTTTTGTTGCATTGTATATACTTACACCGAGTAAGCTTTGTACCTTTCGTCGTTTGTGAGTGTTATACACTATTCTTTTCTCATTGAAAACGTTGAATTCGTTGGTAATCTCACTAATCTTGCATTTGACCGTTCATTAATTGAGTTCATACTTGAAATGTGTTACTTGATCATGATTTTCATATATTGTTTTGACTCGAGAATTGTGTAAACTTTGTTAAATAATCATAGGCCCTCTTTCTTATATCACCCATATTAGCCTTGACCTCACCCTTATATGTTTACCCTCGTTAACCCCTTTGAGCCTAAATATTGTCTTTCGTTCCATAATCCCATTCCCATAACCAACTCCGCATTGAAGTTTTAGCCCATACATACACTTTCCATACCTTTGTTTGTAATGATACTTGGGATTGAATGATGTTGTTATGATGTCGGTTGCAATTTAGGCATATGAGAGTTTGAAAAGTAAAGAAAAGTGATGTGAAAAAAGTGAAGAAAAAGAGAAAGCAAAAAGCAAAAGAAAACAAAAAAAGAAAAAGTGAGAAAAAGAAGAAAAGAAAAAGAAAGAGAAGTTTGTATATGTTGTATAGTGTTCAATAAGCTTTGATTACTCTCCCCGATGATATATCTAATGCTCGTTTGGAACTTATTTTCCAATTTTGGTATTGCCCGCATTCTTTCCATTATTTCAAGATTTCATCTCCGAACACTTTGAATCCGTACATATACCATTCATTTCATACCTTAACCCCAAACCTACATTACAACCCTATAAAGTCCTATTTGATCTTAGGGTGAATTTAATTTAAAAGTCATAATAGTTTTGATAATCTGTGAAAATGCATTTCGCCTCTTTTAGTGTGCGGTATCCTTTCATTGAGATTACAGTTTTTCCTTTTATATATAGCGTTCTTCATTTGTGACATGTGCGCGGCCTAGTTTCCATTTACATTTACTCTTTATGCCCGCATGTTCTGTGTGTTACCTCCCGTTCTGAGTGAATTCATTTGATGAGCGTAATGCCCGTGAGGATTGAATATATGCTTGCTTTTTGTTTATCCGAATTATTTAAGTTTTTGCCAAATCACACTATGCATGTGCTCTCCCCCCTCCCACTTTTAAAGTTTCAATTCTATGAAGTGCATTCAACATGTTAATAACAACGGACTTTAGCTTGAATTCGTTCAATATGATAATAACATGTTTGAAATCTTTTTCGTTGTTGTGGAGTTTGTCGCATGTTGGGTTGGGCATCTTTTGAGGAAACCATATGATGTTTGTGGGTTTCATCCCTGAAAATCCTCACGAGACAACACTCGTCCACTAGGGTAACCTAGGGGTTTAACGGCTTATTGCATATGCTAAATGCAATCGTGCACCCGCGAAAATGGCCTTATCTTTTTATTACTTTTTCATCCCTTTTTGTACTTGTTTCCTGATTTGGTTTCCATGTAGTTCTTGTTGTTTCTTATTTCATTGCTAGGGACTAGCAATGTGTAAGTTAGGGGGTGTGATACGACGCAAATATTGCATATTTCACCCGTTAACGTACGCGTTATTAGCCCCCTCGGGTACCTTAATTACTATATTTATGCTCGATAATCAGATAACCTCCATTTTATATGTTAACATGCTATATGAGGTATATTTGGGCTTTTGTAGGGATTACATGTGCTAAGTATGAAGTTGGATGCATTCCAGTGAAGTTTCGTACAAATTTGCACGCGTTAGGGCATTTTAGTCAATTCACAATTTGGGAAATTGTCCCAATGTCTTCATGGAAGTTGTATCCCTCTGAACAAGCTTCGTGTGGCCGCAAACGGTGCGCGATTCCGAGTCCGAACAAAGAAATTATGAGACTTTTAGCGGAAGAGGATTCCTAAGAGACCAAAACCAGGAAGCCAAATCGATTTGGCTCCAGGCCAAATCGATTCGGCCCCCTAGCCAAATCAATTCGGAAATTTCCAAATCGATTCGGCTTGGACCAGTAGCCAAATCGATTCGGCTCCAGGCCAAATCGATTCGGCCCTGCTGATATTTGGCAATTTTCCTTTTTATTTACAATTTTGCCATGGGATATTTTGTATTTAACCCTTATCTCTTCATTTTGAAGAGGGGATCGTAGATATCTTCATTATTCTCTAGTTTTAGGGCTTTGATAATTGGGAGCTAAACCCTATCCCTCTTGCTTTGGATGGTTTTACTCTTTGTTTTGTAAGTTCTACCTTAACCTTTTCTTCCTTAATATAGTTATTTTAGTTGTTTTCCTTGCTTTCTTTCCATTTTCCATGTATAGATAAGTTTATTTATTGTTATTTATTGCTTTTATAGTGTAATATTAGTGTAAATTAGTTTATTTCCATGATTTGTCCGTAGATAAATAGGTTCGGGATTGTGTTCCGCCATTTACGGGTTTAGATCCTCGAAAGTTAGGTTTTCGTGTGAAATTGCATTTAATTGAAACCGCGTGTATTAAAGTTGGATTGTTATGCGTTTAACTTTATTTGTCACGCAACTTTAGTGTTTATAGCGATAATCCGAATATAATCCGCGTGTGACCGTTTTTGATTAAATGTTTAATCTCGCAACTTTGGCTTAAATTCCTTATTGCGTGATGTTTAGGCTTAATTGAAAATGATCGATTAAATGTTTTCGAATCGAAATTCTAATTAGTAGTAGTTTAGCCCGTGAATGTGTGTATGCGATCCCGATCCTCGCTTTCCTTTAATTTAGCTTTAACTTATTCTTTTCTTTAGTCACCATAACCAACCATCACCTTTTCATTTATTTATTTTACCATTTTTATTCTTGAAGTTTTAAAACAATTAACATCTAAAATTCAATCACTCCCTGTGGATTTCTTACGATACCCGACTTACCGCTGTGCTTTCTTGTCAAGTGTAGTAGTAGCTTAGGTATTCTTTGAATCGCGGCGGCGAAACACACGACGATTGTGTCCTCACACGAACACACTTTTTCCGCCCGGTCAGTTAACAACAACAAAGGCCTACCTACTAGTTGCATATCTATCAAGCAACTTAAAATAAGATGAAGGCATAGCTACGCCAACAATCGCGTCGTCCCCGCAGTGTCGAATATTAATACAATTAACGATCACATACGACATATTTTTCCAATTACAATGCAATTCTTCTAAATAAATTTCAGGATTCAATTCAACCAATACAAGTACGTCTAATTTTTATATAAATAAGCATGTCTATTAAAAGTCACACATTTACCAAATTTCTAAGATTTTCATAAAAGTGATAATTTCTACCTCTTAATACAAAATTCCATTTTTAACATGCATATACACCTATTACGTAATAATAAGTTTAATCTACAATTTACACATAAGAATCGTGATTTTTCGAAACGAAACATTATTACTAATTCATATTTTTTAATATTAAAACGCGAAACGTCCAACAATTCTAGCGTAATCCCAACCTCTAATCTAAGCATGCTATTGTTTCATATCTTAAATATATTTTTAGATTTGAATAAAACATCCCCGGAATTACTTTCACTTTCCCTAATTAGTCTTTATTTTTTTTAAGAAAAACACTATTTATTAAAGTTTAGGCAATATCTAAGACGCATAACACTTAAGGGGAATAATAGTGGTATTCATTCCTATAAAAAAAAGTCATCTAGAAAATCTGATTACATGGTTGCGTTCCTCTTGCGAAATTAGTAAAGGCACGTTCTTCGATGTTCTTGAGAAAACTTGGTTTAGATCTTCAAAACTTGTGTTGAAAGTTGATTTAAATAAGGTTTAGGTTTTATAGATGAGAGGAAGTAAAATTTTAGAAGGCAACTAATTTTTGAGTAGGATTAGAAGTGTTTTAAAAACCCTAAACCCGTGTTTAATTAATAGGGAAAAAATAGAAGAGTTTGAGCTAAACACAACCACTTAAAAACTAACCCACCTGCACACCCCTGGCGACGCGAACCGGTTTTCCCCTTAGGCCAAATTGGTTTGGTCGTCCTATCCAACCGAGATTCCCCACGATTTTTTATATAAAATTTTATAATATCCCGAATTAAATCCTGATTTATATTCCGATAAAAATGTCATTTAATATAAATCAAAACCATCATTTTTATGTGCCAAAATTAAATAAATCCCAAAATTATTTTCTTGAAATTCTAATTTATAAAATATTTTGCATTTTAAAATCACATGGTATTACATTCTCCCCCACTCGTACAAGAATTTTGTTCTCAAAATTCGATGAAGCGTAAAGTCGCGCGAATAAAATAAGGCTTACATATGCCTACCCGTAGAATGCTATGATTGGGCACCCATACACCCAATCCTACAGGCACCTACCCCACGAAAAAAAATACAATATATATCCTAACTATATATATGCGTAACTATGAAAATGACGACTAACACACTCTCCCACGAATCACCACTCTATTTTATCTCCAACAGTCATCACAACGCTTAAGTCCTAAAATCAAATCACATCACCACATTGATACTACATATAACTAACATTTGTACTAATGATCTCCAAAATCAATTCTGAGTATCCGCACATCAAGATTACTAATTCTAACCTCAATGCCTACAACCACCATAACACCAAACTCCCTATCTTTAATAAACACAACTAACATGTATGCTAGACCCAATACCTTAGGGAGTACAAATCAATAAAGGGAATTAAAGATCGATAACACGAAAGCTAAACTGAATCATAACCAACGAGACCAAAGATTATGCTCTGATACCATCTGTAACGCCCGGGGTAGTTTGGCAGCAGTCGACGCTAAAGCGCACGGGGTGTTACAGGTATCATATGTCCATCTGTATTTCAAGCACACACACTCTAAAGATCTAAGGAAAATAGAGAAATGTATGAGAATTGACAAATACCACCAGGCGAGGACTTCAACATTGATCAAAATGAAACTCAATTCTTTACTCTCTACCCATTTATCCTTTATTTCCTTCCATGTTGTTGATGTAAAAAATTAGATTATATCTAATTATTTAATCATAGATAAAATAAAATGAGACAAAGAAATTTTAAAGTGGTTCAGCCTTTTAAGAATGGCCTACGTCCACTGTTTCTTTTATTGCTGACTGTTTGGGAATTCTCGATTACAAGTTTTATCAAGAAATTTCGGTTCCCTTACAATGAGGATGATACAATGTATTTATAGCCCTCAGGCTGTACATGTGAAAGGGTAGTACATAGTTGTTCATTAGGCGTATACATTTGTATGATAATAATAAGCATTTAATGCGCAGTTAATTTGTTGGTTATCCTGCAATAAATGTTCTATTCGAGGTGCAGCTCGGATAGCCTAAGCTGCTCGGACCGCCTAAGTAGCTCGGTACTCATAAGTTGCTCGGTGTATTAAAGTTCTTCGGAGAACTCTTGTTGGTAGGAGCGCCTGAGTTGATCGGGGAAGCAGAGTTCCTCGTCGTAGTATGGCTCCTCGGATGGTATCTATTGCTCGGAAGTGTTTATTATTGCCACGAAGGTTGCCACGTGTCTTCACTCAATTGGGCCATGTCAGCAGACTAAATTTGGTATCAACAGAAGCCCCCAATGTTTCACAGTTCGAAATTTGAGGAGTGTGGAACATTCTTTCTCGAAATATGGTGGTCTTAAATGGTCATCCTGAAATTTAGGAGTATTTTCTTTTGTATTTATTTCTCCTTCCAAATTCTTAGAATCGGACTTTTTGAATTTTCATAACCGCTTCGATTCCCGCGCCCTTTTTATCTTTTTAGCCGCCGATAACGTAACCGTCTCTTTTTGTAATCATTATCTTTACCCATTCCCAAGACAGGGTATTTAAGCGTTGCAGAAAATCCCCTCGTCTTCTACTTTTTCAAATTTATCTCTTTGAGTTTTCCATTATTTCTCTCTCCTGTGCGTTCATCTCTTTCATCATTTGTTGTCAACAGACTCATCCCTTTCCTGTAAGATTTTCTTCTTTCTCTTTTATTTCCTTCTTTCATCATGGTTTATCTTGTAGAATCGATTGATAAGTTTCGCTCTGACTTCTCTATTCCCTCATGGGTTATTTTGGAAGAGCTTTCTGAGCCTTCAGACTATTTTCGTTTGGCTGAGGGACATTGGTTCCCCGGTCTCTTTGTCGCTGAATGTGTCTTTTCTTTTCCCCCAACCCCTTTAAGTCTGGAATTCTGTCAATACTTTGACGTGGTTCCTGCAAGAATAGCCCCCAATACATGGAGAGTAGTTAATGGAGTTTATAGATTAAATCAAATTCGTGGAACTCGTATAGGAATTCCTGAGATTATGTTTTATTATAAATGGGTTGTGGGTGACAATACTTTTTATTTAAAAACTAGGTTTTTAAATAGAGCTTTAGTGGTCAATCTTCCAGATGCCAATAGGGACTACTTTGAGCACGGGGTTGTTATGAAAAATTGGCAACACCCTCCATTAACTGGAGCTGATGTTTACCAGGGTCCCATATGTCCTCCCTATGGCAATGGGATAGGTTGTTTTTATTTTATTTTCAAAATTATGCTTCTTTTGTGTTTGATAAAATGTGTCACTGATATTTTAATTTTGATTTATTTTCAGTTGACAGCAAAAGAAAATCTCCAAAAGAGACAGACGTTAACATATGACATTTAAAACTTATCTGGAGTTTGCATCAGACTGTTGCCGACGAGCATATTAGGTCAGCTTCATATTTACTGCAGTATAAGAGTTACACCTCCTCTTTTACTGCTCGTCCGGTGATAAGCGACGCAGAACCAATACCAGCCTCTACAAGTTCTTCACCTGAGTCACATATTCCCTTGAGTGAAAGGATGAAAAAAAGAATACCTCCTACCCTTTTTGAGAAATCTACCTCTGGTGCTGGAGAGGCAAAGAAAAGTAAGCTTGATGTCCCAGGAGAGGGGATAAAGAAAATTGATGCACCTCCTTCGGCTGCTCCTGTGAAGGTTGTCGAGAAGCCCCCAGTGACCCCGAGCAAGGCTGATGCTCCAAGCGAGGTGATTGTCATTTCTCTGACTAAGACTACATCGTTAGTAGAGAACGTTGATGCTCCTCTGAGGAGGCTGAAGAAAATCTCCTCTATCAATTTGGCTGAATCCATCCCTCAACCCCCGAATAGTGGTGTTCCCACTTTTATTGCCCCGAGCTCTGCTATGAACTCGGTGAAGACTTGGATCAATCCCGAGATCCAAGGTATTGAAGAAAACCTTTATCGAGACATGGTTACCACATTAGCAGCTCGTCATATTGCTTCTGTAAGTCATATAGTCTTAAATTTTCATTCCTTCCTTTTTGTATCTATGCACTGACTTGTTTTTATTTTCCCAGTTGGTGACCTGTTTTAATACAATTCTGAAGAAAGTTGAAGCTATTAAAGCTTCAAGCTCCTCATCAGGTGTAGAGGAAGCCTTGGTAGGTATGACGCAATCCCTGAAGGATTCTCGTCAGAAGTATGCTGATGACAAGGTGATTTGGGAGAAGAGGCTCACTTCGACCGAGCAGGATAAGGCTCAGGTTATTGAGGTCTCCAAGGGGTTGGAGAAAAAAATAAATGATTTGGAGGAGAAGAATAAAGATCTCGAAGGGAAGCTCAAAAATGCTGGGGAGCTTGAAAATAATCTCAAGACTGCTGAGGAGGAGTTGGATCAACTTCGGGAAGTAAGTCGTCAGAAGGAGGAAGTTGAGAATAAATTGAAGGTTGCTGATGATCTTCTTTCCGAGAAGCTGACCTCGGAGAAGACAAAAAGGAAATTGGCTGTCAAAAAATCCTTCAGCGCCGGCTGGGATAAAGGGTGGAATAAAGGTTTGGCTGCCATGATGTCACAAGTGGAATATAGCAGCCTCAAATACTTTAGAGATGGATGGGTCGCTGCTCTGCAAGAGATGAAAGTTGATAAAAATTCTGAACTATTTCAGTGACACATCTCGGGCCCCCCTCCAACTCCTGAAGAAGAAGAAGAGGATGAAGCTGCCTCTGAGGAATCTTCCATGGTGATGGGAGATCAAATTTCTCATCCCCAAGCTATCCAGCCCACTGGCGAGGAACTTCGACTACCCGTTACTTCATCCGAGCAGCCTCCAGCACTTCCCAAGCAAACCTCTGTTTCATCCGAGCAACCTACCTCCTCGTCCCAGCCTCCCGAGAAAGTTTTGGGAGACAAGGAAAAGGTGTAGAGTTGTTCGGATTTCTCTCTATTTTATTTTTCTTTGTCAACTGTAACTCTAAACTTTATACTTCTCCTTTATGATGTAATAAAATTTGAACTTTTGCTTATGCATACTATTGATTCTCTTCTTCATGCTCTGTTTGTACTCTTATTGATTCTTGCTTTTTCTTTCTTTACTAGTTTCTGGCTAGGATGGACTTATTATCTGCTCACGATACAAAACTGGTAAGGCAATGCAATGAGTATTTTAAAGTTGGTCATTCAGACATGAGTGCAGCTCAAATCATTGACACCCTCGGTCAAGGTGCTTCAGAGCAAGCAATTGAAGCCTATCAGTATTTGAAGTGCCTGCTCGACCATGCAGTGGCTAACAACGTAGCATACTATGATATGATTAAAGATCTCCAGGTCACTCTTGAAGAACTTCAACAACAATATAAAGAATCTACAGCCATTTTGCACGAAGGATATGAGAAGAAGTATCAGCAACTCATTGCCGATAAGGGATACGACAAACTGTTTGCTGCTTACGATGTGAAGGAGAGAACTTTGAAGGCTGAGGTCGAAGAGCACAGACAGATAGCTGAGTTGTTAGAGCAGGAAAACAATGACCTGCAAAGAGAGGTGTCTCAGTTGAAGTCTGCATCTTCCACCTCAAACGCTTTGGTCCCTGTGAACGACAAGGGATTCTCTTTTTTGAAGGTCGAAAATGCCAACCTGGGGGATAAATTAGAAATCTTAAAGAAAACTGGCCCTTCTACATCTACTCGGGGATGAGCAAGAGCTGCTCGGATTACTGTCGAGGAACAGAGAACTCAATCTTCTCTGGAGAACCAGCCAGGCCTTCCAACTGATGGCAAAGAACCAGGCATTGACTGAAATGTCTAAGAAGATCAGGAATCTGAACGAGCAGCTTTCTGCCCAAAAGTCTGCCTTGGATAATAAATAACTCTTTATAAAAAATCTCCACGAGCAACTGGAAAGATTGACATATCAATTCCACAAGCAGCCCAGAGAATTATGGATGGCTGGCTACAATAAGGCTCTCTACCATTTGGATGATAGTATCCAAAATGCAAATAATGAGGGTTACAAACAGGGATGGTTGAATGCCTTAGGTGTACTGCAACTGGAACAGAGTCATTACCTGTGGGATTACCATAACCCTGGGCTGCTCGACCTACCAGTGCCACCATTCAAGCTTGACATGAGTTGGATCCCTGCTCGGGCCATCCCTCGGTGTTTGATTTCCAAATACCTTGGCGATTACAATCTCCATTCCAATGTTGAGATATCTCGTCCCGATCACCTACTCGATCGACCATCTGTGATGAACATCAGGATGCTTACAGATCTTAACTTCATAAATTCCCCTTATGCTTTGAATGATCCACCTGCTAGCGAGGAACCTGTTTCAAAAGTAGAGGGGAAGAAACCAATAGAATAGGAATCTTGATGTAATAAATTTGTATTTCATTCTTGATGTATTTTGTTCTACATTTAATGAAATAATTTTATTTGCAAATCTTGACTGCTATTGTCTTGTAATTATAAAACACTTTACATATGTGAATGTATATCTGTTAAAAAGATAACAACATTGTGTTATTTGTCGATCAACTTATAGTTGATTAAAACTTATTGTCGACTAGTTTGGATTTGTGGTAATCATTTGTCAACTAACCAAACTTAATGATGTTTTGTTTCCCGACCAACTTGGTAGTAATTTAAAAAGTCACGAGTATCAGAAATTTTGCTCGATCACTTTCTTGTACTCATAAAATGTTTCCGACCAACCAAGGTCTGTAAATTTTTCTTCTCGACCAACTACAGTTAGTGGGTTTTTATTCCCGATCAACCATAGTTAGTGGATTTTTCTTACCGACCAACTTTGGCACTTTTTGGAATAGTTTTACTTCCGAACCAACCTTAGTTGGCATTTTTAGGAATAGATTTACTTCCCGACCAACCTTAGTTGGCATTTTCGGGAATAGATTTACTTCCTAAGGTCCTTAGTTGGCGTTTTTGGGAATATATTTACTTCCTAACCAACCTTAGTTGGCATTTTTAGGATAGATTTACTTCCTAACCAACCTTAGTTGGCATTTTAGGAATAGTTTCACTTCCCGACCAACCTTAGTTGGCGTTTCGGGAATAGATTTCTGAGTAGTCTGAGTTTTGCTGAGTAGTGTGTAGCACTAGTATTCCGCAAAAAAATTCCAATAAAAAGAGAGAACTGGGCAGAACACTGTCACTTTATTCATACTGACAAAAATGTATTACATGAGAGCTTACATCACTCATAATACTTGCGCAAGTGTTCTGCATTCCATGCATTCTTAAACTCCTACCCTTCTAAAGTTGCTATTCTATAGGTTCCTGGTCGAACAACTTCTGTAACTCGGTAAGGTCCATGCCAGTTTGCTTCCAATTTGTTGTACTTTTGAATCACTTTCTTTAGCATATAGTCTCCTTCTTTCAGGTCGCACATCTTTACTCTCTTGTTGTAGAACAAAGTTGTTCACTATTGGTAAGCGGCATTCCTGATGGCTGCTTATTATCTAACTTCCTCGAGCATGTCTAAATCCAATCTTCTCATTAAGTCGCTGACAGGGGAATTAAAATTCAGTACTCTGTGTGTCGGAAGACCCAACTCGGCAGGTATAACGGCTTTACTTCCAAATGCCAGCATATATGGAGATTCCCATGTTGCTGCTCGGGGAGTAGTTCGGTAAGCCTATAGTACTGATTGTATCTCGTTGATCCAATTTTCTTTCGCATCATTCAGTCTTTTCTTCAAGCCATTCAGTAGCGTTCTGTTTGTTACTTCAGTTTGTCCATTGCTTTGGGGATGGCCTGGTGCTGAGTGGATCTTCAAGATATTTGACTGATGACAATAGGCTGCGAACTCCTCGTTGTCAAATTGTGTTCCATGGTCGGTAATGAATGCATGTGGAAGACCATATCTACAGAAGACATTTTTCCAAATAAATTGATACACCTTCTCGTACGTCATGTCGACAAGAGGCTCAGCTTCTACCCACTTCGTAAAATAATCCACTGCGACGACGAGATATTTAAATCTTCCACTGGTCGTTGGAAGTGGTCCAACCAAGTCGATTCCCCACATAGCAAATGGCCAAGGGGAGGTAATGGGTGTCAACAACGCTTGGGGAGTTCTTCGGATAGTGGAGAAGCGTTGACACTTGTCACATTTCTTGGCGTAGGCTATATAATCAGCCCTCATCGTTGGCCAGTAGTATCCTTGCGTCATAACTCTTTGTAAAAGCGTCCGACCTGCTACATGGGCTCCACAAGACCCTTCATGGATTTCTTCAATCAAGTCTTTCACCTCGGTGGGATGCACACATCTTTGCAAACCTGCTATAATTCCTCATCTGTACAGAATACCATTATTCAGTACATAACGAGCATCTTTAAACTTTAGTTTTTTGGCTGCAAGTTTGTCAGTTGGTAATTCCCCCTCCTCAATATATGCCCTAATGGAATCCATCCAAGATGGTCCTAAATTAAGGGTAATAAAATTCATCGTCAAATCTTCATCTATACTCCGACCAGCTAAAACTTCAATTGGGATTGCTCTTCGTAGCTCGGTAGGAGTAGCTGATGCTAATAGAGCTAAGGCGTCGGCCCTTGCATTCTCCATTCTTGGTACTCTGACCAGCTGAATAGCAGTAAATTCTGATACCAATTCCCTTGCCTTTGCATGATACCTGATCATTAATTCTCCTTTAGCTGCATATACTCCCATCATTTGATTTATGATCAATTGCGAGTCACTGAAGACAATAACCTGTTTTACCCCCATGGTTTTTGCCAAACTAAGACCTGCAATCATGGCTTCATATTCAGCTTCATTATTCATAGCTTCGAATTAGAAACGTAGGACATATTCCATGTCGACCTCGTCTGGACTATTAAGAACAATCCCTGCGCCACAGCCTGCTGCGCAAGATGATCCATCCACATATAAACTCCATATAGGTAACTCGTCTTCAAATTTCTGATCTGACAGAGTTTCTCAGTGGAAAATTTATTACTTCCTTTCACCCTCTCCTAATATTTCTTGTTGTTCGTCGATCATCACTTCTTGCCTTTTTACCAACCTAAGTTGGTCTGGGCCTGAGTTTGGTGATTCTGTAACATCCACAGGTTGATCGGTGAGCAGCTTTTGCTCCTCAGTGGTATCAGGATAGGTGAACTCTGCTATAAAATCTGCTACTGCTTGCCCTTTAAGCGATGGTCTGGGCTCATAAAGTATGTCATATTCACCGAGCTCTATTGCCCAATACATCAATCTTCCTGATTTTTCTAGTTTATGAAGAGCTTGCCTCAATGACATATCGGTATATACGACTATAGTGTGAGCCTGGAAGTATGGCCTCATTCTTCTACTTGCCTCGATCAATGCTAGTGCCAATTTTTCCATCTTTGGATATCTGATTTCTGCTCCTCGGAAGGCTTTGCTAGTGTAATAAATCGATCTTTGCACTCCATTCTCCACTCTTATTAATGCCGAGCTAATTGCATTCTCTGACACGGCCAAATACAAGTACAATTTTTTCCCATCACTGGCCTGGACAACAGTGGAGGTGCTCCCAGATATTTCTTCAAGTCTTGAAAAGCCTTCTCACATTCATCATTCCACTCAAAAGTCTTTCAGACTAATTTGAAGAATGGGAGGCATCTATCAGTTGCTCGCGATACAAATCTGTTGAGTGTTGCTACTCGTCTTGTAAGACTTTGCACTTCTTTCTTCGTCGTTGGGGATCGCAGCCCTAACAGAGCTTTGATCTTTTCAGGGTTAGCTTCAATGCCTCGCTGATTAACAATGTACCCGAGAAACATGCCTTCTCGTACTCCAAATATGTACTTCGTCGGGTTCAGCTTCATTCGATATTTATCTAGTTGATCAAAGGTCTGGCCTAAGTCAACTAGATGATCAGCATCTTTCTTGAACTTTGTTAGCATATTGTCAACATAGACTTCCATATTGTAACTGATTTGTTCTGCAAACACTTTGTTCATCAGCCGCTGATATATTGCACCTGTATTTTTCAAACCAAAAGGCATAACATTATAACAATAAGTTCCCCTAGGGGTAATGAAAGAAGTACTCTCCCTGTCTTCAGGTTTCATTTTAATCTGATTGTAACCAGAATAAGCATCCATGAAGCTCAGCAGCTCGTGTCCCGAGGTAGCATCCACTAGTTGATCAATTCGGGGCAACAGAAAGTGATCCTTTGGGCATGCTTTGTTGAGGTCGGTGAAGACTACACACATCCTCCATTTGTTATTTTTCTTTTTCACCATTACCACATTTGCTAACCAGTCTGGATATTTAACATCTTCAATAAAGCAAGCTTTCTGGAGCTTCTCGACTTCCTCCTGTATAGCTTGATTCTTCTCGGGACTGAATACTCTTCTTGTCTGCTTCATAGGCTTGATCTCCTTATTCACATTGAGCTCGTGACATAAGAAATTTGGGTCTATCCCGGGCATATCCTCATGACTCCACGTAAAAGTTTGCTTTTTGCTTCTTAAGAAAGTTATCAATTTATGCTTTAGTGAGGCTTCCAACGACGAACCTACTTGAGTAGTTCGTTCCGGGTGCTCGTCGTCCAGAATGATGTTTTCAGTAGCTTCCACCACTTGACCCTTCACGAGTTACGACTCATCTCTAGGATCTAATGTTTCAATTTCTGCACCTTCATCCACTTGATAGGTAGTAGTCTTTTTCCTTGATTCCTCCAGTTCCTCTTGCTCGACGGATGAATAATAGCATTCCCGAGCTACTTTTTGATCACCTTTCACAACTCCTACTCCAAAATTTATTGGAAATTTTAGGCATTGATGTACCGTAGATGGTACAACCTCGAACTTCTTTAATCCTACTCTTCCCATGATGATATTGTATACTGATTGAATATTATTATCCATCATGAAGAAACGTATTCTTTCTGTTCGACAAGAAGGCCATGTACCAATGAATATATCCAACTTGATCATCCCAAGTGGAAAAACTTTCTCACCAGAAAAACCCAGGAGGGGTCTGTGATAAGGCTCCAGTTGAGATAGTTTTAGATTTAAACTGTCGAAGCACGAGTAGAACATGATTTCTGCCGAGCTACCATTATCTACCAGTACTCTTGAAATCATCACTTCCTTCATCCTCATTTTGATCACCAATGGGTCATCATGAGGATACAGAACACCTGCGAGGTTGTTCTTTGAGAAACCAATGACCAATTTCTCTTTGTTTACCTTTCTAGGGCGATCCTCCTCAGCTAGATTTATTCGTTGAATGTATGATCAAGCTTGAGCCTCACAGAGGTAAGCTTTTCTCTCTGAAGTAAGGTCTCCTCCTCCTGCATCTCCACCTGTAATAACAATACAATCAAATGACCCAAAGCGTATCGAAAATACTTCACGTTCTGGCTGCCTTGGTCTCTTGGGAAGATCGGGGTCGTCTTCTGGATCAACTTCATGGTCTCTTTTCTTGTTCTCCTCTGCTCGACGAGGAGATCTAGACCTCTCTTTTGTTCGATCACTGTTTTTTCTTTCATTTCTATGATCAACATACTTTGTCAGTTTTCCTCGTCTGATGAGTGTTTCAATCTCATTCTGAAGAGCTATGCAATTTTTTGTCATATGGCCATGATCTTTGTGAAACTCGCAATATTTTGCCTTATTCCTCCTGTCAGAGTCTGCCTTCATTTTCTCTGGCCAGTTTAATTCCTCGTTGTTCTTGATTTCTTCTAGAACATGGTTGATGTCTTTCTTCAAAGGAGTATAATTATCAAATTTCTTCAATACTTCCCATGACGACCTTTTTTTTGAGTGTTTGTCACTACCATTGTTCTTATGCTCTTTCTTCTTAGCTTTACCACTTTCCACTTTGGTTTCTTTGGCATCCATATTCTTCTTCGCAGCCATAGCCTCCTTGGCATTCATAATCTTGGCCGCTTTTCCCATCAGTTCTGACATGGTTCTAGATGGATCTTTGGCCAAAGTGTAGTACAACTTGTTGGGCAGTAGTCCCCTCATCAAGGCGATAATCGTTGTCTTTTCCTCATAATCAATGACTTCAAGCTTCTCGTTATTAAAATGAGTTATATAATCTCTGGTACTCTCACCAGCTTTTTGTCTAACACTTAACAAGTGCGCTACTCGTTTAACTGGCTTTACCCCAAAATAGAAATTCCCAATGAATAACTCGGCCAGTTGAAAGAAAGTTGAGATCTTTCCCCGAGGAAGATTATTATACCATATTTGAGCAGTTCCGGTAAGAGTTCCCGAGAATGCTCTACATCTCATCCCATCTGGAACAGCATAGATGTCGGCTGCAGCTTGGTATTATTCTATATGAAGGACAGGGTCGGTCTTTCCATCATATTTAGGGGTCACAACAGGTGCTTTGAACTTTGATGGTGTGGAAAAATATACAATGGCCTGGACAAAAGGTCTTCCTTGAACAAAAGTTCATTGTAGAGGATTCTTGGCTTTAGCCATTTCCCCTAATCTATCCTCCAGCCTCTGAATAGAGCCTTTCCACGCATCGTTTCCTTCCTCGGGCCTGTTGGTTCGAGCAACTGATCGCGTTGATGTGGCTTCCTAGGATCTATCTTGACGAGCAGTTGGTTGCGATTGGGCAGATCCTTCCCTTAAGTTTGATGGTCGTCGAAAGCTCCTCGACGCAGCCTTAGGAGGACTTTTGTTCCTCCTAGGACCTAATCGATCAAAAGGAGATACCCTGATTAACCTTTCTAGCGCACTAGTCCTTTCTGGAGAGAGAGTGATATGTTGGTCAGTATCTGTGGCTCGTACTGACGAAGTTCATCCAGGTTGATAAGAAAAGTCTTCAGACTCCTCAGTAAGATATGAATCGGTACGCCTAGTACGCGAAGAAAGTAAACGGGTATTTCTTTGAACACTTCGATGTCCTGAATGGGTCGATACTCCGCCATGAAGGGTTTGTATGAGTTGTCGCATAGTTTCTTGCATGGCTGTCTAACCCTGGGCTAGATTTGTCATTATTCCAGCCAGATCTAGAACATTTGGCGGAGGAGATGGATTTGGAGGGCTTTTAGCGTTTCGATTGTTGGGTTTTGGATTATCAGCCATTTGTAATGAATTATTTTTTATAAAAAACGATATTACCAGTCGTTTCCCACAGACGGCGCCAATCTGTTGATGTAAAAAATTAGATTATATCTAATTATTTAATCACAGATAAAATAAAATGAGACAAAGAAATTTTAAAGTGGTTCAGCCTTATAAGAATGGCCTACGTCCACTGTTTTTGTTATTGTTGACTGTTTGGGAATTCTCGACAACAAGTTTTATCAAGAAATTCCGGTTCCTTTATATTGAGGATGATACAATGTATTTATAGCCCTCAAGTTGTACATGTGAAAGGGTATTACATAGCTGTTCATTAGGCGTATACATTTGTATGATAATAATAAGCATTTAATGCGCAGTTAATCTATTGGTTATCCTGCAATTAATGCTATGTTCGAGGTGCAGCTCGGACCGCCTAAGCTGCTCGGACCGCCTAAGTATCTCGGTACTCATAAGTTGCACGGTGTATTAAAGTTCCTCGGAGAACTCTTGTTGGTAGGAGCCTCTGAGTTGATCGGGGAAGCAGAGTTCCTCATCGTAGTATGGCTCCTCGGATGGTATCTATTGCTCGGAAGTGTTTGTTATTGCCACGCATATTGCCACGTGTCTTCACTCAATTGGGCCATGTCAGCAGACTAAATTTGGTATCAACACATGTATTGCTTCTTCTGATAAGACACATCCATACACTTATATACACAAAAACTACAGTTCTTGTCCTAAATAAGTATATATCCGACACTATAAACACACACAGATCGTAAGGAATGAGGGATAGATAGAGTATATCTGAACATGATGAATGAAACCTGGGAGGCTGAATATCAGAATAGAGTGAGACTGATTATTATTTTATGGTTAATTATGTTAGATTAATTAAAAGTATGAATACACTCGTTATATATAAAGGTTTTGGGTTAATTCATTTGAATTTAGGGAATGAGAAGGGAAAGGGGTGCATGATGTATCATTAGTTTTAATCCTTTTGATTTCAGCCCATGTTTATGAAGATGAAAAGCTCAAGGGCTATAAGATAAATGAGTACTACAGTGAGATTCTAAAATTAGACAAATTTATGTGAAGGATGAAAACTAATGCATTACATGTGGACAAATCGGGTGAAAAGACTAATGCATTACATGTGGACAAATTGGGTGAAAAGAGCCACTATTTTACACACACATACACACACTATAAATTAGAATAGAATTCATAGCTTTAAATCCATAAACAAGGTCACCTTATCTTAATCGTCAATTAATATTGAATTTTTTATATGAAAGTTATAAGTAATGATTTTGTTGTAAATTAAGCATTATTTGGGATGTCCATGCACATTTTATCCACGTTGGAATGTGAATGGTTGGGCATCTTCGCATTATAATAAAGGTGACGCACTTAACTTTAAATATATAATCAAATGAAAAACCTATTCTCCTTTTAAATTCTTTATATGACTTATGTTTCACAGCACGTTATTAGAATGATATGTATATAATATTTTGTATTCTCCAAGATGTTATCTAATTTTGTATACATGTTGTTTTCTTTTTACTTTCTGCCCATCAAATAAGATTTAGCATTTGACGCACATATACATTTTTTTTAGTTTGTTGGGTATTGTGTTGTTTTAATATTTTATATATCTTATGCCTTTTATTTGTATATATAAATAATTTAATTTTTATTGTTTTTATCATCAACAAAAATACATACTTCTTTCAATTTCTTAAAAGCTAAACTACTTTTTTTATATTGCGGGTTTTTTGGTTGGAGATAGAGCTTTATGAATTTCTATACAGTTTTTGTTGCCATATTAAAGATACAACTACAAAGTAAGATCTTTGTGTGTGTGTGTGTGTGTGTGTGTGTGTGTGTGTGTGAACTGGGTTGTGGGGTTTTAGTTTTGACGTGTGGGAATTTTCTATGTGGCTAATTGGTTTTGTATGCTTGGTTTGGCATGTATACAGAGATGTAGTAATTTCTTGAGATGACACCAAGTCTTGAATCATGTTTTTCAAATCTTACAATTTTAAAATATTAAAGTTTTAAAACTTCACGACTTAATTTTTTTTCTGAATATGTATTAAGAAAAATCATTTTTGTTCACAACATTACGATGTTCACGTAAATAGACGGAAAAGTGTAATGTAAAGTGATATCGTCTTGAATGTTTATCATATCGATTCTTAATAATTCACAATGAATGTTCAATTTAATCTTTACTCCACCTTATATAAAAAAACATTTGTTATCATTTTATTTTTTATTAATTTTAAATTTATAGTTGAAGAAATGTATATAAGAAGTTATCAGAAAATTATTCTACAAGGTGCCCGCGCATTGCGGATTGCATGCTAGTTTAAATAATAATTAAGAACTTGTAGTCCAAAAATTAAATGGTTTGGGAAATTCTGTCCCTGCCCCAAATTAAAATATATAAGAGTGAACTTCACACCACAAACTAAATTACTATATGGGAACTTCGGGTCCCAACTTTGAATGGTAATTAGGAACTTCGGGTCCTAATAAAAAATAGGAAACTTTTGGTTCCAAATTTAATTTTATTGTAACTTATGCATAAATATAAGGGTCAAATAGTGATTGTCAAAATTTAATAGCAAACTTATAAATATCCAAAGTTTTGTGGCTAAAAAATATTAAAACAATTCAAGTTAACAATTTTAAGGAACTTAAATTATTGTGATATAGGGAAAGAAAGAAATAATCAGTGTAGATTTTATATACAAATTGGATTTATGACCCAATTAAAGAAAATTTGTAATAATAAATATTAACAATATTGGACTATCAATTTCATATTAAAAATATAAACGTCAAATGAAACAAATTTGATTTGTTATAAGTTCTCTCACATATATTTGAAGAAAGGTAAAAATTCAAATTCATCCTTTAATGAAAGGTTATGTATACTTATATAAAATCATCCATGACTATATATACATATATCTCACATATAGTGCAAAAAAAAATTCATATAATGATTATAGTATTGTGGGGTGCAAACTGTAACGGCCCAAATTTCAGCACCCCAAATCGGTCCAACCAGGAAATATAAAGCGTGTCACTCAAGTCGGGGTTAATATCGCATGGGATAAACGTGGAGAACTCAATATTGTTAACTATAATCTTGGAGGACATTAACATAGATCAACCAATGAGCTAACCAATAGTTGGAAGAGTTTCAACATAACTCGACAACTTTTATCGCTATAAATAGAAACCTCACCCCAGGACATTGGGGAATGTAACTCTTTATTTATGGATTATAAAGAATTAATATACATAGAGTAACACCCGGTGGACGTAGGCAGTTGCCGAACCACGTAAAATCCTTTTGTTGTGAGATTGTTTTATTCCTTGTTTGGTTCCAAATTACTTAGATTCATTAATTATGATTATTTGCGTAAACAACGATGGGTGTTACCAATTTCTGGGAATGAAACCTTGATCCCAATAACCCTTATTGGAATCAGGAAGGTTGATTACTAATACTCTATCATCCTTCCTCTCTTTCGGATATAAAGTTCCATCCATTGTGCGGTACCAAGAATAGCAGTATCTGATCTCTAGAATCCCTATTTTGGTCCTATACAGCTCGTTGATTCTATGGAATCCATTAACAGTTCATCATATGTTTAGGGCACATTGGGCGGGAACCACCTCAAAGAACTCACAGAATTCTAAAAAAAGTTGGTTTGGGGGAAATGATATCCCTCCTTCAGCCACTGAAAGAGTATGAATTCAATTACCACCCTCAACAGCAACACAATTTTTAGGGATTAGGGAACACTCAATCATTATCCAATAAGAAATTGAGTATATTTTCCTAAACTTTCCCACAATCCTCTCGCTAATAGCATAAACCATTTTTGAGAAAGAAGAAATGAAAGAAAGCACTACTCAACGAAAATAATGATGATCAAAAGAAGTAACAAAGCTAAGGGCCGTCACAAGAAAAATAAACAGGGACAAAGAACTTACAGGCTAAGCGTGAAGACAAAGGCGCCAAATGTTCTTTTTTAATTAAAGAAAGTGGGTAAATGACGATGCGGTGTTTTTGATTAAGAAGAAGAAAAATTCCAATGATTTAATCACATGGGACAAAGCCCAAGATAATCAATGCAATTGGCGGTTCATTTTTAAAACTCTGAACAGACTAATTAATTACAAAGCATGCACCAGAAAAAATCCAATGCTAAATTGTCATAGGTTGATCAATCATTTGAGCAAAGCCGACATACAAAACTTCCCGGCCTATTGTCACCAAAGAGTTTTAGGGGTAATGTGGGGTGCAAATCGTAATGGTCCAAATTCCAGCGACCCAAGTGGGACCAACCTAGAAATATAAAGCGTGTCACTCAAGTCAAGGTTAATATCGCATGGGATAAACGTGGAGAACTCAATCTTGTTATCTATAATTTGGGAAGAGATTAACATAGATCAACTAATGAGCTAACCAACAGCTGAGAGAGTTTCAACATAACCCAACCACTTCTATCGCTATAAATAGAACCCTCACCCCAAGGCATTGGGGGATATAACTCTTTATTTATGGATTATAAAGAATTAATCTACAAAGAGAAACACCCTGTGGACGTAGACAGTTAGCGAACCACGTAAAATCCTTTTGTAGTGAGATTGTTTTATTCCTTGTTCGGTTCCAAATTACTTAGATTCATTAATTATGATTATTTGCACACATAATTGGCGACGTCTGTAGGGAACGATTATTTTTCCTAAGAAAGTCAAAACCAACAAGTCAAGTAATGTTTCACCCTCACAGTGCACTTGTTGCGAGCAATCAACAAGGAAGACTCTCACTACATAGCGTTAGGTCTGAGATCCACCTGGACAAAAATCAGGCCGTTGGCTACCCATGATTCTGCCCACAAAAGCATCCTTTTAAGTAGAGCAATGAGCAATCAAGTTCAACTCAGATCTCATGATTAGTCGACGCTTATGAGGAATGACTCCATCAATAAAAGGAAGCACCATGCCCGTAGATGGAGGAAAATGAGCATCTTCAACAACGCCTAGAAAAAATGGAGCAAGAGCCCCGTGGAGATAGATGTAAGCGTCGTGTTCGGATGCCTAAACCTCAAACGAGTAAAACTCATAGTCGAGAAACGAGTTCATACCACGAGAAGGAACTTTCAGAGCAAGAAAGTCGCCCGGTAAAGCAAACCCAAGACGAAGGACATCATAGACACGATATCCAAAGTCTCGTTCGAAGGGGGCAGACCATGATAAAGTTGGCCTCTTACCAATAACAAATGGATAAGAAGTAAAATAAGGGCATCAATCCAAAAAAAATCCAGTCGGCAACTACATCCTTAGGAAATTCCTCGGCAGTGCTAAAAACTATCAGACGGTAAGTTGGGACCTAATTGGGAGGGACCGTTCAAGGTTATCAGAGGCGGTTTTTAAGGAGCTTACCATTTGGAAACAATGGAGGGAAGAGAGATGCCATGGACATAGAATGCAACTAACCTCAAGAAGTTTTACTTTTAAATTTTCTCTTACTTAGTTTTTGCAAATTTGTATTCCAAAACTAATGTTGCTCGCTTTCTGTTTTAGTTTTTCTAATAAAGTACAAGCCCAAGTGGTTTGTTTAGCTATTTAACATTGTTCCATAGTGGCAAGCATACACTTTTGATGGTCAAGCATTGATCAGTATCACCTTAGTTTAGTTTTAATTAAACTTAAGGTTCCACGGTCTTCATCATGAAAAACACGAAAATCTCACGAATTTCTCAGGCAAACAAAATGCCTACAGGGGATCCCTAAGCACTAAGTGAACCCATCCTTGGTCGAATAAAGATCCTGAATGGGTGGATGTCCCTAAAAGCAGGTGCATTTTTTTCAGAGTCTACTCGAAGCCTAAGGTAATGTAATGACACGATCAAATAGGTAAGACAATATAATGAACACATGTTTGGCATAACATAATGGAAAAATAAAAAAAATGTGGAATTATACAAACACTATGTTGTTACATAAAGTTAAAAAACACAATAAAGATCATTTACATCATTGAAAAAATAAAACCAGTATAATTACTATCCCCGGTGAGCAATCACCTCAGCAATGGAATCTCTTTGACTATCACCAGGATTTGGTCAGAATTCATCATCAATCTCATGTGATGATAAATAATGTTTATCAAGTTGAAGAGGAATGGAATCTAGGGAAATCTAACTCTCTTCACTTCCAAATGGGGGGATGGAGATACGTCAGACAATCAACTTGATATTAGTACCAAAGTTCAGAGTCCTTTGGGACTTTTAGGACCCCCAAAGCATTCAACTAGCCATATTTATAGGCTAGCTGCTTTTCCTCGTCCAGCTTAATAGGAGCATCCATCCACCCCTCATCATATCTAGCAACCCACGTTGCACGAGGACCCCTTCTAAAGAGATATTGAAGCTTGATTATGTCGCGACTTAGCCTTATCTTAACAAATCTTTCCCTCCTCTGGTATTCCTTGGCTTAAGTTAGTTACTTCCAGAGAGAGTCTTATAAAAATACACCAACATCACCAACGTCTTTGGTCTCACCGAACTGCATTTTCAAGAAATTCATCTCCTTCTTCATAAGGGTTCCAACATCTTCTAAGTTCTTCGTGTCATCCTTTAATTTGCCTATTGAAATAGATAGATCCTTGTATGCTCAGTCATATTTTAAGGATCTTTCTGAGTAGAATAAAAGCACAACGAGGTTAAATGCTCGCCCCCCGACCAAGGATAATATCTAGATTACCAGCAAAATAAGGGATTTCTCCAGGAACATTATTATGCTACAAAAGTAAAAGAAAATAACTTAGCAACAATGGAAGATAAAATTAAGACACCAACTAAATCTTTCATTATAACAAAATTGGGCGAGGTCCGTACAAACAAGAATAAAAGGAAATATAAGGGCGCACAAGCAAACTATCCGTTACTAGCTTTGGGCTTCGTTTACCTTCACATGCTCTTGCATTTCTGGGACTTTGACCTGAGCAAACTCAGAGGATTCCTGGTCGGTGGAAGCATCTGTTCCAGAATCTTCATCTGCCCTTGGTGGAGAATCCAGATTGTTCTCACTAAAAAGATCAGACTCAGCCGACCCTCGTCAGCGCAGTATCCCAACCTTTCTTGAAGTTAGACTTCCTCGTCAGGGCATATTCATCCATTAACCCTATGATATGAATAGTCTTCCAATATATCTAACATTAAGGTTATTAACTCAAAGTTTAACGTATGTAACAATCACTATAGATCACCTCTATATTCGAATGCACATCGATATATCTAATAAGAATCCCGACTATAGGTATACACATATCTAATAGTCTACAAACCTCAAGCTTCATCCTAAATTTATTCCATGATCCCATGAAGTATGGGAATCTCCATTGTTAATCACACATAGACATATAGTAACTCTCCTGACTAACATTACAACACAACATATTCTAGTTGATAGCACAATCCAATTGTTCTCAATTTCTGCCTACGGTTCAATTGTTCGTATGAACCCTTAACATTACCACATTTACGATTTATTCTTTGAGTTTTATCATCCCTAAGGATACGCGACCTCTCACTCTCCTTGGTCCCCAATCATATCTTAAATATAATCCTATCACTATAAGGACTCGACACAAATATTGGCCTACAATTTCCACCATACCCTCGCCACTCTCTCAAAGAGTTCTAAATCTTACGTCATATCTAAGCTCACTTCTGACCTCTAAATAAAACTTCCATCCCTAATGAGGTTTCCCACTACCTCGATACAACAACTCCAATACATCTATATATTCCCAAACTACTTCGATATCTCCCCGCGATCAAAGCATGTGATAAACCCTCAAGAATACTCCAAAACGTAACTCTCACATCATATATATATATAAGTTCCAAATCAAGAAACCCAATCGAAATGGAGTAAAACTCATTCTAGAAAAATCTAGCAAAACAGCCTTATTTCCGAATCGATTCGGCCCTTTCGAATCGATTTGGTCCTAACAGCGAATCGATTCGGCCCCACTAGACCAGTAAGTCTGATACATACCGAATCGATTCGCAAGGAGAGAATCGATTCGGCCTGTTCAGCAAGCCATGAAATGGGGTAATTTCTCCAAAACCCAAACTTTTCAAAATCCAATTTATACAACTTCCAACCGTTTATCCTCAACCCAATCATGTTCCCAACATCAAAACTCATCCTATATCTACTCCCCTCAAGTTCCCATGTAAAAACATCAAATGCTAGGTTTATTACCCAAAATCTAGGTTTTGATATAAATACCCAAAATCCAATTCTTTTGCCCATAAATTATGAAATAAACTACACAAATGAATTATTTAGCAAGATTAAACACTTGTCTCATAATCGTAGAGGTTGAATCTTCCTCAAGATCGCGTATTGGCCGGAAATCTCCAATTTTTCTCCTCTCTCTCTCTTCCTTTCTTCTTCTTTCTCTCTTTCTTTCTCTTTCTCTCTTCTCACAAATGAGATAGGCTGATCCATAAGCCTTTAAAACCTAAATCCCAAATTTTAAATGATAATACACACTTTAAATGACTCGTTTACTCCAATTCGAGTCAAACTAACTTAAAAAAATATTTTGAAACCGAAATAAATCCCAAGGACAGTCATTTCGACTATCTCAACGCATTCGGAATCGATAACGCACTCAAAATCGTCATCTGGAATACTTTATAACGTCCTCAATTTTGGACCTTAATTTCCGAATTTTAAAATTCTCTAATTTAAATAAATTGTATTTCTCCCGAAAATTTAATTTCTCAGTCCCAAAGTCGCGGGGTGTTACAGACTTCCCCTTACAAAAATTTCGTCCTCAAAATTTAAGTTATGCCTAGGACTCCAAACCTCAACTAGTTATGACATCTACCCTCAAGATCACTATCCTATCTCTCCCACTTGTCACATCGAATCATTTAAACTGTAAAGTCAAACTAGCTAACCAGGGCGCCCATACACCCTATACCCAAGCTCAACTCGTAAAAGCATAACCCGACTCCACTAGCCTCAAATCGTAATATAACTCTAAATAATTTAATCTATAATGGCGTACTAAGTATATAAAAGTTTGAAATTTTCAATGGTTGAACTCTTCTCAATTCCTGACATTCGCTACATTCATGCGAGGGAGGTCTCGCAAGAGAAATCCAAACAAAGAACCCTCCCAATATACTACTATGTAGCTATGTCGGGAATTGAGATCCGTTGAACCAGGATTAAAATTTTATAAAAGATTTTTCAAACCATAGATATTGCCCGAAGGCCCAAATAACTATATACTATCAAATAATATCATGTCTTTCGACACGCCAATCAAACACCTTATGTTCAAGACACAAGGCCCGAACAATTATAATACTCTCATCAATACCTAGATCTCAAAACTAGCACAATCATAAGCTAAATTCCCTGCTCACAATGAATCTGCTAAACTCTGAACCTCCTCAGTTATACAAATCCTTACGTTACATCAAAGCATTGCCGCAAGGTAAGTCCTTCCCTCATTGGAACAATACAATTACCTGCACCTATCCTAACTATAGAACGATAACCTTATAGTCACTACTCAACAAGCCTTAACAGTTTGCACTTCCGGAAATCAGTAGCACAGCTCTCTACTAGCTCATCGCGAAACGATCTATTATCCCAAAAATGGCATACAAAGGCCACACTTTCTCACTCGTTCCTCCAAGGAAATTTTGTACACACTATGGTTCTAGCGGCTACCCACTCGTTATGCCTTACATGCGACGTTCCCAATACCGCGTAAAGCGTGACCTAAACCCAAAGAAAGGTATTATACCTTATATTTCCATAATCCAATTATTTCACTTCATCCCTGGATCCCTCTACTTCTTCCTAAGGCCTAATTCTCCTCAAAGAAACATCCTCCCAAAAATCCTTCCTAACCATCCTAAAGGACAAAGCGCTATTGCGACCCTCGACAACTCCTTCAGTCCTACTCAATGAACCCGAGTCTCCAAATTTCTTACTCCCTTCTTAACTGAAGACGATACTCCTGACAATGGGACAATGCCACACACCTCACATCGGTAAAAGTCACCAACACCAGGTTTCCTAATGAATTTCTCCATCTAAACCTCCCGAGGACTTCACTAATCGTTTCTTATACTGACTTGCAACAATTGAATCAGCTCCCTCCGAAGAGCCTGAAGGATATCCTTTCCTAAAGGCTTCTAGTACTCTTTCCCACGCAGATGGTCCTGGGTGGTCTTGAGCTTATCGAAACTGCAGGATGATGTGCCATCATAACAATGGCAGCATCCACCGTTCGTGCTACACTATTAGCAACTTCGATTGTGGTCACAGTCCCTCTGGGCATTTGGGGTTCCACGCCGTCAACCCCTCTATTTTCCATACATGGACGACTAAATCTGGGCGACATCGGAGACAAGAGCAACTGTGTCAAAACGTCATTCAAGTGATTACACCTCGCAGAAGAAGATAAACGTAGTGAACACAACAATCCTAATAGTAGGGCTCTACATCAAGAACGCTTGCGGAAGAACGCAGAAAACCCACACAGATCCTAAAGACACTAGAACCTGATGCTCTGATATCATCTGTGATACCTTACTTAAAATAATAACGGGTGACCAGCCCTATACTACCTTTAATCAGGAATCTCAGATGGACCATTCTCAGCATCTACTGACGAAACAAAAATAAATAAGACTAACTACCCAAAACTATAAAAGAGGATGCCAAAAATAAAATAAAAACATACAATGGATAACAAACCAACAATATAGAACTACTAGCAAAGGTAGAATGCACACAAGTACCCCGATAAAAGAGAGTGCTAACAATTAAAGTAAAATGAGTACACAAAAAGGAAATATCCCCGAATATGATGTCGGGTCACAGACAATACAATATCTATAATGAAGAAATATAAACAGCTACAAATAACCCTTGGGTGTGAACCCGACATACAAAAAGAACCCTATCTAGATTTACAAGGAAGTAGGAAGCGACTACAATCTAAATCCCGCAACAATCCGCATCTGTTAAGGCTCTCAAGACACTGGATAGAAAATCATCCACGGCATCCTTGCGGTAGGACACCTGTAGTAAACAGTATATATATATAGCAAAAAAGGAATATAAACGGGTCAGAGCCTGAGGTGTAAAAATGTTTATAGTAAGTGCATCACAGTGCATAATAATTATAAATGCAATATTTCATAATTAAAGTGGAGTCACACTCTCGTGAAACTCCCAAACTCACTTCTCATCTACAACGCGCACCTAATCGTGTTCTGAAACCTTAATTAAGCTACTCGACACAAATTTAAAACAACCTACCTAACTATACGCATGGCTTATACTCGCATGTCCCGCCTTCCTAACTTAACCCAAAAATCCTTTTCATTCTAATCACACTTAAATACACACACACACACACACACACACATATATATATATATATAGGAGAAGGATCACAAGTGGACCAAAAGAATGGACTTTTTAATGGACTTAACAAAAAAGACTAATAACCCCCTAATTTTAATTCCTTGGTGTAATGGGTCCGCGCCAGCGGCACCCAATAACCGAGACTTATTAGTCTTTTTTGTTAAGTCCATTAAAAAGTCCATTATTTTGGTCCACTTGTGAACCTCTCCCTATATATATATATATATATATATATATACACCTTACTAGGATTTTATTGATTCTAGTTATTAGCTTAAACCAGTTGTTGATACCAAAATTAATATGCTGATGTGAACGAATCATAGGAAGACACTTGTCAGTCTACGTGGTACAATAACAACGAGGAAGTTCATTTCCTCGACCAACTCATGTTCTCCCCGAGCAACGAGGATATACCGAGGAACTGCAACACTCCGAGGTACTCTAGCGCTCCGAGGAACTCCTGAGCAACGAGCAACTAAGGCGGTCCGAGCTGCATCTCGGTCGTAGTATTAATTGCCAGAATGTCAACAGTTCAACTATTCATTGAATGTTCATCATCTTGACGCACACGCTGCATTAAATGTATTACCCTTTCATATGTATTCTCATTTAATGTATCGACTCATTCATGTACAGCCTAAGGGCTATAAATACCTTGTATCATCCTCATTCAGAGGGACCGGAATTTCTGGATTGAACTGATAATCGAGAATTCCCAAACACTCAGCAATAACATAACAGTGGACGTAGGCCATTCTTATAAGGCTGAACCACTTTAAAAATCTTTGTTCATTTTATTTATCTGTGATTGAATAATTAGAGCGATCTAATTTTTTACATCAACACCAGTTATTAGTCTTAGCACGACACATATTATCATAAGTTTTCGCATAAAGAACTTATTCTACAAATAACATACATCATATTCCTAAGGACAAAACTTCTCTCCACTCCCAACATTGCACTACGTTTCGTGCATGGGGTGTCTCGTAAAGCGAAATCCAAACAAGGAACCCCCCCGATACACTACTCCTCGACAATGTTGATCGTGGAGATCTATTGTGTCCTCCACACAATTCCTACTACTGTAACTACTTAAATGTTGAGTACCATCTCTGAAACATAATTAAGCTCTCTATCTAAATCCTTGGGGTCGATATATCCGCAATTGTCTCTAAGTACGATCTTTCGACCCTGATAAACTAGTACACCGAAATCACATAAGATGTACATTTTAGAAAATTCATATCACCTTCACCTATAGGATATATATATATATATAGGGAGAGGTTCACAAGTGGACCAAAAGAATGGACTTTTTAATGGACTTAACAAAAAAGACTAATAAGTCTCGGTTATTGGGTGCCGCTGGCGCGGACCCATTACACCAAGGAATTAAAATTAGTGGGTTATTAGTCTTTTTTGTTAAGTCCATTAAAAAGTCCATTCTTTTGGTCCACTTGTGATCCTTCTCCTATATATATATATATATATATACTCAAAATATATATAAGCAATCATTCATTCCTATAACCACGTATACATAGCACACATAATGTACACTTTGCAATACACATAATATAAACGGCTATAGGATACAAAAATACTGCACCATGCTATCATTTTCCAGGAATTACTCACTTTCTCCCGGGGTTACCACATATTGGACTATTATCACACTACCATGGTAACAAAATCAATCATAACATATGGGGAGCGGTCATAGTTCCTAACCGAAAAGTGAGAACGAATCATACCCAAGACTTTTCACCCCCAAAAATAAAATCACACAAATAATAATTGACGACTATGACCCGGGGACTATACGCACCCTGCTCCTCAAGCTAGGGGCCTCATCCACATCGCGCAACCTCCCTTGATAGTATGTACCAGGTAAGCTCACACAATAAGTATATATATCATTCACACACTATATATATATGTGTGTGTGTGTGTGTGTGTGTGTGTGTGTGTGGCGTGAATATCTATACCGTATGTATGGCGTGAAATCTATACCGTGTGTGATATATGTGTGTATGTGTGTATGTATGGCGTGAATATCTATACCCACATATATCAATATATATATATATATACACCATCTCTCGTCCATATGTATGAAATTTATAAACTCGGCTATAAGCATACATATTCCTCATCATACTAGCCGTCATTCCAAACGTACTAACTTAATTCGTTATATAAACACGATCCCTCACTTGAAGCATATTCATCCATTGACCCTATGATATGAATAGTCTTCCAATATATCTAACATTAAGGTTATTAACTCAAAGTTTAACGTATGTAACAATCACTATACATCCCCTCTATATCCGAATGTACATCGATATATCTAATAATAATCCCGACTATAGGTATACACATATCTAATAGTTTGCAAACCTCAAGCTTCATCCTAAATTTATTCCATGATCCCATCAAGTATGGGAATCTCCATTGTTAATCACACATAGACATATAGTAACTCTCCCGACTAACATTACAACATAACCTATTCTAGTTGATAGCATAATCTAATTGTTTTCAATCTTCGCCTACGATTCAATTGTTCCTATTAACCCTTAACATTACCACATTTACGATTAATTCTTTGAGTTTTATCATCCCTAAGGATACGCGACCTCTCACTCTCCTCGGTCCCCAATCATATCTTAAATTGAATCCTATCGTTATAAGGATTCAACACAAATATCGACCTACAATTTCCACCATACCCTCACCACTCTCTCAGAGAGTCCTAAACCTTACATCATATCTAAGCTCACTTCTGACCTCTAAATAGAACTTCCATCCCTAATGAGGTTTCCCACTACCTCGATACAACAACTCCAATACATCTATATATTCCTAAACTACTTCGATATGTCCCCGCGATCAAAGCATGTGAGAAACCCTCAAGAATACTCCAAAACGTAACTCTCACATCAAAAATATAAGTTCCAAATCAAGAAACCCAACCGAAATGGAGTAAAACTCATTCTAGAAAAATCTAGCAAAACAGCCTTGTTTCCGAATCGATTCGGCCCTTCCGAATTGATTCGGTCCTAACCGCGAATCGATTTGACCCCAGCGAATCGATTCGACCCCACTAGACTTGTAAGTCTGATACATACCGAATCGATTCGCAAGGGGCGAATCGATTCGGCCCTAAAGACCTGTAGGTTCTGCAACATGGCGAATCGATTCGCAAGGGGAGAATCAATTTGCCCTATTCAGCAAGCCACGAAATGGGGTAATTTCTCCAAAACCCAAACTTTCCAAAATCCAATGTATACAACTTCTAACCATTTATCCTCAACCCAATCATGTTTCCAACATCAAAACTCATCCTATATCTACTCCCCTCAAGTTATACACCCTTGAACCCATGTAAAAACATCAAATGCTAGGTTTAATACCCCAAATCTAGGTTTTGATATAAATACCCAAAATCCAATTCTTTTGCCCACAAATTATGAAATAAACTACACAAATGAATTATTTAGCAAGATTAAACACTTGCCTCAGAATTGTAGGGGTTGAATCTTCCTCGAGATCGCGTATTGGCCGAAAATCTCCAAGCTTTCTCCTCTCTCACTCTTCCTTTCTTCTTTTTTCTCTCTTTTTTTCTCTTTCTCTCTTCTCACAAATGAGATAGGCTGATTCGTAAGCCTCTTAAGCCTTTAAAACCTGAATCCCAAATTTTAAATGATAAGACACACTTTAAATGAGTCGTTTACTCCAATTCGAGTCAAGCTAACTTAAAAAATACTTTGAAACCGAAATAAATTCCAAGGACAGTCATTTAACGTCCTCAATTTTTGGACCTCAATTTTCAAATTTTAAAATTCTCTAATTTAAATAAATTTTATTTCTCCCAAAAAATTAATTTCTCAGTCCCAAAGTCGCGGGGTATTACACATATAAGGACAAAAATACCCTCTCATCTTTCTTTAAAATATAATATAATTATAAAATATCACATCATTTTAGGTCTTTAAAATATAATTTGATTTTAAAACATAACATCATTTTAGGTATTATAAAATTTACACTTTAAGATAAAATATGATTATTATTATTATTATTATTATTATTATTATTATTATTATTATTATTATTATTATTATTATTATTATTATTATTATTTTATTATTATTATTTTAATTTTTTTATTTTATTATTATTATTATTATTATGATTATTATTATTATTATTATTATTATTATTATTATTATTACACTACTACTACTTCGATTTTTTACTTCAACACATTACTAATTTTTTAATTTGACTGTAGTACATTTTATGAATTTATTAAACTTTACTATATTTTTTGTCGCGGAATATGTAATTTTCTCCACCAAAAAGGATATTTGATGACATCTAAACAATATTTAACCACCAAAAAATCTTATAATGAAAAAAAACAGCTTTTTAAAAAAAATTATTATTAACAAAATAAAGATGGTTTTAACAAAAAAAAAGATAACAAAATAAAAACAATTTATAACAAAGAAACAATATCTTTAAAAAAATCACTTTTTAAAGAATAAAAATATGTATAAAAAAAACAACCTTTAGAAAAATAAGCACACTTTAGTGAAGAAATAAACAGTTTTTGGCAAGTTAAAGCTTTAACTTATTTATTTCAAGGGGGTGCGGCTATTCCCACTCCTTGCTCATCCTCCCCCACTCCATTTGGGTATGAAATGACAATTGTGCCCTTAAGTTTGCCCACTTTTTTGCCTCCAACTAAAACAAGCATTTGTTAAACACCAAAAATCTGTATTTTCAATTAAAAAAAACTGTTTTTAATAAAAGGAACTCTTTTTAATAAGAAACTTTAAAAAAAAAAGAACTGTTTTTAACTTTTATAACTGTTTTAAAAAAAAAATTCTTATCTGCTTTTTCTTTATTAAAAAAATATTTATAAAACATAAAAAAAATGTTTTATATAAAATAAACATTGTTTTTACAAAAATAAATTGTTTGAACAATTTAAAACAGTGTTTTTTAATATTTATTTTACAAAAGACCCGTTTTAAAAATTGTTTTGTTTTATAAAAAAACTTTTAAAAACTAAAATACTTGTTTTTAATGGAGGTTTGTGGTGAATATATCTACTCATGAGAGAACCTTAAAATTTCAAAAAATACAAGATACAAGGAGTCCAAAATATAATTTAACGAATTCCTCACTACAAGAATTTTAACTAGTGTGCAATGCTAAACAACAATTTCAATGAGTGTTAATTGAGTATATTAATAATAATTTAATATATATCTTCAATGAGTCTTAATTTTTTATATATATATATATATATATATATATATATATATATATAGAGAGAGAGAGAGAGAGAGAGAGAGAGAGAGAGAGAGAGAGAGATGTTCTCATGCATACTCTAGTTTGCATACCGCTGACGCGAACCATTTTTTATAAAATAGTTAAAAAAATATTTTGGGACTAATTTTTTTATTTTAAACATTTCAATGAGGCCATAAAAAAACGGCTCAAAATGAATTTTTTTGCCTTTGTCAGTTTTTAAAAACTGACAAAGTTTGACCGATTTTTTTTTAAATAGCAAAACAATTCATTTTGAATTGACTTTTTTTTTGTAGTCCTACTGAAATGTCTAAAAACCATAAAAAATATTTTTTTTACAATTTTAAAAAAATGATCCGCACATAAAGTATGCAAATTGGGTATGCATGAGATCCTATATATATATATATATATGGCATGATTTGAAGTGCAAGTGAATCTCCTTTAGATAATATTGGGGGTTTATTTATTTAATTTAAAAAAAATATAAAATAAAACAATTTTTGAAACATGTCTTTTGTAAAAAAAATATATTAAAAAACACTGTTTTTTAAATACTTAAAACAATTTATTTTTGTAAAATCAGTTTTTATTTTGTATAGAACAATTTTTTACATTTTATAAACAGTTTTTTAATTAAAAAAAAAGATCAAATACCAAAAAATCCCTCAAACACTTTTTAATACACATTTAGTTCAAACCTTTTATTTTGTACCAAAAAATCTCTTATTCTCTTATCTTTAAAGGTCCGCGCCAGCAGCATGGTTAAGCCTTTTTAACATGGTGACGGACTTTTTGGTGCAAAATAAAAAAGCTTGGATTAAATGTGTATTAAAAAAAGTTCAGGGGGTATTTGGTATACGCCTCAAACAAACAGATAAGAAGTTTTTTTTAAACAGTTGAAATGTTTTTTTTAAAACAATTTTTTTTATTTTTAAAACAGTTTCTTATTCAAACAGTTTTTTTATTAAATTTTTTTATTGAAAATACAGATTTTTAGTTTTTATCAAATGCATTTGATTTAGTTGGAGGCAAAATAAGGGGCAAATCTAAGGGCACAATTGTCATTTCATATCCAAATGAAGTGAGGGGGGATGAGAGGGGTGTGGGAATAACCACACCCTTTAATTATATGACAAATGTGTAAGTAATAAGTGCACAATAACAACTGTTTTAGTTATTTACAATTCCCTCCATTTTATATCAGCTAAATTCAACCCCCACCACTACCCGAAAAAATTATTTAAAAAATAAAAACACTCAAAATTGAAATGAACTTTTTAAAGATAACACTAGCTTTAATGTAATTAATGATTAAGCTCTAACTTAATTAACTATTATGGAATTTACTACATTTATTTTTTCATATATGATTTTTAAGTTAAGAATGCAGTGCTACTCTTAATTTGAGATAGAGAAAGCAATATATCTTAATCATACTTTCCTCCAGCCGCCTGAAGATAGTCATTTTCATTACATTTCTACTTCAAAAGTCTCTCCCCAAGTGGAACCTTCAACAAAATAAATCTCCAAAATGTGCAGGATTACTCCTTTTATGCACATACCAGCTGCTTACAAATTTGGACTCCTATTTTACAGCCTGTAAATTTCCCTGAGACTGGGCTCGAGACTTAGCGGGCCCTTCTCTCCATCCTTTTATGCGGGCCCTTTGCTCCCAAATTTTCGTAAATCTCTTCTGCAGCGATAAAGTGGCCTCGGCTTTTTCCCTGGCCTCCTCGCACGTTTCCATCCCTGAATTGCATTTGTCTGCCTCCTTTTGATATTGAGATGTCATCTTCTTGGCCTCCAGCAGTGACATGTCAGCACGTTGCTGACCCCCCAATGCTTCCACTTCTCGTAATTTTACTTCCTCCGACAGAAGTTCTGCAAAATTCTTTTCTGCCGCCTCACTCACATCTGGATCGCGTTTTACACAATCTGAGGGAAATATGACGCGAATGTGAAGATAATACCGGAGATTTAAGGATTTGATGAACACAATAAGATTCACATTATACAAAAACAAGGGGTTTATATGATTTTTGTGATTTTTATTCAGAGATAAAATTCTAGTCAAAACCCCTATCTAGTAATTCGTGGTTTTCTTTATTTCGAGGCTCCCGTTTGGTTGTCCTGAAATTGTAAATTGGCCCTATTTAGTTTCATTAATGAAATGATTCACTAATTGACCCATTTTAGCTCCGTGAAATATCTGAAATTGACGCATTTCACCAAAAAAAAAAAAACATGAAATGCATCCATTTGAATTAGGAACATTTCACATAAAGTTCATCCCAATTCTCATCCCTATCCGTAAGCTAGCTAGCACTCTCTCTCTCAATCTCCATTCGTTTTTAACTTTTTTCTGATTGAACCTTAACATCAATTTCAAATTAGCAAACATCGTGTAAAATTGAATTTAAACTCATTTACAATTCACTAATTCACAATAAACCAATTTATATAATTAAGTGATATGTACAACCAAATGGGGCCTTGGTAAATTATACGAAAAAATATAGTTCACGATTTACTTGTGCTATTATCTTTTTGTTCAACTTTAAAATTTAACCTAGCCGAGGGTAGTGTAAACTCTTGGCCGTTCCTGCCTATACTCGTAATTTTGTGTCTACCTCCAAGAGCCCTTGCATCAGATTTTAATCAAATGTAGATTGGATATTAGCAGATTTTTTATGTGCTGCAGTGCCATGACACAGGTACTGGTTTAGGGACAAACGTGAATTATATGAAGATTGATAATTAGAAACTGCCATGACATAGGTACTAGTTTAGGGACAAAAATGAATTATATGAAGATTGATAATTAGAGACGCACGATTTACTTAATTAACAAATAACGAGGCCACATTTTTACGATGACTTATTAACAAAACCAGATTGCCGGACCAATGGTAAAGGGGTCCCAGTGATGAGGAAAAAGAGAGTGAAAGAGGGTTCAAGCAAAAAGTGTTTATTGAGAGAAAAAAAAAAAAAAAAAGACAATCAGATGATTGTAACTACAGTAAATTTGTATATTATGATGTGGTTTTGCTTATGTTCAATTATTTTCCCACGAATCAGGAACTTCTCCTCACCAAAAAACAATCCCAAACTCCCATCAGTCATTTATATCATAAGGTCCTTTTGTGGAAAGAAATTTTCTAAAAAAAGAAAAGAACACAATGAAACGTCATCTAACCAGGCACCATACTCAGCATTACTAATAAGAAATTACGTTTTTCTCATTAAGGGAAGGACCATATGAAGAAAAGGAGAACACCATTTTTTTTAAATTAAACCATCATTATCTGTCCCTAGTCAAATTAGTTAAATGCTTTGCAAGAAGACAATCTTGTAACGAGTACTTAACCAAGACTTCGTATAGTTCCGTTTGGGGTCAGCTAAATGAACTATTTTTTCATTCCGTTTGTATAGTTCAATATTCTCGTTTAAACCATATGATACCATGTCCTTTTTTACAATATCCTACCAAGTCAAATTAGGCCTACCTCTCCCCCTAACGTTACCATTACTTTTAACTATATCACACTCTTCCTTATGGGGCCACTTATTGGTCTACTTTTAATGTGCCCAAACCATCCAAAATGATTTTCCCTCAATTTATCTTCTACATGAGCTACTTATAGTGTTTTTCAAATATGTTCATTTCTAATTTTATCCCTCTAAGTTTTACCGCACAGACATTTTAACCTTCGCATCTCCGCTACATTAATTTTCTGCACATTTTGACTCTTGGTTGCCCAACACTAAACACTTCATCTTAACCTCTGCATCTCCGCTACACATTTCTACTCTTGGTTGCCCAACATTGCATCCCATATAATGTTGCATTGCATCCCATATAATGTTGCAGGTCTAATGGTCGTCTTATAGAATTTACCTTTCAACTTCGACTATATACATCGATCACATAATGCACCGATCACATCTTCACTTAACCCAACCTGCTTCAATCATATGGGTAACATCATCACTAATATCTCTATTTTTTTGGACAATCGAGCCTATAAACGGGCTTAAGCATTTTTAAGTATCTCTTGACCCTCAAGCTTCACAACATTCCCATTTGTTGTACATATACTCTATTTTAATCCTACTTATTTTGAACCCTCTTATTTTAAGAGTTTCTCTCTACACTTCCAATCTAGTATTAAGCTTTGCCATAGTTTCATCCAATAAAACAATATCTTCTACAAATAACATACACGGTTGCACCTCAGTTTGTATTTATCCATTCAATTGATTCATAAGAAGAGCAAAATAATAAGGATTTAGTGTTCAACCTTGGTGCAAACCTACACTAATTTTGTAATTTATAATTAACTACTTTCTCCCATTGTTGTTCTTACTATAGTCATGGCTCATGATACATATCCTTAATCACATCAATAAATCTACTAGTCACTTATTTTTTATTTGAGATCCACCATATTATATCTCCAGATTTCTATCATATGTCTTCTCTAAATATATAAAACGACATGGAAATCTTCATTTTTCTCTCTATACCTTATCATTAATCTTCTCAATAAATAAATAGCTTTTATTGTTGACCTCCAGTGCATAAACTCAAATAGATTCTCAAATACAGTTATTTCCAATCTTAATCTATGTTTTAACACCTCTTTCCCAATGTTTCGTTGTATGACTCATTAACTTAATATCATGATAACTTAAAGAACATTGTATATCTCATTTATTCTTATAAATAGGTACTAAAACACTCTTTTTTCATTCATCGGACATCCTTTTAGTCATTATAATTTCATTGAACAATTTTATTAGTCAAGATGCTCCTTCCTCCCCTACACACTTTCATACCTTAATAGGAAATTAAGAAAACCATTTGGTGTCTACTTTTTTCCCTTTCTTTGGTTTGACCAACCCTAACCTCCTCCGTTATACTAATTCGGCGCGCGGGGGGGGAGGATTTCCCTAAGTTCCTCCATATCCAATCTACTCCCATTATCTTCATTTCAGAACCTCTCAAAATAATTTTTTCACCTTTCCTTAATCTCTTTATCCTTGACTAAGATTCTCAAATCATCACTCTTAATACACATAACTTTATTAAAATAATTTGTTTTTCTAACCTTAAATTTAGCAAGTTTATACATACTTTCCCCCTTTTTTGTATAAAGATCATCATACACCTTATACTTAGCACCTAGTTCGTGGGTTAATCTTCTCTTTTTATGCTCCTAATAAATAGATTTATAATATTTATACCCAACAACTTTATCCTACGGTACGAGGTTAATATCTCTCTCGAGATAACCTTTTAATATTTTCAATCTCCAGATTTGCAATATATTTGTGTGTGAGTGCACCAATTTTTGTATATATGGTTGTGTGTATGTATATGTGTTCGAACGTATGTGCATGTGTATATTTGTGTGCGAGTGTATGTGTATATTTGTGTGCAAGTGTGTGTTTATGTATGTGCATTGTGAGAGCGTGCGTATTTGTTTATATACATGTGTATGAGTGGGTGTATGTGCATATATTTACGTGTGCGCGTGTATATATATGTGTGTGTGTGTGTGTGTGTGTGTGTAGAGAGAGAGAGAGAGAGAGACTGTGTGCACACTAGTGCGAATGTGTGCGAGTGCGTTTAGCAGAAGAGAGAGAATCGGAGAGAGAGAGATACTGATGATTTTGATGGCTACGGATGTTTTTTGTTTTCTGAGATTGATATATACTAAGTAAATAGTCAATTGATGTGGATATTTACCTTTGAACTCAAGAGAGTAGATATTCACACTCCAAGCTTATATTTACTGAGAAGAGAAGAACATAAATTACAAAATGGATAATAAAAATTGTTTCAAGTATATAGTTTGTGTTATGGGCAAGGTTCAAAAAAACGCGGGACGTGACCGAGGCTTCGAGGCCAAGCCTTAAGCCTTAGAAGCCTAGGCGGGCCTTAGGCGTAAGAAGGCGTGATAAGGCGTTTATGTCTTTTTTTAATATATTTTAACATTTTTAATTATAACAAGGCTATTAAAAATACTAAAATGGTACATACCTTAAAATATGTCTTAATATATGCAAACTAAAATACTATTTTTTTTAAATCTTAAGAAAAAAAAAGAATAAGTGCGCGTTTTTGTACGAGAAGCAGAGAGGTTTGGGATACCATTTGTCTTTTGATTGTTTTGAATAAGATATTGGTCCGTTTTTTTAAAAAAAAATTTAAAAGGCGATATCGTTTCACTAAAGCATTTTTTTTAAATGCGCCTTAAGCCTTTTACCAAGAATAAGGCGTAAACGGCTTAAGGCGGGGGGTTTCTCCCAAACCTCAAGCTTAGGCGCGCCTAAGCGGAGCCTAGCGAGCTTTTTAGAACACTGGTTGTGGGTGATTGGTAATTATTTATATTGGCAATAAATATTTACTTTCACCCATTTTTTTGAATTTGTAAATAGTTACACTCACAGTAAATATTTACATTGAGTTGATTATTCTTTTATTCTCTCCTTCCTATTTTTATTCTTCTAAAAAGTTTTATTGCAAGTGTAAATATTTACATTTATTGTACAATTTGTTTCACTCCTTTTTTTTTTATTGTGAGATTAAATATTTACACTAAACATTATTTTTTATGCTTCTTCTTTCGAGATTCTTAGTAAATAGTAATTGTAGTAGAGATAGTGATAATGGTTGTGGTGGCAGCATGGTGGTGGTGGTGAAGGTAGCACCACGGTAGTGGGGATAGGGGTAGCGACTACAAATTGTGGTGGATGTTGGTGAAGGTGATGGAGGTGGTGAAGGTGGTGGCGATGACAGCGGCAGGTGGTAGCGGTTGTGGCAGTGGCAATTTTGATAGATAATTTAGGGTTTAGTGTTTTCTAATATTGTTTTATTTAGGCTAATAGGACTTATCTAATAGTTGCTACATTAATACGACTTGTATAATGAAAATTATTTTAAATGGGACTAATATACAAGATCCCCACAAATAAATGATTCCAAAATGTGTATCAACTAAATTCCCTCTTGATAAACTACGGAGATGCAAAATAGCAAAGGGGAAGGGGACGTGCCACATGAATACATGACCAGTTGTAAATTTTATTGGCTAATTGCAAAGTTGGAAAGGCACTAATATTGGAAAACACCAAACTAGTTATACCATCCTACATCAAGGCCCTTATAGCATCAAACACATGTGGGCTTGCCTAAGAAACAAGGTAGAAGAGGAAGAGACAGTGCGCGGGCATGGCCAGCTCTCAGTTTTAACAGCCCTAGTGATAGGCCTGTCAATGGATCGGCTTTTATCCGAATCCGAATCCGATCCATTTAAACGGATTTGGATCGAGCCAGAAACCTGATTACCAGATTAACCGATTAATATATATATATATATATATATATATATATATATATATATATATATATATATATATATATATATATATATATATATATATAATTAATATATATTGTATTTACTAATATTTTAAATATAAATTATATTAATTATTTATAATATTATATAACAAAAAAGTCCTCATCCTCATATAAGCGTGAAACCCCACACGCACACACTAAAAGAAATCTAAACCTAACCTATCTCTAAACTCTCAAACGACGCCTCTCTCTCTCTCACCTCACTCCCATCCTCTCTATCATCTCACACGGTGCACGCTCTCCTTCTCTCCTCCTCTCTATACGTCGGCGCACGCTCCTCTCTATACCGATCTGTCCAACGCAGCAAACAGGTCTGCTTTTTTTTTTTTTTTGCTGTACACTAATGTTTCTGTATATTGATTTCTCTGTCTTGATTTTAAACATGAAGCATGATCCGTCCGACGCAGCAAACATTAATGTTGGTATATTGATTTCAACATGAAACATGATCTGTATATTGATGTTGGACCAAACATTAATGCTGGTATATTGATTTTTAAACATGAAACATGATCTGTATATTGATTTCACTGATTTTTTTAGAGTTTTCTTGTTTGGGTATTTTTTAAAGTATGTTTTGTGAAGGTGAGTCTTGGATTTTGTCATCAGATTTTGGTACTGCTTTGCTTTTAGATATTGGTACTGCTTTGCTCTCAGATTTTGTTAGAACATTAATGTTTTTCTTCGAAGTGTTGGGTTCACAGCGTTGGTATATATGGGTTAGGTAATAGGTATATTTCCTTGCTTTGTAAAAATTTTGATACTGTTATTGCCTTGCTTTGTAAAAATGATCTGTAAATGTTTACAAACTGTTGTTTAATCAATTTTGTTTTTGAATCAATTTTTTGGTACGGCTTTGCTCTCGTCTCAGATAAAGGTGAGTGTTGAGACTGAATATTGAATCAATTTTTTTTCAGTCTCAAATTAATGTTATTTACTATTTTATTTGGTAGGTATGTCTTCATCGGATCCTTGTCAAAATTCGAGAGGTGCGGGTGGAAATGATTTTATCGACATTGATAGGCAACACGACGATGAGTAAGGATCATCAAAGAGGACTAGGCGCCGAACATCATCGGTATGGACTGTTTTTAATAAATTTTATCTTTGCTTTGCTTGGGTGGTGATTTGTATCATGTTCGTTGTAGTGCCCATATTCTTAATTCCCGAGATTGTTGAAGCTTTAGTTACCACTACGGATTGGATAGAATCACAAAAAAAGTCAAGTAGTTATTTAATTTGTCATTATTTTTTGTTTTTTCTTATCTTCAAATATCTAAATCTTTATAATATTTGTTTCAGCTGTTCAAGAATCATAAGGTTTGTTTCAACGGTAGCATAGAAGAAGATAATCACCAAGTAACCTCATTATTTTTTTTTAACATACGTTATCTTACAATATTTGTATTTACGTTTGAAGAATAAATGTTCATTATTTTCTTTTGTTTTTCAGGGTGGCTTTGAAGGAGAAAGTTGAAGTGAGGATGTGGTTTTGAAGTTTCATTTCGAACTTTTATCTAAGTCATGTTTGTAATTTTTGAATTTTGAATGTTGGATTTGATCTTGGTGTTATTTGTGATGATGTGTTTAATATTTCTATGTTGGACTTCTATCTGGGTGTTAGTTTGATTTTGAATATTGGACTTTTTATCTAAGAATAAATGTTGGACTTTTATCTAGAATATTGTTTATGGTTCTTTATTTCATTAGCTTTTTTTTGGGAACATTTGTAAATTAAATTTATGAAGTAAGAGATTCGGATAAAAAATCGGGTTCGGATGAAAATAAAAAATGTTGCAAATCAAGTGATCAAAATTATATTTTTTGATATCATTATATGTTTTTTTAATGAAAATTATTATTTTAAAAAAAATTAATCGGATCGGATTAACGGATTCTTAACAAATCGGATTCGGAACCCTAATAGATAATCCGTCGGATAATCGCATCAGATCCGAATCCGTTTAACATAAACGGATTCGGATTCGGATTTGGATTGGCCTGATACGGTCCGTATCCGATCCGTTTACAGGACTACCTAGTGAACATTTAGATGTGGCCCAAATACTTATGTATCTAGAATACTTTTTTATAAGCACAAGCAGTACTCATAGCAAAATGAGACAATAAAGGGGTAACAGATTTTAAGAGCATATTATGGTTTCTACGGTACAATTCTTTTAGCAAAAATAGAGTGCCACAAGTTTTAATAAATCGCAGTTTTGTAATCGCTTGTTGCAACCCTTGCAAGTGAGGCAAAAACCATTGGAATATGGAGATAGCCAAAATCATAATATATGGAAAGGAGAGTGATTTGTAACAGTGCAACCATTATTGATAAGGTACTCTATGGTTGAAGTGTTGGGTTTTAAATAGATTCAAAACTAGATAATAGGTTGTATACTTCGTTTTGTTTATTTAAAAATATATATATAGTTTGATCTTGCAATTAGGATATATCAGTGTAGTGTAGGGTTAGGGTCTTTCATATCTAATAAATCAGGGAATTACATAAAATTTGTTGCCAAAAGATCCCCAAATAATTGGAAAAAGGCTTTGTTGAGTTGAGTTGAGTTGCTGCCAAAAGATGATTTAATTCCTTCACATAATATCAAACTATATTTTTCCCTGTAATAAGTATCATTTGAATTTAAATGAGGCCCTCTTAAATTGTAGGCCGTAGGTGACGGCCTTAGTGGCCTTGTCTCAGGGCCTGTTTCCTGTCACAGACAGCAAATACTTCGATGGGGACAAAGAAAAGAAAGGACACAACTAAACGAGGACTTCCAATGTGATAGTTTCATGCAGAATAGTACTAAATCGAATGTATAAAGTATGCAATAGCATCACAAAGCATAAACAGGTACATGTGGAACCAAAAATAAAAATGTATGTACAAGTAGTTCCATACCACTAACCTGCAAAAGAAGAGTTCCTCAGTTCTGCAAGAAAAATAGGCAAGTGGTCAGAGTAAGAACATGTTGATTTCAAAACAGTTGAAAAATCAACAAGATTCAATTAGATCAATATCCATACGCAAATATGTACTACTAAAAAAACCTTCGTTTGTCACGATGAATACAAGTAGACCAATATTGCTCATAAGAAAGGAGGGAAAAGTAATTGACTACAATGTAAATTAAATAATACTATATACAACACCCTCAATCGATTACTATTTACTTCATTTGTTTTGGGTAAAGTTCAAAAAAATATGAATGATGAACTTTTTATAAAGAAATCCCCTTGAACTATTTTTGCACACTGAACTATGAAACTTTTTTTTTTGTTGTTGATGGGGGGTTGGGGGGGTGATATTAACCCAAAGTTCTTACTAAATAGTGATGGATCAAGAGTTATTTATATGTTTATTGAGGATTCCTTTAATTTAGTTACCTACCATTTGGAGGAGTCTCGTTTACCAAGCTAGTATTAGAATAAATAAGGCCATTGGCCCTCTCTTATACACACTTTGAATTTTGATTATTAATGAGAATGAGAGATTAAGGATAAAATTGAGCAGAGAAACCCTATTTTTTTATGTGCGTGTAACCTAGTTCTCATGGTGTGTGTTCATCATGAATTTCGTGCCAGATGTCGTGTATCTCGGACTCAAATGACGCCGATTATTACAAGAAAGTTGCCAATGGTTATCGGTGTGATCTCCAAACTCTTGAAGAAGAAATCGATCAACGGAATGATGAGGGTTTCTTTTGGTACAATGAGGCTAAATGTTACAAGTTCGAACTTTAATATCGGCTTTTCCATTTCCCCACTTTCATTAAGTATCTCTCCCTTTCCTTTTGTCGAGTGACTTCATTCCTCCTCTTCCCTCTTCCTGAATGTATACCGTGAGTCAAATCTGATGTAAACAACAAGTGCCCATTTAAACAAAAAAGAACAATGAGACAAATCCGCTTCCGGAAATATCCACCCCATTGTTTCACTAGGATTTACTTGAAAGCTCAGAACTATAAACCAACGGAATCTCGATTTAAAAAGATCAAACAACTCAACTGGATACTTTAAGCTTTAAAACTACAGTTGTGTGATACGAGGACTGCTAATTGAAGGTGGACGAGTGCCTCAACATAATGAATGTTTGACTAAACCCTATGCGACCATGGCTAAAATAATCGCCAAAATAGCTTATTCTGGCCTCAAGCTGAGGAGTTCAAGAAGGTTGCCTCTGACTTCATCGAGGAAATCGTGGACGATGCTAACAACGAGTTTTAAGAGTTGTGAAGAAGGGGAAGTTGCGAAAGAAGGCACCGTCGTTCCTCTACTAGTTTGCCGAATACGTCGGCTTAGGCACTTTGAAGAATTTTTCAATCCCCGCCAGCGCTGCAGATTCAAGGGACGAAGTGCCGGATGTCGCCGTCGCTGGTCTCATGTAACTCATTCGATACAACTAATTTCTTTCCAAAAAGGCAGAGTCTGAGTTATTTGCCAAAGCTTCCTACGCGATTGGTGGTTAACGGACATCAGCGATTCAACTGTGAGTGCACCCAGCGTAGTAATTGCACCCATGAGAGCCAAATTGACACGACAGGTGTGAGTGCTTCTTTACTGCGAAAAAAAAAAAAACTTGAGGCAATCGATCATGGAAATAGAAGCCACAGAAGGTGAGAATCAAGGGGTATTAACTCTAATCTCTATACATGTCGCTAGGAAGAAGGAAACTGGCTTGGAAAAGAGTCACCTTCAGATGATAAGAGGGGGCAAGTATGGGTGCTTCAACAAAAATGTCTTCGACAAGAAAGCGGACAAAGAAGCAGTGATCCAAAAATCCCAGCATAGGACCATCAAAAAACACCACACAGTAAACATCACTTTGCCCCCTCGCTTTGGCCCTATGCCTTCTAAGCTAGGCCCAAAATATATATTTGATTACTATTATAATGTGTATATTGTTACTAATACATTGATTTCACTATTTCGTCGTTGTGTTGAATTATTAAGTAGGAGTGAACCTGGAGCAATAGTAAGGTTTCCCCATTGTGACCTGAAAAATCAGCCTCTCTACATATGCAGGGAAAAGGCTGCATACATCTAACCACCACCACCCCTCCCCGAGTACCGAAAAATGGCAAGAGCCTCGTGCACTGGGTTTGCCCTTTTATAATAATAGTAATAGTTGATTGTTTATACTAGTATATTGCCAAAAAGATAAAAGAAAAGAAAGGAAAAAAAAAGCATACGCGATCTCCAATTGCCCACTTCCACCTAATATCTATGAACAATCAAGCTCCGTTACTGTCAATGATCGTAAGTAAGACTTGTTGATATCTAGTTTGCATACTCCCCACACCTAATTGTAGAATCTACGCACTCATTGGCAAAAAGCATTGCATCGAAGATATTCCTACAAAACACAGATGGAATTGTAAGAATCTAAAACAAAGTCATCCACCACCCTGATTGATAGATATTTAGCTATAATCTTCTATAGTCCTTAGCTCCTTTTTGGAACAAAAGCTAAGGCCTGTGATTAGAAGCTCCTTCCAAATTCCCCTGTAGCCTATAGAGCATTTAAGTTGTGTTTTTATTATTCATATACAAACAATTAAAATGAATTAAAATGTTGTAGATGTAAAAGGCATGATCTTTGAATGAAAACTGAAGGCCCGTGGAGATTGAGATCTAGGCGTGCAGTGCAGACAAGTTAGTTAGAGATCCATCAATTTGTAAGGGTGGGTCTAAAAAAGAAGATGTTGAAAGTGATTGGATGTAAAATTTGATACCCAGATGGAGATGGTTTACCTTGGGGAATGGCAATGGAAAGGAGAGGATGAGAAGAGCAATGACAGGTGCAGGGTGGGCAAGATTCGAGCAAATGCCAGTAGAGAGGTGGACCCAATATATAACCGCCTATACACACTGCCACCAGACCCAAAGCTGCCTTCAACAAGCCCGGATTACACGATCCACCCCGATTCACCGCCATTTCTCTCTATATAATATATGGATGATCTCAATATTGTTTGTCTTTGGAGTTTTTAGTCTGGTAAAAACGATCACAAAATGGGAAAGGGGGATCTAATCTAACAAGGACAGATGTAGAGGTGCCAAAAATTCATCACATTGTCTCTCTATCGCTCTCAAAATGACGCCGTTGGGGAATTTGAGCTCTAATCTTGTATGTCAAATTTGGATAATTTTAAAAAGGTCACTTCATTTTAACACATTCCAGTACAAATATGGATTTTAAGCGTTTAGTCTTATTAGCATGTAATTCTGTAATACTTAGATATATAATTTTGTAGCTTGAGAATTTGCAATTTTATTTTCTTTGATCGATAGGAAACCCAATATTAATAAATAAAATTATAAATGGTTCTCAAGTTTTCTCTTTTTGTATACTCTAGCTTCAATGTTTTCATCTGAATATGCACATAACATGTGGATGTATTTCCTAATAAAAAATATATATATTTTCTAATGAATTAAATTTTTTGATATTTTAGTTCTAAAATTGACAGTCTGATAGCTTTTTATTTATTTTTATTATATGTGGTTATCTAATAATAGTAAAAGTTAAAATAAGTTTCAAGATTTCCCTCTTTCCATACCCATGAATGACATATTTTATATATGTTTTTACGGTCTAGTCCTTGGACTAACAATTTTAGACAAAAAAATCGGTGAACTAAATTTTAAACGATTAGGTCCAACATATAAATACCCCCAATTTAAAAAAATCATAAACCTAATCGGCTATTGGAGTTTTCTCTGCAACTAACGACTATTCTCCGAAATCGAAAATAACATCAATCTTATGCTTTGATCGTCTGTCCTATAATCGATTACAGTGTTCTTATTCGATTCTACCTGTATCACTTGGCTCTATCATTTGTAAGTTTATCTTTATCAGCAGTTGATTTTTCTATTTTCGATCGATTACAATAAGTATATGTCCTTTGTTTTAATTCAAGAGACTCATTGTAATATTCATTCATGTGATTGAATTGCTTTTTATACGTTATATATGTATATGTTTTTAATTTGTGTTTTTTATGCATTTATGTTTGGATTCTTAATAAATAAGTTATATTTATCAATATTTGTAATTCTTAGTTGAATGTGCTGAATGAATATTATTGATGTTTCATTCTAATTTTAAGAGTCCTTGATTTTCATTTGGTATTGAATCACTTATTGATATAGGTCCGCGCCAGCGGAAATAACCAGTACGATATCAGTTTTCAAAGTACACGCAATGTTTATAAAGTACACGTGATTGATTATTTGATAATATGTGTGTGGTTTATTGCTTCCTGTATAGGTTTTTAAAAAGTGCCTGTAAGTTTATATTAATTATAAATAAATATTTTGATATTTCATGCATTAAATTATTGCACACATTTTTAGAATTGTTGACCTTGAAGTAAATATTTTTCGTCTCTGTTTTACTGCAGGACATTATGGTAAGTAGTGTAATAGCAAGGTGTTGTTATTTGGATAATATGGCTTATATTGAAATATTTGAAGATAGCTCATTAGATTTCATATGCAATGAGTTGTGTATTAGGTTTACTAATTTGAAAAGTGGGAGTTTTTCATTGAGGTATTCATTTGGTGATGAATGTCGGTTCATGTTGGTTTGTGACAACGATGTTTGTTGTATGTTGCGGTCCCAATTGATCGTGAAAGCTAATTTCATTTGGATATATGTCATTGATTCATTACCATTTCCATGTAATACATGTCGTGAACAGGTTGACTGCTCTAATCGAATTTTTGAAGGGGTTGACTGCAGTAATACAAGGTCTGAGAGGGTTGACAGTGGTGATACAAATACACAGAGGTTAGAGTCTTTATCATTAGGCACTATTAATGATTTTAATAGTTGCATTGAAAATGACTTTTATCTTGGAGGTGTGGAGTCAAGTAAGTCGAAAGCCTATCTTTCAAATGATTGGAAGACTTATATAAGTCATGAGCAGCAGTGTTTTGAAGGAGGTGTAGTGGAATTTCGGGATAAATGGCGAAAGTATGCCGTTGAGGTTAGGTTCAAGTATGTGTATTTGAAGAATGATAAAACTCGAGTGACGGCTGAATGCTCTAAAAAGACTACTAAGAATTACATGTGGAGAATTCATGCTTCATTATCTACAATAAATGGATACTTTTACATACGTTCAATGAATAATGAGCATACATGTAGAGGTGTCTTTCCTAGTCCGTCAGCCAAAATGATAGCCTCCAAGTTGGTTTCAACATTGGTAGTTGATGATCTTAGAGATAACCCGCTATTGAGACCAATTGATGTAGTTAGAGATATGAAGAAGAATTATGGTATTGATATAGCTTATCAACATGCATGGCGTGCGAAAGAGATGGCTGCTGTTGATATACATGGTGATGAAAAGGTTTCTTATGCATTAATGAATAATTATCGTGACCTTCTATTGCAGTATAATCCTGGGTCGCATTGCATCCTTGACGTGGAACATGAGAGTAAAAAATTCAAGAGAATATTTGTAATGTTTAGAGGATGTATTTATGGATTTCAATACTGCAGACCTGTTTTATTTCTTGATGGTGCCTTTTTGAAGAGCCGTTACCATGGAACAATACTATCAGCTACTGCAAGGAATGGGAACAATGGTAAATGAATTTTAAATATTTTATTTTGTGTATTGCATTGAAATTTTGTTTGTTCCATTCCATAACATCAAAATACAAGCATAAAAATATAAAATACCTTTGAAGGTCTTTGTTTTAGTTCACGTGTACTTTTCATTTTTCTGCGTGTATTATCATGATATGTCTTATTATGTGTAATACTAAGTAAAGTACACGCATAGTGCATGTAAAGTACACGTGAATGTTTTTGTTAATGTCACATGTACTTTTCATTTTTATGCGTGTACTTTGATAATGATGACTTTATGTGTAGTAATAAGTAAAGTACACGCATTTTACATGTCAACTACACGTGAATGTTTTTCTTAATTTCACGTGTACTTTTCATTTTTATGCGTGTACTTTGATGATGATGTTATGTTGAATACAAACTAAAGTACACGCATTTTACATGTCAAGTACACGTGAATGTTTTTCTTTATTTCACGTGTACTTTTCATTTTTATGCGCGTACTTTGATGATAGGTGTTGTTATTTAGAAATAATAAAGCAAAGTAAATGTTAAAAATGTAAAGTACCTTTGAATGTTTTTGTTTAGTTCACCTGTACTTGTGTACGGTACATTTTTATGCTTTGTCTTGTTATTTACAAACAATTTAGATTAAACACAATATATTTCCCATGTGTTTTAGGGTCTGCGCCAGCAGCATCAATATACAAAGTATTGTACATGGATATGTTATTTATTTTAATTTTAATATATTTTTAAATTTCAGGACTTTTTCCTGTTGCATATGCTGTTGTTGATTCCGAAACCGAAGATAACTGGATGTGGTTTATAGTCAATTTGCATAGTGCAGTAGTTGAGCAATATCGAAACATAATATTTATATCAGATCGAAACAATGGATTACTTTAAGCTGTTTCGAGGGCCTTCCCGTTTTCTGCACATTCCTACTGTATACATCATTTACAAGGGAATATAAAAAAGAAAATTCATGGGAATTGTGCTGGATTTCGAAAGAAAATTGTTAAAGATTTTTTGTCTTGTGCATATGCTGTCTCAGTAGATGTATTTCACAAGAATATTGAAGCATTGAAGAAGGAAGGAGGAGCTGCTATTGCCGATTTCATTGATAGTTTGCCTCCCGAGAATTGGTCCTGTGCATATTTCCCTGGTAAACGGTATGGTGACATGGCATCTAGTGTTGCGGAGTCATTCAATTCATGGATATTGGAGGAAAGGCATTTACCATTAATGAATATGCTTGATAAATTGAGAGTGAAGATTATGAATTTCAATGCAAACAAACTTGTTGAGTCTGACACTTGGGCAAATGAGCTATGTCCTTTTTTTCAAAAGTTACTGAATGAAAATTGGAATAAAAGCCGACATTGGACTATTAGTCGCTCAAGTCAAAATGTATTTGAAGTTCATTCAGAAGTGCGAGCAACAGTTGACTTAGGAGAAAGGACTTGTTCTTGTAAGAGTTGGCAGATTAGATATTTTCCATGTTCTCATGTTGTTTGTGTTGTGCGGAGGAAAGGGACCAGTATTTATGATTATATTGAGGAGTACTATAAGGTATCTTTCTACAGAAAATCATACTCGATACCTATAGTTCCTCTTCCTGATTTGATTTCCTTAAATATTCCTATTCCTGAAAATCCATCTATCCTTCCACCAATGACTAAGAGACCGATAGGCAGGCCAAGAAATAAGAGAATAAAGTCTTCTGGTGAGATCACAGTAAGGGAAGTTACTTGCTTGAGGTGTAGTAAAACGGGTCATTACAGGTCTACTTGTAAGGAACCCATTTGACTATTTTTAAAATTATTGAATTCATTCATTTTAACCATTTGATTGAATAAATTAATTAATAAACCATTTGTTTCACATAAATGAATGTAATTTATTTTTAAGTCTCATTCTTTAGTTTTTTTTGTGTGTTGTTGTACACATATTTTTCATAAAACATACATGATCATTATTCTTTGTGTTCACGTGTACTTTACCTTTGTATACGCATGTTATGTACAGTACACGCGCATTTTGATGTCCAAAGAAATTTTAGGTATTTTAGCAATAGTCCCATTTGTGAAAGTTTTGTTTGTCCTAATCCCATTTGACTTTTATATTCATAATTGGTCCCATTTAGCAGTTGTGGATGGTCAGTTCAATATGCGTGTACTTTATAAAAGCATGCGTGTACTTTACTTAATGTACATGCATGAAGTACACGCATAATATAAATATAATGTGCGTGTACTTGATGAAATGTGCGTGTACTTTATGAAGTACACGCATTGATAATTAAAGTACACGCATTTAAATATAATTGTACATGCATGTTTTAGAAAACTACACGCATATTGATATGACAAAAATCTAATTCAATATACGTGTATTTTATGTATTCTGCATGTAATTTTATCAAGTAGACGTATATAAATGCATGTACTATTTCGAAAATGGTTTTTGACATTATAATCTGCTTGTACTTTATAAAAGATATTTGTGTCACTCATATTTTTAACTCCTATGGGTATTATGGTCCGCGCCAGCGGCATTATTATACAAGTATTTCAATCTGCTTGTACTTTATAGACTATGCATGTACTTTATAAAGTACACGTGTAATATATTGAGTACACGCATTTATATAATTTTTTTTGATGAAATGTTATTAATGTTAAAATTTTTAACAAAACACGTGATCATGTTTATAAGGGTTCACGTGTACTTTACTATATTGGGTGTATGACATAACTCAGAACACATTCATGAAAGAAATAAAATTTTTATTAAAAACAAAAAAATAAAGTACAATTTTTCAAATAAAGAAAACTGAAAAAACTAAACAGGGCTTCTAGTAGGGATGTTTGTCAAAGGCATCCAGGGTGTCAGGGAGAGAGTCAATGAAATTCGACCAGTGTCGAATTTCTTCTTCTATGACAGCTACAAGGCCTTCATGGAGAGCCTTCTTCTCCTTCAGCTTTGCGATTTTCAGGGGAACTTCTTGTGTATAGAAATAAATGAGTTCTTCATGTGTTTGAGGAGGGTCCTCATCCACATCAAATAAATCTATGGGATTGGGTGGAAGTCCAGAATAGTCTTCCCTCACATATGTTTGAAACTGCTCAAAGGCAGTTTCATATGAGGAAATATTTTCCTCAATTTGCCTTATTTTTTTTTTATTTCTTTCATCTCTCTCAAGAGTTTCTCGCAAGTTTTCTGCTGGAATAGCCATTATGTAATCTTTACTCTAGATGTAATGGTTAAGAAAGGAACAAACATTACTCTTTTATAGGAAAAAGTGAAAGTTATTTATTTCTTGACCAGAAGTAGTTGGGAAGTGAGTAGTTGAGATTAATAAATTGATTTTGGTTATTGTGTCCTTAATGAATTCTTCAAAGTAGTTTTCAATTAAAATAATAAATAATTATTATATTAACCACTGCGTGTACTTTAGTGAAAATGCGTGTACTTTGGATAATTAATTGTACTTAGTAATTATGACCTGTATTTTTCGTGAAAACTAATTTTACATTGTTTCATAACAATCAGATGCATTGTTTGTCTAAACCTTACGTGGATTGTGGTCCGCGCCAGCGGGAAAAAACCATTTTGGTGTAATAAATATTGTAAACAATAACCAATATAACACAAAACAAATTACAAATATATGTTTTGAATTTGAATCACAATTTATAGATGTTTTTTCCCATTTCGGAGGAAGAAATATTTTGACAGAAGAATTTCCCTGAGTACATATGCTCTTTGTTTTAGCATGTCAGGGTCTTGAAAGAATTTTTGCATTTCTTTGTTTCTGCTTATTTGCTCAATATAGTACATGCAGAACACCCCACAATCAACCCTGAAATTACAATAAAACAAATATAAAAATTAGAATGATGTGATGAAATTTTTTGAAAGGATACAAATTAGTAATTTTTAGAAATGAAGTTTTTCTTACCCATTATATTGTTTAGGGCATTCGTGATCTCTTATTAGTTCAAATTTGAGATCACTTTGCAGCAAGAAATCTACAGTCCTTCTTTCTTGCTCTGTCAATGGATCATCATCCATTGTAAACTCATTTAGGGTGCCTTCCTCAAATTTCCTCTGAATTTTGTAACCATTGTTTTTCATTGTTTCTGCTTCAGTCTTCAATTCGGACAGTGATTTTTGGAAGACAGAAAACTGTTAAGAAGACAAATATTTAGTGTATACAAATAAAAGAGTATACGAAGATGAAACAGTGAAAAGTACACGCATAATATAAAAGTACACGCATATTTTATTTTTTCATATCACGTGTATTTTAAAATATATGATGGGTGTACTTTGCCTAATGTGTTAAAAGTACACGCATAATATTAAAGTACACGCATATTTTATTTTAAAATATCACGTGTATTTTATTATATGATGCGTGTACTTTGCCTAATGAGTTAAAAGTACACGCATAATATTAAAGTACACGTAACTTGTATTGGTTCATTTCACGTGTATTTTAAAATATGATGCGTGTACTTTGATAATCTAGGTAATTATGTACAACAAATACAAAGTACACGCATTATATAATGCACGTGTACAAGTGTATAATATAAGTACAAGTAACATTACTAATTAAGTTTAGGCACTAACCAATTTTTTTGCATCATCGAAGAATGTTGTGTTCTTTTCCGTGTCATTCGGTCGGAGGGGATCCATGTGGACCACTTTATTTTCTTTAGTGTATATCACAAATAATGTGAAATCTCCTATACTATGTCTAAGTACAATGAACAAATTATTACAACTGCCTAAGTATTCAAATAAATCCTTGTATAATTCCTCTTTCTTATTGACTCCGTTTGTTCTACAAGCTTCTATCTGAATAAAAATTATAGACAAGTGTTAATAAAAAAACTAAAATATTGTTTATCAAAACTTTCATTTTATTTGTACTTACCCAACAATAATCAGAAAAAGTGTGTGAGTAGGTGAGCCCTTCCTCTGACAATTTTAATCTCAATACTTCGCAAAAGGCAAGTATTATCTGTTTCACACAATATAAAATGGTGAGGAAATAATAATGTTGAAATTTAATGGATGTCTAATATTTGAACTACATACTTGGCTTGAAATTTCTTGATTTTTGAGGACTTCAAGTAAATCTTCCCATGGGACATACGAAACCATCCCTTGGAAAATAAACTCCATGCATTTTATATAATCAATAAAACATTAGTATAATAATAATAACCTTATTCTTTTGCACCAAAAAATATATAAATTAGCGAAGTGATAAATCATAAAACAATAAACTTTGCCCTGGCTCAGCAATTTTAATAAACTCTTCAATCTTTTTCTTCGAAGCTTCATCGAGATATTTATATGCTTCGATTTCTTCAAGCTTGACGCGAGTTTCCTTCATTTTTTCAGCTATTGTTGTAGGGCCTTTTCTAAGCTTTGACTCTTTTAGTTTCTTCATTGGTTCAAGCTTTTCTGTTTCGCCGTCAGCTTTTCTTTTCTTCTGACCTCTAGTAAGAGGTCCTTTGCTTTTGGATATTTTGGGGCTGCCCTCAACTTTCTTTGAGGCTAATTCAATCTTTAAACTCGAAATTTCATCAAGGTGTTGTTTATTAACGTTTTCCTGATATATTTAACAAGGAATGTTGAATTGTTAGGATTTTTTGAAACAATGATTGATTTTCTCTTACGTGTATTTTATATAATACACGCGTGTATTATATAAAAGTGCGCGTATTTTATAAAGTACACGCGTGTATTATATAAAAGTGCGCGTATTTTATAAAATTTATAGGATAATATACCTAAAATTTATAATAAAATTAAGAAAGTGTAGCGTGTAATAAATATCTATTGTATTTTATAGATACCTGGTCAGTTTTTTTCAATTCTGATTCTTCAAGCATTTTCTTCAACTCCGAAATTTCGTCATTAAGGATTTTATTATTGTTTTCCTGTAATACAAAAAAATGTTACATTTTAAACAATGCATTATTTTTAATAAAATAATGCATGTACTCTTCATTATATCTAATATCAAATAAAACTGCATTAAAATATTATGAAATAAAACTGCGTGTACTTTGAGAAAACTGCGTGTACTTTGAGAAAACTGCGTGCATTTTAAACATGTACTTTAGGAAAACTGCGTGTACTCTGCATTCAAAAGTACCTGTTGAGTTCTTTTCCCCTCTGACTCCTCAAGATTCTGCCTCAAAGTCGTCTTTTCTAAGTCAGCATCTTTCCATTGTTGCAATGTATCATCATACTTTCTTTTTAGATCTTCATTAGTCAGAGACAGATATCCATTCTTTTATTTCAAAATTCGTGTTGATTCTGCCTGTTTTTTAAATGATTCATCCAATTCTTTAATTCTATCTGAGTCACTCATTGTGACTTGATCAAGCTTTTCTTTTAAAGAATTGTTTAACTCAACTAGTTGGGCATTTTCTACCTCCAACTTATTTAATAACTCTTTTTCCTTCAAAAGGTTGGAATTCTCCAGCTTTAAGTTCTTCACTTCCTCATGGGCTTCAAAAAGTGAATCATGATCTACCTGCAACTGTACATTCAAAATGGCACTCTCCACCTCCAAAGTGGTCACCTTCTCAAGTGCAACATTAATGTCTACAGCTGCTTTAGATAGTTGGTTATTTTTTTCCAATAACTCCCTTTTCAAAACAACAATTTGTTCCTCCAAATTAACCTTTGGTTGATCTTTTCCCTTCTTTTTCTTTGGAGTCACAATGTTTTTAGGGGAATATTCCAACCATGTGAAAACTCATTGTCATCAATATCTTCAGCAACATTGTTTGATGATGAATCAGCATGTATAGGACTTTCTGTAGATATGTTCAAAGAGTAACTTGGCCCTTCAAACTGAGATTCCTTTTGTACAGGACAGTCCTTAGAAGCTGGTTTACTTGTAGCCTGCTTCAAAGTTGCTGTTGCGATGTCATTCTTCACAAACCATTGTTTCAAAGACGACAACTTCCACTTCAGGAATTTTGGAGTATTTTCTTTATATTCTTCAACAGGAGAAATGATTTCAAATTTCTCACATGCCCAATACTGAGATCATACAAAAAACAAAATGAATTTAATACGTGTACTTGACAGAAGATATAACAAGAGTATTTTGAGAGTACACTAGTTATATTTACAAAACATAGTACACGTGTACTTTGTAAAATACAAGTGTCCTTTCACATGATATAAGACGTGTATTTTCAAAATACAATTGATATTTAACGTGTATTTTCAAAATAAACGTGATATAAGATGTGTATTTTCAAAATACACGTTAAATATCAATTGTATTTTGAAAGAACAAGAGAAAATATCACGTGTATTTTGAAAATACACGTAATATTTTCAAAGTACAGGTAAGTATTGGTATGTAAATTTTGAAATATCAGGAATATCAAGTGTACTTTCAAAATACACTTGAAAATAAACGTGTATTATCAAAATACACGTGAAAAATTCACGTGTATTTTGAAAATACACGTGAAAATACACGTGTAGTTTCAAAATATACGTGAATTTTTCACGTGTATTTTGATAATACACTTTTATTTTCAAGTGTATTTTGAAAGTACACGTTTATTTTCACGTGTATTTTCAAAATACACGTGAAAAATTCACGTGTATTTTGAAACTACACGTGAGTATTGCTATGTAAATTTTGAAATATCAAAATGTTTTTTTGCTCACCAGTAGGAAAATGACACATCCAGTAACTGTGCTAGGTTTTGTACTTGCTGATTTGTCAAGTGAATGTATCAGAAACTCATGCACAACAGATGCCCAATCATATTTATTCATTTCCTCAATATTTTCAATGTATTTCAACCAAAATTCTCCAAGGGTGAAGTCTGAGTTGGAGAAAAATAACGTGTTCAAGAAGTGGAGACACACAATTTTAACAAAATCAACAATTCCTTCATCTGTCTCCAATTCAACTGATTTCTTCAAACCATTCAAAATTTCTGACTTTCCTATTCTTTTTAAGAAGTATCGTGCTTGTAATCCATATTTTTTAGCAGTATTCGGTCCCTTTTTCAGTTCTATTGATTTTAAACCCTCCACCAGGGGTATGCCAAATATTTCACTTATATCTATTGGCATTATTGGAATACTGCTCTTCATACGAAAACTTTTGGTTTCCGTATTGTACAGCTCGATAATTGATAAAATATTTTTATCCGTCTTCTTGTGGTCCACTTCTACTACTTTCTCACTGTAGTAGGCATTGAAAAGCTCCCAAAATGGAGTCTTCTTAAGAAGTTCAATATGGCTATTGTTTATTTTATCTTTAATCTGATGCAAATCATGGAGAAAGCTAACAATATTTGACCGATATTGGTCATTCTTCTTTGCAGGACGTTTAGCTTTCAATGCCACACTAGAACTGGAACTGGAACTAGATGAAGAACTATCATCAGAACTGCTTTTTTTTTTCTTTCCTCTTCTTGCTTTCATCTTCATCCCCATTATATTAATCTATAAACAAAATTTAAATTACTAACCTATAATTATATGTACAAAAAATAAAATACATGCGAATTAGAATAAAAAATAGACTAAAACAATAAAATACAAGCGTATTTAACAAAAGTACATGCAATATTCTCACAAACAATTTATACAAGTCTCATCAAAATACATGCTAAAGGCGATAATATATAGCGTCAGTTTCATGGTAATACCTAACAGAGGTTGTTCGACAAGTGAAAAACCAATATTCTCTACTCCTAACATATTCAGTAAAGAAGTGATACAATAGTTGAATGCTAAAAACTCCAACATTATCAAAACCCCTTAAGCAATACTGCTCAATTCGTTTAGCTAAATCCTTCGCTTTCGATTCAGTTACTTGAAGCTGTTCCACATCAAAAGTGCAGTAAATGTCTTCATAGTAGTAGTAGAAACCAAGTAACCTTTTAGCTCTATCGTTAATGCGAAGGAGAAAACGAATTTCGTCTTCATTAGTACTATTCACTGTCAATGTGAAAGGTTTTGTATTGTTAAGATCTTCGAACGTGCAAGCAGCAGTTTTGTAGTTGAACATGCTTGATCGTACGATTCCTAAACAATAACACGACAATACAAAATAGTACACTCATAATACACATTAGTACATGGACACTAGATTGAACAAATTGAATTTCAATGTTCGTGTACATGGACATTGGATTCAAATGCAGCTGGCTATTGGACAAAAAACACTCTTAAATATTAACAAAATAATAATACTTCTTAAAAACTCGTGGAAAATAAATCAAATGCCGCTGGCGCGGACCAAAATAACATAGGATTGATGAAATATGGATTTGAAATTAATATTCTATAGAGTACACGTATAAAACATAAAAGTACATGCATAATGAATTGAGAAATATAATTTCAATGTGCGTGTACTATGTGTATTTTGCGTGTACTTCAGGGCTTGTACATGTAGATATTCTATAGAGTACACGTATAAAACATAAAAGTACACGCATAATGAATTGAGGTACACAATTTCAATGTGCGTGTACTATGTGTATTTTGCGTGTACTTTATAAAAGTACACGCAAAATACACATAGTACACGCAACACAGGGCTTGTACATGTAGGTGGGGAGGTGTTTAAAAAAAAGTATAATATTATTCATGATCCATCTTCTTCCATTATTATTGACAACATCTCTTTAATAATTTTTAATCAGATTAATCAAATCAGAATAAAGAGAAACATTTATAATTTTTTAACATATTAAATTGTGTGTCACATTTAAATTCCATTAGTTAATCTATTTTTTCAATATAACGCATTGTACAAAATAATTATTACATTAGTTTTCTAACAATCTACTACAAAGTGTATTACTATTTAGATTGTTAGGCTTGTTTTTTGTCGAGGTGGTTGATTAAGGGGATGGAAAGTTGAGAGGAAAGGAAAGGGCTGGTCTTTGTTGATGTAAGGACATTATGGGGGTGAATAAGGTTGGAGTAAGTATGAGTTATGTGGGAGAATATTGTAACCATTGCAGTTTTAGAATATTGCTGCTTATTTGTATTGTTTTGATTTTGTCTAAGAAAAAGGGAAAACAATATGTTTGTTGCTTTATAAAGTATAACCGTCCTACTCATCATTACTAAAAAATATACAAAGTATATTGCAATGGTTTGATAGGTGGATGCTTGATTAAACAAATAATAAATTAAATATCTAAACATGTTCATTAAAAATAATTATTGTGATACAATTATATTATAACACCCTAACCTAAACACCTAATCCACCTATACCATCCAATCACCCCCCCAAACCGGTCCCACATACCCCTTCTTCCCATCTCTATTCTCAGCCTAAACTCTAACCCACTTAAAACCCACTCTCCTAACTCTTCGATTCGTACAAATAATTAACTGTACAAATATATCACTCAAAACACCAACAATTACCTTTCATTTCTCACAACATAATTAGAAAATAAAGTATATCAGCTAATAAAGTAGTTAAATCTAACAGAAAAAATTTGAATAAAACCTAAGTGATAGAACGATCTAACTTTAACTTTGAATAAACCTTCACGAAAACGTTTCCTCATGTAATTCTTAGTGAAATCATGGCGAGAGGGAATGGCTTCGACTATCTGATCTGCTACTAAAAGATTAGGTTTATGGTGTTATTCTCAAACTATATTTGTAACAGGATTGACAAATTTATGTCCACCACTTACAGGCTAGTCGATATATACGACCAGTTAATAACAATTCCAGTTGACCATTCAGTTCCTCCTCCTTTGAGCTCATATACCCAATTTTACGATAACTTAATTAAAACTCATTCGTAGCCCACAAGGACCAGTTGCAGTTGACAAACATCAAACTTTTAATGATATGTCATCACCCCCAATTCAATTTAGGGGCGAAAAAGCCTCGAGTAAGTTTCTTAACTTAAACCAACTCTTTAACCTCTATTTTAATTTTAAATTTGGTGACTCTTCACTTGGTTACTCTGCTTACCTTCAACTTTTTTCACAACTGCCCCGTAATATTCCTCCCAAATTAATGGGATAATTTGTTGTTCTGTTGGGTTGGTTTTTTAGTTAAATCGATGAGAGAATCGGACATGGGGCGATGGCTAGAGGAGAGTCTCGAATTATTTCACTTTTATTTAAAAATACCCATTTAAAATCCGGGTTGTTACATCTGACACCTAATATATAGCAAAATTGAGGCGATGACATGTCAAACTAAATGACCTGACGTTCAAACGACATACGTCGTCATTTGAGGAAGAATGCATCTCCTTCGAACGAGGTGCGTCATCGTTGAACAACAGTGGCACTGATCCCAAAAAAACTTTAGACTTTGAAAAAAGTTGAAAACCTCAGAAAGCAAAACTGTTACAGGATCAGAAAACTTTTATATAAAAAATCTTTTATAGAAAAATGTTTTTATAAAAAACATTTATAAAAAAATCATAAAATATCCCAACACTTTTAATGTGAAATGTAAATGGAACTTAAACATAATTTTATCAAAATCATCTTATTGGGCATGAATGCTTAAGTCCTCTTGAAATTCGGATCGTCTTTTGTAGATGTTAGCTTCCTCAATCCTTCGACGACTTGTAGAGGTATACGACATAATTAATTATGACGGACAATGTCCTTATAAATCTCCCCCTATGTCTACGTCGGTACAAAATAAAAATATCCAAATTATCAACTTAAAAATGACCTATCCAAATCTACCCTCCCCAAAAAAAGTGGAAGGATAAAATGACAAGTCTTCAAACTTTGCTTCAATACTCAATTTTTCAAAACTTCAAACTTTTCTCATCTGGGTGAGCAATCCAAAAATCTTCAATTGTATCTACACACATGAGACAAAGCAAATACCTCGTGACGTATCGAGATTGAAATGATATAATCATAAACATGAAAGCATAATTAATCCTCCCTCAAACTTAAAGTCCCCATAAGTTCTGTTGATGCAAAAGACTAGTATTGGCCTAATTAATCGTTCACAACTGAAATAAATAAAACAAACAAGACACAAGAAATTTTAGAGTGGTTCAGCTCAAAGAAATAGCCTACGTCCACTATTATGTATTGACTCCCTTGATTTATTTTTTGGTCCCTTGCAATGAGGGTGATACAAAGTATTTATAATCCAAGAGGGGTCTTGATAGTTGTCATGTGAAAGGATGTAATGCATTCATTCATTAGGCATTCACATCAATACATAATGAGAATTTAATGTATGAAGGTTGTCGCTTCATTGGCAATACAGACTGTAAGGCGGCTGTCGCTTTGTTGGCAGTACAAATTATTGGTCGGGCTTCCCAGTTGGTCGGGCTTTTGTACCAGGCTGACTTGGACTTATGCCACATTGGAGGACACATGCTGGCTTGTAATTGGTCCACGAGGGTGATAGATTTTGGTATTAACAGAAGCCCCCAATGTTTCATACTTGTAGCTGATGCGAAAGTGTGAAATATTATGCTTTGACAGTAGCTCGAGCTGTTTGGTTGGCTGCAGACCTTCCAGACTTATAAAATTTACCCACTTAATTGACAGTTTTTGAACGCGAATGGCAATTTTGTAAATATTTTAAATTTTAGCAAATATTTCTAGGGTATCTTCGTCTTTTCCCTTGTTAGTCGTCGTAAATCCAATTGTCGTTCGCTTTAATCATTACTTTTACCTATTTTCGACGCGTCTTATAAAAAGGGCGGTAAAAACTTCGATCATCCTTTACCTATTACTTCTGATTTTGTTGTTGTGTTCTTTACTTTTTCGTGCGATCTCTTTCTTTTCTATCTTCAGTTCTTGCTGAATCCTTAAATCTTTGTAAGAATTTTTCTTCTTTTCTTATTTGTTTTCTTCATAATGGTTTATTCTATTGAGTCACTTGATAAGTTCAGAATCAATTTTAATATTCCATCTTGGGTTGTATTAAAACATCCCACTTTTCCTTCTGATTTTTTCTCTCGTGCTGAGGGTCATTGGTTCCCTTCCATCTTTATTGTTGAATGTGGTTTCACATTTCCTCCCAATCCCCTGTGTTTGGAGTTTTTTTAATATTTTAACATTGTACCTGCAAGAGTGGCTCCTAACACATGGAGAGTTGTAAATAGAGTTTATAGGTTAAATCAAATTTATGAAACCCATCTAGGGATTCCAGAAATTATGTTTTGTTATAAATGGGTAACTAGTGATACCACCTTTTATTTAAAAATTATCGCAGTTAGTAAAGCTTTTGCAGTTAATCTCCCTGATTCTAATAGGGATTATTTTGATCACGGGGTAGTTGTAAGAAATTGGCAACATGACCCTTTCGTTGGAGGTGCTAAATATCAAGGACCTAGATATCCGCTCTTTGGAAACGAAATAGGTTGTTTTATGTTTTAGTAAATTTGCCCTGTTTATGTTTGATAAAACGTCATACTGACTGTTATTTTATAAATTGATTTGCAGTTGAGCAAAAAAAATGTGCCCCAAAGAGAGTGAAGTAAATTTGAGAGAGTCTAAGTTTATTTGGGGACTTCACAAGGTAGTTGCTAAAGAGCACGTTAGGTCTGCCTCCAATCTGCTTCAGTATAGAAACACTATTTCTTCTTTTATTTCCAGACATGTTGCCTCTCCTGCTCTGGTAATTGATCTTGACCAAGAGGTTGTTGTTGATTCTGATACTCTTCTGTCTGAAATTGTGAAGAAGAGGAAATTTTGTGACCTTTACAGTGGTAGTGATTCTAGCTCCCATTCATCTATTTAAGGAGCCAAGAAGAAAACATGGGATGCCATGAAGCCCCCAACCCCCAAGGATCCAGTCACCACGGACCCAACCCCCAAAGACCTGGCTCCTAAGGATATATCTCTTAAAGATGTTAAAGTTACTTGTAGGAGACTTAGGAGAGGGCTTGCAAAGAAGCAAGTCGACCAGGTGACTGATCAACTGTCCTTGGTTAACTTACCCTCTTCTGGTGCTGTTCCTTCAGCGACTATTACTCCTAGTTTGGCTTGGAAGTTGATCAAGTCTGGAACTCTTCCAGACCACGGGGGGTGGATGCCATGCTCCCTAGAATGAAGGTTTCTAAATTGGCTGCTCAGAATCTTGCATCAGTAAGTAGTTTCCATTTTCTTAGTTTGGTTGTCTTTTATATCTCTCATATACTCATTTTGATCTTCCACTTTTACAGTTCTCAATACACTTTAATAATATGCTGGAGAATGATGATGCAATTAAGGCTTCTTCTTCTTCTTCAAATAAGGTGGAGGAAGCCTTGGATGGCTTAAAGAAATCTCTGCTCGAATCTCAGTAGGCCTTAGAGACTGAGAATAGTACTTAGACAAAGAAATTGAAGACAACTGAGACTTCTCACCAAACGTCTGATGATAATGCCCTTGAAGCTGAGCGCATGGCCAAGGAGGCTGAGCGCAAGAAAGAGGAAGCTGAGCGCAGGGCAGAGGAAGCTGAGTGCAGGGCAAAGGCTATTGAAGAGCTTGTATCCTCTTCTAGAGCTAAGAGAAAGTCTGTTGTGAAGGCCTCCTTCAGTGTTGGTTGGGACAAAGGCTGGAATAAAGTCATTTCTGCTACTTCTGCTCAGATTGAGTATGCGAAGCAAAAATGTTTCAGAGATGGTTATGTTGCTTCCCTTCAAGAGTTGAACACTACTGAAGTCTCTGAACTTTTTTATAGGTATATTCATGGTCCTCTTCCAGTCATAAAGGATGAGGTTGAAGATGAAGTTACTTCTGAAGAATTTTCATTTTTTGTTGAGTCCGCTGCCAAATAACCTGAAATCCCTGAGTCTTCTCTTCCTCCTATCGAGCAACCCCAACCTGTAGTCCCTTCTTCTGAGCAGGATAAGAAGGTTGATAGGGAGAAGGTGTAAAGTTGTTCGGTATTTGCCCTTTTTGTTTCTTTCTCTTCATTTTTATTGTACTTGAAGTTTTTGTCATTAATAAAAGAACCTTTTACTCCCTTTTGTTTCGTGTGGATTGTACATATTCTTTATTCTTGTTGTTGATTGGTGGTGATTTCTTTCTTGCTAGTTTATAGCGAAGATGGAACAACTATCTTCCCATGATATCGAGCTAATGAGGAAATGCAATGCTTTTTTTAAAGTTGGTCATACGGACTTGTCCAAAGAAGAAATCACTCATGTGCTCAGTGATGATGCCTCATAGCAGGTTAAAAAATCCTACAAGTGTTTAAAGTACTTACTTAATCGGGCGGTAGTAAATAATGTTGCCTACTATGAAATGATAGAAGAACTTCAAGAACAATATAAAGAATTTACTCTCTTGAGAATTCTCACCTCTCATCTAGTGTGCACGCCTACCGTACTACAAAATGCCTCATAAGTCTATCTAACTTATATCCCATAGATTTTTATTACGAGAAGTCACAAGGCTATGATTTTAGTTTAAAGATTAATCTCTTAATGATTTCTTGTGTTACTTATGTATTTCTCAATACTTTAATAAAGTTCCCAAACACTTACTATACTTTTGGAGCATTTATTTAATATTTATCTACTTATACGCACAGTAGAAGAATTCCATATATACGTATATATACTAATCACTCATATAATATATATATATATACTATCGGCACCCCACATAAAATCTACGGTGCTGGCATACTCTGCTATCAAGTCCCCATATCTCTCGTTCTGAGGGAAATACTAGTTCGGAATCGCACTCGAACTGTATTAACACAATACACACAAGAATGGAGGCGAAGCATAGTTCCAAGTCACTAAGAGGTCAGCACATACCCCTCACGTCTCTTAGGACCGTCTGACTATCATTCTCAGATAGCCGGTACCAAGGAATCCTATATTCTAAGGAACAAGTCAATATCCCCCATAGAGGTCCCATCGAGATAAGACTGTCCCGATGCGGCAACTTCCGTGATAGCAAGTAGCACGGGTATAATTATACACAAATTTAATATAGATATATACAAATGCACTCGGTCATATATATAAATATTCTCATTTTCCAATTAGGTTCGCCCACGACCCATAATAATATTTTAACCGTACGTAACACAATTTTACCGAATTCTTACGCATAAAGAACTCATCTCTATTTATTCTCAATTAAAATCATTTCATAATTACTTCTCGTCCTTCGAAGTATTCTCTCATCCTAAAGGTAAATTCAGTAGGTATACCCTCTCTAACATACTGGTCTAAGTTATTCACGAATCTCTCCATTCCTTACTTAACGTACGCATAATTTCCAATATGTGTCGAAGCCCACCGTTAACCCACAGTTACATCCCATATAAAATTTCATTCAACGGAATCTACTTAGACCCTACTGGTCCTCTTCATGACCCATTATACTCTTTAAATGATATTCAAGGGTTCCTACGCATTTTATCTGAATTAAACAAAAAGCGGAAAAGCCTGCAGTTTTCAGAAGGGGTCGATTGATCGATGAAAGTGTCGATCGATCGATCAGTCGATCAATCGACATTCTTGGGTCGATCGATCGATCAGGTATAACCCAGATTCTGCCATTGTTAACTACGGGTTTTCTTATTAAAACTCAACCAAAACTTGATAAACGAGTCCCAAAATCTCAACCAATTAAATCGATGATTATATATACCTATCTATATGATTTTTTACATAAAGCATGTACGAATTTCATCAAGGACATAGGATTAAAGGCCTAATTGATAATATTTATCAAGAACCCTAGTTTCGTTAAAATTTCAAACCTTCTAATTCTTTTTCCAGATTTCTCTCTTCTAAACCATTACAATTTCATGGGTATTCCTCTACATATGACAAGGCTTACAGATTACATGTATTACTCCTAAAGCATGTGATTCAAATCTCCTAATTCATGAAATTCTTCAATAAAACATATATTTATCAATCCTATTCTAACGAGGATGAAATATCAACTAGAAAAATAGCAAGATAGATACTTGCCTTAGGATAGTAGGGCTGATTCCATAAGTTTAACAGGTACAGGCTTGATCCCCTCGCTCCGAAATACGTTTTGGTGGTGGTGGTGGTGCAATTGGGTTGGTTCTAGGCCTTGGACTCTTGGAAAGCTTTTCTTTCCTTCCTCTCACTGACGTTCTCAACTTTTGGGAATGTTAACCCTAGAAGACTCTCTTAATATCTGATATTAATTTCCCAATTTTCGTCATTTAACTAAGGCCTCATTTGGAAATGACTAAATTGCCCTTTCGGGGTGTCGGTTAGTCCTAAAAACTCCCCGAAACCCAAACTAAACCCGAGTACACTTTTCTGACTATCTCGACCCTTTCGGACACGTTGGAGCAATCGAAATGACCACACGGGTGACTTATAATTTATTCACTTCTTATAATAATAATAATAATATATCCCCGACACGACACATGCGCGTCCCGACTTAATTTTCATAATTGTCATGTTATTCACTCGTGACAATTTTAATAAATTCAATTCTACATATTACTTTACTCATTAAGTAATATTCAACACATTTCTAATAATTACTAACTCTCGTCATGCTAGTAAATATTTAAAATAAATTTTCGGATTAATATTAAATTAATTTATCTCAATTACATTTAATAAATCCCCAATTTAAAAGCCATTAAAATACGGGGTATTACACCTTCTTATCTGATTTCCCTTATGTTTTTGCTTCTGCCTTTGCGTCTGAATTCTTTTTAGTAGCCATAGCTTCCTCAGGATTCATAATCTTTGCTTCCTTGGCCATTAATTCCGTCATCATCTTCGGTGGATCTTTTGCCAAAGTATAATATAATTATTAGTGAACAAACCACTCATGAGGACAGTGATTGAGGTCTTCTCTTCGTAATCAATGACTTCCATTTTCTCGTTGTTGAAATGAGTGATGTAATCGCTGGTACTTTCTCCTTCCTTCTGTCTTACACTGAGAAAATGAGCTACTCGCTTCACTGGTTTTGCTCCAAAGAAAAATTACAAATAAATAGCTCGGCGAGTTATTGAAAGCAAGAAATCTACCCCCGAGGAAGGCTATTGTACCATATTTGAGCAAATCTAGTGATTGTTCCTGAAATGCCCTACATCTCATCTTATCAGGAACAACATAAATATCAGCACCTTCTTGGTATTTTTCTATATAAAGAATTAGATTAGTCTTCCCATCATACTTGGGAGTGACCACTGGAGCTTTAAACTTGGTCGGCGTAGGTAAATCTACGATGGTTTGAACAAAGTGGATCCCTTAATAAAACTTTTTTGGAGGTGATTCTTGGCCTTGGCCATTTCTCCCAATCTGTCTTCCAAACATTGAATGGAACCTTTCCAAGCATCACTGCCAGCACCATGGGTGGCAAATTTTTTATGATGACCAACAGATTGTGCTAAACTTTCTTCTTGCGAACCTTCCCTCTGACTGGATTTATCAGTTTATCGGGTGCTTAATCTGGATTGGGCTTAACCTTCCCTTAAATTGCTTGGTCGTCGAGTATTTCTCGATGTAACTCGTAAGGCATTTCCTTGGGGTCCCAAACGATCAAAAGGAGAAGTCGTACTTAGCCTTTTTAAGGCACTCAATCTTTATGGGATGAAGGACTGTCCATCAGTGGAGTTAATGATCCTGATTGAAGAAGTTGCTCCATGAAGGTATGAAGGATCCCTTGAAGTTATTGAACGGCTATGCCCAACACTCCCTGTTAGCGGCGTTGGCATATTCCTTTGATTAACTTGTGCAGGAACTCCATCTTGCAGAGTTTGAGCCAATTATCGTATAGTATCCCGCATAGCCTCTTAACCTTTGGCCAAGCTAGTCAAGATCCCAGTTAAATCATTATTGTTTGGAGGAGCAGAGGGATTAGGTGGAATTCCCTCATTTCTAGTGCTTGATTCTAGAATTTCAGACATGGATGATGAATGAGTGAAAACGTTCAGCAGTACATTCCCATAGATGGCGCCAATCTGTTGATGCAAAGAACTAGACTAGGCCTAATTAATCGATCATAGATAAAATAAAAATAAAAAATAAGACACAATAAATTTTAGAGAGGTTCGACTCAAAGAAATAGCCTACGCCCATTGTTATGTATTGACTGCCTTGATTTGTTTTTCGGTCCCTTGCAATGAGGGTGTTACAAAGTATTTATAATCCAAGAGGGGTATTGATAGTTGTCATGTGAAATGATGGAATGCATTCATTCGCTGGGCATTCACATCAATACATAATGAGAATTTAATGTATGAAGGTTGTCGCTTCATTGGCAATACAAGCTGTAAGGCTGATGTCGCTTTGTTGGCAGTACAAATTGTTGGTCCGACTTTCCAGTTGGTCGGGCTTCCTAGTTGGTATGGCTTCCAAGTTGGTCGGGATTCCCCGTTGGTCGGGCTTTTGTACAAGGCTGACTTGGATTTGTGCCACATTGGAGGACATGTGTTGGCTTGTAACTGGTCCACGTAGGGTGGTAGATTTTGGTATCAACAAGGTCATAATTCGTTCTCCCCCTTTTTATTTGTCAATAAACAAGGAAAAGAATAAACCCAATAAATCAAATCGGGGTGTCACGGTAAACCAAGGCAAACAAACTATTTTTTATTTTTCATACAAAAATGCAAAAATGATGTTATAAAAATCACACACCATGAATTTACACTAAGATAACCAAATAGTGGATACGGAATGAATGGGTGTGAATAAATTCGATAGGAAAATCGATTCAATCATGACATGTGTTCAAGATGCATAATTGTACTCCTAACGAATGAACATCAAAATAGTCCTTAGGTGTAAAATTGTTGAATTTAGATGACATCATCTTAATCATATCAATAAATCAAAGTATAAATGATTCCCACGCCAATAACGTCCAAACCTATGTAATTCTTTTTCATGACTTTCAAGGACGTGCAAACCTCTTTAAATTCAATCCAAACTCCCTCATTAAAAGATAATGCTTTTTATTTTTCTTATGAAGTGATGAAACTAAAATCTATTAGCCCATTTTTGGCATATATTTCTTCTTATTGCCTTTCAATTTTTTTGGGCTCTTTTAAACCTCATTGGACCCTGGATAATTTTCAATTCCTCAGTTTTAGGTCCATTTAAACGGTTGCTTTATCGCAAAGGAAAAAATAAATACCTTTCGCAACCTTTTTTCATTTTTTAAAAATAAATCACACAAACTCACAAACGGTTTATATCATGCACTACTATTTGTTAAGTTTTATCGCATTTGGTTCGTTGAATAGACATAATTGAGATGGAAACACTCAACCAATAGGTGATAGACAAGCACAAAAAGTCAAACAAATTCGTGCATGTGTGCAATAAAGGACAAATGAGTCAAACATGTAGGTATCAACACTATATATCATCTCAAAGACTCCAAACTTTGTAAAGAAAATTAATGACACAACATATTATCTCAAAATACTATCAAATAGTCACTTGGATATGAAATAAAATTGTGACTCGGTCATCTTAAGTGTCCATTCATATACGGTGTAAACAAAATACAAAATTCTTTTTGGATTTTTCAAAAATTTTATACAAAATAAATGAAAATCTTTTTGTATTTTTTGAACACTGTTCAGAATCAACCCACCAGTACCAAATAATATAGCAATACGAACCAGCGGAATACAAACAAAAGAGACAAAATTCTCCGGGGGTCGCGCAAACAAAGCGCCATGTCGCTCGAAAGAAAACTCATCTCGTTTGAATGAGAAAAAAAAATTCTCAGTTTACCCAGACTGTCATACAGTTTTGTCCAGTGAAAAAATTTTGTGAAAAAATTTGGTGAAATATTTCCTAGAATGGGCAAACAGATCCAAAACAGTGCTAAAATAGTAGCAAAATGAAAAAAAATATAACTACAAATTGATACATACTAGCAATAGGCAAAAAAGGACATCATGTAAATCATCATATACTAGCTAAAAGTTGAAACCTTATCCATTAGGTGCGGAGGAGTTTTTCAAAGATGGTGACATCCTATGAAAAACTTTCATTAAATCACGTGAGGCCTTGACCAAAAACTTTACTTTCTCTCGAATATGTGCAAACTCTCTATCATTATGTACAAGCAAGGTATCATGGGTGGGTGCATGTGTGCGAACATGTATAGAAGTAAAGCGTGACACATTACCAACTTAAAATAAAACTCCTTAATGTGTCCTCTCTTTTTGCAATGGTTGCAAGCATAAACAGACCTAGGTACACCTCTCTCAAAATGTCTCCTACGCGTTCTCCTAACAGGTACTAAAAGCCTAGGTGGGTCGGGTCGGGAGTCATGTGAATCTAGCACTAAAGTAGGAACCGACTCGGGTGAAACAAAAGAAGTGGATGCACCATCATGACTTATTTCTATACTCTCACCACTACCCAAAATGGGATTGAGAACCATCTTTTCAACCTTCTTATATGCATTCTCTAAAGGGACTTTGACCTCCCGGACACGTTTTAGATTACTCTCGAGTTGAGATACATGTGTTATTAGACTAGACAACATGTCGGTCAAGTCACACTTTTCCCTCCTTAAACCTTCTTTCTCTCTCTCCAAATCTAAAACCCGATGTCATAAATACCTATTATACTTCTTTGTTTTCAAGGTCTTGATGTACAAATCTCTAAAAGCTTTTTGGAGCTCACTTTCATCTCCACTCTCAAACTCGTTGTCACCCCCACTAGAAACACTCGACTCATCATCGTCGCTCTCGTGAATACAATCATCGTGGGACAAAATGGGTGTGCTCACACGACTCGAAAAATCTACACACATCCCAGGTGCTAAACCTTTACCAAACTCATCACCTTCTTCTCCGTCACTATCACTAAGAGTAGCAGACATGGCTACATTCTTCCCTTTTCTCCTTTTCCCGGTAGGACACTCAAATGCTCTATGTCCTTTGCCTTTACACTCAAAACAAGTCATGTCATCTAATTATTCCTCACCCTCTTCTTCTATATCACCCTCTCTTTCTTTTTCAGTACCCTCTTTGGCCTTTTCTTTCTTTTTATTTTTCTTAAAAGAATTTCTGTTGGAAAAATTAATTTTGTTCATTTTGAGAAACTTTTTAAAAATTTCGCAAATAAGGCCACATCGTCAATACTAACTCTCCCTCAGAATCAAATTCATAAACTCTCTTTTTCTTTTTCTTCCTAACTTGAGTCTTTAAAGCAACGCCTTTATCCTTAGCCTTAATGGTTTGGGGAAACATGTCAATCTTATAAGTTTGTAGGTCTCCTACGAGGTCTTCTAACTAAAGTGAATTTAACTTTCCCAACGAATTCAAAACAATGACTTTAGGAATAAAACGTTTTGGGAGAGATCTCAAAATCTTTTTAACGACACGCGTGTTGTCAATTGACTCACCTAAAATAAAATTTGAGTTAATAATGTCAGACAAACGTGCATAAAACTCATCAAAGCATTCGGACTCGGACATGTTGATAGTCTGAAACTGGGTGGCGAAATTTTATAACTTTGATTCTTTAACCGCATTCATACCCACATGTGTCAATTGGAGGACATACCATGCCTCTTTAGACATAGTGTGCAGGTCATAATTCGACAGAAATCGTCAGGGATGACAGCTCCATAAATAACACTCAAACCACGGGAATTAAAATTAGACATTTTAAAATCGTCATCAGTCCAATCCGACACATCTTTCAATTAGATGATATTATTAGCAGTGCAGTGGGAGGAGTCCACCCTCTTTCACAAAGCAACCAAACATGATCGCCAATGCCCTTTAAATGCAATTTCATACGAGCTTTCCAATAGGCATAATTGGACCCGTAAAAAATAAGCATTCGATTATATAAGAGATCCATCGAAAAAGTTACGATTTTTCACAAATTATATTCTTAAAAAAATCAATATCACACAATTTATGCGGAAAATAGGAATACGCGATAAATTAGCGTAACCCGCTCTGATACCAATTTATAAAATGCCGTGTGAGACACTGATTCAAATGGATTCGAAAATTTCCAAATCAAACTTATTTAGTTGGATGTCTAAATTTGCTCAAACCAAACTTTAATTTTATTCATCCCCTAAACATGCATCTATGTGTCAAATCAAATCAATAAATTAAACCATGCGATGATTAAGCTGACAAACACAGATTTGAGTAAAAACCCCTTTCGAGAAAACCCTTTTTATTTTCACAATAATTTGTAAAAGTCGGTTTACACTGATTATAATGAAAATACAATTGACATATGAAATACCCGCAGGTGTCAGTTCATTGTTGTCAGCCCAGGAATACCACAACACTCCATATGACATGCAGTCGATCATCCCAGTACCTCATGCAAGTGGCACCTATTATCATCCTAGTACCTTCCAAGGTACTTAGTTCAGCAACATAAAATCCCAACAAAATATGTCTTGGGTTTCATAAAACAACCCACACAAAAGTAATTGGGATTTGTGAATTGTAAAACAAAATCTTTGAACCCTTAAATGGTTGGAGAAGAAAAATAAACACTCAAAAATGTATTATGTTAAAATGAGTGTTTCTCCACACCAAAAATAAGTAGTCCGACACCTAATATATAGCAGAATTGAGGCGATGACATGTCAAACTAAATGACCTGTCGTTCGAACGACATATGTCGTCGTTTGAGCAAGACTGCATCTTGTTCGAACGAGATGCGTCGTCGTTGAACAAAGTGGCACTAATCCCAAAAAAACTTTAGACTTTAAAAAAAGTTGGAAACCTCAGAAAGCAAAACTGTTACAGGATCAGAAAACTTTTATATAAAAAATCTTTTATAGGAAAATATTTTTATAAAAACCATTTATACAAAAATCATAAAATATCCCAACACTTTTAATGTAAAATGTAAATGGAACTTAAACATAATTTTACCAAAATCATCTTGTTGGGCATGAATGCTGAAGTACTCTTGAAATTTGGATCGTCTTTTGTAGATGTTAGCTTCCTCAATCCTTCGACGACTTGTAAAGGCATACGACATAATTAATTGTGACGAACAATTTCCTTACAAATCTCTCCCTATGTCTATGCCGGTACAAAATCAAAATATCTGAATTATAAACTTAAAAATGACCTATACAAATTTACCCTCCCAAAAAAAACAAAGTAGAAAGATAAAATGACAAATCTTCAAACTTTGGTTCAACAATCAACTTTTAAAAACTTCAAGCTTTTCTCATCAGGGTGTGCTATCCAACAATCTTCAATTGTACCTACACACATGAGACAAAGCAAATACCTCGTGATGTATCGAGTTTGAAATGATATAATCATAGACATGAAAGCATAATCAATTATCCCCCATACTTAAACCAAGGCAAACGAACTATTTTTTATTTTTCATACAAAAATGCAAAAATGATGTTACAAAAATCACACACCATGAATTTACACTAAGATAACCAAATCGTGGATACGGAATGAATGTGCGTGAACAAATTCGATAGGAAAATCGACTCAATCATGACATATGTGTAAGATGCATAAGTGTACTCCTAACGAATGAACATCAAAATAATCCTTAGGTGTAAAATTGTTGAATTTAAATGACATCGTCTTAATCATATCAACAAATCAAAGTATAAATGATTTCCACCCCAATAACGTCCAAAACTATGTAATGATTTTTCATGACTTTCAAGGACGTGCAAACCTCTTTAAATTCCATCCAAACTCCCTTATTAAAAGATAATGCTTTTTATTTTTCTTATGAGGTGATGAAACTAAAATCTATTAGCCCATTTTTGGCATATACTTCTTCTTATTGCCTTTCAATTTCTTCGGGTTCTTTTAAACCTCATTGGACCCCGGATAATTTTCAATTCCTCACTTTTTAGGTCCATTTAAATGGTGGCTTTATCGCAAAAGAAAAAATAAAATACCTTTCGCAACCATTTTTCGTTTTTCAAAAATAAATCACACAAACTCACAAACGATTTATATCATGCACTACTTTTTGTCAAGTTTTATCGCATTTTGTTCGTTGTATACACATAATTGAGATGAAAACACTCAACCAACATGTGATAGACAAGCACAAAAGTAAAAAAAATCCGTGCATGTGTGCAATAAAGAACAAATGAGTCAAACATGTTGGTAACAACACTATATATCATCTCAAAGACTCCAAACTTCGTAAATCACATGAATGACACAACATATTATTTCAAAACACTATCAAATAGTCACTTGGATATGGAATGAAATTATGACTTGCTCATCCTAAGTGTCCATTCATATGCGGCGTAAACAAAATAAAAAACTCTTTTTAGATTTTTCAAAAAATTTATCAAAATAAATGAAAATCTTTTTGTATTTTTTGAACACCATTTAGAATCAACCCAGCAGTACCAAATAATATATCAATATGAACCAGGGGATTGCAAATAGAAGAGATAAAATTCTCTAGGGGTCGCTCGAACGAAGAGTCATGTCGCTCGAACGACAAGGGTTCTCGCGAGAAACTGCTTCGTGCGACATCAGGTGTCGCTCAAACGAAAACTCATCTCGTTTGAACGTGAAAAATAGATTTCATAGTTTACCCAGACTGTCATGCAGTTTTGTCTAGTGAAAATATTTCATGAAAATAGTTCCTGGAATGGGCAAACAGATCCAAAATAGTGCTAAAATGGTAGCAAAATTAAAAAAGTAATATAAACAACAAAATGATACATACTAGCAATAGGCAAAAAATGGCATCATGTAAATCATCATATGCTAGCAAAAAGTCTAAACCTCATCCATTAGGTGCGAAGGAGTTTTCCAAAGATGGGTACATCCTATGAAAAACATCCATTAAATCATGTGAGGCCTTGACTAAAAATTTCACTTGCTGTCAAATATGTGCAAACTATCTATCATTATGTGCAAGCAAAGTATCATGGGCGGGTGCACGTGTTTGAACATGTATAGAAGTAAAGCGTGACACATCACCCAACTTAAAACAAAACTCCCTAAGGTGTCCTCTCTTTTTGTAATGGTGACAAACATAAATATGCCTAGGTAGACCTCTCTCAAAATGTCTCCTACGCATTCTCCTAACAGGTACAGAATGCCTAGGTGGGTCGGGTCGAGAGTCATGGGAATATAACACCAAAGTAGGAACTGGCTCAAGTGCAACAAAAGAAGTGGATGCACCGTCATGACTTATTAATATATTCTAACCACTACCCAAAATGGGATTGAGAACCATCTTTTCAACCTTCTTAGATGCATTCACTAAAGGGACTTTGACCTCCCGGCTCTTTCGAGATTACTCTCGAGCTGGAATACATTTGTCATGAGATTAGACAACGTGACGGTTAAGTCACACTTTTCCCTCCTTAAACCTTCTTTCTCTCTCTCCAAATCTAAAACCCGGCGACCTAAATCCCTATTATACTTCTTTGTTTCCAAGGTCTCGGTATACAAATCTCTAAAAGCTTTTTGGAGCTCACTTTCATCTTCACTCTCAAACTTGCTCTCACCCCCATTATAAACACTCGACTCATCATCGTCGCTCTTGTGAACACAATCATCGTGGGACAAAATGGGTGTGCTCACATGACTCGAAAAATCTACACACATCCCTTGTGCTAAACCTTTACCGGACTTATCTCCTTCATCTCCCTCATTATCACTAAGAGTAGCAGGCATGGCTACAGTCTTCCCTTTTCTCCTTAGCCTAGTAGGACACTCAAATGCTCTATGTCCTTTGCCTTTACACTCAAAATAAGTCATATCATCTAATTATTCCTCACTCTCTTCTTCTTTATCACCCTCTCTTTATTTTTCACTACCCTTCTTTGTCTTTTCTTTCTTTTTATTTTTCTCAAAAGAATTTTTATTGAAAAAAATATTTTTGTTCATTTTGAGAAACTTAAAAAAAAAAATCGCAAACAAGGCCACATCGTCAATACTAAACTCTCCCTCAGAATCAGACTTATAAACTCTCTTTTTCTTTTTCTTCCTAATTTGAGTCTTTAAAGCAACGCCTTTATCCTTAGCCTTAATGGTTTGGGGAAACATGTCAATCTCATAAGTTTGTAAGTCTCATACGAGCTCTTCTAACTTAACTGAATTTAACTTTCCCAATGAATTCAAAATAATGACTTTAGGAATAAAAAGTTTTGGGAGAGATCTCAAAATCTTTTTAACGACACGCGTGTTGTCAATTGGCTCACCTGAATTAAAACTTGAGTTAATAATGTCCAACAAACGTGGATAAAACTCATCAAAACATTCGGACTCGGACATGGTGATAGTTTCAAATTGGTCGGACGAATTTTGTAACTTTGATTCTTTAACCGCATTCGTACCCTCATGTGTCAATTGGAGGACATCCCATGCCTCTTTAGACGTAGTGCACGTCATAATTTGACGGAACTCGTCGGGGGTAACGACTCCAAAAAAAGCACTCAAACCACGGGAATTAAAATTAGATATTTTAAAATCATCATCAGTCCAATTCGACACAGGTTTCAAAGAGGTGATATTATTAGTAGTGACAGTGGGAGGAGTCCACACTCTTTCACAAAGCAACCTAACACGTTCTTCAACTACTTTAAATGCGATTTCATTTGGGCTTTCCAATTGGCATAATTGGATCCGTAAAAATAAGCATTCGATTATATAAGAGATCCATCGAAAAAGTTACGATTTTTCCCAAAACAAATTTTAAAAAAAAATCAATAACACACAATTTATGCGAAAAATAAGAATACGCAATAAATTAGCGTAACCTGCTTTGATACCAATTAGTAAAATATCGCGTGCGATACTGATTCAAATGGATTCGCAAATTTCCAAATCAAACTTCTTTAGTTGGATGTCTAAATTTGCTCAAACCAAACTTTAATTTTATTCAGCCCCCAAACATGCAATATACGTGTCAAATCAAATCATTAAATTAAACCATGCGATGATTAAGCTGACAAAATCATATTTTAGGAAAAAAGCCTCTCGGGTAAAAACCTTTTTATTTCCACTATAATTTGTAAAAGTCAGTTTACGCAAATTATAATGAAAACGCAATTGACATACGAAATACTCGCAGGTGTCGGTTTGTCATCATCAGCCCAGCAATACCGCAGCACTCCCTATGACACGCATTCGATCAGCCCAGTACCTCACACAAGTGGCACCTGTAGTCAGCCGAGTACCTTCCAAGGTACCTAGTTCAATAGCATAAAATCCCAGCAAAATATGTCTTGGGTTCCACAAAACAACTCACACAAAAGTAATTGGGATTTGTGAATTGTAAAAGAATCTTTAAACCCTTAAATAGTTGGAGAAGAAAAACAAACACTCAAAAATGTATTATGTTAAAATGAGTGTTTCTCCACACCAAAAATAAGTAGTTTGACACCTAATATATAGCAGACTTGAGGCGGTGACGTGTCAAACTAAATGACTTATTGTTCGAACGACAGACGTTGTCGTTTGAGAGAGACTACATCTCGTTCAATGAGATGCGTCATCGTTTGAACGACAGTGTCACTAAACCCAAATAAACTTTAGACTTTAAAAAAAGTTGGACACCTCATAAATCAAAACTATTACAGGACCAAATTTTTTTTATATAAAAAGACTTTTATAGGAAAATGTTTTTATAAAAACCATTTATAAATAAATCATAAAATATACCAACACTTTTAATATGAAATGTAAATGGAACTTAAACATAATTTTACCAAAATCATCTTGTTGGGCATGAATGTTGAAGTCCACTTGAAATTCGTATCCTCTTTTATAGAGTTTAGCTTCCTCAATCATTCGACGACTTGTAGCGGTATACGACATAATTAATTGTTACGGACAATGTCCTTACACCTAGGCCTCTTGGGATCGTAAGTATAATATCTATCCCCACTCGTGAGCCCAAGCCTTTATAATACATCCCTTAACGTATTATCTTTAGGGATGCCTCCTCCTATAATCACTCCCACTCTCCCATGTCTCTCTGTATAAGACACCCCTATAATATATTGTTATTTTGGTTATTTTACGCAAACCGAGGACTATGAAGCCTCTAGCACATAAGTCATTTGATAATAGATATAGAGATATCCGTTTGTGAATTTTGGTCATGTCCTCTTCCAATACAATACGTTAGAGTCGGCCTTTCGATTATAAAATATGACATCTTTTACACCATCCTTAAGCCTTGTACCCTGCAAGCACTTTCCAAATGTCTAAACATTTATCCTCTATCCCCATCCAAGTCCTCACACTTTCACACACATCATGTTGGAACATATCCCATGCCAAAAATCCACTTTCGAACTATATAAGCTTGGATCTCGTGGCTACACGGGTAAGTAGGCGCAACATCGAGGCTACCCTTAGTAAGCACAAACATCAACACCCATATACACTAATGGCCCCTCATTACACACATACATACATTCAATACCCACTTGCACTAATGACCTGTTGTTACACACTTCCATACACTCAACACCCACATACACTAATGTCCTCCCGTTACACACACCATACACTCAACACCCATATACATTATTAGTATTCTGTTACACATACCCATATAATCTAAAACCCACACACATTAATGGACTCTAATTTCATATATACATACCCATACCCATATATACACACACATACACTTTGTACACCCATAAAACTATAGGTGACGTTCTTACATTTCTCACTGATAGCATCCTTCATACCTAAGCAAATGTTTACATATAAGAGATTGTTACAAATAAAGGTCATTTTGCATGTTCTAAAATAAAAAAATAAAAGTAATTATAAAGTAAAATGCGATAATAAATACATTGATAAAGAAGTATAACAAACAAGTGGGGTGCCTAAAACTTTTTTCACTCCGAATAGGCCACTACCACCTATTCAGAGCAGTCGTCCACCTCGTTATAGATCTCCCAATATCCTTAAGCATACTCATGCAAAATTTATTGGGGATTATTCTTTAATTTTATGATGGAGTCTATCCTCCTTGGATGGGTGCTCCTAGTGATAAACCTTATTGTGAAGGCCTCTATGAGCTGTTTAAAGTTGGATATAAACTTATGTGATAGCTTTTGAAACCATTTTACACCACATCCCCTAAACTAGAAGGAAAGATTTGGTACATGAGGGCCTTGTTGTTATTCCAAAGTATCCTAGCCTGGAAGTATTGACATACATGATCAGTGGAATTGATCTTCCCATCATAAATCTTGATTATAGGGGTAGTGAACTTCTTGGAAGGTTCAAAGTCCTCGATTGATAAGGTGAATGGAAACTTCATTTGGAAAATGAGGGTTATTCTAGCTAGTTCATTAGTAGTCTTGGCTCCTTGGTGGGAAGGATGGTCATCTATTTCCCTCTATATGAGGTTGCGAAGGTCTTTATTATCACGACGACTGTCGTGGTGATCTTTCTTGCTGGGTTATCCCCTCTAGTAGGAATAATCTTGATCGCTCCTCTTGTCAAGTTATCCCATCTGGTAGGAATAATCTTGATCGCTCCTTAAAATCCTTCTCGGCAGCGAGTCTTACTCACTTGAGGGATAGGGTGCGGACGATTTCATGGATCTTACATTTGTCTCCATGGAGCTCTTATTATATACTCTCTAGGTGGCGTTAGAAGCAGTCGCTCTCCTCTTATCGGTGGCGTATGATCGACTCTTATTCACGAAGGCATTGCTTGAAAGCATCTATGAACCTAAATATCTAGTTGGATCATAGTGGTTCTTTAATTTCCATCGTTCGATCCTCATATGGGTGATAATGGAAGCTGGGGGTGTTGTGGATCTTGTTACGTTATATCATAAATATAATCTTAGGAGCTTCATGTCCATTCTAGTTGTCATGGAGACTATCATGAGATGACAAATGTTCACTGCATGAATGCGACATGATTATTTTCGGTTGATTGGGCTGAAAAATAAAACTCATTCCCATATACAGAGATAGTTATAGGTGGTAAAATCCTACTAGCTATGGTTCAACACAATATTATTCGAGTAGAAAATAAATTAAGCACAATCACATAGGAACAATATATACGTGGTTCAATAATGTGTCTACAACCACAAGATATTTTCTCTTAGGAAAAAAGATTATGATTACATCCCCTTTCCCCTGGGGATAGGGTTAAATTTATCAGTTGTATCTCGCTCATTGATTCTTGCAGGTCGATTAGGTCCAACAACCATTCTCTTATTGGATGAGATCCTAACTAAATCAGTGGGGGCGTGTCCTCCTTTCACGCATGGCCAGATTATTTTCCTCACATATATTATACTTGGCGTCTTGTTAAATTTTTTTGTATACTACATTATATGATAATTAATGTTTTAGGTCAGTACCCCAAACCCTTAACCCCAACACAAATAAAAAACTAAAAAAAGACATGACTATTATTTTAATGTAAGTATTTTTTGTGAAATTTAAGGGTTGTAAAAGTATCACTCTTATTAGGTTAATTTCTCCACTTTTGAGTAGAGGTTATATTTTTCCATATCCTTGTTTAGTATAAAAAATTTAGGTTTTTACGGTCTAGTCCCTTAACTAGACATTTTGGATGCTTTAACCGGGTCAAACAAATTTTAAACGATTAGGTCCATATAAATACTTTTTTCAAACATTAATTTATTTTGTTATGATTGACCTAATCAATGATTGGCAGCTCCCTCAATAACTTATGATCTTCTTTCCCCTTTCTACTTCTCTCCAATCAGCTATTCTTCTTCTTTGTTTTCCTTCTCTCCAATAACAAATACATAAATTCTTTCTAAGAAGCTAATGTATCAATCTTTCTTCTTTTTCCTTTTGTCCAAGAAGCGAATACATAAATACCTTTACATCTTACAAGTTTTCTTCTATTTACTAATAAATCTATCAATTTTAACCTAAACTTACCTCTATTATAGTTCTATCATTTGTAAGTTTATATTTTATTAACAATTGCTTTGTATGTCAATCGATTACGATATGTGTATGTATTTGGTTTCGATTCAATCAAATCATTGTAATTATGTAATGCATGTGCTAGAATAACTTAATTATTGACCGAATAATTTATTGTATGTTTTGATTATATGTTTTGTAAATTTATAAGAATATGTTTTGATTTTGTGTATTCCATATATTTATGTTTTGATTGTGTGTTTTGATGCATAAATATAAAACATCAAAACATTGTTTTTTGATTTTATAACAAGTTGTGAATGTATACGTTTTGATTGTGTGTTTCATACGTGTGTGTACTTTATGTTATAGTGATGTGTAATAAAACATAAAGTACACATATATGTATAGAGCTCACAATAAAATTGTAGAAAAGTACACGCATAAACATATAAAGTACACACGAAATTATATTGATTTATTCTCATTGTATGCTTTGACATTATTTTGGCAATACTTTAATGTGCATGTACTTTGTTACTTTATTTCACGACTTAATAGACTTGTTATGTCTTAATTGGGCATGTGTTTGTGGGTCCGCGCTAGCGACATTAACCAGTCTTGACCTTTAACCAAAGTATTTTCATTTTTCATCTAATGAAGATCATAATGGAGAGTTATAGAATTGCGAGGTGTTATTATTTGGACAATATGGATTCCATTAAAAATTCAAAGATAACTCGTTAGATTTCATATGCAATAAGTTGTGTAGAAGGTTTATGGATTTAAAAATTGGGATTTTTTCATTAAAGTACGTGTTTGGTAATGAAATTCGGTTCATGTTGGTTTGTGACAAAGATGTTCGTTGTATGTTACTGTCTCAAATAATCGTCAAAGTCGATTTTATTTTCACATATGTCTTTGATTTCGGAGCTTTGTCCATTAATAGAATTCGCGAACGAGTTGACTGGACTTATAGAATTCGTGAATGGGTTGACTGCAGTGATACACGTAGAGAAAGGGTTCTATAATTGATCTTAGTAGTGGTGTTAAAAATAATTTTTATCTTGGAGGTGTGGAGCCGAATACCTCAAAAGTTTATCTTTCCAATGATTAGAAGACACTTATAAGTTATAAAGAGCAGTGTTTTGAAGGATGTGTGGTTGAGTTTTGAGATAAATTACGAAAGTATGCTATTGAGGTTAGGTTCAAATATGTCTATTTGAAGAATGATGGAACTCGTGTGATAGCGAAGTGATCTAAAAGGTCTATTGAGAATTGTATGTGGCAAGTCCATGCTTCATTAGCTTTAATAAATGGTTACTTTTATATACGAAGTTTGAATAACGAGCATACTTGTATAAGTATCTATGGTAGTCTGTCAAGAAAAATGATGGACTCCAAGTTAGTTTCAACATTATTAGCTGACACCATGCATGGCGTGGGAAAGAAATAGTTGCTGCTGAGTTGTATGGTAATGAAAAGGTTTCTATGTGTTAATCAACGATTATAGGGAACTTCTCTTGCAGTATAATCTGGGATCGCATTACATTCTTAGCGTGGAACCGAAGAGTAAATTATTCAAAAGAATGTTTGTGATGTTCGAAGAATCCATTTATAGATTTCAATACTACAGGGCAGTTTTGTTTCTTGATGGTGCCTTTTGAAGAGCCGCTATCGTGGAACGATTTTATTGGCAACCAAAAGGAATGGGAACAATGGTAAACTCATTCTAAATATACTATATTTCGCATGTAATTTGGTGTAATCCATATACATTTTGTTTGTTCCTTGGAAAAATCCCAAAGTACACATTATATTTAAAGTAAATTCAAATCTACTATTTACTTCACGTTTACTTTACAATATGATGCATGTACTTTGAGATTCTGTGTTTGTTATTTACAAATAATGCTAAGTACATACGTAATATTGTTTTGTACAAATGAACTTCTTTTTACTTTTACGTGTACTTTCGAATGTTTTGTGTGTACTTTGGTATTCTTTATTTGTTCTTTGGACATAATGGAAAGTATTTTGTTATGCTTGTACTTGCTAATGTTATGTGTGTACTTTCTAATGTTATGCGTGTATATGGTTTAATCCATAAACCTAAACATTCAAACAATTTGTGGGTACTAATGTTAGAATATATGAATTAGTGTAATGTGAATGAAATTTATTGAAATGTGTCTTGATGAATTATGCATGTACTTATGAAAAAGTGTGTGTACTTTATACATATGACATTTTTGCTCACTTATTGTATTGTTTTGGGCATTCATAATCTCTGGTTAGTTTAAATTTGAGATCACTATTCAACAGACAATTTTTTATTTTTCTTTCCTCTTCATTTAGGACATCTTCAAATGTTTGTCCTTCAAAGGTTCTTTTAATCAGATCTATTTTATTTAATCTTTTTGCTTTGGTCTTCAACTTGTACAGTGTTTATTGGAAAACAACAAACTGTTAAGAGGAAAACATTAAGTGTATATGAAATATAAAAGTAGATGTAATGTAACTAAGTTTAGGGTGTAACCATTATCCCGGTATCTCAGAAGTATGATGTGTTTTATTTATTGTCATCAGGCCGAAATAAATCCATATGCACAACTTTGTTTTTTTCTTTGTATATGGCCAATAATGTGAAATGTCTTACTTCGTGTCTTATTGGTATGAAGAAAGTATCACAAGTGCCTACGAATTCAAAAGGGGGGTTTGAATATATGCTCGTTCTTCCCCATTTCTTTATTTTCCCGAATGACTTCTTATTAAAAATTATAGATTTTGAAGTAAGAAACCAAATGATAGCATTTATTCGATGGTGATGCACGCAGCTTTAGGTTTTATTTTTCATACCTAAGCATATGTTTTCAAAGAGTATGTAGTGGAGAGCCCTTGATTTCTCATTTTATTCTTCATTATTTCACATTTTTTAAAAGTTAAGGATATAATAATGCAAATTTAATAAATGTCCTATATTTGTATTACATAATTGGTTTGAAATTTCTTCGTCTTTCAGCAGTTCTTCAATATCTTCTAGTCTGGCCTTGTCTCCCTGATAGAAAAATCTCCTGGATTTTAAGAGACAAAATAATGTTGAAATAATAATAAAAATATGTGTGTAATATATGATCATTATGCGTGTATTCTATGGATGTTCTTCATTAAAATGAATATACTTTATAAAACTATGCATATACTTTATTCCAAAATGTGTGTACTTTATAAAACTATGCATGCACTTTATTCCAAAATGCGTGTACTTTATAAACCTATGCATGTACTTTAGTACATAATGCGTGTACTTTATAAAAATATGCGTGTACTTAAATAATAAATGTGTGTACTTTATTGATAATTCATGTATTTTATTAAACTATGGATGTTATTTATTACAAAATGCGTTTACTTTATAAAAATATTAGAGTACATACTATATGGAATTGTAATTTACAAAATAAACAAGCAGGGTAATATTCGTATATAAAAATAAGTGAACTATAACAAAAACAAACAATACACTTTACCCTCGTTCCGCTGTTGTGTAATATTTGTACAATTTTCTTTTGGTAGCATCACCGAGTTACATTGCAACAGGGTACATTTAAAGGTTGAGTGGCTTGTTAGACCATTCGTCGGGTGTTGTGGTCGTAGCCTGTTCGACCACAACATTTGATTTTGAAATCTTGCTTTGGTTTGTTTGCCATATTTTTTATTTGAATGCACATCAACAGCTTTAACGCAAACATTTTTATTCTCTTAGGCTCTTATGACTGGTTTTATTATAGACCCTTGATATTCAAAATCAACGTCTTTATTTTTCGTCCGGTCCTCTCTTTCATGTTCTCATTTTTTACATTGAGTTTTAGAGATGAATCGTTTCATATTCAGTGCCCAATCTTTCTCTTTCATTTTTTTCTTTTGAAAGAGAGACCTCCAAATCCTGTTTTTCTTTGTTCAAAACTTCATGAGCATTTTCCTGAAGAAATAAATTTCATGTTTAATTTTTGGATTATTTGATGAACATATTGCCAAAGTACATGCACTAAAACTCAAAGTACATGAAAGAAATATCAAACTACGTGAAAAACTGCAGGTTTACTATATTGATAATGCATGTGAAATATCAAACTACATAAAAAACTGTGGGTTTACTATATTGATAATGCATGTACTTTATAAAAATATATGTGTACTTAAATAATAAATGCATGTACTTTATTAAACTATGGATGTTCTATATTACAAAAAATGCGTGTACTTTATAAAAGTATGCGTGTAATTAATTAAAAATATGTGCGTGTAGTTTATAAAACCATGCATGCATAATGCGTGTACTTTATAAAAATATGTGTGTACTTAAATAACAAATGCGTGCACTTTATTAAACTATTGATGTTCTTCATTACAAAATTCATCAAAATACCTATTAAGATTCCTTGAGTTTTGCTTCAGTAATAATTGTCCTCAAGGACATGTTTTCTTCCTCCAAGGCCTTCTGAGTTTTCGCACTTCGTTGTTTGAGTATTTTATTGAAATCTATTAGGTATATGTATGTTTGCTTCGACTTTATTTATTTACTCCTCTAATTTTTTTTTAATATCTTGCCTCTTGAAGCTTATTCTTCAAGTTTTTAATAATGTCTTTGAGTTAGACATATTCTTCCTCTAACTTCTTGAGCCTTCCGCTGTCATTCTTTTTTTATTCATCAACTTCACTTTTTAAATCATTGTTCAACAAAATGAGTTGGGCATATTCTTCCTCCAATTTATTAACATTCTCTTCGGTTATATGCCTTGCTTCATCAATCTCCTTAAGTTGGGCATTTTTTCCCTCCAACTTCACTTTCAGTTCAGTATTTTCTTAGCTCAATTTGCCCATTTGTTGAGCCAAATTAAACGAATCGTTTGAATCTTTTTTCTCATAAGCTTTCTTTTAAGAAGACTTGGCCATTTCTCCTGAAGATATATCACCCAGTTCAGGAGTTATCAGTGAAATGTTTAAAGAGAAATTGGCATGTCATCATTGTTCCATTCTTTACTTTTTTCTTTACCCTCTTTCTTCAAACCAGCTGAACATAAATCCTCCTCAAACATCCAGTCTTTTAAAGATGACAAGCTCCATCGAAGAAATTTTGAAGTCGAGTTTTCCTTCCCTTCAACGGGTTTAATAACTTCAAATTTCTTACATACCCAATACTGTGATAATGAAAAATAAATAATATAAGTAAATTATAGCATTAAAACAAATTAATATGCATGCATTCTGATAAGCACCCAAAAGTGTACATTTTATACCCCGAATAGACGTATTTTAGTTGTTGATTCTTGACAATTTGGGTCATATATGCTTAATTGTATATTGTGTAGGCTTGATTGCAGTTGTGGTGCCAAAAACATTATTTCAAGGAAAATAGCATCAAGAATGATTATAATTTCCCTGTCCCGTAACCTGAACCTTGTCCCGTACCAAAACCGACCCTAAACTGTCCCAAACCATCATCCAAGCCGTGTGTTTTTTATTTGTTCCCTTTTTATTTTATTTATATTTTTAATTTTTATTTGAGTTCATTTTTATTTTTAAAGTTTTTATTTTAGATTTATTTAGATTTTTCTAGGATTTATTTTCTATTTTTCTATTTCATTTATTTATTTATTTAGCGTAGTTTTATTTTGATTTTGATTTTTATTAGTTTTTAGTTTTTATTAAGATTAGTTTTTTTTTAGGAATTCATTTATTTTTTTTAGTTTTATTAGATTTTACATTTTTTTAGGATTTTAGTTTTAATAGATTTTAATTTTATTTCTTTTTAGTTTCATTTTTTTTATAGATTCAAATTTTTATTTTTTTTTAGATTTTAGTTTTATTTTTTTAGTTAGTTTTATTTTTTTTAATTGGGGTAAAAATTAAATACACACTCACCTACACCCAAATTAAACCATAAATCCCCCTCACCCTTATCCTATACACTCTTCCACACTAAACTAACTCACACACACACACACAACACCATGCACCTCACCTACACACGAACCCCACCCAACCCATTTTTAACCTTCCAACACACACCCTTTCTCTCTCCTCCATTATCACCCACCTTCATCTCTCATTTAACCTACATACCCAATCTCCTACCTTATACCACCATACCCACTTCGGACCACCAACCCGGAATCCACTTCAAATCAAACCCCCCTCTCACCCAAATTCATCGAGAACCTGCTGAGAAACTCGTCGCCGGCGACCCAACTCACCCCAACCCTCCAGCCGTAAAACCCGCGGCTACTCCCCAGACCCGATGCCTACCCGCGATCAGCCCCGAACCCGGCATCACCAACCGCTGTTGCTCAACCACCTCTCGACCCGACCTACCCGAACCCTGTACCCGAACTTTTCGCCCAAACACCATACCCATGGTAGCCCCGTCAACCCTTTACCCAGAGCCAAAACCAAACCCGAGACCTCCGAGAACCCGAACCGCCAGCTGCTTCAACCCCAAAACCCAAACCCAATTATTTATTCCCAAAGCCAAAAATGATTTCTCACCTACTAACAAATCCAACCAAAAGTCAACCGAAAACAAAGCCCCACATGTTTAAAATCTTTCACCCTCATTTTTCCAAAAATACCCCTAAACAACCACTTCCCACATGCACCTTCTTTTATCCCCAAATTTTCCTCACCCAAATGAGATTTTTGTGACCTCACACCTCTCAAATATCATGTGCACACACCCCATGATCACCCACATTTTATCCTTACCCAATTTACCCTTAGCTCCATGCCTACTATTTTGTAGAGATAATTCTAGAGAGAGTTAGAGTAGAAAATAAATTAGGAAAATATTTTGTAAATAGTTTTTATTTTTATTTTTAGAGATTTGTGAGGATAAATTGTGAGTAATTCAATGGAGTATTATATTTAATTGATTATTGTTGGATGCTCATATTGGATGGATGGTGCTTGATTTCAAGGAAACAAGAGTTCAATTTCACTTCAAGATATTGGGTTTGATTGTTCTCTTCTCTTCTATTTTATTTTATGAGCATTTGATTATTTGATTATCTTGTTTAATATGATGTTAGGCTGAATCCCCTTTCAAGGGATGGGATTATCCATTAATTTCATATTACTCGAATTTAATTAGTTTAATTAAATTAAAATTCCCTTTGATGATTAATTTTGCAATCTTACTTTTAATTTACGCCTCGAGAGAGGGTAAATGATTTTTATAGAGAAAATCGAGATTAGTGTCTTAATTTCCATCTTAGAATCGAACTAGAGATAGGTTTTTCTAAAATGTGAGATTATTTCTTTGAATTTCAACTCTAATCATATTTTTATGATTTAAACTAATTTAGTAAATCGATCCTAGCGGGTGATTTGTTAGATGATGTTTGGATCTACATTTTGTGAGTTATAGGATTGTAAATTTAATTCTTTAAAAGATTATTATTAAAATTACATTTGAAACGAGAGTTGATTTGAAATTTCAATACTAATTTGGGAAGTTTAATTTGAATAAATTAATTATATAGATTAACTAGAAATTGTGGTATAATCCCATTCCTTGATTGTTTTCACATTTAGTTCCTCACTTATTCTCTTATTTTAGTTAGAATTCACTTATTTTTCATTACACTTTGTAGTTAGTTTTGTTTAGATCTTGATTTAGTTTAGTTAATTCACCTCATCTCACAAAAATTGTTTTAATATTGAAAAAGATAAAAATTTATATAAAAAGTAAAAATCCCATAAAGAAAATAAAAGTGAATTACAATTGTTTTCCCCTCTCTTTACCCCATTGATGTGGATTGATACCTGATAGTACAGATATTTCACCACTTGTCGCGGACCACCAATACCAGTGTTATCATTTATTGGCCGCGACCCTAATTCCTAGAATACCTAATGCCTTACATACATGCTGCAGTCTTTAACATATAGGATGCAACCACTTATTCCCGACCAGCCGCAGCCTTGAACATACAGACTGCGGCCCCAATTATAATATATTTGTCGCGGTCCCTAAGCTCATCAATCAGCTGGCCGCAGTATCTCTCATCACAACAACAGTACAGTGCACACCTATATATAGAGGTTACTACCTCGAGAAGAAGGGGGATCCATTTTCTCTCACACCAACACTTAGCTCAGAGCTGATTATTCTCTCCTCGACGCTCTCTAGACCACTTGGTCCAGTTTGGGGGCTACTCCCCGACATCGCATCCATCTCTTCGGCACACCGGAATCCTCATAAACATGTATTCTCTTCAATTCACATGATTGTACGCCACTTTAGGCACAACTACTATGTACCAAACATCATATATAATGAGAGTGTGGCACCAAAGTGGACGTAGGCTCATTATTATAGCTGAACCACTCTATATCTCTTGTTTTATCTCTTTTACTTGCTCTATTTGCTCATTATGCACTTTATACTTGATTTGTTGATACGAGAACGACACGTGGATGATTTATCGTATCATCAATTTGGCGTCATCAGTGGGAATCGAGATATTTCAATCTTGTTTCTCTATAGTTTGAGTTCTTAAACACCTTATTTTATCACTGTTCTAAAAAACCCGCCTAGGCACGCCTAGGCTGAGGCTTGGGATAAACGCCCCGCTTTACGCTTTTTACGCCTTATTCTTGGTAAAACCCTTAAGGCGCACTTCTTTCTAAAAACAACAATGCTTTAGTGAAACGATATCCCCTTTTAAATAATATTTTTACAAACTAGACCATTATCTCTTCCAAAATAATCAAAGAGTATTTTAATTTGCATATATTCAGATATATTTTTATGATATGTACAATTTTAGTATTTAATATCCTTGTTATGGTTAAAAAACATTAAAATATATTAAGAATGCCTAAACGCCTTTTCACACCTTTTTACGCCTAAGGTCCGCCTAGGCTTCTAAGGCTTAAGTCTTAACCTCCACGCCTCGATCACGCCCCGCGTTTTTTAGAACCTTGTATTTTATTCATGGGGATCCTTTGGATCATTATCTCATGAGTAAATTCTTGTTATTGAGCTCTATTTTATATTTACACCCTTAAATGGGTATTTCATATATTCAGATCTGCTCTTGGGTCTTCATTTTATGACCTTAGATCTATTTTACATACCCTGTGATATCGTTTCATCTAGATAATGCTGAAAAGAATGATGGGCTTTAGCTCCGTAAAGATGAGTGATTAGGGAAGGATTGTATTTACTCCTTTTTTGTTGTTCTTTGCCTGTGATGTAGGGTTTGTCGTTAAAATCGTGATGTCTTGTGCACCTTGATGATATTCGGTTATGGATAGACCCTAGTAAGTATGCTCTCCACATGTTTCAAGAGATAAACTCAATTTTTGGGTTTCAATTTTGGGATTGTTCCCTTCACTGCCTAGATAGGGATCCAACATGGTAGTTCAACTGACCTACTTGTCGCGACCTCTACTAGTGCGGTTGTATTACCACAGCTTCAAATCATTGAAGAATGGAATCAGGTGGTCTTCGGCTCAACTTTGGTGAATATCATTCAAAGGCCATGGCAGTACACTTATGTGCTTTACCGATCGCGCCCTCATCAGTATTAACATGCAGTAGTGCAAACGCTGCATCCCAACTTCCTACTCTTGTCTAATCCAATATTTCTGTGCTTACTCACTTCTGCTAGTTTTGTCTCAGATTATATATTTTGTAAAGACTAACAAAGTAGAAAATAGAAGGAGAATATAGTCAAAGCACATAAGTCAAAGATGAGATTGTGCCGCTGTACAATCACCTCAACCATCTCTACGACAGTCATGCCTCGTTCCAAACCCAGGTCAACTATTTAACCCAGAGGGTCCTCATACTTGAGGCCGCAGCCTCCCTAAGAACGACTGCGGCTCCCAGTATTGCTACCGTAGTCACAGAGGTTCATGCCACGGGAGCAGTCAGCAAGAGACAAAAAAGGAAAACAGTGAAGGCAGAAGATAGCAAGATCTCTAGGGATTACACTCCATTGGCCTTCCCAATTGAAGACATCTTCGAGTTCATTAAGGAGGATAAGCTGTCGAGGTGGCCAGAGAAGCTGAGGGCGCCACCCCACAAAAGGGACAAAGCCAATTGGTGAAAATTCCACCAAAATCACGGCCACGACATCGAGCGGTGCTATGCTCTGAAGGATGAAATTACGAGGCTCATAAGGCAGGGGATGCTCCAGCGGTTCCTGAAGGATGCCTAAGGGGTGCAGCCTAGCTGAACATGCCATATGAACATTTCTCATGCTTATGTTTTATAGTTCATCTGTTTCTATTTTATAGTGAAACTCTTCTTACGTTATTTTAAAATTAATCTTTGTATTGTCCTTAGAAAGTCATATATATATATATATATATATGAATAAATATATGAAATCAAGTTCACTCTTATAATGCCATATTTTGATTCTCATTTCCATGAAATGTTATCTTATAAAAGACCATTTTATCTTAAACAGATCTCGATTCGAGACGATATGTTATATCAGGAATGATAATATCTAAATAGTCCCACAATGCCCGTCAAGACGCCTGATTGTCCGAAAGCAAGTTACAATTGAAAAGTGCGAAAGAAACTATCGAGAGCAGTTGTCTGAATTGGTCTGCGACATCACTTATAGAGACTATATTACTATATATTATGGCTGCATTCTGGAGAGCATTTATCAGAAAGCGTTATTAGCCAACGGGGCTTACAGTGGTCGTTCTTAGCTTTTGGGATGCGTCATTAAGCCGGGAGGCTTGTAATATCCAGTCATGGATGGCTTTATATATATCAGCAGTTGTGAGTGGTCGCGTATATTAGCTCTGGGTGGATTCATAACATAACCCAACCTGGGGAGGCTTGATAGTACCCATATATTAGCTGTGGGTGGCTTAATAATATAACCCAGCCTAGGGAGGCTTGATAATATCTCGTATATTAGCTGTGGATGACTTAATAACATAACCTCTCCTGGGGAGGCTTGATAGTATCCCGTATATTATCTGTGGGTGGCTTAATAACATAACCCAGCCTGGGGAGGTTTGATAGTATCTCGTGTATTAGCTATGGGTGGCTTCATAACATAACCCAGTCTGGGGAGGCTTGATAGTATCCCATATATGTACAAAGGTCCATTTTTAAGAAGATAAAGGCCTAAAAGGGGGTCGTAGCCTTATCAATATGGCTGCAGCCATTCGTACAGGGCAGCAAAGGAATGTTTAGCATGTCACGACTATATTACAAACCAGCTACAGCAGGCTAAGTTGTAATCAAAATTTGGGTCCTTTTAAGATAGAAGGGAAAGAGATAAGCCGCAGCCCGAAAGCCGTATTCCATTAGCACCGCGGCTTAGGGGATTATTGCCCTATAAAGTGAAGTTTAGAAGCCTGCAAGGCAAGATACAAGAATACAAGTGAATAGTGCAAAGGTTCACCTTTAGAAGACCAAGCTTAGAATAAGCCACAACCTTATACTCCTGGATGCAGATATCTAAAAAATTCACTCAAGTTGTTAGAGTGCCGCATAAGTGTCACATGAGCTGCAACATTTAAGTCTTAAGCATTTTTACTCAAGAGTAGTGAAGTTTGCGAAGAAAAGACAAGGACAAAGTCCAAGGCAAAAGCACGATAGGTTGCAGCACTTGCTATACAGGCCGCAACCCATATGAATAAAATATTTGTATATTGGTTGCAATTAGTATGTTAGCCTGGCAAGCTCATTCAATCAAGCAATCATTCATTCATACAATTATTGAGGTGTGCCCATATGAACAAAACATTTATATATTGGTTGCAATTAGTATGTTAGCGTGGCAAGCTCATTCAATCAAGCAATCATTCATTCATACAAGTATTAAGGTGTGCAAATAAAGGTAAAAAAATATAATACTAGAGGAGTCTGGCCGCAGCCTTGAAATTACAGTTAGCAGAAATATATGAGGATATACCAGTGTTTGAAAGCTAAAGCCTAAGCAAAAAATTCAAGTATTCATGTTATACAAGCAAAGGTCGCAGCCATTACAAAATGCACAAAAAAGATAAAGAGGGATGCAACCCTAAGATGCAGCATCGTCCTCTTCATCTCCCTCTTCTCCCTCTACATCCATCATAGTCTCTTCCTCAACTGCCGCTACTGTAGCCTCTACCCTTAACCTGTATCTTTCTTTTGCCGTAACCTTCATCTCAGTCATGCACTGCTGATGCTCAACATCACTGTTGATACCAAATTTAGTCTCCTGACATGGACCAATCACTTAAAGACACGTGTCAACTTACGTGGCAAATACAAATACTTTAGACGAACAACATACTGTCACCGAGCAACTCAAGTGCCCCGAGCAACTCAGGCGCCCCAAGCAACTTAAGAATAGCTAGCAACTTAAGCATACCGAGCAACTTAAGCGGTCCGAGCTACTTAGCGTGCAGAGAATCCAAATCAAGAGAATCAAAAGACAACTACGCATTAAATACGTATTATTATCGTATAGATGTATATGTCTACTAGATAACAACGCATTATCCTTTCATATGTATAGCTTGATGGCTATAAATACACTTTAACCTCCTCATAAGAAGGGGATTTTGGATCTCTTGGTAAACCTATTAGTGAGATTCCAAATAAACAGTCAGCAATACAAAAATAATAGACGTAGGCCATTCTCACAAGGCTGAACCACTTTAAAAATCCTTTGTCTTATTAATTTCTTTATCTGTGATTGATTAACTAAAGATAATCTAGTTTTTTACATCAACAGATTGGCGTCGTCTGTGGAAAATGACTGTACTTAGCGTTTTTCACCAATATAATTCATCATCTATGACTGATAATCCGGAATCCAGTAATCGAAACACTGGGGTCCCTCCAAACCCTTCTACTTCCCCAAATATTCAAGATTTGGCTGGCATAATGGCTAATTTAGCCCAAGGCTAAACGGCCATGCAAGAAACCATGCGTCAACTTATACAAACTGTTCAAAGTGGAGTGTCGGCCCAATCAGGACAACGAAGTGTTCAGAGAAATACCCATTTTCCATCTTCAAGAACTAGAAGAACGTTATTCCCAGAGGTCTCTCAATCTAGACGTACTAACTCATATCATACTGACAGATCTAGTGATGCTTCGTATCAACCTGGCCGGACCTCATCAGTACGAGCTACAGACTCTCAACGGAACACCACTCTAACCCCAAAAAGGACTAGCGCTCTAGAAAGGTTGAGTAGGGTCTCCCCTTTTGATCGATTGGGCCCTAGGATAATTAGAAGTCCTCTTAGGATTGCATCGAGGAACTCTTAACGACCATCCGACCTAAGAGAAGGCTCTGCCCAATCACGACCAACAACCCGTAATCAAAGATCCCAGGAGGAAAACTCAACGTGATCAGTTACTCGAACAAATAGGACCGAGGTGGGAAATGATGCATGGAAAGGCTCTATTCAAAGGTTGGAGGACAGATAGGGATAATGGCTAAGGCCAAGAATCCTCTACAAAGATCTTTAGTCCAAGGGACGCCATTCGTACAGGCAATTATGGACTTTCTCACACCATCAAAATTCAAAGCTCCTATGGTGACGCCTAAATACGATGGAAAAACTGACCATATCCTTCATATAGAACAATACCAAGTTGCTGCCGACATCTATGCGGTTCCATATGAGATAAGATGTAGGGCATTTTCAGGAACTCTCACCGGGTCAGCCCAGATATGGTACAACAACCTTCCTCGGGGAAAGATTGTGACTTTCTTTCAACTGGCAGAGCTTTTTATAGGGAATTTCTATTTTGGAGCGAAACCAGTTAAACGAGTAGCACACTTACTGAGTGTTAGACAGAAGCCAGAAGAAATTACCAGGGACTACATTATTCGTTTCAATAACGAGAAACTTGAGGTAATAGATTACGAGGAGAAAACATTAATTACTGCTCTGATGAGTGGATTTTTACCATATAAGTTGTACTATACTTTGGCTAAAGATCCACCTAGGACCATGGCAGAACTGATGGCAAAAATAGCCAAGATCATGAACGCTGAGGAAGCTATGGCTGCGAAGAAGAACACAAAAACTAAGGAAACCAAGGTTAAAGCTGGTAAAACTGAGAAGAAGGATCAGAAGAACAATGGTGGCAACAGACCGTCAAAAGGAAAGTAAGCACTGGAGCAGATGAGGAAATTTGGAAATTATACTCCCTTGAAGGTAGATATAAATCACATTCTGGAAGAAATCAAGAACAACGAGGAGTTAACCTGGCCAGGGAAAATGAAAGCGGTCCCTGACAAAAGGGACAAGTCTAAATATTATGAATTCTACAAAGACCATGGTCATACGACCAAACGTTGCATAACTCTCCAGAATGAAATTGAAGCACTCATCAGACAAGGAAAATTGGCTAAGTATGTTGATCGCCAAAATGGTGGAAAAACTAGCGACCGAGGAAGGCAAAGATCTAAATCTCCTCATCGAGCAAAAGAAGATAAGAAGAGAGATCACAAAGATGATCCAAATGATGATCCCGACCTTCCTAAAAGACTAAGACAGCCAGAGCGTGAGGTATTTTCAATCCATTTTGGATCATTTGAATGTAATGTTATTACAGGTGGAGATGCAGGAGGTGGAGATCTTACTGCGGAGAGAAAAGCTTACCTCAATGAGGCTCAAGCTTGCTCGTACATATAACGAATAAACTTGGCTGAAGATGATCGCCTAAGGAAGGTGAATAAGGACGAACTGGTCATTGGTTTCTCTAAAAATGACCTGGCAGGTGTATTATATCCTCATGATGACCCATTAGTGATCAAGATGAGAATAAAAGAAGTGGTGATTTTACGGGTGCTGGTGGACAATGATAGCTCCGTAGACATCATGTTCTACCCATGCTTCGACAATTTGAATTTAAAGTTAGCTCAGTTGGAGCCCTATCACAGGCCCCTTCTCGGCTTTACTGGCAAAAAGGTTTTTCCACTTGGGTCGATCAAGTTGGATATGCTTATTGGTACATGGCCTGCTTGTCGAACAGAAAGAGTAAACTTTTTCGTAATGGATAAAAATGTCCAATCAGCTTACAATATCATCATGGAAAGAGTAGTTTTGAAGAAGTTAGAGGAAGTATCATCCACTGTACATTAATGTTTAAAATTACCAACCAACTTTGGAGTGGGAGTTGTGAAAGGTGACCAGAAAGTAGCTCGAAAATACTACTATTCATCTGCCGAACAGGAGGAACATGAAGAATCGAGGAAGAAGACTACTACCTATCAAGTGGATGAAATAGAAGATGCAGAGATTGAAATATTAGACCCTAGAGATGAGTCTCAGCTCGTGAAAGGCCAGGTCATGAAAGCTACCGAAAATATCGTTCTAGACGATGAACACCCAAAACGAACAACCCAAATTGGTGCGTCATTTGATGAATCGATAAAAAAGGAACCGATAGCATTTATAAGGCGCAGAAAACAGACTTTTGCATGGAGTCATGAAGACATGCCAGGAATATATCCGAGTTTCCTGTGCCACGAGCTCAACGTGAACAAGGAGGTAAAGCCAGTGAAGCAACGAAGAAAATATTTGGCCCTGAAAAGAACCAAGCTATTTAGGAAGAAGTGGAGAAATTGCAAAAAGCCTTTTTTATTGAGGACGTTAAATATCCTGACTGGATAGCAAATGTGGTGATGGTAAAGAAGAAAAACAATAAGTGGAGGATGTGTGTGGACTTCACTGATCTTAATAAAGCCTGCCCAAAGGATCACTTTCCTTTACCTCGAATCGATCAACTGGTGGATGCCACTTCGGGGCATGAATTGTTGAGTTTCATGGATGCTTACTCTGGTTACAACCAGATTAAGATGAAGCCTGAGGACAGATAAAGTAACTTTTTTATCACCCCAAGGGGAACCTATTGCTATAATGTTATGCCTTTCGGACTTAAAAATGCAGGTGCAACATATCAGCGGCTGATGAATAAGGTGTTCGCAGAGCAAATCAGTCACAACATGGAGGTTTATGTCGACGATATGTTGACGAAGAGCAAGAAAGATGTCGATCATCTAGTTGACCTAGGTAAGACCTTTGATCAACTACAAAAATATCAAATGAAGTTTAATCCCACCAAATGCATATTTGGGGTGCGAGAAGGCATGTTTCTCGAATATATTGTTAACCAGCGAGGTATTGAGGCGAACACTGAGAAGATCAAAGCCCTATTGGAACTACGATCTCCAACTACGAAGAAGGAAGTGCAAAGTCTCACAGGGCGAGTTGCAGCACTTAATATGTTTGTGTCACGAGCAACAGACAGATGCCTCCCATTCTTCAAAACACTCAGAAAAACTTTTGAGTGGAATGATGAATACGAGAAGGACTTCCAAGAGTTAAAGAAATATCTGGGGACTCCTCCATTTTTATCTAGACTAGTGATGGGAGAAAAATTATACTTGTATCTGGCAGTTTCAGAGAACGCAGTTAGCTCGGCGTTGATAAGAGTGGAAGATGGAGTATAAAAACCAGTCTATTACACCAGCAAGGCTTTTCGAGGAGCAGAGATTAGATATCCAAGATTGGAAAAGTTGGCATTGGCACTAATCGAAGTGAGTAGAAGGATGAGGATATACTTCCAAGCCCATACTATAGTGGTGTACACTGATATGCCATTAAGACAAGCCCTACATAAACCGAAGAAATCAGGAAGATTGATTTACAGGGCAATAGAACTTGGTGAATATGACATAGTTTATGAGCCTAGGTCGTCGCTTAAGGGGCAGGCAGTAGCGGATTTTATCACAGAGTTTACTCAGGAAGATACCTCCGAAGAATAGGAGTTTAATACAGACCAACCCGTGGATGTTACGGGATCATCAAATTTAACCCCCGATCAACTTCCATCCGTGGACGAGCAAGAGAAAATAATCAACGAGCAGCGAGAAGGGTTGGGGAGGACAAAATAAAGTATCAAATATTCCACCGAGGAACTCTATCTGATAAAAAATTTGATAATGAATACCCATACGGAATCTGTATGTGGATGGCTCTTCGTGTGCCACAGGCAGTGGAGCAGGAATTGTTTTAAACAGTCCTGATGAGATTCATATAGAATATGCTCTACGTTTTCAGTTTAAAGCCTCAAATAATGAAGCTAAATATGAGGCTATGATCGTGGGTCTAAGTTTGGCCAAAACCATGAAAGCAGAGCAGGTTGTGGTGTTCAGTGATTCACAATTAATTATAAATAAAATTCTTGGATTGTATGTAGTAAAAGGAGAACTAATGGTCAACTATCATGCAAAGGCTATAGAGGTTGTCTCAACTTTTAACACAGTATAGAATACCGAGACTGGAGAATGCAAGAGCCGATGCTCTAGCTCGACTAGCATCAGCAACACGCACCGAGCTATGAAGAACAATCCCAATAGAAATTCTAGCTGGTTGGAGCATAGATGAAGATTTGGTGATGAATTTCATAACCCTTGATTTGGGACCGTCTTGGATGGACCCCATCAGGGCCTATATCGAAGAGGGGGCTTTGCCCACTAATAAAGTAGCAGCCAAGAAACTGAAGTTTAAATCTGCTCGTTATGTATTGACCAGTGGCATTTTATATAGAAGAGGAGTTATAGTAGCACTCCAGAGATGTGTCCATCCCTCCGAAGTGAAAGACTTGATCGCAGAAGTTCACGAAGGGTGTTGTGGGGCCCATGTAGCAGGTCGGACGCTTTTGTAAAGAATAACAACTCAGGGTACTACTGGCCGATGATGAGAGCTGATTGCGCAGCTTATGCTAAGAAGTGCGATAAAATGCCAACGCTTCTCTCCCATCCGAAGAACTCCTCAGGCATTGTTAACACACATTACATCCTCTTGGCCATTCTCCATGTGGGGGATAGACTTGGTCGGGCCACTTCCTACGACCAAAGGAAGATTCAAATACCTCGTGGTTGCTGTGGATTATTTTACCAAATGGGTGGAAGCTGAACCTCTCATTGATATGACATATGAAAAAGTCTATCAATTTATTTGGAAGAGTATTATTTGTATATATGGTCTCCTATATGTATACATCACTGACCATGGAACCCAGTTTGATAACGAGGAATTCGCTGTATATTGTCATCAATCCAATGTACAGAACATCCACTCTGCGCCAGGCCATCCCCAGAGCAATGGGCAAACTGAAGTGACGAACATAACCTTATTGAATGGTTTGAAAAAAAAGTTGGATAATGCAAAGGGAAATTGGATCAACGAGCTTCACTCTGTATTATGGGCTTATCGAACTACACCACGAACAGCAATTGGGGAGTCTCCATACATGTTGACATTTGGAAGTGAGGCAATCATACCTGCTGAATTGGGTCTACCCACACATAGGGTGCTTAATTTCAGTTCTCCTGTCAGTGACTTGATGAGACGATTAGACCTGGATATTCTCGAAGAAGTTAGAGAAGAAGCAACAATCAGGAATGCAACATATCAACAATGAACAACTTTATTCTACAATAAAAGAGTGAAGAAGTGTGATTTAAAAGAAGGGGATTACCTACTGAAGAAAGTGATCCAAAAGCATAACAAGCTGGAAGCCAACTGGCATGGACCTTACAGAGTAACTGAAGTTGTTTGTCCAGGGACATATAGAATTGAAACTTTGGAGGGTGAAGAATTCAAGAATGCATGGAATGCGGAACATCTGCTCAAGTATTATCAGTAATTGAAATTCCTATGTAATACAGTTTCTTCAATATGAATAAAGTGATGTTTCGCCCATATTTTCTTCTTTGTTGAAATTTTTCGAAATATTAGTGCTACACACTACACAAGCCCAAAATCAAAGTACACACCACCAACTCCGGTTGGTCAGCAATACCAACTCCGGTTGGTCGGCATCTTATAACCACCAACTCCGGGTGGTCATCAATTCAATTACTACCAACACCGGTTGGTCGAGAACTCATTACCCCCGACTCCGGTTGGTCGGTAACTCAATACCACCAACTCTGATTGGTCGAGAACTCATTACCCCCAACTCCGGTTGGCCGACAACTCATTACCCCCAACTTCGATTGGTCATAACTCAATACCACTAACTCCGGTTGGTCGGGAACTCATTACCCCCAACTTCGATTGGTCGGTAACTCAATACCACCAACTCCGGTTGGTCGGGAACTCATTACCCCCAACTCCGATTGGTCAAGAACTCAATACCACCAACTCCGGTTGGTCGGTAAATCAATAACCACTAACTCCGATTGGTTGGTACTAAACTAGGCAAGAAGCTGGACGACCTCCCAGGGCGTCCACTGTCTAGGCAACCATGAAATCCATACGAGATTACTACAACTAAGCAGGAACATGGGATGAAAATCATTCCATTGCTTAGGCCCAAAGAGTGATAAGTCACTATAATCAAATAACAAATGGGATAAGTATGGTATATATATATATATATATATATATATATATATATATATATATATACACACATATTCACCAACCAATAAACCAACAAACAAGGACACTCTACAAATTATTTCGAAGAAGAATGAAATTGTCAAAGACTAAAAATTTCTTCATTAAAATTAAGTAGATTACATATGATATGAAGTTTGATTCATTACATAAACATATCCTATTCTATGGGTTTCTTTGCCTCTGCTTTTAACACAGATTCCACCCCAGATGGAGGATCATCTAATGCATAAGGAAAATTTATAAAGTTTAAACCTCGCATTATTCTGACATCCATTATGGATGGACGATCTAGCAAGTGTTCTGGACAAGATATCTCAAAATTTGAATGCAAGATGTAGTCACCGAGATACTTGTAGATCAAAATTCGAGGAATAGCACGGGATAGAATCCAATTAAGATCAAGCTTAAAGGGACGCACAGGCAAATCAAGAACTCCAGGATCATAATAATCCCACATGAAATAACCTTGCTCCACCTTCAGGACATATAAGGCATTCAACCACCCCTACTTATATCCTTCGTTGTTCGATTGTTGCAAATGAGCATCAAGGTGATACAGAGCTTCATTATACCCAGCCATACAAAATTCCCTGGACTGCTTGTGAAATTGATAGGTCAACCTCTCAAGTTGCTCGTGTAGCTTCTTCACCAAAATTTCTTTGCTCTTAGAGCAGAACTCTGGGTGGAGATTCGGTCGGTGAAATTCAGAATCTTCTTAGACATCTCTGCCAAGGCTTGGTTCTTCGCCATCAACTGAACGACTTGATTCTCTAAAGCCAACTGAGTTCTCATTTCTTCAACGGTAACCCGACCAGCCCTTGCTCGTCCATGAGAGGAAGATCTTGCTCAACCACGAGCAGATGTGTAAGATCCTGCTCGTTTCAAAGTTTATAACTCATCCCTTAAGTTAGCATTTTCTACTTCTAAAAATGAAAAACCATCTTTATTTATGGGGACCAACGCTCCCGAAGAAGAAGAAGCAGCAGATTTGAGTTATTTTATTTCCTCCTGTAAAGCGATGTTCTCCTGCTCCAATAACTTGGCGATATGTCTATGTTCTTTAATTTCAAGCTCAGTACACTCTCCTTTTTCTCATGAGCAAAAATGAACTTGTCATATCCCTTGTCAGCACTCAATTGTTGGTATTTTTTCTCATAGCCTTGATGTAAAAGTGTTGTAGATTCTTTGTACTATTGTTGAATCTCCTCGATTATTCCTTGAAGATCTTCAATCATCTCGTAGTAGCCACATTGTTGGTTACATCACGATCAAGTAAGCACTTCAAGTACTGGTAAGCTTCAGCTACTCGGTCAGAAGCACCTGATCCGAGGATGTCTGTTATCTGGACCTCATTAAGGTCTACATGACCAACTTTGAAATAGCCATTGCATTTCTTCATCAACTATGTATCATGAGTTGATAAGAGATCCATCATGGCCATAAACTAGCAAAGAGAAGAATAAAAAAAATCAGCAATGGTGAGAACAGAGCATGTAAGAAAGAAATTCCATACGAACAACAGAAGTTCAAATTTTATTCATCATAATAAAGGAAAATATAGTTCAAGGTTACATTCACAAAAATAACAAAACAAAATATCCGAATAACTTTACACCTTCTCCTTGTTTCCTACGACTTCTTTAGATAGTTTAGATGAAGGGGTTGGTTGCTCGGAGGGCAAGGGCAGCTGCTCGGTAGATGTTGGACTTGCTCTGAGGGTTAGGCAACAACAACAATAGGGACTTGTTCTCCTGTCATCAAGGAAGACTCATCTGAAGCTTCTTTATCTTCTTCTTCTTCTCCAGGAGAGGGAGGAGGTCCATAAGTATGCTGCTGAAACAACTCAGAATTATCATCAACCTTCAACTCCTTCAAGACTGCTACCCATCCATCCCTAAAATATTTGACATTGGCGTACTCCATTTGAGAAGACATAACAGCCAGGCCCTTGTTCCAACCCTTGTCCTAACCAACACTAAGGGATTTTTTAACTGCAGCTTTCCTTTTTGCCCTCTCCGAGGAGGTCCTTTCCCTAAGGATCTCTTCGGCAGACTTTAATTTTTCTCCCACCTCTGTTTTATGTTGCTCAACGTCTTGAAGCCTAGCAATGTTTTCCTCAGAAGATTTAAGCTTGATCTAAAGCTCCTCTTTGCCTTGTTCGGCTTCCTTCAATTTCTTCTCCAACTCTTTGGAGGCAGTCATAACTTCATCTCGGTTTCCTTCAACAGACTTGATTTATTTTTCCCAAGCATTTTTGTCTTCCTCATAATTTTGACGAGATTCTCTCAAGGATTGAGTTAGTCCAGCAAAATCTTCCTCTACCCCACCTGAGGAACTAGAGGCCTTGATGGCTTCATCTTTTTTTAAAATGCTGTTGAAACACATCACGAGCAGAAAAAAGAAAGAATTTTAAGTCAATATATGAACATAATATTAGAAAATAAATGACTCATACTAAAGATGCTTACTGAAGTAATGTGTTGAGCAACCAATGTAGTAAGTCTCTCACGAGAAAATGTGTCTTCTACACCTTGGGATTCTGGAATAGTCCAAGATTTTATCAAGCCCATAGCAGAGCTCGGAGCAACAAGAGCTGGAACACTACCTTCAATATTTGAAGGTTGAGAGATAGGTTCAACAGGTCTCTCAGAAGAACTTCTTTTTAATCTCCTTAGAGGAGCAGGAGCATTTTCGATTAAAGGAGCTATCTCCGTTGGTGGAATGATAACAGTCTCACTCGAAGGTGAGATGATAATAGTCTTACTCGGAGGCACAGGGGGCTTCTTGCCAACTTCTTTGGCAGCAATAGAAGGGGGTACATCTGTATTTTTTATCACTTCATCTGGGACATCTTGTTTATTCTTCTTTGCCTCATCGGTGGCAAAGGCAGACTTGACAAAAAAGGTAGGAGCTTCCCTCTTCTTCATTAGATCAGTAATAGGAATACTCAAGTCAGAAGAAGAACCTTCCACACTGATCTCAGAGGTTGGTACCCGATCAAGATCAACTACCACATGACGAGGACAAGCAATGAAAGACGAGGTATAGCTTCTGTATTGAAACAAATAAGAAGCAAATCTAATGTGCTCCCCAACAACAGATTGATGCAAGCCCCAGATAAGTTTTAAATGCTTTATATTAACCTCGGTTTCTTTTGGAGGTTTTCTTTTACTGTCAACTGTAACAAATAAAATCAAATATCAGTGGTGCATTTCATCGAATATAAAGAAAAAAAGATTTCAAAAATAAAAACAACCTATCCCATTGCCATAAAGCGGACACCCGGGACCTTGGTATACATCATCTCCACTTAATGGAGGGTGTTGCCAATTTTTCATCACAACCCCATGATCAAAATAATCCCTATTAGCATCGGGAAGATTGACAACTAACGCTCTGTTTGAAAACCTAGTTTTTAAATAGAAAGTATTGTCGCTAGTGACCCATCTATAGCAATACATAATTTCTGGAATTCCCAAGCGAGTTCCATGAAGTTGATTCAACCTATGTACGCCATTAACTACCCTTCATGTATTTGGAGCTACTCTTACAGGTACAATATCAAAATATTGGCAAAAATCCAAACACAGGGGGTTTGGCGGGAAATAAAAACCACACTCAGCTACAAAAAGACTTGGGAACCAGTGTCCCTCCTCCAAAGAAAGTAAATCACAAGGATAAGAAAGTTCTTCCAAGATAACCCACGAAGGGATTGAAAACTCAGACCGAAATTTGTTTAACGATTCAACAAGATAAACCATGGTGAATAAAGAAAATAAAGAAGAAGGAAGAAAATCTTACAGGGGAAATAGAGATCAGTTGTCAATGAACGATGGAAAGAACGAAGGCACAAGATAGAGAGAAGATGAAGAGTTCAGAGATACAAATTTGAAAAGTGAAAAACATTAGGATTTATGTCGCACTTAAATACTTTACCTCGGGAATAGAGAAAAATAATGATTACAAGGAAAGACGTTTGCGTTTTCGGCGGCTAAAAGAAGAAAAAGGCACAAATATCGAAGTGATCGTGAAAATTCAAAATATTTATGAAGCTTGATATTATGCGCTCAAAAAGGAATTTAAAAATTTTCCTAAAATCCATGAAGATCAGTAATCCAAGTAGTTTTCAAGCAAAATGTTCCACACTCTCATTCAACCTCAACTGTGAAATATTGGGGGCTTCTGTTGATACCAAATTTAGTCTGCTGACATGGACCAATCACTTAAAGACACGTGTCAACTTACGTGGAAAATACAAATACTTTAGACGAATAACATACTGTCACCGAGCAACTCAAGTGACCCAAGCAACTTAAGCGTACCGAACAACTTAAGTGGTCCGAGCTACTTAGCGTGCAGAGCATCCAAATCAAGAGAATCAAAAGACAACTACGCATTAAATGCGTATTATTATCGTACAGATGTATATGTCTACTAGATAATAGCGCAGTATCCCTTTATATGTACAACCTGATGGCTATAAATACATTGTAACCTCCTCATAAGAAGGGGACTTTGGATCTCTTGGTAAACCTATTATCGAGATTCCAAATAAACAGTCAACAATACAAAAACAGTGGACGTAGGCCATTCTCACAAGGCTGAACCACTTTAAAAATCCTTTGTCTTATTAATTTCTTTATCTGTGATTGATTAACTAAAGATAATTTAGTTTTTTACATCAACAATCACCATGGCCCCAGGCAAGAATTGTCTCTTTAGAGTCGGGGAAGTTTTTTATGACTTTATGTCTGAGCTCTTGGTAGCCGCGGAGGTAGGCTCTATTATTGATGAGGTAGAAGTCTTTAGAGCCCTTAAATGACTCCACACTGCTGTCAATCGCCAAGTTAAGGGCCGCAACATGATCTTCTCCCATCTTCTTGACCACCGCGACATGTTCCTTGGCATCATTGGAAGCCTTGGCCTCCAATTCCTCATACTTCTTCTGCAGAAGTTCAAGCTTGTTGTTGGCAAACTCCGCGGCCTTGGCAGCTTCTGTAGTCTGAGATTGGGAAACCTCAAGGGACTCTACGGCCTTGAAATTCTCCTAAGCATCTTACTTGGACTGTTCCGCAGACTTAATGGTGGCATCCGCGTTCATCTTGCATAACTCAAGGGTTACAACAGAAGACTACTTTTTAGCTTCAAAGGAAGCTGCCCTGGCATTCTCCAAGTCAGTGGAGTGAACTTTATCCTCGACTTCTTTCAGCTTGTCACTACACCAGAATGGACAAATTATCACCTTTCAGCCGGCCACCCTTGTCACGGCATTGACCGTGATAACAAACACGCGTTTTGTGTCACGGTCATTGACCGTGACAAAGTATTGTCACGGTCATGAACCGTGACAATACTTAAAATAATTATCACGGTCAAGGACCTTGATACGACTATGACAATGTCTTCAGCAAAAAAGCCCTAGGATTTCTTTTTCCCCACCGTTTTTGATTTTTCCCTCTCTTTCTCTCTCTAAGCGATTTCGAGGTCTCTCTCTCTCTCTAAGGTATGTTTTTTCCTATCTTTATCTTTTATTTCTATATGTGTGTGTATGTGTGTGTATATATGTGTGTATATGTATATGTATATATGTGTGTATGTGTGTGTATATATATGTGTGGTGGTGTGTGGTGGGGGATGGAGGCAGGGGATGGTGGGTGGGGTGGGTTGTATGTGTAGGTGGGGGTGGGGTGAGGGGGCAGGGGGGTGGTGTGGTGGGGGTGTGGTGAGGAGGGCAGGGGATGTGGTGGGGGGAGGGGGTGGGGTGGGGGGTGGGATGTGTGTGTTTGAGTGTGTATGTGCAGGTGTGTGCGTGTGTGTGTGTCGGGGGGAGGGTGGTGGTGGTGTGGTGTGTGTGTGTGTGTGTGTGGTGGGGAAATATTAACTATTGTATAGCTTTAATTAATAAATTGTATAGCTTTAATTGTAATTTTAATTGTATAGTTTTAGATGAAAGTAAATTAATAATAAGTGCCCATTTCATATGAAAGTAGGATTGCCCCTCATTGTAAATTAGTAAATTAATAATTGTATACTTTAATTGATGAAATGAATTAATTGAGTAGATGAATTAGAAGGAGTACGGGATACACATTTGTTGTTGACATTGCTGTTGGATTATTTTGTTTAGTAAATGTTGGGTTGGTTAGTTTTAAAAATGGCATGGCCACTGGATTATTGTAAATATGGGGGTGGAATTTTTTAACTTCTTTTGAAAATTACTTTGTATATCGAACAATATATATATAGTATGATAATTAAATGAAACATACTTGAAATTAAATATAGTGCGCATAGATACTAGCCTTCGAGTTCTTATACGTACGCATTCAATAGCCCTTAGCCCCGTTCGAGAGTCATTATCCGTGTAATGAGATCTCTCGAATTGTCCCGTTTGGACAGTTTGAGATTGTATAATTTCTGTATAACATTCTTAGTGGCTTAAAGTTGTTACTTTTGGAGGAAGTTCTGCAGTCGTATCTTAATGTTCTCTGGGTACATACTAGATTGACAAGTGTGACTGTTATTTCAATTGATCAATTGAAATAACACTCACACTTGCCAATCTACGTCGTGTACTTGGAGAACTACGGGGATATGCTGCCGAATTTTTTTCAAATCGTAACAATGTGCATGAGCTGTTAAGTATTTTACAGAAAAATGCGATCTTGAATGGGATAGGACCACTCACCCTTTAGAGGAGATGGAGTAAATAGAAATTTCTATTATAAATTGAATTTGAATATAAATAAGACATAATTAAATGAAACATACTATAAATCTAAGTTTTATTTACCTTTAATAGGTGATTAGTTGTGGTAGCTGTGATGGGATATACGAAATACAAAGAGTGGATGGGTGAGACAAATAGAATGGGGGATGTGTTTCACAGAGGTGCTAACGAATTTGTGAAATATGCAAAGAGATGTCATAATGATGAAGAGTTTCTGTGTCCGTGTGCTAGGTGTAAGAATGGTAAGGTGTTTGAGTGGAAAACAGTTGAACTACATTTGTTAAGATCGGGTATGCAAAATAGTTATCGATTTTGGAGTTTTCACGGTGAATTGAAAGTTCATTTTGTCCCCGACCAACCTTCACAACAACCTTCAGCAAGTAGAATATATGTATGAGTGGACGGCGTAGATCATAATATGTTAGAGGATTTAGTTGATGATGCGTACGGAGTTTATGAAGCAGAGGAGAATGAGGTTACTGATGATGTAGAAGATTCAAGTGCTTGTGAAGATAACATGATAAAACTTGACGATGACTACCAAAGTTTAAAATTTAAGGCGACCCAACCGTTATACTCCGGCTGTGAGAAAGATCAAACAACTTTACATGCCATGGTTGGTTTGCACAGTTTGAAGACGCAGTACGGTTTGTCTGGCAATAGCGTGACGAGAATTCTGAAATGGGTGAAGGGCTTATTACCCAAGGTGAATACACTTCCAAATAGCTATCCTGTTATGAAGAACAGTTTGAAAGGTTTGTGAATGAAGTATAAATCGATTCATTCTTGTGTGTATGACTGCATACTATACCGAAAGGAGTATAAAAATCTCAATCATTGTCCGATATGCGATGAACTTAGATATGTCCAATCTACTAGTAAGGAAGGCACAAGCTCAAAAGTGCCTTAAAAAGTATTGAAATATTTTTCCGTTGGGCTTAGATTAAAGCGATTTTTTACAGTACCATGGATTGCAAAGGCAATGACTTGGCATGCTAGGGAAGAAGTAGGGAGTAATATCATGCGTCATCCTATTGATTCTACTGACTGGAGGAGGACGAATTTTGAGTATCCCGATTTTGCTCAAGAACAGCGCAACATTCGTTTGGCTATATCAACAGATGGTTTCAATCCATTTAGAAATCTAAGCACCAATCAGAGTGTATGGCTAGTGATCCTATCCCTACTCAACCTCCCTCCTTCATAGTGTATGAAACCTGAATTTTCGATGATGGCTTTGTTGGTACCTGGGCCAAAGGCACCAAGTGATGACATCGATGTCTACCTGGCTCCTTTGGTAGAAGAATTAAATGACTTGTGGAAGAGGGTGTGCAATCATTTGACTCTTTTAGAAAAGAAGAGTTTACGCTGAAAGCTATGTTGATGTGGGTAATTCATAATTTTCTAACTTACGGGACATTATCCGATTGTGTAGTACATGGTTATTTGGGGTGTCCTATTTGTGGAGAGGAGACTCAATCTCTTCGTCTATCCTTTAGCTTAAAAAATGTATACCATTGCCACAAGAGGTTTTTACCCCCAGCTCATAATTTTAGACATGAGAAAGGTTCCAATTTCTTATTAGGCGGGGTTGAACATAGGCTACCATCGAGACAACTTTCGAGTTCAGAAATTGAAAGTAACTCTTCTAAATGTGGCCCTAATATGCCAGGTAAGAATCCTAAATTTAAGAACGTCAAGCATAAGAAGACCCCAACTAGGAATGAAACTGAGACAAGAAAGGCATGGTCTCAGAGGTCAATTTTATTTGACTTGACTTATTGGAAGAATAACCCGGTGCGCCATGTATTGGATGTGATGCATGCAGAGAAGAACTTCGCTGAACATATTATGGGCACTTGCCTTGGGGGGAGTCATTTGAAGGATGGAGAAAATGCACGAAAAGACCTTAAATTGTTAAAACTTAAGCCACAACTATGGTTGAAAGAAGATAGTAGGGGAAGGACAATAATTCCCCCTGGTGCGTTTACTTTGATGAGTGGGGAAAGAAAGGTGCTTCTAGACACAATATATAATTTGAAGGGTCCATCTAGTTTTTTGTCCAACTTGCAAAGGATTGTGAATTATGCTACTCATGATTTACATAAGTGTAAGTCCCACGATTGGCATGTGGTCATGCAATTGGTTCCTCTATTATTTAAGCACTTTCTCTAAGAACAAGGATTTGCGTAGGGCTATTATGCAAATTAGTATTACCTTCTCCCTATTGTGTGAGAAGGTAGTCAATCGAGAACACATAGTGGCCGCAAAATTGGCGGTGGCCGAAGCGATTTGTGTATTGGAGAAGTACTTTCCCCCAGCATTCTTTGACAAAAGTGTTCACTTGTTGGTACACCTATGTGACGAGGCACTTCTTTATGGTCCAGTTAGATATCGATGGATGTATCCATTTGAAAGATTGATGAAAGTTTTTAAAGATTACGTCAAGAATACGCGATACATTGCATGATCAATTGCAAAGGAATACATCACCATGGAGTCATCAATATATACTCGGGAATATATGCCTGACTCGACCAGCATTGACACTGATGAGTTCGTCGATAATGGTGGTCATGTGATGGGAAAACGAGTGAAATTAACGAGTTTGCAACATGAACAAGTAGCTCGTTATCTAGTTGACACACATAAAGATGTCGAAGAATGGAAAAAGTAAGTTTCGATTATTATAATGTTTAACATTATTTTAAATTATTTATACATGATTAATTTTGTAATATGCAGAAAATATGAAGCCTGTGAGAACAATAAAAGACGAAAAACAATGGTATAATCAGACAACGAATTTAGGCTGTGGTTGACACAAGAGGTAATTATAATGAAAATAGTCGTTATATAACATTACATTACACTCAAATTTTACCACTAATATAATTAATTTATCTATATTCTCAGTTCCTAAAGACGGGTGATGCGACATCAAGGCTTGCTCGTCTAGCCACTGAACCCTTGTTCGTGACACAAGAGTATAAAAAGTATCGATTGAACGGTTACATTTTCGGCGCTAAAGTGTACGGGGAAAGTACAAATGTACAGAACTCGAGAATTTCATACAAGGCTCTTACTTTCTTTCGAGCGAGCGCAAAAGATAAAAACCTCGTTGAAGCTGAAATGACTTACTATGGCGTAATCCAAAATATATTTGAATTGGATTATATAAGCTTCAAAGAGGTTGTATTTTACTGTGACTGGGTAAGAGTTGAGGATAAAAATGCTTGTAAAGTAGATCCTTTCACCAATTTGATTATGGTTAACTTGTCCAAGTTGAAGAGCAATGACCACGTTGGCGATGAGCCGTTTGTTTGTGCATTTCAAAAGGTTAATCAAGTGTTTTACTCAGAGTATATCAACAATGAGCCGAGGTCAATTGTCCAACACGCGCTAAAGCGTCTAAATAGTAATGTGGATGACTTGACTGCTCCTACCGAATATCAATCCATTTTTATGGTAACCCGAATTTGAAACAATTTTTTAATTTGTAATAAATATTCCAATTTGTACCGAAACATCCATTTTTAATGCTTTTAATTGATTTGCACTTTATCATTTTCACTCTTGTGTAGTATAAGTGTGTGGAGAGGAGATTAATACATAAATATTCCAACTACATCTAAGTTTTGTTTATACTAATCCATGAATATACGCTTCTTACCTTTAATAGGTGATTAGTACATGGTTATTTGGGGCGTCCTATTTGTGGAGAGGAGACTGAATCTCTTCGTCTATCCGAACACTAAGAAATGCCATAATCCTATGGAGTGATGCTCTGCAAACTCCTCCCATCTGTTGTGTAGCCAAACATCACCAATTGAAGTTGTCAATTCCACTTTCCATACCCCACCACTTGGAACCTCTAGCAAAACATGGGAAAATATGGAAGGTGGAATTGACAACTTCAACTGTTGATTTTTGGTTACACAACGGTTGGAAAGAATTTGCATAGCATAACTCCATAGGATTATGGCATTTCTTAGTGTTCAGATATGAAGGGAATTATATTTGACACGATTGCATGGGGTACATTAGTTGGAAGGAGGTGCCATATGAGCTCAAGTTAGCTGTTTGGGTGGCACTACAAGTAATGTATTTATATTTATATGAATATTTCAATTTTGATTTTGATTTCGATTTCCATTTCCATTTCGATTTCGATTTCGATTTCGATATCGATTTCTATTTATATTTATCTATATTTGCGAGGCGGATACTAATTTTACTTTATTTTATTTCAGGGGACAGGGAGTGGCCATGGGGGTAGGCCAGATAGGCTTGATACTTATGTGGCTTTTCGGACGAGAAGGGAAGGATAAGGAGGTGTCCCCGAGCGTTGCGGTACAAAATCTCTTTTCCGGCTAAATAGTTTGTAGATTTGAGATAATTGATGGTGATGTTGTTTCTTCTTAAATAATTTCTATTTTGAATGTATATTTGCATTATCTCTAGTTTATTTGGATATATGATGTTTGAACAGGTACAATGTTGCTATAACAGGTACAAATATATTATTGGGCAGTGGCAGTGGCCATACTGCCCAACATTTTTTTTTAATTCTTCCTAGAATTGTCACGGTCATTAACCGTGACAAGCCCGTGACAAAAGTTATCACGAACTTGTCACGATCAATGATCGTGACAATTTTTTTAAAAAGGGTCAAGGCTTTGTCACGGTTATTAATCGTGACTAAACGTGTCACGGTCAGGGCCCGTGACACGATCGTGACAATTCTATCAGACTTGTCACGATCATTGACTGTGACAAGTCCATGATAAAAAAAGTTGTCTCGCCCCGAATTGTCACGGTCATTAACCTTGACAAGTTGAACTTGTCAAGGTTAATGACCGTGACAATTAGGCAGATTTGTTGTAGTGTGTATAGGGCCTCGTAGTTCCTCTTCTGTGAAATCATGACATCCACGACATGCAAAAAGATTTAAAGTTAGAAGTAAAATATGAAATGTGAAAATAAAGCTGAGAAGGTACTTGCACTTACCCTCAACAGGCTGTCGAGACCATAATCCTCCAAGTCATCATGGTCTTTATCCACGAGCCGATCAAGGTTCGCGGCATCTGGAACTCTCTTCATCTCGCGGACAACCCTTGCAGTTGTATCCCAAGAATATTCAAGGTTGGGTCGCCTAAGCTATGGCCGCGGATGGCCATCAAAACCAACACTGGCATGGCATTGAGGAGGCGCCAGGTTGGCATTAACAGCAATAATTGTTGTTAGTGGTGAATTTGAATGGATTGGACCCTCAGACGTTGACATTATCCCTATCGCGACCAGACTAGCCCCAATATCATCATCAAAAGTACCCTCAGGCCTCTCGTGAGGGGTCTCCTCCTCAACTTGGAGTTGGGGCGCGACAGGGGGAGTTTGTTCCACAACCTGATTTTGGGGCTCGTCAGGAAGATTTTTGTCACTTGAAGTGATCGTGGTAGGAGCCTTGGACTTTTTCCTCTTCCTCTTCATGTGCCTAGCAGTGTTGTTGAGGACAGCCGCGTCCTCATTCATTTCTGCCAGTTGGGCAGCCAAAAGGCTCCCTATCAACTTCCTCACCTAAAAGAAGAAATACAACAATAAAAATTAGTTTATAAATAGATGCCGCGATATTAATTAGATATTGGATTATTACCTTCCACGACTATCTCTTTGGGAATAGATTTATTTGTGAAATAGCCTGCTTAAAAAATAGAATCTGAGTTGACAACTATGCTAAACTTCTTCTGCTCAGCAGGAACTGTTGCGGCCCTACCAACTTTTTTTTCTTGCCACTCACTCAAATGCAAGTTGCCAAGGGCTGTAGAAAACTGTAAAGGTTAGTACAAAAGCAAAATGTGAAGAATAATATGCAACTATAAAGTAGGGATGCGACCATAATTCAAAAAGTACCAATCTTGGAGGGACATCCTCACTGCCATGGCATCCTAAAAGTTCTCTCCCTCTCAGTCTCTTGGGGGTGGATCTCCCACCCTTCTCCAAAAATGTAAAAATATTTGCCCTTATAGTTCTTTACATAGGTAGGCCTCCCAAAATATAAGGTCCACAGACTGAAAAGTAGTAGTATCCGACAAATTTTATGAAGTTTTCCTTTGGGTGGTAGAAGTAGAAAAACTCCGCGGGAGTAATATCTCTCCCAAATTTTTTCTGCCACAACACAATAGCTGTAAGAATGGTCCTCCATCCATTGGGATCTAATTGGACTGGGGCTAACTTCATCTTTTGGAAGATCCTTTTAACTGGAACAGGGACAAGTAGCAATAGCCCATAAATGAGAGCGTGGAGGGGGAAGCAGACCCCATCGTCGACAACCGCCGTGCATGGCCTTTATTCCACGGCAGGTGCTGAGCACATTAAACCCTCAGGAAACTCGAAGGCTTCAGCAACCTGATCCACCCACTCTTGGGTCATAGTGCTGCAGACACTAAGTGCAGCAAGTGGTCTCTTAACCCTCCCAGATGTGCTAGCTGGTATATCTCTAACCTTAGAGGGACCACCTACCGCGGCATTCTCATCTATGTCCATTGGTTGGTTGCTAGAATTGGCCTCTTCCTCCTTGGCCGCGAAATCTGAGTCTGAATCTAACACTACACAGTTGGGGCAATCTCTCAACTGGCACGGCCCTACTGTCCTCAAAGGACGCACTAAAGGAAGTTCGGTAGGAGAGGCTCCAAAATGTTTATTCCAAAAGCCTCTCAGAAATTCATCTGGGTCAAAGTTTATATGGCTGTAGCAGTACCTGAAAAGCAGAGAGTCCGCAGTTAGGTGCCGCAGCCAATATGGTCCTAAGGCCTCTCATAGGCCGCGACAGTTGTAATGATATATCAAGATTGAGGATTAACAAGAAATGTTAGGCCAAATTGGCTAAATATACCAAGTGTTGGGTTCTAAATCCCTGGAAGTTAATTATCGTTGCAGCATATTATTTTGGGGGGAAGGATGTGTAATCTTCTTACATGCCGTAGTTGTTAAATTATGGGTTAAATGCTGCGGACTCTAATCTGATAGCCTAAGGAATATCCTAATTACTACAGGCCGCAGCCAAATATGTATATGCCGCAACCTATACTTTTTGCATGTCCTAGCATTATGTTTAATGCCTACCGCAACAACATTTTGTATGTTGCAGGTATCTCTTAAACAAATCAATATTTGAAGGTTGCATTGATTCAGTACAACCTTAATTTACTAAAGGGATTTTACCATGACGCGATAACTCACTCAAATCGGTTAGTATTTAATCTTTGTAAATTCAAAGATCAAAAGCCCTAGAATACGAAGTATCCCTCTCAAGAACGTCAAGAACATAATGGGAGTTCAGAAACCCTAAAGTCTAACCCAAACCAATAAAATTCATTTATTAGGTCAATATTGAAGATTGATTCAGTAGAAGATAGGTTGCCTAGTTCAAATCCAGATAACAATGTATTATCATATGGGTTCGATCAGTTGGGAAATTGGCAAGAACAAATATAGAAGAAGAATAATTCAGTTATAACATAAACTTCCCAGAAATACAAGTTCAAAAAGAAACAAAAATGATTGCAATTCAACAAAACACATTCAAGTAAGTTCAATTCCTGATGAGTTTAGCAGATATAATTCAAGATTGAGTGATTCATAAAGACAGAAATTCAGAAATTTGAAAGTTCAGTTGATGAATTGTGAATTGTGAATTGAAAAAGCTATTATAGAGGTTTTTCTTTGAAAAAGTTACCCGGAAATGAAGAAACCACCAATGCTCAGCCTTGAACCACCTTCAACTGCCACTCGCAGCTGCCAGAGATCATCAGAAAATGTAAGGAGATAAACGCGCAAAAATTCGCTCTCGATATGCTCTCAAGGATTTGGGAAACGTAATGAAGTTCACGATTAGTACAATTTATATAAGAGGGCGCGGGAAGACGAAGCGTCGCCTTGGAAGTACCGCGACATCTTGAGAAGACTTGACTACTCAGCCACAGTCCCAATCGCAATCTCTCGGCACTACAACTTGGGGGCTTATTGATAGTACAGATATTTCACCACTTGTCGTGGACCATCAATACCAGTGTTATCATTTATCGATCGCGGCCCTAATTCCTAGAATACATAAATGCCTTGCATATATGCTGCAGTCTTTAACATATAGGCTGCAGCCACTTATTCTCTGTCGCAGCCTTGAACATACAAACTGCGACCCCACTTATAATATATATACCGCGGTCCCTAAGCTCATCAATTAGTTGGCTGCAACATCTCTCATCATAACAGCAGTATAATGCACACCTATATATAGAGGTTACTACCTCGAGAAGAAGGGTATCCATTTTCTCTCACACCAACACTCAGCTCAGAGCTAATTATTCTCTCCTCGAAGGTCTTTAGACCACTTAGTCCAGCTTGGGGGCTATTCGCCGACATCGCAGCCATCTCTCTGGGACACCGAAATCCTCATAAACATGTATTCTCTTTTATTCACATGCTTGTACGCCACTTTAGGCACAACTACTATATACCAAACAACATATATAATGAGAGTGTGACACCAAAGTGGATGTAGGGCCTAGGCTCATTATTATAGCCGAACCACTCTATATCTTGTCTTTGATCTCTTTTACTTGCTCTATTTGCTCATTATGCACTTTATACTTAATTTGCTGATACTATAACGACAAGTGACGATTTCTCATATCATCAATACCCTTATTCACCGCTACACTTTAATTTGTATTATTTTGTAGGTAATCGAGGATTTTGATTAAGTTGGCTTCAACAACGACATCCACACAAAAGTCAAGTTATCAAATGGCGTCGTTGCCATTCTTGGGCGCGTGAAGCACTTGGAGCGGATTTCATCTTGTAGTTCATTTATTTTTCGCACTTTTTTTCCGTACCATTTTTCTTTATTTTAGAAGGCTTGTATTAGGATTTTTTTTATTGGCTTGTATTATGGTGCATAGAGACACCATTTATTTTTTATTTAAAATTTGTAATAGATTGAAGACAAGCGTGAGAGGGAAATCGGACAACGTAGAGAGAGGGCGTCCAAAGGCAAGGATTTAGAAGCCTCTCTACCTTGGGTCGGTAGGACTCCCGGGGTCGACTGAGATAGGCATAATCTCCCCCCAATCAACTCAAATTTTTCAGCACCCCACGGCGTAAAAACCGTGGGAGGTACATTTCTAAAACCCTCGCGCCTCTCCTGTTAGCGAGTCCATTCTTGTGTGTGATTGCGTGCTCTTGTGTGATTTTATTCTCGCATTTATTTTTTAATGGTGTGATGAATTGAATTACAAAGACCTACACCCGATCATTCACGAGAAGGGATTTCATCACCCGACTCACTCGCTTTTCATTGTGTACTACCCTAGCCATCATTAAAATTAAAATCAATCACCTAGGTAGCCCAATAGGAGAATATTTTTGCAACGACGATCACTCAGATAATTTAGTGATTTTTTATCGTCCGCGGACTTAATTAAAATTTCACTACCCCTTTCACTAAATTTTGAAGTTAAAAATTGGATATGTGCTAGTTATGAATTCTCCTTAACTTGTGTGTGTCCAATTTATTTTTCGGTAGTCGATTTTAGTGAGTTCGTCAAAATTCAAAGAGTCCAGATAATTTTCCCACTCTTTTCTTCCAAAAAATCCAAAAATAATTTCTTTATTTATTTTTATAAAAAAAAATCCAAAAATATTTTCTTCCTTTATTTTTTTAAAAATCCAAAAATATTTTCTTTCTTTCATTTTTGGAAAAATCCAAAAATATTTTCTTTCTTTATGAGAAACTTCAAAAAATCCAAAAAAACATTTCTCACATCATGGTCGACGAACGTCCCTTACGGGACTACTTTGATCATTTTTCATTGACACGCGACACGTGTGAGAGTGATCCCGAGCCATCTCTTTATGATATTCTTAGCGGTTTCACCTCTCTCATGAGTACCGTTGATACTCTTGACCCATCTATGCACACACCTCATATTCCATCACCTCGGTGTCAAGTGTCGACGTGTTGCATACTTTGTCATGCACCTATCTTCCTTATCCATCCGAACCCACCATGGACCAAATGTATCCATATGACACTGTTTCGGAACCCACTCCAACTTATTACTCGATATATATAATCCCGAGTTATATGAGTACTCTAGTTATTCGTGGAGGCTTGATCACCCTCCTACGTAATACGAATCCCAACCCGATGTTGCGGATCCTCACACGTTCCAACAGTCGTCATGGAAACCTTGTGCACCCCAATGTGATCATTCCCCTCACTATGCACCCACTGATTATCATCCATTTGTCTCTCACGGAGATGCTTCTCCCGTGTATGACCAACTTGACCCCGTTCCCCACACTTCCTTAGAGTATTCTTCATATAGTCACGATAATAGCGAGTCGTGTCCACCTCAACCACCATCACCACCCGTCACTTCACCACAACCATTCACCTCCGCTCTCGAAAGCCTCTTGCAAAAGTTCATACTAGAGCAAGAGCAAGCCACTCAAATCCAAAATGAAGCCCTCCAACGGCTTGAACAAAGATTAAATGAAATTGAGTGTGATCGAGAGTCGGACTTCACCCCAAGTAAATTGCCTCCACGTGGAGTGATGATGTGTCGTCTTGTGCCACTAACTTTAAGTGTGACCAACCCCACCACCCCGAGAATCTCGACGTTGAGATCATTCCATGGTTTGGGCCTTAAGTTGACACTTGTGTTGATTTATCCATCCATAGTGAGCCTGATCAAATCCCACCATACCCAAATGAACCCACACTTGAGGTTCACCTTCACATTCCCTCTCCTGATGAATCCAAAACAATTCCCGAGTATACACCTGTTGATGTAAAAAACTAGATCGCTCTACTTTTTCAATCACAGATAAATAAATAAGACAAAGATTTTTAAAGTGGTTCGGCTAGGAATAAAGCCTACGTCCACTGTTATGTTATTGCTGAGTGTTTGTGGAATTCTTGATTACAAGTTCTCTCAAGAAATTCCCCTCCCCTTGAATGAGGATGATACATGGTATTTATAGCCTTGAGGCTGTACATGAAAGGTTCGATACATTAAATGACATACATGTGAAAGGGTAATACATTTAATGCAGAGTGCGTGCCAAGAATATAAGCATTCAATGAATATCTGAGCTGTTGATTATCTGGCAATTAATGATACGACCGAGATGCAGCTCGGACTGCCATTGCTGTTCGCTGATCAGGAGTACCTCGGAACATTAGAGTACCTCGGTGCGATAGAGTTCCTCGGTGCGATAGAGTTCCTCGGTGCGATAGAGTTCCTCGGTGTGAAAGAGTTCCTCGATGTATTCTCGTTGCTCGGAAAGAAGTATGGTTGGTCGGGAAATGATCTTCCTTGCTGCTATTGTGCCACGTAGAAGTACACATGTCTTCGTCTTATTTGTCCACATCGGCATATTAATTTTGGTATCAACAGAAGCCCCCAATGTTTCATATTTTGAACTTTGAGGAGTATGGAACATTCTTTCTCGGTATATGGCAATATTAAATGTCCTTCCCGGGTTTCAGGAACATTGTATTCAAATTTCCTTCTTATTTCGCAGTTTCCGCCTTTTTTATAAGCGCTTCGATCTTCGTGCAAATTTTGTCCTCTTAGCCGCCGGAAGTTTAGTAGTTTCTTTTTGGTAATCATTTCTTTCGCCGCTTCCCAATGCAAAGTATTTAAACTTCTTTGGTAACCATACCGTCATCTACGTTTTCCATTTTCTGCATTCAAGTTTTCTATTCTCTTCTTCTCTTGTGCGTTCATCCTTGTTTCCGTTCGTTGTCAACACACCTCCTTTCTTTCTGTAAGATCTTCTTCCTTTCTTCTGTATCTCTTTTATTCAATATGGTTTATATTGTGGAGTCTGTTGAGAAATTCTGTTCTGATTTTTCCATTCCATCGTGGGTAACTCTAGAGGTTCTTTCTGAGCCTTTAGATTACTTTCGATTGGCTGAGGGACATTGGTTCCCCAGTCTTTTTGTTGCTGAATGCGGTTTTTCCTTTCCACCAAACCCATTATGTCTTGAGTTTTGTCAATATTTTGATCTTGTTCCTGCAAAAATAGCCCCCAATTCATGGAGAATAATTAATGGGGTGCACAAATTAAATCTAACTCATGGGACTCGTATTGGGATCCCTGAAATTATGTTTTGTTATAAATGGGCCATTCTAGATAATATTTATTATTTAAAAACTAGGTATCTGAATAGGGCTCTTGTAGTTAATCTCCCTGACTCAAATAGGGATTATTTTGAGCATGGGTTGGTCATAAAAAATTGGCAACATGCGCCTTTATCTGGGAATGAAGTATACAACGGTCCCAGATGCCCCCCATACGGCAATGGGATAGGTTTATTTTTCATTTTATTTTACTTATGAAATTATGCTTTCATCATGTTTGATAAAATGTATGACCGATATTTCATTATGTATTTATTTGCAGTTGATAGCAAAAGAAAAACTCCAAAGGAATCAGAAGTGAATATTAAACATCTGAAACTTATCTGGGGTTTGCATAAGACGATTGCTGACGAGCATATTAGATCTGCTTCATATTTACTACAGTATAAGAGTTACACAACCTCTTATACTGCTCGCCCTGTTGAACCAGCTTCAACACCAGAAAGTTCATCTTCAGATTCTCATATCCCCTTATCTCAGAGAATGGGCAAGAAAAGAGCTCCTCCTGCTCTATTTGGTGAAATTTCTTCTGCTGTTGGAGCCCAGAGAGGCAAAACTGATGTCCCAGAAGGGACTAAAAAAGTAGATGCTGGGTCCTCCAAGGCTGCCGAGAAGCCCCCAGTGGCCCCGAGCAAGAAAAATGCTCCTGCTGATGTAATTACAATCTCTCCGACCAAGACTTCTTCCTTGGTTGATGCTGCTGACCCTCCTTTGAAGAGATTGAGGAAATCATCCTCAGTTAATCTTGCTGGAACTGCATCTTCTCTACCCGCTGGTGGTAGTAGTGTTTCAAACATCATTCTTCCGAGTTCTTCAATGAGCTCAGTTATACCCGAGGTTCTCAGGGTTGATGAAAAAATTCCTAGGGATACACTGACATCCCTAGCTGCTCGTCATCTTTCTTCAGTAAATTTCTCATTCCTTTGGTCTTTCTTTTTTTTTTTTTTTGAATTCTTGTATTTGTGTTGACTTTATTGTTTTTCTTATCTTTCAGCTGGTGAACTGCTTCAATACCATCGTGAAGAAAGATCAAGTTATTAAAGCTTCCAGTTCCTCGTCCGATGTTGACGATGCTTTGTTGGGTTTAGCCCAATCTGTGAAGGAATCTCGCCAACAGTACATCGAGGAGAAAACTGTTTGGGAGAAAAAGCTGGCTGTGGCTGAGGCTGATAAGATGAAGATGGCTGAAACCTCCAAGAATTTGGAGGAGAAAGTTAAAGTTTTGGAGGTTAAACATCAGAACTCTGATGATAAGTTGAAGAAGGCAGAGGAAGAATTATCTACTCTGCGAGATACCAAAGTCAAGAAAGAGGAATTGGAGGTGAAGCTCTCCTCGGAGAGGTCGAGGAGAAAAGTTGCAATCAAGAAACATTTCAGTGTTGGTTGGGAGAAAGGATGGGAGAGAGGGATAGCTGCAATGACATCTCAAGTCCAATATGGGAAGTCGAAATACTTCCATGAAGGCTGGGTAGCTGCTCTGCAAGAGCTAAAGGTCCAAGACGATTCTGATCTATTCCAACAACATCTCCCTGGTCCTCCTCCACCAATTGTGGAAGAAGAAGAGGATGAGCCTGCCTCAGATGAGTCTTCTATGGCTATGGGTGATCGAATTTCTGCCTCTCAACCCTCTGTCACCGAGGACATTTCTTCCATGCCTCCTCCTCCCGAGAAGATTCCTACCGATCAAGCTGTTGTTACCACCGAGCAACCGAGCTCCTCGTCCCAGCCTCCCGAGAAAGTCTTGGGGGACAAGGAAAAGGTGTGAAGTTGTTCGGTATCATTTCTATATTTCCTTGTAATCCAACAATGTAACTTTTTGATGATCTAATAAAATATATCTTTGTTCATCTCTGTTGTTGATAACTTGTTTTTGTTGATTGTTGTCCTTTTCTCGTCTTTAGTTTGTTGCTAGAATGGAATTGATCTCTTCACATGATACCGAGCTGATGTAGCAATGTCACCAATACTATAAGGCTGGTCATACAGACCTTAGTACATCGGAAATTGCTGATATCCTTGGTCATGGTGCTTCAGAACAGGCTATTGAAGCTTATCGGTACTTGAAAGCTTTACTCGACCGAGCAGTGGCCAACAATGTCGCTTACTATGAGCTGATCGAGGAACTTCGTGGTTCCATAGAGGATCTCCAAGGTCAGCACAATGAATCAATGGCTTTGTTACACAAAGATTATGAAAATAGATACCAACAACTTTCTTCTGAAACAGGCCATAAGAAGATCATTGCTGCATATGATATTAGGGAAAGAACCTTAAAAGGTGAAGTTGAAGCCTGCAGACAAATTGCTGAGATCCTGGAACAAGAAAATAATAATTTGCAGAAAAAATTGGCTCAATATGAATCTGCTGCTTCATCTTCTACTCATTAGTACCAGTTACTGATGAAGGCTTCTCGTTCTTAGAGGTCGAAAACGCCAAACTAAGGCAAGAACTGGAAGACTTAAGAAGATCTGCCATTTCTGGAACTGCTCGGGGACGAGGAAGAGGTTCTCGGGGGCGAGGAAGAATCTTCAGCCAAAATGTTGAAGAGGCTCGCACTCAGTCTACTCTGGAAACTCAAGCATTCCAGTTGAAAACAAAAGACCGTGCTCTGACTGAAATGTCCAATAAAAATCTGTCTCTGGAAGATCAGCTTACATCGATGAAATCTGCCTTGCATAATAAGGATCTTTTTGCCAAGAGCCTTCATGAACAATTGGATATATTAACCTTCCAATTCCATAAACAGCCAAGGGAATTCTGGATGGCAGGATACAATGAAGCCCTTGTTCACCTGGATGCTCGTATTGAACATGCCAACAATGAAGGTTACAAGCAAGGATGGTTGAATGCATTGGGTGTGTTAAAATTGGAGCAAGGGCATTTTTTATGGGACTATCATGCTCCATCATTATTAGACCTGCCTGTACCACCTTTCAAATTGGATATGGCATGGATCCCAGCTCGTTCCATTCCTCGCAGCCTAATTTCAAAATACCTTGGTGATTATAGCCTTCATTCCCAAGTTGAATTATCTCGTCCTGAGCATCTATTGGATACACCTTCTGTTATGAACGTCAGAATGATCAGAGATGTTAATTTCATCAATTCTCCCCTTTGCCTAGAAGACCCTCCTGCCGGCGAGGAACCTGTTTCTAAAGCACAGGGCAAGAAACCAATAGAATAGTAATATAAATGTAACAATTAGTACATTCTTGTATCCTGTAATCTTATTTTAAATTTAATGAAAGATTTTCATTTTCTGTTTGCCAATTTTGCTATTGTCTTGTGTTTATCAAACACCTTTATATTTGTGCATATGTATCTGTTAAAAAGATAACAATAATATTGTTCATTAAGCAACTTAATAAAAAGTTACAAGTATCAGTAATGTTTCTCGATCACTTAATAAAATAATGAGTAAAAATGTTCAAACTATGCCCAACCAACCAAGGTGGGTAAATAATGTTTGTCGACCAACTACAGTTGATGGGTTTTTATCCCCGACCAACTATACTTGTTGTATTTTTTGAATATTTTGTTCTTCAAAGAACTCTTTGTAATAATATTATCTCCCGACCAACATAAGTTGTAATATGAGAGTATATTTTTATCTTACCAACCGTAACTGATCACGCTGGTGTAGCTGGTGTGCACCTTTTAACCAAAGGAATATTTTTGGCTCCTTAGAGATGTCCTCCTAACCAAAGGAGGTTGGCTACTTATAGCACTTTTGCTCCGTAGAGCTGTCCTCCTAACCAAAGGAGGTTGGCTACTTATAGCACTTTTGCTCCGTAGAGCTGTCCTCCTAACCAAAGGAGGTTGGCTACTTATAGCACTTTTGCTCCGTAGAGCTGTCCTCCTAACCAAAGGAGGTTGGCTACTTATAGCACTTTTGCTCCGTAGAGCTGTCCTCCTAACCAAAGGAGGTTGGCTACTTATAGCACTTTTGCTCCGTAGAGCTGTCTGTGTAGTGTATTACACTAGTATTCCCCGAAAAACTTTCAACCATAAAGAAAATGGCGAAACATCCTCGTTTTATTCATAATGAAAGAAATGCTTTACATTTGACATTACTGATAATACTTGCGCAGCTGTTCAGCATTCCATGCGTTCTTAAATTCCTCTCCTTCTAGAGTTGCTATTCTGTAAGTTCCTGGTCGAACAACCTCTGTAACTCGGTAAGGTCCATGCCAGTTTGCTTCCAGTTTATTCTGCTTCTGAATGACCTTCTTTAGCACATAATCCCCCTCTTTTAGATCACATTTCTTTACCCTTTTGTTGTAAAACAGAGCTGTTCGTTGTTGATAAGCAGCATTCCTAATGGCTGCCTCTTCTCTGACTTCTTCGAGCATATCCAAATCCAGTCATCTCATCAAATCACTGATCGGAGAATTGAAATTTAATACCCTGTGTGTTGGTAGGCCCAACTCGGCAGGTATCACAGCCTCACTTCCAAATGCTAGCATATATGGTGATTCTCCTGTTGCTACTCGGGGAGTTGTTCGGTAAGCCCACAAAACTGACTGTAGCTCATTAATCAAATTTGCTTTAGCCTCACTTAACCTCTTCTTCAACCCATTTAGTAATGTTCTGTTCGTCACCTCAGTCTGTCCATTGCTTTGGGGATGGCCTGGTGCTGAATGAAACTTCAAGACGTTCGACTGATGACAATAGGCAGCAAATTCTTCATTATCAAATTGCGTTCCATGGTCCGTGATGAAAGCGTGGGGGAGACCATATCGACAAATGATATTCTTCCATATGAACTGATACACCTTCTCGTACGTCATATCAATTAGTGGTTCAGCTTCCACCCACTTAGTAAAATAGTCTACTGCCACGACGAGATACTTGAACCTTCCTCGGGTCGTCGGCAGTGGTCCAACCAGATCAATTCCCCACATGGCAAATGGCCAAGGTGATGTTATGGGTGTCAACAATGCCTGTGGAGTTCTTCGGATGGAGGAAAAACGTTGGCACTTGTCACACTTCTTAGCATAGGCTATACAATCAGCCCTCATCGTCGGCCAGTAGTATCCCTGTGTCATTACCCTTTGCAAAAGTGTCCGACCTGCTACATGAGCACCACAAGATCCTTCATGAATTTCTTCAATCAATTCTTTGACTTCTGATGGATGCACACATCTCTGCAAACCTGCCACAATTCCTCGTCTATACAAAACACCATTAGTTAACACATACCGAGCAACTTTATACTTCAATTTCTTGGCAGCTAGTTTGTCCTCCGGTAGCACTCCTTCTTCAATGTATGCTCTGATAGGATCCATCCAAGATGGTCCTAAATCAAGGGTAATAATCTTCACCGTCAGATCTTCTTCTATGCTCCGATTTTCTAATACTTCAATTGGTATTGTTCTTCGCAGCTCGGTGCGCGTAGCTGACGCTAGTCGGGCCAATGCGTCTGCTCTAGCATTCTCCAATCTCGGTATCCTCACCAATTGAATAGCATCAAATTCTTTCAATAACTCCATCACTTTTGCATGATACTTCAGCATTAACTCTCCCTTCACTGCATATATTCCCATCATTTGATTCACAATTAATTGAGAATCACTGAAAACAATTACTTGACGTGCCTCCATAACTTTCGCCAAATGAAAACCTGCTATCATAGCCTCATATTCAGCCTAATTATTGGAAGCTTTGAATTGGAATCTCAAGGCATACTCCATGTCAATATCATCTGGAGAGTTTAAAACAATCCCTGCTCCACAACCAGCCGTGCAAGATGATCCATCTACATATAATCTCCATGTATGTAACTCGTCTTCAAATTTCTTATCTGTTAGAGTTCCTCGGTGAAATATCATCTGTTTTCTTTCATCATCCCCGGGTATCCTTCGTTCCTCGTCGGTCATTTGTTCGCGCCCTTCTACCAACCGGAGTTGGTCGGGGTTTGAATATGATGATTTTTCTACATCCACAAGTCCTTTTACCAACCTTGGTTGGTCTGGATCTGTGTCTGTTGAACCTGTATCGTCCACAGGTAGGTCAGCAAGCAACTTTTGCTCCTCGGGGGTATCAGGGTATGTGAACTCTGCTATAAAATCTGCCACGGCTTGCCCCTTCAACAATGATCTGGGTTCACATACAATATCATATTCACCGAGCTCTATTGCCCAGTACATCAATCTTCCTGATTTTTCTGGCTTGTGAAGGGCTTGTCTTAACGGCATGTCGGTATACACAATGATGGTATGGGCCTGAAAGTATGGCCTCATTCTTCTACTTGCTCCAATTAATGCCAGTGCCAATTTTTCCAGCTTTGGGTATCTGATTTCCGCACCTCGGAAGGCCTTGCTTGTGTAATAAATTGGCTTCTGGACTCCATTCTCCAATCTGATCATCGCTGAGCTAACTGCATTTTCTGATACTGCCAAATACAAGTACAGCTTCTCTCCAGTTATTGGCCTAGACAACAATGGTGGGGCTCCCAAATACTTCTTTAAATCTTGAAAGGCTTTCTCACATTCATCAGTCCACTCAAAACTTTTTCGCAGTGTTTTGAAGAATGGGAGGCATTTATCAGTTGCTCGGGATACAAATCTGTTGAGTGCTGCAACCCGTCCGGTAAGACTCTGCACTTCTTTCTTCGTCGTCGGAGATCGTAGCCCTAAAAGAGCCTTGATCTTTTCTGGATTTGCCTCAATACCTCGTTGGTTGACGATGTATCCGAGGAACATTCCTTCTCGTACTCCAAAGGTACACTTCGTCGGGTTAAGCTTCATCTGGTATTTATCCAGTTGATCAAAAGTTTGACTCAATTCAATCAAATGATCTGCAGCTCTCTTGCTTTTGGTGAGCATGTCGTCGACATAGACCTCCATATTGCGACTGATTTGTTCGGTAAAAACCTTGTTCATCAATCGCTGATATGTTGCACCTGCATTTTTTAAACCAAAAGGCATAACATTATAACAATAAGTTCCCCTTGGGGTAATAAAAGAAGTACTTTCCCTGTCTTCAGGTTTCATTTTGATCTGGTTGTAGCCGGAATAAGCATCCATGAAGCTGAGTAGCTCGTGTCCCGAGGTAGCATCCACTAGTTGATCAATTCTGGGCAATGGAAAATGATCTTTTGGACACGCCTTGTTGAGATCAGTAAAATCAACACACATTCTCCATTTGTTGTTCTTCTTCTTTACCATCACCACATTCGCCAACCAATCTGGATATTTCACATCTTCAATGAATTGGGCTTTCTGGAGTTTCTCGACCTCCTCTTGTATGGCCTGGTTCTTCTCGGGACTAAACACTCTTCTTCTTTGCTTCACAGGCTTGATCTCCTTATTCACATTGAGTTCGTGACATAAGAAGTTTGGATTTATTCCTGGCATATCTTCATGACTCCAAGCAAAAGTATTCTTCCTGTTTCTCAAGAAAGTTATCAACTCCTGTTTTATTGAAACATCCAACGACGATCCTATCTGAGTTACTCGTTCAGGATGCTCGTCGTCCAGGATAACAATTTCTGTAGATTCCACAACCTGCCCTTTTACGAGTTAAGATTCATCCCTAGGGTCAAGAGTTTCAATTTCTGTACCTTCCTCCACTTGGTAAGTAGTAGTCTTTTTCTTTGATTCTTCAAGTTCCTCTTGCTCGGCAGACGAATAATAGCATTCCCGAGCTACTTTTTGATCACCTTTCATAATTCCTACTCCAAAATTCGTTGGGAATTTCAAACACTGATGTACTGTAGATGGAACTGCTTCGAACTTCTTCAATCCAACTCTTCCCATGATGATGTTGTAGGCGGACTGCACATTCTTATCCATCACAAAAAAGCGTATTCTTTCTGTTCGACAAGCAGGCGAAGTTCCAATGAGTATATCCAACTTGATCGTCCCAAGTGGAAAAACTTTCTCGCCAGCAAAACCCAGAAGGGGTCTGTGATAAGGTTCTAATTGAGATAATTTTAAATTCAAGCTATCAAAGCATGAATAATACATGATGTCTGCCGAACTACCATTGTCTACTAACACCCTTGAAATGATCACATCCTTCATCCTCATTTTGATCACCAAAGGATCATCATGAGGGTAAAGAACACCTGCCAGGTCGTTTTTTGAAAAACCAATCACTAGCTTCTCTTTGTTTACCTTCCTCGGACGATCATCCTCGGCCAGGTTTATTCGCTGAATGTATGAACAAGCTTGAGCCTCTCCGAGGTAAGCTTTTCTCTCTGCAGTAAGGTCTCATCCTCCTGCATCTCCTCCTGTAATAACATTACAATCAAATGACCCAAAACGTATGGAAAATACCTCTCGTTCAGGTTTCCTTGGTTTCTTGGGAAGATCGGGGTCATCATCTGGATCCTCTTCATGGTCCCTCCTCTTTTTCTCTTCTGCACGACGAGGAGATCTAGATCTTTCTCTAGTTCTATCATCATTCTTCTTTTCACCTCTGCGATCTACATACTTTGATAATTTTCCTCGTCGGATGAGTGTTTCAATCTCGTTCTGAAGGGCTATACAATTTTTCGTCATATGGCCATGATCTTTGTGAAACTCGCAATATTTGTCCTTATTCCTCAGGTCGGGATTTGTTTTCAGTTTCTCTGGCCACTTGATTTCCTCGTTATTCCTGATTTCTTCCAAAACATGATTAATACCCATTTTCAATGGAGTATAATTATCATACTTCTTTAGGACTTCCAACTTCATCCTGTTATTCCTGGAATGTTTGTCACCACCATTACCTTTCTGATCTTTCTTCTTAGAATTGTCGACCTCCACTTTAACTTCTTTATCCATATTCTTCTTCGCAGCCATAGCCTCCTCGGCATTCATGATTTTGGCCGCCTTTGCCATCAACTCCGACATATTTTTAGGTGGATCTTTGGCCAAAGTGTAGTACAACTTGTTAGGCAGCAAACCACTCATCAGAGCAGTGATTGCTGTCTTTTCTTCATAATCTATGACTTCCAACTTCTCGTTATTGAAACGAGTTATGTAATCTCTAGTACTTTCACCTGATTTTTGTCTAACACTTAGCAAGTGTGCTACTCGCTTTACCGGCTTTGCTCCAAAACAAAAATTGCCAATAAACAACTCGGCTATCTGAACAAAAGTTGAAATCTTTCCCCGAGGAAGATTATTGTACCATATCTGTGCAGATCCGGTAAGAGTTCCCGAGAATGCTCTACACCTCATCTCGTCGGGGACAGCGTAGATATCTGCAGCAGCTTGGTATTGTTCTATATGAAGTACGGGATCTGTCTTTCCATCGTACTTGGGGGTCACTACGGGTGCTTTGAATTTCGACGGTGTAGGGAAATCCACAATGGCTTGCACAAAAGGTGTTCCTTGAACAAAAGTTCTCTGTAAGGGGTTCCTCGCCTTAGCCATTTCTCCCAGTCTATCCTCCAACCGTTGAATGGAACCTTTCCATGCTTCATTCCCTTCCTCGGTCCGCTTAGTCCGAGCAACTGATTGCTCTGACGTAGCTTCCTGAGATTTATCTCGACGAGTAGTTGGTCGCGATTGTGCAGATCCTTCTCTCAAACCTGGTGGTAACCGAAAACTTCTTGATGGAGCCCTAGGTGGAATCATGTTCCTCCTTGGTCCTAACTGACTGAAAGGAGACACTCTGCTTAATCTTTCCAAAGCGCTAGTTCTCTCCGGAGAGAGAGTGATACGTTGCTCTGTATCCGTAGCCCGTATCGATGAAGTTCGCCCAGGTTGATAAGAAGAATCATTAGACTCCTCATGGTGATATGACCTAGTACGTCTAGATTGCGATTGCCTATGATCACTCCTTTGCCCTGAATAGGTAGGTGCACCGCCCTGAAGAGTTTGAATGAGTTGCCTCATAGATTCTTGCATGACGGTTTGTCCTTGAGCCAGATTCGTCATAATTCCAGCCAGATCTGGGGATGCAGATGGATTTGGAAGATTTCCAGTATTTCCAACATTTCGATTACTGGATTCTGGATTATCTGCCATTGGTGATAAATGATTTTTATGAAAAACGATAATAACAGTCGTTTCCCACAGACGGCGCCAATCTGTTGATGTAAAAAACTAGATCGCTCTACTTTTTCAATCACAGATAAATAAATAAGACAAAGATTTTTAAAATGGTTCGGCTAGGAATAAAGCCTACGTCCACTGTTATGTTATTGCTGAGTGTTTGTGGAATTCTTGATTACAAGTTCTCTCAAGAAATTCCCCTCCCCTTGAATGAGGATGATACATGGTATTTATAGCCTTGAGGCTGTACATGAAAGGTTCGATACATTAAATGACATACATGTGAAAGGGTAATACATTTAATGCAGAGTGCGTGCCAAGAATATAAGCATTCAATGAATATCTGAGCTGTTGATTATCTGGCAATTAATGATACGACCGAGATGCAGCTCGGACCGCCATTGCTGTTCGCTGATCAGGAGTACCTCGGAACATTAGAGTTCCTCGGTGCGATAGAGTTCCTCGGTGCGATAGAGTTCCTCGGTGTGAAAGAGTTCCTCGATGTATTCTCGTTGCTCGGAAAGAAGTATGGTTGGTCGGGAAATGATCTTCCTTGCTGCTATTGTGCCACGTAGAAGTACACATGTCTTCGTCTTATTTGTCCACATCGGCATATTAATTTTGGTATCAACAACACCTATTAAGCCCACCGCTTATGTTCCTGAGGAACCACTTTATCATAGGTTAGCTCCGGCTACGAGTTATCACCATTTTCTCAAGATTGAATCCGAGATGGTAACTACCTCTTCGGATAAGGATCCTATCCCACCATGGATGGCTCCCTTTGAGCTCCATATTTTTAATAATTCCTCAATCTACGATCTTGGTGCCTCATTTGATCCACCCACCACATTACTTCGTGATAGTCTTGTCCAGAAGTTGACCATTCCATCTTTAGATACCACACCTCCTCCTGTGTGTTCCCTTGAGGATTACTCTGCGCCTCAAGAGGAGTGTGTGTCTCCCACTCTTGAGTTGGATCATCTTCCTCCACCGTTTATCCCACCCGATACACCATTCATCCTGCCCGACCCACCCATTGTCCCTTCCACCCCACCACCTGGTTTGAATCTTGATTTTACACATTTTAAGTTTCCATCTTCATTTTTAGATTCTCACTTAAAACAGTCCTCCACCTTCCATGAGAGTATATGTGGTGCTACTCTCCACCGTGACACCGAGCTTGTTATTCTATTCCCGCCACTCTCTTGTGGTGTTGATTTTTCCTATCGATAACTCCCTGGCATGTCACGACGCGACTATTATCATCGTCCATTTATAGAACGATCGTGTGATTTCTAGAAGACCCACCCCATTCCACTTTCTGCACCATTTTGTCTCCCTCACCAACTAGAGCACCATGCTTATAGGGCCCTCGTTGCCCTCACTTTTAGGCTCAATAAGGCCCAAGACCGATACCTTTTCACCCTTACCCTAATCCCCATCCGCCCATGGTCCACCGATGCTTTGCATCGTGTGATGCACTTTGCCATACAAGTGCATTGACCCCTTTAGCCTTTATCCAATAAGACTGACGCTTCAGTCTTGTTTGGGGGTGATCCTCATCACCCCATTTTGCTTCCGCCCTGTGCTTTCTTAGATCTTATCTTTAGGGTGAGATTCCATCGGTTTAGCTGAAGACATTAAACTTAACGCTACCGAGAGCTAGCCCTCTTTTTCCTTGTATGAGTCTCATCCTGTTTGGGGGTGGTGTTTCACATCACCCCATGCTTTCACTGTTTATAAACTTGTACATTTTTTTTCTCTTCTCATTTATTCAGGTTTATTCTTGGATTTATCTGTCCACATCATTAGCAGTTGATTATGGTACTATCTTTCCACCTTATGCTCTCAATTTTAAAAATCATTTTACTTAACATTGAGGACGATGTTCCTTTTTGTTTGGGGGTGGGGAATTTTATCAAAATCGTACCGCTTTTGAAAAAAATTGATTTTTAAACCTGATTTTTAAAATTTCTTGTAGTTTGTTTCATCTCATTTATTGACGTGACTTTTCTATCATCCATCTTTTTAAGTCTAGGAATCAAGATAGAGGATTTATCTTTATATAAATAGCTTATGTAATACGTTCCAAGGCATGTTGCACCACGAATTTCTAGACTCAAAAAAATTTGCGCACTTATCACATCACTGCGGTTTGGAGTTGAAGAGTATTACAATTCCCAAGAAACCCTTAAGGATCACCAGTAGAGATTTTAGCTTGTGAGATTTGTGCCTTTCAGCCTTTCACGGTGTTGTACGCAATCTCCGAGTCACAAGTTGATTCAACTTTCTTTGGGTCCGCACGTAAATCGTTGTATGATCTAATTATTATTCACTAAATTTTTCGCTTGATCATTGAAAACGACATCACTTTCGAGTCGTAAGAAATACGTGTCTTGAAATTTATCCCGATCACTAGATTTTAACCCGTACACTAACCATTCACTTCACCCATATTCCCACATATTCCCCACACCCTCACCTATCATCTCCATTTATATTTCATCCATCATTTTTTGAGAAAAAGAGTGTTAATTCCAAATGTTAAATGTCTTCAGTGTTGAGAGTATAAAAAAAGAAAAAAAAAAGAGCAAAAGAAAAGAAATTCGAAAAAAAAGAGAGAGAAAAAAAAGTTTGTAGTTAGTAATAAATATATTTGTGCCTAAAGTGTAGAACACTTTTCTCATCCATCATCCATCCATCACCATCATATCACACTTCTTACCTCATCTCATCCCACATATCCCATTTCTTTTTCCCCTCACCCATATGCATCCGTATGTTCCCCTAGGTGTTCGGGCAAATGAAAGTCAACGTGGTGAGTAACTCGACGTTCTCACTATAGTGATTAACATTCTTTCATGAGATCATTTTCTTTCTTAATGTTTGTCTTTCTTATACGTGTGTGAGATGTTTGAACTTGATTACATTTACTCACCTCCTCACACACAAGAGCGATACACTTACCCAAATCTCGTGAGTTTGTTTGAGATGGATATATCCAGTGAGATTTATAGTTGAAGCATTGATTCCGAAAAGAAAATCTAGGAATTACTCTTATGATACTCGACCTGTTTTGACTTATTCACACCACTCACATTGAGTTCTTGGAAGGATGTGCCTTGTGTATTTACTTAGCTCAACTTTTCTACATTCTAGCTTGTATTTCTCAAAACATTTACCTCATGATGGATTGTGCGATTATTCTACGTCTAATAAGAGATACATCGCCGTTGTAAATAAAGAATTTTGTGGGTATATTCCCTGCAAACCCTCACGAGACACAACTCGTCCAGTAGGGCAACCTATAGGTTTAAAGGATTATTGCACATGCTAAGTGCAATCGCAAGTGCTCGCGAAAGTGGTACACTTTTGGCTTCTTATCTCTCTTTCTCTCTATCTTATTACTCGAGGACTAGCAGCACTGTGTTTGGGGGTGGTGTGATAAGCATCCAAAAGTGTACATTTTACACCCCAAATAGACGTATTTTAGTTGCTAATTCTCGATAATTTGGGTCTTATATGGTTAATTGTATACTGTGCAGGTTTGATGGCAGTTGCCGTGTCAAAAGCGTTATTTCAAGACAAATAGCATCAAGAATGGAGCTAATTTCCCTGTCCCATAACTTGAACCCTGTCCTGTACCAAAACCGACCGTAAACTGTCCCAAAACCATCACCCGAGCCATGTGCGTTTGATTTGTTCCCTTTTTATTTTATTTTATATTTTTAATTGTTATTTGAGTTCGTTTTTATTGTTAAGTTTTTATTTTAGATTTATTTAGATTTTTCTAGGATTTATTTTCTATTTTTCTATTTATTTTATTTATTTAGTGTAGTTTTATTTTGATTTTGATTTTAATTAGTTTTTAGTTTTTATTAGGATTAGTTTTTTTTAGGAATTCATTTATTTTTTTTAGTTTTATTAGATTTTAATTTTTTTAGGATTTTAGTTTTAATAGATTTTATTTTAATTTCTTTTTAGTTTCATTATTTTTATAGATTACGTTTTTTATTTTTTTTAGATTTTATTTTTTAGTTTTATTTTTTTATTGGGGTACAAATTAAACATACACACACCAAACTAACACACACTCACCTACACCCAAACTAAACCACAAATCCCCCTCACCCTTATCCTATACACTCTCCCACACTAAACCAACTCACACACACACACACAAAACACCATACACCTCACCTACACACTAACCCCACCCAACCCATCTTCAACCTTCCAACACACACCCTTTCTCTCTCCTCCATTATCAACCACCGCCATCTCTCATCTAACCTACATACCCAATCTCCTACCTTATACCACCATACCCACTTTGGACCACCAACCCGGAACCCACTTCAAATCAAACCCCCCTCTCACCCAAATCCGTCGAGAACCCGCTGAGAAACCCATCGCCGACGACCCTACTCAACCCAACCCTTTTAGCCGTAAAACCCGCAGCTACTCCCCAAACCCAATGCCTACCCGCGATCAGCCCCGAACCCGGCGTCACCAACCGCTGTCGCTCAAACACCTCTCGACCCGACCTACCCGAGCCCTGTACCCGAACTCGTCGCCCTAACACCATACCCATGACAACCCCATCAACCCCCTTATCCGGAGCCAAAACCAAACTCGAGACCTCCGAGAACCCGAACCGTCAGCTGCTTCAACCCCAAAGCCCAAACCCACTTCTTTATTCCCAAAGCCAAAAATAATTTTTCTCATGCTAACAAATCCAACCAAAAGTCAAGCCAAAACAAAGCCCCACATGTTTAAAACCTTTTACCCTCATTTTTCCAAAAATACCCCCCCCCCCCAAAACCACTTCCCACATGCACCTTCTTTTATCCTAAAATTTCCTTCACCCAAATCAGATTTTTGTGACCTCACACCTCTTTAATCTCATGTGCACACACCCCATGATTACCCATATTTTATCCTTACCCAATTTACCCTTAGCTCCATGCCTACTATTTAAAGAAGATGAAGACCATTCAAGAAAAATATTATTTTGTAGAGAGAGTTAGAGTAGAAAATAAATTAGGTAAATATTTTGTAAATAGTTTTTATTTTTATTTTTAGGGATTTGTGAGGATAAATTGTGAGTAATTCAATTGAGTATTATATTGAATTGATTACTGTTGGATGCTCATATTGTATGGATGATGCTTGATTTCAAGGAAATAAGAGTTCAATTTCACTTCAAGAGATTGGGTTTGATTGTTCTCTTCTCTTCTATTTTATTTTATTAGCCTTTGATTATTTGATTATCATGTTTAATATGATGTTAGGGTAAATCCCCTTTCAAAGGGTGGGATTATCCATTAATTTGAAGTTATTCGAATTTAATTAGTTTAATTAAATTAAAATTCCCTTTGATGATTAATTTTGCAATCTTACTTTTAATTTACACCTCAATAGAAGGTAAATGATTTTCGAGAGAAAATCGAGAATCTAATCTTAATTTCCATCTTAGAATCGAACTAGAGATAGGTTTTTCTAAAATGTGAGATTATTTCTTTGAATTTCAGCTATAATCATATTTTTATGATTTAAACTAATTTAGTAAATCGATCCTAACAAGTGATTTGTTAGATGATGTTTAGATCTACGTTTTGTGAGTTAAATGATTGTAAATTTAATTCTCTAAAATATTATTATTAAAATTACATTTGCAACGAGAGTTGATTTGTAATTTCAATACTAATTTGGAAAGATTAATTTAAATAAATAAATTAAATAGATTAACTAGAAATTGTAGTATAATCCCATTCCTTGATTGTTTTCACATTTACTTCCTCACTTATTCTCTTATTTTATTTAGATTTCACTTATTTTTCATTACACTTTGTAGTTTGTTTTGTTTAGATCTTGATTTAGTTTAGTTAATTCACCTCATCTCACAAAAATTGTTTTAATATTGAAAAAGCTAAAAAAAAATAGAAAAAGTAAAAATCCCAAAAAGAAAATAAAAGTGAATTAGAATTGTTTTTCCCTCGCTTTATCCCCTAAATGTGGATTCATACCCTTACTTACCGCTACACTTTAGTTTGTATTATTTTGTAAGTAATCGAGGATTTTGATTAAATTGGCTTCAACAACGACATCCACACAAAAGTCAAGCTGTCACATTGTTAGTGTTTTGATCATTTCATTATGCGTGTAATTTTTTAAAATCTGCTTGTACTTTCATATGTACATGCATAATACATAAAGTACACACACATTGAAATATACAATATCATTTCAATACGAGTGTACTTTTAAAAAATATCCTTGTACTTTCATAAAGTACATGCATAATACATAAAGTACATGCACATTGCAATGAACAAGATGAATAGTAGCATAAAATAAAGGGGCATACGACGAATTATCCATCGAATTTTTTTTATTTTAGTTTAGCCCAAGACTTTTTATTTATTGCAAAAATAATCTTAACAACTAAAAAAGGGTATAGGAGCACCACTAGTGTGAACTTTAAAAAATAAAAGAGTATTATATAAATGTATGTTTGAGGGAATAATTGGGTTATTATTTTTCCTCACCAATAGTGAAATGACACATCTACTTGTTGTGCTTGTCGTACAATTTGTTATTTTGTCGAGAGAGTTGATGAGAAATCCATGTACAGTAGAAGCCTAGTCAAATGTCTTCATTTCAGCAATATTGTTGATGTATGGAGTCAAAAGCTCTCCTAATGTGACATTTGAATTATATAACAAAAGCATCGTCATAAAATGCAAAGCATTCGTAATTTTTGATTTTATGATTTTTTTTTTATCTTTAATGAAGTATCGGTTGAGAAATTTAGGTTTTGGGGTAGTGTATGTAATCTCTTTTTAAGATTTATTGACTTTTGTCCCCACTTTATCAGGATCCAAAATATCTCACTTACATCGTTTGGATTGATTTAGGCAGGGCTCTTCATATTAAAACTCTTCATTTCCCTTTTGTAAAGCTTAATAATGGAGAAAGTGTTTTTATCCATTTTCTCGTGTTGCGATTCTACTACTTCGTGACTGTAGTAGGCATTGAAAAACTCCCCAAAAAGTATTTTCTTCAACAGCTCGACATTCTTCTCATTAACTTTATTGCAAATATCAGAAACATCACGGTAATAACTAAGGACATTCAACCTATACTGGTTGAATTTATTTGTGGGCCTTGTATATTTCTTGTCTTTCTTAGCATCCTTCGTATAACGTCTTGTAGCCCTCTTTGATTTTTCAGCTTGTTCGCTTGAACCACTCTCTTTGGCATTGCCTTTTCCATATTTTGTATGTTTTCCCCTTTGTGCTTTTTCAACCTCATTTCTATAAAGTAAACACATAAAGATTAAATTACACACATAAAACAATAAAGTACACGCTTAAAACAATAAAGTACATCCAAGAAGAATAAAGTATACGCACATTGCAATAAAATAACTGCATCAAATAATAAATAACACGCGTATTGTATTGAAGTACAAGTATATTTCCTCACAATACACGCTTTTTAACAAAAGTACATGCATTTTGCATTGAGCACATACAAAATTCTCTTAACACTTCATACTAATCTTCATAAAATACAAGAATAGTTTAATAAACATTTCAAGAAAAAAAAATCCTACTGTTTGATTCATGGTTATACCTAATAGCTGCTGTTTTACAAGATATGAACCAAGAATGACTTTTAGTAACATATCCAAAAAAAATTGGTACAATATCTCCATGCTAAATGTGCCAGTATTTTCAAAACCTCTTAAGCATTACTATTCAATTCGTTTTGCTAAATCCCCGGCTTCTAATTCAGTTACTTATAACTGTTGTACATCAAAAGTACACTTAATGTCTTCATAGTAGTTATAAAAGTCAAGTAACTTTTTGGCTCTATTATTGATGCAAAGCAGAAAATGAATTGTGTCATCATAAGTTGTATTGACTGCCAATGTGAATGTTTTTGTATTATTAAGATCTTCAAAGGTTCACCCAACAGTTTTGTAGTTGAGCAAGCTTGATGATTTGATTCTTAAATAATAAGACAATTTAAAAATATCAAACAAACATTGTAATATCATTAAAAATATGAGAGTACTTTTTTTTTATTGTAAGATGCATGTGCATTGTTAAACTTACATGCATTACACAATATAACTCACTCATATTCCTCAACAAATTCTGCTGGCACGAACAACAATAATATAAGAAATATTAAACATAGAGAGCACGTATATACACTCAATATGCAAAATGTGTTTTTTTAAACCAATGCAACAAATGTAGAAGCTAGACGCATATTGTATTTTCGCATCAACAACAAACAAGATAATATGATTTCATTACTCCATACATAATGTCTACAATTTTATACATATGAGAACACAAAATACATAAAATAAAAAAAAAGTTATATAAAACCTAAGAGCACAAAAATTAGTACATGGAATACATAATAAAAGACTATGTGCACAAACACATGATAGGGAAATATAAACCTAAGGACACAAAATATATAGAGTATAGGAAAGATAGTGGTATAAACATAAGAACAAAATTAATACATTCAATACATAATAAATTACACAAAATACATCATGGAATCATGTGTGTACGTCTGTGTTTTCATTTGAGTGAGAAATCAAGTGAAAATAACGAAAAAAGTTGATCGATTTAGGATTTACAAAATAAAAAAGCTTAAAAAAGTAACAAACATAATTAATATACATTTGCATGGATTAATACCTGATAAAGTTATTCAGAATTGTAACTGAGAACGTGAATCCTTTGTTTGATCCTCGATAATTTGAGTATGGAAATGAAGTGAGTGAATTAAACTAGGGCTTGTTCTGTTTCTGAAGGAGTGGGTTTTGAAGGGGTTTGTTTGCGATTGATTTTGAAAGAGCGTTTATTTGGACTTTTTGGGTAGTTATATATTGGATCTAATTATTTAAACTTTGTTAGGTTTGATTTTATAGTTGAAAATTATTAGTTTAAGGACTGGACAATAAAAGTCCCTAAAAAATTTATTACTCTTTCGTCAAAGTTGATTTTAAAAACAACTTGAAGGCGGGAGTAAAACAAATTTATATTGTGATGTAAATATATAAAAATCAATTATATATTGAAACATTTAAATGTAACATTTTGGTTTTTAAGTTGGAAACAAAATTTTAAAACTTCAATAAAATGTAATTGGTTCAAGAAAGTAAGATGGCTATATTTTTTTCTCTATGGCAATATATTCAGATGTATGTACATATGAATTGACGTGCAGAAAGAATAATAAGAAAACAAATTAGTTTCCAAGTGATCATTCATATCTATCACTAAATAATCTAACTTTGAAAACAATAAGTCTGAATACACAATGTCCTTGGAAATCCCAAATGATGTAATCCATGAAGTCCAGATCGCTCTCCGAAACGACGCCGGTCTGTCATTCTACGACCCACTCGACCCCAGCCTCCCATCCCTCCCGTCACTAGCCGCATCAATCGCCGCCCTCGACCCATCGCCTCCGTACCTACGTTGCAAGCATTGCAAAGGCAAACTTCTGAGCGGCATACAATCTCTGATTTGCATATACTGCGGCCAACATCAGAAAAAAGACATTCCTCCTCATCCCATTGCCTTCAATTCCACCTTCGGATATCAATACCTACTCCAATCATTGGACTTAGATGGATCGGTCAGTTATCCATCTCATACATGCTACATTTATACATAAATCACAATCACAATCACAATCACAATCACAATCTAGCTGTGTTTTATGCCACGCCTAAAATTAGAGGAGCATTTGGCAATGTCACACATGCCAAAATGCCTAAATAAATGTTACTTTCTAGGTTATACTTCAAGTTAAAAACAATAATAAAATTATTTGATGCAATTCAATGAAAAACAATCAGTAGAAATCTGATGTGTGCCACCAATCTAAATGCCGCACCAAGGTATAATATGCCACACTTAGTGAGATTTGCCACATCTGTTTACTAAATCTTAGTTTGCTTACTGCTCTAGAGTGCTGGTTTTGGTACCGTGCAATTTTCTTAATGCTTTGGAGATGGTCTTAGGGTTCATAAATTCACGACTTGTGATTGCTGAATCATAATCGATAATGTGAAAATTTCGTAAAGTTACGCTGTAAGGATGGGTGTATTGTTGTTCATTATAGTTACTGCGAAGTTGTAACATTTAATTCTGTTTTTCATTCGTAATCAGTGTTCAATTTGGATTTTTAAATAGGGCGTTTGATATGCTTTTGAAAGCATCATTCCTTCTGTTATGGTTCACATTTTAATTGCCACGTGGCGACAGTTAGTCTGCTGAGTCTAGCTGGATCCTGATATGAGATGCACTTCTTACTATGAGAGAAAAGAAGTTGTATATACAATATGGGATGATGTAATTTTTGCTCAAATTCTTCTTTTTTTGAATTCTACAACTCTGAACACATGAAGCTATTGAAATCACCCTCTTGATTTAACATTCTTGTTTCCCACCTGTTTTTGGCATCTTTAATTAAATAAATTGAATTTTGCTTTTCAGAATTGGTGAATGATGGCGGCTCATGAACAATCATTTACCTTTTTTTGCAGGAAACTATTGGAGCTTCCGCAGAAGGAAATGAATTAAACAGAGGGCAGAGTACACCCAAACAAAAGATTTCTTTGTCAGAGTTCTTAGATTTGCAAATAACATGGCCAGATGAGTCGGAGAAACCTGAGACTGATTTTTCAAATCAGAAGCTAGAACAGCACCAAAGTCCTGTGAAGTTGGCTGGAATTGATTTGGATAACTTTTTTTCAGGACCAAAGGAGGATACGGTATTCAATGCATCTGAAGAATTTCCAGTATTAAGCAAGCAGATTGGGAATACTGAAAGTAAAGCAGTTGCAGGTCAAGATAATCTTAGTTTATTTCAGAACTTTCCGCCTTCTGAGACAGCTGTCGGGTCTTCTCAAGATGCGAGTGGCAACACTTTTTCTGGCTGGGAGGCAGCTTTTCAGTCTTCCATTTCGGGAAATCAACACAAGGATTCCAAAACAGCTGACCCTTTTATAGGCTCCACGGTTGATCTTTCTACCCACATGGACCCAGTCTTTGGACACGGAGAAGACTTAAAAGATGGAAAACCAAAGGACGATTCAGCCCCTTCTTCCATGATTAATGACTGGCCTCAAGATGACCTATGGAACAATGCCAATTCTGCAGTTTCTCAGAAATATGAGCAATCTGATTCTACCATCAAAGTCGAGGATAGGCTGCCACCGGATAATCTAAACAATCCGTCTTCCGGGAATGTTGATTGGTTTCAAGATAATAAGGGGCAAAACATTGCCACAAGTGTGCCTAGGAATAATACGATCAATGAAGCAGATGATTCATTTGATGAATGGAATGAGTTTTCAAGCTCGATGGGTGCTCAAGATCTTTCTAGAAAATTAGGAAATGAAACTGCTGCTGTTGATGAACAGACACCAGAATCAAATTTTTTCAATTCAACGAAGAACTTCCAAGAAGTGGATTTTGGGAGCTTCTCACAAGCGGATCTCTTTGCTGGCTCATCTAGCCATCAAAGTGGTTCTACAGAACTAAACACGATCCTGTCATACGTTCCTACTTCAGACAGGTGTGTATAATTTTCTTATTAAAACATCATTTCCTCAATCCAGTTCTGCAATTTACGTATTAGAATTGACCATGTTGACTGACATTACTGACCCTCTCAATCTGATAGAAATGGCTTGTTGCTCATCCCTGGTTGCGTGCATATTTGTCAGATTTTCATGTTTTTGTGAGAACTGTTTGCGAATTGCGATTTGTGAATTGCGACTGTTTCTGATAAACTCTATTCTGTACATCTTGGTTTTAACTTTAACTTAAGAGACAAATGGAATTGTTTTGGATATTGTGAATATTTTTACTTCACAATGTTCATCGAAATGTTGTGGTTTTGCTACATCTGCAGCAGCCATTAAATTTATACTGGAATTTGCTTTCAGCTTTTCTGATACAACTTTTGGGAATTTTCTTTGTCATTTTAATTTATTTTATTTTACTTAATGTACGACTTTTCCATATTTTTGCATAAGCAACATGTATTAACTCTGTTTCTAGGCAAGAATCTGGTAAGACAGTTGACATGACTATGGTATCAAAACCACGTAACTGTCAGTTTGAAAGAATAGATATATTCTTACTGTTGTGGAGGATCTCATATCCAAACTGAACCGCTGCAAAGTGGCCATTAATTCTTCTTTGGTGGTTATTCGAATTATGCGACGTTAGGTCTGTTTTCACTTTCAGAGGAAGGTATAGGTAGGAGAAGAAAATTCCCCATTGTATCGTTTGCCATTTTGAGGGCTCATATAGGTTTTTGCGGGTGGGAGAATGTGAAACAAAGGCATGGAAATTGTCAACCACTTGACCGCCTTCCCCTAGATATAATTCCTTTTCCATCCAGTCTTTTTCTTATTTTTTCCCAGAGAGTTACCTCCTATAGTAGCCCTAGATAATTCATCGTCCACGGCCCTTGTCCCATTCCCTCAATTTGTCTCGGAGCCTAAACAAGTTTGATGGCCAACTGCTTGGCGGGGATCAATCATCTGAGGCCTCAATCGGTGGACAACTGCTTGGCGGGGATCCTAAGGCAAGATTTGATGGCTTGGGCAATAATAAGGGCATAAGGCTTTTTCAGCCTAACTATGAGCCCATGCCAATTTCCCCTTCCCCACTAGAAATTTCCAACCAACTTCTGAAAATTTTAAATCACCCTCTACTATTTTTGGACACCAGCTCCTTTGACAAAACTATAAGGTTAACCCCTGAAAGATAGACAAACTTGTAGCTCCCTACCCTCGTGAAATTTTTTATTTGAACCCCTCTAAGCTTTGAAACAATTTTTGAAATCTTTGAAGCAACCCTTCTCACTTCCCGCCCTTCTTGTGGGTTGCCCACTCCCTTTCGTGCATTCAATTTGGTGGCCATGAGCAATTGGAGAGAGAGCTCTCTTATTTGATGATTAAAATGTCAATTTTATTATATCTAAATATATGATTTTTTTTCAATGTGTATTAGATATTTCTTCTTATGTGTCTCTTCATAATCATGTATAAGAGTAACGTGTGCTATATATTTCACATGTTAAATCATGAAACAATCTTGTTATCACACAACCTTGCATGTTCCGCCTCCAAATCTGTCATTGCAACCCACCATCATAGACCATCCCCACGTCATAAACCATCATCACGAAACCCCATGATCTCCAACATCACACTCCCACCGCGTAAACTGCCTTTGTTTCGCCACAGGGATCACGTCAAGCCGATTCCATCGTTATTGTTGTAGATCATCCTTCTCCCTTGGATTTCACAACTGTTAGGCTACGACTACTTTCGAGAAGGAACCCTAGTTGTAAAGGAACTATCAATTTGAATATAGGGGAGATAATTTTAGATTTTAAAGTGAAGCCCATTTCCATATGATTGCACCAAATTCAGTTGGGTTAATTTTATTCTCTAATCCGATTGACGTAAATTCTTTTTAGGCATAACTTTCTTATTACCTAGCAATTCAACTTTTTTAATTAGCCCTTAAAACCCCAATAGCCCAACCCAACCCTACTGTTCTTTTCATCCTACCCAACCCATATTTATAAGGGGCATTTACTCTTTTAGGTTCCTCACAAGCAATTTTATTACGCTAAAACCGGGAATAATTTTTTTTTAAACACCAGGGTCCCTCAAACACCCATTTACTCAATACTCTTATAGTTTTAAAAGTCCGCGCTGGCGGCACCCATCCCCCACTCACCCCGCTCCATTGCCGAAACTTCGGCGATCACTGACGATGCTCCGACAGTCCTTGTCGGAGTTCCGGTGAGATCGCCGGAGCTCTGGCAAGGGCTGCCGGAGCTCCGGCAGTGGGGGTTGGGGGTGGGATAGGGGGCCACTAACGTGGATTTTTAAAAATAAAAGTTTATTGGGTAAATGGGTGTTTGAGGAACCTAGGTGTTTAATTTTTTTTTAATCCCGGTTTTAGAGTAATAAAATTACTTGTGAGGGACCTAAGTGTACTTATTTTTATTAATAATCGAACAAAAGTTACAAGCCCACCTCAGATTTTTTAGCCAGGCTTAAGTTACTTGTTAACCCACTCTTTGTTTTCAATTCAGCCCAGCCCACTTATCTTTCGTAGAACTCAACCCAATTCACTGTCATTAAACCTGATCCCTTTTATTTCCTAGGTTAGCGCATCTCTTAGTCCAATCAGCCCAAAAACCAAATAAACCCCAACTTTTGATTTTTTAATTTTACTGTAACCAGTATCGAAACCCAGCCCAGAAAAGAAAAAGAATAAGGAAAAGAAAAAGAAAGAGGAATGGAATGAACAAAACAGTAAAACGACAAACCCTTCCTTAATTCCAGCATTACTTTTCATTTTCTTCGCGTACTCTTCGCTATGGTTGTTTTTCTCCGACAATTGTTGAAGCAAGGAGCCCTAGTACCTTCATGACATTATTCGCTGTGGGCCTAAATTGTGTAAAATTATCATTGGCTTGGGAATGCGAAATAAACATCGTTTCAAAACTTGTCGTGGACGAAATTAAATTATGAAACTTACATCGGAGCCTAATCCACAACCTTTTGATACCATAGGTTAATCATACTTTTACAGTTTCAGAACAGTATTTCAATCTAATTCATTCCGATGGTACATATTTGGCAAATATTTGGTGTGATTCGCGATGAATATTCCACACATATTATTGGGTCAACCATGTATTGAGTGCTTAAATGTGAATCAGGATAAATAGCCAAACCCATATGTTTAAGCATGAAGGCCAACACATACAATCGAATCCTTTCTGGCCTAAAGTTGTTGGCCCTATTTTTGTCCTGTCTATTCCCAAGCCACATGATGTCTATTCCCATGCCACATGATGATAGTGCACCCAAACAATCTAAAAATGAGCCAGGAGCAGGTACTGATAAGATAAAGAAGACAATTGATCATGATGTTCAACACATTATTCCTAATAGGCATTATGATGGAATGGGTAACCTGAGATATTCTTGGCTTCCAATCCACCGTTTCAATTTCAAACCCCGAGATTTCAGGCTTTCTTTGATGCAACTTCAAAGCTTATGGGTCATTTTTCTTACTCACTACAAAACTAGTTGTCGAGTTTTTTTCAATGTTAGGGGAGAATGATGCGAAGCGGTTATAATTAGTGCAGCCTCATCACTTCATCATAAAAGTAATTCATAATAAAAACCAACACCACAAAATAATGCATCATCATCAAATCATCACAGAAAGTGTATTATCTATAATCATCATATATAGTAACAAGTTTTATATATAACATAATAATAGCATTATGACATAATAACATAGTTGTCAAAATCTTCCGATTCGCGATTCGAATCGGACGATTCGATTCGATTCACTACCAAAACGATTCGAATCAACCTTAGAATCGCAAATGTCTAAAGAATCGGACTGAATCGGCGATTCACGATTCGAATCTTCCGATTCGGTCCGATTCACTTTTTTTTTTTTACATTAAATTAATATATAGGCTCTTTACGATATATATTTGTTTTATGTAGGGTGTTTTAAATTAATATGTAGGCTGTTTTATGATATATTTTTGTTTTTAAGCTTAAAATGAATGAGAACATGTGCTATGGTTAATTTTTGTGATATATTTTTGTATATTATCATGTGCTACGATTAGTTTTTTGTCATATTACGCTTACTTACCAATTCTATAGTGTTAAATTCCATTTACATATGTTTTACTACGTTTTTATCGTTTGGTTCCGATTCGACCGATACGATTCACGATTCGATTCACGATTCGCGATTCGGGGGGTAAACGATTCACGATACGATTCGCGATTTGACAACTATGCATAATAATAACAATATTACATAATATAATATTAAATTAGGATTTGTTAGCTAAAATGGGGTTGTATTCTCTTCAGTTATATAGACATGAGTTTTGAATTAATTAAGCATTAGTGCCAAGGGTTTGTGGCCTTCGGGCATTTCTCTTCCCTTCTCCATCTTTTTCTCTCTTCTTTTATCTTTAATTATCATCAGGCGTCACAATGTTAACAACACAATATATATGTAGCGTCATCACACCGTTACAAAAAATGTCTCGAATCCACTTCACTAATATAATAAATAGTGTAGCCTCATACCTGTGTCAAAAAAGTAATTAATAATAAAAAACAACACAAAATAGGGCATCCATCATCAGCAAATCATATCCAAAAAATGTATCATCTATAATTATCATATAATACAACAAATTTTATATATAACATAATAATAGCATTATAGCATAATAATTACAATACGACAAAATGTATAATAGTAGACCGATTCCAGTACACTTCTCAGTTAAAAATGATTAGTTTGTGACTCGAACAAAAAAGTTATATACCCACATTTTCTTAATAAATTTGACATATTATATAATAACAATAACATTAAAAAATAATGATACCATTATGTATATATTAATATTAAAAATAGTAAAACATAGTATACAAAGGGTCTTAAACCTCAAGGCACCCGCCTTGATTAAGTGAGGCGTAAGCCTCATTCCAGCCCAATGAGGCATAACTGATTAAGCCTCGAGGCATCTAATCACTGCCTCGCCAAAGTGCACCTCGTAATAATTTTTAAAACATTGTTATTGTTCTACATTTGACACGTCCAAACCTTATATGAGCTACTTCTACCTTTCTACAAACATTTTAAATCTCTAATTTATCCTTTCGAGTTTTACCCAAGGTTCTAGAAGGCGCGAAGCGTAGAGATCAAGTCTCAAGCCTCAAACCTTAGGAGCCTAGGCGTAAAAAGACGTTTTCCCGTTTTTTATTATTTTAATTAATCTAAGGCTAGTAATATAATAAAATAACATTCCTTGAATTTTGAAAATATATCCGTAAGTTAGGTAGCCGTCTTTCTCATATGCATGTTCCATAATCAATATACAAAATGTATTTATCAACATTTAATAAGTAATATACAAAATGTATTTTTCATAATTCAATAATCAATATCAATAATCATTTAATAATCGATAATCAATACAAAATGATTCCATATAATAAATGTATTTTTCACCTTTCAAATGAAACAAATAGACTTTTGGTTCGAAGTCGGTCGACAATGATAGGCTTTTTTTTTTGGATGAGAGGCAAAAAGAGAAAGAGTTAGAGAGGTTTGGGATACTGTTTGTCTTTTGATTGTTTTAGACGATATATTGGTCCGGTTTGTAAAAAAAAGTTGTTAAAAGGCGATATCGTTTCACTAAAGTGTTTTTTAAAAAAACAATGCGCCTTAAGCCTTTTACCAAGAATAAGGCATAAACGAGGCGCTTTTCCCAAGTCTCAAGCCTAGGCACGCCTTTTAGAACACTGATTTGACCACCACACATTCATTTTAGCATCCGCTTCTTCGTTGCTCTCATTTTTTGAACACGTGCTTCTTAATCGTCCCTTTAAAAAATGACGTGTGTAGAAATAAACATTGAAGAAATTTTAAAGGAAACAATCAAATCAAAAAATAAAATAGAGTCGAAAGATACCAAAGCAATCTTGTATAAAACTGCTTGTCTTCTTGTAGTTGGATTCCTAAGTTTTTGGAATCCTTGAAAACACCCTATAGAATTTTCGCGAGTACTTCTCCACATTACCCAACTGCTTTGAATCCTATGAAAAACATGATCGGATAATTGAGCCTAAACATGATCACTCTCAAGTTTCACAAAACTCACATTCGTGCTCTTATATTTACTAAAATTGCCCTCTATATACCTAGTTCCAGTCTCGTTTATTTTAAGGGGTAATAGTTATCAAGCCCCATTTACTTGATCAATGAGGCAAGAGATTCTTTGACTGAGTCAATGGTGTCAAAGGCCCTATTTTACCAACTCAGCACATTAAAATGACAAATACACCCTCAAAATATCTTTGACAGCTGTTACCCATTTTTTTGCAAAAAAAACCCATTAACTCTTTAAAGTTCATAACTTCAAATCCACAAATCTAAAATTCACAAAATTTATATATTTGGAATCTACTCGTCAAGATCTATCAAATAACACTCATATTCGATATTTTTTGACAAAAAATATAAACGAATAAATTTACTGTTTCTGTAAAACCTCCATTTTTTCCGGCGAAAACTCTTCTCCAGCTCAGCGATGGTGTCGCTGGCGCGGATTAGAAAAAACAAAGAAATAGATGAAAAGAGAGAGAGAGAGAGAATCCGGTGAGAATTATGGCGGCCTCCGGCGAGATTTTCCGGTGGGCTATTTCCGGCGAGTCTCCGGTGCAGTGGGGTGGGGGTGGAGGTGGAACTGCTAGAGAGAGAAATAGTGGGATTATGTGTTTGTTTTTAGAGAGAGAGAGTAAGTGAGTCTACAATGGGTATATGTGAGGGTACATACATTTGTCTAAATATATTTAGTCTATAATGAAAAAGGACTCGGTGCATTAAAAAAAAGTCAATGGGATTTGATGTATCTTTGACCCAATAAATATGACTAACCTTGAATTATCCTTTATTTTAAACTATCGTGCCTTCAGAGTTTCCCTCCGCACATTTAGTCTATGCATTAATCCATGCCTTGCTTTCATTCACTAGATCATTTGCAAATGACATATACCACGCCACTTGATAATTTGATTCCTGAGCCTAAATATGATCACTTTTAAGCATCTATTGACCCTCAAGTTCACAAAACTCACATTTATGCTCCTATTTTTACTAAATTGCCCTCTGTTTAAACCCTTGTGCCTTCAGAGTTTCTCTCCGCAGATTTAATCTAAGCATTAATCAACGCCTTACTTTTATTCACTAGATCATTTGCAATTAACATACACCACTTCACTTGATAATTTGATGAGTATTAACCAATATAATGATGATGATGTTGATAAACTCATTTTTACAAGCTAATTAGTTGTCATGGGAAGAGCTTTGTCAAATATATTCAAAAAAATTTGTTGTTGAATTATATGAACGGTGAACCTCTGTAGCCTACAATCTGTTTTTAATAGAAAATGAGAAGCTTGCTTGAAGATGAAACCCATAATGTCAAACAGCGTATGCTGCTTTATATTAAAGCTCGAACGCTCTCATTTGAGCAATTAACTACGAGGTTGAAGTAAATATGTATAATGAGCTTGTATCTATGGTTTAGAAGCTTATTTAACTACATTTTCAGGATTAATGACAAAAACAAAGTTGAAGGTGATACTGTAACTGAACAACCCATGGAGAATATAGATAATTACAATACTACCACACAACCAAAGGATGATGCAGAAAAAATCATGTCACAGATGCATGATCTTTCTTTCATGCTCGAGACCGATCTTTCAGTCCCTTCAAAGTTGGATCGTCCAAGTTCTTTGTCACAAGATTGAGAGCCACGTTATTCTTCTTTACCACTTATTACGTAATAAAGTGTATATTTTACGTCAACTATAGGTATTCCATGTCTGTATTTTTTATGATTTAATCAGCCCATTGGTTTTGATCCTGTACTTGTAGTATGCGGAGGATGGATGATGAAATTTTGGTTCTGAATCCAATTTTCTGTTTCCCCATTTTGAGTTGTCTTGTTAGATTATCATGTTTACTATTTCTGATGGATAATTTTATATGGCCTCCTGTTTTAAGTCGTCTTGTTATAAACTTATATTATATTGTCAATCGATAGGTATATTTCCATTAAGGGAGTATTTGATTGGCATGAGTCGCATGACATCCTAATAGTGTTTGGGAGCCTAAATTCGTGTCTTGAAATAGAAATTGAATATTGTCACTTCAAAAAGTTTTAAAATTAAATTGAATGTTTGGGAATCCCAATCTGATACCTTGGAATTTGAATACAAAAATTTCAGTTAAAAATACTCTCTGAACTGAAAATATTTTAATTCTAATTCCAAGATGCAATTGGTTCCAAACACTCCTCCAGTGAACAATGACTGCACTATTGCAGAATGGGTGGTAAAATCTCCTCTTTTATTTATTTTCTATTGTACAGAGATTCCGAAATCACTTAAACTAGGGGTATTTATGGTTCAATTTGGATTTTTTTTGGTCCGGACCGAGTGTTTGTTTTAAAAAACTTGGATCGATACCACACCCCGATTATATCGGTTAACCTGCCCTAGTCAGTCCAGTTTCTTAAGGTGTCGGAGCCCGACCCTTCAGTTTGTTGCCCTAAAATTAATTTGGGATTTTTAAGCAAATAAATTTTATTTTTAGTGTAATATGATCTTAGTATGTGCCATTTATTTAACAACAAATCTCTAAACATCTATAATTTTTTTACTCATTCTCATTTCACTTTTTAGGGATGGTATCAAGAAAATAGAGAAATTTATAATCATTCCATTAATAATGTAAAACCTTATATTCACGCCAAAGCTAAAACTTCCCAATCATATACTAAAAGTTAGTTAGGACAAATAAAGGTAAATGTAAAAAGGATATTTACATCAACCCATTATTTAACTTTAAACATCTTTTTGATTCGGGTAGAAATATTTTTCCCCGTGATGAAACTAAAATGGTGAAATTTTCACTGTTTTGGAGTTGGATTTTGTCTACAATTTTTTTTCTTCTCAAAGTTGCATAATTATAGCGCGCGCACTTATTCACATATTTAAACCAATATTTCTTTTTATATATGTGAAATAGCATTTCACCATTTCCATTTTACTTATCACCACAGTTAAAAAATAATCACCCTAAAACAAATAGGTCCTAAAAATATTTTATAACCTCTAAAGAAATGACGCATCTATCTATCTATCTATCCATCTATTATACACTCCCTTCGTTACAAATTATGAGTCTCTATCTTCTTTTTGTATAGAAATAGGATACAATCCAACAGCCACTAAGAACAACACTCGTTTACTATCATGGAATTAGGTTCGTTATTATGTCCAAAAAATAAAAGTTGACTCTTAATTTGAGACAAATCAAAAAAGAATAATGAACTCTTAATTTGGGACGGATGGAATATTATATATAAAAATGCATAATTGATCTGATTCGATCCATATATGGGTTTTTAGGCTTGAAACCACATGACTAGATCTTTTGAAAAACATAACGGATTTGACCGGCTGGTGCGGAAAACTTGAAAAAATCGTATCGGCTAGGATCGGATTGATCCAGTCCGCCGGTCCACATGGAATTTTGAACAATCCTAGACAAATATTTAATTAACCCGAAACTTAATGTAAGTACTTTATTATGTCTAGTAGCGAAGCTGTAGGGACAATTTTATCTATTTACTTTACTTTTTTTTAGGGGTAATTATTTTGAAGTCCCATTCACTTGGTCAATGATACAATAGATCATTTGACTGAGTCAATGGCGTTACAGGTCCTATTTTACCAACTCAGCACATCAAAATTACAAATACACCCTTAAAATCACCCTCACAACTCTATACAACTTTTAACGTCGTTTTTTTTTAAAAAAACCCACCAAATCTTTAAAAGTTCATAACTTCAAATCTACAAATCCAAAATTCATAAAATTTATATATTTGGAGTCTACTCGTAGAGATCTATCAAACAACGCCATATTCGATATTGTAATACCCCATGATTTTTAATGATTTTTAATGATTTTTTAAAATGGTTATATTTTAAATTAATGGATTAATTGAATTTATTATTAATTAATTCATTTGGGTTTTTATCCGAATGGTGGATATTAAAATGTATAATTATGAATATTACTTAAAGATATTTAGGTAATATATGAATGAGATGCTATTGATATGGCGGTGTGTTATTAATTCAGTAGTTTGGATTTTAGTCGGACGCGGTATGGGACGTGTCGGGACTAAATTGTGAGATTTAAAAGTAAATTTATTTTCTATCGACCTTATAGTCATTTTGACTGCGTCGTTGCATCCGAAAGGTTCGAAATAGTCAGAATTGGGACGTTGGTTTTGAGTCTCGGGTCATTTGGAAATGAAAAGATAACCCAAAAGGGCATTTTGGTCATTTTTATAGGGGGATGAATAGTGATTTTGGGTTTTGTCCTATTATAAGTATGTGGAGATTAAGTGTACGTGGGTTATTCATCTCCTCTACACAAAATAGAGAAGTCATCTTCCTAGAGAGAGTGAAAGGTTACTTGGGAAGGAAAAAGCCTACTTGGGAAGGAGAAGAACTAAGAACCAAGAGTCACCACCACCGGAGGTTGACCGGAGAAGGGACAACCACCTGAGATACACTACACCAAAAGATCAGACCTTCATTAGAGGTAAGTGTTTGATAATGGCAATCTAAACTTGTATATTGTCCATGTTAGAATAGTTATTAAAAGAGATGATTTTTCATGTTTGGAAGAAATAATGGAGTTGTTTAATGGATTTCTGGAAACTGAAAATATATAGGAATCAAACTCATGATGTAGGTATATGGTAATCCACGAAATGATCATGAATCTGTTGAAGAAAATCTGAAAACCATTGATGTGTTCTTGAAGTTAAGATGTTGATAATTTTCTAAAAAAAGTGGATATAAACATGCTTTTAATCCAATCTCTTGATGATTTTAGGATGTTTAGAACATTAGAAATCATTCATATATGTTGATATATCATGTAGTAGAGATTATAAGTCATTTGGGATGTTAATATGAAGATTTGAATGCTCAAAAATGGCTAAACCCGTAGTTGCTGAAATGCAGAAAAACCAAGCTCTGACTTGAGTGATCGATCGATCAACCCCCTGCCTTCGATCGATCGACCTCCCCAGAATTTGTAAAGTTGTTTCTTTTTAAATGTTGATTCTTATCCCAAACCTTTTGTGGATCTTTGGTGATTATTATTTGGATATTATGTGACTTAGAAAATATCAGTAAGCCCTTGATAAGATTTGAACTAATTTGATTGGGATTTCATTGATTAAAATAATGATAATTAATTTAAAGGAATTTCGGTTGCTAGATTCATTTGTAAAATTCCAAATGGGGATGTATGAGGATTAAAGATAGAACCAATAGGGGTGATTTAATATTACACCTAGGTATCCTTAAGTTTACAAGAGGGTTTAATCCTAAGTGGAAGAAGATGTGTTTATAAGAGATTTGAAACTATCGGTTTTAACCTTAATTAAAGGGAGAGTTTAATTCGTAGTAATTCGGAAGTTATGATGATATGGACCAGTAGGGTATTAATGATTTCTTACTGAGTATATGTTGAGGAAAAACCTACTTGAACCTTGTGTATTGAGTGAGGCTCGGGGATAATTAAATTAAGAATTAAAGATGTGATATTTTAATACGTGTGATTTAAAGAGATATAATGCTACGTATAATCTAAGGGTAATGTGAGTACCTTGTTGAGAGTATATTATAGGTATGATAATGCATATTTGATTGATTGATGATTATGTGTATGACATACCTAGCTTACTTGCTATCGACGGGAGGTTTGCGCGTGAGGGCAGTCATATCCTGATGAATCCATGGGATCTTTGATTTGTCGCTCGAGAACATAGGTCTATGAAAGACTTATCGAGGAGTTGATAAGTCCGCTGACTGTGGGTACGTATGTATGTGCGTGACCCATGGATACGAGAACTATGTTCGCCTCCAACTTGTATGTTGTTGATTGTGGTTCGAGGAATCTTTACCGAACCTTTAGTCCCTTATTCGGTGACCATCGATGATGGGACGTGATAGCAGAGTAATGCGTTGCACCGCAGCTGTGACTCGGGGTGCCGTATTATATAAGAATATATATATAATGAGTTAAATGAATGAATGGATGTTTGTTGTGGTTAAATCTATCTACGGTGATTTTTGTAGATAACGGTGAATAGAGAAAACAATGAAATTAAGTTAATGAATGTTTGTTCTTAAAGAATTAAAAAGCTTAATTCATAAATGAATTAATGTAAATGAATAATAATGTGACGTATGGTATGGGACATACGGGGATTATGATATGGGAATGAAATTATAATATGGAGACCAAAAAAGAGAAACTATTAACTAGGAGGTTAATAGGAAACGTTAAGTGTGCACTCTAGTTGAGAGGTGAGAATAGCGAGTGAGAGTGGGATGCTAACATGTACATAATAAATGCTTTATTGCACTTGTTAAATACTTGCTGTTTTACAAATCATTTTCACAACCGGGCTCTGACCCGTTTCCTTGCATATTTTCTTTTCTATTGTATCTTCTATATCACGTGTCGAGCAGCACGGACGCCAACCTTAGTTGATCTTGACGAGCTATGGAGTTATGAAGTATTGCCTAGACGCTTATCTTCTTTTGATTCACAGTGATCTTCTAGTTAGGGCATGTCACCCAAAGGGTTCAGTTATCTTTTTCTATCAGGGTCAAATACTATTGTATTCGGATCTTTTTAATACATTTAATATTGTTGGGATTTCTTTAATGGATTCATATTATTTGGGAATGTTTATTCCAATTGCATTTAAATTCTTTTGTATTATCTATTTGGTTATCAGTGTTGTAGAATAAAATGTGTTGTGTTATTCTTAAACTGGAAATGGATTTTGTTGAATTAAAATTTGGAAAGTTTTTAACACCACCTTAATTGGGTATTGGGTGAGTTATAAATGTTTTCGACAGTGATGCTAAGAATGAGCCAACTGTTTATTCAGTTTTAATTTGGTATGGGACTGGCCACCCGGTATTTAATTAGGCGGGGTGTCACAGGTGGTATCAGAGCATCAGGTTCTAGTGTCCTTTAGGATATGTACGGCTTATTGTGTTTTCAGCTTAGCGTTTTTTGATATAGAGCCCTATGAGTAGGATTATTGCTTTTCTATTTACGCCTACGATCTTCAGCTATTTTGATATATCAAATACTAATAGTGTTCTCTCGTTTCAGATGCCTTCTCGACGTGCACCTCAACCCGCCCCAGCTCAGGGTACGATGACTGCGGTCGAAGTTGCTGCAATTGTCGCTCAGGCAGTCAATGCAGCTCTAGCTACTGTTCAGCAGGCTCCAGCACCGACACCAATTATGCCACCCACGCAAGGGCAAGTGTTTCCTACTTCATGGGAACGAGCGAGGGATGCCTTTCAGAAGGCGCACCCACCTGAGTTTCAGGGAGGATCAGATGTTGTGACTGCTAGCCAATGGAAGAAAGATATCCAACGGCACTTGAGAATGCTCGAATGTACTGAGGTTCAACGTCAAATACTAGCCACATTCAAGCTAGTAGGGGCATCTTTGCAATGGTGGGAAGCTACGACCACTATGAAGGAGAGAGACACAATGAATATCCAAGACTTTTGGATACGGTTTGATGGCAAGTACTTTCCTTCCGCCATCCAGACAGAGATGAGGAGGAAACTACTTGATTTGAAGCAGGGAGAGAAGACGGTGGCAGAATACGAGGAAGAATTCACGTGACTAACAAATTTGGTACCAGCGGAGGTACCCACTGAGGAGAGGAGAATTTTAATGTTCACTGATGGGTTGAACTATAAGATTTGCCAACATTTATTAGGGAATCTTTCACTACGTACATATGCATATGTTCTTAATGCTACAATGCTTCACTGCCAGGATAACCGCTTTCATACTCAGGGTGTCAAGCGGGGATTTGGGTCAAGCCTGCAAGGCAAGACTACTGGGGGCAGTTCTAGTGGGACTCAGTTAGGGCAGAGTCATCAGCGTCAGGGTGAGCAGGGTTCCCAGACAGGGGATTATGCTAAGCGTTTGCGATCTGGAGATTTCCGATATGAGGATAGAGGTAATGGGCAAGGACATCAAGGCCAGAGACAGGCTCAGCAGGGCCAAGGGAAGGGAGGTAATGGCCAGCAGGGATGGGGTCAACAGGGGCAAAGTGGTGGAAAGTTTGCGGGAAAATGTTTCGTGTGCGGCAAGTATGGGCATAAACGCCAAGATTGTCCTGAGAAAGATAAATCCCCTTAGCAACAAAATGCTCGACAGGAGCCACAGGTACCAGTGTTTCCACCAGCTGCACTTCCAGGTCCAGCTCCGGTGCTGGCACTACCTCCCATTCCAGTAGCACCCACGCAACAGGGTCAGTACGGGCGTGTATATAACGTCCATCAGGCAACAAATCAACAACCACCACCCGCGAATGAGGGTATGTTTTCTATCTAAGGAATTATGAGGCGTGTATTGATTTTTGTAGCGATTAATATTGTGTGGGCAAATGGGTTGCTAAACTTAGCCTATAGCATCATTATTTACGTAGACTCATCGAGGGGTGTGTGACACCTATATTTTACATGCCATCACGTGGGTTTGATTTTTATCATGGGATTACTTACTTTAGGCATGTCCGAGCATGATGTGATTATCGACGTGCATTGACTTGTGATATATGAGAGTGTATGTACTACTACTATCCAGCAACTTGTCTTCTATAAGAGAGTAGATGAGTAGACTCTATTTGAAATCGATAAAAACCTAATTTTTTTTTAAATCGATAAACCTGATTTTTATATACTATTGACTAAGGACCTGAGGAGTTTCGATGACCGACTACTTTAGGTAGTAGTGTATCGGGGGGGTTCCTTGTTCGGATTTCGCTTGCGAGACACCCCACGCATGAAACTAATAACCGCTGGGAGTCTAAATAAGTTAGATCTTTGGGATATGAGTTTATTAATTTTTGATAAATTTTATAATGAAAATGGTACGATAGGGTGTATGGGCGCCCTGGATGGTTGGATTCTAGTAGTTTACATAATTGTGAAATTATAAGGATCATTCTTCCGAACTTGGTTACATGAATCGTATAGGGAAGATTGGGTAAAGTTTATATTCGATTCAGTTGAAACTATATGGTGAGGAGGGGCATATAACATCAATAGGGATTTTTGATAAGGTACTGTATGGGCGGTACGTCTTAGATTTCTTGCGATGTGAGATTTATACTCGGAGTTGACCTTACCAGTATGACTTATATTCCTGAATTTTGGGACAAAATTCTGTTATAAGGGGGGAAGTATGTAATACCCCGTGATTTTTAATGATTTTTTAAAATGGTTATATTTTAAATTAATGGATTAATTGAATTTATTATTAATTAATTCATTTGGGTTTTATCCGAATGGTGGATATTAAAATGTATAATTCTGAATATTACTTAAAGATATTTAGGTAATATATGAATGAGATGCTATTGATATGGCGGTGTGTTATTAATTCAGTAGTTTGGATTTTAGTCGGACGCGGTATGGGACATGTCGGGACTAAATTGTGAGATTTAAAAGTAAATTTATTTTCTATCGACCTTATAGTCATTTTTACTGCGTCGTTGCATCCGAAAGGTTCGAAATAGTCAGAAAATCCTATTGGGACGTTGGTTTTGAGTCTCGGGTCATTTGGAAATGAAAAGATAATCCAAAAGGGCATTTTGGTCATTTTTATAGGGGGGATGAATAGTGATTTCGGGTTTTGTCCTATTATAAGTATGTGGAGATTAAGTGTACGTGGGTTATTCATCTCCTCTACACAAAATAGAGAAGTCATCTTCCTAGAGAGAGTGAAAGGTTACTTGGGAAGGGAAAAGCCTACTTGGGAAGGAGAAGAACTAAGAACCAAGAGTCACCACCACCAACCACCACTGGAGGTTGACCGGAGAAGGGACAACCACCTGAGATACACTACACCAAAAGATCAGACCTTCATTAGAGGCAAGTGTTTGATAATGGCAATCTAAGCTTGTATATTGTCCATGTTAGAATAGTTATTAAAAGAGATGATTTTTCATGTTTGGAAGAAATAATGGAGTTGTTTAATGGATTTCTGGAAACTGAAAATATATAGGAATCAAACTCATGATGTAGGTATATAGTAATCCACGAAATGATCATGAATCTGTTGAAGAAAATCTGAAAACCATTGATGTGTTCTTGAAGTTAAGATGTTGATAATTTTTTGGAAAAAGCGGATATAAACATGCTTTTAATCCAATCTCTTGATGATTCTAGGATCTTTAGAACATTAGAAATCATTCATATATATTGATATATCATGTAGTATAGATTATAAGTCATTTGGGATGTTAATATGAAGGTTTGAATGCTCAAAAATGGCTAAACCCGTAGTTGCTGAAATGCAGAAAAACCAGGCTGTGACCTGAGTGATCGATCGATCGACCCCCTGCCTTCGATCGATCGACCTCCCCAGAATATGTAAATTTGTTTCTTTTTAAATGTTGATTCTTATCCCAAACCTTTTGTGGATCTTTGGTGATTATTATTTGGATATTATGGGACTTGGAAAATATCAGTAAGCCCTTGATAAGATTTGAATTAATTTGATTGAGATTTCATTGATTAGAATAATGATAATTAATTTAAAGGAATTTCGGTTGCTAGATTCATTTGTAAAATTCCAAATGGGGATGTATGAGGATTAAAGATAGGACCAGTGGGGGTGATTTAATATAACACCTAGGTATCCTTAAGTTTACAAGAGGGTTTAATCCTAAGTGGAAGAAGATGTGTTTATAAGAGATTTGAAACTATTGGTTTTGACCTTAATTAAAGGGAGAGTTTAATTCGTAGTAATTCGGAAGTTATGACGATATGGACCAGTAGGGTATTAATGATTTCTTACTGAGTATATGTTGAGGAAAAACCTACTTGAACCTTGTGTATTGAGTGAGGCTCGGGGATAATTAAATTAAGAATTAAAGATGTGATATTTTAATACGTGTGATTTAAAGAGATATAATGCTACGTATAATCTAAGGGTAATGTGAGTACCTTGTTGAGAGTATATTATAGGTATGATAATGCCTATTTGATTGATTGATGATTATGTGTATGACATACCTAGCTTACTTGCTATCGACGGGAGGTTTGCGCGTGAGAGCAGTCATATCCTGATGAATCCATGGGATCTTTGATTTGTCGCTCGAGAACATAGGTCTATGAAAGACTTATCGAGGAGTTGATAAGTCCGCTGACTGTGGGTACGTAGGTATGTGCGTGACCCATGGATACGAGAACTATGTTCGCCTCCAACTTGTATGTTGTTGATTGTGGTTCGAGGAATCTTTACCGAACCTTTAGTCCCCTATTCGGCGACCATCGATGATGGGACGTGATAGCAGAGTAATGCATTGCACCGCAGCTGTGACTCGGGGTGCCGTATTATATAAGAATATATATATAATGAGTTAAATGAATGAATGGATGTTTATTGTGGTTAAATCTATCTACGGTGATAATTGTAGATAACGGTGAATAGTGAAAATTTGAGGATTGTTTCTAGCTGTTGGTATTGCTATCTTTAATTTAAAATTCTTATTTAATTTCTTTCTTTCTTCCTTCCTTTTTTTTTTCTTTACATGTTTCTTTCACACACTATACTACGATAATGTACTTGGCTTTGTGAGAGAACTTGGAGAGAACCTTTCTGAACTGTGTGGACAAAGAATATCTCCACCGATCTTGCTTAAGCTAGCATAATTACACAGCCACACTTTCTCTAATAATTGATTCAACGATGTCCTGCAGCGAGTCAGCGACATTGTTTAATAATTGTTGCAACAATCTCATGGTTGATGGGTCTTCCTGCAAAAGGCAAAAATATAGCACAAGAATTCATGAAAAATGGTACGAATAAATTTATTGGAGCTTTAACAATCTTATAACACAATGAAGATATTGCCCATACACGAAGGACAGTGATGAAGGTATCATCTCGGAATTTTGCAGGAAGGCTACTTCCTTCATATCAAAACAGAGGATCAACACATTTAAATGGACACTTGTCCAGTATAAAATAATAAATACTCAAGTCAATACGTCCCAATTTAAGTTAGGGGTGCGATTTCGGGTAAGTCATGCCATGTTATTACCGCAACCGAGTTATTGTGTCAAAAATTATACTCGCACAACTAGATATGTGAGATAATTGAGTTTTTTTCTTTCTCATGCACCTTTTTAAAACAATTAGTTTTTAACCCGCGCGATGTGCAGGGGTTTTAAAAAAAATATGTATAACTGTTTTGAAATGTTTGAAATATTATTTAATTTAAAAAAATATATATATAAAAAGCTCATCATTATGGTTTATAGAAAAAAAATTGCATACATTTTGAATTTAATTATCTAGCCATGAAAAGATCTGTATATATATTCAGATAATATATTTTAAAATCGATATAGAACCAGACTTTTTAATATATATACATACCAAGTTTACATATCAATTTTTTTAAAATAGTAAAAAACATGTTTTTGAGTTAAATTTTTTAGTGATATTTAAATATTTCAAGGGACCATATAAAAAAACAACTCAAAATAATTTTTTTTGCTATTTTATTTTTTTTTTAAAATTTTACAACTTTTAAAGTGCTTTAAAAATAGCAAAAAAAGATATTTTGAGTTAATTTTTTTATATGACTCCATTGAAATGTTTAAATACCATATAAAAAAAATTCAACTAAAAAATATTTTATTAAAATAGGTTTTCGCCAGTAAGTATGTAAACTTAGTATGTATGAGAGTATGCCCCTCTCTCTCTCTCTCTATATATATATATATATAGGAAAATGATCAAGTGTTGTCTCAGTTTGAGGTCCCTAAATGAAGTACATTTTTTAAAATAGTAAAAAAAATATTTATGGACTGACTTTTTAATGGTTTTTAAACATTTTCAGTAGGGTCATAAAAAACTAATCAGCTCAAAATGATTTTTTTTGCTATTTTAAAAAAATCGATCAAACTGTGTCAGTTTTTAAGTTGTTAAAAACAGACAAAGTTTGACCGATTTTTTTAAAATAGTAAAAAAATTCATTTTGAGTTGATTTTTTTATATGGCCCTACTGAAATGTTTAAAAATCATAAAACAATCAATCCATTTTTTTTCTACTATTTTAAAATAATGGACCTCATTGAGAGGCCTCAAACTGGGGGACTTCATGAGATGCGCTCTCTCTATATGTATATGTATATGTATGTATGTATCAGTGCGATAAGACAAATACTACATTTAAATTATATAATGAAAATGAACATAATGTTGTCTTAGACAACTAAGAACATAACTAATAACATTGTGTAGAAAATTAATAATGACACAAATGTATATTTAGACTGAATATTTATATGATGAAATCAATCAAAACATATGTAATTAAGTAATCAGGAAATTCAATCAAAAGAAACATAATCAATTTTTGGAAACAAATGACTAATAAAATATGTATTATCAGAAATGCAAAAGAGGTAAACATAATAAAAGAGAAGCAAAACCTCAATCTTTTACGGAGCTAACAATTTATAAAATTTATTCACCAATTTGTGAGAAAGGTCATGGAGTGTAATATTCTGTCCCGATAAACTTATTAAATTATATATAGATTTTGTTTGAGGAGGAACAAATTGTAATTTTTGCAATTTTGGGTGACAAATTGTATTATGGAACTGTTGATCCTAGAATGATTAAAAAATGTTGGGCCTCTTTTCAGAATTGAGGAGCCATTTGGGGCAAATTTGTAAAGAGTTGGTCGTTCGAACGACCATGGACATCGTTCGAACGAGAAGCGATCTCGTTTGAACGACAACAATGTCGTTCAAGCGACGCTGCTGACAGATCCATTCTATTTCTGTCTAAGCGTTGCCTGCCATTGGATCAATTGGACTGTGTGAGCTGTCGATTGGAGGATAGATACTTACTTGGTGTGGGAAGGATTTTGGAGATAAGGTTTCCTTATTTAGGGTCAATCCTTTAGTTTGGTTATAAGAATCAAACCGAATAAGCTTCAGCATATTTTAAAACACTCTCTCCCTCTCTCTAACCTAGAAGCCTTCTTACATTTTGTTGGTGCATTGCCTTCCGCCAATTAGAATCTCAAACCATACACACACCATAATATACTCATTTTTCAATTGTCAAGGAAATATATAGCCACGAAATACAGATAAGGAAGCTGTTAGTGGGAGTTTTATGGGGGTTTTTACGGAAGCATTTTTGAAGCAAGAAGGTGCATATGTGGAGGTATTTTTGGAGTATGAAGCTTCCATGGAGACTATTAGTGGAGCTTTTTGTGACTCCCTTTAGGTTCACTTTTAGAGGTGGGGGAGTCACCCATCTTCACCACCACCACCACCACCACCATTTTAGAGTCATTTGAGGTGGGTAATATGCTCTTGTTGTATTTTCTACCCCATTTGAGAAATATTGTCGTATTCGTGTTGTGTATATTTAAAGGTAGGAATATAAGAAAAAAATGGTGTGTTCTTAGTAATTTGAATTTAGACATTTTTATGGAATAAAAATATTATAAAAATATTAGTTGTGTGTATTTTCTAGAGAATTTGAAAATAGACATTTTTATGGAATAAAAATGTTAGAAAATATTAGTTGTGTATATTTTCGAGTAAAATTGAAAATGGAAATTTTTATGGAAATAAAAATGTAAGAAAATGTCCTTTCGGTGTATTTTTAGTAAAAAGAAATAATGGACATTTTTATGCAAATAAAATGATAATTGTTGAAAATAAAGGATAAGTAAATATTTCAAGATTTTGGAATATTGAAAGATGACATGTTTTGTAGAAATGGGCATTTCTAGAAATATTGATGTTAAATATTTCATGGAATAAAATATTTGGAAATAAACAATTATTTGGCAAATAATTGATAAAAAAATTATGTTCGAACCATGTATCATGATTTGTTGGGTTTAAACAAGAAATAATAAAAGTTGGGACTTTAGTCTTCAACGTATGTATAATTGGGACTAAAGGACATAAAGTGTAAGTAATTAAAAGACTACGGGTTAAATAAAGAAATAGTACTTCCAAGTGTAGATGTATTTCTTGACAAAAAAGGTAAAGAAATATCAGTATTAGTAAAAAGTACTAATTAAGTGTTAATGTGTAAACATGGAGTAGTTAGTGAGTGTAACTTAGTAATATTGTGAAACATGAACACTTTTGAAATAAAATGCGAATTAAGGTGTAAAAGTATTTCCAATCGAGGAAAAGATTACTCCAAGTATAAACACATAAGAAGTTGGTGTGTATAACTTAATAGTGTTTTGGGTGAATTTAACACTTGTGAAAATGGAGTAAAAGATGATTTTGGAAATAAATGAGTAAAATGGTAAATTTACTTGAAGTGGAACATTTTTATGAAATAAAAATGTTGGAAAAGGTGTTACATAAAGTGGTCCATAATGAATATGATTTTGGAACAAAAATTAAGGTTAAAGTATAAAGGACACAAAAATGATAAATTTTCGATTGTAATACAAATTGGGGTGGTAAAGTCCTGGGTTTTGACTTTGGTCGGGTAAAAAGGAAAGAAAGTAATGTGAATATTTGTAAAATGTTAAAACACATTGAAAGGTACATGGATGACACCGGGATAAAGAAAGAAGGGTCCGAAGCCCTTGGGTGAAAAGTCCTAAATTACTGGCCAAAGCATATGGTGCACATAGCCGTCGATTTAGAGCCCGTGTAAGTATGCAGTACAGGAAGATTCCGAGAAAAAGTTAAACGATATGTGGAATACGAATCAAGAAATAGGTTGTGTGATAAATGTGTAAATACAACCTAATTTGAATGAATGAAATAAATATGCCGCTAAAGGCTAAATGGACAAGATAACGCGTAAATTTATTAATGTCCATAAGACAAGGAAAGAGGTAAAGAAAGTGAGTTAATGGGTGGTTAAGCAACCTAAATGGTTAAACCCATATTTAACACAAAAATGTGTTGTTAAAAGGGATTTTCAAATATTTAATAAGTATTTTCTAACATGGGAATTGCGTGTGTTGAAATGAAAATTTTCAATGAATATACTAAAGGATATGGAAATGAATAAAAGGGTAAATTTCGGTAAAGGATTTGTTTCATACATAAAGTGGGAAGGTTTCAAGTGTTGAACTAGGTGTGTTAAATAAAGTGGAAAATGTTACATATGAGTAAATAAAATATTTAAAAAGATTAAGGTCAATTAATATGAAGAAATAAGGTTTTGAAAATAAATTTGATTAATGCATTGGAACGTGTATTTTTCAAAAGGTATACGTATGTAGATATATACATATATTCACATGCATGTGGTTGTAGCGTGTGAGTATTCCTTTCTGCCATTCGTTCCTATAATGTTGTATAAATTCCACTAGGCATAAGCTCACGTTACCACTTTATTACAGTAGGTTATGAGCGGTTCCGTATTTTGAGGGTGTTATACGTGTAAGTATATTTTATTTTTGTTTTACGTTAGCTTAGATATATACATATATTCACATGCATGTGGTTGTAGCGTGTGAGTATTCCTTTCTGCCATTCGTTCCTATAATGTTGTATAAATTCCACTAGGCATAAGCTCACGTTACCACTTTATTACAGTAGGTTGTGAGCGATTCCGTATTTTGAGGGTGTTATACATGTAAGTATATTTTATTTTTGTTTTACGTTAGCTTTGTTTACTTGGACATAGGGGTGCTCCCCATGTCTCCCTCACGTAGTTTATCCTAAAACTGGAATCGTATGCTAACAAGTGAAATGTTAAAATCTAATAAAATTGGACTAGCAACACTATTTAGGTTGTTTCATTGCACTTCACACCTAACGACTCGATTCGGATCAGGTTGACTCACGGGTAACCCTTAAATCCGAGTCGGAGCGTTACAAATGGTATCAGAGCTCTAGGTTCAAGGTTCCTTTTGGGTGTGACGTGGAGAGATCGGTATTGGATCTTTCAAAGTCGGTGTGGTTCGGGTCGATCATGCTAGTGTGATGATGGTTTAGTTCGTGTCCTCGACGGTAAAGTCTAGGAGGTTTTCACGACAAGTTAGACTAGTGCCTAGTGGCACATGATTAAATTGATGGTTATTAATTGCTTCCGCACTTCTGGTAAGAATGGTAGTAATTTACGGGTGTTCATGCAAGCCCAGAGTGGTGGCACCGTAGTTGTTAGTGTGAGGTGCTTTTGTTAAAAATTTAATGACTTAGAATCAACTGAGATGTCGATATAATGAAGTGACGCCCATTGGGCAAGTAGCACAAGTTGCATATAGTCAACAATAAGGGTTGGTGGTTAGGATGTCTCCACTAGGCACAACTAATTTTTAATTAGAGGATATGTGTATCACCGTTAGGTGCGACGCTTATGGGTATTTAACTCCAGTGATGTAATTAGGTAAATTCGATCCTTAGGTAATACCGTAGTTGATGGTGGCTATGGTGAGAATGTAAAATTGTGGGTTAACACTTAGTGATATGCACCTTTAGCCTTAGTGATGCAGCATATGGTGAATAGGATCTTTAGTGACACCGATAGTGTATATCTGGGGTGTACGAGGTCGTGTCCTATATCCTACCAACAAGCCTTGGTAGTAAGTAAATTAAATTATAATGTTTTAGAATAGGACTTCTTGCGGCATTGTTAGGGTGGGCCTCCTCCGGGCGATACCCAACGCCCCTCGTCCTACCAAAACCCTAGGTGGTGTGAATTTATAGTTTGGCGGTAATAGTGCAGTATTGAGGAATAGGATCTCGTGCGGTGTCTATGGTGAGGGACTTTGTCTTTAAGGGCAATACTGGATGTCCATATCCCACCAAGAATCATATAATCGTGTTAACTCGTAGATTGACGCATGGTGTGATATTCACATAATAAGGCAATTTAGTTTCCCTAGTTGAACATTAAATGAGGATTGGGGTGAGGCAGAACTTGAGGTTTATAGGTTACATGTGACGTTCTATATCCTTCCATAAACCGAAGCATCGTTGGTTGAGGTTTGTACATGGCGTGTAGTCACGACCAGTTGAAAGAGAGGTAAGACTTGTATCTAAGTGTTGAAACTCATTTTAGCCATAGGAAATCCTAGTGTGATGATAGTCCATAGGCACGTCGAGGTGCCCATAAGAAGAACTTAAGTGTGACATCGTTGAGGATAAATATCAAATTTCGTGATATCTTGAGGTGTTTAAGGATTAAGGTGCAATATGTGTAGGAGCTCGTGGACTAGTGTCCTTGCGAGGACCAAGTAATGTCGACGTGTATCAAAAGGTTTGAAGAGTGCACCTAAGACGATAAAGATGTAGACGATGAAATCTCGTCGAATTTAGGGCTTTCAAATGGGATGTGTTTGGTGTTCTTAAGAGACCAATTAAGTCCAGTAAGAGAAGTAAGTAGTATTCTAGTAAATATAGTTTTAAGGGTCAGGTGATGATCCCAGATTGCTGGTCGTGTATTATACATGATTGGGGTGGATTTCTAATCGACACAAATGGGTGGTGTAATCCCTAAGGTAGGATGATAGTTGTATCCTTTTGTGAGTAATGCTCGGATGTCATGGAATGACTGTATGGGTGAAATATTGAAGGTGAACAAGTAGAAATCTTTCGTGGTAAAAGCACACGGTTAGGTGAGTACTTTGCTTTAGCAAAGTAGTGTCTGCGGATTTGATCATGATATGTTACAGCATGAGATAACCTAGGCTCATTATGTTGGTGACATCATCAGTAGTGTTTGGATAAGGTCGATGTAGATAAGATGTGAGGTATCCGCCAATCGAAATGATTCGTTTACTCTCAGGACGTGAAAGGTAGGGCCTTGCCCCTAAGGAGGGAAGTTCGATATTGACTTCCACAAGGACTACTCATTCGTAAGTTGCGATTGCATTGTGAGAGGGTATTACCGATATTCAAATTGTCATGACTGGTGACCCAAGTCAGGGCATATGGCTAGAAATAGTACTCGGTGAGAGTGTTATGAATGAATAATATAACTTCGAGTATACGATGTAGGTCCACTTACATGAGTCAGAATCGAATGTTTATGGAGGAAATTCCTTGAGACGGTTGCATGTCCCTCTGACTCTAATGTTCCTTCGATTTCAACAATCAAAAAGTGGTATTCTTACCTATATGGTGACCCATATTGGTGCCATGTATTGGCACGATGAGGTTAAGCTCGGGAGAGTGCGGTGGGCTGGGTTTGGCCAATGCAGCTCGGTAACTGGTGCACACATCTAAGGTAATCTCTTTGTTACAAAAATTTTGTGTATAGTAGTTATGCTTTCGGCTATCTGTCTGTTCATAGTATCGATCTCCCATAAAACTAGGGGACCCTCAACTGGACGACTCGGCAGTCAATAGCTCAGGTTCTGGTGAGCGGAATATTGGCTTGAGGATATGATATGGTGTTTGAAATCGAGTGAAACATATCATACGACACTACTTTTCCATGGTGAGTGGATTAAAGTTAGACACACGTCAGTACTTAAGGATGAGATACCTGAGGTAGTGTAAGGTTCATTAGAGTGCGCAACGGAAGGTATAAATCGAGCCTGCTATAGTCATTTAGTGAAGTTATTCCTCCATGGAGTGAAAAAATGACATGGTGGATATGACGATTGGTTGTGTCATGATTTTTTTGGGTGAGCATTGGTTTCTAAGAATAGTTTGATCATGGAGGCTCCGGTAGGCCTTAGTTACTAGCATAGGCAGTGCTAGGAATGGAAACTCGGGGTCGAGTGTGTAGCGTCGTGGTTGACAGAATGGTGATCATTAGAGCATAGGGCATGATAGACGTTTGGTGATATTAGCATTAAGGACATCGATGATTTGTCTTAGAAGATTTCTAGGACTTAGGATGGAAGTTGGTGGACCCTAAGAGTTGGGGATTAATGGAACAAGAATTTCGAGGAAGAAATTCCCTAAGGAGGGAAGTTTGTAATATCGTGTCCTGATAAACTTATTAAATTATATATAGATTTTGTTTGAGGAGGAACAAATTGTAATTTTTAGGCGACAAATTGTATTATTGAACTGTTGATCCTAGAATGATTAAAAACTGTAGGGTCTCTTTTCAGAATTGAGGAGCCATTTGGGGCAAATTTGTAAAGAATTGGTCATTTGAACGACCATATACGTCGTTCGAACGAGAAAGGATCTCATTTGTATGACAATAATGCCGTTCGAGTGACGTTGCTGACAGATCCATTCTACTTCTGTCTAAGCATTGTTTGCCTTTGGATAAATTGGATTATGTGAGCTATCGATTGGAGGATATATTCTTACCTAATGTGGGAAGGATTTTGGAGATAAGGTTTCCTTATATAGGGCCAATCCTTTAGTTGGGTTGTAAGAATCAAACCGAAGAAGCTTCAGCATATTTGAAAACACTTTCTCCCTCTCTTTAACCTAGAAGCCTTCTTCCATTTTGTTGGTGCATTGACTTCCGCTAGTTAGAGTCTCAAACCATACACACACCATAATATACTCATTTTCCAACTATCAAGGAAATATATAGCCACGAAATACTGATAAGGAAGTTGTTAGTTGGGCTTTTATAGGAGCATTTTTGGGGCAAGAAGGTGAATATGTGGAGGTATTTTTGGAGTATGTTGGAACTTCCATGGACAATATTGGTGGAGCTTTTTGTGACTCCCTTTAAGGCCACCTTTGGAGGTGGGGGAGTTACCCATCTTCACCACCACCACCACCATTTTAGAGTCATTTGAGGTGGGTAATCTACGCTTGTTGTATTTTCTACCCCATTTGAGAAATGTTGTAGTATTGTTGTTGTGTATGTTTAAAGGTAGGAATATAAGAAAAAAAATGGTGTGTTCTTAGAAATCTGAAGTTAGGCATTTTTACGGAATAAAAATGTAAGAAAATATTAGTTGTGCATATTTTCTAGTAAAATTGAAAATAGAAATTTTTATGGAATAAAAATGTTAGAAAATATTAGTTTTGTGTATTTTCTTGCAAATCTGAAAATAGACATTTTTATGGGATAAAAATATTAGTTGTGTATGTTTTCTAGTAAAATTGAAAATGGACATTTTTATGGAAATAAAAATGTAAGAAAATGTTCTTTTGGTGTATTTTTAGTAAAAATAAATAATGGACATTTATATTAAATAAAAATGTTGGCAAATAAAATGATAATTGTTGAAAATAAAGGATAAGTAAATATTTCAAGATTTTAGAACATTGAAAGATGACATGTTTTGTATACATGAGCATTTATAGAAATATTGGTGTTAAATATTTCATGGAATAAAATATTTGGAAATAAACAATTATTTGATAAATAATTGGCGAAAATTACATATGAATCATGTAGCAGGATTTGTTGGGTTTAAACAAGAAATAATAAAAGTTGGGATTTTAGTATTTAAAGTATGTGTAATTGAGACTAAATGACATAAAGTGTAAGTAATGAAAAGACTACAGGTTAAATAAAGAAATGATACTTCTTATAAAAGTAGTCTCAAGTGTAGACGTATTTCTTGATAAAAATAAGTAAAAAAATATGAGTGTTGGTAAAAAGTACTAATTAAGTATAGATGGGTAAACATGGAGTAGTTAGTGAGTGTAACTTACTAATATTGTGAAATATTAACACTTATGAAATTAAATGGAAATTAAGGTGTAAAAGTATTTCCAATCAAGGAAATAATTACTCAAAGTAGAAAAAGATGTTAAAGGGGTTAAAACACATAAGAAATTGGTGTGTATAACTTAATACTGTTTTGGGTGAATTTTACACTTGTGAAAATGGAGTAAAAGGTGATTTGAAAATAAATGAGTAAAAGTGTAATTTTACTTGAAGTGGAACATTTTTATGAAATAAAAATGTTGGAAAAGGTTTTACACAAAGTGGTCCTAAATGAATATGATTTTGGGATAAAAATCAAGGTTAAAGTATAAAGGACACAAAAATAATAAATTTTTGAGTGTAACACAAATTGGGGCGATAAAGTCCTGGGTTTTGACTTCGGTCGGGTAAAAAGGAAAGAAAGTAATGTGGACATTTGTAAAATATTAAAACACATTGAAAGGTACCCGAATGTCAATGGGATAAAGCAAGAAGAGACCTAGGGTGAAAAGCCCTAAACCACTGGCCAGAGCATATGATGAGCATAGCCGTCGATAAAGAGCCTGTGTAAGTATGCGGTATAGGAAGATTTCGAGAAAAAAGTTAAACGATATGAGGAATAAAAATCAAAAAATTGGTTGTGTGGTAAATGTATAAATATAACCTAACTTGAATGAATGAAATAAATATGCCGCTAAAGGCTAAATGGACAAGTTAACGCGTAAATTTACTAATGTCCTTACGATAAGGAAATAGGTAAAAAAGTGAGCTAATGGGTGCTTAAGAAACCTAAATGGTTAAACCCATATTTAACACAAAAATGTGTTGTTAAAAGGGATTTTTAAAGATTTAATAAGTATTTTCTAACATGAAAATTGCGTGTGTTGAAATGGGAATTTTCAATGAAAATACTAAAGGATATGAAAATGAATAAAATGATAAATTCCGGTAAAGGATTAGTTTCATACATAAAGTGGGAAGGTTTCAAGTGTTGAATCGGATGTGTTGAATAAAGTGGGAAATGTTAAATGTGAGTAAAGAAAGTCTTTAAAAAGATTAAGGTTAATTAATCTGGAGAAATAAGTTTTATGAAATAAATTGATTAATGCGTTGGAACATGTATTTTTCAAAGGTATACGTATGTTGATATATACATATTTTCATATGCATGTGGTTGTAACGTGTGCTTATTCCTTTCTGCCATTCATTCCTATAATGTTGTATAAATCCCACTGGGCATAAGCTCACGTTCCCACTTTATTACGGCAGGATGGGAGCGGTTTCATATTTTGAGTGCATTTTATAGGTAAGTATATTTTATTTATGTTTTACATTAGTAGCTATGTTTAGTTGGACATCAGGGTGTTCCCAATGTGTCCCTCAAGTACTTTATCTTGAAATTAAAATCACATGCTAACAAGTGAAATGTTAAAATCCAATAAAATTGGACTAGAAACACTCTCTAGGTTGTTTCATTGCACTTCACACCTCATGACTCGATTTGAATCGGGTTAACTCACAGGTAGCCCTTAAATTCGAGTCGGGGCATTATATGGAGTGTTATGATGAGGTACTAATATTAATTTTAAATGAGTCTCAGAGAAAAGGAGGAGAGGAATAGTTAAGTTGAAAGGAGAGAAGAAGAAAAGGTAATGGGAAATAAATATAGAAATATGAAAAGATAAAAGAGAGGACATGAAGAGGTTGGAGGTTTAAGCCATTAAAACATTCAATGAAATAAATTATGTTGACACGTGTCATAAAATGCTCAAGAGACTCCATTTTTATATTATTTTATTATACTAGTTGGAAACCCGCGCGATGCGCGGGTTATACGTCAGAGTAGGAAACAAACCTTAGAAATTGTAAACTTGTAAAAGATGGTAAATTAAAATAGGAACTCGATTGAAAACTCCAGAGTATTTGTGATTACAAAACATGTAAAACAAATATAACTACATATCCCAGGAAAACATAGTAATGCTATACGATTCATGATCACACGACGAAATAAAAAATACTGTAGTGTATTACCAAATGTCCACAACATAATTATAAATTTATTTGAATATATATTTTATATGACATGACCATGTATGGTATTGATAATCAACAAGATCATTCCATAAAAAATTTTATTCATCAAAATATTCAATTTCTACAGCACCATATCTAGAATTCAAGCTTCAATCCTGCCCAAAAACATTAAAACTGTCACATGTAAATAAACACCTGTTACATATGATAGGCTAAAGTGAGCATAATCGAATCAAATTAACAAATGCGAAAATTTGAGCATAGGAAATTTCACAGGGCACTGAAAAAATATAAAAAGTGAGCAACCCATTAAAAAAGGAACAACTCAAATTTACATTTATACATAAACAACATCAATAATAAGTTATTCCAAATTTATTAACAAAATGAACTACTTTGGTAAGCAAAATTAACTCAAATTTAGTTTTGGGTAAATGGAGTAAAAGTACTTTACTTTGGTAAGCAACTAATAAGCCATTGTTCGTGGCTTCGATACCCATGAACCCAACTGCTGTACTCGGAAGACCCTATTCCAGCCCCATTTCTAACCCGCAAACATGACATTCATGCCAGACCCGTAAAAGTAAACATTCCACATCATCATATCCGCACTCCTCCGGCCATTTACCTAACTGAAAACCTCCATACCCGCTCCTAAACTTGCCAACCCATTTCTTGCCATTTCCACACCCTAAATTCGAGCTTCGGCCTAACCATAGTATACACACCCATCTTCGGTGCTGGTAAGAACAAAAAAAAAATACTCCGGCCTGAGCCATCCTCGTCGACGAAATCCGCAAGCAATCTTCCTACTTACTTCGTACCCATTTTCAACCCACAACCAAGAACCATACCTGGTTATACCTCCTCAACTGGAATACTGCCATACCAGACCCACGCTGGCGACATACTCCATTACCAATCAATGAACCCAATTTTTTTATATACTAATTTGAAATATAGCTTTCATTTGTTGGAGGAATTCCTGTAGCCGATGCAACAGTTCCAACTCTCATTTACATCGGATGTTTAACATCACCCTCCCCTCCCTTTTTTGATTTCACCCACATCTTCTTTCAAGACCCAAATTACAAAAATTATTCAACACAGAAGAAACCAACCATGAATAATCCGTATACAAATAACATCGCATGAATAATCCATATAAGAAAGTCAACATGAACTTATGAAATCAGCTTCCGATGTGAGGAAGAAACTCCGACCGCTTGGAAGGGATGAAAGTTAGGGGAGTTTTGGGAGTTTTGGGAGAGAAGGGTTTGGGGGTTTGGGGAGCATATGAGTTGTCTCATTTTTGATAATGGAGTAGAGATAAAGAGTTTTGTTATAATTGAGGAGAGATAAGGTAACTTGTGGACTGTTGATGTACCGTTGGCAACCGTAAAGGCAAGGGAAATATGAAAGGTTATGTGCGTTAATATTGACTGCCTAGAAAATTAGTAGAGAGAGGAAAGAGGAAATTCTCATAAAATTAGAGTTCCACGTGAACACTCTGTATGAAGAGGAGTATTTAATTCTTGTTTAATGGAGTAGAGATAAAGAGTTTTGTTATAATTGAGGAGAGATAAGGTAACTTGTGGACTGTTGATGTACCGTTGGCAATCATAAAGGCAAGGAATATATGAAAGGTTATGTGCATTAATATTGATTGCCTAGAAAATTAGTAGAGAGAGGAAATTCTCATAAAATTAGAGTTCCACGTGGACACTCTGTATGAAGAGGAGTATTTAATTCTTGTTTAATGGAGTAGAGATAAATAGTTTTGTTATAATTGAGGAGAGATAAGGTCACTTGTGGACTGTTGATGTACCGTTGGAAACCGTAAAGGCAAGGGAGATATGAAAGGCTATGTGCATTAATATTGACTGCCTAGAAAATTAGTAGAGAGGAGAGAGGAAATTATCATAAAATTAGAGTTCCACGCGGACACTCTGTATGAAGAGGAGTATTTAATTCTTGTTTAGCATTTTATAGTATAAAATAAAGAATATAAAGATTAAGATAAAGTGTAACACCTCGTGATTTTATTTATTATTTAATTAATTAATCGGAATTTTTGAGAAAAATCAAATTTTGAATTAATAATTTTTATTGGCTAAATATGTTGGTTATGATTTTAGAAGAATAAAACTTCAAGCGGAATTAAAATCGGAGTTAAAATGAATTTTATATTGATTTAAAAAATTTTGTCCCTTATAATTTTTTTGGGCGAACTGCCAGATTTTAGGCATGATCGATCGACCCTCCCAGAAAACGTGCGCTGTAAGTTTTTTTTAGAGTTTGTGTTGGATTAGGACTCCTAATCACTATATAACCTTGTTAATCCGTAGGGGGCTTCTCATAATCACTTTTTCTTCAATTTTTCACCAGAAAACACCTCCAAATATTTTTTCTCTCAACCATAATCATCAACCTTCAACAAGATGAAGTTTTTGTCACAAGTTTTGGAAGGCTTAATTGGAGTTTAATCAGGTTTGTTCAAGAACACTCTTTTGCTAATTTTTCACAAGGAATCCAGATTTCTAATCAAATTTTCATCACGATCTTTACAGGCATGAATACTCTATTCTTTTCCTTTAGTATTATGCGTTTTAAGTGTTGCCTAAACACTTAATTACATGTTTTCTTAAAAATAATTAGTAACTTAATTAGAAAAAGTGGATACTAATTATGGGGCTGTTTTTATAAAATCTTTTAATCTGAATAATATTCATAACCCTTTGGGTACGTATAATTCATGAGTGATTTTGGGTTTTATTGGTGTAGGTTGCATGTAGAAAAACCCTAGCTTTAAAATAATTGACGTTTGGGTGCGTATAACTCATGTAATACATGTAGAGATAATAAAATTTGGTTTTTGATGTATATATGATGAAAACTTGGTATATTTAATTTAGAATAATTAAATGAAATTAGTTGGGTATTTTTGACGTTGAGTTAATTTAATTAAATTGGACTATCATGCGTAGTTTGGAACATTGATTTATTATGCATATTTGTGTGACTTTTTGATATTAATGTATTGCCTTGTGACGACGGGTTGTTGGGTAATTTTTCTCTCCCTCTACTTTAGGATGCCTTCTAGGTATGGGACTAGCGGGTAGACCTTTTATGATTTACGCCTTCTAGGTATGGGACTAGTGAGGGTAGATTATTGCATTTTTATCATCTTGAGGGTGGGCTAATTTTTGTTACTTTATCGTCGTTACGGTAGTCTAAGTACGAGACTAAGTTAAGATTTATGTTAGAAAATCCTCCTATACATAGGTTAGGACGTATTGATAACTTGGGGACCCTTAGGTATGGGACTAAGGGATATTTTGAGGATCTCACATCGATTAAAAGGGTGGGGTGATTATAAATTGAGAAATTGAGAATTAATGCCGAAGATAAAAACGGGTATTAAAATTTGTGGCGACATAATGTGTTGGGGCCGACAGTTTAAACGGGCCAGAGGGAGATTTATGTCGTGTCGTGTGTGGAACCTTGTTATGTGTCGGGGCCGACAGTTAAACAGGTCAGAGGGCGATTGACAAGGGTAACCTTGTCATGTGTCGGGGCCGACAGTTTAAACGGGTCAAAAGGCGATTGACAAGGGGAAGTGTGACACTTTACTAAAAAGTGAGAACTATAATACAAGATGGTTAATTTAATTAAATTAACATCGTGGGACTTGGGAATTTAAAATTATATTGGTGTTCCTTTATAAATGGGATTTCTGTGGGTAGTTAGTGATTTATAATTATCGCGTTTAATTATCCCGTTTAATTTAAAATATTCTATTGTGATATTTATTGCGTATAATGCTACTGTCCGGATTCAAGGATCCTATTTGAGGGGAGTAGTGTGTATTCTTGCTCGGGGCTTTGGCTCTGACCCATGCGTTGACTAATCTTTTTCAGGATTAGAATTGGAGAAGCTGCATAAGTTTATCGGAGTTATCATTTGGAGGTGCAGCTGGAGTTATTCATTTTATGGCATAGTTTAGTTAGACTTTCCTTTTCAGTCGTATTTAATTATGAGACTTCATTTGAGTTTTATTGGGCCATTCGGTTCCAAAGTTGTTTAGAGGATTTATTTTGGGATTATTCAGATTTTATTTTAATCATTATTGAAGAATGGATTTTTGGAGTTAGCATTTGATGGATCTTTTATCGCTTAGTTGTTTATGAGCATTTGAGTTTGATTCAATTATGTATCTTATGGACTGGTTTATTTATGTCTCATATCTGTCTCATGCTAAGAATGGTATTTATTTACTCATGCCCGGCATAGTTTTGGTGGCGGCCGATGCCAGAATTAGGCGGGGTGTGACATAAAGATTAGATAATATTAATAATAGGTGGTTTATATGGAAGGGGTGGGCCTTGATGTATAGGCATGCAAGTTTTGGTGAACAAGACATCTAATTAAAATAAGACCTAATCTCCCCTAATAGTTCTTCTAAAAATAAGAAACCAATAATATTCTCTCCTCATAATTTCGGACCCAACCTGAGTACACCTAATTAAGAGTGGACGCTTGAAATTCAAGTTTTTAATGAAAATTCAACTTTTACCATACTAAATAGCCAAATGAACTTTCAATTTGTGGAAAAGGGAGTATATAACAAGTGTGTGCTATAAGAGAATGATACAAAGGACATTGATTGAAGTTGTCAACTTAAAGACTAACCTTGGCATTTTTATAAAGCTAAGATAACATGAAACAACTAGGTTTAGCAGTCGCCGCAAAGGTTTTTGGGAAAGTTTCTCAATCATGCTTGCCAAAAGACGATGTACTGAATAAAACCGATCTACATTATTACATCAATAATGTATCCCCTCCTCTTGCATTAGAATTTTTGAGATTATGATGGGTGCCTCCTGTGTAAACAAGGGAAATACATATATGTAAGTTCATGTATAAGATCTTGAGAGCATGTACACACGATATCTCACATCATAACATTATATAAAAGATGTATAGGAACAAAGAAGCATATAAGCCCAACCCATTTTTCTCAAGAATATTATTGTTTACTGGAAAATCATTTGTTTCTCTACAAGTTACAGTCTTAAGGAGCTTCACATTTTTTCTCTCTACTAGATTAATATTATCAAATTATTGGTTATTTATCTTTTGGCCCCCCATTTATGTTGCAATATTGAGTATGCCTCATTATTTTCGCTTCTTGGACTTACCCAAAAGCATTATAAATGCACCTTTTTGGGTTGTTGTAGGAGATTTTTTATGCTTTATGAGTATGTATGGCACTTTTAGGAGCCAAAGTCTAAAATTGAAATTACGGGTACTTAATATCACATAACAAATAGAGGATAAAAGCTATATAGCCCTAAAATGATTTTATAGCTGGTAATTTTCCTTGCTAAGATGATTTTTATATTGTAAGAGAATGGTTCTCTAAGTGCTAGGGTGCTTAAATATAAACTAAGGTGCAATCTCTATTAAAGGCGATAATTTAACAGTCAAAGTGCTCTCAACAATGAAGGAATAAACTCAGTCAGAATAGAAATAACTCTTTTGTATAAACTCAGACAATAACGGATACAAATGACTGTTAATAAATGAATCTCCAGAGCAACCATCTAGAGGGAGAGAAAAGCAAGAACTCTAGACACACCCATGGTTGGCCACTTATATACCAAGGTAATAAATGACGAAGATTAATGTGTATTAAATACTTATGTTCTTGGTGAAATCTTGAACAAAAGTATTCATTGCCAAAATATATGAAAACACTGGTAATAAAAATATCTCAAAGTGTGTGTTTTTGGCTCAAAACTCTCATCTGTTTACAATAATCCTCCCCCAAAATCCGTCTCTAGGTGTATATATAGTATGTAAAGTACAGTCGAGTAATCTCAGGAGCATTAAATGCTAAGTCAGACCACTATACCTCCACGTCACTAGCACTGAATGCAAAGTTATGTCACCATACTTCCACGTCACTAGCATTAAATGATGGAAAAGGACTTAAGTGACTAGCTATATGTCAGGCGGCTGCCCATATTTAGTAGCGCACCAAACCATTAGCCAATCCTCAGACCCCCACGGTTTATTCATGTTTGGATTGGACGTATGGTAGGTCATGCATAACGTCCCCGGGGTATTTGTGGAAAGATATTTGTTACTATGGACAAAGACCACCTGTACCAAACCCATTGGACAAGGAAACTCAAGGTTTCTTGGATGGTGCCCCATCAGATGATGCTCTCTTGGATGAGCTGGTGTTTTACCCGATGTATCTAAAGAGGTTAAGTCATGCCTTAACGTTGACTTGCTTCTCAATCCTCCAAACCGGTTCCCTAAGTGATGGTGTTTGATAGAGCATGAAAGCTCTCCCAAGTCTTGCCAGACTTAGTCCTCACGGATACCGAGTAACCTCACCAACTATTACAATATGCCTCGTAAATACACATAACGTAAGTAAAATAAAATTCAATGGTTCTTCAAACAGCTCCCATGAAAAAGCTTCCACCCTGCTCCTTCTACCTTTTGGATTGGTTTGCTCGCCCCACTTTTCTATGCGTTTTCTCCATCTTCCTCTATCTTCTTTCGAGATGACTTATGAGTAAGCTTGTTTGAATCCTCACACTCCTTTGTAATGTCACTAATATTTGTTGAACCATTCTTTAGTTTCCCATCTAGTTTGCTTAATAAAATGCCGGGTGATCAGTCCTATATTTAATTAAATAGGAATCTCGTCTGGTTCATTCTTAGCATCACTGTCGAAATTTTTTTAATTACTAACCACCTAGTCTTTAATTAAGCTGATTCCAAATTTTATCTTATGATTTACATCGAAACCAACCAATATAATAGGAAAAAACCAAGATAACCAACATATAAAAAAATCTAATCATGCCATACAACTAATAAAAGCATTAGTCGAATAACATCGACTATAATAGCAATCCACAAACTGCAAAATATAAAGGAGAGTACTGATACATACCAAACTGAATATAAAAGTACAAGTCCAAGCTACAACTAAAATGTCCCTATCTAGAGAGAAAATAAGGCAGGTGACTAAGAAAATATCCTGCAGCATCAACATATATTGCAGTTACGCACCCTGTAAGATGATCAGGCCGAGCGCCCCTATGGTAGGACACCTAAAAGGTTTTGAAAAAGTTTTATAGCAAGGTGATTAGGCATAAATTCTTCACATTTATCCCTTTAATTTCGGTATTTTTATGATCTCGTGCGGTGTAAACAGATTGGATTTGACTTATATTTATGCTACTAACCCTTTTTGCCAAGTATTTCATATTTTGTGTATCTCTTATGTGTTCTACAGGTGTTTCATGCAAGTTAGTGCCAAAGAGAACTCAAAACAGTGAAAGAAAACCAAGAGACGGGGAGTAAAGGGCATTTTCATAATTTTGCAGCCTTATTCCGAAGGTGGGGCCAACTGGAAAGTTGAAGAGCTTTCAACTACAAGAACACTGGAAAAAAACAGAACCTCAATCGGAGTCCGGATGTGAAAGTTATGAGCAGTCAAAGATAGAAGAAAAAGTCAAATAAAGAGGGGACCGGTCCGCCTAGAAATTAAAAGAATCGGCCCGCCAAAAATAAAAGAACCGGTTCGCCCTTACCCCGGACCGGTCCGCCTTGCCAAACTCTAAAAGACCCCGGACCACAAGCAAACCGAAGAAGGAAAAAATAAAAGGAACCGGTCCGCCCCAAAATAAAAAGAACCGATCCGCCTTGGGGGCAGATCGGTCCGCCTAAGGCCCAGACCGGTTCGGGCTTCGAGATTTGCAAATCCTATCTCTTCCTAAAAAGACTCCTAGTGCATCTGAACTCCGAAATTGTTGTAGGGTATAAAAACCCAATTTATTATTGTTATTGGCGCGGAGAATTAGTAGGATTTTTCCTCTCTTTTTCCAGAAATCCTAGTTTAGCTAACAATTGCAGTTTTAATTCAAAGATTGAAGATTTATTCAGTGATTTTTGTGAGTATCAATTTCATTCATTGTTTCACTTATTGCTTGGGTAATTTTAGTGAGTAATTCTTAATTCTAATTCTTTTCTACATCTAATTACTATTTTCCTTTGAATAATTATGAATTCCTTCACATCAATCATTGTTTTCATTAATTTCAACATGTTAGGCTAGATTTTCCAAGGCCGGGGTACATGAACCCAGCCTGATGTGTTAATGTGTGTATAAAATTAATCCGATGAATTTAGTGATTGATTATGATTGTATTGCGTAGTTACACAATAATTGTAGATCTTTATATCTCGTTTGCCTCTGGGTACTCGTGATGATTTAGAGTGCAATTTGAGTGTCACTATCGCGATACTGATTTACTCATCCTCAGATTAAGTATGACGCGGGCTTGAACCTCATATACATAATGCTTGGGAGTACTAAATTCCGGGTCAGATCAATCAGATAAATTTATGATTAATATTATCACTGCACTACACTAGAGTTAGGGGATTGTATTCCTGTCCTATTTCTCTCATCATTTAAAACAAAAAGTTTCAAATCATCATTCATTCTTAATTTCGGTAGATTAGTATAGTTGCATTTTTTCTTATTTTCATTATCGCATTTAGCTGTAATCAATCTCAAAACCAAATCAATTTTTCCTTTTCTTTTTAGAGTCAAAGTTAGGGTCTCTCCATCTCTTCCCGTCGTCACAACTCTGTTGTCCTTCTTCCCTGAGGATCGATACCCGACTTAGTGGGATTATTACTTGAGCGACAGGCTTACACTTGAGTCTAGAGTGAACGCATTCCCGAGACACATTTTCAGTCACGCCAAGTTTTTGGCGCCGTTGTCGGGGAATTATGTAGACTTAGGATTAGATTAAGTCAATCCAAAGCTTTGACCAAAAATTTCAAAAAATCCAAAAACATAAAAAAATTTAAAAAGAACAAAAAGATTCATAATCATCATCTCTCCTAAGCTTTAATGAAAAATTCTGAAACCACTCCCACACCCCATAATACTCCAACCAACATTCACGAAAATCCAATTGTTGAGTATAATCCCGATAGTCCCCACACTCCAAACGCCCCACAGTTCTGGATCCCACCTCCCACACCGTCGCACTCAGTCTCCGATAACACTCCTTTTTCCTTCTTAGGACACACTCCTAGCACGCCTAGTGAGAGCACCGAGTCAATAAGTGAGGAAGAGATGTCGCAACACGACAGTGCACCCACCGGTGAGGAAGAGCCCCCATACCGTCCGATTAGAGAATTCTTATATCCCGAGCGTACTGTCACTCCGGGATGCATTATACTCCTATATAGTGCTGGGCAATTTTGTTTCAAAAATGGGATGATCCAAATGCTACCGCATTACCACGGTATGGATTCTGAAAAGCCATACCTCCATATTAGGGAATTTGAGGACGTGTGTGATACTCTCAATGATCAAACCTGCACACAAGAGGTAATCCGCCTCAAACTCTTCCCTTTCTCGCTCAAAGATAAAGCTAAGGCCTGGCTATGGTCTTTACCTTCGAGCTCGATTCCATCATGGAACGAGTTGCAATCGAGATTTCTCAAGAAATTCTTCCCAACACATCGAACAATCTCCATAAAGGCTCAAATTCAAGCATTCAGACAATCTGAAAATGACCCATTTCATCGATGTTATGAGCGTTTCAATGAGTTAGTTAATTCATGCCCCCATCATGGATTTGATTCAGCGCAAATCATCTTTTTTCTCTATAATTGGCTGAATCTTAACTCCAAACAACTTGTTGAAACTATGGGAAGTGGTCTTTTTGTCGACTTAGACGCCCACGATGCTGAGCTTCACCTGAGGTACGTCGCCGAGACTACCCAATCCTGGGATACATCTGATCCTAACGCTCAAAATCAAAATCGGCAAGTGACCACCACCCCATCGGCGTCCGGCCTATTTCAAGTAGATAAGAATTCTATGACGGACAGTCGATTGGAGACTCTTGAGAAAGGATTTCGAGACCTATGCGAGATATATGGAAAATGACCAGCTGGATCCATACCAAACCCCGTCGAGAAGGTGTGTGCGATTTGTGAGGCGGGACATTTAACTGAGGAATTCCCGACCATACCCGCCTACAAAGTAATGCTTCAGGAGCAAGTTAGTGGTATTGGAGGATTTAAGGGTAATTTCGGTGCACCACACGGGAATTCATACAACCCTTCGTGGAAAAATCAACCTGGTTTTAGCTATGGGAAACAACATGCTGTAATGAACCCTACTTCCCATGTTGCCCCTCCTCCACCACAACACTTTCAACAAGCTCCACACATGCAAGGACATGTGCAAGCACCACCACCTCAAGGATCATACATCCCTCCGCCGCAGAGAAGTCTCGAGGATACTATTAACCACTTTATCAATACCCAGACTGTAACTAATGCTAGGCATGAGCGCATGATGAATGACATGAATGCGAACATTTCACAGTTGGAATCATCGTTGAGTGTTCAAGAGAAGGTAAAGTTTCCTGCCCAAGTCCAAAGACCTCTCCAAGGTCAAACTAGTGTTAGCTCGACACCACATGACCATACTGAGTAATGTAGCGCAATTACCACTCTATGTAGTGGGAGAGTAGTTGACTTGTCACCTCCTCCACAAGACGTACCTAAAGACAAGGAGATTTTGCCCGGAACGAAAGAGGCCGAAGATGTCCCCTTGAATGAGAGTGATAAAGATGACACTAGTGAGCCTGAGGTAGTAGTGAAACCACCCACCGCGGCACCATTTCCTCAAAGGTTGATTCCTTCACATAAAGAAACCCACGTGATGAAGTGCTAGACGTGCTAAAGCAAGTAAAGCTGAATTTACCATTCCTCGATGCCATTAAGCAAATTCCAGCTTATGCAAAGGTCATCAAAGACTTGTTGACGGTAAAGAGAAAGATGAAGGTAAAGAAAAACGTCTTTCTAGCACAGAATGTGAGCTCCATTCTACTTAACGATCTCCTGCCTAAATTCAATGATCCCGGTGCACCCACCATTTCCTGCATCATTGGAGAAAATAAAATAAAAAAGGCCTTACTAGATTTGGGTGCAAGTGTAAATATCCTCCCTTACTCCATTTATAGGCAACTTGACTTGGGCGACCTCAAGCCCACAAAGGTCACTCTCCAATTAGCGGATCGAACAGTGAAGATTCCACGAGGCATAATTGAGGACGTGATCATCCAAGTTGACACCTTCTACTTCCCGGTAGATTTTGTCATTTGGGACACGGAGCCCTCCTTTAACTCAAGCAACCATGTTCCTATCATCCTTGGGCGCCCATTCTTAGCTACGGTTAATGCAATCATCAATACTCGGAATGGGCTAATGCAACTCACTTTTGGGAACATGACTTTAGAGACCAACATCTTCCATATCACCCAACAGACATGGGAAGAAGATGATCTTCACGCGGTGAGTTTCATAAATGAGATCGTAGAGGAATACTTTGAGGAGAATTATAGTGGAGACACCTTAGGATCCTCTTTAGTGTCAAATCACGAGAATAAAGGGTCCCACAAGAGAGATACGTTAGGAGTGTGCCGTATTTCATTAAGTAATAGTGGTAGTTGTGACGATGAGAGAAAAGTGGGGGAGAGGTGTGTAGTGACCGCAATTGAAAGAGAGAGATAGGGGTTAGAAGAGAGAAAACTAGAAGAGTTGGAGATCGAGAAAGTAAGAGAGGACGTAGGCACTACTCGAGAGAGAGATCTAGGGGACATGAGCATGGAAGAATTTGAAAGAGAATTCGGCCCGGTGGATGAGAGCCTTACTGTTGAAGTCCAATCCCTATTGGACTCTTGTAGTCACTTAGAGGAAAGTGAATTGAAAGAAAAAATTGATGAATTCCTTCGTTGTGACAATCCACCCACACCACTAGAGGCCCCAAAGGCGAGTGAGGAGAAAAGTTTTGGTTCATCCGACTTAGAGCCCGACCCATGCATCTTAAAAATTGAAAGAAATCTAGGTGTTCCCTCCGAGTCAGCGCACGCAGGCCACGCTTTGAGTCAGCATCACGAGGATCCCTTTCCAATTAGTCACGTCGAGTCTCCCGGTCTATCCTTTATCTATGGGCGAGGTCCCAACTTGTTCCGATTGTTGGAATATAATCCTAGGACGGGAGTGACAAGGAGAGCATCGAACCCCGTAAGTGGGATCGGGTGAGTTTGTGGAGAGATGAGAGGTCGTCGCACCCACGACGCATATGGGGTGATTGTTGTTGTATTTTTGAGTCATGCATGAGTGTCATATAGTGTCTTGTTGCATTTTAATATTTGTTTGTTTTATTTTTCCGCACTTTTCATTCGCCTTGAGTTAGATTTTTGTCCTTTTTGCTTGAGGACAATGCAAAAGTCTAAGTTAGGGGGGGTCACAAGTGCGTATTTCTAAAACTTCACAAATTTTCAAAATGCTCAGAAATTTTCAAAAAAATCATAAAATTCTGAAAAATCCAAAAATATTTTTGTTCAAAAAAAATAAAAAGTGGAATTCAAAAATTTCAAAAATATCATTAAAAGTCGATTTAAAGTCTCAAGTTGTAAAAACTCAACATACACAAAGCCGAAATTGACTAAAGATCGAAATTGAGCAAAAATTGACGACTTAACGAATAAGTGTGGAGATTAACAAACCCGGTGAGATTCGAGCCTATCACTTTTTGCGAGTTTTTAAATCAATTCGAGTTGATCGTTAACTCAAAGTTCTTTTTAGCGCCTAAAAAAGTTGTCGAGGATCTCAATCCTTTCATTTTGATCGGTTATGAAAGACGTGTGTGATATTGCTTTGAAAAACGTGCCAAAATTGATCTCTAAACTTAAATTCATCTCGAAACGCATATGGTAACGCAATTGGTATTTTTGACAATGAAGTAGGCCCTCGTTTGACACCCAAAAATATTGGCCAGAAAAAGTAGCGAAAAATTACCCCTTTTGTAACCCAATTTGAGCCAAACAAATTGTCCCTTTCGTTTGATAACCCGAAAAATCCAAATAGCCCGGAATTGAAAAAAATGGAAAAATCCAGAATTTAAGTCCAAAAAAGTGCATATAAAGGGGCAAGAAAAAAAATATGCTCAACAAAAATAGTGAGAAAAGAAAAGAAGAGAAAAACAGAAAAAAATTAGAGAAAAAGAAGGAAAAAAATGAGCAATAGCCCGGAAAAAGCACAAACGGACATCATTAATGACTTTTCCAATTCCAACTTCCCGACAATTGTCATTATTACCCCATATACCTTCAAACCCGAAAAAGTCCTAACCGAGTCTAAATTGCGAAATTGGTTACAGCATGGAGAGCTAATACACCAAAAGATAATAAGGGAGATTAAGTGCGCGAAAAAAGAGGAAATGTTCCCGTTTTTAAAACCGTAATCTGTTGATGAGATCCTTTCACCATGAAATTTCCGTCTTTCTCCTTGTATGCGTGATTTTGCTTTCATTACATTTACTCTTTATATCGCGCATACCGAGAGAATAGCCACAATCCGAGAGATTCGTTTGTGAGAGCATTCCGTGAGAAATTGAAATCAAAACGAATTTTCGAATAAGTAATGTAATGATCAATCGGTGGAAATTCGCGGTTAAATTTTTGGTTTCGCACACACGCACTATGATTTGAGACTTGTAAATATGACTTGATGATGACTATTTTCTGGGAAAGTTTGAGTTATACAATTTTTGCGTATTTTGATTTTTCCTTGAGTCGAATTTTGTGGGTATATTCTCTGCAAACCCTCACGAGACACAACTCGTCCTACTAGGGTAACCTAGGGGTTTAAAGGCTTGTTGCATACTCTAAATGCAATCGCTTGCCCACGAAAAAGGTATTCTATCCCAATAAAATGTGATTTTCAAGAGTTAAGCCTTGCTAGGATTCTTTTACATTGCTCGGGATGCGCAAAGTTCTAAGTTAAGGGGATTTGATTAGTCATAAATTCTTCACATTTATCCGCTTAATTTCGGTATTTTTATGATCTCGTGTGGTGTAAACAGATTAGATTTGACTTATATTTATGCTACTAACCCTTTTTGACAAGTATTTCATATTTTGTGTATCTCTTATGTGTTCTACAGGTGTTTCATGCAAGTTAGTGCCAAAGAAAACTCAAAACAGTGAAAGAAAACCAAGAGACGGGGAGTAAACTGCATGTTTGTAATTTTGCAGCCTTATTCTGGAGGTGGGGCCAACTGGAAAGTTGAAGAGCTTTTAACTACAAGAACACTGGAAAAAAATGGCACCTCAATCGGAGTCTGGATGTGAAAGTTATGAGCAGTCAAAGATAGAAGAAAAAGTTAAATAAAGAGGGAACCCGTCCGCCCAGAAATTAAAAGAATCGGCCCGCCAAAAATAAAAGAACCGGTCCGCCCCTACCCCGGACCGGTCCGCCTTGCCAAACTCCAGAAGACCCCGGACCACAAGCAAACCGAAGAAGGCAAAAATAAAAGGAACCGGTCCGCCCCCGGACCGGTCCGCCCCAAAATAAAAAGAACCGATCCGCCTTGGTGGCCGATCGGTCCGCCTAAGGCCCAGACCGGTCCGGGCTTCGAGATTTTCAAATCCTATCTCTTCCTAAAAAGACTTCTAGTGCATCTGAACTCCGAAATTGTTGTAGGGTATAAAAACCCAATTTATTATTGTTATTGGCGCCGAGAATTAGTAGAATTTTTCCTCTCTTTTTCCAGAAACCCTAGTTTAGCTAACAATTGCAGTTTTAATTCAAAGATTGAAGATTTATTAAGTGATTTTTGTGAGTATCAATTTCATTCATTGTTTCACTTATTGCTTGGGTAATTTTAGTGAGTAATTCTTAATTCTAATTCTTTTCTACATCTAATTACTATTTTCCTTAGAATAATTATGAATTCCTGCACATCAATCATTGTTTTCATTAATTTCAACATGTTAGGCTAGATTTTCCAAGGCCGGGGTACATGAACCCAGCCTGATGTGTTAATGTGTGTATAAAATTAATCCGATGAATTTAGTGATTGATTATGATCGTATTGCGCAGTTACACAATAATTGTAGATCTTTATATCTCGTTTGCCTCTGGGTACTCGTGATGATTTAGAGTGCAATTTGAGTGTCACTATCACGATACTGATTTACTCATCCTCAGATTAAGTATGACGCGGGCTTGAACCTCGTATACATAATGCTTGGGAGTACTAAATTCCGGGTCAGATCAATCAGATAGATTTATGATTAATATTATCACTGCACTACACTAGGGTTGGGGGATTGTATTCCTGTCCTATTTCTCTCATCATTTTAAACAAAAAGTTTCAAATCATCATTCATTCTTATTTTCGGTAGATTAGTATAGTTGCATTTTTTCTTATTTTCATTATCGCATTTAGATGTAATCAATCTCAAAACCAAATCAATTTTTCCTTTTCTTTTTAGAGTCAAAGTTAGGGTCTCTCCATCTCTTCCCGTCGTCACAACTCTGTTGTCCTTCTTCCCTGAGGATCGATACCCGACTTACTGGGATTATTACTTGATCGAAAGGCTTACACCTGAGTCTAGAGTAAACGCATTCCCGAGACACATTTTCAGTCGCGTCACAAGTGTTAGAACCCAAAATATTTGGAAATATTTAGCAAGTGAATTTAAATGTTAGAAAGTAAAGTGCAAGTAAACTCTTCATATTTAAGTTAGTGCCGTACACTCTCTTGAGGACACCTCACCCCCCCCTCTCTCTCTCTCTCTATATATATATATATATATATATATACACACTACACATCACCGTATATATATAGAAATCCAGGCTACCTGTGTACTATATCTATACACAAGCCTAAAATATGCAAGTCTATAGTCCGACTTCATTAAAATTAATTATGCACTAATTAATTTTCGTTATCTTGGAGTCACCCTATCAATTATACCCCGACTCTCTCTCTCTCTCGGCTCGAAATTCAATATTTCCAATCCATCGTTCAATTTCATTAAATTAAGCCCACCCACTTAATTAATAGGTTTCAGATTCACTCAATCATGAACCTTAATTCTTCAAATTAATAAATCTTTTAATTAATTCAAGGGTAAACATTCACCAATTTAAACACTAGATTACAACCAAAATTGCAGAATCACCCAATGCATCAACTGTGTATCTCAAAACACATAACAGGTCTGATCAGGGGAAGAAGAAAATCTGATAGGGTTTAACATGTCATTCAAAGGACCAACCATGTCATTCGAATGACAGTGGATCTCATTTGAACGAGATACCAGGTCATTCGAATGACCCTAGTATCATCTTCATCCCCAATATGTCCAGTAACACCCAGCCCGCCATTGGAATGTTTAAAACCTCATTATGTACAAATTTCTTCATCAAAACTTTCCCAGATTCATCCTAATTCAATCATTTTATTATATTCTATCTTACCCCATAAATTACCCCAAATTAGGGCATCAAATTAGTCAAAACTTAACACCTCCACAGATTTATAACTCCAATTTAAAGAAATCCCCAATCCCCAATTTCTCATGAACACAAACGCTAACATATTTATTGATTCCCACCTACTTTAATATGAATAGGTAAATGCAAATTAGCAATTGAAAATTAAACCACTTTCGTCAATTTGTAGATCAAAGCCTTCGGACGAGGATGTTGGATTGAATTCAAGGATCTTCTCTTGTTCTTGTAGCAATCTACCAAAATCCCCAAATTCTCTTTTAATGTCTCTCCTCTTAAACTCACTAGAATTTTAGTCTTCTAAAATGACTTTAAGTTGTCTTACCCTTACACAGTTAGGGTTAAAAAACTCTAATCTCGTTTTTGGGCCTCCTTAAAAGGGCCCAAACTCTTAATTTGGAGCTTAAATATGTCTATTTAAGTCCTGAAATCCAATATATACATATGGCCACTCATTTCGAACTATTTCGACCCTACCGGACTCAATTGCTCGCTCAAAATCGCCATCGGGATAATAATTAAAAAAAATTAAGTTTCGCCCATTAATTTATTTAAATATACTAACTTTTATATAACTCAATTAATTAATTCTCATTAATTTACGACACAAGTAAATTACTAATTACCGAATTAATTAATCAAAATAAAACTTAGAAATTATGAGGTGTTACATAGTTCCCCCCGTATAAGGGAATTTCATGTACCTGTGGTAAATAGCTCTGGATACTACTCCCGCCTGTCCTCCTTACGCTCCCAAGTGGACTCGTCGACACTATGATGATCTCACTGAACACGGCCAAGTGGTACCACTTTAGATCGTAACTCATGCTCACTGCGATCTAAGATAGCTACTGGTCTCTCCTCATAAGAAATATTGGGCTGGAAGTCTATGTCCTAAAGTGGGACATGCCAAAACGCCCTCGAACTCCTCATGTATATCTTCAATGACGCAATATGGATCACATCGTGGATACGCTGGAGATGATATGGAAAATCCAAACGGTACGCTACCAGTTCAACTCTCTCAATGATAGGATATGGGCCCACATACCTTGGTGCTAATTTTCCTTTCTTGCCAAATCTCATCACCCCTTTCATAGGGTATACCCTCACTAATACTTGATCCCCGATCTCCAACTCCACATGTCTTCTATTCTCATCCACGTAGCTTTTTTACCTATCTTGGGCTATACGGATACGCCTCAAATTAACTCAATATTGGAGGATGTGTCCCGAATCATCTCCTACCCCAATAGTTTGTTGTCCCCACCTCCAACCAACAAGTCGGTGAGCGAAAAGGTCTCCCGTACAACACCTTGAATGGTACCATGCCAATAGTGAATTGGTACGAGTTGTTATACGAAAACTCTACCAATGTAAGGTATTGCTCCCAACCTCCCCCAAAATTAAGAATACACATCCGTATCATATCTTCGAGCATCTGATTCACCCGCTCCGTTTGGCCATCTATCTGGGGGTATTAGTCGGTGCTCAACCTTAACTCGGTGCCCATAGCCTCCTAGAGGCTTTGCCAAAAATGCGATATTAAAATCTTGTCCCTGTCAGATACTATATTGATCGGGACCTCGTACAATCTGACTATCTCTGCTATGAATAGTCTCGCATACTGTATAGTCTCAAAGTTCGTATGAATCGATAAAAAGTGAGCCACCTTGGTCAAACGATCTACTATGAACCATATAGAATCGTGACCCCTCTATGAAACAGACAACCCCGTAATGAAATCCATAGAGGTGCTCTCCCACTTCCACACTGGGATCTCAAGTGGATGCAACATCCCCGATGGTCTCTGATGACCTAACTTCAGAAGCTGACACGTGGCACACTTCGAGACAAACTCCGTAATATCTCGTTTCATCTCCGTCCACCAGTACTACCTCCTCATATCTTGGTACATCTTGTCCCCATCGCGATGTACCGCAAATTTAGAGCCATGAGTCTCAGTCAAAACGTCACATCTCAAGTCCTCATCCTCGGGCATGACCAACCTCCCATTAAAGCGTAGCTCACCATTAGAGCTAATGGAGTAGGACTCCGCACCCTCACCCTATGCTAGCAACTATTTCACCCTGTTCTGGCAGAAAGGATCATCCGCCTAAGCCCTCACCACCCGTATAATAATCTCGAGTTTGACTGCTCGAACCGCCATACGTGCCGTGGAAATCTCATCGTCGTGCTTAAGTTCGCTCCCTTTCGCCTTCCAAACTGCCGCCAAATCTTCCTTGGGCCGTCGGCTCAACGTATCTGCAACTACATTGTCATTTTTAGGATGATACTTCATATCAAACTAGTAATACTTTATGAACTCCAGCCACATCCTTTGCTTCATGTTCAAGTCCTTCTGAGTGAATAGATATTGGAGTGATTTGTGATCCGTGAATCAGGTGAACTTCTCTCCCAAAAGCTATTGCCTCCAAATCCTCAAGGCAAATACTACCGCGGCCAACTCTAGATCATGAGTGGGGTAATTCCTCTCATGGAGCTTTAGCTTCCGGGGCGCATAAGCTATAACTCGCTCTTTTTGTTGCAACACACCTCTGAGTCCCTGTAAGGATGCATCAGTCTAAACCCAATAGTCCAATCCTACCCTCGATAATGCCAATACGGGGGCTGATGTCAGCTTGTCCTTTAACTTGTCAAACGCTAACTGAAAAGAATCGCTCCATACAAAGGGCACCCCTTTACGAGTTAAATTTGTCAACGGTCCGATAATCTTGGAGAATCCTATAATGAAATGGCAGTAGTACCCAGTTAACCCCAAAAAGCTCCTAATATCAGTCGGTGTCGTGGGCTAGCCCTGCTCCCTCACCGCTGACAGCTTGCTTGGGTCCATGACAATACCTTGCTCTGACACAATATGGCCCAAGAAAGGCACTTCCCGAAGCCAAAATCCATATTTCTCAAACTTGGCGTATAGATGGTGATCCCGCAACGTCTGCAAGACTATACGGAGATGATCTACATGCTCCTCCTCTGTGCGCGAATGGACCAAAATGTCGTCTATGAACACTATAACGAAAAGATCGAGAAAATCTCTAAAAACTCGATTCATAAGGTCCATGAATACTGCTGGTGCATCGGTGAGCCCGAATGGCATCACCCAAAACTCATAAGAACCATACCGCAATAGAAAAGCAAGTTTTGGGACGTCTTCCTCTTGAATCCTCAAATGATGATACCCCGACTGTAAATTAATTTTGGAGAAGTATGTCGCCCCTCGCAGCTGATAAAAAAGATCATTAATCCTAGGCAGTGGATACTTATTTCTGATATTAACCTTATTCAACTCTCGATAATCGACACATAAGCGGAGTGTGCTGTCTCTCTTCTTAACGAACAACACAGGAGCACTCCATGGTGATGTGCTCCGTCTAATAAATCCCTGACCCAAGAGTTGATGAATCTGTTCCCTCAACTCATGCATCTTCGAAGGGGCAAGCGGTAAGGCACTCAGGCTATTAGCCTAGTACGCAGTGCTAGATCAATGACGAACTCAATCTCCTGACTAGATGGCAACCCGGTATGTCCTAGAATACGTCCCCAAAGCCTCTCACGACCGGGATCGAATGTATCAAGATCACCACCTCCTGTGAGGTCTCCTCCTCAAGGTAATATAAATGAGTGTGAGATGCCCCTTCAGTAAGGGGCATCTCCACTAAAAACATCTCCTACCCCGGTATGCCGAACACTATGGCTCTCTCATAACAATCGACCATTGCCCTATATCCCGCTAACCAATCTCTACCCAAAATAAAATCATAGCCCTCTAAATCCAAAACTAAGAGGTTTGCCATAAAAATCGATCCCCTACTCACAATATCTACCCCTACAAATCGAGTGAATAAGCGGTCCACCCCCTATTGGTGACTCCACGCACATGAGTAGACTATCATCCGTGTCTAGTAACCCAACCACTTTAGCAAAATGGGTCTTAACAAACGAATGTAATTCACCAGCATCAAAACAGATTCTACCATCATGACCATGTATAGGAAACATACCCTCTATTGTCGGTGGCGCTGACAGTGATGGGAGAATCGGGACATCTTGAATGTTCTACACACGTTCGTATTGCAACTGTCCCAACTGCTGCTGAATCTAGGGAGCTGGCGCTGCTGGAGGTCCCTGTACCTAATAACCCTGTGGGGCACCCTGCTGTGAAACCCTATCTCTTTGTGGGCAGTCCCTCCAGAAGTGGCCTATCTGATTGCAAATGAAATAGCATTTCTGACCATCTCCCTGATACCGGCTCTACTGGCCCTGACACTGCTGTCCCTGGGGCTGACCCTGATGGCCTTGGCGAGGCTATCCCGACTATTATCCCTGATGGACACCCCCATTGTTCCCCTGGCCTTGGTGGACCTAAGGAACCTGATGCTGGTTTGGGCCCTGCCTAAACCCCTGTCCTCCATATCTAAATCTCTTGGCAGGATTCCCCTGATGGGTATCCTGCCCCTGGTGTGCACCACTAGAAGAACCTCCATTGACCATGCCCTGCTGGCTCGGATCACTACCCCTCTTACTCCCCTTAAGATGGAAGCGATGATCCTGATAATAGAGTAAGGCCACATTAACCACGTCAGTGTAAGTCACTAAAGATGGATTCCCAATCAGATGTTGCCTGATCCTCCAGGCCAACCCATCAACAAACATAGCTTTCTTCCTTTCTTCGTTGCTCAACTCATCCGGTATAAGAGTGGACAAATGAGTGAACTCATCCTCATACTTGGCAACAAATTGATCTCCTTGAGTCACCTCCCTAAGACTCCTCCTCATCTCAGTCTTGACGGCCGATGAAAATACTTGCTGTTAAATTGCTCCCAAAACTCTCCAACTATCACATAATACCTCTTTGCAATAGTGGTAGTGGACTCCCCCCACTGCAAGGCGACTCCCGTCAGCCCAAACATCACAAGCATCTGTCTCTGCACCTCGCTACACTCCACCATTCGTAGGTGCCTCTTCATATCATGCCTCCACTAGTAAGTTATAATCACATTCACACTACCCTAAAACTTTGACGATGGCCCTTTTGGAAGGTCTTCTGAACCCGCTGCCACTCTGTCAACCCTGGGTGGGCCTGCCCTACTAGAGCCATGTGCTGCGGTGGCTGATGCTGGGGAAAGTGGACTGCCATCGGTGTCATGGAGGCATTAACCGCCTGCGCCACTATACCCGCTACATGCTCGGTAAAAACAGACCCCTGTGGCGGCTGGGGTTGTGACACATCAGGCTCCTGGGGATCCTCACCCTCTCCTCCTCGCATGGCTGCCCTTATGGGTCTACCTCTCGCTCTCCTAGGTGGCATCTGAAACGTAGAACGATTTGTAATAGTTCATCATCAATAAACTTCTAAAAAAGCAGAAGAACGATAATAAATAAACATAAAGATGAGTCAACAGTCCTAATAATAGGGTTCTATGCCAAAGAACGCAACGTGAAAACTAAAGTAAGCCGCATAGATCCTAGGGACACTAGAACCTGATTCTCTCATACCATATGTGACACCCTGCCTAATAAAATACCGGATGATCAGTCCTATATCAAATTAAACAGGAATCTCTTCTGGTACATTCTTAGGATCATTGTCGAAAACTTTTTAGTTACTAACCACCTAGTCTTTAATTAAGCTGATGCTAAATTTTATCTTATCATTTACATCAAAACCAACCTATATAATAGAAAAAACCAATATAACCAACACAATAGAAAATCTAATCATGCCACACAACTAATAAAAGCATTAATCGAATAACATCGACTATAAAAGCAATCAACTAAGTGCAAAATATAAAAGAGAGTACTAATACATGCCAAAATGAATATAAAAGTATAAGTCCAAGCTACAACTAAAATGTCCCTATTTAGAGAGGGAATAAGGCAAGAGACTAAGAAAATATCCCACAACATCCACATATACTGCAGCTACGCACCCTGTAAGAAGATCAGGTCAGGTGCCTTGTGGTAGGACACTTAACAAGTTTTGAAAAAGTTTTATAGCAAGGCTTAGAACCCAAAACATTTGAAAATATTTAGCAAGTGAATTTAAATGCAGGAAATTAAAGTGCAAGTAAACTCTTCATATTTAAGTTAGTGCCGTACACTCTCTTGTGGACACCTCGCCCCTCTACTAATGTGCGCGCCTAACGTACTATACATGACCCACCTAGCTAACCACCCGGTAACTAGCCTTGTCACATATATTCCACTACTTTCCCCACTAATCTATCCCGAGTGAGTTTACCATACACGTTATAAGTTATTATTCACATTAACTTATTTAAACCAGTTCTCATTCAATACCATATAACTGTTTCACAAGTTATATCATTTATAAATTTCACCCCATATATATATATATATAATTATGCACTCTATATATGTATCATATCTCAACATTCACACGCATGTCAGATATTAATGCTATCACCCAACGCATAGGAGGCGACCATAGTTCCCCCCGAAAGTGTCCGTTCCATACCATAACGGCCCACCCCTATAAATATACGCTATGACCTGGTGATTATAGTCACCCTGCTTTCGCTAGCGAGGGGACTCACCCACATTGCGTAACCTCCTAAGATAGCATTAATATCAATATGCTTTGCTATAAATATTGTTCACACAAATATTTATAAATCATATATATATACTACACATCACCGAATATATATATATATATATATATATATATATATATAGAAATTTAGGCTACTGGTATTCTATATCTATACACAAGCCTAAAATATGCAAGTCTATGGTTTGACTTCATTACAATTAATTATACACTAATTAATTTTCGTTATCTTGGAGTCACCCTATCAATTATACCCGAACTCTTTCTCTCTCGGCCTGAAATTCAATATTTCCAATCCATCGTTCAATAATATTTAATTAAGACCACCCACTTAATTAATAGGTTTCAAATTCACTCAATCATGAACCTTAATTCTTCAAATTAATAAATCTTCTAATTAATTCAAGGGTAAACATTCACCAATTTAGACCCTCGATTACAACCAAAATTATAGAATCACCCGATGCAGAAACTATGTATCTGAAAACACATAACAGGTCTGAGTCAGGGGAAGAAGAAAATCTGATAGGTTTAACAGGTCGTTCAAACGACCATCCATGTCGTTCGAACGACCCTAGTATCATCTTCATCCCCAATCTGTCCAGTAACACCCAGCCCACCATTGAAATGTTTAAAACCTCTTTCTATACAGGTTTCTTCATCAAAACTTTCCCAGATTCATCCTAATACCATTCTTTTATTATATTCAATCTAACCCCATCAATTACGCCAAATTAAGGCATCAAATTATTCAAAACTTAACACCTCCACAGATTTATAACTCCAAATTAAAGAAATCCCCAATTTCTCTTGAACACAAACTCTAACATATTAATTGATTCCCACCTCCTTTAATATGAATAGGTAAATGAAAATTAACAATTGCAAATTAAACCACTTGCGTCAATTTGCAGATCAAAGCCTTTGGATGAGGATGTTGGGTTGAATTCAGGGATCTCCTCTTGTTCTTGAAGCAATGTCCCAAAATCCCCAAATTCTCTTCTAATGGTTCTCCTTTTAAACTCACTATAATTTTACTCTTCTAAAATGACTTTAAATTACCTTACCCTTACACAGTTAGGGTTAAAAAACTATAATCCCGTTTTTGGTCCTATGGGTCTCCTAAAAAGAGCCCAAGCTCTTAATTTGGAGCTCAAATATGTCTAACTAAGTCCTGAGACCCAATATATACATATGGCCACTCATTTCGGACTATTTCGACTCTACCGGACTCAATCGTGCGCTCAAAATCGCCATCCGGATAATAATTTTTAAAAAAATTAACTTTCACCCGTTAATTTATTTAAATATACTCACTATTAAATAACCCAATTAATTAATTCTCATTAATTTACGACACAAGTAAATTACCAGTTATCGAATTTATTAATAAAAATAAAAACCCAAAAAATACGAGGTGTTACAAGGGATTATCTCTAATCACGGGTTTATCTTTAAGCACCCTACATATATAAATAGAATTCTAAAGTTGAGGGGTGGTGGCAGAATTTTTAGTCAAGGTGGGTAAGTACTTAGTATTTTATCTTAAAATAAAGAGGATAAATGATACATTTTAAAAAATTTATGTCACTTTTGTCGAAAAAATTCGCATTCATTTTCAGTTGACATCAGAGTAGCGAATAAAGTTGTTGCTACCTAGATTCACTATACTTATTCTTGTTTTTCTTATTTAAAATTAAAAAAAACTCTAAATTTTTCTCAAACTTTAACCATTCCGATGAGAGAAAGGGTTACTACATCGTTAACCACATAACAATATAATGAAATAAAGTATGTCCCAGTTCAATCTTTCAAGATCATTTGAAATCGGTACCTTGTGTCTTTAATAAAAATTTATGAACTACCCTTGTGATTTTGTGAAATACATAGGACCTCCCTCGAGTTTTGATATATTTGCCAAAGTTGTAAGAGAAATATTTTATAAATGCTCATAGTTTAAATATTTTGACGTATCCTGTTACAAACCAAACACTACATCCTCATATGCTTCCATGTTCATTGTAGACAAGTTAATGAGCGAGAAACATTCTGAAGTTCGAGCCGTTGAAATCGTCACTACACTTTTTGGAGGTATATGGCATTTAAGTTTTTGATTTAACTTAGACAAATATATTCTGGGATGTTTTGTTTTAAAAACGAGGCATTTTTTATTAAAGAATTTTCAAAATAAAATATTTTTATTTTTGAGCTCGTTAGAACAAAAAGTGAACGAGGTCACTGTTCTCGTTAGAACGAGAATTATATTTGGTTCGAATGAAGCCTCATTTTTGTTGGAACAAAGTTCTGAGATAGTTGTAACGAACTTCTAATTAGCTTCAATTGGGTTTTTTCTTTTTGACAGATCTACACCCGTTGGCAGCACGTTGGAACAAGATAATCCTTTCGTTCAAACAAGAATAAACCTCGTTAGAATGAAACTATGGTTTTCATTCAAACAGAGTGGAAATTTCATTTGAACGAACTTCGCTGCCTCGAAGAACATTTTTTCTATAAATGGACCCTTTTGGACTATTTTACACAAGACTTTTGGTGAAAATAAATTCCCATACTTTCTCCAAATGTTTTCCTTTTTTGTGGTTCTTTGAAACAATACTTTATTTTCCAAATCATACATCCATAAAATGATTTGGTGAGTTTGTCAAACCCTACTTCTATACACAAAAATCAAACCATCATAAAGGTTTTTCTATTGTTGACATTTGTAGAGTTGAGACTCTACTACTGAAGAAAAGAGGATTCTGCATCCTGAGGCTGATCGATAAATACCGAGAGAAGAGCTACTTCCTATGGGTGGTGCTGGAGTGCATCACTTCTTGTTGAAGGTTTAAAGACCTACACCGCATTATACTTAGTGGATCTCTAGTAGTCTATGAGTCGATTCATGTCTGTCAAATTTTTAAACAGTGCCGAATTTAAAGATTTTGCACTCAATGAATTTTTTCTCAATTCTTCTTCTTGTTTGGTTTGATTATTTGGTTAGGAGAATTTAGATTTGGACTTTATATTTCATGTTCATCTAATTATAATCAAGATAAAACTTGATTAAAGATTGGATCTTTGTGTATGTGTGACCTATAATACAAGTGAATCCATATAATTAGCACTTTCAAATTGGTATTAGAGCATGCTACACTAATTTATTATGTGATCATTTTGTTTGGTATTATATGGATAATTTGTATAATAGGGCTTTTGTTTTTGATGGGTCTAATTATGCATATTTGAAATATCGAATGAGGTAGGCCTTGAAACCGATTGACGAGCGTATCTGACTTATTTGTGAAAGAGGGTGGGCACCACCCATTGTGACTAATGACAACATCATAAGTCTTAAACCTGTCACTTTTTAAACCGATGATGATTTTAAATGGAGTAATTTTAATTCTTGATGCTTAAGTGCCATTTATGGCATAGTCACACCCGACGAGTTTTGTCGGATTATGACATGTAGCACGTCAAAGGAAGCGTGGGATATCTTCTAACTCATTCACGAGGGTACCAACGCTTCAAAATCTCACCACACGTTTGAGACCAATACCATGATAGAGATTGAGACTTTTGATGAGTTTTTTCACGTTAATCTGATATAGTCAATTCTTGTTTTAATTTGGGAGAGAGAATTCCTTAGACGAGAGTTGTGAAAAAGATTTTGAGATACCTCCCGTCCCGTTTTATCGCTAAAATCACGATCCTGAATTCTTTGGGAATCTTAGATACTCTTAGGTTAGAAGAAATTGTAGGAGTTGTTTAAACTTACGAAATTGATGTGGTTCCCAAAATTCTAAAGAAAAAAAAAGATGGCTTTGAAAGCCCAATCTAAGAACAAGAAAAAGGTTTTTGACTCTGACTCTAAGTTTGATGTTGAGCTTGATGATCTAACCTTATTTGAGAAAAAATTCAATTTTTTTTACAAATTTAACAAAGAAAATCCTTCAAAAGAAAATAAGATTTTTGAGAAATATAAAAGTTTTAATGAGGGCAAGAATGTTGTTGAGAATGATCATGTGAGATATTTTGAATGTGAGGTAAAAGGACACAAAGCCCATGTGTGTCTCACTAAGATAAAGAGATAAGGCAAAGGTAAATCTCCATACAAAGCCACTATTAGCAGTAGTGACATCGAATTAGTGGATTTCGGGGATAAATCACCGCATGAACCTAATTTCTATGCATTCATGGCCAGTCAAGTTAGTACTTCTAGTTTGTCCCATACTGGTGAAGACATTTCTAAACGTGATAGCCTCGACACCTTGTCAAACCATTTTGGAGAGAGTGAGAGTGATGAAGAGAATTTTAGTGAGGGAGAAAGTGACCTCCAACACGCCTATGAAAAAATTTACAAAGAGTCTTTGAGAAATAAAAAGAAAAGCAGGAGTTTGGCTTTTAGGGTGTTTGATTAATAGAAAGGGTGAAAGTTTTGAGAGAGCGCGAGGCATCAGTGAGTCAACTTGAGAAGTTAAACGTATCTTTGTGTGAACAATTGATTGTGGTTGGTAGGTAAAAGACCTATTTGACTAATATTATGGCTTGTCTTAAGAGAGATCTTCAAGCTTCATTGAAGACTAGTGACAAACTTGAAGCCCATGCTTACTAAATCGAGAAAGTTCTCAAACGTGCCCAGGAGGACAAGGTCACAGTAGAGGACACATCTAATAAGGTTGGAAAGATGTTCCTTGGTCTCACGTTAGGTTTTAACGAGAGGCAAGGAATGGGTTATGATAGTGCATCCATTTCTAATTCCGCACCTGAATTGATTCCTGAGTCTGTGATTATTCCTTATGGAGCTCGACTTAACCCACCAAGGAGAGCTAGTACTAGGGGCTTTAAATAAGGTAGATGCAAACCTCTTTATGTTTGTTCCCTTTGCAAATAAAGAGGTCACCTTAGGGAATTTTATTTTAAGCTCAGGGAAAGTTCCTCACACGCGTGTTTCCCTACATGCTCCCACAAGTGTTTCTGCATGCGCTCCCACACATGTTACTCCATATGCTCCCACACACGATCACAGTTTTTTCGCTAGTTTTCAAGAGCATGTATAGTTTTTGATCAAGACTTCTCAAAGTTTGATAGAGGAATTTCAAAAGATGTCTACTCTCTTTGAGAACACCTCCTAAAATAATGATTGAGGTTAAGAATTTTATCCAGTACAGGATGATTATCATGTTCATATCATATGTACCTATCAATAGATTGTATTTCTATGTTTATATTTATTGAAAAATTCAAAAAGATTTTCGATTTTAAGAAAACAATTAAAAATTTCCAAAAAGATTTTATTTTTGATAATAATTTTGTAAAAGACAAAAAGATTTTGTATTTTTTTTCACCATACATGGATGTAAATTTAAGATGTTCGAATCATCCATACATTCCATCCAATTATATGACTTTTTCTTGATGTTTTGATACATGGCTCCGTTTCTTTAGTGAGCTTAATAATGCATGGCTATCATTTAGTTGTGCATTGGTGATTACTTTATTTATATTAGACTTTTTATCACCTTTATTATACATATGCACGAACATTTTGAATATTGTACTTGCTTATCATATGTCAAATACGGTATTCTCATCTTTATAGTGTTTAATAATGAAACAAATATACCAGTGATAAGTTATGGTTGTGAGAACCATTGCCCAGGTTTCTTTTCCCAAAAAAATTATTTTATGTTAAGAAATGGAAAGGGGATACAAAAGAGAAAATTCTATTTGTGTTAAAAGCCACCATTTACAAAGAGACTAAAATATTAGTGGCTCATAAAAACACAAGTGCAAATGTCATTTTTATTTCACTGATGCTTCGCTACACATGATCATTAAGATATATTCAAAAATTTGAGAATGAAGTCTTAAATATGTGAGATTTTGAGGGTGTTATAAAGTAAAAGATCAATGAGTTTTCACAACGGACTCTATTATAAAGCATTAGATAGTTTTTCATTATTGTTTTGAGAAGCAATTAAATTCATGGCATGTTACATAAGTTGAGTTAATTTCTTTTATATTCAACATTCTTACACCTAAGGTTGAAAATGAGTTTTTCTTAAGAAGTATCTCATTGACTTTGTGCGCTTATGTTATGAATACCTATGTTGATTTACCCAGGGAAAATTTTCACACAATTACATTCTACATTCATGATTCAAATATTTTAGTACTATTCCACAGTGTGTTGTATTTTTTCCTATATGTACTTTTTTATACATATACATTTTATACTTGCGAAAATTGAAAATTTTAAAAATAGTTGGTATGCTTCTTCAAAATTTCTTCGCATGTGATTATTGGATTATCTTTATGATGTTATTTCATTTGGATTCGGGTGGTGCTAGTATTTCATGCTTAGTTTCTTACCCTTTGTCTATTACTAACAGAAAGGAGGTTAACAAATTGAGGAAGAGTTTTTATTTACTTTAAACTCCCGTATGTGTCACGGTATTTCATTTTTCTTCATGCATGTAGGTATTTTATGCATTGATGATGATCTCATGAACTACACAAGATGAAGAATTTCAGTTGAAGACAAAGTCTCCAATGTCTTTTTGCTTTTGGGTTTGGGAGGGCATTAATAGTACATTGTCTTGAGGGTTTAGTTTGTTTTAATTTTTTATTTTGTATTGGAATAGCCAAATGGGGAGATTTGTAAGAGAAAGATTTTATAATTTATCATAGTTTATATATTTTGGCATATCCTATTACAAACTGAACACTAATCTGCATATGCTCCCACGTTCATTAAAGACAAGTTAGTGATCGAGCAACATTCTAAAGTTCAAGTTCTTAAAATCGCAATGACACTTTTTGGAGGTATATGACATTTAGGTTTTTGATTTAACTTAGTCAAATTTATTCTAGGACGTTTTCTTTTTAAAAACGTGGGTTTTTTATAAAAGGATTTACAAAGAAAATATTTTTATATTTGAGTTCTTTAGAACGAAAAGTGAATGAGGTCACTATTCTCGTTAGATCGAGAATTATAGTTGGTTCGAATGAATCCTCATTTTTGCTAGATCAAATTTTTGAGTTTGTTGGAATGAACTTCTAACAAGCTTCAAATGGGGTGTCTCTGTTTGATAGTGTTGCACCCATCCGAAGCTCGTTGGAATGAGATAAGCCTTTAGTTTAATTTAAAATGGACCTCGTTGGAACAAAAATATGGTGTTCGTTCGAATGAAGTGGAAATTTTATTTGAACGAGCTCTGCCACCTTGACAAATGTATTTCTATAAATAAGACCCTTTTGGACTATTTTACACACAACTTTTGTTGAAGGCAAATTCCTATACCTGCTCTAACAGGTCTCCCTTTTTTTTGTTTATTTGAAACAACACTTTATTTTTCAAATCATACATCCATAGAATGATATGTTGAGTTTGTAGAATCGTAATTCCATACACAACGATGAAACTCTTGTAGGGGTTACTCTATGACTGACATTTGTAACACTACTGCTGAAAAAAAAAGAATTCCGCATCTTGAGGTTGATTAGTATATACTGAGGGAAGAGATGCTTCTTGTGGGTGGTGCTGGACTGTAATACTTTCTATTTAATATTTGAAGACCTACACCGCATTATACTTAGTGGATCTCTAAATAGTGTGTAAGTCGATTAATTGCTTTCAAATTCTTAAACAATGTTGAATTAAAAGGTTTTGCCCGCATGTGATTTTTCCTCAATTGTTTTTTCTTATTTGGTTTGACATATTTAGCTTTGGACTTTATCTTGCATGCTCACCTAATTTGAATCAAGATTAAACTAGGCTAAAGATTGGATATCTATGTGTGTGACTTAATATACAAGTGAATCCATATAACCTGCACTTTCAAAAATCTTTCATGTTTTAAGTTAATTCTTAAATATCAAAATTAAGTCCATAAACCAGCCAAGTAGAATTTATCCAAAACTAGTTTATATTTCAACAAGGGGCTCTCCATAGATAAGCAAAAAAATAGGAAACCCACTTTTTGATCGAAAGCACTCTTTCTGTCTAAAATTCTTATCATGGAAATAATTTTCTAATAGATTTTCATCTTGATACAACCTTATAAATTAATATACTTAGTGTTAGAACCAACAGTTTTTGACAGAACACAGGGTCACAAAAAACACAAATTTATGTGTTTGTATAAGATTAGGATATTGTAAGCACTATTGTTTTTATTAATTCATTCCCCACATCCATGCAATCTAGGAATAATGGAAACAATTTCGATTCAAGAAGAAATTGAATAACTAATGTGCCATTTAATTCATCATCATGTATGAAAGAGAAGATTCAAAACCTAACATCATAAGTAATAGAAAAATTATGAATAGAATATTGGAATTTTATTCTTTCTGCAAAAATAATGATTAACGTTAAAAGAACGTTGATGAAATTATTAGAAAATAATATGATCTTGTGAAACCTAATGTGATAACCAATATTTTGAGATAATTTTCATTCTTCAACACAATTAACATTTATCATGAACTTTCTCATTAGAAGATGAAAAAAAATTCAATAAGAGCTTCACAAGAAACACACACTCAATGACATAATATTATATCTAATAGGTTCTAGTACCAGCACATGCTCAATACATGAACATAATTTTCTAGAATAAACTAAGAGATATAAACTAAAAAGAGATTTTGAAAAGGAACCAGAACCTTTACGAGGGCACTATTAATGCTCAAGATGGAAAGCTTTAAATACATAAAAGGATAGTTCTCTATGATATCGAGAAAAGGTTAGAGATACACTGGTATCAAAGCTGCAAGGGATGAAATCAAGTTAGACGAATTCCCAAAGCCCCATTTTCATCAAGGTTATATTTTTTCATGTGGGTGAAAAATAGAATGGTGATAAGTATTTTCACCTGTTTAAAGTCAAAATTTGTTCGTATAACATAGTAATAATTTTTATTCTATAGTTAATGTGATTTTGGACCAGATAGAGAATGAAATTAACGTGAAAATATTACAAGGTAGTATGAAATTGAAACCAAAAATTTGTTACATGATGTTAGATTAAACAATGGCACTTTAGCATCAATCTTAGACTATGTGGTAGACCCAAATTTAATTGAAGTCATTATTCAAGAGCACATTATAATAAATATATATACATGAAAATATAAAAATACCCTCAATAGTTGCCATCCTTATAACTGGGTGAGAGACCATGCATTATAGGAGGGAACAAAGGGTATAAAACTCGATATGTATAGACATGGGTTCATAATCAGCAGTTAACAAAAAATAAACAAATGAAGCAGTTCAGAAAAATGTTGTGACATAATACTAGTGAAAAATATTCAAGGATTTTAATTATGGTGACTTGAAGTAAAGAAATTACATTACAAACTAAGAACGCGAGGACACTCGCAAAGGGTGATCTTACACAGAAAATTGCAACACCAATTTTAATTATGAGAAAGAGACTTTTTAAACTGATTTTATCTTGTTTATCCTAATCATGCAACTATGTGATAAAACAGATCAATCAAACATGCAAATATGACAAGGCTAAGTTTCAGGAAAAAACCCAAAGGGAAAAACCTTTATTTCACTGTGAACAGTAAATCGCAACTTATAAAGTACACAATGAAATCTGCAATGGATTAACCGCAACAAGCTCACAAGAACATGAAGTTATATTTTCAGCCAGGAACACCCATAAGTATTCCCAATGTCACGCAGTCGTCAGCCAGCTTCAACCTTCGTCAGCAATGGAGGTATCACCAATCATCCATGGACTGCCTCTCCACAAGGTGTTTGCAAATAAACTACGGTTCTAAACTAATCACAAGAACAATATTCAAGGATGCTTTGTTGTGAATTAAAACAGTGTTTTGACACACAAAACTTGAAGAAATTTTGCACTAGACGGTAACATTTTCGTTAAAAGTCTTAAACAAATCCGATGACGAAATAAGTATTTATTACAATTTTGAGTCGACGGGGTCATTCGAACGAGATGTATATATTGTTTGAACTATATATTAATCTCATTCGAATGAGATGCCTATGTCATTTGAACGACAGTCACATGTCGTTTGAACGACATCAAATGTCGTTTGAACGACCTAAACGTTAATTTTTTTTTAAAACTCCGCCTACCAGTCTTCCAAAAAAATATTTTTTCTTAGTAAAACAGTCCTGTTTCGTCTTTTTGATAAAAATTAAACATCCCAAAAATGAATCTGTAAATTAATTTAAACTCTAAATCATTTTATACCTTTAGGGATGTCGGGAAGTCTTCAAACTTGGAAATGCTTGAGTTCGGTTTGTCTTGACAATGCGAGACAATTTGTAATGGGATATGCTGTAATACCTCGCATTTCTGCGTATTTAAAATTTAATTAGGTGATTAATTAAATAAGAAAATGAGCTTTAATTTAAATTACGTGAGTGGAGTAATTTAATGTGATTAAGTATTTAAATTATGCGAGTGAGGTAATTTAATGCGATTTAGTAATAATTATGATTATTAAGTGACTAAATAATAATTGTAGTTATTAAATATTAATTGAGAGATAGACACTGATTAATATTATGATTCAAATTTACTAAGTTTGAATAGTATATATTGATAGTTAAGTGGTACGACATAGCGAGTGATGTGGACGTACTTGATTTTATCCCACATGGGAGTCGCGTGTAGGCTAATTAAAGGGTGAGATAGAATAATATATTTTTAGTGACTCGAATGATAATTTAGAGGTCACGACTGACTCCAGATGGGTCGAAATAGTCAAAAGTGTATACCGGGGTACTAGTCGGGTATCGAGACATTTTTGGGCTAAATCGGGACCGTTCGGGGGCATTTTGGTCTTTTTACGTATGGGGGTGAGAAGACCTACTAATTTTGGAGTGTTTTATCAGCCGATGGGAAGTAGGTCTAGGGTTAGAAACCTAAAAACACAAAGGGATCCCATTAGAGAGAAGAGAGAAATAATTCTCTAAGCCTAAGGAAGAAATGGGTGATGGATTCAAAGGGGTTCTTGCACCATAAACTTGTTGGGAAGGAAGATTGGAGGACAAAGACAATCAATCACCCACAACAATCACAAAATCAGACCCTACTATAATCAAGGCAAGTGGTTATTTGTAAATTATTTTGATTTATAATATCCTTGCGTAGGATTTATAAATAATGGATTTTGATGAATATTCTTAGTGAAAAAGAATTGATAAATGGCATGTTTGGGTATAAATAGCATGTGGTGAGATTCATATATGTAGAGGATTAAAAATCAGAGGAAATATGATTGTTAATATGAATTAAAATTTGGGTTCATGATTCAAAAATATAGGAAGAACATATTTTTAGGGTTCTTGAATAATTAGAAGAATTGATTTATTCTGGGTTGAATTGGTGAAGATTTATGATGTTTAAATCGTTGGAAATCATCCTAGAGTAGGTAGGAATGGTTTAGAATCTTTAGTTGTGAGTCTGGTGAATTATCATGTGAGTTAGATAATTGAAAATGGTGAAAAATGCATAAGGGAGATGAACTGCACCGGCACCTGCTTGATCGATCGATCGACTCTTAAATGTCGATCGATCGATGGAGTCGATCGATCGACCTATGGGCATCGATCAATCGAAGCTGGATGATTTTAAGTTATTTTGCTGGTTGAGTTCTAATCGATTGCCAATGCTTGAAGGAAACCTTAGTGATGATATTATACCTATATAGGGACTTAGGGAAGACCAATAGATATATTGTTTAGGCCCAATACGGTCATTGAGAGTATGACTTAGACTATGGATCGATGAGGATAAACCGATCGAGTAGTGCATCGGGAATTTATGATTTGAGATACGGAGAGAGTGAACGTCAATCCAAGGAGTATTCCATTAGTTTAGAGATAGATTAACTACTGAAATATATGGAGGGATAACTAGGGCCCTTAGAGTTGTGTGAATACTCAATTAAAATGCGATAGTGAGATAAATCGTAAATTAATAAGTACGGTGAATATTAGAGATGAAAATATTACGTATGAGCATGATTACTAGGTTAGGTGTATACCTACTGTATTAAATAATTAGGTAAATTGAATACCTAAAGTACATTTGATTATACTAGGGTCGAGGTAGGATTTCGAACTAGTATGTGAAAATAATGTAATCTAAAGAGTACGGTGAATATTTGAGAGAAAAATATTTACGTATGAGTATGATCATTAGGTTGCGTGTATACCTACTGAATTATATAGATAATTAGGTGGAGAGAATACCTAATGTATATTTGCATATATTAGGGTCGAAGCAGAATTCCGAACTAATATATGGAAATAGTAAATTATGGTCGGGATGAAGGAGTTCTGAACCAATATATAAAATTCATTATTAGGGTCGATGTAGGATTCCGATCTAATACATGAAATAAGACTTGGGATGGACGTGATATTCCGAACCAATTCTTTTACTTGGTGTCGATGGACTATTCCGAACTAAGAGTCCTTAATGTGTGCTACGAGGACAAAATAGTGAAGAATGGTTTTATAGGTATATATTTTGTGTGAAATGTATAATGTATAAATAATCTACTTATACGAGATGGTAGATAATAAGATGTCGTGAATACATCTAAAAGTAAATTAAGTAGAGAAACTTAATTATCATGATTTAACGAAAGAGGTGAATATCTTAAGAATGAATTAAGTAGTGAAATTTAATTATAAAAGGTTAAAGATAACAAGATGTGAAAAGTTATCTAAGTATATAACATATCAAATATGTTTACAATTATCATAATGTATGGGCGGTATGGGAACTTAGTTGAGGAGATAAATTCAGTTATGTATATTAGTCTAGTTAGATTGGGTAGTATAACTAGGTGGGCTAAGGATATGATCGTTAGGTGTGCACTATAGATGAGGGGTGAGGCAACTCAAGAGAGTGTACTAAATCTTAACATGTGTAATCAATAACTCATTTTATTATGATAATTGCTTGATAAATATTTCAAAACGTGTTGAGTACTAACTCTTGCTATCAAAATATTTTCGAAACCCTTTTAGGTGTCCGTCCACAGGGGTGCCAGACTTGAGGATTCAGTCCTGGGACTCGAAGCTGTAGCTTTGTGGAGGCTAGCAGGACTTTTCATAGACGATTCAATTGTTTAGATCTATTGTAGGATCTCCTTCTGTATTCTCTGTTGGGACATGTTGTCCATTGACATTATTTCAGCTATTCAGTTTGGATATCATTGATTTATTTAGAAGTTTTGGTTTGTTAGTCGATCGTTGACTCGGCAAGACTTTATTTTTTACATATTGTGAGATGGTTTAAATTCTAGTATATTGTGAATATTTAATTATAGTTCCGCATGTTGTTGTTTTTGTTTAAATAAAAAGATAAAATTTGGCACCAACTTTTTTGAATACTAGGTGGTTAATAAGTTTTAAAAAGATTTCGACAGTGATGCTAATAATAGACCAAATGAGACTCTTGTTTTAATTTGATATAGGACTGATCACCCGGTATTTTATTAGGCGGGGTGTCACATGTGCCAAACTAGACTAAAGTTAGCTATGAACAAGAATAGAAAAATTGTTCTTACAAATCTCCCCCTTTGGAAATTCCTGTATAAAACAAACAAGTAGACCGAACACCAAACTAAAATCAAAATCTCCTATTACAAATTACAAAAAGTACTAAGACCCTCCTCAACCCTAGAACGGAATGGCATAAGTCTCTTTATATTCAAACGTCATCTTTTTCCCTTTATCTTGAAATCCACTTTGAGTACCTACACACATGAGACAACAAACATATACCTTCGTGACACATTGAGTTTGAAACAAATTTAATAATTAATAACTACTCCCCCATAATAACAAAGTATATCATAAATAAATATTCCCCCATAATTCAAACTCATAAAAAAAACTCCATTTTTAATTTTCTCTTGTCGTTTGTTTTTATCGAAATAGACAAGTAGACAAAGAAGTAGAATCAATAAACACGAAGTGAAAAGCATCTCGACGAAGAAAAGATATCATCACATAAAGATATAAGGCAAGCATGTGTAATGATCATCTCAAAGGTTAACAGACACCAAATATTTTTGAAAATTTCAATTTTTTAAACAAAAATAAAATTTCACAAATACAAAAAACTACCATATATTATGTATGAAAAATATATCAAAGAAAATACAACACATATATATGGGTATAAACGATCACAAAACACGACACAAAATACAAAAATCATACACTAGCATAGTATCGATGTGTCCAAACGTGAGTGGTGGAATGAATGGGTGTGGACCACCACAAAAGAATTATAACCCAAACACTCAAATATGTTCAAGAAACTTTAATTGACCATAAAACTTTATCAAACTAGGCTTTATCCTCAAGTGAGAAATAAAGTTGAGCTTAATGAACAAAACAAGCAAAATGCACACAACCCTATAATTTTAATGATTCTACAAATCAATTGTGTCATGACAAAATAAGCTTATCTAGGATATATTGTCATTGTGCAAACCCGTTGATATTTCCATCGAATATGTTAAACTAAACAAATTGGCCCATTTTTGGCATATTACTCTTTTTATTGCCTTAATTTTTTCTTAGGCTCTTTTCAAACGGTGACTTTCATGACGTGATTATTATTCACTCGTAGCCCTTTTCCGTGCACTCATCATTTTTTCAATACTAAACGAAATCCTCATGGGCAACGGTTCTTACATCCATACATCCTGCATAATTAAATAAAGATATAGATGACAATATTGATAGGATAACATCTCACCAAGCTCAAATGTACATTATGAAGTCAAAATTCAATAAGCTCCTACATGTGTGTGTAGGCATATACAAAGTTGAATCCATAAAGCAAGGCAATGTCGAAACAACTCCATAAATATGGTTAAGATCAATCTAAGCATTTAAAGTCATAACCAAATTTTCTAGACACATGAAATTTGCTTAATGAATTGGATTTAAACACACCAATATGCCACACCAAATGTGTAAAACTAAAACACAAAGAACTGGAAATCTTTTTGAATTGTTCAAAAACAAAAATATTTTTGTATTTTTCAATCTTTTTGTATTTTTCAAATATGACTCAATAAAAGAAAAATATAATATAAAAAGTACACATGTCATAACACTAGCAAGAATATATCAAGAAGCACAACTAGTATATGACAAACATGTAAACACAATCATATATATGATATAGCAGGAGAAGAATCATGTGCAAGCAAACGAGAATCAACTAGTCTACCATCTAGTGTCGCTAAAAGTCATTTTCTAACCCAAATATATGTGCAATGGCGGGTTTTGGGAACCAAGGTAGCACTAGACTTCAACTTCCTAGGACTTTTTTGAAGATCGAAACAAAAATGCTTATGATCACCTTTCCCACCACAATGTGAACATGCGTAAACGGGTGGAACGACGCCAATAGGTTGACCTTTTCTAATGTTCTTGGGATTAGTTGACCCTTTGTAATAAATAATGGTCATGGCTTTAGCAACAGAAGTATTATGAACATGTGAGCCACTACCATTGTTACCAACACTACTCGAGTCTGTCAAATCATTTTTCAACTCCAAAATTTTTAACTCAAGTAAAGAATTAGATTCTTCCAATATTAGGAACTCGTTCTCTAACTTTTCAATTATTCCTAGAAGGATATCACTTTCTCCCTTAAAATACGCACACTTGTCCCTAAGAGTCTCATCACGTGCCATAAAATCATCGATTAAAATATTTTTATCCTCATTGGCACAAACCGTACAAATTTTAAAGTCCTCCTATTCTTTTTCTAAAAATAGGACTCTATCATCACTCTCTATTTTGGACAATTTTAAAGCAATAAAGTCATGGTCCAAAGCAACAAATTTCTCACGATAAAAATCTCTTTGAATTTGAATTGTTTGCAAAAGATCCATAGCAGCTTTAAAACGAGAATGCTCTTTTTCCGAAAAATCAATTCTTCCTGCAAACTTCAAATTCAAACTATTTAAATTGTTAAAACTAAGAGAATCCATTCGAGAGTAAATACACGCATAGGAGCGATGAAAACACAATCACCCAAAAGGCCAAAAAACAAGATCAAACACGATAAATTAGTGTAGCCCTCTCTGATACCAATTTGAGATTACAAGAACACTCATAAAGGGTGATTTTACATAGAAAATTACAATACCAATTTTAATTGTGTGGAAGCGACTTTTTAAACTGATTTTATCTTTTTTATCCTAATCATGCAACTATGTGATAAAACAGATAAATCAAATACACAAATATGACAAGCCCAAGTTTTAAAAAAAAAAACGAAAGGAAAAAACCTTTATTTCACTATGAACTGTAAATCGCAACTTACAAAGTACACAACGAAATCTGCAATAGATTAACGACAACAAACCCACAAGAACATGTAGTTCTGTCTTCATCTAGGAACACCCACAAGTACTCTTAATTACACGCAGTCATCAGCCAACCAAAACCTTCATCAATAATGAATCCTCATAGGTATCACAAATCATCCATAGAGTGCCTCTCCATAAGGTATATGCAAATAGTTAGAAAACTTTCTAAGGTTTTAAACCAACTCATAAGAACAATATTCAAGGATTCTTTGTTGTGAATTAAAAGAGTATTTTGACATAAAAAAACTTGAAGAACTTTTGCATCAAACATGCAGTAACATTTTCATCAAAAGTCTTAAACAAATTTGATCACGAAATAAGTATTTATAATAATTTTGACTCGACGGGGTCGTTCAAACGATATGTGTATGTCGTTTGAACGATACATCCATCTCATTCGAACAAGATGTCTATGTCATTTGACTGACATCAAATTTCATTTGAATGACCTAAACGTCATTTTTTTTTATTTTTAAGACTCCGCATACAGGTCTTCCAAAAATATATTTTTTCCAAGTAAAACAACCCCGTTCGTCTTTTTGATAAAACTTAAACATCCCGAATATGAATCCATAAGTTAATTCAAATTCTAAATCATTTTATACCTTTCGGTATGTCTGGAACACTTTAAACTTGTAGATGCTTGAGTTCGATTCATCTTGAAAATGCGTGGCGATTTGTGACGCGATACGCCAAACTAGCCTAAAGCTATGCTATGAACAATGACAAAAAAATTGTTCTTAAAGATCTCCCCTTTGGCTATTCAGGTAAAAAATAAATAAATAGACCGAACATCAAATTAAAATCAAAATCTCCTATTAAAAATCACAAAAAGTACTAAAACCCTTCCCATCCCTAGAACGGAATGGCATAAGTGTTTTTGTCTTCAAACTTCATCTTCTTCCTTTTATCTTGAAATCCTCTTTGAGTACCCACACACATGAGTCAATAAACATATACCTCATGACGCATCGAGTTTGAAACAAAGTTAATAATAAATAAATACTTCCCCAAAATAACAAAGTAAATCATAAATAAATTCATCCCCATAATTCCAACTCATAAAAAAACTCCATTTTTAATTTTCTCTTCCCGTTTGTTTTTATCGAAATAGACAAGTAGACAAAGAAGTAGAATCAGTAAACATGAAGTGTAAATCATCACGACGAAGAAAAGATATCATCACATAAAGATGTAAATCAAGCATGTGTAATGATCATCTCAAAGGCTAACAAACACCAACTATTTTTGAAAATTTTCAATTTTTTAAACAAATTTTTTTTTCACAAATACGACAAACAAACCATATATAATGTATGCAAAATATATCAAAGCAAATTTGGCACACATATATGGGTATAAACGACCACAAACTACGACACAAAATACATAAATCATACACACTTGCATAGTATCAATGTGTCCATACATGAGTGGTGGAATGAATGGGTGTGGACCAACACAAAAGAATTATAACCCAAACACTCAAATATGTTCAAGAAACTCTAATTGATCGCAAAACTTTATCAAACTAAGCTTTAGCCTCAAGTGACAAATAAAGTTGAGCTTAATGAACAAAACAAGAGAAATGCACACAACCCTATAATTTTAATGATTCTACAAATCAATAGCGTGACAACATAATAAGATTATGTAGGATACATTGTCGTTGTGCTAACACATTGATACTTCCATCCAAACTCCTTTAAAATATTTATTTTCTTTTCTTTTGAATGAATATATCAAACTAAACAAATTGGCCCATTTTTGGCATATTACTCTTTTTATTCCCCGAATTTTTTCTTAGGCTCTTTTCAAGCGGTGGCTTTCATGACGTGATTATTATTCACTCGCAGCCCTTTTCCGCGCACTCATCATTTTTTCAATACTAAACGAAATCCTCATGGGCAACGGTTCTTACATCCATACATCCTCCATAATTAAATAAAGATGTAGATGACAATATTGATAGGATAACATCTCACCAAGCTCAAATGTACATTATGAAGTCAAAATTCAATAAGCTCCTGCATGTGTGTGTAGGCATATACAAAGTTGAATCCATAAAGCAAGGCAATGTCGAAATAACTCCATAAATATGGTTAAGATCAATCTAAGCATTTAAAGTCATAACCAAATGTCCTAGACAAATGAAAATTGCTTAATGAATTGGATTTAAACACACCAATATGCCACACCAAATGTGTAAAACTAAAACACAAAGAACTGGAAATCTTTTTGAATTGTTCAAAAATAAAAATATTTTTGTATTTTTCAATCTTTTTGTATTTTTCAAATATGACCCAATAAAAGAAAAATATAATATAAAAAGTACACATGTCATGAAACTAGCAAGAATATATCAAGAAGCACAACTAGTATATGACAAACATGTAAACACAATCATATATATGATATAGCAGGAGAAGAATCATGTGCAAGCAAACGAGAATCAAATAGTCTACCATCTAGTGTCGCTAAAAGTGATTTTCTAACCCAGATGGATGTGCAATGATGCATGGGGGTTTCTGGAACCACGAGAACACTAGACTTCTACTTCCTAGGACTTTTTGAAGATCGAAACAAAAACGCTTAAGGTCAACCTTTCCTACAACAATGTGAACATGTGTAAACGGGTGGGACGACACCTATGGGTTGAAATTTTCTAATTTCCTTGGGATTGGTTAACCCTCAAAAATAAATATTGGTCTTGGCTTTAGCAACAGAAGTATTAGGAACATGTGATCCACTACCATTGCTACCAACACTGCTCGAGTTTGTCAAATTATTTTTCAACTCCAAATTTTTTGACTCAAGCAAAGAATTAGACTCTTCCAATATTAGGGACTCATTCTGTAACTTTTCAATTATTCCTATCTGGTTATCACGGTCTCCCTTAAAATACTCTCACTTATCCCTAAGAGTCTCCTCATGTGCCACAAAATTATCGATGAGAATATTTTTACCCTCATTGGAACAAACACAAATGCTAGAAATTTTAAAGTCCTACTATTCTTTTTAAAAAAATAGGAATCTATCATCACTCTCCTTTTTGGACAATTTTAAATCAATAAAGTCATGGTCTAAAGCTACAAATTTCTCAAGATAAAAATCTCTTTGATTTTGAATCGTTTCCAAAAGAACCATAGCGGGTTTAAAACAAGAATGTTCTTTTTCCATAAAATCAGTTCTTCCCACAAATTTCAAATTCGAACTATTTAAATTGTCAAAACTAAGAGAATCCATTCGAGAGTAAAAACGCGCATAGGAGCGATGAAAACACAATCACCCAAAAAGGTAGGCAAACAAGATCAAACGTGATAAATTACCATATCCCACTCTGATACCAATTTGAGAATGCGAGGATACTCACAAAGGGTGATTTTACACAGAAAATTGCAAAACCATTTTTAATTATGTGGAAGTGACTTCTTATACCGATTTTATCTTTTTTATCCTAATCATGCAACTATGTGATAAAATAGATAAATCAAATGCCCGAATATGAGAATGCTAAGTTTCAGGAAAAAACCTCCAAAGGAAGAGCCTTTATTTCACTATGAACAGTAAATCGCAACTTACAAAGTACATAATTAAACTTGCAATGGATTAACTGCAGCAAACCCGCCAGAACACGCATTTCTGTCTTCAGCCAAGAGCACCCACAAGTACTCCCAATGACACGTAGTCATCAACCAGCCTCAGCCTTCGTCAGCAATGAATCCCCGTAGGTATGGCAAATCATCCAAGGAGTACCTCTCCACAAGGTGTATGTAAATAGACAAAAACTTTCTAGGGTTCTAAACTAATTCACGAGAATAATATTCAAGGATGCTTTGTTGTGAGTTAAAACAGTGTTTTAACACATAAAACTTGAAGAACTTTTGCACCAGATATACAGTAACATTTTTGTCAAAAGTCTTAAACAAATCTGATCACAAAATAGGTATTTATAACAATTTTGAGTCGGTGGGGTCTTTCGAGCGAGTTGTCTACCTCGTTTAAATGACAGTCACATGTCATTTGAATGAAATCAAATGTTGTTTGAAAGACCTAAACGTCAATTTTTTTTTATTTTTAAAACTCCATCTGCAGGTCTTCCAAAAAAATATTTTTTCAAAGTAAAACAGTCCTGTTCATCTTGTTGATAAAACTTAAACATCCCGAATATGGATCCATAATTTAATTCAAATTTTAAATCGTTTGATACCTTTCTGGACGTCGAGAAGTCTTCAAACTTGGAGATGCTTGAGTTCGATTCGTCTTGACAATGCGTGATGATTTGTAACGGGATACGACAAACTAGCCTAAAGCTATGATATGAACAATGACAGAAAAATTGTTCTTACACAAACTCTATCAGAATATCTTTGAGTAAATGTTGAGGGCGATAACACCTTTATACATATGTTACTTCCTATAATAAAAAATATTTTAACATAACCTGATGTAAATGAGTGCCAAATGAAAAATAAGAAGATGATTGAACTCTTATCTAAACTCTCCCTAAATTTATAAAAAATATAGGAAATACCTCAAATGAGGCTACATGGGGAGTATTTATAGGGAATGAAAGAGGTTTCTAGATGTTGTTAGCCAAGTATGAGTTGTTATGAGATAGGTTATCATGACAAATCATCCATGACAACACTAACTAATGGAACCTTCTAGTATCTTCCATCTCATCCCTTACTTGAATTAAAAATGTATCAAAAATACCAAACAACTAATAAATGGAAAAATACAATGAAAAAAAGTATAAGAAAATACTAAAATAAACCCTAATTCACATAATTCTCCCCGACTTGAGAGAGCTCGTTCCAAGCAAAGAAAGTGTATGTTAGTCCATCATTCGCGAGTATCCCTAATTGAAAAAGAAGTCATCCTCTAAAACGTCCCTTATATCGACTAACAAAAAAACTTTGAAGATAAACCACAAATTCATGCCATGGTCGATAAATTGGAATTTGGCCTTTAAACCACCCAAACGAAAAGCTAAGTCAATATTGATGCAGCGATGGCCATTGGTGCGAAATGTCATCCAAATTCCCCATGATGAGCCTCTGTAGCATCAAAACATGTAAATGAGTCATGACGCCCTCCTCAAAAGTAACCCAAAAGGGATCCATAAATTCCACAATCGTGGTTACCCCAAGAAACATATACTCAACCATCGAATTATCATTACAAATCTCGTCATCGTCTCCAAAAAGTGGAAAGAAATATATTTAATCAAATATCTCCACCTTGCAGTAGTGAGTGTGAGTCGCCTAACCTTCCTCAATAAATTAGTTAAAAAAATTCCCTAAAAAGTACACCTCATCTTCTACCCCAAAGATGGAAAATAAGTCCTCATTCTCAAATGCCTCTAAACCTTAATATCGGGTGCGAGTGATCCACCCATCCTCCCTGAATATGGGAATAAATTCACAAAGAAGGAACCCATAGTTAATATCAAACATCGTCTGAGGCTCAAAAACCTCGAAGACAACCTCATAAAGCATGATCGAAGAGATATTATCATCAGTGTGCGCGGGAATGACATGGGATGTAGTAAAAGGTACACTGGTGGATAAGTACTTAAAATATTGGATCAAATATCTGACTTGTGCACGTAACCATTATTCAAGTGCCATCTCTATCTCAAGATACTCGGCTTGACACCTGTTTAGGCATTGGTGATACATTTCATACTCCCTGATGGAGTAAGCACTATATTCGAATGTTTGAAGCTTTTGAGATAGATATGACTTGGTCACGACCCAAGAATCTAATAGACTTTGGAGTTTTTTTATGACGACACAACTTATTGTAATACCTTGTATTTTTCTACAATGAAAAAAAATTATTTTTGAGATAAAATAAAATTCATGGGAATTAAATTAAACCGGTGAATTTAAATTAATTAATTGCGAACAAGTAATTTATTATTATTTCGTAATCATGTGAGATTAATTTTGTGTTGAATAATTACAATAGAAAATAATTGCATGTGTAGTGAATAAATATTATATGATGCGTGACTCAATTATAAATATACTTACGGAATAAAAATAATTGGAACACATTCGGGGAGGTCTTATGGGCTCCTTTAGGTGTTTTAGACCTTCAAAAATGGTCCAGAGGTATAGGTATATAAGTTGGAAGATTTTTGGGCCAGTTTGATTAGACACCTCAGGAGCACACAGAGAGAGGACAAACGTCAAGGCGGTGTCTTTGGGATGATCAGACACCTCAGGAGCATGGAGGCCAGAGGGGACATCAGGTTCCAAATGGATAACACCCACCATTGCCAGCTCTGGGAGTTTTTACACCATCCGATCCAGCACCTGCCGCCCCACATCAGGGATAACCGCCATAGCTGCAGTACGAACGACTGTATCACATTGTGCCGGCAAAGGGACCATCGCTAGTTAGGGTTATTGAGGGTATGCTCCCTATATTTGGACACATAGGTGGTATTTTATTTGACAAGACAGCATCTCATTCATTTGTTAGCACTAGTTTTGCACATGAGACTGGGATGATAGATTTTGCTTATGCTATGCTACTGCACATAGACTTACCTCTGGGTAGAAGGGCACCCATACGTTCGGTATAGGGTGACTAAATTTTATAGTAGCCTTACTAGTAGTAGATAGCACGAGTACGATGTTATCTTAGGGATGGATTATCTAGCTTCATACTAAACATGTGTTTACTATTACGATCGGTACATCGTCTTCGCCATTCCGGGAAGGAGATGTACCTAACTGTGATGCCACACCCCAGGGGTGGGTTGAGCATGCACTTATAATATATTGAGGAGGAGACTTTTTCGGAGGTTGTGGTGTCACTAGATTCTATCCTGGTAGTTAGCGAGTTTTCAGATGTATTTGGTGAGATCCCAGGGTTGCTACCTTGTCGGGAGATAGACTTCATGATTGATTTGATTCTAGGAATGAGACGTATTGTACGCTCACCATATCAGATGGATCCTCAAGACATGAGGGAGCTTCGGGATTATACTGAACAGTTACCAGTACAGGGGTTCATTAGGAGAAGTACTTCGCTGTGGGGTGCTCTAGTTTTGTTCGTCAAGAAGAAAGATGGATCCTTGAGTCTTTGTATCGACTATAGGTAGTTGAACAAAGTCAACATATGAAAAAAATATCTGTTGCCCCGCACTGATGATTTGTTTGAACAGTTGTGGGGAACTGTGTATTTCTTTAAGATTGACTTGAGATAGGGTTATCATCAGTTAAGAGTCCCGGAGCAGGATATTTTAAAGATGACAGTTCGTACGAGATACGGGTTATATGAGTTTCCAGTTATGCCTTTTGGGTTAACCAATGCACCAGTGGTATTTATGGATTTGATGAATCGAGTATTCAAGGATTTTCTAGATCAATTCGTCATAGTATTTATTAATGACATTATGATCTATTTTTGAACTACGGAGGAGCACACACAACATTTACGAGTCGTCTTACAGACACTACGAGGCCACCAACTATATTCTAAATTTAAGAAGTGCAGTTTTTGGTTGAAGGAGGTGTAGTTCCTAGGACACATTAAGTATGATAAGGGAATATTAGTGGACTCAGGGAAGTTTTTTGCAGTGATTTAGCAGGGATAACCCACTACACCCACCGAGGTATGCAACTTTTTAGGATTAGCCTGGTATTATTGTCGATTCATTCAGGGGATCTTCAAGATAGATGAGCCCCCAACAAATTTGACAAGGAAGGAAGTGCTATTTTTATGGGATGATGCTTGTCAACAGGTGTTTGATGAGATGAAGACTGGATTGACTACAACACCAATTATGGCATTATCTCGGGCAAGGATAAACTGTAAGGTCTTTATAGATGCGTCCTTGATGGGACTTGGAGGGGTATTGATGTAGGAGGAGAGGCCAAAAGCTTATGCTTTACGGAAGCTAAAACCTCATAAGTGACATTACCTCACTCATGACTTGGAGTTAGCAGCCATGGTTTTTACATTTTGAATGTGGATGTATTATCTATTGGGGAAGAAGTTACAGCTATTCACAAACCATAAGATCCTATAGTATTTGTTCACGTACTGAGAGCTGAGCATAAGGATGAGGTAATGGTTAGAGTTATAAAAGATTACCGGTTCGACATCAGTAGCACCCGAGGAAGGAAAATGTCATAGCGGTTGCTTTAAGCCGAAAGCGAATTTTGGACTTGGTAGAAGTATGGAAGGCAAAGTGGAAATCACTTCGTGGGGATGATGACTTGACCCCTGCATTTATGGTGATTCTCACCATCACACATGAAATTATCCTTCGGGTCATGAAGGCATAGGTTAGAGATCAGCTTTGCCAAGAGCATATTAGGCAGTTATTAACCGAGGGGGAAAAACACTATTTAATTGGGTCAGATGGTGGATTAAAATTCTAGGGTAGGCTAGTTATCCCAGATGATGAGGAGTTGAGGCAAGTCATTATGTCTGAGTCTCATGATTCACGCTTTACGGTACACCCCAGAGCGGATAAGATGTACCATAACATGCAATGTAACTATTAGTGGGACGGGATGAAGATGGATATAATAATTTTTGTGTCCAAGTGTGTTTCGTGTCAGTTGGTGAAGGTGGACCACCAGTGCCCTTTAGGTTTGTTACAGCCTTTTGAGATCTCGACGTGGAAATGGGAGATCATCTCCATAGAATTCATCACTGGGCTACCTACATCATAGAGGGGGGGTAATTCCATCTAGGTGATTGTCGACAGGTTAAACAAGGTTACTCACGTTTTTGTGATCCGGACATATTACAGTTCAGAGTGGTACGCTAGACTTTTTATCCCATAGATTATGAAATTGCATGGGTACTGCTCAACATTATATTAGACAAAAACAGGATGTTTGTGTCCAATTATTGGAGGAGCTTTTAACAGGCTTTAGGGGCAGAGTTGAGATTGAGTACCTCATATCATCCTCAAATCGACGGACAATCGAAGAGGGTGAACTTTATGTTGGAGGACGTGCTACAGATGTGCATATTGGACTTTAAGGGGAGTTGGGAGCAATATTTGTGTTTGGTGGAGTTTACATACAACAACAACTACTAGTTCACAATTGGAATGGCACCGTTTGAGGTGCTTTATGGGAGACCATAATGTTCATCCTCATGCTGGTTGAAGGCGGGGGAAAATAAATTACTTGGTCCAAATTTCATTTAGGATACCCTAGAGAAGGTGGAGATGATTCGGGCTAGGATACATATTGTCTAGGATAGGCAAAAGAGCTATGTAGATACGGGTCGAAGACACTTAAACTGTAATATTAGGGATCAGTTGCTGATTAATGTGTTTCCCATGAAGGGAGTGATTAGGTTTGGGAATAATGGGAAGATGGCTCCACGATATATGGGATCATTCCCTATCCTTGAGAGGATTGGGCCCATAGCATATCGATTGGGACTAACGAACCACTTACAGTGGATGCATGATGTCTTCCACATATCTGCATTACGGAGATTCCTTAGAGAAGAAATAGCATACTAGCATATCGATATTGATGAGATAGAGCTCCATCCAGACGTTACCTATGAGGAGGGATCCGTAGCCATTTTGGATTGTTGGGAGCGCCGACTTCTATCTAAGGTTGTTCCATTGATATGAGTATAGTGGTGATAGGATACGGAGGACGAGTCGACTTGGGAGAGGGAGGACTACATGCAGAGAAAATATTCGGTACTCTTCTAGCTAGGTAGGTGTTTTTCTAGCTTTCGAGGATGAAATCTCGTTATTAGGGGGAAAGAATGTAATACCCCGTATTTTTCTAGAATGAAACAAAACTATTTTTGAGATAAAATAAAATTCATAGGAATTATATTAAATTGGTGAATCTAAATAATTAATTGTGAACAAGTAATTTATTATTATTTCATAATCATGTGAGATTAATTTTTATGTTAAATAGTTGCAATAGAATTCAATTGCAATATATGATGCGTGACTCAATTGTAAATATAATTATGGAATAAAAATAATTGGGACCCATTCCAGGTGACCTTATGGGATCGTTTAGGTGTTTTTGTCCTTTAGAAATGGTCCTGGGGAATAGGTATATAAGTTGGGAGGTTGTTGCGCCAGTTTGATTATGGGTTCAGGCCCATTTGGGGTCCAAAAATGGAGAATTAGGCTTGACTCAGGAATCGGGGTTAATATAAGATTAAGGGAAAGACTAATACTCCCCACACTTAATCAAACACCTAACCCTAGTAGTCATACCGTAAGAGAGAAAGGACTAGAGGCCAAAGAGGAGAGTAAACAAGAGATTCAAGAGAAAATCATCGATCACCATATCAATGAAAGGATTTTCTTGCTTAATTTAATGTCCAATGTATTTAATGATTCATCATAGTAAACCCCATAAAATTTTTACGGGTTCTAGTATGAAACTTGTGATTAAATGGTAGGTGTTAATCTTATGCATGTAGAAAAGATTAAACGGAACTTATGTGGTTTGACCCAGAAATTTGGATAGATAAAATCTTGGTTTGGATGGTTGAACTCATGCCTTAAGATTCCTAAATAAATTGAAAAACTTGATACATATGTAGAGAATTTTCAACTCACGTTTTAAAGTCTGGAAATCTAGAGGATTATGATTGACATTAGGTTAAAAATATGATGTGAATAAAGATGGATTATTAGTAGAAAATATGAGTTAGGTCTCATGATCATTTGATGTAAATTTTGGGATTTGGGATGGAAATTGATGTTAAATTATGTAATTAACCATTCAAAGACGAAGGACTAAGTCATAGGGACCTGCTCTTATGTTTTGTAATTAAATTGACCATTGGGATGAACTTTGGGATGAAATTTAGAATTTGTGTATTGTAGAAACGTAATAGATTTGGGCTACTGTCCAAATTCGAATCGAATCGATTCGTCCGCTAGGAAAACCAATTCGGCTCATGGGCAAATTGATTCATACAAGGAGGTGAATCGATTCGTCCCTTAGGGCAGGACGAGTTGGGACCACAAATTGATCTGAGGTACTTTTTAAAAACCATACGAGTTGGTGGGACGCTGTTTGGGTCAACGCTGATTTTATAAAAAATAATCTTATTGCACATATATTAAATGGGATATTATACTTAACTAGATGGTTAAATAATCTTATAAAGTGGAAGGAATTAATAATTACCTAGTTGATCAATTATTAATGGGTGAACAATTATGAGTTATTATATGGGATATCTTAGGTAATTATAGAGTAATTACCTACACATATTATATGAGATTAATATTTACTTATATTTATTTTTGTGGACATGCCTATATTAGTGGATGGTCCTATCGGTTGGGATTACGAGCGTTCAGGACCGTAGCACACATCGGCACAGGTGGGCTAGACGATGTATAGATCATTAATATAGGTACTACATAGCAGCGCCACCTATGAGAGGTATGTGTAGATGTTGGGATCCTTTGTCACCACTGGGTATGGGCCATGAACAGGTATACTGCGTAGGGACTGGCCCACTTATTTGTGTTTTGTGATGTCTGATTGGATAGTGGATTCCTTCGAACTTACCGATCGAGCATGAACGTGACACCACTGGTAGATGCCTTTGAGCCTCGCATATTTGAAAGGATATATATATATATATATATATATATATATATATAATTACCTTAATTAAATGAGATTTATTAAGTTATCTAAGAATGTAGACAATAAATCATAGACCCATACTATGTAGTGTGGTAAATAGATGTTTATGTCACCCTTATGAGTTATACGAGACCAATACATTTTGGGCATTGGTAACATGAATATAGATTATTACGTTTCGGTATGTTGATTATATTTAATGTACTTGATAGTAATTGGCATAGTTATTATTTATTATTTCAAGACTTGTTCGAATACGAGTAATATCACACTTTAATGAGGGGTGAGATATTAATCGCATATGAGTGGCGATGGGGAATATTTACTTTAAGTCGACTATATTTATTGCACTTTAAATTAAATATGTTAATTATTGAAACTCTAAGGCACTGACCCTAATTATAAATGTTTTCTCCTCCAGGTGCTCCTAGACAGAGATAGCAGGAATGTTGACGGATCAGCCTTGTAGTCTCCTTTTACTCTTCAAATTCTTAAGATTTATTGATTCTAGTTTAGGTGCTACTCTTCTCCAGTTCACTTATTATTTTAGGATTTATGTATGGGCATGAGCTCGGGGTTTATTTATTTCATGTTGGTTTGAGATATTTACTATTATGTTGGATTTCATTTACACTTGGTACATGTTTGATTTTATTATCGCTTTGGGATATTCATTTATTATTTTAGTTTTCACTCTCAAATGACTTGTTTTTAAGTCTATTCTACGTATTTTGAAATTAGCATCATATTCTCAAATCGGGACACCCGCGACTACGCGGTCAGTTCGTACAAGTTACATTGGTCCCGTGCGAGGTGTTCGTGCTTCTTATGGGCCGTTTGGGGGTTGGTTTGGGTTTTCACCCTCAAACGGCTTATTTTCAAGCCTAATCTACATATTTTGAAATTATCATCATATTCTCAAATCGGGACACCCGCGACTACGCGGTCTGTTCGTACAAGTTACATTGATCCCGTGCGAGGTGTTCGTGCTTCTTACAGGGCCGTTTGGGGGGCTGGTTTGGGTTTTCACCCTCAAACGGCTTGTTTTCAAGCGTAATCTACATATTTTGAAATTATCGTCATATTCTCAAATCGGGACACCTACGACTACGCGGTCAGTTCCTACAAGTTACAGTGGTCTCGTGTGAGGTGTTCGTGCCTCTTACGGGGCGATTTGGGGGATATTTTGGATTTTCACCCTAAAACGGCTTGTTTTCAAGCCTAATCTACGTATTTTGAAATTAACATTATATTCTCAAATTGGGAGACCCCGATTACGCGGTCAGTTCGTATAAGTTACATTGGTCCCATGTGAGGTGTTCGTGCCTCTTACGGGGCCGTTTGGGGGATGGTTTGGGTTTTCACCCTTTAAGGGTTTATTTTTAAGCTTAATCGATATATTTTGAAATTATCATCATATTCTCAAATCGAGATCCCCGTGACTACGCTATCAGTTCGTACAAGTTACATTGGTCTTGTGCGAGATGTTCGTGCCTCTTACGGGGCCGTTTGGGTGCTGGTTTGGGTTTTCAACCTCAAACGGCTTATTTTCAAGCCTAATCTACGTATTTTGAAATTATCATCATATTCCTTAATTCAGGAGACTCGCGACTACGCGGTCAGTTCATACAAGCTACATTGGTCCCGTGTGAGGTGTTCGTTCCTCTTACCGGGGCCGTTTGGGGGCTGGTTTGGGTTTTCTCCCTTTAAGGGCTTATTTTTAAGCTTAATCGATATATTTTGAAATTATTGTCATATTCTTAAACCAAGAGGCCCGTGACTATGCGGTCAGTTCATACAACGTATGAGGTGTTCGTGCCTCTTACGGGACCGTTTGGGGTCTGGTTTGGGTTTTCACCCTTTAAGGGCTTATTTTTAAGCTTAATCGATATACTTTGAATTTATCATCATATCCTCAAATCGAGAGGCCCGTGACTACACTGTCAGTTCGTACAAGTTATAATGGTCCCGTGCGAGGTGTTCGTGCCTCTTACGGGACCGTTTGGGGGCTGGTTTGGGTTTTCACCCTTTAAGGGTTTGTTTTTAAGCTTAATCGATATATTTTGAAATTATTATCATATTCTCAAACCGAGAGGCCCGCGACTACACGATCAGTTTGTACAAATTACATTGGTCCTGTGCGAGGTGTTCGTGCCTCTTATGGGACGTTTGGGGGCTGATTTGGATTTTTACCCTCAAATGGCTTATTTTAAGCTTACTCGATATATTTTGAAATTATCGTCATATTCTCAAATCGGGAGACTTGAGACTACGCAGTCTGTTCGTACAAGTTACATTGGTCACGTGCGAGGTGTTCATTCCACTTACGGGGCCACTTGGGGGCTGGTTTGGGTTTTCACCCTCAAACGACTTATTTTTAAACTTAATCGATATATTTTGAAATTATTGCCATTTTCTCAAATCGGGAGACCCGCGACTGAGCTGTTAGTTCATACAACTGTTATATATAATTGTTATTATATATAATAATTGTTATATATAACTGTTATGATTTTGAATTTAAATACCCCCATTATTACGTGATTTGAGTTTGATATATTTAAATAAATTTTAGAAATAAAGTGACTGACGTGCAAGAACTCAACCCTTGATCCTTGCGTAGGTACTTTGAAGGTGATCGATAATGTGGTCAAATTAGTAGAGGTGCCGTTGGGTTTCTACTTTTAGGTTAGTAAATACTTTAACTCATGGTTTAAAGTCAAGGCCGATACCACTTCGGAAGTCTGAATTCTTAAAAATGGATTGGATGGAGTATTAAGTTCACATATTATGTCATATTTATTCTAAGAGAAAAGATGATTGTCAAATCCGACCCACCCCACTCCCGCCCACATATATACATAAAACATTTAAAAAAATGCTGGGGAAGCAGTGGGAGGGAAGGGGTGACTCAATGGGCATTAGCACCTGATAAGGAAACCGAGTGTAGATTAATGTTTTGCGTCTTTTTACTTCATTTCTATTTTTCATGAGCAATCACATAGAGCATTTTCATGCTAATAAATGCAACTCTAAAGCAAAAATAGTAGAAAACATTGTCCATTACCTTTGAAGCCACGTGCGATCACATTAGCAAGAACACCACCATTATTGAGTTTATGTTGCCCAAGCCCATCACCCTCTGCTGCCAAACACCGAAGCACAACCGCAATGCAGTAACAGTCCCTTGATGCCACAACATGAAACACACCTTTTACAGCCTCATCAAAGCTCCATTCTTCGTGCATATCAGCTTTGAGCAATCTCAAACGATCATTGGCTCCACACAATGTTAACAGATGCAAAGACATTGTTGAGAATTATAGAAATTAGCCGTCATTAGACTACATAACCGATGGAACCATCATTTAGACTAATATTAGTACAGATTACTCCAAGATCTACATAAGAATGTAAATAATACTTGAGTAGGAAGATGACAACCTAAGAACGTAATCAGAATGTCAAAAACCAAATCAAAATGTAAATAATACAACATGTCAAAAACCAAATCAGAACGTAAGAACATAAATACCTAGGTTTCTTCTTCTCAAGACCAACGAAACGAAATCCAAGCTATCAAAAACCAAATAAGAATGTAATAATACAAATCCAAATCAGAAGTTAAGAAATCAGAAACTAATAATAGACCATCCGATCCATGGCTCTGAATGGACAACTTTGGAGATTCAACAAGTCTCATTCCATCACTATATGTGAGGAACTTATTAACTTGTATTAGCACCTGCAAAAATAGAAATACGATAATATAACGTTTGAATCTCTAGTCTGAAATTGGCTTATATAGTCTGAAATTGAATCTCTCCTACTATGGCATTTTCATATTTGAGCCTTTTAACTGCTACAATAGTCCCATCCTGGAGATACCCTTTATAAATAATCCCCAAACCACCATTTTTGAGTATGTTCTTGATGGTGAAGTTGTTTGTGGCAATCTGAAATTCTTTAAACTGTAATCTCGTCAAGTTTCCTAGGCACACTTCTTCACGATGTTGCTCTGAAATTTTGAAAATGAGTATTAATATTGGGAAAAAAGAGTAGATAAATGACTTTTAAGCTTTTTCAACTTCATTCGCAAAACTATTTAAATGTTGTACCACCGATGACGAAGAATATTTGTTGGTTGTGTCTTCGCCTCCACCAAAGAAGGAAGCCAAACCCCAAAATTATTAGGCAGATAGATGCACCCAAGGCTTGACCCAAAAGCAATGGAAAATTTGTGACTTTTTGGTCTTCCAGTAGTTTGAGAGCCTAAAAAAGCATAACAAGTTTCAAAAACACACAAATAGGAAATATACAAGATTATATAAACACTAGGAGATCGTTCGGTTTTTGAAAAAAGAAAAATATCGCATTTGACTTGTAGATATAGCCATTTAACACACAGATAGCCATTTATCCCATTTGACTTGTTAACTCATCATTTAACTTGTAGATATAGTCAGTTTCAACCACGTAGGCATTTTCACAAACACAAGGCAACATAAACATCTAAATACAACATATACATCCAATCATCTAACCATTTTGATAAGCCAAGCCAAGCCATAACAACAAAGATAGATAAACAAAAATATCTTAGAGAGATGAACAAAAAAATAACAATGCAAGTTAAAGACCAAATTGGTGAAAATCCAAGATAGTACCTTCAAATTAAACACAAATCCAAATTAGTACCTGCAAAAATGAAAACATACAAAAACAAAATTCGTGAGAAACCCAAAAACTAAAAATAAAAAACCTAATGAGAGAGAGAGAAATGGTCTCATTTTACTACGATTCTCATCGAAATTTCAAGTCATAAGACAAAATTTAATTTGCAGGTGAAAATATCGAATCAAATCGAAAGAGAAATTTAACGGACTCATTGAAGAAGACATGTGAAAACAAAGCCCTAGAAATTATGGGATTGCTAGAAAGCTGACACAAAAGCCTTAGAGAACAAAAAAACGGAAGTTTGGAACAGGAGGTTGTAAATTCTGTTTGGTTTTCGAGAAAAATTAGAAAAGAAAAAATATTTACTGATTAAAAATTCAGGCATGTATCTGTATGTATCGTAATTATGGTGCATAATCCAAAAGTAAACGAGTGTGTGGATATCTACCACAAAGTACCAAATTCCAAATTAACGTAAGCAAAATAATTAAAAACCTAATTTCCCTAACACATTTTCGAAATCAAAAGCAGATCCTTAAATTAGAAAGCATAAATCGAATGGAATAGAGAGACTACCTATCGGATGAGGGCGGAGCTGAGGGTGGCAACGGGGATTGAGGGCGGCAACCTTGTTGCTGAGAGGGTGAGGACATCGTTGTAGGTTTGGGTTATGGGGGGGAGGGGGGCTACCAGTGAGTAGAGAGTGAGCGGGAGCCTAAAAGTAAAATTAATATTTTTTGGGGTATGATATATTTTAGTCAAGTGTGCTCAATTCTGGCACTCTTTAAAACAGTGCCAAATTTTGGCACTATTTTAAAGTGTGCCAGATTATCATTAAACCGTGCCAAACAGTTTTAAACTGTGCCAAATTTTTAATGTCAAGGTGTGCCAAATTGCCATTTTTGGTGTAGTGTCTAGTGGTGGGATTTAGTCACTTCAGTTGCAGAGAGAGACATCTTGAATATATATGAGTTTTGGGAGAGATTTGAGGGGAAGTATTTCCCCCAGGTGATGCACTCTGAGATGAGGTGTGGGTTCATGGAGCTCAGGAAGGAGAGCCGTTTAGTGGTGGAGTATGAGGAGGGGTTCACCGCGCTTTTGTACTTTGCAAAGGAGGATGCAAATAGAGAGCAAAGGAGTATGGATATATTTGTAGCGGAATAATCTTGGCACATTAATAAGGCTCTTTTGGGGAACCCGACCTTAATCACGTATAATGAGATGGTGAATGCCTTACTTCTCCATTTTTAGAATCACACGGTCATCCAAAAGATCAAGGAGGAGAAGATACAGGGAGCCGATACGTCTAACCAGCAGGGTAAGACGAGTGGAGGTACCCATCAATTCAGGGGCATCACATTTGCAGATCCGCATAAGCAATTGAGAAGTACCGATGATCAGAACAGGAAAGTTCATGAGCACTAGGGACAAGGCCATCATGGCTAATAGCATAGGGGTCATCAGGGCCAAGGTCATTAGGGTCAAGGCCAATAGGGCCGACAGGCAGAGCGCCGTGCATTTCATGGGAACTATTACAGTTGCAAAGAGAGAGAAAATACATTAAGGCGGTGTCCTCAGGGTGATCAAACACCTCAGGAGCATGGAGGCCAGATGGGACATTAGTCACCACAAGGACAACACCCACCATTTCTACCTCCAAGAGTTTACTCACCAGCCGCCCCACCTCAGGTGCAGCTGCCATAGCTACAGTATGGACGGGTGTATCACATTGTGCCGATAGAGGGACCATCGCTAATTAAGGTTATTGAGGGTATCTTCCCTATCTTTGGACACATAAGTCGTATTTTGTTTAACACAGGAGCATCTCATTCATTCGTTAGCATAGGTTCTACAAGTGAGACGGGGATGATAGAGTTTGCTTATGATATTACACTGCACATAGACTCACCTGTGGGGAGGGGCACCCATACGTTTGGTATATCCACTTTTTCACGATTACTATGTTGTCTTAGGGATGGATTGAGTAGATATATACATAGCATGTGTTGATTGTTATAGTATGTCCATCGTCTTCATAATTTCGGGATTGGAGATGTACCTGGTTGCGATACCACACCCCGGGGATGAGTCGAGCACGCACTTATACTATAATGAAGAGGAGAGTTCTTCGGAGGTCATGATGTCATTAGATCCCATCCCCGTAGTTAGTGAGTTTTTGGATGTATTTGGAGAGATCCCAAGGTTACCACCTAGTTGGGAGATAGACTTCGTTATTAATTTGATTTCGGGCATGAGACCCATTGCATGTATTATAGTATTAGATGGATCCTCTAGAGACGATGGAGGTTCGAGATTAGATTGAGTAGTTATTGGGACAAAGGTTCATTAGGATAAGTACTTCACTGTGGGGTGCTCCAATTTTGTTCACCAAGAATAAGGATGAATCCTTGCGACTTTGTATCGATTACAGGGAGTTTAACAAAGTCACCACACGGAAATAATATCCATTCCCCACATTGGTGATTTATTTGACTAGCTTAGGGGCACCGTGTATTTTTCTAAGATTGACTTGAGATCTAATTATCATTAGTTGAGAGTCTGAGAGCAGGATATCTCAAAGATGAAATTTCTTTCTATATACGGGTCATATGAGTTTTTGGTTATGCCTTTTGGGCTAACCTACACATTGATGGTATTTATGGATTTGATGAATTGGGTATTTGGGAATTTTTTGGATCAGTTCTCCATAGTGTTAATTGATGACATTTTAATATATTCTTGGCATACGGAGGAACACGCACAACATTTATGGGTAGTCTTATAGACACTATGAGACCACCAACTGTATGCTAAATTGAGAAGTGAAGTTTTTGGTTACTGGAGGTGTAGTTCCTGGGCCACATTATGTCTGAGATGGGAATATGAGTGGACCCAGGGAAGGTTTCTAAAGTTATGGAGTGGGTACAACCCACTACACCCACTAAGGTAACAACTTTTTGGGATTAGCCCGGTATCACCGTCAGTTCATTCAGGAGTTCTCCAAGATAGTGGGGACCCTAACAAATTTGATAAGGAAGGAATTACCATTTGTATAAGATGATGCGTGCCAATAGGCATTTGATGAGATAACGACTATATTGAGTACTACACTAATTCTGGCATTACCTCGGGCAGGGATAAACTATAAGGTCTTCACAAATGCGTCCTTAAAGGGAGTTAGAGGGATATTGATGTAGGAGTACATGCCGATAGATTATGATTCACGAAATTTAAACCCTCATGAGGGCCATTACCCCACTCATGACTTAGAGTTAGCAGTCGTGTTTTTTACACTGCGAATGTGGAGGCATTATCTTCCGGGGGAGAAGTTTCAGTTATTCAAAGACTATAAGATCCTATAGTATTTTTTCACGCAGCGGGATCTGAACATGTGGCATAGGATATGGCTAGAGTTTGTGAAAGATTATGAGTTCGACATTCAGTACCACTGGGAGAAGGTGAATGTCTTGGCGAATACTTTGATCCACAAGCCAATTTTGGATTTAGCGGCAGTATGGAACACAAAGTGGAAATCACTTCGTGGGGATGATTACTTGACCCGTGAATTTATGGCGATCCCTACCATCACACTCGAGATCATCGTTCTAGTCATGAAAGCATATATAGGAGATCAGCTTTGCCAGGAGCAGATTAGGCAGTTGTTGGTCGAAGGGGCAGAGCACTATTATATTGGATCAGATAGTTGATTGTGATTATAGGACATGCTAGTTGTCCCAAATGATGAGGAATTGAGGGGAGCTATTATGCTTAAGGCTCACGATTCATGCTTTATGGTATATCAATGCGACGCTAGTATTAGTGGGCTGGGATAAAGAGGGATATATCAGTTTTGTATCCAAGTGTGCTACATGTCAGCTAATGAAGATTAACCACCAATTCCTTGCAGGTATGTTATAGCCTTTGGAGATCTCGATGTGGAAATGGGAGAGTATCTCCATAAACTTCATCACTGGGTTACCTACATCACAGAGGGAGCACGATTCCATCTGGGTGATTATCGACAGGTTAATGAAGGTGGCGCACTTCTTATCGGTCCAAATAAATTATTGTTCAAAGTCATATACTAGACTTTTCCTCGCAGAGTTTGTTAAATGGAATGGGTTACTGATCAACATTGTATCAATCAGGGACATGACACTTGTGTCCCATTTTTGGAGGAGCTTTCAACAGGCCTAAGGGGCAGAGTTGAGATTGCGTACCTCATATCATCCTCAGACCGACGGGAAAATAGAGAGGGTGAACTTGATGATGCACTACACCAAATTCTGCGAATGGTCACGCCCAGTGGGTCACGGCCCAAGTCCGTGACCAGCTCGTCGCGGACTTGGGCCGTGACCCACTCAATATTTGGCATGACCATATTTATTACCACACTAAATTATTGATGCTCGGGAAGTTATCACGGATTGGGCCGTGACCACTGTCATCGCGGACTTGGGCTGTGACCAGGTCGTGACCATCTTAGCGCTAAACTCGCGTCAAAATTCCCTCCAAGCTTGGTCGCGGGTGGGTCACGGCCCAAGTTCGTGACCCATAACATGATGACGAAGAGAATACACACATTGAGGGTCATGGCTTAGGGCCATGACAATTTCTGGGTGTGGGTCACGGCTATGGGCCGTGACCAAAGATCATTCAGGAAGCAGGGTTGATGTGAAGAGGGTTGTGCATAGTGGGTCATGGCTCTAGGCCGTGACCAGGTGTAAGTGGTGTGAGTCACGGCTATTGGTCGTGACCAATACTCAAGCAGGTAGTAGGGTGGAAAAGGGTCGTCAATGGTGGGTCACGGCTCTAGGCCATGACCAGGTGTGAGCCAAAAATGCCCTAGTTTCATTTATTGGTCGCGCGCTTTGTGGGTCACGACTCTAGGCCATGACCAGATTAATGACTTAATAAATAAAACGCTGGTTAGTCATTTGCAATTTGTAAGGGTTGTGTATCGGGGCTAAGGGATTTCATGCGATTTGGTGTCATTTCTAAGGGCTAAGCGATTTCAATTGGATTTCATTGGGATTAACCCCTGGTATGTATAGATTTCTTTTCATTTCATTTGGATTTCGTGATTTCTACTCAAAACCCTAAGTTTTATGTGTGTATGTGTAGATTTATGTTTGTATGTGTGTGTGTATGTTTTGATTTATGTTTATATAGATTTATGTTTGTATGTGTGTGTGTATGTATTGATTTATGTTTATATGTGTGTGTATGCATAGATTTATGTGTATATGTATGTTTATGTGTGTAACTATGAATAAATAAATTATTTTTTTGTCAATAAACCCTAGATTGATGTGTATATGTATGTTTATGTGTGTGTATGTATAGATTGTATGTGTGTGTATGTATAGATTTATGTCAAAAAAAATATTAAGGTTTAGTGAACCCTAAATTGTATCTGTGTGTATGTATAGATTATGTCAATAAACCCTAGATTGTATGTGTGTGAATGTATAGGTTATGCCAATAAACCCTAGATTATATGTGTGTGTGTATTTTTTTGACAAAATATAATTAAATGGATTTTTAAGGAGTAAAAAAATTTACATCCACCTTGTCGTGATTTTATTGGGGGTTATATGCATGCCACATATTATATTGGGGGTTATATACATGTCGTGATTTTTTGCACTATAGTGAGATATTATTGGCTTGGTTGTTGGATATTATGTTGAATTTATTGAATTGATACTAGTGTCGATAAATGTATATGTTATTAAATTTGTTGGGTGTGCTCTTGATTTGCCTATGAAAAAGTATATCACATATGCTTGTCTTGTTTATGTGTATATGTATGTTTAAACTCTCATAACTTTCAAACCTAAACCTTAATAACAGGACTCGTATTCATGCCCTCGTATACCTTTCTCAGGAAAAATGAGGCACGGTGATAAATACTGTCAACAAGAGTGGGAGAGGTTGCAATTAGACCGCACACATAACTCTTTTATTAGCGTGCATCATATAGAGGGTACTCCTATTTATAGGTACGGAAATAAAAAGATCGAACAATTTAACTACCTTGTAAATCATGGATTTGATATCCAGCAAGATTACTTGTTCGATTGTATTCTATTTTCTCTACCAGAAAACTGGGATGACGTTATACAAAATATATTTCACACACATAATCCCGACATAGCCCTGACCTTGGTTACGTTGTTGGAGAAGGCGGGAAAAAAAATCCACCCGTTATGGATACAACTGCGTACAGAGAGCATTGACATAGACTGTGATGTCTCGCGCCACATGCACGTAAAATTGAAACTTGCCAACAAGTTGAGAAATAGGGGATTCCGAGTTCATGTCACTGACATCTATACATCAATAATAGATACCCTTCCTTCTAGTTGGCCACGTGCAAAAATTCATAGGTTCTTAAAAACTAATACCGAATGGATGGAGATCAGACACATTGAACTTATTCTAAAGTCTTACTTTGAAAAGGTATCTATCCATCTATCTATCTATATATATAAAACTAATTAAGCTTGATTAATTAGTTATAATTTCATATTACTATAATTATTTAGTCACTTATATTTTTTAATTTTTGTAGATAATGTCGAGAGGAAACAACCCAAGGGTACCAAGTGCCGATGTGACACCACAACGAGGTTCACCATCTCGTGCAGAACCCGAATTCTCAACACCAATGGCTGAGCAATTCACAACTCCACTAATGGTTCACTCCTCACCAAGTCCAACTCCAAGTGCTCCCACGCCCCAATCCAGCACTCCCGTTGCTTTAATGCCCCCATCCAACACTCATGATGCCTCCTGTTCAAATGAAAAGAAGCCTATTGGCTTCTCCCTTCTCGGGAATAACTCGACGGGTGATAGTAATGACGCGCTGAACTTTAAAGCCCGGCGTTTGTCGCTGGGAAAAATGAACGCGGGAGTCGGTGGACCAGACAATTGGAACCTTGTTGATCAAGCTGTCAAAGATAACATACATGACCAACTTTGCAAGCATTTCTCATTTCCTGACCATTCCAAGAATAAGGTTCTATCTCGGGTTGTTGAAGGATTGAGGACATACAGGAGAAACCTTCGGAAGAAATATTTCCCAAAAGAGGCAGCGAGCTCAAATATTTTGGCTTTGAAAGAGAAAGTGCCTCCCAATGTTGAAATGCCGGTGGATCAGTGGAATAAGTTTTTGGAGAATGAGGCGAAGGAAAAAAAGTTGGTCCAGAGGGAGCAAAACAAAAAAAATAGGGCACAAAAAACTGATATCCATAGGCTGGGATCCAAATCATATGAGGATTTGAAGAATGAATGGGAGAGTAGGACAAAAGATGGTCCAGATGTCGGTAAAAACCCAAATCGGTCCAACTTATTCCTTCATGCTCGACGGGACAAAGATAATAAATTCCCGCTGCACTTGGCTAAGACACTGGAATCAATAGAGGCCATCAGCAGTCAATCAGATTCGAGCCCTACTGATGACCTTGACCTTGAAAATGATGCCCTGACTAAGACCTTTGGAAAGGAAAAAAGGGGGAGGACGAGAGGTGTTGTCTCACATATGCCAAAAACAAAACTTCAACACATTGCACCTCTTGTGGACGAGCTTTCTTCGGTCAAGAATTGTATCTCATCCCAAAAGGAGCACCAGTTGAAGACCGATGGGGATGTCCATGAGATTAAAAATTCCCTGGGATTATTGACAAATCAAATTGGGAAACTTGTGAATCTTTTTGAAAGTTATAGGCCCCCAATGCCTCCTCAAGGTTACCCTTACCCTACTCCTACTCAAGGTTTCACACATCCTTACCCTCCAACATTCCCCTCTCAAATGCCTCATCCTCCAACATTCCCCTCCCCTTCACCTCCGCCAATTACGGGGCTTGGATCATCGTCACAACTCACAGTGACTATGGCGAAGAGTACTATATCAAGGACATGAGCAATTCGAGGTTTGTTGGCGTGTGCATACTCATCTCCAGGGTTCCTGGAACTCTAGTACATCACCGACCTTTGGAGAAGGGTGAGGCTAAAATAATGGTCGATGAAATATACAACGGCTGCAGAGATGTACCTGTGTACGTTAACAGCGGGGATGGGATGGAATTGAGGAATTATGCAAAATCTTTTATTACTTGGCCACTTTATCTGTTGGCCAAGATTTAATAATATTTTCTTTCGTTTCAGTTGTAATAATATTTTTTTGTTTTAGTTGTAAAAATATTGGTTTTGCTTCAGTTGGAATGATATTTTTTTTGTTTCAGTTGTAAGAATATTGGTTTTGTTTCGTTTGGAATGATATTTTTTTTGTTTCGGTCGTAAGAATATTCTTTTTGTTTCAGTTGTAATAATATTTTTTAACCTATTACCACAGGACTGAAATTTAAAGATTATTACATGGATTTCCCATAATACAAAGAGTGGATGGGAGAGACTAACCGGATATCAATTAATCATGTAAAGGGCGTTTATGAATTTGTTAAATACGCTTCCAAAAATCTTAAAAGTGAGAAGATTTCGTGTCCGTGCACTCATTGTATTAACGGAAAATATAAGTCATTGGAAGTTGTTGAGTTGCATTTACTAAAGTGGGGAATCTGTCAAGACTATATAATATGGACATACCATGGTGAAAAAGTTGTACCTTATGTTCCAGAAGAATTATCGGGAGCCGACCGTGTAACGGAACCTCAAGGAGTAGAAGTGGTACATGATTCACCAACACATCGTCCATTGACCGACTTAATTGATGATTCTTACGAACTCCACAACCAACAAAACCGCCAACCTATGGATACAAATAATGCGCATTATGACCAAGTAAATGAACAAATTGATGTTGAACTACTAGGAGATCAGGAATACATACGGTTGAAAGCCGATGCGGCTAGACCGTTGTATAAAGATTGCGGTGAAGATCACTCGGTATTATATGCAATGATTGATTTGCATAATTTGAAGAGTCAATTTGGTTTGTCTGGAAATAGCGTAATCGGAATTATTAAGTGGGTTAAAGAAATTCTCCCAAAAGAGAACATGTTACCAGACCATTATCCTACCATGAAGAAGATTTTGAAGGGTTTAGGTTTGAAATACAAATCTATTCATGCTTGCAAGTATGATTGCATATTGTACCGGAATGAGAACGAAGAGAAGGATGAATGCCCTGCATGCAGCGAGCCTAGATATATGGTTTGTGAGAATGGAAATGGCAAACATGCAAAAAATCGCAAGTGCTAGAAAGTCCCACAAAAGGTTTTGAAGTATTTTCCACTTGGGCCACGGTTAAAACGTTTTTTTACTATACCGTGGATAGCGGAGGCCATGACATGGCATGCTCGATGCGAGGTGGGTGGGAATTTGATGCGTCATCCGGTTGATTCACTCATCCGGCAAATTTCAAATGCACAACACCATGAATTTGCAAAGGAACCGCGCAACGTTCGTCTTGCAATCTCAACTGATGGGTTTAACCCTTTCGGTAATTTAAGTACTAGTCAGAGTTATTAGCCAGTTCTTATGGCGCCCTTAAGTCTTCCTCCGACATTATGCATGAGAAAGGAGTTCACATTGTTATCTCTGTTGATACCCGGGCCGAAGGCTCCCAGTGATGATATTGATATATTCTTAGCACCATTAATCGAAGAACTTAAAGAGTTGTGGGATAAAGGCGTGGCGTCGTTCGATTCTCATAAGGGTGAAGAGTTCACACTTAAAGCAATGGTGATGTGGGTGATCCACGATCTTACTGCTTACGGGACCTTGTCCGGTTATAATGTTCATGGTTATTATGGATGTCCCATAGGTGGGGAGGAAACTGAAGCCTATTGGTTAAAACATAGTGGTAAGTTGAGTTACAGGGTCATTGTAGATTTTTACCGACCAGTCACCCTTTTAGGAACGACAAGTCTAACTTTTTGCCTGTCGGTCACGAGCGAAGAACGATACCTATTCGACTTTCTGGTCAGCAAATTGAGGAGAAAGAGGTGGCTGCGACTGCGGGGAATAGGTACGTAGGCAAACACCCCCAATTTGTAAACATTAAGCGTAAAGCTAGGGAGGATCCGAACGACCCTAGTAAAGCGAAGCCATGGTACAGGCTATCAATATTTTTTGATTTGCCGTATTGGAAAGATCATCGTGTAAGGCATATAATTGATGTGATGCACACAGAGAAGAATGTTGCAAAACATTTGATAGGAACATGTCTGGGTGGATCTCATTCCAAAGATGGAGAGCGTGCCCGCCGAGATCTACAGGATATGAAAATAAAGAAGAGACTGTGGTTAAAAAATGATCCAACGACAGGAAGAATTTCTATCCCCCCGACTGCTTTCACTTTGACTACTAGTGAGAAGAAGATCCTCTTAGACACGTTGTTCAACTTGAAGACTCCAACCGGTTATTCTGGTAATTTACGTAGGGTAGTAAGCTACCAAGCAAATGACTTGAAACAGTGCAAGTCTCATTACTGGCACATAATCATCCAATTAATCCCGTTGTTATTTCGGCATTGCTTCTCTGAACACAAAGATCTCCATCTGGCAATTATGCAAATCATTTTGTGTTTTACCCTACTTTGTGCAAAAGTGGTAAACAGAAGGAACATTAAAGCTGTGAAATCAACTTTAGCCGAGGCAATTTGTGTATTAGAGAAATATTTTCCTCCGTCATTCTTCGATATCAGTATCCACCTGTTTGTGCATTTATGCGATGAAGCTTTATTATGTGGTCCCGTTAGGTATCGTTGGATGTATCCTTTTGAGCGCTTGATGAAAACCCTCAAAGATTATGTAAAGAATACACGGTATATTAGAGGGTCAATTGCTGAAGAATACGTAAGGGTGGAATCATCGTTATACGCTGGGGAACATATGCCAGAACAAGAGGTGAGGAGGTTTAATCCTCGTGGAGAATGAGTGATAGAGGAACCTGACGAGTTTGAGGACGAATTATCCTTTGGGAACCCTAAAGAGGTGAAACTCACAAACTTAAAATACGAGCAATCAACTCGTCATGTCTTCGAATCGCAAGATGAAGTCCAAGACTGGAGAGAGTGAGTATCTACTGAATTCTTCTTCTTTGATTATATGTATTTTTTATTTTATGATCTAAACTCTATAATTTTTCGGTAGGAAGTACGAGAACGAAATTATCCAAAATCAAAGGAGAAATTGGACGACAACTGACTTTAGGGCATGGGTGTCAAAAGAGGTACTTTTCACATCTTATGTGTGCGATTATTTATTCATGTGTGGTAAAAACATTCCCTAATACAAATTCATTAATAAATGCAGCTTCTAAAAAGAGGTGATGTCTCTTCCATACTTGCACGCCTAGCAAAAGGTCCTAGTTTTCGTGCAAAAGAGTTTAAGAAATTCCGTACCAACGGTTTTGATTTCATTTCATATCCATATGAGGAAAAGTTTTGACGCAAAACAATGGAATATCAATTTCTGCCTTGACCACCTGTATCGCTAGCAAAAGTGATAAAAATCCAAAGAATACGGTGCTAACCTATTATGGGATAATTCAACAAATCCTAGAACTTGATTACTTGGATTTCACAGAAACCGTATTCTATTGTGATTGGGTAAAGGTGGAGGATACAACGAATGCTTGCAAAGTTGATCCCGACTCCAAGCTTATTATGGTAGATTTATCAAAGCTGAAGACTAAAGACCGCATAGTCGACGAGCCTTTTATTTGTGCCTTTCAGAATGTAAAGAAGGTATTCTACTCGAAGTGCATAAACGATGGTAATTGGTCTATTGTTGTGCATGCACCAAAGGGTATGACTACTGAAGTAGACGCATTAAAGGCTCCAAAAGAGTTCCAGTCAGCTCTTGATGACAACCCTAATTTGAAGGATCTTTTAGTTGATTTAAAGGAAGATTGAGTATCAAAATATTATTTTATCCTCATCAATCTTATTTGTATCCTATTATGATATTGACATTGTATTAGCACTTTACATTAATTTATGAATTTCATCTACTTTTAAGTGTAATGTCCCACTATTTGTGCAAATGTTAGGTGATTTATCGGTTCTTTTGTTTAGAATAGATATGTTTTCATTTATTTATCTCTATCGTTTGTCTTTAGAGGGCGAAAACCCAAAATAGCCCCGAACGGCCCCGTGGGTGGTACCAACACCTCCCACTGGACCAATGTAACTCATAGGGACAGTGAGTGACGAAAGAACTAGCCTTGGTTTTCTTCCTTTGGTTTTGAATTTGATTTTTTGGTTCTACCATTTTTTTTAATTGAACATAACTGTTTGCAAAAAATTCATTATTTTTTCACTGTCATAGGATACATTGATGTTGGGGTCGAACTACTATCAAACATAATCTGAAATTGTATCGCTGCTGGAATAGAGAAGGTTCTGATTGGCGTTGGGTGTAACAAAATATCCAGGTAATGGATAGACCTATGATGAACTTTATTTTAAGGTTAAATATGCATTGATTCAATTTTTTAATTATTTTGGGTTTGGATCCTATTTATGTCTAAACCCCGTAATTTTAAGTTTTTTGTGCCCCCTATAGCTTGGGTATTGTTGGTGCATTTGTTTCTTGTCACTTCCAGTGGGGGGGGGGGGGGGGGGGAGAACATAACTTTTGAACAAAGAATAGTTAGGGTGAACACTAGAAAAAGAAGTCATTATCCAACGGATTGCCACTTTCTAGGTTTAAGGCTCTCCCAGTTTGATTGTACAAAGTAAATTTGCAAAAAATTAGACTTAAGCATAAAAACATGCCATCGAATGGTGAAAATATAAAATAGCCACAAAACAGTCCCGTAAGAGTCACGAACACCTCGCACGGGACCAATGTAAATCGCAGGAACTGACCGTGTAGTCACGATGCTCCCGATTTGGGTGTATGACGTAAATTTGCAAAAAAATAAACTTAAGCATAAAAGCATGCCATCGAAGGGTGAAAACGTAAAACAGCCTTAGAACGGTCCCATAAGAGTCATGAACCCCTCGCACGGGACTAATGTGACTCGTAGGAACCGACCGCGTAGTCACGGGGCTCCCGATTTGAGTGTATGACGTAAATTTGTAAAAAGTTAGACTTAAGCATAAAAACATGCCATCGAAGGGTGAAAACGTAAAATAGCCATAAAACGGTCCGTTAAGAGTCACGAACACCTCGCACGGAATTAATGTAACTCATAGAAACCGACCGCGTAGTCACGGGGCTCCCGGTTAGGGTGTACGACGTAAATTTGCAAAAAAAATAGACTTGAGCATAAAAACATGCCATCGGAGGGTGAAAACGTACAACAAGCACAAAACGGTCCCGTAAGAGTCACGAACACCTCGCACGGGACCAATGTGACTCGTAGGAACCGATCGCGTAGTAACGGGGCTTCCGGGTTGAGTGTACGACGTAAATTATCAAAAAGTTAGACTTGCATGCCATCAAAGGGTGAAAACGTAAAACAACCTTAAAACGGTCCCGTAAGAGTCATGAACACGTCACACGGGACCAATGTAATTCGTAGGAATCGACCGCGTAGTCACGGCGCTCCTAGTTGGAGTGTAAGACATAAATTTGCAAAAAATTAGACTAAAGCATAAAAGCATGCCTTAGAAGGGTGAAAACGTAAATAATCCACAAAACGGTACCGTAAGAGTCACGAACACCTCGAATGGGACCAATGTAAGTCGTAGGAACCGATCGTGTAGTCACGACGCTCCCGGCATGTGTGTGTGCGTGTGTGCATGTTTGTGTGTGTGCATGTGTGAGTGGGAAAGGGGGGAGGGGATGGGCAGGGGGCGCGTGTGTGCGTGTGTGCATGTTTGTGTGTGTGCGCGTGTGCGAGAGGGGAAGGGGGAGGGGACGGGCAGGGGGCGCGTGTGTGCATGTGTGCGTGTGTGTGTGTGTGTGAGTGGGGAAGGGGGAGGGGACGGGGCATGTATGCATATATGCATATGCATATATGTAGTGAGAGTGTGTGCGTGTGTGCGTGCGTGTGTTTGTGTGCGCGTGTGAGTGTGTGCATATTGGTGATAAAATCCAAAATAAAATAAAGAGTATACATGATCTAGGGTGAATCCAAGAGTGGGATCTACAAAACAAACCTCTTGACACTCATATTCAGTCATCTGATCCGTTACGGTTGCCTCCGATTCCGGTATCACGTAGGACTTTAAATAACTGTCACCTGAAAGAGAAATAACATATCAGAATTATATAATTATTAATATGAAACTAAATGAGAGATTTAAAAATAAAACATAACATATGCTCAATGCATCCTACTTATCAGGCCATCCATTACAACATTACAATAGTGATGAGAAGCTTCACAGTGATAAATCATACTTGCTGAAACAAAAGATTCAACAAAAATATAAAAAAACAAATTCGTGAGGTATACCTCGTTTTTGGCAGCAACGTGAAACCCCCAATCCAAAAACTTAACAGATATGCCAGTGTATACATGTTTGTGTGTGTGTTTGTGTGTGCGTGTGTGAGTGGGAAAGGGGGGAGGGGACGGGGCAGGGGGTGGGGCGGGGAAGTGTTGCATATATATGCAGTTGCATCTGCATATATATGCAAACATATATATGCAACTGCTGCATATATATGCAATGCATATCTATGCAGTTCATATATATGCAACTGCTGCATATATATGCAGTGCATATATATGCAACATATGAATATATATGCAGATGCCGCTTAAAATCGACTTTTGATGAAGGTTTGCCTGCGTATAGAACGCAAGTTCGCGTGCCAGGTCATCATTCACGTCCACCTCTTGCTCTTGGTCAATGTTAACAGATAGGTTGTGTATCCAATCCACGTTATCACTAGACCATCCTTGTTGTATAGATATAATAAATATTTATAATGTGCCTACCTCGATTCAAACTGTCCGAAATTGCACCCTTGTTGTGACAAAGAAATCCACATTGACCGGGGGCTTTATCCTCCACATTTGCCTCCGTGGGTACATAATATCCCTCCTACCAATATGCACCGAGGGTACGCTTATTTAAAGTAATGAAAAGTAATTATTTGTCACTGATTTGAAATACCGGGAAAATAAAACCAAACAATCATGTCAAGTTTGCAATGGGTTTGAAATCCTAAATGTTTTCAAGACTATCCAACATCCTAACCATCTACAATAATTAAGGCTCTAAATCAATCAACCATCCATAACCGAGGGTGAAAACTCAAAACAGCCTCCGAACGTTCCCGTCGGTAGCACCAACACCTCCCACGGGACCAACGTAACTCGTAGGAACTGACCCCGCAACCGCGGGTCTCCCGGTTTGAGAATACGACGATAATTTGCGTCTTTCTAGGCTTAGGCTTAAAAACATGACGTTAGAGGATGAAAACTCGAAATAGCCCCCGAACGGCCCCGTGGGTGGCACCAACACCTCCCACGGGACCAATGTAACTCGTAGGAACTGACCCCGCAGCCGCGGGTCTCCCAGTTTGAGAATACGATGGTAATTTGCGTATTTCTAGATTTAGGCTTAAAAACATGATGTTAGAGGGTGAGAACTCTAAACAGCCCCCGAACGGCCCCGTGGGTGGCACCAACACCTCCCACGGGACCAACGTAACTCGTAGGAACAGACCCCGCAGCCGCGGGTCTCCCGGTTTGAGAATACGATGGTAATTTGAATATTTGAAGACTTAGGCTTAAAAACATAGCGTTAGAGGGTGAGAACTCGAAACAGCCCCCGAATGGCCCCGTGGGTGGGACCAACACCTCCCACGGGACCAACGTAACTCGTAGGAACTGACCCCGCAGCCGCGGGTCTCCCGATTTAAGAATACGATGGTAATTTGCGTATTTCTAGACTTAGGCTTAAAAACATGGCGATAGAAGGTGAAACTCGAAACAACCCCGGAACGGCCCCGTGGGTGGCACCAATACCTCCCACGGTACCAACGTAACTCGTAGGAACTGACCCCACAGCAGCGGGTCTCCCGGTTTGAGAGTACTATGGTAATTTGTATATTTCTAGACTTAGGATTAAAAACATGGTGTTAGAGGGTGAGAACTAGAAACAGCCCCCGAACGGCCCCGTGGGTGGCACCAACACCTCCCACGGGACCAACATAACTCGTAGGAACTGACCCCGCAGTCGTGGGTCTCCCGGTTTGAGAATACGACGATAATTTTCATATTTGTAGACTTAGGGTTAAAAACATGGCGTTAGAGGGTGAGAACTCGAAACAGCCCCCGAACGGCCCCGTGGGTGGCACCAACACCTCCCACGGGACCAACGTAACTCGTAGGAACTGATCCCGCAGCCGCAGGTCACCCGGTTTGAGAATACGACGATAATTTGCGTATTCCTAGACTTAGGCTTAAAAACATGGCGTTAGAAGGTGAAAACTCGAAACAGTCCCAGAACGGCCCCGTGGGTGGCACCAACACCTCCCACGGGACCAACATAACTCGTAGGATCTGACCCCGTAGTCGCGGGTCTCCCGATTTGAGAATACGATGGTAATTTGCATATTTCTAGACTTAGGCTTAAAAACATGGCGTTAAAAGGTGAAAACTCGAAACAGCCCCAGAACGGCCCCGTGGGTGGCACTAACAACTCCCACGGGACCAACGTAACTTGTAGGAACTGACCCCACAGCTGCGGGTCTCCCGATTTGAGAATATGATGGTAATTTGCATATTTCTAGACTTAGGCTTAAAAACATGACGTTAGAGGGTGAAAACTCGAAACAGCTCCCGAACGGCCTCGTGGGTGGCACCAAGACCTTCCACGGGACCAACGTAACTCGTAGGAACTGACCCCGTAGCCGCGGGTCTCCCGATTTGAAATACGATGGTAATTTACGTATTTCTAGACTTAGGCTTAAAAACATGGCGTTAGACGGTGAAAACTCGAAACAGCCCCAACACGGCCCCGTGGGTGGCACCAACACATCCCACGGGACCAACGTAACTCGTAAGAACTTACCCCGCAGTCGCAGGTCTCCCGGTTTGAGAATACGACGGTAATATGCATATTTCTAGACTTAGGCTTAAAAACATGGCGTTAGAGGGTGAAAACTCGAAACAGACCCAGAACGGCCCGTGCGTGGCACCAACACCTCCCACTGGACCAACGTAACTCGTAGTAACTGATCCCGTAGCCGCGGGTCTCCCGGTTTGAATAAGACGGTAATTTGCGTATTTCTAGACTTTGGCTTAAAAACATGGCATTAGAAGGTGAAAACTAGAAACAACCCCAGAACGGCCCCGTGGGTGGCACCAACACCTCCCACGGGACCAACGTAACTCGTAGGAACTGACCCCGCAGCCACGGGTCTCCCGGTTTGAAATACGATGGTAATTTGCATATTTCTAGACTTAGGCTTAAAAACATGGGGTTAGAAGGTGAAAACTCAAAACAGCCCCAGAACGGCCCCATGGGTGGCACCAACACCTCCCACGGGACCAACGTATCTCGTAGGAACTTACCCTGCAGCCGCGGGTCTCCCGGTTTGAGAATACGACGGTAATTTGCATATATCTAGACTTAGGATTAAAAATATGGCGTTAGAGGGTGAGAACTCGAAACAGCCCCCGAACGGCCCCGTGAGTGGCACCAACACCTCCCACGGGACCAACATAACTCGTAGGAACTGACCCCGCAGCCGCGGGTCTCCCGGTTTGAGAATACGACAGTAATTGGCATATTTCTAGACTTAGGCTTAAAAACATGGCGTTAGAGTGTGAGAACTCGAAACATCCCCCGAATGGCCCCATGGGTGGGACCAACAGCTCCCACGGGACCAACGTAACTCGTAGGAACTGACCCCGCAGCCGCGGGTCTCCCGGTTTGAGAATACGATGGTAATTTGCGTATTTCTAGACTTAGCCTCAAAAACATTGCGTTAGAAGGTGACAACTCGAAACAGCCCCAGAACGGCCCCGTGGGTAGCACCAACACCTCCCATGGGACCAACGTAACTCGTAGGAATTGACGCCGCAGCTGCGGGTCTCCCGGTTTGAGAATACGATGGTAATATGCGTATTTCTAGACTTAGGATTAAAAACATGACGTTAGAGGGTGAAAACTCGAAACACCCCCCGAACGGCCCCGTGGGTGGTACCAACACCTCCCACGGGACCAACGTAACTCGTAGGACTTGATCCCGTAGCCGCGGGTCTCCCGGTTTCCGAATACGATGATAATTTGCATATTTATAGACTTAGGGTTAAAAACATGGTGTTAGAGGGTGAGAACTCGAAATAGCCCCCGAACGGCCCCGTGGGTGGCACGTACACCTCCCACGGGACCAACGTAACTCGTAGGAACTCACTCCGCAGATGTGGGTCTCCCGATTTGAGAATACGACGGTAATTTGCGTACTTCTAGACTTAGGCTTAAAAACAAGGCATTAGAAGGTGAAAACTCGAAACAGCCCCAGAATTACCCCGTGGGTGGCACCAACACCTCCCACGGGACCAACGTAACTCCTAGGAACTGACCCCACAGCCACGGGTCTCCCGATTTGAGAATATGATGGTAATTTGCGTATTTCTAGACTTAGGCTAAAAAACATAGCGTTAGAAGCTGAAAACTCTAAACAACCCCAGAACGGCCCCGTGGGTGGCACCAACACCTCCCACGGGACCAACGTAACTTGTAGAAACTGACCCCGCAGCCGCGGGTCTCCTGGTTTGAGAATACGACGGTAATTTGCATATTTATAGACTTAGGCTTAAAAATAAGGCGTTAGAAGGTAAAAACTCAAAACATTCCCAAAACGGCCCCATGGGTGGCACCAACACCTCCCACGGGACCAACCCGCAACCGCGGGACTCTCGGTTTGAGAATACGACCATAATTTGCATATTGATAGACTTAGGGTAAAAAATATGGCGTTAGAGGGTGAGAACTCGAAACAGCCACCGAACGGCCCCGTGGGTGGCACCAACACCTCCCACGGGACCAACGTAACTCATAGGAACTGACCCCGCAACCGCGGGTCTCCCGGTTTGAGAATACGACGGTAATTTTTGTATTTCTAGACTTGAGCAAAACATGGCGTTAAAAGTTGAAAACTCGAAACAGCCCCCGAACGACCCCGTGGGTGGGACGCACACCTCCCACAGGACCAACGTAACCCGTAGGAACTGACCCTGCAGCTGCGGGTCTCCCGATTTGAGAATACGATGGTAATTTGCGTATTTATAGACTTAGGGTTAAAAACATGGCGTTAGAGGCTGAGAACTCGAAACAGCCCCCGAACGGCCCCGTGGGTGGCACTAACACCTCCCACGGGACCAACGTAACTCGTAGGAACTGACCCCGCAGCCGCGGGTCTCCCGATTTGAGAATACGATGGTAATTTGCATATTTCTCGACTTAGGCTTAAAAACATGGCGTGCGAGGATGAGAACTCGAAACAGCCCCCAAACGGCACCGTGGGTGGAACCAACACCTCCCACGAGACCAACGTAACTCGTAGGAACTGACCCCGCAACCGTGGGTCTCCCGATTTGAGAATACGACGATAATTTGCATATTTGTAGACTTAGGCTTAAAAACATGGCGTTAGAGGGTGAGAATTCGAAACAGCCCCCGAACGGCCCCGTGGGTGGCACCAACACCTCCCACGGGACCAACGTAACTCGTAGGAACTGACCCCGCAGCCGCAGGTCTCCCGGTTTGAGAATACGACGGTAATTTGCATATTTGTAGACTTAGGCTTAAAAACATGGCGTCAGAGGATGATAACTCGAAACAACCCCTGAACGACCCCGTGGGTGGGACCAACACCTCCCGTGGGACCAACGTGACTCGTAGGAACTGACCCCGCAGCCGGGGGTATCCCGGTTTGAGAATACGACGATAATTTGCGTATTTCTAGACTTAGGCTTAAAAACATGGCGTTAGAAGGTGAAACTCGAAACAACCCCGGAACGGCCCCGTGGGTGGCACCATCACCTCCCACGGGACCAGCGTAACTCGTAGAACTGACCCCACAGCAGCGGGTCTCCCGGTTTGAGAGTACTACGGTAATTTGCATATTTCTAGACATAGGCTTAAAAACATGGCGTTAGAAGGTGAAAACTCGAAACAGCCCCCGAACGGCCCCGTGGGTGGCACCAACTCCTCCCACGGGACCAACGTAACTCGTAGGAACTGACCCCGTAGCCGCAGGTTTCCCGGTTTGAGAATACGACGGTAATTTGCGTATTTCTAGAGTTAAGCAAAACATGGCATTAAAAGGTGAAAACTCGAAACAGCCCCCGAACGGCCACGTGGGTGGCACCAACACCTCCCACGGGACCAACGTAACTCGTAGGAACTGACCCCGCAGCCGCGGGTATCCCGATTTGAGAATACGACGGTAATTTGCATTTTTTTAGACTTAGGCTTAAAAACATGACGTTGGAAGGTTAGAACTTGAGACAGCCCCAGAACGGCCCCGTGGGTGGCACCAACACCTCCCACGAGACCAACGTAACTAGTAGGAACTGACCCTGCATCCGCGGGTCTCCCGGTTTGAAATACGAGAGTAATTTGCATATTTCTAGTCTTAGGCTTAAAAACATGGCATTAGAAGGTGAAAACTAGAAACAGCCTCTGAACGGCCCCGTGGGTGGCACCAACACCTCCCACGGGGCCAACGTAACTCGTAGGAACTGACCCAGCAGCCGCGGGTCTCCCGGTTTGAGAATACGACAGGAATTTACGTATTTCTAGACTTAGGCTAAAAAACATGGCATTAGAAGGTGAAAACTCGAAAGAGCCCCAAAACGGCCCCGTGGGTGGCACCAACACCTCCCACGGGACCAACATACCTCGTAGGAACTGACCCCGCAGCTGCGGGACTCTCGGTTTGTGAATACAACTGTAATTTGCATATTTGTAGACTTAGGCTTAAAAACATCGCGTTAGAGGGTGAGATATCGAAACAGCCCACAAACGACCCCGTGGGTGGCACCCACACCTCCCACGGGACCAACGTAACTCGTAGGAACCGACCCCACAGCCGCGGGTCTCCCAGTTTTAGAATACGACAGTAATTTCCGTATTTCTAGACTTAGGCTTAAAAACATGGTGTTAGAAGGTGAAAACGCGAAACAGCCCCATAACGGCCCTGTGGGTTGCACCAACACCTCCCACGGGACCAACGTAACTCGTAGGAACTGACCCCGCAGCCGCGGGTCTCCCGGTTTGAAATACCACGGCAATTTGCGTATTTCTAGACTTAGTCTTAAAAACATGGCGTTAGAAGGTGAAAACTCGAAACAGCCCCAGAACGGCCCCGTGGGTGGCACCAACACCTCCCACGGGACCAACGTAACTCGTAGGAACTTACCCTGCAGCCGCGGGTCTCCCGGTTTGAGAATACGACGGTAATTTGCATATTTCTAGACTTAGGCTTAAAAACATGGTGTTAGAGGGGGAAAACTCGAAACAGCCCGAGAACGGCCCCGTGGGTGGCACCACCACCTCCCACGGGACCAACGTAACTCGTAGGAACTGACCCCGCAGCCGCGGGTCTCTCGGTTTGAATACGACGCTAATTTGCGTATTTCTAGACTTAGGCTTAAAAACATGGTGTTAGAGGGGGAAAACTCGAAACAGCCCGAGAACGGCCCCGTGGGTGGCACCACCACCTCCCACGGGACCAACGTAACTCGAAGGAACTGGCCCCACAGCAGCGGGTCTCCCGGTTTGAGAGTACGACGGTAATTTGCATATTTCTAGACTTAGGATTGAAAACATGGCGTTAGAATGTAAAAACTCGAAACAGCCCCGAACGGCCCCGTGGGTGGCACCCACACCTCCCACGGGATCAACGTAACTCGTAGGAACTAACCTCGCAACCGCGGGTCTCCCGGTTTGAGAATACGACAGTAATTTGCATATTTCTAGACTTAAGCAAAATATGGCGTTAAAAGGTGAAAACTCGAAACAACCCCCGAACGGCCCCGTGGGTGGCACCAACACCTCCCACGGGACCAACGTAACTCGTAGAAACTGACCCCGCAGCTGCGGGTCTCTCGATTTGAGAATACGACGGTAATTTGCGTATTTCTAGACTTAGGCTTAAAAACATGACATTGGAAGGTTAAAACTCGAAACAGCCCCAGAATGGCCCTGTGGGTGGCACCAACACCTCCCACGGGACCAACGTAACTCGTAGGAATTGACCCCGCAGCCGCGGGTCTCACGGTTTGAATACGACGATAATTTGCGTATTTCTAGACTTAGTCTTAAAAACATGGCGTTAGAAGGTGAAAACTCGAAACAGCCCCAGAACGGCCCCATGGGTGGCACCAACACCTCCCACGGGACCAACGTAACTCGTAGGAACTGACCCCGCAGCCGCGGGTCTCCCGGTTTGAGAATATGATGGTAATTTGCGTATTTCTAGACTTAGGCTAAAAAACATGGCGTTAGAAGGTGAAAACTCGAAAGAGCCCCAAAACGGCCCCGTGGGTGGTACCAATAGCTACCACGGGACCAACATAACTCATAGGAACTGACCCCGTAGCCGCGGGTCTCCCGGTTTGAAATACGACGGTAATTTGCATATTTATAGACTTAGGCTTAAAAACATGGCGTTAGAAGGTGAAAACTCGAAAGAGCCCCAAAACGGACCCGTGGGTGGTAACAACAGCTACCACGGGACCAACATAACTCATAGGAACTGACCCCGTAGTCGCGGGACTCCCGGTTTGAGAATACGACGGTAATTTGCATATTTCTAGACTTAAAAACATGGCGTTAGAAGGTGAAAACTCGAAACAGCCCCCGAACGGCCCGTGGGTGGCACAACACCTCCCACGGGACCAACATAACTCGTAGGAACTGACCCCGCAGCCGCAGGTCTCCCGGTTTAAGAATACGACGGTAATTTGCGTATTTCTAGACTTAAGCAAAACATGGCGTTAAAAGGTTAAAACTTGAAACAACCCCCGAACGGGCCCGTGGGTGGCACCAACACCTCCCACGGGACCAAAGTAACTCGTAGGAACTGATCCCTCAGCCGCGGGTATCCCGATATTAGAATGTGACGGTAATTTGCGTATTTCTAGACTTAGGCTTAAAAACATGACGTTGGAAGGTTAAAACTCGAAACAGTCGCAGAACAGCCCTGTGGGTGGCACCAACACCTCCCACGGAACCAACATAACTCGTAGGAACTGACCCCGCATCCGCGGGTCTCCCGGTTTGAAATACGAGAGTAATTTGCGTATTTCTAGACTTAGGCTTAAAAACATGGCGTTAGAAGGTGAAAACTCGAAAAAGCCCCAGAACGGCCCCGTGGGTGGCACCAACACCTCCCACGGGACCAACGTAACTCGTAGGAACTGACCCCGCAGCCGCGGGTCCCCCGGTTTGAGAATAAGACGGTAATTTGCATATTTCTAGACTTAGGCAAAAAAACATGGCGTTAGAAGGTGAAAACTCGAAAGATCCCCAAAACGGCCCCGTGGGTGGCATCAGCACCTCCCACGGGACCAACATAACTCGTAGGAATTGACCCCGCAGCCGCGGGACTCCCGATTTGAGAATACGATGATAATTTGCATATATATAGACTTAGGGTTAAAAACATGGCGTTAGAGGGTGAGAACTCGAAACAGCCCACAAACGACCCCGTGGGTGGCACCAACACCTCCCACAGGACCAACGTAACTCGTAGGAACCGACCCCGCAGCCGCGGGTCTCCCAGTTTTAGAATACGACGGTAATTTCCGTATTTCTAAACTTAGGCTTAAAAACATGGCGTTAGAAGGTGAAAACTCGAAACAGCCCCAGAACGGCTCCGTGGGAGGCACCAACACCTCCCACGGGACCAACGTAACTCGTAGGAACTGACCCCGCAGCCGCGGGTCTCCCGGTTTGAAATACGACGGTAATTTGCGTATTTCTAGACTTAGTCTTAAAAACATGGCGTTAGAAGGTAAAAACTCAAAACAGCCTCAGAACGGCCCCGTGGGTGGCACCAACACCTCCCACGGGACCAACGTAACTCATAGGAACTTACCCTGCAGCCGCGGGTCTCCCGATTTGAGAATACGACGGTAATTTGCATATTTCTAGACTTAGGCTTAAAAACATGGCGTTAGAGGCTGAAAACTCGAAACAGCCCCAGAACGGCCCCGTGGGGGGCACCAACACCTCCCACGGGACCAACGTAACCCGTAGGAACTGACCCCGCAGTCGCGGGTCTCCCGGTTTGAATACGACGGTAATTTGCGTATTTCTAGACTTAGGCTTAAAAACATGGCGTTAGAAGGTGAAAACTCGAAACAGCCCCAGAACGGCCCCGTGGGTGGAACCAACACCTCCCACAGGACCAACGTAACTCGTAGGAACTGACCCCGCAGCCGAGGGTCTCCCGGTTTGAGAATACGACAGTAATTTGTGTATTTCTAGACTTAGGCTTAAAAACATGGCGTTAGAAGGTGAAAACTTGAAACAGCCCCAGAATGGCCCTGTGGGTGGCACCAACACCTCCCACGGGACCAACGTAACTCGTAGGAATTGACCCCGCAGCCGCGGGTCTCCCGATTTGAAATACGAGAGTAATTTGCGTATTTATAGACTTAGGATTAAAAACATGGCTTTAGAAGGTGAAAACTCGAAACAGCCCCAGAACGGCCCCGTGGGTGGCACCAACACCTCCCACGGGACCAACGTAACTCGTAGGAACTGACCCCGCAGCCGCGGGTCTCCCGGTTTGAGAATACGATGGTAATTTTCGTATTTCTAGACTTAGGCTAAAAAACATGGCGTTAGAAGGTGAAAACTCGAAAGAGCCCCAAAATGGCCCCGTGGGTGGTACCAACAGCTACCACGGGACCAACATAACTCATAGGAACTGACCCCGTAGCCGCGGGACTCCCGGTTTGAGAATACGACGGTAATTTGCATATTTCTAGACTTAAAAACATGGCGTTAGAAGGTGAAAACTCGTAACAGCCCCCGAACGGCCCGTGGGTGGCACAACACCTCCAACGGGACCAACATAACTCGTAGGAACTGACCCCGCAGCCGCAGGTCTCCCGGTTTAAGAATACGACGGTAATTTGCGTATTTCTAGACTTAAGCAAAACATGGCGTTAGAAGGTTAAAACTCGAAACAACCCCCGAACAGCCCCGTGGGTGGCACCAACACCTCCCACGGGACCAAAGTAACTCGTAGGAACTGATCCCTCAGCCGCGGGTCTCCCGATATGAGAATATGACGGTAATTTGCGTATTTCTAGACTTAGGCTTAAAAACATGACGTTGGAAGGTTAAAACTCGAAACAGCCGCAGAACGGCCCTGTGGGTGGCACCAACACCTCCCACGGAACCAACATAACTCGTAGGAACTGACCCCGCATCCGCGGGTCTCCCAGTTTGAAATACGAGAGTAATTTGCGTATTTCTAGACTTCTTAAAAACATGGCGTTAGAAGGTGAAAACTCGAAAAAGACCCAGAACGGCCCCGTGGGTGGCACCAACACCTCCCACGGGACCAACGTAACTCGTAGGAACTGACCCCGCAGCCGCGGGTCCCCCGATTTGAGAATAAGACGGTAATTTGCGTATTTCTAGACTTAGGCTATAAAACATGGCGTTAGAAGGTGAAAACTCGAAAGATCCCCAAAACGGCCCCGTGGGTGGCATCAGCACCTCCCACGGGACCAACATAACTCGTAGGAACTGACCCCGCAGCCGCGGGACTCCCGGTTTGAGAATACGACGATAAATTGCATATCTATAGACTTAGGGTTAAAAACATGGCGTTAGAGGGTGAGAACTCGAAACAGCCCACAAACGACCCCGTGGGTGGCACCAACACCTCCCACGGGACCAACGTAACTCGTAGGAACCGACCCCGCAGCCGCGGGTCTCCCAGTTTTAGAATACGACGGTAATTTCCGTATTTCTAAACTTAGGCTTAAAAACATGGCGTTAGAAGGTGAAAACTCGAAACAGCCCCAGAACGGCCCCGTGGGAGGCACCAACACCTCCCACGGGACCAACGTAACTCGTAGGAACTGACCCCGCAGCCGCGGGTCTCCCGGTTTGAAATACGACGGTAATTTGCGTATTTCTAGACTTAGTCTTAAAAAAATGGCGTTAGAAGGTAAAAACTCGAAACAGCCTCAGAACGGCCCCGTGGGTGGCACCAACACCTCCCACGGGACCAACGTAACTCGTAGGAACTTACCCTGCAGCCGCGGGTCTCCCGATTTGAGAATATGACGATAATTTGCATATTTCTAGACTTAGGCTTAAAAACATTGCGTTAGAGGCTGAAAACTCGAAACAGCCCCAGAACGGCCCCGTGGGTGGCACCAACACCTCCCACGGGACCAACGTAACCCGTAGGAACTGACCCCGCAGCCGCGGGTCTCCCGGTTTGAATACGACGGTAATTTGCGTATTTCTAGACTTAGGCTTAAAAACATGGCGTTAGAAGGTGAAAACTCGAAACAGCCCCAGAACGGCCCCGTGGGTGGAACCAACACCTCCCACAGGACCAACGTAACTCGTAGGAACTGACCCCGCAGCCGAGGGTCTCCCGGTTTGAGAATACGATGGTAATTTGTGTATTTCTAGACTTAGGCTTAAAAACATGGCGTTAGAAGGTGAAAACTTGAAATAGCCCCAAAACAGTCCCGTGGGTGGCACCAACACCTCCCACGGGCCCAACGTAACTCGTAGGAACTGACCCCGCATCCGCAGGACTCCCGATTTGAGAATACGACGGTAATTTACATATTACTAGACTTAGGCTTAAAGACATGGCATTAGAGGGAGAGAACTGGAAACAGCCCCCGAACGAAACCGTGGGTGAGACCAACACCTCCCATGGGACCAACGTAACTCGTAGGAACTGACCCCGCAGCAGCGGGACTCCCGATTTGAGAATATGACGGTAATTTGCGTATTTCTAGACTTAGGCTTAAAAACATGGCGTTAGAAGGTGAAACTCGAAACAACCCCGGAACGGCCCCGTGGGTGGCACCAACACCTCCCACACGACCAACGTAACTCGTAGGAACTGACCCCGTAGCAGCGTGTCTCCCGGTTTGAGAGTACTACGGTAATTTGCATATTTCTAGACTTAGGATTGAAAACATGGCGTTAGAAGTTGAAAACTCAAAACAGCCCCCGAACGGCCCCGTGTGTGGCACCAACACCTCCCACGCGACCAACGTAACTCGTAGGAACTCACCCCGCAGCCGCGGGTCTCCCTGTTTGAGAATTCGACGGTAATTTGCGTATTTCTAGACTTTGGCTTAAAAACAAGGCATTAGAAGGTGAAAACTAGAAACAGCCCCAGAACATCCCCGTGGGTGGCACCAACACCTCCCAGGGGACCAACGTAACTCATAGGAAATGACCCCGCAGCCACGGGTCTCCTGGTTTGAAATACTACGGTAATTTGCGTATTTCTAGACTTATGCTTAAAAACATGGCGTTAGAAGGTGAAAACTCAAAACAGCCCCAGAACGGCCCCGTGGGTGGCACCAACACCTCCCACGGGACCAACGTAACTCGTAGGAACTGACCCCGTAGCCGCGGGTCTCCCGATTTGAGAATATGACGGTAATTTGCGTATTTCTAGACTTAGGCTTAAAAACATGGCGTTATAAGGTGAAAACTCGAAACAGCCCCAGAACGGCCCTGTGGGTGGCACCAACACCTCCCACGGGACCAACGTAACTCGTAGGAACTGACCCCGCAGCCGCGGGTCTCCCGTTTTTGAAATACGACGGTAATTTACGTATTTCTAGACTTAGTCTTAAAAACATGGCGTTAGAAGGTGAAAACTCGCAACAGCCCCAGAACGGCCCCGTGGGTGGCACCAACACCTCCCACGGGACCAACGTAACTCGTAGGAACCGACCCCGCAACCGCGGGTCTCCCAGTTTTAGAATACGACAGTAATTTCCGTATTTCTAGACTTAGGCTTAAAAACATGGCGTTAGAAGGTGAAAACGCGAAACAGCCCCAGAACGGCCCTGTGGGTTGCACCAACACCTCCCACGGGACCAACGTAACTCGTAGGAACTGACCCCGCAGCCGCGGGTCTCCCGGTTTGAAATACGACGGTAATTTGCATATTTATAGACTTAGCCTTAAAAACATGGCGTTAGAAGGTGAAAACTCGAAACAGCCCCAGAACGGCCCCGTGGGTGGCACCAATACCTCCCACAGGACCAACGTAACTCGTAGGAACTGAACCCGTAGCCGCAGGACTCCCGATTTGAGAATACGACGGTAATTTGCGTATTTCTATACTTACGCTTAAAGACATGGCATTAGAGGGTGAGAACTTGAAACAGCCCCCGAACGAAACCGTGGGTGGGATCAACACCTCCCCTGGGACCAACGTAACTCGTAGGAACTGACCCCGCAATCGGGTGTTTCCCGGTTTGAGAATACGACGGTAATTTGCGTATTTCTAGACTTAGGCTTAAAAACATGGCGTTAGAAGGTGAAACTCAAAACAACCCAGGAACGGCCCCGTGGGTGGCACCAACACCTCCCACGCGACCAACGTAACTCGTAGGAACTGACCCCACAACAGCGGGTCTCCCGGTTTGAGAATACGACGGTAATTTGCGTATTTTTAGACTTAAGCAAAACATGGCGTTAAAAGGTTAAAACTCGAAACAGCCCCCGAACGGCCCCGTGGGTGGCACCAACACCTCCCACGGGACCAAAGTAACTCATAGGAACTGACCCCTCAGCCGCGGGTCTCCCGATATGAGAATACGACAGTAATTTGCGTATTTTTAGACTTAGGCTTAAAAACATGGCGTTAGAATGTGAAAATTCGAAACATCCCCAGAACGGCCCCGTGGGTAGCACTAACACCTCCCACGGGACCAACGTAACTCGTAGGAACTGACCCCGCAGCCGCGGGTCTCCCGGTTTGAAATACGACGGTAATTTACGTATTTCTAGACTTAGTCTTAAAAACATGGCGTTAGAAGGTGAAAACTCGAAACAGCCCCAGAGTGGCCCCGTGGGTGGCACCAACACCTCCCACGGGACCAACGTAACTCGTAGGAACTTACCCTGCAGCCGCGGATCTCCCGATTTGAGAATACGACCGTAATTTGCATATTTCTAGACTTAGGCTTAAAAACTTGGCGTTAGAGGGTGAAAACTCGAAACAGCCCCAGAACGGCCCCGTGGGTGGCACCAACACCTCCCACGGGACCAACGTAACTCGTAGGAATTGACCCCGCAGCCGCGGGTCTCCCGGTTTGAATACGACGATAATTTGCGTATTTCTAGACTTGGGCTTAAAAACATGGCGTTAGAAGGTGAAAAATCGAAACAGCCCCAGAACGGCCCCGTGGGTGGCACCAACACCTCCCACAGGACCACGTAACTCGTAGGAACTGACCCCGCAGCCGCAGGACTACCGATTTGAGAATACGACGGTAATTTGCGTATTTCTAGACTTAGGCTTACAGACATGGCATTAGAGGGTGAGAACTCTAAACAGCCCCCGAACGAAACCGTGGGTGGGACAAACACCTCCCCTGGGACCAACGTAACTCGTAGGAACTGACCCCGCAGTCGGTTGTTTCCCGGTTTGAGAATACGACGGTAATTTGCGTATCTCTAGACTTAGGCTTAAAAACATGGCGTTAGAAGGTGAAACTCAAAACAACCCCGGAACGGCCCCGTGGGTGGCACCAACACCTCCCACGCGACCAACGTAACTCGTAGGAACTGACCCCACAGTAGCGGGTCTCCCGGTTTGAGAGTACTACTGTAATTTGCATATTTCTAGACTTAGGATTGAAAACATGGCGTTAGAATGTGAAAACTCGAAACAACCCCCGAACGGCCCCGTGCGTGGCACCCACACCTCCCACGAGACCAACGTAACTCGTAGGAACTGACCCCGCAGCCGCGGGTCTCCTGGTTTGAGAATACGACAGTAATTTGCGTATTTCTAGACTTAAGCAAAACATGGCGTTAAAAGGTGAAAACTCGAAACAACCCCCGAACGGCCCCGAGGGTGGCACCAACACCTCCCACGGGACCAACGTAACTCGTAGGAACTGACCCCGTAGCCGTGGGTCTCTCGATTTGCGAATACGACGGTAATTTGCGTATTTCTAGACTTAGGCTTAAAAAATGACATTGGAAGATTAAAACTCGAAACAACCCCAGAACGGCCCTGTGGGTGGCACCAACACCTCCCACGGGACCAACATAACTATTGATCGTGGTGGAAACCGAGCGTCCGTGTAAATACGCTAGTCGTTGTTGTCGGGGAGTGTTTTGTTATAGATTATAATTGATTTATTTCTTTTAATTTTTTTTTGCAGGTTGCACAATTGAGCGCCAAGAAACGTTGAATCCTTAGCCGCACACCTCTTTAAGTGGATTGTCTGTTTACAAACTATTCGGTAATCATGTCTTTTTATAGTGAGTTCGGTAATTATAATGGTTCATATGGGAATAGTTTTCAATTTTTTTTATTTTCAAGAATCTCCTCCTCGGCCTATTAAAATGGGTGAGTGGCTTTTAATTCATGAATATGAAAGGCTTGAAAACAAATATCGGGAAAAAAATCGTTTTTGGGAGAAAGAGTTGGATGCATTATTCGAATCCAATGACGATTTTTCTTCCGAGGTTATAGAGCCAATGAATCCTACTTTGGAAGAAAGAATGCTTTTTCTAATCGAACAAGTACTAGATTTTCTTTCCACCCAAAGTGCAATGGATGTTGGACTTGTTACGAAAATACTCTCATTTTGCGATGAGATGCGTTCTGATTTGGAAAACAAAGAAGAGGTTGAGACTTGTGTGTCACCTCAAATTTTTGAAGAACATCTCATTGAAAGTGAGTCTTGCTCCTTTGAAATTCAATCTCCAAGTGATGATGTTCACTTGAGATTGAGTTTATTTCATCACGATTTTCGTTCACCGCTATTGAACCATTAGAAGTACCGCTAGATTCCTATGAGTCGGATGAAAATTCTAAAACGTTTACACCTTTTACCGACAAAGACACTTTGCCAGAATTATTTTCTAATATGGACTCTTCCTTTTTGTGTGCCCCTCTCCCCATACTATTTGAAAAAGATTTGGGAGGTGATTATATATTTCTTGGATCTCAATTGTACTTGTCCCACCTATCACCCAAACCCCCCATCATCCCGTTAAATTTTTTAATTGGTGATGGTTCATTTTTTCCATCTCACACATGCCTTCCGTTGTTCAAACGGAATCCTTATTTTTTGGGAGGCATGCATCCTAGTGAGGGTACACCATTAATACCTCAAAGTCATATTGTATTTTGGGTGGACCCTCAAATTTTTAGACTTGTAGTGTATAACTTATTAGAATTTGAAAATCGTAGCTTGTACAATAGTTAACTTATTTTTTTTTTAGTTTAGAGTTTTTGTTATTCTTTTTGCTATGCTTGGTTCTAACATGATTTGTAGATTCAATGGACTCGTACTTTTTGGGGATCGCTCCATTTTGGGTAATATCTTTCTTTTCCTCTCTTTATGTTGTGTTGTTGATTCGCATTGAGGACAATGCAACATTTAAGTTAGGGGGTGTGGGATATTCTTCCCATTTATTGTTTAGATTCATTGATTCAATCACATGTTCTTTCCAAGAGTGTTTTTTTTAGAAAATTAAAAAAAAAATTGAAATTTTTTGAAAAAAGCCAAAATATTTTTCTTCAAAATAAATAAAGATTGGAATTTAAAAGCTTCAAAAATGTCACAAATATTTTTTCTCAAGTTGTAAAAATCAAATGCACAAAGCCGAAATTGACCAAATATGGAAATTGTGCGAAAATTGACGACTTAACGAATAAGTGTGGAGATTAACAAAACCCGGTGAGATTTCGAGCCTATCGATTTTTTTGAGTTTTTAAATCAATCCGAGTTAATGGTTAACTCATAGTTCTAATTCAGCGTTTTACAAAAGTCGTTGATGATCTCTATTTTATTATTTTGATCGGTTATGGAAAAGGGAATGTTGTCTCGAAACGCGTGCTACAAATCTCTAAATTAAATTAATCTCGAGACGCATATGGTAAATTAATAAGTAATTCGGACAATGAAGTAGGCCATCGTTTGTTACCCAAAAATATTAGCCATAAAAAGATGTGAAAAATTATCCCTTTGATAACCCAATTGAGCCGAATAAAATTTATCCTTTTTCGTTTGGTAACCCGAAAAACCCAAATAGCCCGGAATTGAGAAAAACGGAAAAAATAGAATTTAAGTCCGAAAAGTGCATAAAAAGGGACAAGAAAAAAATAGTTATGCTCAACAAAAATAGCAAGAAAAGAACAAAAGTGAAAAATAAAAATAAAATAGAGAAAGAAGAGAAAATGAGCAATAGCCCAAAAAAAAAAAAAAAAAAAAAAAGGCACTAACGGACATCATAAGAAAAATTTCCCATTCCGAATTTCCCAACCATTTCATGTTACCCAATTACACCTTAAACCCGGAAAAGTCCTAACTGAGTCCGAATTGAAAAATTGTTTACCGCGTGGAGAGTTAAAACACAAAAAGATAATAAAAGAGATTACATGATGTGAAAAAGAGATGATGGTTCCCATTTCCCTATGATCGTATTCCGATGAAGAGATCTTTTCACCCAAAAATTTTCGTCTTTCAATTTGTGTGCGTGACTTTGTGTCCATTATATTTACTCTTTATAAATCACGCATACCGAGAGAATAGCCACATTCCCAGAGATTCGTTTGAGAGAGAATCCCGTGAGCATTTGAATCAAAACGAATTTTCGAAAAGTAACGTAATGATCAATCGGTGGAAGTTAGCGGTTCAATTTTTGGCTTCGCACACACACACTCTGACTTGAGACTCATAAATAAGATTTTAAGGTGACCATTTTTGGGGAGTTTAAATTGTACAATTTTTAAGTATTTTCAATTTTCTTTGAGTCAACACAGAATTTTGTGGGTATATTCACTGCAAACCCTCACGAGACACCACTCGTCCTACAAGGGTAACCTAGAGGTTTAAAGGCTTGTTGCATGCGCTAAATGCAATCGCTTGCCCGCGAAAGAGGTATTCTATCCCAATAAAGTTTTTGAAGGGTCCTTAACTCATACTCTAATTCTTTTACATTGCTTGGGACGCGCAAAGTTCTAAGTTAGGGGCGTTTGATTATGCATAAATTCTTCACATTTATCCCCTTAATTTCGGTATTTTTATGATCCCGTGCGGTGTAAATAGCTTGGATTTATCTCATATCTATGATACTAACCCTTTTTGGCAAGTATTTCCTATTTTGTGTATCTGTTATGTGTTTTACAGATATTTCATGCAAGAAAGATGGAAAAGAGAACTCAAAATAGTGAAAGAAACCAAGAATCGGGGAGTTGAAGGGCATTTTAGTAATTTTGCAGCCTTAGTCCGGATGTGGGGACAATTGGAAAGTTGAAGAGCTTTCAATTACCAGAACACTGGAAAAAATGGCACCTTAATCCGAGTTACGGTGAAGAAGTTATGCCGTTTCGGGTGAATTCGCTGGTTTTGGGCCTCTTTCAACACTTAGAATATTTTCCAACTTTCTTCTTTTCTTCCTTGGATTTTTTCTCAACTTCAAATGATCATAACTCCTTCACCATAGCTCAGATTTGGGTGCCGTTTTTTCTAGTATTCTCATTTTTACAAGATCTTCAACTCTCCAGAAGGCTCCACCTTCGGAATCGGGCTGTAGAATTACGAAAATACCCTTGAACTTGCCTTCCTAGACTTTCTTATATGATTTTTCCGCAACTTCAAAGGATCATAACTCTTTCACCGTAGCTCGGATTGAGGTACCGTTTTTTCCAATGTTCTTGTAATTGAAATCTCTTCAACTTTCCAGTTGGCCCCACCTCCGGAATAAGGCTTCAAAATTACAAAAATGCCCCTCAACTCCCCGATTCTTGGTTTCTTTCACTATTTTGAGTTCTCTTTTCCATCTTTCTTGCATGAAATACCTGTAAAACACATAAGAGATACAAAAAATACGAAATACTTGCCAAAAAGGGTTAGTAGCATAGATATGAGACAAATCCAAGCTATTTACACTGCATGGGATATTAAAAATACCGAAATTAAGGGGATAAATGTGAAGAATTTATGCCTAATCAACCAACATAACTCGTAGGAACTGACCCCGCAGCCGCGGGACTCCCGGTTTGAGAATACGACGGTAATTTGCGTATTTCTAGACTTAGGCTTAAAAACATGGCTTTAGAAGGTGAAAACTCTAAACAGCCCCAGAATGGCCCCGTGGGAGGCACCAACACCTCCCACGGGACCAACATAACTCGTAGGAACTGACCCCGCAGCCGCGGGTCTCCCGGTTTGAGAATATGATGGTAATTTGCGTATTTCTAGACTTAGGCTAAAAAATATGGCGTTAGAAGGTGAAAACTCGAAAGAGCTTCAAAACGGCCCCGTGGGTGGCACCAACACCTCCCACGTGACCAACATAACTCGTAGGAACTAACCCCGCAGCTGCGGGGCTCTCGGTTTGAGAATACGACGGTAATTTGCATATTTGTAGACCTAGGCTTAAAAACATGGCGTTAGAGGGTGAGAACTCGAAACAGCCCACAAACGACCCCGTGGGTGGCAGCAACACCTCCCACGGGACCAACGTAACTCGTAGGAACCGACCCTGCAGCCGCGGGTCTCCCAGTTTTAGAATAAGATGGTAATTTCCGTATTTCTAGACTTAAGCAAAACATGGCGTTAAAAGGTGAAAACTCGAAACAGCCCCCGAACGGCCCCGTGGGTGGTACCCACACCTCCCATGAGACAAACGTAACTCGTAGGAGCTGACCCCGCAGCCGCGGGTCTCCCGGTTCGAGAATATGATGGTAATTTGCATATTGATAGACTTAGGGTTAAAAACATCGCGTTAGAGGGTGAGAACTCAAAACAGCGCCCGAACGGCCCGTGGGTGGCACCAACACCTCCCACGGGACCAACATAACTCGTAGGAACTGACCCCGCATCCGCGGGTCTCCCGGTTTGAAATACGAGAGTAATTTGCGTATTTCTAGACTTAGGCTTAAAAACATGGCGTTAGAAGGTGAAAACTCGAAAAAGCCCCAGAACGGCCCCGTGGGTGGCACCAACACCTCCCACGGGACCAACGTAACTCGTAGGAACTGACCCCGCAGCCGCGGGTCCCCCGGTTTGAGAATACGATGGTAATTTGCGTATTTTTAGACTTAGGGTAAAAAACATGGCGTTAGAAGGTGAAAACTCGAAAGATACCCAAAACGGCCTCGTGGGTGGCACCAGCACCTCCCACGGGACCAACATAACTCGTAGGAACTGACCCCGCAGCCAAGGGGACTCCCGGTTTGAGAATACGACGGTAATTTGTATATCTATAGATTTAGGGTTAAAAACATGACGTTAGAGGGTGAGAACTCGAAACAGCCCCCAAACGGACCCGTGGGTGGCACCAACGCCTCCCACGGGACCAACGTAACTCGTAGGAACTGACACCGCAGCCGTGGGTCTCCCTATTTTAGAATACGACGGTAATTTCTGAATTTCTAGACTTAAGAAAAACATGGCGTTAAAAGGTGAAAACTCGAAACAGCCACCGAACGGCCCCGTGGGTGGAACCCACACCTCCCACGAGACCAACGTAACTCGTAGGAACTGACCCCGCAGCCGCGGGTCTCCCTGTTTGAGATTTTGACGGTAAGTTGCATATTTATAGACTTAAGGTTAAAAACATGGCGATGGAGGGTGAGAACTCGAAACAGCGCCCGAACGGCCCCGTGGGAGGCACCAACACCTCCCACGGGACCAACGTAACTCGTAGGAACTGACCCCGCAGCCGCGGGTCTCCCGGTATGAGAATATGACGGTAATTTGTATATTTATAGACTTAGGCTTAAAAACATGGCGTTAGAAGGTGAAAACTCGAAACAGCGCCCGAACGGCCCCGTGGGTGGCACCAACACCTCCCACGGGTCCAACGTAACTCGTAGGAACTGACCCCGCAGCCGAGGGTCTCCCGGTTTGAGAATACGATTGTAATTTGCGTATTTCTAGACTTAGGCTTAAAAACATGGCGTTAGAAAGTGAAAACTCGAAATAGCCCCAAAAGGGCCCCGTGGGTGGCACCAACACCTCCCACGGGACCAACGTAACTCGTAGGAACTGACCCCGCAGCCGCAGGACTCCCGGTTTGAGAATACGACGGTAATTTGCATATTTATATACTTAGGGTTAAAAACATGGCATTACAGGGTGAGAACTCGGAACAGCCCCCGAACGGCCCCGTGGGTGGCACCAACACCTCCCACGGGACAAATGTAACTCGTAGGAACTGAAAACGCAGCCGCGGGTCTCCCGATTTGAGAATACGATGGTAATTTCCATATTTCTATACTTAAGCAAAACAAGGCGTTAAAAGGTGAAAACTCGAAACAGCCCTCGAACTGCCCCGTGGGTGGCACCAACACCTCCCACGGGACCAAAGTAACTCGTAGGAACTGACCCCGCAGCCGCGGGTCTCCTGATTTGAGAATATGACGATAATTTGTATATTTCTAGACTTAGACTTAAAAACATTGCGTTAGAGGGTGAGAACTCAAAACAGCCCCCGAACGGCCCCGTGGGTGGCACCAACACCTCCCACGAGACCAATGTAACTCGTAGGAACTGACCCCGCAGCCGTGGGTCTCTCGGTTTGAGAATACGACGGTAATTTGAATATTTGTAGACTTTAGGGTTAAAAATATGGCGTTAGAGGGTGAGAACTCGTAACAGCCCCCGAACGGCCCCGTGGGTGGGACCAACACCTCCCACGGGACCAACGTAACTCGTAGGAACTGAACCCGCTGCCGCGAGTCTCCGGGTTTGAGAATACGATTATAATTTACATATTTCTAGACTTAGGCTTAAAAACATGGCGTTAGAAGGTGAAAACTCGAAACAACCCCGGAACGGCCCCGTGGGTGGCACCAACACCTCCCACGGGACCAACGTAACTCGTAGGAACTGACCCCGCAGCCGTGGGTCTCTCGGTTTGAGAATACGATGATAATTTACATATTTGTAGACTTAGGCTTAAAAACATGGTGTTAAAGGGTGAGAACTCAAAACAGCCCCCGAACGGCCCCGTGGGTGGCACCAACACCTCCCACGGGACCAACGTAACTCGTAGGAACTGACCCCATAGAAGCGGGTCTCCCGATTTGAGAGTACTACGGTAATTTGCATATTTGTAGACTTAGGCTTAAAAACATGGCGTTAGAGGGTGAGAACTCGAAACAGCCCCCGAACGGCCCCGTGGGTGGGACCAACACTTCCCACGGGATCAACGTAACTCGTAGGAACTGACCCCACAGTCGCGGGTCTCCCAGTTTGAGAGTACTACGGTAATTTGTATATTTCTAGACTTAGGTTTAAAAACATGGCGTTAGAAGGTGAAAACTCAAAACAGCCCCCGAACGGCCCCGTGGGTGGCACCAACACCTCCCACGGGACCAACGTAACTCGTAGGAACAGACCCCGTAGCCGCAGGTCTCCCGGTGTGAGAATACGACGGTAATTTGCGTATTTTTAGAGTTAAGCAAAACATGGTGTTAAAAGGTGAAAACTCGAAACAGCCCCCGAACGGCCCCGTGGGTGGCACCAACACCTCCCACGGGACCAACGTAACTCATAGGAACTGACCCCGCAGCCGCGGGTCTCCCGATTTGAGAATACGACGGTAATTTGCGTATTTCTAGACTTAGGCTTAAAAACATGACGTTGGAAGGTTAAAACTCGAGACATCACCAGAACGGCCCTGTGGTTGGCACCAACACCTCCCACGGGACCAACGTAACTCGTAGGAACTGACCCCACAGCCGCGGGTCTCCCGGTTTGAAATACGAGAGTAATTTGCGTATTTCTAGACTTAGGCTTAAAAACATGGCGTTAGAAGGTTAAAACTCTAAACAGCCCCAGAACGGCCCCGTGGGAGGCACCAACACCTCACACGGGACCAACGTAACTCGTAGGAACTGACCCCGCAGCCGCGTGTCTACCGGTTTGAGAATACGATGGTAATTTGCGTATTTCTAGACTTAGGCTAAAAAATATGGCGTTAGAAGGTGAAAACTCGAAAGAGCTTCAAAACGGCCCCGTGGGTGGCACCAACACCTCCCACGTGACCAACATAACTTGTAGGAACTAACCCCACAGCTGCGGGACTCTCGGTTTGAGAATACGACGGTAATTTGCATATTTGTAGACTTAGGCTTAAAAACATGGCGTTAGAGGGTGAGAACTCGAAACAGCCCACAAACGACCCCGTGGGTGGCAGCAACACCTCCCACGGGACCAACGTAACTCGTAGGAACCGACCCTGCAGCCGCGGGTCTCCCAGTTTTAGAATACGATGGTAATTTCCGTATTTCTAGACTTAAGCAAAACATGGCGTTAAAAGGTGAAAACTCGAAACAGCCCCCGAACGGCCCCGTGGGTGGTACCCACACCTCCCATGAGACCAACGTAACTCGTAGGAACTGACCCCGCAGCCGCGGGTCTCCCGGTTTGAGAATATGATGATAATTTGCATATTGATAGACTTAGGGTTAAAAACATCGCGTTAGAGGGTGAGAACTCAAAACAGCTCCCGAACGGCCCCGTGGGTGGCACCAACACCTCCCATGGGACCAACGTAACTCGTAGGAACTGACCCCGCAGCCGCGGGTCTCCCTGTTTGAGAATACGACAGTAATTTGCATATTTCAAGACTTAGGCTTAAAAACATGGTGTTAGAGGGTGAGAACTAGAAACATCCCCCGAACGGCCCCGTGGGTGGCACCAACACCTCCCACGGCACCAACGTAACTCGTAGGAACTGACTCCGTAGCCGTGGGACTCCTGGTTTGAGAATACGACGATAATTTGCATATTTGTAGACTAAGGGTTAAAAACATGGCGTTAGAGGGTGAGAACTCAAAACAGCCCCCGAACGGCCTCGTGGGTGGCACCAACACCTCCCACGGGACTAACATAACTCTGAGGAACTGACCCCGCAGCCGCGGGTCAACCGATTTGAGAATACGACGGTAATTTGCGTATTTCTAGACTTTGGCTTAAAAATATGGCATTAGAAGGTGAAACTCGAAACAACCTCGGAACGGCCCCGTGGGTGGCACCAACACCTCCCATGGGACCAACGTAACTCGTAGGAACTGACCCCGTAGCAGCGGGTCTCTCGGTTTGAGAGTACTACGGTAATTTACATATTTCTAGACTTAGGCTTAAAAACATGATGTTAGAGGGTGAGAACTAGAAACAGCCCCCGAACGGCTCCGTGGGTGGCACCAACACCTCCCTCGGCACCAACGTAACTCGTAGGAACTGACCCCGCAGCCGTGGGTCTCCCGGTTTGAGAATACGACGATAATTTGCATATTTGAGACTTAGGGTTAAAAACATGCCGTTAACGGGTGAGAACTCGAAACAGCCCCCGAACGGCCCCGTGGGTGGCACCAACACCTCCCACGGGACCAACGTAACTCGTAGGAACTAACCCCGCAGCCGCGGGTCTTACGGTTTGAGAATACGACGGTAATTTGCATATTTGTAGACTAAGGCTTAATAACATGGTGTTAGAAGGTGAGAACTAGAAATAGCCCCCGAACGGCCCCGTGGGTGGGACCAACACCTCCCATGGGACCAACGTAACTCGTAGGAACTGACCCCGCAGCCGCGGGTCTCCCAATTTGAGAATACGACGGTAATTTGCGTATTTCTAGACTTAGACTTAAAAATATGGCGTTACAAGGTGAAACTCGAAAGAACCTCGGAACGGCCCCGTGGGTGGCACCAACACCTCCCATGGGACCAACGTAACTCGTAGGAACCGACCCCGCAGCCGCGGGTCTCCCGGTTTTAGAATACGACTGTAATTTCTGTATTTCTAGACTTAGGCTTAAAAACATGGCGTTAGAAGATGAAAACTCGAAACAGCCCCCGAACAGCCCCGTGGGTGGCACCAACACCTCCCACGGGACCAACGTAACTCGTAGGAACTGACCCCGCAGCCGCAGGTCTCTCGGTTTGAGAATATGACGATAATTTGCGTATTTCTAGACTTTGGCTTAAAAATATGGCATTAGAAGGTGAAAACTAGAAACATCCCCAGAACGGCCCCGTGGGTGGCACCAACACCTCCCACGGGACCAACGTAACTCGTAGGAACTGACCCCGCAACCACGAGTCTCCTGGTTTGAAATACGATGGTAATTTGCATATTTCTAGACTTAGGCTTAAAAACATGGGGTTAGAAGGTGAAAACTCAAAACAGCCCCAGAACGGCCCTGTGGGTGGCACCAACACCTCCCACGGGACCAACGTAACTTGTAGGAACTGACCCCGCAGCCGCGGGTCTCTCGGTTTGAGAATACGATGGTAATTTGCGTATTTCTAGACTTAGGCTTAAAAACATGGCGTTAGAAGGTGAAAACTCGAAACAGCCCCAGAACGGCCCCTTGGGTGGCACCAACACCTCCCACGGGACCAACGTAACTCGTAGGAACTGACCCCGCAGCCGCGGGTCTCCCGGTTTGAAATACGACGATAATTTTCCGTATTTCTAGACTTAGTCTTAAAAATATGGCGTTAGAATTTGAAAACTCGAAACAGCCCCAGAACGGCCCCGTGGGTGGCACCAACACCTCCCACGGGACCAAGGTATCTCGTAGGAACTTACCCTGCAACCGCGGGTCTCCCTGTTTGAGAATAAGATGGAAATTTGCATATTTCTAGACTTAGGCTTAAAACCATGGTGTTAGAGGGTGAGAACTAGAAGCAGCCCTCGAACGGCCCCGTGGGTGGCACCCACACCTCCCACGGCACCAACGTAACTCGTAGGAACTGACCCCGCAGCGGTGGGTCTCCCGGTTTGAGAATACGACGATAATTTGCATATTTGTAGACTTAGGATTAAAAACATGGCGTTAGAGGGTGAGAACTCGAAACAGCACCCGAACGGCCCCGTGGGTGGCACCAACACCTCCCACGGGACTAACGTAACTCGTAGGAACTTACCCCGCAGCCGCGGGTCTCCCGGTTTGAGAATACGACGGTAATATGCATATTTTTAGACTTAGGCTTAAAAACATGGCGTTAGACGGTGAAAACTCGAAACAGCCGCAGAACGGCCCGTGGGTGGCACCAACACCTCCCACAAGACCAACGTAACTCGTACTAACTGACCCCGTAGCCACGGGTCTCCCGTTTTGAATACGACGGTAATTTGCGTATTTCTAGACTTAGGCTTAAAAACATGGCGTTAGAAGGTGAAAACTCAAAACAGCCCCAGAACGGCCCCGTGGGTGGCACCAACACCTCCCACGGGACCAACCTAACTCGTAGGAACTGAGCCCACAGCCGAGGGTCTCCCGGTTTGAGAATACGACGGTAATGTGCGTATTTCTAGACTTAGGTTTAAAAACATGGCGTCAGAAGGTGAAAACTCGAAATAGCCCCAAAACGGCCCCGTGGGTGGCACCAACACCTCCCTCGGGACCAACGTAACTCATAGGAACTGACCCTGAAGCCCCAGGACTCCCGATTTGAGAATACGACGGTAATTTTCATATTTGTTGACTTAGGCTTAAAAACATGGCGTTAGAGGGTGAGAACTCGAAACAGCCACCGAACGTCCCCGTGGGTGGGACCAACACATCCCATGGGACCAACGTAACTCGTAGGAACTGACCCCGCAGTCGGGGGTTTCTCGGTTTGAGAATACGATGGTAATTTGCGTATTTCTAGAATTAGACTTAAAAACATGGCGTTAGATGGTGAAACTCTAAACAACCCCGGAACGGCCCCGTGGGTGGCACCAACACCTCCCACGCGACCAACGTAACTCATAGGAACTGACCCCACAGCATCGGGTCTCCCGGTTTGAGAGTACTACGGTAATTTGCATATTTCTAGACTTAGGATTGAAAACATGGCGTTAGAATGTGAAAACTCGAAACAGCCCCCGAACGGCCCCGCTGGGTGGCACCAACACCTCCCACGGGACCAACGTAACTCGTAAGAACTGACCCCGCAGTCGCGGGTCTCCCGATTTGAGAATACGACAGTAATTTGCGTATTTCTAGACTTAAGCAAAACATGGCGTTAAAAGGTGGAAACTCGAAACAACCCCCGAACGGCCCCGTGGGTGGCACCAACACCTCCCACGGGACCAACATAACTCGTAGGAACTGACCCCGCAGCCGCGGGTCTCCCGATTTGAGAATACGATGGTAATTTGCGTATTTCTAGACTTAGGCTTAAAAACATGACGTTGGAAGGTTAAAACTCGAAACAGCCCAAGAACGGCCCTGTGGGTGGCACCAACACCACCCACGGGACCAACGTAACTCGTAGGAACTGACCCCACAGCCGCGGGTCTCCCGGTTTGAAATACGAGAGTAATTTGCGTATTTGTAGACTTAGGATTAAAAACATGGCGTTAGAAGGTGAAACTCAAAACAACCCCAGAACGGCCCCGTGGGTGGCACCAGCACCTCCCACGGGCCCAACGTAACTCGTAGGAACTGACCCCGCAGCTGCGGGTCTCCCGATTTGAGAATACGATGGTAATTTGCGTATTTCTAGACTTAGGCTAAAAAACATGGCGTTAGAAGGTGAAAACTCGAAACAGCCCCAGAACGGCCCTGTGGGTGGCACCAACACCTCCCACGGGACCAACGTAACTCGTAGGAACTGACCCCGCAGCCGCGGGTCTCCCGTTTTTGAAATACGACGGTAATTTGCGTATTTCTAGACTTAGTCTTAAAAACATGGCGTTAGAAGGTGAAAACTCGAAACAGCCCCAGAACGGCCCCGTGGGTGGCACCAACACCTCGCACGGGACCAACGTAACTCGTAGGAACCGACCCCGCAGCCGCGGGTCTCCCAGTTTTAGAATACGACAGTAATTTCTGTATTTCTAGACTTAGGCTTAAAAACATGGCGTTAGAAGGTGAAAGCGCGAAACAACCCCAGAACGGCCCTGTGGGTTGCACCAACACCTCCCACGGGACCAACGTAACTCGTAGGAACTGACCCCGCAGCCGCGGGTCTCCCGATTTGAAATACGACGGTAATTTGCATATTTATAGACTTAGGCTTAAAAACATGGCGTTAGAAGGTGAAAACTCGAAACAGCCCCAGAACGGCCCCGTGGGTGGCACCAACACCTCCCAAAGGACCAACGTAACTCGTAGGAACTGACCCCGTAGCCGCAGGACTCCCGATTTGAGAATACGACGGTAATTTGCGTATTTCTATACTTACGCTTAAAGACATGGCATTAGAGGGTGAGAACTTGAAACAGCCCCCGAACGAAACCGTGGGTGGGATCAACACCTCCCCTGGGACCAACGTAACTTATAGGAACTGACCCCGCAGTCGGGTGTTTCCCGGTTTGAGAATACGACGGTAATTTGCGTATTTCTAGACTTAGGCTTAAAAACATGGCGTTAGAAGGTGAAACTCAAAACAACCCCGGAACGGCCCCGTGGGTGGCACCAACACCTCCCACGCGACCAACGTAATTCGTAGGAACTGACCCCACAACAGAGGGTCTCCCGGTTTGAGAATACGACGGTAATTTGCGTATTTCTAGACTTAAGCAAAACATGGCGTTAAAAGGTTAAAACTCGAAACAGCCCCCGAACGGCCCCGTGGGTGGCACCAACACCTCCCACGGGACCAAAGTAACTCGTAGGAACTGACCCCTCAGCCGCGGGTCTCCCGATATGAGAATACGACGGTAATTTGCGTATTTCTAGACTTCGGCTTAAAAACATGGCGTTAAAAGGTGAAAACTCGAAACAGCCCCCGAACTGCCCCGTGGGTGGCACCAACACCTCCCACGGGACCAAAGTAACTCGTAGGAACTGACCCCGCAGCCGCGGGTCTCCTGATTTGAGAATACGACGATAATTTGTATATTTCTAGACTTAGACTTAAAAACATTGCGTTAGAGGGTGAGAACTCAAAACAGCCCCCGAACGGCCCCGTGGGTGGCACCAACACCTCCCACGAGACCAATGTAACTCGTAGGAACTGACCCCGCAGCCGTGGGTCTCTCGGTTTGAGAATACGACGGTAATTTGAATATTTGTAGACTTTAGGGTTAAAAATATGGCGTTAGAGGGTGAGAACTCGTAACAGCCCCCGAACGGCCCCGTGGGTGGGACCAACACCTCCCACGGGACCAACGTAACTCGTAGGAACTGAACCCGCTGCCGCGAGTCTCCGGGTTTGAGAATACGATTATAATTTACATATTTCTAGACTTAGGCTTAAAAACATGGCGTTAGAAGGTGAAAACTCGAAACAACCCCGGAACGGCCCCGTGGGTGGCACCAACACCTCCCACGGGACCAACGTAACTCGTAGGAACTGACCCCGCATCCGTGGGTCTCTCGGTTTGAGAATACGACGATAATTTACATATTTGTAGACTTAGGCTTAAAAACATGGTGTTAGAGGGTGAGAACTCAAAACAGCCCCCGAACGGCCCCGTGGGTGGCACCAACACCTCCCACAGGACCAACGTAACTCGTAGGAACTGACCCCATAGCAGCGGGTCTCCCGATTTGAGAGTACTACGGTAATTTGCATATTTGTAGACTTAGGCTTAAAAACATGGCGTTAGAGGGTGAGAACTCGAAACAGCCCCCGAACGGCCCCGTGGGTGGGACCAACACTTCCCACGGGATCAACGTAACTCGTAGGAACTGACCCCACAGCCGCGGGTCTCCCAGTTTGAGAGTACTACGGTAATTTGTATATTTCTAGACTTAGGTTTAAAAACATGGCGTTAGAGGGTGAGAACTCGAAACAACCCCCGAACGGCCCCGTGGGTGGCACCAACACCTCCCACGGGACCAACGTAACTTGTAGGAACAGACCCCGTAGCCGCAGGTCTCCCGGTTTGAGAATACGACGGTAATTTGCGTATTTTTAGAGTTATGCAAAATATGGCGTTAAAAGGTGAAAACTCGAAACAGCCCCCGAACGGCCCCGTGGGTGGCACCAACACCTCCCACGGGACCAACGTAACTCATAGGAACTGACCCCGCAGCCGCGGGTCTCCCGATTTGAGAATACGACGGTAATTTGCGTATTTCTAGACTTTGGCTTAAAAACATGACGTTGGAAGGTTAAAACTCGAAACATCACCAGAACGGCCCTGTGGTTGGCACCAACACCTCCCACGGGACCAACGTAACTCGTAGGAACTGACCCCACAGCCGCGGGTCTCCCGGTTTGAAATACGAGAGTAATTTGCGTATTTCTAGACTTAGGCTTAAAAACATGGCGTTAGAAGGTTAAAACTCTAAACAGCCCCAGAACGGCCCCGTGGGAGGCACCAACACCTCCCACGGGACCAACGTAACTCGTAGGAACTGACCCCGCAGCCGCGGGTCTCCCGGTTTGAGAATACGATGGTAATTTGCGTATTTCTAGACTTAGGCTAAAAAATATGGCGTTAGAAGGTGAAAACTCGAAAGAGCTTCAAAACAGCCCCGTGGGTGGCACCAACACCTCCCACGTGACCAACATAACTTGTAGGAACTAACCCCACAGCTGCGGGACTCTCGGTTTGAGAATACGACGGTAATTTGCATATTTGTAGACTTAGGCTTAAAAACATGGCGTTAGAGGGTGAGAACTCGAAACAGCCCACAAACGACCCCGTGGGTGGCAGCAACACCTCCCACGGGACCAACGTAACTCGTAGGAACCGACCCTGCAGCCGCGGGTCTCCCAGTTTTAGAATACGATGGTAATTTCCGTATTTCTAGACTTAAGCAAAACATGGCGTTAAAAGGTGAAAACTCGAAACAGCCCCCGAACGGCCCCGTGGGTGGTACCCACACCTCCCATGAGACCAACGTAACTCGTAGGAACTGACCCCGCAGCCGCGGGTCTCCCGGTTCGAGAATATGATGGTAATTTGCATATTGATAGACTTAGGGTTAAAAACATCGCGTTAGAGGGTGAGAACTCAAAACAGCGCCCGAACGGCCCCGTGGGTGGCACCAACACCTCCCATGGGACCAACGTAACTCGTAGGAACTGACCCCGCAGCCGCGGGTCTCCCTGTTTGAGAATACGACAGTAATTTGCATATTTCAAGACTTAGGCTTAAAAACATGGTGTTAGAGGGTGAGAACTAGAAACATCCCCCGAACGGCCCCGTGGGTGGCACCAACACCTCCCACGGCACCAACGTAACTCGTAGGAACTGACTCCGCAGCCGTGGGACTCCTGGTTTGAGAATATGACGATAATTTGCATATTTGTAGACTTAGGGTTAAAAACATGGCGTTAGTGGTGAGAACTCAAAACAGCCCCCGAACGGCCTCGTGGGTGGCACCAACACCTCCCACGGGACCAACATAACTCTGAGGAACTGACCCCGCAGCCGCGGGTCAACCGATTTGAGAATACGACGGTAATTTACGTATTTCTAGACTTTTGCTTAAAAATATGGCATTAGAAGGTGAAACTCGAAACAACCTCGGAACGGCCCCGTGGGTGGCACCAACACCTCCCATGGGACCAACGTAACTCGTAGGAACTGACCCCGTAGCAGCGGGTCTCCCGGTTTGAGAGTACTACGGTAATTTACATATTTCTAGACTTAGGCTTAAAAACATGATGTTAGAGGGTGAGAACTAGAAACAGCCCCCGAACGGCCCCGTGGGTGGCACCAACACCTCCCTCGGCACCAACGTAACTCGTAGGAACTGACCCCGCAGCCGTGGGTCTCCCGGTTTGAGAATACGACGATAATTTGCATATTTGAGACTTAGGGTTAAAAACATGCCGTTAACGGGTGAGAACTCGAAACAGCCCCCGAACGGCCCCGTGGGTGGCACCAACACCTCCCACGGGACCAACGTAACTCGTAGGAACTAACCCCGCAGCCGCGGGTCTCCCGGTTTGAGAATACGACGGTAATTTGCATATTTGTAGACTAAGGCTTAATAACATGGTGTTAGAGGGTGAGAACTCAAAACAGCCCCCGAACGGCCCCGTGGGTGGCACCAACACCTCCCACGGGACCAACGTAACTCGTAGGAACTGACCCCATAGCAGCGGGTCTCCCGATTTGAGAGTACTACGGTAATTTGCATATTTGTAGACTTAGGCTTAAAAACATGGCGTTAGAGGGTGAGAACTCGAAACAGCCCCCGAACGGCCCCGTGGGTGGGACCAACACTTCCCACGGGATCAACGTAACTCGTAGGAACTGACCCCACAGCCGCGGGTCTCCCAGTTTGAGAGTACTACGGTAATTTGTATATTTCTAGACTTAGGTTTAAAAACATGGCGTTAGAGGGTGAGAACTCGAAACAACCCCCGAACGGCCCCGTGGGTGGCACCAACACCTCCCACGGGACCAACGTAACTCGTAGGAACAGACCCCGTAGCCGCAGGTCTCCCGGTTTGAGAATACGACGGTAATTTGCGTATTTTTAGAGTTAAGCAAAACATGGCGTTAAAAGGTGAAAACTCGAAACAGCCCCCGAACGGCCCCGTGGGTGGCACCAACACCTCCCACGGGACCAACGTAACTCATAGGAACTGACCCCGCAGCCGCGGGTCTCCCGATTTGAGAATACGACGGTAATTTGCGTATTTCTAGACTTTGGCTTAAAAACATGACGTTGGAAGGTTAAAACTCGAGACATCACCAGAACGGCCCTGTGGTTGGCACCAACACCTCCCACGGGACCAACGTAACTCGTAGGAACTGACCCCACAGCCGCGGGTCTCCCGGTTTGAAATACGAGAGTAATTTGCGTATTTCTAGACTTAGGCTTAAAAACATGGCGTTAGAAGGTTAAAACTCTAAACAGCCCCAGAACGGCCCCGTGGGAGGCACCAACACCTCCCACGGGACCAACGTAACTCGTAGGAACTGACCCCGCAGCCGCGGGTCTCCCGGTTTGAGAATACGATGGTAATTTACGTATTTCTAGACTTAGGCTAAAAAATATGGCGTTAGAAGGTGAAAACTCGAAAGAGCTTCAAAACAGCCCCGTGGGTGGCACCAACACCTCCCACGTGACCAACATAACTTGTAGGAACTAACCCCACAGCTGCGGGACTCTCGGTTTGAGAATACGACGGTAATTTGCATATTTGTAGACTTAGGCTTAAAAACATGGCGTTAGAGGGTGAGAACTCGAAACAGCCCACAAACGACCCCGTGGGTGGCAGCAACACCTCCCACGGGACCAACGTAACTCGTAGGAACCGACCCTGCAGCCGCGGGTCTCCCAGTTTTAGAATACGATGGTAATTTCCGTATTTCTAGACTTAAGCAAAACATGGCGTTAAAAGGTGAAAACTCGAAACAGCCCCCGAACGGCCCCGTGGGTGGTACCCACACCTCCCATGAGACCAACGTAACTCGTAGGAACTGACCCCGCAGCCGCGGGTCTCCCGGTTCGAGAATATGATGGTAATTTGCATATTGATAGACTTAGGGTTAAAAACATCGCGTTAGAGGGTGAGAACTCAAAGCAGCACCCGAACGGCCCCGTGGGTGGCACCAACACCTCCCATGGGACCAACGTAACTCGTAGGAACTGACCCCGCAGCCGCGGGTCTCCCTGTTTGAGAATACGACAGTAATTTGCATATTTCAAGACTTAGGCTTAAAAACATGGTGTTAGAGGGTGAGAACTAGAAACAGCCCCCGAACGGCCCCGTGGGTGGCACCAACACCTCCCACGGCACCAACGTAACTCGTAGGAACTGACTCCGTAGCCGTGGGACTCCTGGTTTGAGAATACGACGATAATTTGCATATTTGTAGACTTAGGGTTAAAAACATGGCGTTAGAGGGTGAGAACTCAAAACAGCCCCCGAACGGCCTCGTGGGTGGCACCAACACCTCCCACGGGACCAACATAACTCTGAGTAACTGACCCCGCAGCCGCGGGTCAACCGATTTGAGAATACGACGGTAACTTGCGTATTTCTAGACTTTGGCTTAAAAATATGGCATTAGAAGGTGAAACTCGAAACAACCTCGGAACGGCCCCGTGGGTGGCACCAACACCTCCCATGGGACCAACGTAACTCGTAGGAACTGACCCCGTAGCAGCGGGTCTCCCGGTTTGAGAGTACTACGGTAATTTACATATTTCTAGACTTAGGCTTAAAAACATGATGTTAGAGGGTGAGAACTAGAAACAGCCCCCGAACGGCCCCGTGGGTGGCACCAACACCTCCCTCGGCACCAACGTAACTCGTAGGAACTGACCCCGCAGCCGTGGGTCTCCCGGTTTGAGAATACGACGATAATTTGCATATTTGAGACTTAGGGTTAAAAACATGCCGTTAACGGGTGAGAACTAGAAATAGCCCCCGAACGGCCCCGTGGGTGGGACCAACACCTCCCATGGGACCAACGTAGCTCGTAGGAACTGACCCCGCAGCCGCGGGTCTCCCAATTTGAGAATACGACGGTAATTTGCGTATTTCTAGACTTAGACTTAAAAATATGGCGTTAGAAGGTGAAACTCGAAAGAACCTCGGAACGGCCCCGTGGGTGGCACCAACACCTCCCATGGGACCAACGTAACTCGTAGGAACCGACCCCGCAGCCGTGGGTCTCCCGGTTTTAGAATACGACTTTAATTTCTGTATTTCTAGACTTAGGCTTAAAAACATGGCGTTAGAAGATGAAAACTCGAAACAGCCCCCGAACAGCCCCGTGGGTGGCACCAACACCTCCCATGGGACCAACGTAACTCGTAGGAACTGACCCCGCAGCCGCGGGTCTCTCGGTTTGAGAATATGACGATAATTTGCGTATTTCTAGACTTTGGCTTAAAAATATGGCATTAGAAGGTGAAAACTAGAAACATCCCCAGAACGGCCCCGTGGGTGGCACCAACACCTCCCACGGGACCAACGTAACTCGTAGGAACTGACCCCGCAACCACGAGTCTCCTGGTTTGAAATACGATGGTAATTTGCATATTTCTAGACTTAGGCTTAAAAACATGGGGTTAGAAGGTGAAAACTCAAAACAGCCCCAGAACGGCCCTGTGGGTGGCACCAACACCTCCCACGGGACCAACGTAACTCGTAGGAACTGACCCCGCAGCCGCGGGTCTCTCGGTTTGAGAATACGATGGTAATTTGCGTATTTCTAGACTTAGGCTTAAAAACATGGCGTTAGAAGGTGAAAACTCAAAATAGCCCCAGAACGGCCCCTTGGGTGGCACCAACACCTCCCACGGGACCAACGTAACTCGTAGGAACTGACCCCGCAGCCGCGGGTCTCCCGGTTTGAAATACGACGATAATTTTCCGTATTTCTAGACTTAGTCTTAAAAATATGGCGTTAGAATTTGAAAACTCGAAACAGCCCCAGAACGGCCCCGTGGGTGGCACCAACACCTCCCACGGGACCAAGGTATCTCGTAGGAACTTACCCTGCAGCCGCGGGTCTCCATGTTTGAGAATAAGACGGAAATTTGCATATTTCTAGACTTAGGCTTAAAACCATGGTGTTAGAGGGTGAGAACTAGAAGCAGCCCCCGAACGGCCCCGTGGGTGGCACCCACACCTCCCACGGCACCAACGTAACTCGTAGGAACTGACCCCGCAGCCGTGGGTCTCCCGGTTTGAGAATACGACGATAATTTGCATATTTGTAGACTTAGGATTAAAAACATGGCGTTAGAGGGTGAGAACTCGAAACAACACCCGGACGGCCCCGTGGGTGGCACCAACACCTCCCACGGGACTAACGTAACTCGTAGGAACTTACCCCGCAGCCGCGGGTCTCCCGGTTTGAGAATACGACGGTAATATTCATATTTCTAGACTTAGGCTTAAAAACATGGCGTTAGACGGTGAAAACTCGAAACAGCCCCAGAACGGCCCGTGGGTGGCACCAACACCTCCCACAGGACAAACGTAACTCGTACTAACTGACCCCGTAGCCGCGGGTCTCCCGATTTGAATACGACAGTAATTTGCGTATTTCTAGACTTAGGCTTAAAAACATGACGTTAGAAGGTGAAAACTCAAAACAGCCCCAGAACGGCCCCGTGGGTGGCACCAACACCTCCCACGGGACCAACATAACTCGTAGGAACTGACCCCACAGCCGAGGGTCTCCCGATTTGAGAATACGACGGTAATTTGCGTATTTCTAGACTTAGGTTTAAAAACATGGCGTCAGAAGGTGAAAACTCGAAATAGCACCAAAACGGCCCCGTGGGTGGCACCAACACCTCCCACGGGACCAACGTAACTCATAGGAACTGACCATGCAGCCGCAGGACTCCCGATTTGAGAATACGACGGTAATTTTCATATTTGTTGACTTAGGCTTAAAAACATGGCGTTAGAGGGCGAGAACTCGAAACAGCCACCGAACGTCCCCGTGGGTGGGACCAACACATCCCATGGGACCAACGTAACTCGTAGGAACTGACCCCGCAGTCGGGGGTTTCTCGGTTTGAGAATACGACGGTAATTTGCGTATTTCTAGACTTAGACTTAAAAACATGGCGTTAGATGGTGAAACTCTAAACAACCCCGAAACGGCCCCGTGGGTGGCACCAACACCTCCCACGCGACCAACGTAACTCATAGGAACTGACCCCACAGCATCGGGTCTCCCGGTTTGAGAGTACTACGGTAATTTGCATATTTCTAGACTTAGGATTGAAAACATGGCGTTAGAATGTGAAAACTCGAAACAGCCCCCGAACGGCCCCGCTGGGTGGCACCAACACCTCCCACGGGACCAACGTAACTCGTAAGAACTGACCCCGCAGCCGCGGGTCTCCCGGTTTGAGAATACGACAGTAAATTGCGTATTTCTAGACTTAAGCAAAACATGGCGTTAAAAGGTGGAAACTCGAAACAACCCCCGAACGGCCCCGTGGGTGGCACCAACACCTCCCACGGGACCAACATAAGTCGTAGGAACTGACCCCGCAGCCGCGGGTCTCCCGATTTGAGAATACGATGGTAATTTGCGTATTTCTAGACTTAGGCTTAAAAACATGACGTTGGAAGGTTAAAACTCGAAACAGCCCAAGAACGGCCCTGTGGGTGGCACCAACACCACCCACGGGACCAACGTAACTCGTAGGAACTGACCCCACAGCCGCGGGTCTCCCGGTTTGAAATACGAGAGTAATTTGCGTATTTGTAGACTTAGGTTTAAAAACATGGCGTTAGAAGGTGAAAACTCAAAACAACCCCAGAACGGCCCCGTGGGTGGCACCAGCACCTCCCACGGGCCCAACGTAACTCGTAGGAACTAACCCCGCAGCTGCGGGTCTCCCGATTTGAGAATACGATGGTAATTTGCGTATTTCTAGACTTAGGCTAAAAAACATGGCGTTAGAAGGTGAAAACTCGAAACAGCCCCAGAACGGCCCTGTGGGTGGCACCAACACCTCCCACGGGACCAACGTAACTCGTAGGAACTGACCCCGCAGCCGCGGGTCTCCCGTTTTTGAAATACGACGGTAATTTGCGTATTTCTAGACTTAGTCTTAAAAACATGGCGTTAGAAGGTGAAAACTCGAAACAGCCCCAGAACGGCCCCGTGGGTGGCACCAACACCTCCCACGGGACCAACGTAACTCGTAGGAACCGACCCCGCAGCCGCGGGTCTCCCAGTTTTAGAATACGACAGTAATTTCCGTATTTCTAGACTTATGCTTAAAAACATGGCGTTAGAAGGTGAAAGCGCGAAACAGCCCCAGAACGGCCCTGTGGGTTGCACCAACACCTCCCACGGGACCAACGTAACTCGTAGGAACTGACCCCGCAGCCGCGGGTCTCCCGGTTTGAAATACGACGGTAATTTGCATATTTATAGACTTAGGATTAAAAACATGGCGTTAGAAGGTGAAAACTCGAAAGAGCCCCAGAACGGCCCCGTGGGTGGCACCAACACCTCCCAAAGGACCAACGTAACTCGTAGGAACTGACCCCGGAGCCGCAGGACTCCCGATTTGAGAATACGACGGTAATTTGCGTATTTCTATACTTACGCTTAAAGACATGGCATTAGAGGGTGAGAACTTGAAACAGCCCCCGAACGAAACCGTGGGTGGGATCAACACCTCCCCTGGGACCAACGTAACTCGTAGGAACTGACCCCGCAGTCGGGTGTTTCCCGGTTTGAGAATACGACGGTAATTTGCGTATTTCTAGACTTAGGCTTAAAAACATGGCGTTAGAAGGTGAAACTCAAAACAACCCCGGAACGGCCCCGTGGGTGGCACCAACACCTCCCACGCGACAACCGTAACTCGTAGGAACTGACCCCACAACAGCGGGTCTCCCGGTTTGAGAATACGACAGTAATTTGCGTATTTCTAGACTTAAGCAAAACATGGCGTTAAAAGGTTAAAACTCAAAACAGCCCCCGAACGGCCCCGTGGGTGGCACCAACACCTCCCACGGGACCAAAGTAACTCGTAGGAACTGACCCCTCAGCCGCGGGTCTCCCGATATGAGAATACGACGGTAATTTGCCTATTTCTAGACTTAGGCTTAAAAACATGGCGTTAGAAGGTGAAAATTCGAAACATCCCCAGAACGGCCCCGTGGGTAGCACCAACACCTCCCACGGGACCAACGTAACTCGTAGGAACTGACCCCGCAGCCGCGGGTCTCCCGGTTTGAAATACGACGGTAATTTGCGTATTTCTAGACTTAGTCTTAAAAACATGGCGTTAGAAGGTGAAAACTCGAAACAGCCCCAGAGTGGCCCCGTGGGTGGCACCAACACCTCCCACGGGACCAACGTAACTCGTAGGAACTTACCCTGCAGCCGCGGATCTCCCGATTTGAGAATACGACCGTAATTTGCATATTTCTAGACTTAGGCTTAAAAACTTGGCGTTAGAGGGTGAAAACTCGAAACAGCCCCAGAACGGCCCCGTGGGTGGCACCAACACCTCCCACGGGACCAACGTAACTCGTAGGAATTGACCCCGCAGCCGCGGGTCTCCCGGTTTGAATACGACGGTGATTTGCGTAATTCTAGACTTGGGCTTAAAAACATGGCGTTAGAAGGTGAAAACTCGAAACAGCCCCAGAACGGCCCCGTGGGTGGCACCAACACCTCCCACAGGACCAACGTAACTCGTAGGAACTGACCTCGCAGCCGCAGGACTACCGATTTGAGAATACGACGGTAATTTGCGTATTTCTAGACTTAGGCTTACAGACATGGCATTAGAGGGTGAGAACTCTAAACAGCCCCCGAACGAAACCGTGGGTGGGACAAACACCTCCCCTGGGACCAACGTAACTCGTAGGAACTGACCATGCAGTCGGGTGTTTCCCGGTTTGAGAATACGACGGTAATTTGCGTATTTCTAGACTTAGGCTTAAAAACATGGCGTTAGAAGGTGAAACTCAAAACAACCCCGGAACGGCCCCGTGGGTGGCACCAACACCTCCCACGCGACCAACGTAACTCGTTGGAACTGACCCCAAAGCAGCGGGTCTCCCGGTTTGAGAGTACTACGGTAATTTGCATATTTCTAGACTTAGGATTGAAAACATGGCGTTAGAATGTGAAAACTCGAAACAACCCCCGAACGGCCCCGTGCGTGGCACCCACACCTCCCACGGGACCGACGTAACTCGTAGGAACTGACCCCGCAGCCGCGGGTCTCCTGGTTTGAGAATACGACAATAATTTGCGTATTTCTAGACTTAAGCAAAACATGGCGTTAAAAGGTGGAAACTCGAAACAACCCCCGAACGGCCCCGTGGGTGACACCAACACCTCCCACGGGACCAACGTAACTCGTAGGAACTGACCCCGTAGCCGCGGGTCTCTCGATTTGAGAATACGACGGTAATTTGCGTATTTCTAGACTTAGGCTTAAAAAATGACATTGGAAGATTAAAACTCGAAACAACCCCAGAACGGCCCTGTGGGTGGCACCAACACCTCCCACGGGACCAACATAACTATTGATCGTGGTGGAAACCGAGCGTCCGTGTAAATACGCTAGTCGTTGTTGTCGGGGAGTGTTTTGTTATAGATTATAATTGATTTATTTCTTTTAATTTTTTTTTGCAGGTTGCACAATTGAGCGCCAAGAAACGTTGAATCCTTAGCCGCACACCTCTTTAAGTGGATTGTCTGTTTACAAACTATTCGGTAATCATGTCTTTTTATAGTGAGTTCGGTAATTATAATGGTTCATATGGGAATAGTTTTCAATCTTTTTATTTTCAAGAATCTCCTCCTCGGCCTATTAAAATGGGTGAGTGGCTTTTAATTCATGAATATGAAAGGCTTGAAAACAAATATCGGGAAAAAAAATCGTTTTTGGGAGAAAGAGTTGGATGCATTATTCGAATCCAATGACGATTTTTCTTCCGAGGTTATAGAGCCAATGAATCCTACTTTGGAAGAAAGAATGCTTTTTCTAATCGAACAAGTACTCGATTTTCTTTCCACCCAAAGTGCAATGGATGTTGGACTTGTTACGAAAATACTCTCATTTTGCGATGAGATGCGTTCTAATTTGGAAAACAAAGAAGAGGTTGAGACTTGTGTGTCACCTCAAATTTTTGAAGAACATCTCATTGAAAGTGAGTCTTGCTCCCTTGAAATTCAATCTCCAAGTGATGATGAATCACTTGAGATTGAGTTTATTTCATCACCATTTTCGTTCACCGCTATTGAACCATTAGAAGTACCGCTAGATTCCTATGAGTCGGATGAAAATTCTAAAACGTTTACACCTTTTACCGACAAAGACACTTTGCTAGAATTATTTTCTAATATGGACTCTTCCTTTTTGTGTGCCCCTCTCCCCATACTATTTGAAAAAGATTTGGGAGGTGATTATATATTTCTTGGATCTCAATTGTACTTGTCCCACCTATCACCCAAACCCCCCATCATCCCGTTAAATTTTTTAATTGGTGATGGTTCATTTTTTCCATCTCACACATGCCTTCCGTTGTTCAAACGGAATCCTTATTTTGTGGGAGGCATGCATCCTAGTGAGGGTACATCATTAATCCCTCAAAGTCATATTGTATTTTGGGTGGACCCTCAAATTTTTAGACTTCTAGTGTATAACTTATTAGAATTTGAAAATCGTAGCTTGTACAATAGTTAACTTATTTTTTTTTAGTTTAGAGTTTTTGTTATTCTTTTTGCTATGCTTGGTTCTAACATGATTTGTAGATTCAATGGACTCGTACTTTTTGGGGATCGCTCCATTTTGGGTAATATCTTTCTTTTCCTCTCTTTATGTTGTGTTGTTGATTCGCATTGAGGACAATGCAACATTTAAGTTAGGGGGTGTGGGATATTCTTCCCATTTATTGTTTAGATTCATTGATTCAATCACATGTTCTTTCCAAGAGTGTTTTTTTTAGAAAATTAAAAAAAAAATTGAAATTTTTTGAAAAAAGCCAAAATATTTTTCTTCAAAATAAATAAAGATTGGAATTTAAAAGCTTCAAAAATGTCACAAATATTTTTTCTCAAGTTGTAAAAATCAAATGCACAAAGCCGAAATTGACCAAATATGGAAATTGTGCGAAAATTGACGACTTAACGAATAAGTGTGGAGATTAACAAAACCCGGTGAGATTTCGAGCCTATCGATTTTTTTGAGTTTTTAAATCAATCCGAGTTAATGGTTAACTCATAGTTCTAATTCAGCGTTTTACAAAAGTCGTTGATGATCTCTATTTTATTATTTTGATCGGTTATGGAAAAGGGAATGTTGTCTCGAAACGCGCGCTACAAATCTCTAAATTAAATTAATCTCGAGACGCATATGGTAAATTAATAAGTAATTCGGACAATGAAGTAGGCCATCGTTTGTTACCCAAAAATATTAGCCATAAAAAGATGTGAAAAATTATCCCTTTGATAACCCAATTGAGCCGAATAAAATTTATCCTTTTTCGTTTGGTAACCCGAAAAACCCAAATAGCCCGGAATTGAGAAAAACGGAAAAAATAGAATTTAAGTCCGAAAAGTGCATAAAAAGGGGCAAGAAAAAATAGTTATGCTCAACAAAAATAGCAAGAAAAGAACAAAAGTGAAAAATAAAAATAAAATAGAGAAAGAAGAGAAAATGAGCAATAGCCCAAAAAAAAAAAAAAAAAAAAGGCACTAACGGACATCATAAGAAAAATTTTCCATTCCGAATTTCCCAACCATTTCATGTTACCCAATTACACCTTAAACCCGGAAAAGTCCTAACTGAGTCCGAATTGCAAAATTGTTTACCGCGTGGCGAGTTAAAACACAAAAAGATAATAAAAGAGATTACATGGTGTGAAAAAGAGATGATGGTTCCCATTTCCCTATGACCGTATTCCGATGAAGAGATCTTTTCACCCAAAAATTTTCGTCTTTCAATTTGTGTGCGTGACTTTGTGTCCATTATATTTACTCTTTATAAATCACGCATACCGAGAGAATAGCCACATTCCCAGAGATTCGTTTGAGAGAGAATCCCGTGAGCATTTGAATCAAAACGAATTTTCGAAAAGTAACGTAATGATCAATCGGTGGAAGTTAGCGGTTCAATTTTTGGCTTCGCACACACACACTCTGACTTGAGACTCCTAAATAAGATTTTAAGGTGACCATTTTTGGGGAGTTTAAATTGTACAATTTTTAAGTATTTTCAATTTTCTTTGAGTCAACACAGAATTTTGTGGGTATATTCACTGCAAACCCTCACGAGACACCACTCGTCCTACAAGGGTAACCTAGAGGTTTAAAGGCTTGTTGCATGCGCTAAATGCAATCGCTTGCCCGCGAAAGAGGTATTCTATCCCAATAAAGTTTTTGAAGGGTCCTTAACTCATACTCTAATTCTTTTACATTGCTCGGGACGCGCAAAGTTCTAAGTTAGGGGCGTTTGATTATGCATAAATTCTTCACATTTATCCCCTTAATTTCGGTATTTTTATGATCCCGTGCGGTGTAAATAGCTTGGATTTATCTCATATCTATGATACTAACCCTTTTTGGCAAGTATTTCCTATTTTGTGTATCTGTTATGTGTTTTACAGATATTTCATGCAAGAAAGATGGAAAAGAGAACTCAAAATAGTGAAAGAAACCAAGAATCGGGGAGTTGAAGGGCATTTTAGTAATTTTGCAGCCTTAGTCCGGATGTGGGGACAATTGGAAAGTTGAAGAGCTTTCAATTACCAGAACACTGGAAAAAATGGCACCTTAATCCGAGTTACGGTGAAGAAGTTATGCCGTTTCGGGTGAATTCGCTGGTTTTGGGCCTCTTTCAACACTTAGAATATTTTCCAACTTTCTTCTTTTCTTCCTTGGATTTTTTCTCAACTTCAAATGATCATAACTCCTTCACCATAGCTCGGATTTGGGTGCCGTTTTTTCTAGTATTCTCATTTTTACAAGATCTTCAACTCTCCAGAAGGCTCCACCTTCGGAATCGGGCTGTAGAATTACGAAAATACCCTTGAACTTGCCTTCCTAGACTTTCTTATATGATTTTTCCGCAACTTCAAAGGATCATAACTCTTTCACCGTAGCTCGGATTGAGGTACCGTTTTTTCCAGTGTTCTTGTAATTGAAATCTCTTCAACTTTCCAGTTGGCCCCACCTCCGGAATAAGGCTTCAAAATTACAAAAATGCCCCTCAACTCCCCGATTCTTGGTTTCTTTCACTATTTTGAGTTCTCTTTTCCATCTTTCTTGCATGAAATACCTGTAAAACACATAAGAGATACAAAAAATACGAAATACTTGCCAAAAAGGGTTAGTAGCATAGATATGAGACAAATCCAAGCTATTTACACTGCATGGGATATTAAAAATACCGAAATTAAGGGGATAAATGTGAAGAATTTATGCCTAATCAACCAACATAACTCGTAGGAACTGACCCCGCAGCCGCGGGACTCCCGGTTTGAGAATACGACGGTAATTTGCGTATTTCTAGACTTAGGCTTAAAAACATGGCTTTAGAAGGTGAAAACTCTAAACAGCCCTAGAACGGCCCCGTGGGAGGCACCAACACCTCCCACGGGACCAACATAACTCGTAGTAACTGACCCCGCAGCCGCGGGTCTCCCGGTTTGAGAATACGATGGTAATTTGCGTATTTCTAGACTTAGGCTAAAAAATATGGCGTTAGAAGGTGAAAACTCGAAAGAGCTTCAAAACGGCCCCGTGGGTGGCACCAACACCTCCCACGTGACCAACATAACTCGTAGGAACTAACCCCGCAGCTGCGGGACTCTCGGTTTGAGAATACGACGGTAATTTGCATATTTGTAGACCTAGGCTTAAAAACATGGCGTTAGAGGGTGAGAACTCGAAACAGCCCACAAACGACCCCGTGGGTGGCAGCAACACCTCCCACGGGACCAACGTAACTCGTAGGAACCGACCCTGCAGCCGCGGGTCTCCCAGTTTTAGAATACGATGGTAATTTCCGTATTTCTAGACTTAAGCAAAACATGGCGTTAAAAGGTGAAAACTCGAAACAGCCCCCGAACGGCCCCGTGGGTGGTACCCACACCTCCCATGAGACCAACGTAACTCGTAGGAACTGACCCCGCAGCCGCGGGTCTCCCGATTCGAGAATATGATGGTAATTTGCATATTGATAGACTTAGGGTTAAAAACATCGCGTTAGAGGGTGAGAACTCAAAACAGCGCCCGAACGGCCCGTGGGTGGCACCAACACCTCCCACGGGACCAACATAACTCGTAGGAACTGACCCCGCATCCGTGGGTCTCCCGGTTTGAAATACGAGAGTAATTTGCGTATTTCTAGACTTAGGCTTAAAAACATGGCATTAGAAGGTGAAAACTCGAAAAAGCCCCAGAACGGCCCCGTGGGTGGCACCAACACCTCCCACGGGACCAACGTAACTCGTAGGAACTGACCCCGCAGCCGCGGGTCCCCCGGTTTGAGAATACGACGGTAATTTGCGTATTTTTAGACTTAGGCTAAAAAACATGGCGTTAGAAGGTGAAAACTCGAAAGATACCCAAAACGGCCTCGTGGGTGGCACCAGCACCTCCCACGGGACCAACATAACTCGTAGGAACTGACCCCGCAGCCGCGGGACTCCCGGTTTGAAAATACGACGGTAATTTGTATATCTATAGACTTAGGGTTAAAAACATGACGTTAGAGGGTGAGAACTCGAAACAGCCCCCAAACGGACCCGTGGGTGGCACCAATGCCTCCCACGGGACCAACGTAACTCGTAGGAACTGACCCCGCAGCCGTGGGTCTCCCTATTTTAGAATACGACGGTAATTTCCGAATTTCTAGACTTAAGAAAAACATGGCGTTAAAAGGTGAAAACTCGAAACAGCCACCGAACGGCCCCGTGGGTGGAACCCACACCTCCCACGAGACCAACGTAACTCGTAGGAACTGACCCCGCAGTCGCGGGTCTCCCTGTTTGAGATTATGATGGTAAGTTGCATATGTATAGACTTAGGGTTAAAAACATGGCGATAGAGGGTGAGAACTCGAAACAGCGCCCGAATGGCCCCGTGGGAGGCACCAACACCTCCCACGGGACCAACGTAACTCGTAGGAACTGACCCCGCAGCCGCGGGTCTCCCGGTTTGAGAATATGACGGTAATTTGTATATTTCTAGACTTAGGCTTAAAAACATGGCGTTAGAAGGTGAAAACTCGAAACAACGCCCGAACGGCCCCGTGGGTGGCACCAACACCTCCCACGGGTCCAACGTAACTCGTAGGAACTGACCCCGCAGCCGAGGGTCTCCCGGTTTGAGAATACGATTGTAATTTGCGTATTTCTAGACTTAGGCTTAAAAACATGGCGTTAGAAAGTGAAAACTCGAAATAGCCCCAAAAGGGCCCCGTGGGTGGCACCAACACCACCCACGGGACCAACGTAACTCGTAGGAACTGACCCCGCAGCCGCGGGACTCCCGGTTTGAGAATACGATGGTAATTTGCATATTTATATACTTAGGGTTAAAAACATGGCGTTACAGGGTGAGAACTCGGAACAGCCCCCGAACGGCCCCGTGGGTGGCACCAACACCTCCCACGGGACAAATGTAACGCGTAGGAACTGAAACCGCAGCCGCGGGTCTCCCGATTTGAGAATACGATGGTAATTTCCATATTTCTATACTTAAGCAAAACAAGGCGTTAAAAGGTGAAAACTCGAAACATCCCCCGAACTGCCCCGTGGGTGGCACCAACACCTCCCACGGGACCAAAGTAACTCGTAGGAACTGACCCCGCAGCCGCGGGTCTCCTGATTTGAGAATACGACGATAATTTGTATATTTCTAGACTTAGACTTAAAAACATTGCGTTAGAGGGTGAGAACTCAAAACAGCCCCCGAACGGCCCCGTGGGTGGCACCAACACCTCCCACGAGACCAATGTAACTCTTAGGAACTGACCCCGTAGCCGTGGGTCTCTCGGTTTGAGAATACGACGGTAATTTGAATATTTGTAGACTTTAGGGTTAAAAATATAGCGTTAGAGGGTGAGAACTCGTAACAGCCCCCGAACGGCCCCGTGGGTGGGACCAACACCTTTCACGGGACCAACGTAACTCGTAGGAACTGAACCCGCTTCCGCGGGTCTCCGGGTTTGAGAATACGATTATAATTTACATATTTCTAGACTTAGGCTTAAAAACATGGCGTTAGAAGGTGAAAACTCGAAACAACCCCGGAACGGCCCCGTGGATGGCACCAACACCTCCCACGGGACCAACGTAACTTGTAGGAACTGACCCTACAGCAGCAAGTCTCCCGATTTGAGAGTACTACGGTAATTTGCATATTTCTAGACTTAGGCTTAAAAACATGGCGTTAGAGGGTGAGAACTCGAAACAGCCCCCGAACGGCCCTCTGGGTGGCACCAACACCTCCCACGGGACCAACGTAACTCGTAGGAACTGACCCCGCAGCCGTGGGTCTCTCGGTTTGAGAATACGACGATAATTTACATATTTGTTGACTTAGGCTTAAAAACATGGTGTTAGAGGGTGAGAACTCAAAACAGCCCCCGAACGGCCCCGTGGGTGGCACCAACACCTCCCACGGGACCAACGTAACTCGTAGGAACTGACCCCATAGCAGCGGGTCTCCCGATTTTAGAGTACTACGGTAATTTGCATATTTGTAGACTTAGGCTTAAAAACATGGCGTTAGAGGGTGAGAACTCGAAACAGCCCCCGAACGGCCCCGTGGGTGGGACCAACACTTCCCACGGGATCAACGTAACTCGTAGGAACTGACCCCACAGCCGCGGGTCTCCCGGTTTGAGAGTACTACGGTAATTTGTATATTTTTAGACTTAGGCTTAAAAACATGGCGTTTGAAGGTGAAACTCGAAAAAACCCCGGAACGGCCCCGTGGGTGGCACCAACACCTCCCACGGGACCAACATAACTCATAAGAACTCACTCCGCAGATGCGGGACTCCCGATTTGAGAATACGACGGTAATTTGCATATTTCTAGACTTAGGCTTAAAAACATGGCATTAGAAGGTGAAAACTCGAAATCGCCCCAGAATGACCCCGTGGGTGGCACCAACACCTCCCACGGGACCAACGTAACTCCTAAGAACTGACCCCACAGCCGCGGGTCTCTCGGTTTGAGAATACGGTGGTAATTTGCGTATTTCTAGACTTAAGCTAAAAAACATAGAGTTAGAAGTTGAAAACTCTAAACAGCCCCAGAACGGACCCGTGGGTGGCACCAACACCTCCCATGGGACCAACGTAACTCGTAGAAACTGACCCCGCAGCCGCGGGTCTCCTGGTTTGAGAATACGACGATAATTTGCGTATTTTTAGACTTAGGCTTAAAAAGATGGCGTTAGAAGGTGAAAACTTAAAACATTCAGAAAACAGACCCGTGGGTGGCACCAACACCTCCCACGGGACCAACCCGCAGCCGCGGGACTCCCGGTTTGAGAATACGACGGTAATTTGCATATTGATAGACTTAGGGTAAAAAACATGGCGTTAGAGGGTGAGAACTCGAAACAGCTGCCGAACGGCCCCGTGGGTGGCACCAACACTTCCCACGGGACCAACATAACTGATAGGAACTGGCCCCGCAACCGCGGGTCTCCCGGTTTGAGAATACGACGGTAATTTATGTATTTCTAGACTTGAGCAAAACATGGCGTTAAAAGTTGAAAACTCGAAACAACCCCCGAACGGCCCCGTGGGTGGGACGCACACCTCCCACAGGACCAACGTAACTCGTAGGAACTGACCCTGCAGCTGCGGGTCTCCCGGTTTGAGAATACGATGGTAATTTGCGTATTTATAGACTTAGGGTTAAAAATATGGCGTTAGAGGCTGAGAACTCGAAACAGCCACCGAACGGCCCCGTGGGTGGCACTAACACCTCCCACGGGACAAACGTAAGTCGTAGGAACTGACCCCGCATATGCGGGTCTCCCGATTTGAGAATACGATGGTAATTTGCATATTTCTCGACTTAGGCTTAAAAACATGGCGTGCGAGGGTGAGAATTTGAAATAGCGCCCAAACGCCACCGTGGGTGGCACCAACACCTCCCACGGGACCAACGTAACTCGTAGGAACTGACCCTGCAGCCGCAGGTCTCCCGGTTTGAGAATACGACGGTAATTTGCATATTTGTAGACTTAGGCTTAAAAACATGGCGTTAGAGGGTGAGAACTCGAAACAGCCCCCGAACGACCCCGTGGGTGGGACCAACACCTCCCATGGGACCAACGTAACTCGTAGGAACTGACCCCGCAGCCGGGGGTTTCCCGGTAATTTGTGTATTTCTAGACTTAATCTTAAAAATATGGCATTAGAAGGTGAAACTCGAAACAACCCCTGAACGGCCCCGTGGGTGGCACCAACACCTCCCACGGGACCAGTTTAACTCGTAGGAACTGACCCCACAGCAGTGGGTCTCCCGATTTGAGAGTACTACGGTAATTTGTATATTTCTAGACTTAGGCTTAAAAACATGGCGTTAGAAGGTGAAAACTCAAAACAGCCCCCGAGCGGCCCCGTGGGTGGCACCAACACCTCCCACGGGACCAACGTAACTCGTAGGAACAGACCCCGTAGCCGCAGGTCTCCCGGTTTGAGAATACGATGGTAATTTGCGTATTTTTAGAGTTAAGCAAAACATGGCGTTAAAAGGTGAAAACTCGAAACAGCCCCCGAACGGCCCCGTGGGTGGCACCAACACCTCCCACGGGACCAACGTAACTCATAGGAACTGACCCCGCAGCCGCGGGTCTCCCGAGTTGAGAATACGACGGTAATTTGCGTATTTCTAGACTTAGGCTTAAAAACATGACGTTGGAAGGTTAAAACTCGAGACATCACCAGAACGGCCCTGTGGTTGGCACCAACACCTCCCACGGGACCAACGTAACTCGTAGGAACTGACCCCACAGCCGCGGGTCTCCCGGTTTGAAATACGAGAGTAATTTGCGTATTTCTAGACTTAGGCTTAAAAACATGGCGTTAGAAGGTTAAAACTCTAAATAGCCCCAGAACGGCCCCGTGGGAGGCACCAACACCTCCCACGGGACCAACGTAACTCGTAGGAACTGACCCCGCAGCCGCGGGTCTCCCGGTTTGAGAATACGATGGTAATTTCATATTTCTAGACTTAGGCTAAAAAATATGGCGTTAGAAGGTGAAAACTCGAAAGAGCTTCAAAACGGCCCCGTGGGTGGCACCAACACCTCCCACGTGACCAACATAACTTGTAGGAACTAACCCCACAGCTGCGGAACTCTCGGTTTGAGAATACGACGGTAATTTGCATATTTGTAGACTTAGGCTTAAAAACATGGCGTTAGAGGGTGAGAACTCGAAACAGCCCACAAACGACCCCGTGGGTGGCAGCAACACCTCCCACGGGACCAACGTAACTCGTAGGAACCGACCCTGCAGTCGCGGGTCTCCCAGTTTTAGAATACGATGGTAATTTCCGTATTTCTAGACTTAAGCAAAATATGGCGTTAAAAGGTGAAAACACGAAACAGCCCCCGAACGGCCCCGTGGGTGGTACTCACACCTCCCATGAGACCAACGTAACTCGTAGGAACTGACCCCGCAGCCGCGGGTCTCCCGGTTCGAGAATATGATGGTAATTTGCATATTGATAGACTTAGGGTTAAAAACATCGCGTTAGAGGGTGAGAACTCAAAACAAAGCCCGAACGGCCCCGTGGGTGGCACCAACACCTCCCATGGGACCAACGTAACTCGTAGGAACTGACCCCGCAGCCGCGGGTCTCCCTGTTTGAGAATACGACAGTAATTTGCATATTTCAAGACTTAGGCTTAAAAACATGGCGTTAGAGGGTGAGAACTCGAAACAGCCCCCGAACGGCCTCGTGGTTGGCACCAACACCTCCCACGGGACCAACATAACTCTGAGGAACTGACCCCGCAGCCGCGGGTCAACCGATTTGAGAATACGACGGTAATTTGCGTATTTCTAGACTTAGGCTTAAAAATATGGCATTAGAAGGTGAAACTCGAAATAACCTCGGAACGGCCCCGTGGGTGGCAACAACACCTCCCATGGGAGCAACGTAACTCGTAGGAACTGACCCCGTAGCAGCGGGTCTCCCGGTTTGAGAGTACGACGGTAATTTACATATTTCTAGACTTAGGCTTAAAAACATGGTGTTGGAGGGTGAGAACTAGAAACAGCCCCCGAACGGCCCCGTGGGTGGCACCAACACCTCCCTCGGCACCAACGTAACTCGTAGGAACTGACCCCGCATTCGTGGGTCTCCCGGTTTGAGAATACGACGATAATTTGCATATTTGAGACTTAGGGTTAAAAACATGCCGTTAACGGGTGAGAACTCGAAACAGCCCCCGAACGACCCCGTGGGTGGCACCAACACCTCCCACGGGACCAACGTAACTCGTAGGAACTAACCCCGCAGCCGCGGGTCTCCCGGTTTGAGAATACGACGGTAATTTGCATATTTGTAGACTAAGGCTTAATAACATGACGTTAGAAGGTGAGAACTAGAAATAGCCCCCGAACGGCCCCGTGGGTGGGACCAACACCTCCCATGGGACCAACGTAACTCGTAGGAACTGACCCCGCAGCCGCGGGTCTCCCAATTTGAGAATACGACGGTAATTTGCGTATTTCTAGACTTAGACTTAAAAATATGGCGTTAGAAGGTGAAACTCGAAACAACCTCGGAACGGCCCCGTGGGTGGCACCAACACCTCCCATGGGACCAACGTAACTCGTAGGAACCGACCCCGCAGCCGCGGGTCTCCCGGTTTTAGAATACGACGGTAATTTCTGTATTTCTAGACTTAGGGTTAAAAACATGGCGTTAGAAGATGAAAATTCGAAACAGCCTCCGAACAGCCCCATGGGTGGCACCAACACCTCCCACGGGACCAACGTAACTCGTAGGAACTGACCCCGCAGCCGCGGGTCTCTCGGTTTGAGAATATGATGGTAATTTGCGTATTTCTAGACTTTGGCTTAAAAATATGGCATTAGACGGTGAAAACTAGAAACATCCCCAGAACGGCCCCGTGGGTGGCATCAACACCTCCCACGGGACCAACGTAACTCGTAGGAACTGACCCCGCAGCCACGGGTCTCCTGGTTTGAAATACGATGGTAATTTGCATATTTCTAGACTTAGGCTTAAAAACATGGGGGTTAGAAGGTGAAAACTCAAAACAGCCCCAGAACGGCCCTGTGGGTGGCACCAACACCTCCCAAGGGACCAACGTAACTCGTAGGAACTGACCCCGTAGCCGCGGGTCTCTCGGTTTGAGAATACGATGGTAATTTGCGTATTTCTAGACTTAGGCTTAAAAACATGGCGTTAGAAGGTGAAAACTCGAAACAGCCCCAGAACGGCCCCTTGGGTGGCACCAACACCTCCCACGGGACCAACGTAACTCGTAGGAACTGACCCCGCAGCCGCGGGTCTCCCGGTTTGAAATACGATGATAATTTTCTGTATTTCTAGACTTAATCTTAAAAATATGGCGTTAGAATTTGAAAACTCGAAACAGCCCCAGAACGGCCCCATGGGTGGCACCAACACCTCCCACGGGACCAAGGTATCTCGTAGGAACTTACCCTGCAGCGGCGGGTCTCCCTATTTGAGAATACGATGGAAATTTGCATATTTCTAGACTTAGGCTTAAAACCATGGTGTTAGAGGGTGAGAACTAGAAGCAGCCCCCGAACGGCGCCGTGGGTGGCACCCACACCTCCCACGGCACCAACGTAACTCGTAGGAACTGACCCCGCAGCGGTGGGTCTCCCGGTTTGAGAATACGACGATAATTTGCATATATGTAGACTTAGGATTAAACACATGGCGTTAGAGGGTGAGAACTCGAAACAGAACCCGAACGGCCCCGTGGGTGGCACCAACACCTCCCACTAGACCAACGTAACTCGTACTAACTGACCCCGTAGCCGCGGGTCTCCCGGTTTGAATACGACGGTAATTTGCGTATTTCTAGACTTAGGCTTAAAAACATGGCGTTAGAAGGTGAAAACTCAAAACAGCCCCAAAACGGCCCCGTGGGTGGCACCAACACCTCCCACGGGACCAACGTAACTCGTAGGAACTGACCCCACAGCCGAGGGTCTCCTGGTTTGAGAATACGACGGTAATTTGCGTATTTCTAGACTTAGGTTTAAAAACATGGCGTCAGAAGGTGAAAACTCGAAATAGCCCCAAAACGGCCCCATGGGTGGCACCAACACCTCCCACGGGACCAACGTAACTCATAGGAACTGACCCTGCAGCCGCAGGACTCCCGATTTGAGAATACGACGGTAATTTTCATATTTGTTGACTTAGGCTTAAAAACATGGCGTTAGAGGGTGAGAACTCGAAACAGCCACCGAACGTCCCCGTGGGTGGGACCAACACATCCCATGGGACCAACGTAACTCGTAGGAACTGACCCCGCAGTCGGGGATTCTCGATTTGAGAATACGACGGTAATTTGCGTATTTCTAGACTTAGGCTTAAAAACATGGCGTTAGATGGTGAAACTCTAAACAACCCCGGAACGGCCCTGTGGGTGGCACCAACACCTCCCACGCGACCAACGTAACTCATAGGAACTGACCCCACAGCATCGGGTCTCCTGGTTTGAGAGTACTACGGTAATTTGCATATTTCTAGACTTAGGATTGAAAACATGGCGTTAGAATGTGAAAACTCGAAACAGCCCCCGAACGGCCCCGCTGGGTGGCACCAACACCTCCCACGGGACCAACGTAACTCGTAAGAACTGACCCCGCAGCCGCGGGTCTCCCGGTTTGAGAATACGACAGTAATTTGCGTATTTCTAGACTTAAGCAAAACATGGCGTTAAAAGGTGGAAACTCGAAACAACCCCCGAACGGCCCCGTGGGTGGCACCAACACCTCCGATGGGACCAACATAACTCGTAGGAACTGACCCCGCAGCCGCGGGTCTCCCGATTTGAGAATACGATGGTAATTTGCGTATTTCTAGACTTAGGCTTAAAAACATGACGTTGGAAGGTTAAAACTCGAAACAGCCCAAGAACGGCCCTGTGGGTGGCACCAACACCACCCACGGGACCAACGTAACTCGTAGGAACTGACCCCGCAGCCGCGGGTCTCCCGGTTTGAAATACGAGAGTAATTTGCGTATTTGTAGACTTAGGATTAAAAACATGGCGTTAGAAGGTGAAAACTCGAAACAACCCCAGAACGGCCCCGTGGGTGGCACCAGCACCTCCCACGGGACCAACGTAACTCATAGGAACTGACCCCGCAGCCGCAGCTCTCCCGGTTTGAGAATACGACGGTAATTTGCGTATTTCTAGACTTAAGCAAAACATGGCGTTAAAAGGATAAAACTCGAAATAGCCCCCGAACGGCCCCGTGGGTGGCACCAACACCTCCCACGGGACTAACGTAACTCGTAGGAACTGACCACTCAGCCGCGGGTCTCCCGATTTGTGAATACGACGGTAATTTGCGTATTTCTAGACTTGGACTTAAAAACATGACGTTGGAAGGTTAAAACTCAAAACAGCCCCTGAACGGCCCTGTGGGTGGCACCAACACCTCCCACGGGATCAACGTAACTCGTAGGAACTGACCCCGCATCCGCGGGTCTCCCGGTTTGAAATACGAGAGTAATTTGCGTATTTCTAGACTTAGTCTTAAAAACATGGCGTTAAAAGGTGAAAACTCAAAACAACCCCAGAACGGCCCCGTGGGTGGCACCAACACCTTCCACGGGACCAACGTAACTCGTAGGAACTGACCCCGCACCCGCGGGTCCCTCGATTTGAGAATACGACGGTAATTTGCATATTTCTAGACTTAGGCTTAAAAACATGGCGTTAGAAGGTGAAAACTCGAAAGATCCCCAAAACGGCCCCGTGGGTGGCACCAACACCTCCCACGGGACCAACATAACTCGTAGGAACTGACCTCGCAGCCGCGTGACTCCCGGTTTGAGAATACGACGGTAGTTTGCGTATTTCTAGACTTAGGCTTAAAAACATGACGTTGGAAGGTTAAAACTCGAAACAGCCCCAGAACAGCCCCGTGGGTGGCACCAACACCTCCCACAGGACCAACGTAACTCGTAGGAACTGACCCCGCAGCCGCAGGTCCCCCGGTTTGAGAATACGATGGTAATTTGCGTATTTGTAGACTTAGGCTAAAAAATATGGCGTTAGAAGGTGAAAACCCGAAAGATCCCCAAAATGGCCCCGTGGGTGGCACCAACACCTCCCACGGGACCAACATAACTCGTAGGAACTGACCCCGCAGTCGGGGGTTTCTCGGTTTGAGAATACGACGGTAATTTGCGTATTCCTAGACTTAGGCTTAAAAACATGGCGTTAGATGGTGAAACTCGAAACAACCCCGGAACGGCCCCGTGGGTGGCACCAACACCTCCCACGCGACCAACGTAACTCATAGGAACGGACCCCACAGCAGTGGGTCTCTCAGTTTGAGAGTACTACGGTAATTTGCATATTTCTAGACTTAGGATTGAAAACATGGCGTTAGAATGTGAAAACTCGAAACAGCCCCCGAACGGCCCCATGGGTGGCAACAACACCTCCCACGGGACCAACGTAACTCGTAGGAACTGACCCCGCAGCCGCGGGTCTCCCGGTTTGAGAATACGACAGTGATTCCCGTATTTCTAGACTTAAGCAAAACATGGCGTTAAAAGGTGAAAACTAGAAACAACCCCAGAACGGCCCCGTGGGTGGCACCAACACCTCCCACGGGACCAATGTAACTCGTAGGAACTGACCCCGCAGCCACGGGTCTCCTGGTTTGAAATACGATGGTAATTTGCATATTTCTAGACTTAGGCTTAGAAACATGGCGTTAGAAGGTGAAAACTCAAAACAGCCCCAGAACGGCCCCGTGGGTGGCACCAACACCTCCCACGGGACCAACGTAACTCGTAGGAACTGACCCCGCAGCCGCGGGTCTCTCGGTTTGAGAATACAACGGTAATTTGCGTATTTCTAGACTTAGGCTTAAAAACATGGCGTTAGAAGGTGAAAACTCGAAACAGCCCCAGAACGGCCCCTTGGGTGGCACCAACACCTCCCACGGGACCAACGTAACTCGTAGGAACTGACCCCGCAGCCGCGGGTCTCCCGATTTGAAATACGGCGATAATTTTCCGTATTTCTAGACTTAGTCTTAAAAACATGGCGTTAGAAGGTGAAAACTCAAAACAGCCCCAGAACGGCCCCGTGGGTCGCACCAACTCCTCCCACGGGGCCAACGTAACTCGTAGGAACTTATCCTGCAGCCGCGGGTCTCCCGGTTTGAGAATACCATGGAAATTTGCATATTTTTAGACTTAGGCTTAAAAACATGGTGTTAGAGGGTGAGAACTAGAAACAACCCCCGAACGGCCCCGTGGGTGGCACTAACACCTCCCACGGCACCAACGTAACTCCTAGGAACTGACCCCGCAGCCGTGGGTCTCCCGATTTGAGAATACGACGATAATTTGCATATTTGTAGACTTAGGATTAAAAACATGGCGTTAGAGGGTGAGAACTCGAAACAGCCCCCGAATAGCCCCGTGGGTGGCACCAACACCTCCCACGGGACCAACTTAACTCGTGGGAACTTACCCCGCAGCTGCGGGTCTCCCGGTTTGAGAATACGACGGTAATATGCATATTTCTAGACTTAGGCTTAAAAACATGGCGTTAGACGGTGAAAACTCGAAATAGCCCCAGAACGGCCCGTGGGTGGCACCAACACCTCCCACCGGACCAATGTAACTCGTACTAACTGGCCCCATAGCCGCGGGTCTCCCGGTTTGAATACGACGGTAATTTGCTTATTTCTAGACTTAGGCTTAAAAACATGGCGTTAGAAGGTGAAAACTACAAACAGCCCCAGAACGGCCCCGTGGGTGGCACCAACACCTCCCACGGGACCAACGTAACTCGTAGGAACTGACCCGGCAGCCGAGGGTCTCCCGGTTTGAGAATACGACGGTAATTTGCATATTTCTAGACTTAGGTTTAAAAACATGGCGTTAGAAGGTGAAAACTCGAAATAGCCCCAAAACGGCCCCGTGGGTGGCATCAAAACCTCCTACGGGACCAACGTAACTCATAGGAACTGACCCTGCAGCCGCAGGACTCCCGATTTGAGAATACGACGACAATTTTCATATTTGTTGACTTAGGCTTAAAAACATGGTGTTAGAGGGTGAGAACTCGAAACAGCCACCGAACGACCCCGTGGGTGGGACCAACACATCCCATGGGACCAACGTAACTCGTAGGAACTGACCCCGCAGTCGGGGGTTTCTCGGTTTGACAATACGATGGTAATTTGCGTATTTCTAGACTTAGGCTTAAAAACATGGCGTTAGAAGGTGAAAACTCGAAACAACCCCAGAACGGCCCCGTGGGTGGCACCAACACCTCCCACGCGACCAACGTAACTCATAGGAACTGACCCCACAGCAGCGGGTCTCCCGGTTTGAGAGTACTACGGTAATTTGCATATTTCTAGACTTAGGATTGAAAACATGGCGTTAGAATGTGAAAACTCGAAACAGCCCCCGAACGGCCCCATGGGTGGCACCAACACCTCCCACGCGACCAACGTAACTCATAGGAACTGACCCCACAGCAGTGGGTCTCTCGGTTTGAGAGTACTACGGTAATTTTCATATTTCTAGACTTAGGATTGAAAACATGGCGTTAGAATGTGAAAACTCGAAACAGCTCCCGAACGGCCCCATGGGTGGCAACAACACCTCCCACGGGACCAACGTAACTCATAGGAACTGACCCCACAGCAGTGGGTCTCTCGGTTTGAGAGTACTACGGTAATTTGCATATTTCTAGACTTAGGATTGAAAACATGGCGTTAGAATGTGAAAACTCGAAACAGCCCCCGAACGGCCCCATGGGTGGCAACAACACCTCCCACGGGACCAACGTAACTCGTAGGAACTGACCCCGCAGCCGCGGGTCTTCCGGTTTGAGAATACGACAGTGATTCCCGTATTTCTAGATTTAAGCAAAACATGGCGTTAAAAGGTGAAAACTAGAAACAACCCCAGAACGGCCCCGTGGGTGGCACCAACACCTCCCACGGGACCAATGTAACTCGTAGGAACTGACCCCGCAGCCACGGGTCTCCTGGTTTGAAATACGATGGTAATTTGCATATTTCTAGACTTAGGCTTAGAAACATGGCGTTAGAAGGTGAAAACTCAAAACAGCCCCAGAACGGCCCCGTGGGTGGCACCAACACCTCCCACGGGACCAACGTAACTCGTAGGAACTGACCCCGCAGCCGCGGGTCTCTCGGTTTGAGAATACAACGGTAATTTGCGTATTTCTAGACTTAGGCTTAAAAACATGACGTTGGAAGGTTAAAACTCGAAACCGCCCAAGAACGGCCCTGTGGGTGGCACCAACACCTCCCACAGGACCAATGTAACTCGTAGGAACTGACCCCGCATCCGTGGGTCTCCCGGTTTGAAATACGAGAGTAATTTGCGTATTTGTAGGCTTAGGATTAAAAACATGGCGTTAGAAGGTGAAAACTCGAAACAACACCAGAACGGCCCCGTGGGTGGCACCAGCACCTCCCATGGGACCAACGTAAGTAGTAGGAACTAACCCCGCAGCCGCGGGTCTCCCGGTTTGAGAATACGATGGTAATTTGCGTATTTCTAGACTTAGGCTAAAAAACATGGCGTTAGAAGGTGAAAACTCGAAAGAGCCCCAAAACATCCCCGTGGGTGGTACCAACACCTCCCACGGGACCAACATAACTCGTATGAACTGACCCTGCAGCCGCAAGACTCCCGGTTTGAGAATACGATGGTAATTTGCATATTTCTAGAGTTAGGCTTAAAAACATGGCGTTAGAAGGTGAAAACTCGAAACAGCTCCCGAATGGCCCCGTGGGTGGAACCAACACCTCCCACGGGACCAACGTAAGTCGTAGGAACTGACCCCGCAGCCGCAGGTCTACTGATTTGAGAATACAACGGTAATTTGCGTATTTCTAAACTAAAGCAAAACATGGCGTTAAAAGGTTAAAACTCGAAACAGCCCCCGAACGGCCCCGTGGGTGGAACCAACACCTCCCACGGGAACAACGTAACTCGTAGGAACTGACCCCTCAGCCGCGGGTCTCCCGATTTGAGAATACGACGGTAATTTGTGTATTTTTAGACTTAGGCTTAAATACATTACGTTGGAAGGCTAAAACTCAAAACAGTCCCAGAACGGCCCTGTGGGTGGCACCAACACCTCCCACGGGACAAACGTAACTCGTAGGAACTGACCCCGCATCCGCGGGTCTCCCGATTCAAAATACGAGAGTAATTTGCGTATTTATAGACTTAGGCTTAAAAACATGGCGTTAGAAGGTGAAAACTCGAAACAGCCCCAGAACGGCCCCGTGGGTGGCACCAACACCTCCCACGGGACGAACGTAACTCGTAGGAACTGACCCCGCAGCCGCGGGTCCCTCGGTTTGAGAATACGACGGTAATTTGCGTATTTCTAGACTTAGGCTAAAAAACATGGCGTTAGAAGGTGAAAACTCGAAAGATCCCCAAAACGGCCCTGTGGGTGGCACCAACACCTCCCACGGGACCAACATAACTCGTAGGAACTGACCCCGCAGCTGCGGGACTCCCGGTTTGAGAATACGACGATAATTTGCGTATTTCTAGACTTAGACTTAAAAACATGACGTTGGAAGCTTAAAACTCGAAACAGCCCCAGAACGGCCCCGTGGGTGGCACCAACACCTCCCACGGGACCAACGTAACTCGTAGGAACTGACCCCACAGCCGTGGGTCCCCCGATTTGAGAATAGGATGGTAATTTTCGTATTTCTAGACTTAGGCTAAAAAATGGCGTTAGAAGGTGAAAACACGAAAGATCCCCAAAACGTCCCCGTGGGTGGCACCAACACCTCCCACGGGACCAACATAACCCGTAGGAACTGACCCCGCAGCCGCGGGACTCCCGGTTTGAGAATACGACGGTAATTTGCATATCTATAGACTTAGGGTTAAAAACATGGCGTTAGAGGGTGAGAACTCGAAACAGCCCCCAAACGGCCCCGTGGGTGGCACCAACAGCTCCCACGGGACCAACGTAACTCGTAGGAACTGACCCCGCAGCCGCTGGTCTCCCAGTTTTAGAATACGACGGTAATTTTCGAATTTCTAGACTTAAGCAAAACATGGCGTTAAAAGGTGAAAACTCTAAACAGCCCCCGAACGGCCCCGTGGGTGGCACCCACGCCTCCCACGAGACCAACGTAACTCGTAGGAACTGACCCCGCAGCTGCGGGTCTCCCGGTTTGAGAATACGACGGTAATATGCATATTTCTAGACTTAGACTTAAAAACATGGCGTTAGACGGTGAAAACTCGAAACAGCCCCAGAACGGCCCGTGGGTGGCACCAACACCTCCCACTGGACCAACGTAACTCGTACTAACTTACCCCGTAGCCGCGGGTCACCCGGTTTGAATACGACGGTAATTTGCGTATTTCTAGACTTAGGCTTAAAAACATGGCGTTAGAAGGTGAAAACTCAAATTAGCCGCAGAACGGCCCCGTGGGTGGCACCAACACCTCCCACGGGACCAACGTAACTCGTAGGAACTGACCCCGCAGCCGAGGGTCTCCCGATTTGAGAATACGACGGTAATTTTCGTATTTCTAGACTTAGGCTTAAAAACATGGCGTTAGAAGGTGAAAACTCGAAATAGCCCCAAAACGGCCCCGTGGGTGGCACCAACACCTCCCACGGGACCAACGTAACTCGTAGGAACTAACCCTGCAGCCGCAGGACTCCCGATTTGAGAATACGACGGTAATTTTCATATTTGTTGACTTAGGCTTGAAAATATGTCGTTAGAGGGTGAGAACTCGAAACAGCCACCGAAACGACCCCGTGGGTGGGACCAACACATCCCATGGGACCAACGTAACTCGTAGGAACTGACCCCGCAGTCGAGGGTTTCTCGGTTTGAGAATACGACGGTAATTTGCGTATTTCTAGACTTAGGCTTAAAAAAATGGCGTTAGATTGTGAAACTCGAAACAACCCCGGAACGGCCCCGTGGGTGGCACCAACACCTCCCACGCGACCAACGTAACTCATAGGAACTGACCCCACAGCAGCGGGTCTCCCGGTTTTTAGAGTACTACGGTAATTTGCATATTTCTAGACTTAGGATTGAAAACATGGCGTTAGAATGTGAAAACTCGAAACAGCCCCCGAACGGCCCCGTGGGTGGCACCAACACCTCCCACGGGACCAACGTAACTCGTAGGAACTGACCCCGCAGCCGCGGGTCTCCCGGTTTGAGAATATGACAGTAATTTGCGTATTTCTAGACTTAAGCAAAACATGGCGTTAAAAGGTGAAAACTCGAAACAACCCCCGAACGGCCCCGTGGGTGGCACCAACACCTCCCACGGGACCAACGTAACTCGTAGGAACTGACCCCGCAGCCGCGGGTCTCTCGATTTGAGAATACGATGGTAATTTGCGTATTTCTAGACTTAGGCTTAAAAACATGACGTTGGAAGGTTAAAACTCGAAACAGCCCAAGAACGGCCCTGTGGGTGGCACCAACGCCTCCCACGGGACCAATGTAACTCGTAGGAACTGACCCCGCAGCCGCGGGTCTCTCGGTTTGAGAATACAACGGTAATTTGCGTATTTCTAGACTTAGGCTTAAAAACATGGCGTTAGAAGGTGAAAACTCGAAACAGCCCCAGAACGGCCCCTTGGGTGGCACCAACACCTCCCACGGGACCAACGTACCTCGTAGGAACTGACCCCGCAGCCGCGGGTCTCCCGGTTTGAGAATACGATGGTAATTTGCGTATTTCTAGACTTAGGCAAAAAAACATGGCGTTAGAAGGTGAAAACTCGAAAGAGCCCCAAAACGGCCCCGTGGGTGGTACCAACACCTCCCACGGGACCAACATAACTCGTAGGAAGTGATCCTACAGTCGCGGGACTCCCGGTTTGAGAATACGATGGTAATTTGCATATTTCTAGACTTAGGCTTAAAAACATGGCGTTAGAAGGTGAAAACTCGAAACATCCCCCGAACGGCCCCGTGGGTGGCACCAACACCTCCCACGGGACCAACGTAAGTCGTAGGAACTGACCCCACAGCCGCAGGTCTCCCGGTTTGAGAATACGACGGTAATTTGCGTATTTTTAGACTTAAGCAAAACATGGCGTAAAAAGGTTAAAACTCGAAACAGCCCCCGAACGGCCCCGTGGGTGGCACCAACACCTCCCACGGGACCAACGCAACTCGTAGCAACTGACCCCTCAGCCGCGGGTCTCCCGATTTGATAATACGACGGTAATTTGCGTATTTCTAGACTTAGGCTTAAAAACATGACGTTGGAAGGTTAAAACTCAAAACAGCCCCAGAACGGCCCTGTGGGTGGCACCAACACCTCCCACGGGACCAACGTAACTCGTAGGAACTGACCCCGCATCCGCGGGTCTCCCGGTTTGAAATACGAGAGTAATTTGCGTATTTCTAGACTTAGGCTTAAAAATATGGCGTTAGAAGGTAAAAACTCGAAACTGCCCCAGAACGGCCCCGTGGGTGGCACCAACACCTCCCACGGGACCAACGTAACTCGTAGGAACTGACCTCGCAGCCGCGGGTCCCTCGGTTTGAGAATACGATGGTAATTTGCGTATTTCTAGACTTAGGCTTAAAAACATGGCGTTAGAAGGTGAAAACTCGAAACTGCCCCAGAACTGCCCCGTGGGTGGCACCAACACCTCCCACGGGACCAACGTAACTCGTAGGAACTGACCCCGCAGCCGCGGGTCCCCCGGTTTGAGAATACGAGGGTAATTTGCATATTTCTAGACTTTGGCTAAAAAACATGGCGTTAGAAGGTGAAAACTCGAAAGATCCCCAAAATGGCCCCGTGGGTGGCACCAACACCTCCCACGGGACCAACATAACTCGTAGGAACTGACCCCGCAGCCGCGGGACTCCCGGTTTGAGAATACGACGGTAATTTGCAAATCTATAGACTTAGGGTAAAAAACAAGGCGTTAGAGGGTGAGAACTCGAAACAGCCCCCAAACGGCCCCGTGGGTGGCACCAACATCTCCCACGGGACCAACGTAACTCGTAGGAACTGATCCCGCAGCCGCGGGTCTCCCAGTTTTAGAATATGATGGTAATTTCCGAATTTCTAGACTTAAGCAAAACATGGCGTTAAAAGGTGAAAACTCGAAACAGCCCCCGAACGACCCCTCCCACGAGACCAACGTAACTCGTAGGAACTGACCCCGCAGCCGCGGGTCTCCCAGTTTGAGAATATGACGGTAATTTGCATATTTATAGACTTAGGGTTAAAAACATGGCATTAGAGGGTGAGAACTCGAAACAGCGCCCGAACGGCCCCGTGGGTGGCACCAACACCTCCCACGGGACCAACGTAACTCGTAGGAACTGACCCCGCAGCCGCGGGTCTCCCGATTTGAGAATATGACGGTAATTTGTATATTTACAGACTTAGGCTTAAAAACATGGCGTTAGAGGGTGAGAACTCGAAACAGCCCCCGAACGGCCCCGTGGGTGGGACCAACACCTCCCACGGGACCAACGTAACTCGTAGGAATTGACCCCATAGCAACGGGTCTCCCGGTTTGAGAGTACTATGGTAATTTGCATATTTGAAGACTTAGGCTTAAAAACATGGCGTTAGAGGGTGAGAACTCGAAACAGCCCCCGAACGGCCCCGTGGGTGGGACCAACACCTCCCACAGGACCAACGTAACTCGTAGGAACTAACCCCGCAGCCGCGGGTCTCCCGGTTTGAGAGTACTATGGTAATTTGCATATTTCTAGACTTAGGCTTAAAAACATGGCGTTTGAAGGTGAAACTCGAAACAACCCCGGAACGTCCACGGGGGTGGCACCAACACCTCCCACAGGACCAACGTAACTCGTAGGAACTGACCCCACAGCAGCGGGTCTCCCGGTTCGAGAGTACGACGGCAATTTGCATATATCTAGACTTAGAATTAAAAAAAAAGCGTTAGAAGGTGAAAACACGAAACAGCCCCCGAACGGCCCCGTGGGTGGCACCAACACCTCCCACGGGACCAACGTAACTCTTAGGAACTGACCCCGCAGCTGCGGGTCTCCCGGTTTGAGAATACGATGGTAATTTGCCTATTTCTAGACTTAAGCAAAACATGGCGTTAAAAGGTGAAAACTCGAAACAGCCCCCAAACGGCCCCGTGGGTGGCACCAACATCTCCCACGGGACCAACGTGACATGTAGGAAGTGACCCCGCATCCGCGGGTCTCCCGGTTTGAGAATACCACAGTAATTTGCGTATTTCTAGACTTAGGCTTAAAAACATGGCGTTAGAAGGTGAAAACTCGAAACAGCCCCAGAACGGCCCCGTGGGTGGCACCAACACCTCCCACGGGACCAACGTAAGTCGTAGGAACTGACCCCGCAGCCGTGGGTCTCCCGATTTGAGAATACGACGATAATTTGAATATTTGTAGACTTTAGGCTTAAAAACATGGCGTTAGAGGGTGAGAACTCGAAACAGCCCCCGAACGGCCCCGTAGGTGTGACCAACACCTCCCACGGGACCAACGTAACTCGTAGGAACTGAACATGCTGCCGCGGGTCTCCCGATTTGAGAATATTATGGTAATTTGCATATTTCTAGACTTAGGCTTAAAAACAAGGCGTTAGAAGGTGAAAACTCGAAACAACCCCGGAACGGCCCCGTGGATGGCACCAACACCTCCCACGGGACCAACGTAACTCGTAGGAACTGACCCCACAGCAGTGGGTCTCCCGATTTGAGAGTACTACGGTAATTTTCATATTTCTAGACTTAGGCTTAAAAACATGGCGTTAGAGGGTGAGAACTCGAAATAGCCCCTGAACGTCCCCGTGGATGGCACCAACACCTCCCACGGGACCAACGTAACTCGTAGGAACTGACCCCGCTGCCGTGGGTCTCTCGGATTGAGAATACGATGATAATCTACATATTTGTAGACTTAGGCTTAAAAACATGGTGTTAGAGGATGAGAACTCGAAACACCCCCCAAACGGCCCTGTGGGTGGCACCAACACCTCCCACGGGACCAACGTAACTCGTAGGAACTGACCCCATAGCAACGGGTCTCCCGGTTTGAGATTACTACGTAATTTGCATATTTGAAGACTTAGGCTTAAAAACATGGCGTCAGAAGGTGAGAACTCGAAACAGCCCCCGAACGGCCCCGTGGGTGGGACCAACACCTCCCACGGGACCAACGTAACTCGTAGGATTTAACCCCGCAGCGGTGGGTCTCCCGATTTGAGAGTACTACGGTAATTTTCATATTTCTAGACTTAGGCTTAAAAATATGGCGTTTGAAGGTGAAACTCGAAACAACCCTGGAACGGCCCCGTGGGTGGCACCAACACCTCCCACGGGACCAACGTAACTCGTAGGAACTGACCCCACAGCAACGGGTCTCCCGGTTCGAGAGTACGACGGTAATTTGCATATATCTAGACTTAGGCTTAAAAACAAGGCGTTAGAAGGTGAAAACTCGAAACAGCCCCCGAATGGCCCCGTGGGTGGCACTAACACCTCCCATAGGACCAACATAACTCGTAAGAACTGACCCCGCAGCTGCGGGTCTCCCGGTTTGAGAATACGATGGTAATTTGCCTATTTCTAAACTTAAGCAAAACATGGCGTTAAAAGGTGAAAACTCGAAACAGCCCCCAAACGGCCCAGTGGGTGGCACCAACATCTCCCACGGGACCAATGTGACTTGTTGGAACTGACCCCGTATCCGCGGGTCTCCCGGTTTGAGAATACCACGGTAATTTGCATATTTCTAGACTTAGGCTTAAAAACATGGCGTTAGAAGGTGAAAACTCGAAACAGCCCCAGAACGGCCCCGTGGGTGGCACCAAGACCTCCCACGGGACCAACGTAAGTCGTAGGAACTGACCCCGCAGCCGTGGGTCTCCCACTTTGAAATACGCCGGTAATTTTCATATTTCTAGACTTAGGCTTAAAAATATGGCGTTAGAAGGTGAAAACTCGACACAGCCCCATAACGGCCCCGTGGGTGGCACCAACACCTCCCACGGGACCAACGTAACTCGTAGGAACTGACCCCGCAGCCGCGGGTCTCCCGATTTGAGAATACGATGGTAATTTGCGTATTACTAGACTTAGTCTTAAAAACATGGCGTTAGAAGTTGAAAACTCGAAACAGCCCCAAAACGGCCACGTGGGTGGCACCAACACCTCCCACGGGACCAACGTAACTCGTAGGAACTGACTCCGCAGCCGCGGGACTCCCGGTTTGAGAATACGATGGTAATGTGTATATTTATAGACTTAGGGTTAAAAACATGGCATTAGAGGGTGAGAACTCGAAACAGGCCCCGAACGGCCCCGTGAGTGGCACCAACACATCCCATGGGACCAACGTAACTCGTAGGAAATGACCCCGCAGCCGCGGGTCTCCTGATTTGAGAATACGATGGTAATTTGCGTATTTCTAGACTTAGGCTTAAAAACATGACGTTGGAAGGTTAAAACGCGAAACAGCCCCAGAAAGGCCCTGTGGGTGGCACCAACACCTCCCACGGGACCAACGTAACTCGTAGGAACTGACCCCGCAGTCGCGGGTCTCCCGGTTTGAAATACGAGAGTAATTTGCGTATTTCTAGACTTAGGCTTAAAAACATGGCGTTAGAAGGTGAAAACTCGAAACTGCCCCAGAACGGCCCCGTGGGTGGCACCAACACCTCCCACGGGTAACGTAACTCGTAGGAACTGACCCCGCAGCCTTGGGTCTCCCGGTTTGAGAATACGATAGTAATTTGCATATTTTTAGACTTTGGCTTAAAAACATGGCGTTAGAAGGTGAAAACTCGAAACAGCCCCAGAACGGCCCCGTGGGTGGCACCAACACCTCCCACGGGACCAACGTAACTCGTAGGAACTGACCCCGCAACCGCGGGTCTCCCGGTTTGAAATACGACGGTAATTTACGTATTTCTAGAATTAGGCTTAAAAACATGGCGTTAGAAGGTGAAAACTTGAAACAACCCCAGCACGGCCCCGTGGGTGGCACCAACACGTCCCACGGGACCAATGTAACTCGTAGGAACTTACCCCGCAGCCGTAGGTCTCCCGGTTTTAGAATACGACGGTAATTTGCATATCTATAGACTTAGGGTTAAAAACATGGCGTTAGAGGGTGAGAACTTGAAATAGCCCCCAAACGGCCCCGTGGTTGGCACCAACACCTCCCACGGGACCAACATAACTCGTAGGAACCGACCCCGCAGCCGCAGGTCTCCCAATTTTAGAATGCGATGGTAATTTCCATATTTCTAGACTTAAGCAAAACATGGCGTTAAAAGGTGAAAACTCGAAACAGCCCCCGAACGGCCCCGTGGGTGGCACCCACACCTCCCACGAGACCAACGTAACTCATAGGAACTGACCCCGCATCCGCGGGTCTCCCGGTTTTAGAATATGAGGGCAATTTGCATATTTATAGAATTAGGGTTAAAAACATGGCGTTAGATCACGAGAACTCGTAACAGCGCCCGAACGGCCCCGTGGGTGGCACCAACACCTCCCACGGGACCAACGTAACTAGTAGGAACTGACCCCGCAGCCGCTGGTCTCCCGGTTTGAGAATACGACGGTAATTTGCATATTTCAAGACTTAGGCTTAAAAACATGGCGTTAGAGGGTGAGAACTAGAAACAGCCCCCGAACGGCTCCGTGGGTGGCACCAACACCTCCCACGGCACCAATGTAACAAGTAGGAACTGACCCCGCAGCCGTGGGTCTCCCGGTTTGAGAATACAACCATAATTTGCATATTTGTAGACTTAGGGTTAAAAACATGGCGTTAGAGGGTGAGAACTCAAAACAGCCCCCGAACGGCCCCTGGGTGTCACCAACACCTCCCACGGGACCAACGTAACTCGTAGGAACTAACCCCGCAGCCGCGGGTCTCCCGGTTTGAGAATACGACGATAATTTGCATATTTGTAGACTTAGGCTTAAAAATAGGGCGTTAGAGGGTGAGAACTAGAAACATCCCCCGAACGGCCCGTGGGAGGGACCAACACCTCCCATGGGACGAATGTAACTCGTGGGAACTGACCCCGCAGCCGCGGGTCTCCCGATTTATGATACGACGGTAATTTGCGTATTTCTAGACTTACGCTTAAAAACATGGCGTTAGAAGGTGAAACTCGAAACAACCTCGGAATGGCCCCGTGGGTGGTACCAACACCTCCCACGGGACCAACGTAACTCATAGGAACTGATCCCGCAGCCGCGGGTCTCCCGGTTTGAGAATACGACGGTAATTTGCGTATTTCTAGACTTTGGCTTAAAAACATGGCATTAGAAGGTGAAAACTAGAAACAGCCCTAGAACGGCCCCGTGGGTGGCACCAACACCTCCCACGGGACCAACGTAACTCGTAGGAACAGACCCCGCAGCCACGGGTCTCTCGGTTTGAAATACGACAGTAATTTGCGTATTTCTAGACTTAAGCTTAAAAACATGGCGTTAGAAGGTGAAAACTCAAAACAGCCCTAGAACGGCCCCGGGGGTGGCACCAACACCTCCCACGGGACCAGCGTAACTCGTAAGAACTGACCCCGCAGCCGCGGGTCTCCCGATTTGAGAATACGATGGTAATTTACGTATTTCTAGACTTAGGCTTAAAAACATGGCGTTAGAAGGTGAAAACTCGAAACAGCCCCAGAACGGCCCCGTGGGTGGCACCAACACCTCCCACGGGACCAACGTAACTCGTTGGAACTGACCCCGCAGCCGCGGGTCTCCCGGTTTGAAATACCACGGTAATTTGCATATATCAAGACTTAGGCTTAAAAACATGGCGTTAGAAGGTGAAAACTCGAAATAACCCCGGAACGGCCCCGTGGATGGTACCAACACCTCCCACGGGACCAACGTAACTGGTAGGAACTGACCCCACAGCAGCGGGTCTCCCAATTTGAGAGTACTACGGTAATTTGCATATTTCTAGACTTAGGCTTATAAACATGGCGTTAGAGGGTGAGAACTCGAAACAGCCCCCGAACGGCCCCGTGGGTGGCACCAACACCTCCCACGGGACAAACGTCACTCGTAGGAACTGAACCCGCAGCCGCGGGTCTCCCGATTTGAGAATATAACGGTGATTTCTGTATTTCTATACTTAAGCAAAACAAGGCGTTAAAAGGTGAAAACTCGAAATAGCCCCTGAACTGCCCCGTGGGTGACACCAACACCTCCCACGGGACCAACATTACTCGTAGGAACTGACCCCGCAGTCGCGGGTCTCCCGGTTTGAGAATACAACGATATGGTGCATATTTATAGACTTAGGGTTAAAAACATGGCGTTAGAGGGTGAGAACTCGAAACAACCCCCGAACGGCCCCGTGGGTGGCACCAACACCTCCCACGGGACCAAAGTAACTCGTAGGAACTGACCCTGCAGCCGCGGGTCTCCCGGTTTGAGAATACGACGGTAATTTGTATATTTCTGGACTTAGACTTAAAAACATGGCGTTAGAGGGTGAGAACTCGAAACAGCCCCGAACGGCCCCGTTGGTGGCACCAACACCTCCCACGAAACCAATGTAACTCGTAGGAACTGACCCCGCAGCCGTGGGTCTCCCGGTTTGAGAATACGCCTGTAATTTGAATATTTGTAGACTTTAGGCTTGAAAACATGGCGTTAGAGGGTGAGAACTCGAAACAGCCACCGAACGGCCCCGTGGGTGGGACCAATACCTTCCACGGGACCAACGTAACTCGTAGGAACTGAACCCGCTGCCGCGGGTCTCCCGGTTTGAGAATACGATGGTAATTTGCATATTTCTAAACTTAGGCTTAAAAACATGGCGTTAGAAGGTGAAAACTCGAAAAAACCGCGGAATGGCCCCGTGGATGGCACCAACACCTCCCACGGGACCAACGTAACTCGTAGGAACTGACCCCACAGCAGCGGGTCTCCCAATTTGAGAGTACTACGATAATTTGCATATTTCTAGACTTAGGTTTAAAAACATGGCGTTAGAGGGTGAGAACTCGAAACAGCCCCCAAACGGCCCCGTGGGTGGCACCAACACCTCCCACGGGACCAACGTAACTCGTAGGAACTGACCCCGTAGCCGTGGGTCTCTCGGTTTGAGAATACGATGATAATTTACGTATTTGTAGACTTAGGCTTTAAAACATGGTGTTAGAGGGTGAGAACTCGAAACAGCCCCCGAACGGCCCCGTGGGTGGCACCAACACCTCCCACGGGACCAACGTAACTCGTAGAAATTGACCCCATAGCAGCGGGTCTCCCGGTTTGAGAGTACTATGGTAATTTGCATATTTCTAGTCTTAGGCTTAAAAACATGGCGTTAGAGGGTGAGAACTCGAAACAACCCCCGAACGGCCCCGTGGGTGGGACCAACACCTCCTACGGGACCAACGTAACTCGTAGGAACTGACCCCGCAGCCGCGGGTCTCCCAGTTTGAGAGTACTACGGTAATTTATATATTTCTAGACATAGGCTTAAAAACATGGCGTTAGAAGGTGAAACTCAAAACAACCCCGGAACGGCCCCGTGGATGGCACCAACTCCTCCCACGGGACCAACGTAACTCGTAGGACCTGACCCCACAGCAGCGGGTCTCCCGATTTGAGAGGACTACGGTAATTTGAATATTTCTAGACTTAGGCTTAAAAACATGGCGTTAGAGGGTGAGAACTCGAAACAGCCCCCGAACGGCCCCGTGGGTGGCACCAACACCTCCCACGGGACCAACGTAACTCGTAGGAACTGACCCCGCAGCCGTGGGTCTCTTGGTTTGAGAATACGACGATAATTTACATATTTGTAGACTTAGGCTTAAAAACATGGTGTTGGAGGGTGAGAACTCGAAACAGCCCCCGAACGTCCCCGTGGGTGGTACCAACACCTACCACGGGACCAACGTAACTCGTAGGAACTGACCCCATAGCAGCGGGTCTCTCGGTTTGATAGTACTATGGTAATTTGCCTATTTGTAGACTTAGGCTTAAAAACATGGCGTTAGAGGGTGAGAACTCGAAACAGCCCCCGAACGGCCCCATGGGTGGGACCAACACCTCCCACGGGACCAACGTAACTCGTAGGAACTGACCTCGCAGCCGCGGGTCTCCCGGTTTGAGAGTACTACGGTAATTTGCATATTTTTAAACTTAGGCTTAAAAACATGGCGTTAGAAGGTGAAACTCGAAACAACCCCGAAACGGCCCCGTGGGTGGCACCAACACCTCCCACGGGACCAACGTAACTCGTAGGAACTGACCCCACAACAGCGGGTCTCCCGGTTTGAGAGAACGACGGTAATTTGCATATATCTAGACTTAGGCTTAAAAGCATGGCGTTAGAAGGTGAAAACTCGAAATAGCCCCCGAACGGCCCCGTGGGTGGCACCAACACCTCCCACGGGACCAACGTTACTAGTAGGAACTGACTCCGCAGCCACGGGGCTCCCGGTTTGAGAATACGACGATAATTTGCCTATTTCTAGACTTAAGTAAAACATGGCGTTAAAAGGTGAAACTCGAAACAGCCCCCAAACGGCCCCGTGGGTGGCACCAACACCTCCCACGGGACCAACGTAACTTTTAGGAACTGACCCCACAGCTGCGGGTCTCCCGGTTTGAGAATACCACGGTAATTTGCGTATTTCTAGACTTAGGCTTAAAAACATGGCGTTAGAAGGTGAAAACTCGAAACAGCCCCAGAACGGCCCCGTGGGTGGCACCAACACCTCCTACGGGACCAACGTAACTCGTAGGAACTGGCCCCACAGCCGCAGGTCTCCCGGTAATAAATACAACGGTAATTTTCATATTTCTAGACTTAGGCTTAAAAATATGGCGTTCAAAGGTGAAAACTCGAAACAGTCCCAGAACGGCCCCGTGGGTGGCACCAACACCTCCCACGGGATGAACGTAACTCCTAGGAACTGACCCCGCAGCCGCGGGTCTCCCGATTTGAGAATACGACGATAATTTGCGTATTTCTAGACTTAGTCTTAAAAACATGGCGTTAGAAGGTGAAAACTCGAAACAGCCCCAAAACGGCCCCCTGGGTGGCACCAACACCTCCCACGGGACCAACGTAACTCGTAGGAACTGACTCCGCAGCCGCGGGACTCCCGGTTTGAGAATACGATGGTAATGTGTATATTTATAGACTTAGGGTTAAAAACATGGCATTAGAGGGTGAGAACTCGAAACAGCCCCCGAACGGCCCCGCGGGTGGCACCAACACCTCCCACGGGACCAACGTAACTCGTTGGAAATGACCCCGTAGCCGCGGGTCTCCCGATTTGAGAATACGACGGTAATTTTCGTATTTCTAGACTTATGCTTAAAAACATGACGTTGGAAGGTTAAAACTCGAAACAGCCCCAGAACGGCCATGTGGGTGGCACCAACACCTCCCACGGGACCAACGTAACTCGTAGGAACTGACCCCGCAGCCGCGGGTCTCCCGGTTTGAAATACGAGAGTAATTTTCGTATTTCTAGACTTAGGCTTAAAAACATGGCGTTAGAAGGTGAAAACTCGAAACAGCACCGGAACGGCCACGTGGGTGGCACCAACACCTCCCACGGGACCAACGTAACTCATAGGAACTGACCCCGCACCCGCGGGTCTCCCGGTTTGAGAATACGACGGTAATTTGCGTATTTCTAGACTTAGGCTAAAAAACATGGCGTTAGAAGGTGAAAACTCGAAAGAGCCCAAAAACGGCCCCGTGGGTGGCACCAACACCTCCCACGGGACCAACATAACTCGTAGGAACTGACTCCGTAGCCGCGGGACTCCCGGTTTGAGAATAGGACGGTAATTTGCATATCTATAGACTTAGGGTTAAAAACATGGCGTTAGAGGGTGAGAACTCGAAACAGCCCCCAAACGGCCCCGTGGGTGGCACCAACACCTCCCACGGGACCAACGTAACTCATAGGAACTGACCCCGCAACCGCGGGTCTCCCGATTTGAGAATACGACGGTAATTTGCGTATTTCTAGACTTAGTCTTAAAAACATGGCGTTAGAAGGTGAAAACTCGAAACAGCCCCAAAACGGCCCCGTGGGTGGCACCAACACCTCCCACGGGACCTACGTAACTCGTAGGAACTGACTCCGCAGCCGCGGGACTCCCGGTTTGAGAGTACGATGGTAATGTGTATATTTATAGACTTAGGGTTAAAAACATGGCATTAGAGGGTGAGAACTCGAAACAGTCCCCGAACGGCCCCGTGGGTGGCACCAACACCTCCCACGGGACCAACGTAACTCGTTGGAAATGACCCCGTAGCCGCGGGTCTCCCGATTTGAGAATACGACTGTAATTTGCATATTTCTAGACTTAGGCTTAAAAACATGACGTTGGAAGGTTAAAACTCGAAACAGCCCCAGAACGGCCCTGTGGGTGACACCAACACCTCCCACGGGACCAACGTAACTCGTAGGAACTGACCCTGCAGCCGCGGGTCTCCCGGTTTGAAATACGAGAGTAATTTGCGTATTTCTAGACTTAGGCTTAAAAACATGGCGTTAGAAGGTGAAAACTCGAAACAGCCTCGGAACGGCCCCGTGGGTGGCACCAACACCTCCCACGGGACCAACGTAACTCATAGGAACTGACCCCGCAGCCGCGGGTCTCCCGGTTTGAGAATACGACGGTAATTTGCATATTTCTAGACTTAGGCTAAAAAACATGGCGTTAGAAGGTGAAAACTCGAAAGAGCCCTAAAACGGCCCCGTGGGTGGCACCAACACCTCCCACGAGACCAACATAACTCGTAGGAGCTGACTCCGTAGCCGCGGGACTCCCGATTTGAGAATAGGACGGTAATTTGCATATCTATAGACTTAGGGTGAAAAACATGGCGTTAGAGGGTGAGAACTCGAAACAGCCCCCAAACGGCCCCGTGGGTGGCACCAACACCTCCCACGGGACCAACGTTACTCGTAGGAACCGACCCCGCAGCCGCGGGTCTCCTTGTTTTAGAATACGACGGTAATTTCCTTATTTCTCGACTTGAGCAAAACATGGCGTTAAAAGGTGAAAACTCGAAATAGCCCCCGAACGGCCCCGTGGGTGGCACCCACACCTCCCACGAGACCAACGTAACTCGTAGGAACTGACCCCGCAGCCGAGGGTTTCCCGGTTTGAGAATATGAGGGTAATTTTCATATTTATAGAATTAGGGTTAAAAACATGGCGTTAGATCGTGAGAACTCGAAACAGCGCCCGAACGGCCATGTGGGTGGCACCAACACCTCCCACGGGACCAACGTAACTCGTAGGAACTGACCCCGCAGCCGCGGGTCTCCCGGTTTGAGAATATGATGGTAATTTGTATATTTCAAGACTTAGGATTAAAAACATGGTGTTAGAGGGTGAGAACTAGAAACAGCCCCCGAACGGCCCCGTGGGTGGCACCAACACCTCCCACGGCACCAATGTAACACGTAGGAACTGACCCCGCAGCCATGGGTCTCCCAGTTTGAGAATATGACGATAATTTGCATATTTGTAGACTTAGGGTTAAAAACATGGCGTTAGAGGGTGAGAACTCGAAACAGCCCCCGAACGGCCCCTGGGTGGCACCAACACCTCCCACGGGACCAACGTAACTCGTAGGAACTAACCCCGCAGCCGCGGGTCTCCCGGTTTGAGAATACGACGGTAATTTACATATTTGTAGACTTAGGCTTAAAAACATGGCGTTAGAGGGTGAGAACTAGAAACAACCCCCGAACGGCCCCGTGGGTGGGACCAACACCTCCCATAGGACCAACGTAACTCGTAGGAACTGACCCCGCAGCCGCAGGTCTCCCGATTTGAGAATATGACGGTAATTTGCGTATTTCTAGACTTAGGCTTAAAAACATGGCGTTAGAAGGTGAAACTCGAAACAACCTCGGAACGGCCCCGTGGGTGGCACCAACACCTCCCATGGGACTAACATAACTCATAGGAACTGACTACGTAGCAGCGGGTCTCCCGGTTTGAGAGTACTACTGTAATTTGCATATTTCTAGACTTAGGCTTAAAAACATGTTATGCCTTTTAGGCTTAAAAACGTTGGAGAAGCTTAAGAAAGACTGGTAAATAAGGTTTTTGAGAAGAAAATTGGTAAGAATATGGAAGTGTATGTGGATGACATGATCACCAAGAGCAAGAAAGCTGCCGACCACATCAAAGTTGATTAATATGCAATCTCACAGGTGAAAAAAAGATGTGTAGAAGATAATCAAAATGGTGGTTGCTCTCAACCAATTTGTCTCCTAGGCTACGGATAAGTGATTATCATTCTTCAAAATGCTCAGAAAAACATTCGAGTGGTATGAGGAATGCGAAAAGGCTTTCCAAGACATGAAGAAATATTTGGGATCACCATGTTGTCCCGACCACTGATGGTAGAAAATTTGTATTTATATTTAGTTGTATCAGAATCTGTTGTCACATCAGCACTAGTTCGGCTGAAAATGGAATTTAGAAACTAGTATATTACACTAGCAAAGCTTTTAAAGGAGAAAAAATAAGGTATCCACGTTTGGAGAAATTAGCCATTGTTCTTATGGAAGCTTTAAGGAGAATGAATCCCTACTTCCAGGCACATACCATAATGGTTTGTATAGACTTACCTTTGCACCAAGAGCCTCACAAACTAGAGAAATTAGAGAGATTGATGGCATGGTTAGTAGATCTAAGATAATATGAAATACTTTATGAGCTTAAAACTGCGATGAAGGGGAAAGTTGTAGCAGATTTCATTGCCGAATTTATGTATCAAAAGGAAGTCAATACCTACTGAATAAACTTCATTGGAAGAGAGCTCAACTCCAAAGCAAATTGAATTGACAACTGACTAACCTGAGACATTAGTTACACAAGAGGTAGACCAATAATATGAGGAATAAAGCAACAAGTTATTTAAGAAAGTAATATTATGTGAAGGTAATTTTGATGCTAACATCCTAGTTTGGAAATTATATGTAGATGGCTCTTCATGCGCTACTGGTAGTGGAGTTGGGCTTATCATCAATGCCCCAGATGATATAGATGTGGAGTATGCACTTCATTTCCAATTCCAATCCTCCAATAATGAGGTAGAATACAAAGCATTAATCATAAGCTTAGATTTAGCTTTATTTTTAGGAGATGAGCAGGTGATAGCACATAGTGATTCCCAATTCATTATCAACCAAATGCTTCAAATATATAGGGTCGAGGTAGATCTCATGATCAGGTATTTTTTTAAAGATATCAAAGTGATCTCTAAACTCTCAGCAGTCAAAATGATCAGGATACCAAGGGTAGAGAATGCCAGAGTAGATGCACTTTCTCGGCTAGCCTCATCGACCATGATAGAGCTCAGAAGAACTATCCAATAGAAATCCTTGCACATAGGAGCATAGATACAAAATCTTTTAATTTCATCTCTCTCGAGTTAGGACCTTCGTGGATGGATCCTATAAAAAAATACATTGACAAGGGTTTACTGCCCGTCGATCCAGAAGAAACAAGGAAGTTAAGATACAAGGTAACTAGTTATATGATAGAGCGAGGAGTTTTACAGAAAAAAGGATGTAGTGTTTCGCTACTTCAGTGTGTATACCTAACCGAAGTGCCAGATTTATTTATTTTTAGGAAGAGGGACGGAACCGCCACAAGTGTTATTAGAAATAAATGGAGAAAGAGCCTCTCCAGTGGGCACTCACAAGCTCTGAAACCTTATAAAAATGAACGAATGTTGATCAATGAGCCAATAAGATCAACAAAAGGAATTTAAATATGGGAATGTATAAGAATTCCCATTTACAAATTAATGCATCAATTTAAATTTGGGGGTTTATATTTACCCCATTACATATCAATAATATTCCTAATTGAAGGAAAACCCCATTTATCCATTTTGAGCAGACCTTTGATGATGTTTGGGAGACTTTCAAAATCGGTGAAAACCATCAAGTTTTTAGAAGTAGTTTCACAATTAGCCAGACCGCCAGCTACACAATTTGATTCCCTCCAAATATGAGATAGAGAATGATTGCCAAGCTCGAGGATGAACTGAATCTTTTCATTTTTCTCCTTGTATTTCCATAGAGGCTTCCAAACTTTGTTATTTATGTTTACCACTGCTTTAGAATCACTTTCAACTTGGATATTGGCAAAACCTTTGTCTAAACAAAATTTAATGCCTGTGTATAAAGCTTCAATTTCAGAAGTGAGATTGTCTTGGAAACCAGTGTAGTAGAAAAAACCTGTTATGAAGTTACCTCTGCAATCTCTCACAACTCCTCCAATGCCACTATCTCTTGTAGTACCTTCTGATGCCCCGTCAACATTTAATTTAAAGCAATCATTTGGAGGTTTAAGCCATTTAACCACGTGTAATTCAATTCGTGGCTGCTTAATCTCCAACTTGAAAAGACTTATGATGTAAAAATCATTTTTTTTACTTTGTCATTTAAAGGAGGATAACTTACTAGCAGTATGAACAACAGAAATAACATTCTCAATAATTTTACAATAGGACATTGTTATATTCTCAAAATGAATTTTGTTTCTATCTTTCCAAATTTCCCAAAAAATGAATAAAGGTAAATTCATGAACAAAAATTTGAGGTAATATTTTTTGGGGCATTTCAGCCACCACACAAGGAACAAAGATTTGCAAGAGTGAAAGTTCAAGTTTATATTGAGAATATTACCAAAAAAAATTGCAAACTTCAGTGGCTATTTAACTCTGTAAAAACTTATGTGAAATTGATTCTTCATTTGACGAACAACACCTGCACCTGGATGCCGACAAAATACCAGCTCTGTGTATTTCCAGATCTAGAGGGACTACTTTGTTTAAAAGTTTCCAAACAAAAATAGAAATCTTGATTGGGCATCTGTCATTCCAGATCATCTTCCAACTAGATGAGGATGGAAGATAAGTTTTAATAATCTTATAAGCAGACTTATAGGAGAACAAACCTTGAGGAGTAGGAGCCCGGATGAAGTTATCATTATTAGAAATGATGTTTTACTCAGCCTTGTCTTTGATATATCTCACTGTTTTGATTGTGTTTGATCCAGTTCTTCCGGTAAAGAGATTAGACTTGTATTTTTTATGCGTGAAGGATGACGAAAGACCTTTCTTGGATTTCAACATCCAATATAATTTAGCACTGCCTGCCTTAACAATATAATCTAACTTTATGACATTAAGGCCTCCCTCGTCAGTTGGAAGACAAATGTTATCCCACTTAATCCATTGGTAATTAGAAGTTTCGATTTTAACACCTGACTAAAAGAATTTTGCTAAAAAAATTCTATTTTAATTAGGACTACTTTTAGGGGATTAAGAGCTGCTAGAGTATATATTGGGATGGTGGATAGTACATGTCTTAAAAGATCCAGCCTACCTCCTTAGGAGAGAAACTTAGATCATCCCTGAATTTTCCATCTAATTTTGTCAATCAATTCAGCAAAATAGGAGCATTTTCTCCTACCCTTAAAAAGAGTACATCCCAAATATTTGATTGGAAGAGGCTTAAACTTAAGACCAAAAACTTCTGCCATTGTTTTTTTTCTACCAGGGGTAATTTTCTCATTTATACAGAAACAAATTTTGTCTTTGTTAATTAATTTACCTGAGAATTCTTCATATTCTTTCAAAAATTTCATTAGTCTATGACCACTTCTTTTTTCTCCATTCAAGAAGATTATAATATCATCAGCAAAGCTTAGATGAGAAATGACAGTGTTACCTGGGGGATAACTGAAGGGCTTTATGGCATTAAACAGCATTAGGTGATCAAGACCTCTACTAAAATTCCAGCTGCTATGATGAAAAGAGTGCGGGAGATTGGATCTCCTTGTTTAAGACCCCTTGTGGATTTGAAAAAACCCCTGCTTGACCATTAATAAGAACAATAAACCAGCTGTTTGACATAAGTCTCCATAACATGTCTATAATTACTTCACTGAAACCAAATTTCCTCATGACTTGAAGAAGATAATTCCAAGATACTCTATCATATGCTTTCTCCATATCTAGTTTCAAAATAACATTTGATCCATGAATTTTCTTCCCTAGATCACTTGCCATTTCTTGTGCTAATATAATGTTCTCTAAAATTCCTCTACCCTTGATGAATCCACTCTGATTAGGAGATATGATGGATGGGAGGATATTACCAAGTCTAGAGTTTAGAAGTTTGGTAATAATTTTGAAATTGACATTACATAGGCTGATTGGTCTAAAGTTGGAACAAAGAGATGGGTTGTTTAACTTGGGAATAAGAATTAATGAGGAGTTAGACTAGATTTTAGGGATTTCAGTCCCTGAAAAAGCTGAGAATACCTTGTATAAAGTCTTGTTTGATGATTTCCCAGAACTTAGTGTAAAAAACACTCCCATAACCATCAGGACCAGGCACACTGTCCTCATTTATATCTTTTGCAGCTTGTAAATTTTCTTCTTCAAATGGATAGGCAGTGAGCATGGAATTTTGATCTTCAATGAGCACTTGGGGGATATAGTTCAACCATTAAGGATGATTACCATTAGGTTCTGCAGTAAGTTGAGCTTGAAAGTGCTGAACAAAGGTCTCTTTGATTTCAGTCTGACCATAATGCCACTGTGAGCATTCATCTTTGATCTTATGAATGCTTAATTGATTCCTCTTAGATTTAAAAGTGGAATGAAAAATTTAGAATTAAAGTCTCCATCTTTAAACCATTTCAAATTTGTCTTTTGTCTCCAATAGGTCTCCATATTTTTCATATCATAGTTTAGTTTGGCTTTAGTATACTACAAACTGCTTCTGTTAATTTCACTGGGGTCCTGCTCAAACAAGAATTCTTTACTTGTAAGCTCATCCTCTAGGTTAATAACATTCTGAAACACATTTTTAAAAGTTTTTTTGTTCCATTCTCTAGGGAATTTCTTCAACCTCTGGAGTTTTAAAGAAATTTTTTGCATTGGGGGTGCTTTAATAGGCTCTTCCCATGGAGATTTGAGGATTGCTTGAATATTCGTGTGGTTACACCACATTACCTAAAATTTAAAAGTCTTTGGGCAGTTGTTCATAATGGTTTTGATTGAAATAAAGAGAGGAGAATGATCAAAGCAATGTTTATGAAGGTGTTGAATAGTAGTTGATGGAAAAGCATTGTTCCAACTATTATTGGAAAGGCCTCTGTTGATTTTTGAAAGAATAAGTCCATCTTCAATTCTGGAATTTCCAGGTAAACTTAGATCCTATGAAGCCAAGGTCAATTAGACCATTGGAGGAAATAACATCCTTAAAATCTTGGACAGCTTGAAATTCTATCTCATTGCCCCTAATTTTTTCTCCCGGATCAGTCACAACACTGAAATCACCTGTGATAAGGTGAGGCAAGTCTTCAAAGTGGGTGCATGATTGATCAATTAGATCCCAAAGAGGATGTCTCTCTTGTCTAGTACATTTAGCATAGACTAAAGATATAACTATATGATCTTTAAACATTTGATGTTCCAATTTTAAACATGGCAATTGTTCATCATCCTTAATAAGGCTAACCTTTAAATCATATTTCCAAAATAGAACATATCTTACTAGAGACATTTGAAGTACGTCCCTCAAAACCCAATTTTTGTTGATAAGTTGAAATAGTATCCATATTAACCTTTGGTTCCAGTAAAGTAAGCGCAGGTAACTTGTGAATTCTAATGAGCTTTTTAATTATTCTATTAGATGGAGAGTTGGCTATCCCCTGACATTACAGCATCTGAGATTTAACATTGATGAATACTGGAATTGAAACTAGAATTGGACTTGTCACCTGATCTTGCTATTCTTTTGAAAAGAGGATAAATGGTTTGGTTGGATGGATATTAGATGGAGGTTTGGTTTGGTCTTTATTTGAAGATTGGTTAGGCTCATTGACTTTGAGGTTGGTTTTGGTCTTCTTATTTTTAACTTTTTTCCAGATCTCATCATAGCTTGTGGCAAATTATTTCAATTCTATAGCACAGTTTTTGGCAACTTCTTTGTAGGTTTCTGAATCAGAGGAGTATAGTTTCTCTAAGAAAATGTTCTTTTCAAAGTCATGAAGAACTGATCCTCTAGGGGAAATATTGCAATCATCTACGATGATCTTCTCTAGTTGAGCACTGTCACTGCATTTTTCAATATGTGTGGAATTAAGGTTGTGCTTGGCACGGGAAGTTATGAGAGCAGTGACTTTTTCAATTGCTGGGGTGAAATTGGCTTGGTCAGGTAGGTTGTCGCTGGTTAATTGATTGATATCTTGACTCTGAAGTTCAATGTTGGTAATTTTTGTAGCAGGCTCATTATAAACAGTAATGTTAATAAGGTTTTCAGAGGTAGGCTGCACTGAGGAATCATCATAATCAACTTAGATTACAGAGAAAATGTTTGAAGTAGCGATGATGTTTTCCTTTTTGGAAGTAGGTTTTATCTTGTTGGTTTTGATACGCCATTCATTTTTGGGTTGAGGTTTGGGAAATTTCTTTATAGTCTTGGGAATATTGGTTGGATTTGTAGATGGAAAAGCTTTTTAGGGGTTTTTGAAAATGCAATCATTAATGGTGTGACCTTTCTTCATGCAAAATGAATAGTAGTGAGGGGGAGTTTCATATACTAATTCTGGACAAAAACGATTGTCCCTGTTACCAATCCAAAATCTATATGGATTTGTTTCAATCAATTTTAATTCAACACACACTCTAGCAAGACTTGGCCTATTAATAGATACAGTAGAGGCATCCATTTTAAGAGGAGTACCTATTAGCTGTGCAATTGAGTATAATGAAGATTTTGCAAAGAGATGAATATGAATGTTTGGAAAGTTTACCCATACAGGAGTTATAGGACTCTCTTGATCAATTTTGAATGTTGGATACCACTTAAAGGTGCGCATGGGGAATTTATCGATGTACCATTGCTCTCGAAGCCATAATCAAATAAAATCCTCTTCACAGTTAAGTCTGATCAAGATGTGATTTGAGTCTAACAACCCCATGGTGTATGATGTCTTAAAGGAGAATGTAAAGTAGGGTTTTGCGAATGATATCTAATGAGGGATGACCATGATAAAATTTGCCCATGATGGAGTGTTTGAATGGTTGTGGAAGAATTTTTCTATCATCTTGAGAGAAGTTCACTGCTAGTTCTCCTTTAAAAAGATATGGTTATTTGAGGGAGATGTCTTAAGTTGTATTGGATGCTAATATATTAGTGAAGGATTTGGTCCATGGTTTTATTTGAGATTGAGGATTAGAAGGTTTAGGATTCATGACTGGAGCTAAAGAAAAGGTTTTGGCTTCCATGCAACTCAAGAGTTTTTTGGAGGTCGCCCTAGAATCGCCCAGGGAGAGAGGGAATTCTTTTACCCGTTACCGAAAATCCGATCAAGATTTAGTTAAGGAAGTGGATGAAGGTTCATGTGGAGCTCATTCATCAAATTGGTCATTAGTAAGAAGGATAGCTATGCAAGGGTATTACTGGCTGACCATGAAAGCCGACTACATCTCCTTTTTCAAGAAATGTGAAAAAAGTCAAAGGGTTTTCATTATCCATAAAAGATTAAGGGCTGCATTAACTCCAATCACTTATCCATGGCCATTTTTTATATGGTGAATTGACTTGGTTGGACCACTATCAAAGACAAAAGGGAGATTCAAATACTCAGTGGTTACAGTAGATTACTTCACGAAATGGGTAAAGGCTGAACCATTGGTTGAAATATATTATGAAAAGTTCTTACCATTCGTTTGGAAGCATATCATCAACAGGTATGGAATTCCATATGCCTTCATCACTGATCATGGCATGAAATTTGATAACCAAGAGTTTCAAGAGTACTGCATTCAGTCTAAGATCTAGAAACTTCACTCTACCCCAGGTCATCCCCGATGTAATGGACAAACAGAGGTTACCAATAAAACGCTATTGGATGGACTAAAAAAAGACTTGATGATGAGAAAGGCAATTGGATCAATGAGTTTCATAATATTCTTTAGGCCTATAGAATAACGTCGAGAACAGATGCTGGAGATATCCCTTACATGCTGTAATACCCCGTATTTTAATGACTTTAATAATTATAGGAGTTATATAATTAATTCGAATTTTAATTAATATTCACTAGCGTGACGTGACGTGAGTTAGTAATTATTGATGGGAATTATGTTGATTATTACTTAGTTAGAAAAGTAAAAATGTGATATGAAGTTATTAAAATTGTCGCGAGTGAATAATGCGACGGTTATAGAAATTAAGTCGGGACGCGCATATCAGTCGTGTCGGGACTAATTTAATGAAATAAAAATAAAATTAATTCTAAGTCACTCGTATAGTCATTTCGAGTTCGTCAATGTGTCCGAAATGGTTGATATAGTCTGAAAAGTGTACTCGGGGGTTTATTTTGGGTCTCGAGACGATTTTAGGCCTAATCGGCAATCCAGGAGGGCATTTTGGTAATTTTCATTTTAGGACCTTAATTAATGACGAAATTACTAAGGCTATATCAGATGGTGTGTCGAGGAAGTTAGGGTTCTGAGAATCAAATAGTGAGAAAAACCGTAGGAAGAAGATGAAGAAAGCTTTCCAAGGTGTTCAAGGCCAAGAACCATCCATTTTGCACCTCCACCACCAACAAAGCATAGATCGAAAGAAGAGGATCACTCCTATACCACTCAAATTATTTAGATCAAGCCTGTAACCTCAAGGTAAGTATCTATCTTACTGATATTGTGTTGATACAACATCCATGTTAGAATAGGAGAAATAATTATATGTTTTTATGGTGATTTAATGTATTTGGAAGACTAGGGATCATATGTTTGAGTAGAAACCATTCTAAGTTGATATCCTGATTACATGTAGAACATCAATCATGAATTTTAATGATTCTTAGAGGAAGAAATCTTAAAATATTATGTAGTTCTTGAAAGAATATGGTAGACTAGGGTTTGAGACAAAATCATTAATTGTACCCATTTAATGATGATTCCTTAAGGAGTTAATCAAGATTTTACGTTAGAAATTGTTCATACCTATCACTATAACCTTTATGATGTCTGGTTGGGAGTTTGGGATGAATTAATAGAGGTTTTGAGGATTAAAATTGATGAAACCCATAGGTAAATAATTGCAGAAACTGGGCCAATATCTGATCAATCAATCGATCGATCGACTCTTCCCATTGATCGATCGACTCCTCCGGGAATTAGAATCTTGTTTACCTTTAATGTTTATCCCAACCCCAATTTATAAGAACCTTTAGACATAATGTAAATACCATAATGGGACTTGGGAAGAACCAGTAGGGTTGTGGGTAAGGTTCGGATAATGCAATTTTATATGAGATTTAATCGTGGAGTCACGAGGGCATGTGTGTGTTAAATTAGAAGTTGTGAAAGTTAATGATGACTTAGGACTGCGGGATATCAAGAGTACCTCTACTAGTATGTTACATGTCAAAATAATACACTTCAAGGGACGAGAAGTACTTGGAAACTTGCAATAACTGAGAATATAAAAGGATGAATTAATTATACATAGGATCCGGGCTTTACGTGCCATGTATGGTTAGAATATGTAATGGGTCGTGGGTGTACCTATCTGAATAATGTAAATATATATATATATATATATATATATATATATATATATATATATATATATATATATATATATATATATATGAGTGTATGTATATATATTATATCAATGTCTCTGCTTAATCATACCCACTCTACTTGCTATTACGGAGGTCTCCGAGCCAGGACAGTCCTATTCTGATGTGACCTTCATGGGGAATATTGACTTGTACCCTATAACATAGAACCTTGGTACAGCCTATCTATGAGTGGTAGAGGAGACGATCCTAAGAGACGTAAGGGTATGTGATGACCTCTTAGCGACTTGGAACTATGATTCGGCTCCAATTTATGTATTTTGTGTTAATACAGTTCGGAGGGTGATCCGAACTAGTATTTCCCTTATTTGTACGAGAGGTAGTGGGACTTGATAGCAGAGTATGCCTACATCATAATTTATTATTGGGGTGCCTTATTAGTATATATATCCTAAGTGATAAATATATATATATATATATATATATATATATATATATATATATATATATATATATATATACCTGTGATTCATCTATTGTTCTTGAAAGTAGATAAAATTGAATAATGATATTAAATAATCTAAGTGTTTGAGAACTTAAGACCGCATTGAGATGTATATACCTAACTTGGTAAAATAAAGAACTTAATTCCGTATGAAGTATACTTATGCGATCACATGAATAAGGATTTACGAGAGGAGACTGGGTTTAGACTGGTTAACTGGGTTAGCATCATCTAGAATAATTTAGTAGTACCCTTGGTGTTCACACTAGATGAGAGGTGAGAATTCCCAAGTGAGGTCAATATAACTAACATGTATGGAGTATATTCTAGTAAGCATTTTAAATACTTGCTAAACTATTTTTAAAACTATAACTATCGGGATCTAACCCGTTTCTTGTATATCTCTTCTTTCTCTTATATATATATATATATATATATATGTATTAACAGGTGACCAGCCATAGGGGCGTCAGACTTAGATTGTTAGACTGTTTGACGTGTTGCAACTAGTGTGGGAGTTGCAAATCTTTGCATTTAGAGGACTTCATCCTTGTTATCTCATATCTTCACTTATTCTTGTTAGATAGGGCATGAGTTGCCCATTCTCATTTTCCATTTAGTTCGGAAAGACATTGTACTTCTTTATTTGCAGTACTCAGTTCTTAGTTGGGATTGTTTTAATTATTACATTATCCTTGGATTTGAGATATTTTATTTAAGAATGATTAATCTAGCATGTTTATTTCATTTGGATTGTTTGGTATTCAATATTATGATTGCGTTCATTAAAATAGTGTATGTATAACAATTCATATTGTTGGGACTTAATTCATGCATTTAAATATTTTGACACTTAGCTTAATTAGTTATTAGGTGATAAATAAAGAAATTGTTTTTCGACAGTGATGCTAAGAATGAACAACCGGATACTTTGTTTTAATTTAATAAAGGACTGATCACCCGGTATTTAATTAGGCAGGGTGTCCCAGGTGGTATCAGAGCATCAGGTTCTAGAATCCTTTAGGATCTATACGGCTTATTATGCTTCCAGCTTAGCTTTCTTTGATATAGAGCCCTATTATTAGGATTGTTGCCCTCTAAAATTTAATATATACGTCTTCAGATATATTAAGATTTATTGAACTGCGGACTTATAAATTCCTTCTTATTTCAGATGCCTCTGAGACGAGTGGCGTCGAACAGGAATGCCTAACCCGTGCCGTAGGACAGGAAGGGATGACAGTTACAGAGTATGAGGATGAGTTTACGAGATTGGTTACTTTGGTGCTAAATGAGGTACCTACCGAAGAGAATAGGATTCGAATGTTCATGGATGGCCTGACCTAGGGGATTCACTAGCACCTTTTAGGAAATCTTTCGTTGGGTACTTATACTGATGTGCTCAATGTCGCTCCATTGCATTTCCAGGTCCACCGGTTCCATCACAGGGAAGAAAATGAGCAGGGGAGTCCAGCCAGCAGGGCCAGACAGGAGGTGGTAGTGACAGTGGGGCACCAATAGCCCAGGGGACAGTCCGTCAGGGTAAGCAGAGTTCCCATCAAGGGGAACCCGCAAAGTTTTTTCGTTCTGGAGACTCTAGGCAGGGACATGAGGGTTTTAGACAGAGCCAGTAGAGCCAACAACGTAACCAGCAGGGCCAACTGGGCCAGCAATAGGGCCAACAACGGTGTCAGTAGGGCCAGCAGGCCAGTTAAGGGGTGGTAACGGCTAGTAGGGTCGAGGACAGCAAGGGCAGAGGGGAGAAAATTTCAGAGGTTGGTGCTTTAGCTGTGGTAGGAATGGCCATCGACGTCAGGATTGTCAAGAGAGGGATAGGGCCTCGCAGCAGCAGGGTGCTTATTAGGAGCCGCAGAGATCGATCTTCCTAGCCACCCTCCCAACACCACCTCAGATACCAGCTTTACCCGCCATTCCAGCAGTCCAGTTCAGCAGGGGTAGTTGTAGTATGGGCATGTTTACAATGTCCATCAGGCCGCAGTTCAACAGGCACCACCCACAGACGAGGGTATGTTTTCTATTCAAGGGACTTTAGTGCGTATATTGTTTGACACGAGATCTTAACACTCTTTTATTGCCACTGGTTTTACATGTGCCTTGGGGTTATTAGATACAGTCGAGAGTACTATTACGTGTGTTGACTCACCGCTAGGAAATGGGACGTTGATTTACTTTATCTGTCAAGGAGTGGGAATAGAGATTGGAGACTTATTTTACCCGCCGACTTACTTGTATCAGATATGTCCAAGTATGATACTATTATCGGTACAGATTGCCTTGTTAGTTATAGAGCCATGATATATTTCTTTAGTAGGAGCGTTATTTTTGTTATATCGGGATAGGAGATGTTTCTTGTGGAGATGCCTCTTCCTGAGGGATGATCGTCCACCCATATATATTACATAGATGAGGATACCTCTAAAAAGATAGTGATTCCCCTTTACTCGATTGCCATCATTCGTGAGTTCTCTGACGTATTCCACGATATACCGGGATTACCACTTAGCCGATAGATAGACTTCGTTATGGATTTGATGACGGGCACTCGACCGATAGCTCGTGCACCCTACTGTATGGCTCCAACTGAGACGAGGGAGTTACGGGATCAGATTGAGCAGCTGCTGGGATAAGGTTTCATCCGTAGGAGTACCTAACCAAGGAGTTATCCCATGCTATCCATGAAGAAGAGAGATGGATCATTGAGGTTATGTGTGGACTACAGAGAGTTGAACAAAGTCAAGATACAAAATAAGTATCTGTTGCACCGAATCGATGACTTGTTTGACCAGTTGAGAGGATCCGCCTTCTTCTCAAAGATAGATTTGAGGTCGGGATATCATTAGTTACGGATTAGGGAGTAGGATGCATTGAAGACTGCTTTCTTGGTGAGATATGGATCCTATTAGTTTCGGGTTATGCCGTTTGGGCTAACCAATGCTCCAGCCATATTCATGGACTTAATGAATAGGGTATTCAGAGAGTTATTAGATCAGTTTGTCATTATCTTTATAGATGACATTCTGATTTATTCCCAGACTGAGGAGGAGCATGTCGGGAATTTTAGATGGGTCCTTCAGACTCTGCGAGAGCATCAGTTGTATGCAAAGTATGAGAAGTGCGGGTTTTATCTACGTGAGGTCCAGTTTTGGGGGCACATTGTTTCCGACAAGGGAATATCCATAGATTTGGGGAAGGTGTTCGCGGTCAGGGAGTAGGGGCAGCACACGACACTGTCAGAGATCCGTAGTTTCTTGGAATTGGCAGGTTACTACAGACGGTTCATTCAGAGATTTTTAAATATAGCAGGTCCATTGACTAATCTGACTCGAAAGGGGGTACCGTACATTTGGGATGATGCTTGTCAGTTGTCTTTTGACGAGATGAAGGACAAGTTGACTTCGGCTCCAGTCCTTGCTTTACCTAGGCTAGGAGTGGAGTGTCTGGTCTATACTGACGCTTCCCTACAGGGACTTGGTGGGGTACTTCAGCAGCTTAAGTCTCGCGAGAAAAATTACCCCACCCACGACTTGGAGTTAGCAGCAGTCGTGTTTGCCCATCGAATTTGGAGAGAACTTTTACGTGTTCACAGACCACAAGTCACTGCAATACTTGATCACTCAATGGGAGTTGAACATGCATCAGCGTAGGTGGCTAGAGTTTTTGAAAGATTACTAGTTTGAGATATAATACCACCTGGGGAAGGCTAACGTGGTTGTAGACGCGTTGGGCCGTAGGCTAGTAAGTGAAGTGGTGGAAGTGTGAAAGGCGAAATGAAAAGAGTTGGGACATCAGGATGCAGTCACTCGATCCTTTATGTACATCATGATAGTCACACCAGAGATTGTGATGAGAGTGATCCAGGCCTAAACCTTCGATTTGTTCTTCCAGGATCAGATTGTACAGCTCTTAGCTGAGGATGCATAGTCCTATTCAGTGAGTTCAGATGGGGGTTTATGATTCAATAGGATTTTAGTGGTCCCGGAGGGGGAGGACTTACGTCATGCAGTGATGACATAGTCATATGGATCTTAATTTACAGTACATCCTGAAGGGGATAAGATGTACGAGGATATGAAGCAATAGTACTGCTGGAGTGGGATGAAGAAGGACATTATGAAGTTCATGTCCAAGTGTGCTACGTCTCAGCTGGTAAAGGTGGACCATCAGAGACCACCAGGGTTACTTCAACCACTAGAGATCCCTGTGTGGAAATGGGAGAGCATTTACAAGGATTTCATCACGGGGTTGCCAACATCACAGAGGGGTCACGGTTTTATATGGGTAGTGGTGGATTGGTTGACCAAGGTAACTCATTTCCTATCGGTGCGGACAGACTACACTGAGGGATAGTATGCCAAAATATTTATAGTAGAGATAGTGAGGTTCATGGAGTGCCCCATAATATTGTGTCCGACAGGGACAAGATCTTTGTGTCACAATTTTGGGAGAGATTCTAGGAGGCCATGGCTACTGAGTTGAGATTGAGTAGGGCCTACCACCTGCAGACGGATGGGTAGATGGATCGGACGAATCAGATGCTAAAGGATATATTGCGGATGTGTGTCCTTGACTTTAGCGGGGGTTGGGAGAAGTATCTTCAACTGGTGGAGTTCACGTATAATAACTCCTACCATTTTACGATTGGCATAGCTCCATTTGAGGAATTACGATAGACCTTATCGTTATCCCGCTTGTTGGCTAGAGGTGGGGGACAGCAAGCTACTCGGGTTAGAGGTGATTCAGGACATGTCAGCCAGGATTGAGATGATCAGGAGCCATATTCGAGTAGCCCATGACAGACGAAAAATCTACGCCAATGCCACGAGGTTCTTTAGGGAGTTTAGTGTGGGGAATAAAATACTACTACGAGTGTCTCCTATGAAGGGGAAAATGAGGTTCGAGAAGAAAAGGAAATTGGCTCCGAGATATGTGGGACCATTTCCTATCATTGAGAGGATTGGGCCAGTGGTATATAGACTTGGATTTCCAGATCACTTACACCATATCCATGATGTGTTCCACATTTATTCGCTGAGACGGTATCTTCAAGATGAGTTGGCTCACACCCAGATTGCGAAAGAGGATATTGACCTCCCGCCTCACAGTTCATATGAGGAGAGACAAGTGGCCATCCTAGACCAAAGTGCCAGGAGATTGAGGTCTTCCACTCGTGTGGGTATAGTGGGAGCATCATAATATAGAGGAGTCTACTTGGGAGCGCGAGGCATATATGCCCAAAAAGTATCCAGACTTTAATCTACCAGGTATACTTACTTTTATTTTTCTAATTTCAGGACGACATCCTGTTGTTAGGGGGAAGTATGTAATACCCCGTATTTTTATGACTTTAACAATTATAGGAGTTATATAATTAATCCAGATTTAAATTAATATTCAGTAGCGTGACATGACACGAGTTAGTAATTATTGATGGGAATTATGTTGATTATTACTTAGTGAGTAAAGTAAAAATTTGTTATGAAGTTATTAAAATTGTCGCGAGTGAATAATACGGCGGTTATAGAAATTAAGTTGGGATGCGCGTGTCAGTCGTGTCGGGACTTATTTAATGAAATAAAAAGTAAATTAATTCTAAGTCACACGTATAGTCATTTAGAGTGTGCCAATATATTCGGAAGGGTAGAGATATTCGATAAAGTGTACCCGGGAGTTTATTTTGGGTCTCGGGATGATTTTAGGCCTAATCGGTAACCCACGAGGGTATTTTGGTAATTTTCATTTTAGGACCTTAATTAATGATGAAATTACTAAGTCTATATCAAATGGTGTGTCGAGGAAGTTAGGGTTCTAAGAATCAAAAAGTGAGGAAGACCATAGGAAGAAGAAGGAGAAAGCTTTCCAAGGTGTTCAAGGCCAAGAACCACCCATTTTGCACCTCTACCACCACCAAAGCATAGATTGGAAGAAGAGGATCATTCCTATACCACTCAAATTCATCGCAAAAAACCTGCAACCTTAAGTCAAGTATCTATCTTGATGACCTTGTGTTGATAAAACATCCATGTTAGAATAGGAGAAACAATTATATGTTTTTATGGTGATTTAGTGTATTTGGAAGACTAGGAATCACATGTTTGAGTAAAAACCATACTAGGTTGATATCCTGATTACATGTAGAACATCAATCATGAATTTTACTGATTCTAGAGGAATAAATCTGAAAAAATTATGTAATTCTTGAAAGAATATGGTAGACTAGGGTTTGACACAGAATCATGAATTGTACCCATTTAATGATGATTCCTTAAGGAGTTAATCAAGATTTTACATTAGAAATTGTGCATACCTGTCACTATAACTTTTATGATGTTTTGTTGGGATTTTGGCCTTAATTAATAGAGGTTTTAAGGATTAAATTTGATGAAACCCGTAGGCAAAGAATTGTAGAAACTTGGCCAATATATGATCGATCGATCGATCGACTCAAGAATGTCGATCGATCGACTCCTCCTGGAATTTGAATCTTGTTTACTTTTAATGTTTAACCCAATCCCAATTTATAATAACCCTTAGACATAATTTAAATACCATAACGGGACTTGGGAAGAACCAGTAGGGTTGTGGGTAAGGTTCGGGTAATGAGATTTTATATGAGATTTGACCGTGGGGTCACGGGGGTATAAAATGGGTTATGATCGTGTGTGTGTTAAATTGGATGTTGTGCAAGTTAATGACGACTTAGGACAGCGGGATATCAAGAGTACCTTTATTGGTATAGTACATATCAAAACAATACACTTCGAGGGACGAGAAGTACTTGGAAACTTACGGTAAATGAGAATACAAAAGGATGAATTAATTATACGTAGGATTTGGGTGTTACGTGCCACGTATGGTTAGAATATTTTATGGGTCGTGGTTGTACCTATCTGAATAATGTAAATATATATATATATATATATATATATATATATATGAGTATATGTATATATATTATATGAATGTATGTGCTTAATCATACCCGCGCTAATTGATATCATGGAGGTCTTCGGGCTGGGACAATCTTATTCTGATGTGACCCTTATGGGGGATATGGACTTGTACCCTAGAACATAGAACCTTGGTATGGCCTATCTTTGAGTGGTAGAGCAGACGGTCCTAAGAGACGTGAGGGTATGTGCTGACCTCTTAGAGACTTGGAACTGTGATTCACCTCCAATTTATGTGTTCTGTGTGAAAAAAATTCGGGGGGTGATCCGAACTAGTATTTCCCTTATTCGTATGAGAGATATAGGGACTTGATAGCATAGTATGCTTGCACCATAATTTAGTATTGGGGTGCCTTATTAGTGTGTGTGTGTGTGTGTGTATATATATATATATATATATATATATATATATATATATACCTGTGATTTATCTATTGTGCTCGTAAGTAGATAAAATTGAATAATGGTGTTTGAGAACTTAAGACCGCATTGAAATGAATATAGCTAACTTGGTAAAATAAAGAACTTAATTCCGTATGAAGTATACTTATGGAATCACGTGAATAAGGATTTACAAGAGGAGACTGGGTTTAAACTGGTTAACTGGGTTAGCATCATCTAGGAGAATTTAGTAGTACGCCAGGTGTGCACACTAGATGAGAGGTGAGAATTCCCAAGTGGGGGCAACGTAACTAACACGTATGGAGTATCTTCTAGTAAACATTTTTAAATACTTGCAAAACTATTTTTAAAACTATAACTATCGGGCTCTGACCCGTTTCTTGTCCATATCTTCTTTATCTTGTGTGTGCGTGTGTGTATATATCTGTATGTATGTATGTATGTATGTATATATGTATATATGTATTAACAGGTGCCCAGTCATAGGGGCGTCAGACTTAGATCACTGGACTGTTTGACGTGCTGCACCTAGTGTGGGAGTTGTAGGTCTTTGCATTTAGACGACTTCATCCTTGTTATCTCAGCTCTTCACTTAGTCTTGTTAGATAGGGCATGAGTTGCCCATTCTCAGTTTCCATTTAGTTCAGAGAGACATTTTACTTATTTATTTGCAGTACTCAGTTCTTAGTTGGGATTGTTTTAATTATTACGTTGTCCTTGGATTTGAGATATTTTATTTGGGAACAAATAAACTAGCCTGTTTATTTAATTTGGATTGTTTGCTATTCGATATTATGATTGCGTTCAAGAAAATAGTGTATGTATAACAATTCATATTGTTGGGACTTAATTCATGCAATTAAATATTTTGACACTTTGCTTAATTAGTTATTAGGTGATAAATAAAGAAATTATTTTTCGACAGTGATGCTAAGAATGAACCAACAGGATACTTTATTTTAATTTAATAAAGGACTGATCACCCGGTATTTAATTAGGCGGGGTGTCACACATGCTTGCTTTTAGGACCAAAGCATTGGTGGAAGTCGAGGTAGGTTTGCCCATTCATAGAATCTTAAACTTTGATTCCCCAGAGAGTGATCTCATGAGAATATTAGATCCAGACCTGATTAAGGAAGTGAGGGAGGATGTTGTACTTCGACTGGCTTCTTACCAGCAGTGAACCCAGATCTACAACAGAAGGGTGAAGTCGATCAACTTGAAGGGCGGAGATTATGTTCCACAGTTGTTTGAGTCACTTAGGATTTATTTCGGGGACGAAATCTTCTAAGGAGGGGAGAATGTAATAACCGCACTTTTTATTACGTACTTGTATTTCGACCTATTTATATGTCAACGTGACATTAACAAAAAAAATCTACATTTGCATGTCTCACATGGGAATTTATTTGTGTTAATATGGTTTATTTAAGCACCTTGGTAAAGTTTTACGCAATATGTTCAATATATATATATATATATATATATATAAATCAATTTTTCGTCAAAAAAATGAAAGTGCTCAGAAAAATATGAAACTTTGCAGACAAATGTAAAATTTAATTTTGAATAACTTTTCCTTCTTCGTCATCCATCACAAAAATGGTTTAGTCCCCATTTCAGACGGATTTATGTCAAAATTATAGTAAAAAAATTATTTTAGGTGGTGTGGTTGGCTCATTTATTGGGTGGTTGACTTTTGTATTTTCAAACATGGGAAAAAATGTGTTTTGCTTATATTTTCAAGCCTAGGAGACTTAAATGAGTCAAAATATTAAAAAGGGAAGCCTAAAATTGATATAAATAAGGGTGTGTGGATTCATGAACCTAGTAAACCAAAAAAATATAAACTCCTCCATCTTCTTCCTCTCTCTCATATCCTCAAGGGAAAAAATACTTTTAAATTTCGTGGCTCACCCTTATACCCATATTCTCTCCCCTCAAACTCCATTAAAGAAGCTCAAAACTCCATTAAAACATCACACAAGGGGTGGGGAAACTTGGTGTGGCTTGAAAGCTTGATTTGCGGAGTATAGGAGTGGAGTTTAGGAGCATTCTAGGAGGAATTGAAGTTTTCTTCTCCAAAGTTATCTCCTCTTCATAAATCAAGTAGGGTTTTTCTCTTCTTAAATTTATATTTTAAAAAGATTAAAACACCCATGTTGATGAAAGATGATTTCTTGTAAAAAAAAAGCTAGTTCTTATAATTTCTATTATGCAAACCCATACTTTTATGTGTTAAAATGAACTAGCTTTGTTGATTAAATTTCATAATATCATGCTTGTACAAATGAATGATTAGAACATCAAAATTGTTTAAAAAAAATATTTTAATCATATACTACTTGAATATGAATGCGTAGGATGCATATGTATGGATTTCTTAGGTAGAAATCCTCATTTCATGTGAATATACTTGAATAATTTTTTAGCCATGATTAACGATATATTTTGAAATGAAATACATACATTTCATCATGTTTTTCAAGAATGATGAATTTCAGCCCCTATTTTGATGATGTTAAAAAGTGATCATAATGACTTTAAATGGTGTAGAAAACTCATTTAAAATCTTATATTTGAACCCTACATTAAAATGGTAATTTTAATAATTAAGTTTACGATTAAATGCGTAAAATATTATAAAAAATTAGTAAGGTCTTATAAAGATATTTTTTTCCTTGAAAACCCATTTAAAGGGTGTAATTTTGGTAATTATGTGAAAAACTAGTGGACGGTAATGTTTCTTTACTTTAAATACTAGTAAATCATTTTGAAGGTACTAAAAATGTGTTAATGCATTAATGAATAAATGGGGTAAATGATGATTGGATGTTAGTGTTCAAGGTGAGATGTTTTTATTAGTTGGCCTCCTCGGCTATTTTAAAAGTAAGGCAAATAATGAAGTAAAGAAGTAACACCGAAAGATTAATGCGAGAACTTAGGATAATGAGAATAATTGTAATAATGTGAATATTTGAAAGAATGTGAATATATGAAAATATAATGATATTCGGATGTTGCCGAAAAGAATAATTACATGACGTCCCTAGAGGTGAAAGACCCCAAACAACCTGGCCAGTGTAACATATGTGTGCTCGATACCGACGGTGAAAGGCCGTGAAATCGTGGATGTTGGCAAATCCCAAAGTAATATTCATGAATGATTGGGAAAATGAATGGATTAATGAATTTGAATAAAAGAATCTTATTAAATGACAACATAGTTGGATTAATAAGTTAAGTCTCTAGCACGAGACATGAAAAATACTTAAGTGTGAGTTGGGCATATAGCCCGAGTGCATTGCATGTAGTTGTATTAACATTTAATGAATTGGAAATTATTTCACAAAATACCGAAAGACAATGTATATGTATAGTATTTTGATTATCAAATTATTTATTAGTATTTCCCACCCTACTGGGCAGTCGCCCACCCCCTTACTTTTCCCCACCCCAGGTACTTCAGTTGGTGACACTGGAAAGGATCTCGGTAAGGATGCGGAGGGTGTGACTCGACGTTAGACGCTCTGTTGACCGTTTCATAATATGTTTTAGATTTATATTTGAAGCACTTTAATTAATATTTTGGAACTTTATTAAGGGATTCGGACTATCGTGTTGTCTTACTCAGTTAACTTTATTTCAATAGATTAAGTGTGGTATTAAATAGTTTTTCATGGACAAATTCATAAGTTGAATTTATTAGGCATGTCAAATGTTTATTCTTTATAAATTAAAATTTGACAAATGAATATCATGTCCTTAAATCAATTAAATAAATATTTTTCTTAAATAATAAAGTAAACTTTTTCCCCCTCCCCCCTTTAACACCCCAATTCGGATTTGGGTTATTCCAACGGTAATCTAAATTCGGGTCGGGGAGTTACAACTTGGTATTAGAGCATTAGGATCCACGTGTGCGACGGAGTGATAACACGTCTTCCTTGTTTATGTTTCCTCGAATAAACTAGTATATTAAATTACATGTTCTTATAGGATGGCAGCTAGGCGTAACAATGCCTCTTCTGGGAATAGCGAGCTTCAACTCATGGCAAGGGCCGTGCATCACTTAGCGACACTCTCTCGTAACGAGAGAGAGATAATCGTAGCGGGACTGTATAAAGTACTACTGCAGCTTCTATGCTTAAGGATTTTCGACGACTGAACCCTTTAAACTTCAATGGTACTAAAGGAGCATCTCATTCATTTATATCTAGTTCGTTAGCTTTATGTTTGGGATTAGATGTAGTTGAGTTTAGCCCACCCATATTTGTGGTATTGCCCATAGGTGGCGGTGTCGTCCTTAGCAAAGTTTGTCGTAATTGTGTAATCATAGCTGGATACTATATTTTGGAGTATGATCTTATATTAATGGATATAGATGGCTTTGAAGTTATCCTCAGTATGGATTGGCTGTCCAGTTTCGATGCCACTATCGAGTGCCATCGGCACAGTGTGTTAGTATCTCTCCCAGATGGGTCTTGCTATCGCTTTGGCAGTGAGCAGAGAATAAATTATCCTTATAAATTCTCTTCTACCCGAGATCAGAAACATTTATTTGGATGGTTAAGCAATATTGTGGCACAAGAAGAGCTTGTACGTGTGATTACAGATTATCCTATTGTGCAGGATTTTTCCGATGTATTTCCTAAGGAACTTCTCGGATTACCCCCGAGTCGAGAGATTGATTTTGCTATTGATATTCATTAAGGTGTTTCACCTATTTCCATCCCTCCTCATCGAATGGCCCCGGCGGAGTTGCAAGAATTAAAAATTCAGTTGGATGATCTTACCAAAAAGGGTTTTAAACGCCCTAGTGTTTCCCCTTGGGGAGCACCGGTCCTTTTTACAAAAAAAAAAGGACAACACTCTCAGACTCTGCATTGATTATTGCCAACTGAATAGGGTGATGGTGAAAAACAAATATCCTATGCCTAGAATCAATGATTTATTTGATCAGTTATGGGGAGCAGGAAGGTTCTCCAAGATTGATCTCCAATCTGGGTATCACAAATTGTGAGTTAGGGAGGAAGATATCCCTAAGATACCTTTTCGAACGAGGTACGGACATTACAAGTTTTTGGTCATGCCTTTCGGCTTGACAAATGCCCCTGTTGCATTCATGGACCTCATGAATTGTATTTACCGACCATACTTGGACTGATTTATGGTGGTCTTTGTTAATGATATTCTTATATATTCGTCTTCTAATGTCAATCACGAGGAGCATTTGCGTACTACACTTCAGGTACTCAGGGAGAATCGATTATATGCAAAGTTTAGCAAATGTGAATTCTGGGTGGATGAGGTCAAATTTCTTGGCCATGTAGTGTCGAGTGTAGGCATTTCTGTTGATTCATCTAAGGTTAAAGTCGTCCTCGGATGGGCAAGACCGAAGACAATCACAGAGATTCGGAGTTTTCTTAGCTTGGATGGATACTACAGGAGATTCGTTTAGGATTTCTCTCGAGTTGCATCGCCCCTTACTTGATTGATGCAAAAAAAATGTTCATTTTGTGTGGTCAGATGAGTGTGAAGATGCCTCCAAGAGTTGAAGTTTAGTCTTACCTCAGTACCTATTCTTATTCCTCTCGAGCGTGGAAAAGGGTATACAGTGTACTTTGATGCCTCCAGATTTGGTCTTGGTGCAGTTCTTATGTAGTCAGGTCGGGTGGTCGCTTATGCATCTCGACAACTTAAGACGCATGAGAGGAACTACCCCACTCATGGTATTGAGTTAGCCGCGGTGGTGTTTGATTTGAAGAGTTGGTAGTATTACCTATATGGCGAGCGGTTTAAGGTATTCATGGATCATAAGAGTCTTCAGTACATCTTTCATTCATTGTTAAGATGAGATAGGGATATCTCACACTAAGCTAGGAAATTAACAAACGATAAATTAGGGAAGAGGGATCAAGAAGTTATCGAAAATTCTTTTTTCTCTAAGAATTTCGTTCAGAAACAAATGGAATCTCTTCATCACATGATTCGATGAAATATCTTTAATCTATGTCGAATTGGTAGGTGTACATGTATCAATCAAGTGAATTTCGTTCTGATGGGGATCAATTCAATAAAAGAAAAGCAGTTTCTCTACTGTGGAAAAAGCTATCTTTCTTTGTATCATTTCCCAAAAAGTTGAAAAACTCGGTGGATATGTAAAAGATATTCTTTGCTTTCCATCACTCTGGCATGTATAAAAAAAAATTGTGATGTTTCATTTCTTACAGCCCTTTCAAATCTTTCATTTTTTATGTATCGTAATGGTCGATTCCATCATTTATAATCAAAAAGAAGGGTCACAAGAGGTTTTTCAAACCAGAAGAGGTGGCTCCTTCTCCTTCCCCTTCGTCAAACTCCGATTCGTATTTTTCATAGAGAAATCTCTGATCAAGGATAGAACAAGATCCATTTTGCATCATATCTAAGGGATTCCTTGGTTCGGGCCGAAGAAGCCTTCGGTAACGAATGTGGATCGAGCTTCTTGAAGACTATGACTTTACATTGGAGTACCATTCGGGAAAGGCCAATGTTATGGCTGATGCCCTTAGCAGGAAGTCCGGTCCTGCCTTAGCAGCGATGAAATGCTATCGTGGAAAGATGTATGCCGAACTTCAGCGTTATGACTTGCATGTTTAGCGGAATAGGTCCTATTTATGGGGTCTGATGGTTAGGCCAGTCGTTCGTCAGAAGGTTTTGGATGCTCAATTATGTGATGATGAGATCATAATTTTTTGAAACCGCATTCAGCGCGGTGAGTAATTTGATACTCTCATAGTTGATCAAGATGGTGGTGTTTAACATAAGGGTAGGTTGATTGTCCTAACAATTGAGGAGCTTCAAGCTGAGATTCTGGCAGAATTTTACCATTCTCGATTCAGTATACATCCGAGAGATACTAAGATGTATAGGGACCTTTGCAGAGATTTTTGGGGGTCACGGATGAAATGAGATGTGTCTTTGTTTTTGGCAAGGTGGTACACATGCCAGCAGGTGAAGGCTGAACACAAGAAGCCAGTTGGATTGTTTGAGCCACTTCCAATTGCCGAGTGGAAGTGGGAGCATATCACTATGTATTTTGTTACGGCTTTGCCTCGGTCTGAGTGAGGGCACGATGTGGTTTGGGTTGTAGTAGATCATCTCACTAAGTCAGGACATTTTCTACAGATTAGAGTCATAGATAGCATAGCAAAATTGGCTAGACTTTAAATTCGGGAGATTATTCGACTACATGGTGTTCCACTCACTATTGTTTCAGATAAGGATCCCTAGTTTGTCTCTCGATTTTGGAGGAAGGTTTAGGAGGAATTGGGTACTAATATGAATTTGAGTACGGCTTATCACCCCGAGAATGATGGGTAGTCTGAGAGTACTATTCAGATTTTTGAGGATTTACAGCGAGCTTGTGCTTTAGACTTACTGGGTAGTTAGGATGAGAACTTGCCTCTTGCAGAATTCTCTTACAATAACAGTTATCCGTCAAGCATTGAGATGGCCCCTCGTGAGGCACTGTATGGGAGGCAGTGTCGTTCCCCAGTATGTTGGGAAGAGGTTGGCGAGAAGCATCTCACGAGTTCCGATATGATTAGGGAGATGCTTTAGAAGGTTAGACATAGACTTCTACATTAGGCAGAAGAATTAAACATAGACTTGATTAGACATAGACTTGTTACAACCCAGATTAGGTAGAAGAATTATGCTGATAATCGTCGTATACCTCTAGAGTTCCGAGTAGGTGACCATGTGTTACTGAAAGTTAGGGCCCGAACTGGTAGCAAGAGGTTTGGCCAGAAGGGCAAGCTCACCCCTCGATATATTGGGCCCTTTCAGATCTTGGAGCGGGTTGGGGAAGTCTCTTACCGTTTGACATTGCCTCATCAATTGACTCATGTTCACAATGTGTTTCACGTTTCTATGTTGAAATAGTATCTGCACGATCCTAGTTATGTGATCAACTGAAAAAATATCGAGTTGCAGGAAGATACTACGTTTCTGACGCGACCTTTATCAATTTTGGACCGTGAGGATAGGGTACTGCGCAACAAGGTTATCCCTTCGGTGAAAGTCCTTTGGGAATCACAGGGTGTTGAAGGCACTACTTGGGAGTGAGAAGTAGAGATGCAGGAGAAATATCCACAGTTGTTTGAGTGACTCAGGATTTATTTCGAGGACGAAATTTTCTAAGGATGGGAGAATGTAATAACTGCACTTTTTATTACGTACTTGTATTTCGACCTATTTATATGTCAACGTGCCATTAACAAAAAAAATCTACATTTTCATGTCTCACATGGGAATTTATTTGTGTTTATATGGTTTATTTAAGCACCTTGGTAAAGTTTTACGCAATTTGGTCAATATATATATATATATATAAATCATTTTTTTTGTCAAAAAAATGAAACTGCTCAGAAAAATCTGAAACTTTGAAGACAAATGTAAAATTTAATTTTGAACAACTTTCCCTTCTTTGTCATCCTCAAAAAAATGATTAGGCCTCATTTTAGATGGATTTATGTCGAAATTATAGTAACAAAATTATTTTAAGTGGTGTGGTTGGCTCATTTATTGGGTGGTTGGCTTTTGTATTTTCCAACTTCAGAAAAAACGTGTTTCACTTATATTTTTAAGCCTAGGAGACTTCAATGAGTCCAAATATTGAAAAGGTACGCTTAACATTGATATAAATAAGGGTGGAGGGATTCATGAACCTAGTAAACCAAAAAAATATAAACTCCTCCATCTTCTTCCTCTCTCTTATATCCTCAAGGGTAAAAATACTTCTAAATTTACAGGATCACCCTTATACCCATATTCTCTCTCCTCAAACTTCATCCTTAAAACTCCATTAAAACATCACACAAGGGGTGGGGCAACTTGGTGTGGCTTGAAAGCTTGATTTTGGGAGCATATGAGTGGAGTTTAGGAGCATTCTAGGAGGACTTGAAGTTTTCTTCTCCAAAGTTATCTCATCTTCATAAATCAAGTAGGGTTTTCCTATTCCTAAATTTATATTTTCAAAAGATTAAAACACCCATGTCGATGAAAGATTATTTCTTGTAAAAAAATTTGCTAGTTCTTGTAATTTCTATTATGCAAACCCATGCTTTTATGTGTTAAAATGAACTAGCTTTGTTGATTAAATTTCATGATATCATGCGTGTACAAATGAAAGATTAGAACATGAAAATTGTTTAAAAAAAGTTATAATCATATACTACTTGAATATGAATGTGTAAGATGCATATGCATGGATTTCTTAGGTAGAAATCCTCATTTCATGTGAATATACTTGAATATTTTTTTAGCCATTATAAATGATATGTTTTGAAATGAAATACAAAGATTTCATCATGTTTTGAAAGAATGATAAATTTCAATACCTATTTTGATGATGTTAAAAAGTGATGATAATGACTTAAAATGGTGTAGAAAACTCATTTAAAACCTTATATTTGAACCCTGAATTAAAATGGTAATTTTAATAATTAAGTTTACGATTAAATGAGTAAAATATTATAGAAAAACAGTAAGGTCTTATAAAGATATGTTTTTTTCCTTGAAAACCCATTTAAGGGATGCAATTTTGGTAATTATGTGAAAAACTAGTGGAAGATAATGTTTCTTTACTTTAAATGCTAGTAAAATCATTTTGAAGGTACTAAAAAAGTGTTAATGCATTAATGAATAAATATGGTAAATGATGATTGGATGTAAGTGTTCAAGGTGCGATGTTATTATTAGTTGGCCTCCTCGGCTATTTTGAAAGTAAGGCAAATAATGATGTAAAGAAGTAACACTGAAAGATTAATGCGAGTACTTGGGATAATGAGAATAATTGTAAGAATGTGAATATATGAAAACATAATGATATTCGGATGTTGCCGGAAAGAATAATTACATGACGTCCCTAGAGGTGAAAGACCCTAAACAACCTGGCCAGTGTAACATATGTGTGCTCGATACCAACGGTGAATGGCCGTGAAATCGTGGATGTTGGCAAACTCAAAGTAATAAGAGTAATATCCATGAATGATTGGGAAAATGAATGGATTATTGAATTTGAATAAATGGATCTTATTAAATGACAACATAGTTGGATTAATAAGTTAAGTCTCTGGCACGAGACATGAAAAATATTTAAGTGTGAGTTGGGCGTATAGCCCGAGTGCATTGCATGTAGTTGTATTAACATTTAATGAATTGGAAATTATTTTACAAAATATCGAAAGACATTGTATATGTATAGTGTTTTGATTATCAAATTATTGCTTAGTATTTCCCACCCTACTGGGCATTCGCTCACCCCCTTACTTTTCCCCACCCCAGGTACTTCAGTTGGTGACTCTGGAAAGGATCGCGGTAAGGATGCGGAAGGTGTGACTCGACGTTAGACGCTCTGTTGACTGTTTCATAATATGTATAAGATTTATATTTATATAACTTTAATTAATATTTTGGAACTTTATTAAGGGATTTGGACTATTGTGTTGTCTTACTCAGTGAACTTTATTTCGATAAATTAAGTGTGGTATTACATTGTTTTTCATGGACAAACTCATAAGTTGAATCTATTAGGCATGTCAAACGTTTATTCTTTTTAAATTAAAATTTGACAAATGAATATCATGTCCTTAAATCACTTAAATAAATATTTTTCTTAAATAATAAAGGAAACTTTTCCCCCTCCCCCTTTTGACACCCCATTTCGGATTCGGGTTTCTCCAACGGTAATCTAAATCCGGGTTGGGGCGTTACTCTTCTAGTATCTCAGCAGTCATCCGACTAGGAACTTATCGCTTAGAAAGGATTGAAAGGGAAGAATTTAAGAATCCATGGAATGCCAATCATCTCAGAGAGTACTACCCGTAATTCAGTAGACCTATGGGACTTTGAGGTACTCATTTAAGTCCTAATAAAATTGTGAATTCTTATTAATTACTCTACCTTTTTATGTTTTTGTTCGAGAATATTAGTGATGACAATATTGATAATTGTATCATTAAAAACTCAAAACTTCATGTATAAATTCGTCTTTGACAAGTCACGAACAAGATGTTCCTAACTTTATGTATGACTTCGTCTTTTACAATTCACGAACAAGAAGTTCCTAAAACTTCATGTATGACCTATGTCAAGAACAAGAAGTTATATCAGACCAAATTAAATTCAGGAAAATCCTAAGGTATTCCTAAAACATTTGGTCGTCGATGGTAACTAATGCAAACACTTAGCTCTAAAAATAATCCGTTTTCACAATCCTAAGTGCATTAGTAGAACCTAAGGTTCAATAATACAAGGTCGCACTTAATGACATCGAAAAATAATCAAGCATCTTAATCATTAAAATTCAAATATATTTAAAAGAAACTTGTGGAAACATAAGTTCTTTTATTCCAAATAAATTCTACAGGTCCAACATCAAAGCAAAAATTACAAGGAAAAGAACTAAGAATCATTATATTGGACGTTTCCCTTCAGCTCTATCCATTCCAGCAAGAGAAACATCAAGAGCCGGGGGAAGAATAGTAGAAGGCAAGTCTCTCAGCCTACCACTTGAGCTTGATTTTTTCAACAAGTGATGGGGTGAACGTAAATATCCTCATCCTATAAGATAAAATTGCCTAAATACTTTCTAACCAAACTCTGAGGAATGGCATTAGTAGGTATCCAGGTGGCATCGATTTTGAAAGGAGGATTTAGGTAATCCAGCACACTCGAAACATGTTAATACCAAAGTTCATTGGATTTGGGAGCCTTCATAACTGTTAAGGCATTCAACCAGCCCCACTTATGACCTTCACACGAGGCTTGTTCCAATTCATCTTCAAGGTGAGCTAGAGCCGCATCATAGCCATCCATCCAAACTTCCCTAGGTTGCTTGTTGAAATCAAAGGTTAGCTGATTAACATTGTCATTCAGTTTCTTAATGATTAAATCTTTACTTTTAAGCAAGGTTGCTTGGTCCACTAAGGTTTTTCGGGTCCTCTCTTTATCCATTATTGACCGAGCAATAACTACTTATCTAGACGACTGGCTAGACTTTGTTTTCTTTATTCTCTCCAATTCTTTCATCAGCCTGACATTTTTTGCCTCCAAAAATGATGCTCCCTCACTCGGGACAACTTTAGAAGACGTCTTCAAACTTTCCAATTCATTCCCGAAGGTATTATTTTCCTTTCCAACAGATTAGCCACCTCTCGAGCACTCTCTATTTCTCGATTTAGAAAAAATTCCTTCTTCCTGAATGCCAAGGAAATTCCTGGATCTTTTCATCAAAACCATAACAAGCGCTCAGTGCATTATATTTATCTTTATAATCAGAGTGAAACAAAGCCAATGAGAGGTTATAATCATCCTGCAACTGCTGAATGATTTCTTAGTAGGCTATACTGTTATCAATAATCTTATTAAAGAGACCAAGCAGATGAAGGTAGGCCTATTTAACCTTGTTTGATGCATTAATGCTAAGAAACGCCTCTAGCTCGACATCAGTCAAACTTGCATACCCAGCACCACATAGTCTGAAAGAAAGGCTTTTGTTGTGTCATTGTAGAATAGTCAAGCTAATAAAAAATTCTTTAATTACCTATAAAAATATAACAAAACAAGTATAGAGGTAAGTAAGGGTATCAATCCAACCTAATGGAGTGAAACACAAGAAAAGAGATGTAATCTAAGTTTCTAGTTATTTTCCTTTCTTGATTTTTTTTTTTTGCTTTTTCTTTGTTTTCTATTTTTTTATGAATTTTTCATATTAAAATAATTTTCAAGGGGTAATTATGCTACTCAACTAAGTGAATAAAAAAGATGAACAAAATCAAACAATAAAATAAGAGATAAATTTGGGTAAATAAATTTGAGAACAATCAAGTAATGGGACTACACCACATATTCTAGTTATTTTAATTAATTCATTCACTCATATGAAATCTCCCAAGTTCGTATTGAAATTACAAGTCAACTCTCGTCACAAATGCAATTTTAACACTAACCTTTTGGAAAATTAAATTCAAGCCCCCACAACTCTAAGAAAATAGATTTACACTCCTTTTGATAAATCACCCGCTAGTATCGATTCACCAAAATTTATATAAATCATACAAAATAAAAATTGAAATTGAAATTCAAGGAATAATACTATACTTGAGAAACCCTTATCTCTAGTTCGATTCTAAAATGGGTATTATATCTCGAATTTTGATTTTCTCTCGAAAATCATTTACCCTCTCTCGAGGCATAAATTGAAAGGTGAAGGATCAAAGTTAACATTCACAGGGAGTTTCAAATAATCAAACTAATTAATTAAAATAATATTAAAAAAAGATTAATCCCACCCCTTGACAGGGGTGTTTAGCCTAACATGATATGAAATATGATAAACAAATAAACAAAGGCTTTAAAATATAAGTGTAGAGAAAAGAACAATCCAACCAAATCTCTTTTAATGTAATTGAAATGTAATACTTGAATGAGAAGCATACAACCCTTAAATTGAGTGATCAACAAAATATAAATGAAAATCTCACACTCGAATTGAATCTCAATACAATTTAATTCCCTCAAGTTAAATCTAAAAAAATAAAATAAAATAACTACTTAACAATAAAAATTATTTCATACAAAAATTTATCCCTACTTTCTCTTTAACCCCTACATTACATTCACGGTTCAAATGAGCCTTGGGTCTTCTTTTATATGTGCACATGGAGCAATGGGCAATTAGGGCATAATGAGGTTTTATGGGATTTGGGTTTCAATGGAGGAAAGAGAATAGTGATGTGGAAGATGGTGAGGACATGATGAATCGTAGTTGGTGGGGTTGTTTTAGGTTTGATAAGGTGTATGGGAAATGGGTGTAGCTTAGAGAGTGAGTTAGGCGTTGTAGGTGTATGATAAGAGGAGTGTCTGTGTGTGTCATTTGTAATAAAAGATTAAAACTATTTAAATATTTACAACTAAACTATAAAAAAACTAAAAAAACCAATTAAAACTTAAAATCCTAATCTATAAAATAAATATTTACAAATTTATTAAAAATAAAATATAAATATAAAATATAAAATCTATTAAATTTAGAAAATTAAATTCTAACTCTAAAAATAAAAGACTTAAAATAAAATAATACTATAAACATAACCTCATAAAAATAAAATATAATAAAATATTAATAAAACTAAATTAATAATAAAAATAAAAAAAATTAAAACTCACACCTATTATATTTATATAAAAAAATATAAAAAAAGACGATGCATAGTACAGACTCTAATATATAAAACTACACACACAAATGAATCCTAAAAATATACACGACTCAAAATAAAATATAAAATAAATTCTAAAAATTATATACCACATAAATAAAAATCTAAAAAATACAAACTAAACATACACGAGACTCAGGACCAGTTTAGGCTTAGATTCGAGTTTGGGAACAGGTAATTGGTACGAAAATTGGGGTTTAGATCCTTTTTATGTGCATTTTCTTTTAATTGAAGCGTTTGAAATCGCAAATGGCATTTGACCTACAAAATAAATATATATGCGCATAAGACCCATTTTATCGAGAATTAGCAATTAAAAAGCGTCTATTTGGAGTTTTATTTAAAAACTTTTGGGTTCTTATCAAAGTATAAGTCTACGTTTAAGAAAATTAGTCTCAGTAGATATGATGGTAGTCTTCCTGGAGTTATATTGAAAAATAAGAGTATAAGAACAACAGTCGAGCAAGAATAGCAATTGAGTATAGTTAAAGACAAAACCAGCAAGTTAACCAAATAAAATTTCATTCATATTCATAAAGAGGTGTTACAAATGATTGATTCTTCACATCCCAAAACAAAAAAAAAGTGAAAATCAAAACAAGAACAGAAATAAAGAGCCATCCATCAGCTTGAAGAGAATGACACCACTGCTACTTCTAGACGAATAACTTCGGCTTCAATAAAAGGCACTAGTGAGGACTCCCCTGTTTCATTTTCATCATACACCTCCTCTTCAATATTAGGAGGAGTGATAGGGTCATGCCTCTTGAACAAGTTAGGGTCATCAGTGGTGTCGACCTCCTTCAAGGCATTTGTCCAACCATCCTTAAAGGAAACCTTCTTCATATACTCTATTTGGATAGCAATGGCAGTGAAGGCATTGTCTCATCCTCTATTGAAGGCATCATATTTATCCTTCTTGTGTTGATCCTTAAGATCCAAAATATTCTTTTTGTCAGTAGAAGCTTCCACAGTTGAGTTAGCAGCCATTTGCTTAGTTATCTTCATCTTCTGCTCGGTTGTCTTCACCTTCTCTTTCGCCTGATCTCACTACTCTTGTCACTTTTATGGTCCCTTTCATGGGTGTCCCAATGTAATATCCCGTATTTTTGATGATTTAAATAATTATGTGATTAATTATTATTATAGGAATAAATATGCAATTAATTATTGTTGTTGGATTAATTAAATTAAAATATGAGAAATTAATTTGTTATTAATCCGAATTTAAATAATTATTAACTAGCGTGCAAGGGTTAATACTTATTGTTGTGAACTATTAAATATTACTGTGTGATATGTAATATGGAATTATGATATTTGATAAATTATCAGAAGTGAGAAATACGGCAGTTTGGTAATTTAAGTCTGTCACGCGTGTGAGTCGTGTCATGACTAATTAATTGAGATAAAAAGAGAATTTATTTTTGATAACTCGTATGGTTATTTCGAGTGCACCTTTGAGTCCGTAAGGGCCATGATAGTCAAAATAGTATACCCGGTGTTTAGTTTGGGTGCCGGGGTGATTTTAGGCCTAATCGGCACCCCGAGATGGCATTTTGATAAATTGTATTTTTGGGCTAAATTAATGGACGAAAATTGGGATTTATTATATCAGCCTAGTAAGTCCATTGGGGTTAACAGGTTACACAAATCAAGAATGGCCATGGAGGGTGTGAGGGAGAAACGAATTCCAAGAGAGACGACTCATTTGACATCACCTTGCACAACCGTGACCACCAACGCGTAGATCGAGAAGAGAGGAACGCGCACATACCAACATCACCAACAGATCAGACCGTCATATTGGAGGCAAGTATTTATTACTTGTATTCTTTTAGCAATAATCATGCTCATGTTAGTATAGGTGATTTTAATCATGATTTATATGTTAATTGGGTGAAAATTGGAGATTTAAATTATGATTAAGGATTGGTTTAATTAATAGTTGGAATTCTTTCATGTATGTAGAGGATTAATCACGGAATTTGATTATATATTGATGAACGAATCTGGGTTAATTAGGTTCTGTAGTTGGAATTTTGGAAAGTAGGGTTCATGTGAATTAATTTCGGGGTTTTATGTAACTATGATGATTAATGACGAATTAAGGATTACTAGGATGATAGAAATAATCTGTAACCTGTTAGGGGTTGATGGGTATTGATGATGAGTTGTTGGGAATCGAAACTTAGAGGTTTTTAAGGTTTAAAAATGGTGAAAAATGCTGAAGTTTGGTGAAGAAGACGAACAGTGCAATCTCGCGCGAAGTCGCGCGAAGTGGTTCAAATGAGATGGGGATCTCGAGCGAAGTGGATCAAACGACATGCATTCTAGTTCGAACGACATGTCAAATTGGTTCAAACGACATCTCATTCTGGTTCGAACGACATGCATTCTGGTTCGAACGACATGTCTTCTGGTTCAAACCATATGTCATTCTGGTTCAAACCACATGTCATTCTGGTTCAAACCACAAGGTGAATTTTTGGGAATTTTCTTAGAGCCCAGTTTGGAGGTTATTGGCTTACTGGAGTGAGAGAAACTACCAAATAGTAAATTCAAATAAAAAGGAATTTTGAGAAAAGTATGTGGGAATTAATACTTTAATTATTTCGGTATAGAGAGAATGTACCTTGGAGATTACGAGAGAGATAGTAATCTAATGATTTATACTATACGTAGTAATGAGGTTAAAATACGTATGGGGAGTATATATGTAGGTTAATGAAATACCTATAAATTATAATAGGATGTGTGTATGCCTATTATTTGATATTATTATTAAGTGTACCAATGGTTGATAACCCGGGGGTACAAAGATGATTATTGGTAGGCGCACTAATGGGTAATAACCCGGGGTGCTGAATTATTATTGATAAGTGCATTAATGGGTGCTAACCCGAGGATGCAATATTCTATTAGTAGGCGCACTAATGGGTGATAACCCAGGGGTGCTGAATTATTATTGGTAGGTGCATTAATGGGTGCTAACCCGGGGATGCATGATTTTCTGGAGATATGCACTAATGGGGCTTAACTGGGGGTGCATGATTAGTATATATATGTATAGGGATGAAGTGACTATATATATATATATATGGACTTGTGAATATTGCTATTGTGTGAAATTAGTAGACTTGGTAATAATAATAATCATTACATTTCACCAAGTGGTCTTAACCTAAGAGTACATGATTAGTGTATATATATATAGGAATGATGAGACTATATATATGTATGAGAGTAAATGAGTAATTTTCTACTTTGTGAGACTAATAGATAAAAAAAATGAAAATGAGAAGCATAATAATCTTAGTGAATAAAAGATTAACTATTCAAACGGTGAATAATGAGATTTAGTATGTGATATAAACTATCTGAATAGCGTATTGTATGGGCGATACGGGAATACTACTAGTGAGCATAGTTAGTATTAGTATGGTTTTTGACTAGTTAGACTGGGAGGTATAACTTGGGGGAGATTAGATGTTCGTTAGGCGTGCACAATAGACGAGAGGTGAGAAACTCATGTGAGAGTTCGATAACTAACATGCGTATAAGACTTGTTTTAAGAACCAGTTTTAAATACTTGCTAAATCATTTTTACACATCGGGCTCTGACCCGTTTCTTGTATCTCTTCTCTCTTTTGATATATATATGTATTATATCAGGTGCTCAGCCACAGGAGTATCAGATTTAAAGATTTGAATTGCTTGACGTGCTGCAGCTGTTGTGGAAGCTGTAGGTCCTTGCAGTAGACACATATATCCTTGCCATTCAGTTTCATCTAGACCTCTTATTTAGGGCATACGTCGCCCACTTCTAGTTCTTTCATCAGAGATATTGTATTCGGTTTATTGTATGGTTTGGAGTTTTAAACTTAGAGGTTTTATCCAGTCTTATTTATTTCAGTACTTGATTCATGTTCAGTATTTATTTACATCCTATATGTGGTGAATGGTTTATATTATAAGATGGAAAGAAATGGATTTACATGGTTTTATTAAATTGGAAATGTTTTGACGCCTAGCTTAATTTTATAATAGGTGATTAATATGTTAAATTTTTTTTCGACAGTGAGGCTGAGAATGAACCAACTGAATATCCTGTTTTAAATTGGTAGAGGACTGATCACCCTATATTTAATTGGGCGGGGTGTCACAGGTGGTATTAGAGCATCAGGTTCTATTGTCCTTAGAATTTGTGCGGCTTATTATGTTTCCGCGCATCGTTCTTTGATGTAGAGCCTTATGATAGGATTGTTGTGTTCCCTTACGTTTACGACTTACGTTCTCCTGCTATAAATTATAATGGATGTGACCCATTATATGAAATTCAGTGTGATTCAAACACCGAACATTTTAGAACGACCAGCGAGGGCCGTAAGAAGAACTGCGGGAGGAGAATCTCAACAGAAGACATAGAGCAATGGGGTAAGAGTGATTGGGACAAAAATCACCACGACAATTACTTAAGTAAGAGATAGTAAAATTATCACTCGGGAACTATGGGTTCCTAGGACACAGTCATAGAATACGGTGGAGTGAATTTAGGGCCACCTAGCATAGTCGATAAAGGGGAAATCATAGGGAATCCTTTGAAAACCCATCGGTGAAGATGCGAAAAAGAAAATGAGAAAGTGTAACAGACCAGCTGAGGTAGAAAATTTGAAGGCAAATGTGTAGAGTGGGGCGTGACGACACTCAGAATTAAATTTGGAGTTAAAAGCTATAGCTCTTAGGAGCATCGTGTAGTGATTAGAGGCAATCACCATATATGAAGAAGTGTGTTTGAAATTTAGAGAGAAATTTGAGTACGATTTGACTGTGAAGTCTTCCATTCAGTGTGGTAACAAAATGTGAGTGAAATTTTAATGTTTAGCACAATGGGTAAGCTAGAAAACGATCGTGAGAGAAAGGTTGAATTGCATAATGAACTTCGTACCTGACAGAAGGGTATAAACTATCCAAAGGGTTTATAGTTGATAAAGGAACCGTGAGTAGAATACCAACATGGATGAGAAATCCAGCTAAGATGACTAATGTTGATGTCATCAAAGTTATATGGCTGCTAGTGATGGCAGTCCCTCCAAGAGAAGGGAGTAAAGAGGGTTAACGAACCTGCTGAAGAGCAGAAACTGAATTTAACGGTGTTAGTGAAACCCCACGTGAGAGTATACCCAATAGGGAACTCGATTAGATGATTTTAAGTGATTAACTTCAAGAGGACGATGAAGTCAATCAAGTTGTAGATTCCAACCATTGTTTCGAATAGCTAGCGTATCCAAAGGGATAATGGAAGAATAATAGTGAGTTGAGACTGTCGGTCCGAGAGAAGGACATTCCCAAAATGGTCAGTGGGACCAATGACGGGGAAATAGTTCGTAAAGTTTTCCTTATGTGAAGGAAGTAGAACTACAAGTGTTGAATGTGTCCACAATTGAGAAGTGAGACAAAAGATATTAGAAATGGTAAACCGTGCCAATTAGGCATAACGACTGGAGTAGCGAGACTTACAGCAAAAGAATTTAAGGTTAAGAGAATTAGGCCCAGGAAATTTATAACCCGAGAATGATGGGTTCAGGATGGACTAGTAGAGTCCTCATTAATAGTAGCATACAGTATGTCAGAGTCTACGGGACTCGGGATGTAAACGGGAGTTTTATAAGGCTATAATTGAGGCCTGGAGAGTTTGGGCCAACGTTTAATAATGGGCGTGAAATCCAAAAGATGGAATAAATTGTCCATGGTGAAAGAGGAAAACTATAGGATGAAATCCTAGGATATATGACTATTGCAGATGTTCATGGGTCGTGATGGCAGCCACGTGCTGAGACCCTGTGATTTGGCAAGACTGGTGAAGTTTTGCTTCTTCCTTGTGAGTAAAGGATAGATTCTAGTGACATGGGTGTGCTACAACTTTTATGTAAATTAGAAACCCTAAACTTCGCGTGCGGGTCGAATTTAGTGGGATCATTAGTTTTAACAGTCTTGTTACAAACGTATTGCTCGTTGTTAGCAGGGCATTTTGATGATTGCTCGTGAGTGAACCGGGCGGGCCCTAAGAATGTGTTTTGTTATTATTATTTACTACTGCAGTGAGTCAGATTTAGTAGAGTTTATTATGGTAATGTGTAGTGATTAATTACCGTATGGTTAAACGAGAGTAAAAATGTAGTGTTATGACTGTCGTGTCGGATTCTCCGGGAGGAGTGATCTTAGTTTTGTGTGGCGCCACCTGAAATAGGGTTGGGCCCATATATGAGTATATATATGAAACTTTTATGGTATTATAGACCTCAGCGGGTATATTTTCTAATTATATGTGATTTTAAAGCATAGGAATTTATTTGTCTATTAAGACTTAGAATACACTGTGTTCTTATCAAGCAGAAAAATATAGCTCGGTATATATCTATAGCGCTAAGTACTTAGGATAGTGAGGGCGCCATGCTTCATGTTACCTTTTAAGGACATGAGAGTGGACGAGTAAACTTTTATGTCACAATACGTAGATTGTGGGAAAGTACATAGTAGGTACTGAAGGCCTTACGGAACTCAACAATCGGCTAGGTTAGATAGTAGTGTATCGGGGGGGTTCCTTGTTTGGATTTCGCTTTGCGAGACATCCCACGCATGAAACTAGCGAACGTCGGGAGTTGGAGAGAAGTTTGGTCCATAGTACATAAGTTTTTTATGTTGGTTATTGTACCTATAGGAGAAGATATTTGAGAGTTGATAATTCTTTTATAACTTAAGGCCAATAGAGTATCCTGGCCTTAGTATTTTTCGAAATAGATGAATGATGCCATTGAAGGATGGTTTAAGTCATAACTAGTGGGGTGGTTGAGTGTACCCCTACCACATCGGCATAGCGAGTGTGCAAGAGTTGAGATAAGAAAATTTTATGTCTTTTGTATAATGATGCGTGAGGCAAAGGGTGTATGGGCGCCCTGGGTGATTGAATCAGGTAGTGGATTATGATTAGCATGTGAATTCGATAACATGTAGTCGGGTAAGCCGAAGCTTATTCATGAATTTTTGTCAGAGACTTACGTTTCAAGATAAATTGAAACTTATTCAAGAAAGATTAAATGTAGCAGAATACAAACAACAGTGGTGATGGATTACGAAGTAGGTTAATATTGCAAGGATTGTCTTGCAGTGGGTCACCTGACGAATTGAAAAATGGTGGACAATTCGAAACCAGTAGGGGCTCCTTCCACTAGAGAATGGAAGAGTATCCCCAAGGATCTTCTCATGTAGCTGAGATTGTGAGATTATAGGTACTAAGATGCGATTGAGTACGACCTATTACCCACAGAGGGATGGGCAAGACAAGCGATCTAATCAAATGCGGGAGAGAAAATTTTACGTGAACCCTAGGATCTTAGGGGAGGATGATAGTAGTACCTTCCACTAGTGGAGTTTGTGTCCAAATAACTCCTATAAGTTCACATTCGGGCAGAGTGCCAGTAGAAGTATGGCATGGTAAACTTGGTTGTTGTCCTACTTGATAGTTAAAGATGGGAGACCAGTTATGATTACAAATGTCGGAGGAGAATCGATATTTTCGTATATATTATGTGTGAAATATATATTGCACAACCAATTTACTTGTATGAACGACACGAGATGAAGTCGTATGTATATAAAAAGAGGATAAATCTACTAAGGTGCAAATAGTAGAAGGCTAGATAGTGAAAATCTAAAATAATGTTGAAGTAGTGAAACTTAAGCAGAAAAGCTTGGCCAAGAGCCTATATGACAGGGTAACCTGGACTTTAAAGCAAACACATGTGTAGTGTTCATTATTAAGAGTATTCGATAGCGTATTATATGGGTGGTACGGAGCAGCTTACTTCTGAGCGCCGGGATGTGATGCGCAATATTTTTACAGGGTTATCTATACCTGGTATACTTTTTCTGAATTTCGGGACGAAATTCCATTGTAAGGGGGAAAGTATGTAATACCCCGTATTTTTTACAATTTAAATAATTATGTGATTAATTATTATTATGGGAATAAATATGCAATTAATTATTGTTGTTGGATTAATTAAATTAAAATATGAGAAATTAATTTGTTATTAATCCGGATTTAAATAATTATTAACTAGCGTGCCAAGGGTTAATACTTATTGTTGTGAACTATTAAATATTACTGTGTGATATGTAATATGGAATTATGATATTTGATAAATTGTCGGAAGTGAGAAATACGACAGTTTGGTAATTTAAGTCTGTCACGCGTGTGAGTCGTGTCGGGACTAATTGATTGAGATAAAAAGAGAATTTATTTTTGATAACTCGTATGGTTATTTCGAGTGCACCGTTGAGTCCGTAAGGGTCGTGATAGTCAAAATAGTATACCCCGGTGTTTAGTCTGGGTGCCGGGGTGATTTTAGGCCTAACCGGCACCCCGAGAGGGCATTTTGGTAAATTGTATTTTTGGGCTAAATTAATGGACGAAAATTGGGATTTATTATATCAGCCTAGGAAGTCCATTAGGGTTAACAGGTTACACAAATCAAGAACGGCCATGGAGGGTGTGAGGGAGAACCGAATTCCAAGAGAGAAGACTCATTTGGCATCACCTTGCACAACCGTGACCACCAACGCGTAGATCGAAAAGAGAGGAACGCGCACATACGAACATCACCAACGGATAAGACCGTCATATTCGAGGAAAGTGTTTATTACTTGCATTCTTTTAGCAATAATCATGCTCATGTTAGTATAGGTGGATTTAATCATGATTTATATGTTAATTGGGTGAAAATTGGAGATTTAAATTATGATTAAGGATTGGTTTAATTAATGGTTGGAATTCCTTCATATATGTAGAGGATTAATCACGGAATTTGATTATATATTGATGAAAGAATCTGGGTTAATTAGGTTCTTTAGTTGGAATTTTGGAAACTAGGGTTCATGTGAATTAATTTGGGGTTTTATGTAATTTTGATGATTAATGACGAATTAAGGATCCTAGGATGATAGAAATAATCTGTAACCTGTTAGGGGTTGATGGGTATTGATGATGAGTTGTTTGGAATCGAATCTTAGAGGTTTTTAAGGTTTAAAAATGGTGAAAAACGCTGAAGTTTGGTGAAGAAGACGAATAGTGCAATCTCGCGCGAAGTCGCGCGAAGTGGTTCAAACGAGATGGGGATCTCGCGCGAAGTCGTTCAAACGACAAGCATTCTGGTTTGAACGACATGTCAAAGTGGTTCAAACGACATCTCATTCTGGTTCGAACGACATGCATTCTGGTTCGAACGACATGTCTTCTGGTTCAAACCACATGTCATTCTGGTTCAAACCACATGTCATTCTGGTTCAAACCACGGGGTGAATTTCTGGGAATTTTCTTAGAGCCCAGTTTGGAGTTTATTGGCTTATTGGAGTGAGAGAAACTACCAAATAGTAAATTCAAATAAAAAGGAATTTTGGGAAAAGTACGTGGGAATTAATACTTTAATTATTTCGGTATAGAGAGAATGTACCTTGGAGATTACAAGAGAGATAGTAATCTAATTATTTATACTATACGTAGTAATGAGGTTAAAATACGTATGGGGAGTATATATGTAGGTTGGATAAATACCTATAAATTATAATAAGATGTGTGTATGCCTATTATGTGATATTATTATTAAGTGTACCAATGGTTGATAACCCGGGGGTACAAAGATGATTATTGGTAGGCGCACTAATGGGTGATAACCCGAGGGTGCTGAATTATTATTGATAAGTGCATTAATGGGTGCTAACCTGGGGATGAAATATTCTATTAGTAGGCGCACTAATGGGTGATAACCCGAGGGTGATAAATTATTATTGGTAGGTGCATTAATGGGTGCTAACCCGGGGATGCATGATTTTCTGGAGATATGCACTAATGGGGCTTAACCGGGGGTGCATGATTAGTATATATATGTATAGGGATGATGTGACTATATATATATATATATATGGACTTGTGAATATTGCTACTGTGTGAAATTAATAGACTTGCTAATAATAATAATCATTACATTGCACCAAGTGGTCTTAACCTAAGAGTACAGGATTAGTGTATATATATATATAGGAATGATGAGACTATATATATGTATGAGATTAATTGAGGAATTTTCTACTTTGTGAGACTAGTAGATAAAAAAAATGAAAATGAGAAGCATAATAATCTTAGTGAATAAAAGATTAACTATTCAAACGGTGAATAATGAGATTTAGTATGTGATATAAACTATCTGAATAACGTATTATATGGGCTATACGGGAATACTACTAGTGAGCATAGTTAGTATTAGTATGGTTTTTAACTAGTTAGACTGGGAGGTATAACTAAGGGAGATTAGATGTACGTTAGGCGTGCACAATAGACGAGAGGTGAGAAACTCATGTGAGAGTTCGATAATTAACATGCGTATAAGACTTGTTTTAAGAACCAGTTTTAAATACTTGCTAAATCATTTTTACACATCGGGCTCTGACCCGTTTCTTGTATCTCTTCTCTCTTTTGCTATATATATGTATTATATCAGGTGCTCAGCCACAGGAGTATCAGATTTAGAGATTTGAATTGCTTGACGTACTGCAGCTGTTGTGGAAGCTGTAGGTCCTTGTAGTAGACGCATCTATCCTTGCCATTCAGTTTCATCTAGACTTCTTGTTTAGGGCATACGTCGCCCACTTCTAGTTCTTTCATCGGAGATATTGTATTCAGTTTATTGTATGGTTTGGAGTTTTGAACTGGGAGGTTTTATCCAGTCTTATTTATTTCAATACTTGATTCATGTTCAGTATTTATTTACGTTCCTATGTGTGGTGAATGGTTTATACTATAAGATGGAAAGAAATTGATTTACTTGGTTTTATTAAATTGGAAATGTTTTGACACCTAGCTTAATTTTATAATAGGTGATTCATATGTTAAAAAGTTTTTCAACAGTGATTCTGAGAATGAACCAACTGAATATCCTGTTTTAAATTGGTAGAGGACTGATCACCCTATATTTAATTGGGAGGGGTGTCACACCCAAGTGGCATCAAGGGATTCTTTTAAGCTTTTAAATTTTTCCTTTCTATCAACTGAGGACGACCTCAGTTAGTCATCCCTTATCGAAAACTAGTTATAATTAACCAAAAACTGTGAAACAGTACAACAACAAGGTAAGCGTCGAATATAAGTAAGGAAAATGGAAAGTAATAAAGGAAAGTATATAGTTACCAATGCAAGATTTTTATTAGCCCTTTCTAGTAATCGGGCCCTGGACAGAACTCCACGGGCAGAACTCCTAATTGAATCAGACCCCTAGCCAAAGTAGGGTTCACTACCACAAAGGCCGATTCAGCAGTAGTCTGGTCAGCTGAGGTTTTCTGTACCAACTCTTGATCAGGAGAAGGACTTCTCTTCAATCTCTTGAATTGAGGTTCAGTAGTCCTAAATTCTTCAGTATTGGCCAGTACTGGCCTTTTTTCACCAATAATGGATTTCTTGAGTGGGGTAGATGGTAGTTTAGACATTAAGTTAGGAATCCTTCTCTTTCCCATGTCCTCTGTAGATGAAATGGGAATAGTGGTAATGTCAAAACGGTCGAAGGAGGATGACGTTACTCCAATTACCAACTTTCGTTCTACCCCTAGGGATTTCGAAACTACAACCGAGGAGGTTGAAGTGGTTTCTCTTCTTAAAGGTTAATGGGAGGTATATCTTTTGTAGATCGAGCAATACAAAAAGTAATTGAACATTTGTACTCCAACAGAATGGACGTCGGCCTAGGATGCTCTTCTCTTAAACTTTGATAAATAGACCAAAGAAATTTTAGTTCTTCAAATTTTACCTCTGAGTCACGAGGGAACTTTATCCTACCTCCCTCTGTAGAAAAAAAATCAAATAAAAATTGTTAGTTAGAAAATTATCAAATAGTTAGTAGACATAAAAGAGAAACAGTTCAAGATGATGGTCAGCCTATGATATGCCCTACCTGGGGGTATTTGGGACCAGTATATTTAACCCCCTCAGCAAGGAGGGCTTGTTGCTAATTCTTGATCACCACTCCATAATCCCAATTATCTTTATTTGAATTAGGCAGGTTGATTATTAAAGCCCTATTATTTTCTCTGGTCTTCAGGTAATATATGTTCTCTCCTGTGGTTCCCTATTTATAACATTACATTAATTCAGTGATCCCTATGTGGGTTCCATGGAGTTCATTCAAGCAATTAACCCCCTTCACCACTCGCCAAGTGTTTGGGACTACCCTAGAAGGGACTAAGTCAAAGTATTGACATAACTCAAGAAATAGTTGGTTGGGAGGGAAATTTATTCCGCATTCTCCTATAAATAGTGTGGGAATCTAATGACCCTTATCTAAAGACAGAGCATCTAAGGGTCCATCCACTATCTCCAAAGATACCGAATTGGGGATTTTTATTCATTCTATAAACTCTTCTAAAGAGACTTCATCAACATTATAAATCATTATTTGTGCAAGTAACAAAGTAAAATAATGGGATAGAAAGGAGTCTTGCAGATTTCTCTAACATAAGAGAAGACTCTCAAGAACAACAAATAAAGCTTGAAAGCAGGAAGAAAATGATTAAGTTTTAAGGTTTGAGGTAAAGAGAAATGGGGGGGGGGGACTTATTCCATTTATAGGTACAGTGGATTCACCTCGAAGCTTGGGAATGGAAATGATTAAATAAACCAACGATTGAATGCTCGACAGTTTTATGCATCAAAAAGAAGTAGAAAGATCTACGTACCCTTTGACCGTTTGCCAGTCTTCAAAATAATCACAAAAATGCCACTGCACTGGCATACGAGTGGAAAATTTACAAAACCTAAAGGTTGATAGCCAACCTATACCATGTTTGCACACCGAGCAACCTTTTAGAAAATACTCCATCCTTTCACTAAATCATCAAGCATGGAGCATTGGGGTCTTTTGTTGTGGGTTAAATTAGTCATCCATGCGGACCAATTAGAATAGGCACACCTATCCTCATACATATCCACTTCAAAGCTTCATACACACTTAGTCGACCAACTGGCTGACCACAACCAGGAAGATGAACCATCAAGAAAAATAAAGGTCACACATGTGGGGGATACCAACAACCATTCCACACATGAATTTGAAGATCAATAGTCTCATTTATTTTATATGAGTGTAAATCCTTTAATATATAAAACAATTCCATCCCTTGGGTTCTTAACCACTATAAATACATTATCCCCCTTAGCTCACAAAAGGAGGAACACGAGTGAACACAAGCAAGAATACTATATGCTTATGGTAACCACCCATCAACTGCAATACCATAACTGTGGATGTAGGATTTTTCCTTAGCTTAACCACATTAAAAAACTTTTTTGTCTTATTTGCATTGCTTACTCTTTATTTACATGTATTTGTGATTATATAATTTGTGTGATTAGGCTAAGGCTATATTTACACCAATTTTAGACATCAACAACATCTTCAATGAACTTTTCCTTCTGCATCTTATCCACATCTTCTTTAATGGCCACGTTTTCCTAGGACTGAATAGTTTCCGCTTTTGCTTGATAGGCTTGGCATCTTTAGTGATGTTCAACTCACGGCATATAAATTTTGGATCAATCTCAGGCATATCTTCATGGCTCTATACGAACACACTCTTTCGCTCTTTAAGGAATGTGATTAATTCATGTTTAAAGGTAGGTTCCAGACTTAAGCCAATTTGAGTGGTTCTTTCTTATTTTTTATTATCTGGGATAATCGTTTTAGTGGCCTCTAGCACTCGGCCCTTGACTAAATCATCCTCCTTGCGAGGATCCAACGTCTTAATCTGGCAAGTGGTGGTGACTTTCTTGATTTCCTCCTGGTCAGTTATAGTGTAATAGCATTCTCTATCTTTAACTTGATTTTTGTTTACAATGTTAGGGATTTCAAACACTGGTGGACAGTGGATGGGACCGCTTTAAATTTCTTGAATCCAACCCTACCAAGGATCATGTTATAGGTTGATCGGACATTCTTGTCTAAGATGAAGAATCAGATCCTTTCATTGTTACTAGCTGGCTAGGTGACGATAAAAACTTCTAGTTTAACAGTACCCAAAGGGTATAACTTTTCTCCCGAGAAGCCTATCAGGGGTTGTGGTAAGGTTCCAACTTGTTATCTTATAATCCCAAACTATGAAAATAATTGTAAAATATAACATCAGTCGAGCTACCGTTATCCACCAGAATTCTAGCAATCCTTGCTTTATGTACCCTCATGGTGATGACTAAAGGGTCATCATGTGGATAAAGCACACGAGATAGGTCATTCTTAGAGAATCCAATAACTTTTTTTTGTTCACCTTTCTTGGACGACCATCTGCCTTATCACACAAGTTGATCTGCTGAATGTATGAGTAAGATTTTGCCTTATTCAAGTAAGTTTTTCTCTATGTCATTTCATCACCGCCTCTAGCATCTCCTCCTGTAATAGTAAAAAAATATCATTTTTATATTGACCTCAAGCTCTCGGGTCTTCTTCAGTAAATCTGGATCATCTTTCGAATTGTTATCCTGGACACTCTTCTTATCATCTTTGCCTTGGCAAGAGACTCTGATCGACTTTTGGAGTCTCGAACTTATGCTCGGTCAATAAATTTACATATCTTACCATGACGGATAAGGTTCTTAATTTCATTCTTTAGTGCAATGCAATTATCAGTAGTATGCCCATGATCCTTATGGAATTCATAATACTTGGACTTAGCCCTCCTGTTAGGAGGGGACTTCAATTTTCCTAGCCATTTGAGATCCCTACTCCCCCGAATTTCATCCAGTATGTGGTGTATGCCAATAGTTTGAGGGGTATATTCCTCATACTTATTTGGTTTCTCATATTTCTTGTCTTTTTATTCCTTTTTTTCAGAGCTTTTATTAGCTTTTGCATCTGGACCCTGTTTAGGAGCCATAGCTTCCTCAACATTCATGATCTTACTAGCCTTTATTATTAATTCGGTCATGGTTTTAGAGGGATCTTTATCCAGAGCAAATATAGTTTCTCAGGGAGTGGTCCACTTATCAAAGCAGTGATGGTAGTCTTTTTCTCATAATCCACCACCTCTAATTTTTCACTATTAAAACGGGTTATATATTTGCGAGTTTCCCCTAGTCATTATCGAGTTCTTAGTAAATGGGCTACCCTTTTAATAGGTTTTGCTACAAAATAAAAATTATTTATGAATATCTCGATGAGCTGCTGGAAGCGAGAGATTTATCCTCGGGAAAGATTATTATACCAAATATGGGAAGATCCAATTATGGTACTTGAGAATGCTCTGTACCGTATCTCATCTAGAACTGCATAAATATCAATTGTCGCCTGGTATTATTTAATATGAAGTACAAGGTCAATCTTACCATCATAATTGGAGTCACCACATGTGGTTTGAATTTGGACGGTATGGGGAAATCTACAGTGGCTGGAACAACAGGTCATCCCTTCACAAATCTCCTTTGCAAGGGATTTTTGGACTTGGCTATATCTCCTAGGAGATTTTCTAATCATTTTATTGATCACTACAAGGGTAATATTCTGAATTAGTTATAGCTGAGGCAGCTCTAAAAGCTCTACCGTGTGTTTATACTGAGCTCTCTTCCTGTAAAGTCTACTCGGCACACACAAAACCTCGTATACTAGCCCTATATTTAGTAGACCCTTCTTGCGATCTCATGATCTAGAGTGTTCTCCATGGTAGCCCCTATTTTCTCAAGGACCTAAATATCGAAAGTAGAGGCGTTACTTAGTCTTTTTAAGGCGCTCGGTTGTTCTGAAGTGAGAGGCTCAACATCATAATAGTTAGTAGTTAACTGAAAAGGTTACTCCTAAACGGTAGGATTAGTCTTGTGAACATCTAGAATATCTAGACTTTTTCTATCATTCATATGAGATGGAGATGACATCTCTCTTCTATAAGATAGGGCACTAGTAGATATAGCTTGAAGCATCTGAGTAAGTTGCCTCATAGTTTCTTGTATTATCTCTTGTCCTTTGGAAATATTGAGTAGAAATCCATATAGGTCTCCTATACTAGGAAGAGTGGAAGGACTTAAGGAATTACCTCCATTAAGACATCTTTTCGAGATGTCTACCATACTTCAAAGTTATGAAAAATAGGTTTCAAAAGAATTTGGTAGGAAATAACAGCGGCTTATTATTTTCACAAATAACACCAATCTATTGATGTCTAAATTTGTATTATCTATCTTAGCTTGAATTAAAAAATAATAATCACGGATAGGATAAATTGAGAAGAAAATATAGAATGAGAAAGTAGAAAATTTACGTGTTTTGGCTAAGGAATAAAGACTACATCCATAGGGAAATGGTATTTAGGGGTTTGCTCCAATATTGTGGGTACAATTCTAGAGTTTATCATAAAGAAAGTGTCCTAATGTGTGTCCCCTTATCTTGGAGGAGGAGTGTTTTTATAGTAAGTGGAAAAGCAAGAGATAGAATGCCTTTATATCTTCAAGCATTTACGCCCTTACACAGTAATATGCAGTTGGATATTATTCACATACATGTGCATGGTGACTGTTAAAATTCTCCGCACATATCTTTTCATGTGACTGACCCGACCAGAAGATATCTGAGCCGACCAGGTTTTACTCGATGTGAAAAGACGAATGATAAGGCTGACAGGCGTCACTACTTTATTGGTCTATGTGGCCCAATATTTTTAGGCTTTAACACCCATAATAGTATTTGTCGAAACTTGAAAGACTTATGCAGTAATAAAACCTACGAAATGGGTATACAAGGTATATTGTTTAGAAGTGCTAATGACAAGATGATTAGTATGCCAATGGGAATCCCATTTTTTATATATTTCTCAAACCTTGTTTTGATACATGAATGAATTAAGAACTCGTCGAGTTATAGTCTTAATGGATAGATATGTTTAGACTGATTAACTAAATTAAATAATCGTTATACGGAAAATAGTATTTTGGGGATATGATCCTAGTATTAATCAAATTATGAAAATACCTATAGTAAACGAATGGTCGTGTTGGGTCCAAAATGGAAAACTTTATTTAAAAGGTTGAACCATTTTTGGTCTATTAGTAAAATGTGGTTAGTATTAAGAGAGGATAAGTGTCTCTTGCGATATTTTTTTTGTTAGACAATTCACACGAATCACCCTTGAATACGGATCAAAAAACATATTGTGAAACCGTATTTTGAACTTTGGAAATTGTATCATACACATATGATTAGAAAACATGAATTTGATGAATGAAAGAATACATTATGATGATAAACTTAGGTTGGTGAAATTTGAAAATTGGCAGTTGGTTAGATGATAACATTGGGAAGATTGTGCTGAAATTTTTAAAATTTTTAGTCTGTTCTGTTAGAATGGATGCTGTTATTGATCATAGATAGAAAAATTATGGAATATCTAGTGCCGATAAATGACAAATGATATAGGATTTTGATAAGTGTGTAAATTATGACTAGATGAATAATTACGCATTCAACTGAAGGAATTCCCCTTGGTATTTGGTATCGAAATGACTTAATTTGTGGAATGATAATATTGGGATTTGGACTTTTGTGGCACCCCGCTAAAAATAATAACGGGTGGCCATCCCTATACTAAAATAAATCAGGAATCTCAAGTGGATCATTCTCAGCATCTACTGTCGATACAAAAATAAATATAGCTAACTACCTAATACTACAATAAGCGAATGCCAATTTTCTTTTAAAACATACAATAAACATCATACCAACCGCATAATAACTACTTAACATTAAAAAAGTGTACACACGTACTACAATAAAAAGAAGTGAACATATAACATATAATAAGTACAACAAAAATAAATACCCGAATATGTTGTCGGGTCACAGATAATACAACAAACCAGAGCAGAGAAATATAAAAGTTTTACCTATAACTCATGGGTATAAACCTGATATACAAAATGAATCTAATCTATATTTACAAAAGATGGGAAGCGGCTAGAATAAAAATTTCGCAACAGTCCGCATCTGCTACAGCTTCGTGGACACTAGATAAAAAAGCATTTTTGGCGTCCTTGCGGCGGAACACCTATCATAAAATACAATATATATATATATAGCAAGAGAGAAATATAAACTGGTCAGAGCCCGTGGTTTGAAAACATTTATAGCAAGTGCATTAAAATGCATAACAATTATAGATGCATAATTTCATAATTAAAGTGGAGTCACACTCTCATGGAACTCCAGTTCACCCCTCGACTAAAGCACGCATCTAAACGTATGCACCTGAACCTCAATTAAGCTACCCGACACATTCTAGGGACAATTCAATCTTAATCTACGCATAATATACACCCGCATAACTCGCTATCTCAACCGTAATCCAAAATCTTCTCATTCTAACATATCCTAAGTTAGCGCCCGAACTTATACATTAACATATACATATATATCTTATCAGTGTCCATCGGTTCTAAATATTAACTTAATCAAGTTATTATCATCAAAGAAATCACGCACATCTTTATATACTTATGAAGTATTGTTTCCTCATAATGCATAAACTCGAGTACCAAGGACTAAACTTCTCCCCAATTCCAACATTGCACTACGTTTAGTGTGTGGGACGTCTCGTAAAGAGAAATCTAGGCAAGGAACCCCCCGATACACTACTCCTTGACAACGTTGATCGTCGAGATCCATTATGCCCTTAATACACAGCACATATAACATCAACTACTTCAAGAATAACTATCTCGACGTACATAACTAAGATACCGCACATTACCTTTAGGGTCTATATAACATTACTATAGTTAATAAGCATGATCGTTCAACCCTAACAAGAACGTACACATAACACACCTAACGTGTATTTTAAATACCCCTATCACATTCACTTATAGGACGTATAACATTATTCTTGTTATAAAATACGATTATTCAACCCTAGAAAACACGTACGTATAACACATAATGCGCATTTAAATCATCCATAACACATTCATTTATAGGATAAAATATACTTCACAATGCTACCATTTTCCAAATATTACTCACTTTATCCCAAGTTACCAGTCACCGAACTATTATCACACCGCCCTAGTAATCAAACAAAACACAATGCGTGGGAAGCGCTCATAGTTTCGAACTAGAAAGTGATAACGAATCATACCCAAGACTGCTCAACCAGAATAAAATCATATAATAAATAATGGACGACTATGACCTGGGGACTATACTCACCCTGCTCCTCAAGCCAGGGGTCTCACCCACATCGCACGACTTCCCATGATAGCACGTGCTAGGTATGCTCACAGAATAAGTGCATATATCATTCACACTAGATATACATGCGATCACATTATATATGTACACACTATCACACAAGATATATACATTCAAACCATATTTTATATATATATATATATATCATACTATCTCCCGGCCATATGTATAAAGGTAATGAATTCAGTTATATGTATATAGCTCTCATTATACTAACCAACGCTATGATGCATACCTATCCAATTCATTTCCTTATATGATCCCTCGCTTGAAACTTACTCATCCATTTCACCTGTTATATGAATAGTCTCCCAATTTAACCAACATTATGGATACTATCTCAAAACCAAGCGTATATAACAACCATCATGCATACACACCATCTACATCCGTATACACACCTATATATAATAATAATCCCGGCTATAAGTATAAACACAAACTATTCTAGTCGGTGATATACTAAAACATATACTGTGATACCACTTGACTTCGAAAGCACATAAGTAAAAAGGGAAATATCTCTCTAAACGTATAACCACTTCATGATAGTCCCCTACAATCAAATTTATATAATCCAACTATCTTTTAGTCCTACAATCATTTCCTTAATGAAAGAGGCACCATACCCTCATATGCCATTCCTAAAATAGTCCCGAATACCTCCTTACTATCCTAAGATATAAATCTCTTGATATTTTAACCTAACCCTCGATAATACATTAACTAAGAAGGTCCCGAAGTTTTAGACCCAAGAGAAAGGGGGTAAAAAGAATATCCCATTCTTGGGTTAAAAATAGAGTACTGGTCAACCGGCCCCTGACCCCCAGTCGACCGCGGTTCTGGAATTTGACTTGCGAAGCAACCAGTAGGCTTTTCCCTTAAGGCGCGGTCGACCGGCTTCCTAGCCGCGGTCGACCAGCCATACAAGATATTTCGGCCATTTTTCATTTTGGACGAAACCTAACTCTCCAAAAACCCAATATATCATCTTAAACCCATTAATCTTCAACCCAATCATGTTTCTAACATGAAAACTCATTAAATATATCAACCTAAATAATTATACAACCTCAAATCCATCATATTTTTATCCAGAAATCATGAAATAAATTACACACATAGATTATTTAGCAAGTTTAATCACTTGCCTCAAAGTTGTAGATGTTGAATCTTCCTCAAAGTCGTGGACTGGCTGGAATCCCCAACCTTTTCTCCTCTTTCTCTCTTACTTTCCTCTTCTCTCTCTCTCTAGGTTTTTCTCTTTCTCACAAATGAGATTGGCTTATTTCGTAAGCCTCCTAAGGCTTTAAATCCTAAACCGCAACTTTAAATGATAATACACACTTTAAATGACTTGTTTACACCAATTCGAGTCAAACTAACTTAAAATATTTCGTAACCGAAATAAAACCCAATGACAGTCATTTTGACTATCTCGACCCATCTCAGATCAACCGCGCACTTAGAATCATCATCCGAAATACTTTATAACATCCTCAAATTTTCACCTCAATTGCCAAAATTAAAATTCTCCAATTCAAATAAATATTATTTCTCCCAAATTAATTAAATTCTCAGTCCTCAAAACCACAGGGTATTCATACTTCCCCCCTTACAGGAAATTTCGTCCTCGAAATTAAGTTAAGCCTAGTACTCCAAACCTCAACTAGTTTCTACGTGACCTACCCTCAATATCATTATACCTATCTCTCCCACTTCTAACGGAGAATCATTTTAGTTAAAATCAAATTAGATAATCAGGGTGCCCATACACCCTGTACCCGAGCTAAACTATATAAACATTACCCGGCTCCACTTAGCCTCAAATCGTGATATAATTCTCAACAAATAAATCCATTATAACGCACTAAGTGTACAAAATTTTGAAAATTTTGAAATTTTACCTCTTCTCAACTCCTAACATTCGCTACTTTCATGCGAGGGAGATCTCGCAAGCGAAATCCAAACAAGGAACCCTCCAATACACTACTGTGTAGCTTTGTTGGGAATTGAGATCATTTAAACCGGGACTAAAGTCTTTAAAATATTCTTGAACCCTATTGATATTACCCGATGGCCTATAAAACAATGTACTATAAAATAATTTTATGTCTTTCGACACACAAACCAAACACTTTATGCTCAAGGCACAAGGCATAAACAAGTACAATACTCCTACCAACACTTAGTTCTCAAAACTAGCACAACCACGAGCTAAAATTCCTCGCTCAACCATTAATCCGCTAAACTCTGAATCTCCTCAGTAATAAAATCCTTTTCATCACATCAAAACATCACCATAAGATAGGCCCTTCCACAACTGGAACCTTATAAATACATTCATCTAGCCTACCAATAAAACGATAACCCTATCATCTACCACTAAACACGTTTTAACAGTTCGCAATGTCGAAAATATAAAAATCATAACTCTCCACTAGTACATCCTGAAACAACCTATTCTCCCGAAAGATACCGCCTTGGTGCCACTTTTTCTCACTCCTCCCTTCAAGGAAATTCCATATGCAATACGATTATAACGGCTAACCACTCACAAAAATCTTACATGCAATACTCCCAATGTCGCTCAAAGCATAACCTAAGCACAAAGGAATATAATTTACATTATACCTCCATACTCCATCTGCCTCATTTCGTTAATGGGACCCTGATCGAATTTCGCTTTCCCAAACTGACCTATGAACTATTGTAGGGGTTGCACATCCAAAACTTCTTCAAAAGTTTCCCTTTACCTCTTCTAGGTTAATCCCTCTTCCTATGATCTATTTCTCCATGGAAGAAACATCTTTCATAATATCCTTCCTGTCGATCCTGAGGGACAAAACGCTGTTGTGACCCTCTATAACCTTGTTGCGATAATGATCTTGCCCCACTGGCATCATCTCTTCCAGTCCTACTACTATTTGTAACACCCTACGCCCCCGAAAAGAGAATGCATAGTGGTACTTTGATAAAAACTTTACAAATTTCAAAATTAGCAGGGTATAGAGCATCTAAATAAAACTCACGATAAGAAACTACTCATCTCAATTGTCCAATTAAATACAACAGATGTCTTTCGAAATAATACAACTATCTATCTTGAAATAAAAATGAATCTCCAATGCTCTATACAACAAAATAAATACAAATATTCTCATTTGTATGCTCCAATAATCTCCCCAAAATGACCAAGCTAAAATAAATCTCCCATAAGTCCATAGCGCCCAAATTTCTTATTCCCTTGAAATGAAGACGATATTCCTGACAGTATAAAAATGTCGTGTTCATCACATCGGTAAAAGTCAGTAATGTTGGGTTCCCCAACAAGTGCTGTCGAATTCTCCATTCTAAACCTCCTAAGAACTTTGTTATTAGCTTCTCCTCCGTATTTACCTCATCAGGCATGAAATTCGCCAATCGAGTAAATTATTATTCATACTCAGCCACCGTTCGATCACCTTTAGACCCATCCAGTAATTTTTTCCTCATTTCCGTCTGGATTACGGAAGGAGGATACTTTCGGTCAAAGCGTTCCCAAAATCCTCTATGGTCATTGCATCTCCTGCTCCGAGGTGGTGACTGATTCCCACCATTGGAGAGCTACGCCCGTTAGTTTAAAGGTGGCGAGTATTTGCTTATGCACTTCACTGCATTCAACCATTCGAATGTGCCTTTACATACCCTTTTTCCACCGACTTAAAACTATTGCATCACCCCCCGCCCCCCAAAAATTATGGAGGATGTCCTTCCCTAATGTCTTCTCGTTCTCTTTCCCACGCAGATGGCCCTGGGTGCTCTTGAGTTATCGGAGGTGAAAGTTGACGTGCCATCATAGCAATGGCAGCATTTATTGCTTATGCCATAATATTGGCAACTTCGGCTACGATAACAGTCCCTTGAGGTAATTGAGGTTCCATATTCTCATCCCCTCAGCTTGCCCTATTTGGACGACCTCTTCTTGGCGGCCTCTGAAACAAGAGCAACTGTATCAGAACGCCATTCAAGTAATTACGCATCGCAAAAGGAAATGTAGGCGTAGTGAACATAACAATCCTAAGACAGGGCTCTACATCAAGAACACTTACGAAAGAATGCCGAAAACCCGCACAGATCCTAAGACACTAGAACATGATGTCTGATACCACCTGTAACTCCCCGCTTAAAATAATAACGGGTAGCCAGTCCTATACCAAAATAAATCAGGAATCTCAAGTGGATCATTCTTAGCATCTACTGTCGATACTAAAATAAATATAGCTAACTACCCAATACTACAATAAGTGGATGCCAAAAAAAATTTAGAACATACAATAAACTTCATACCAAACGCATAATAACTACTGAACATGATAAAATGTACACACGTACTACAATAAAAAGAAGTAATCATATAACACATAATAAGTACAACAAAAAGAAATACATGAATATGCTGTCGGGTCACAGACAATACAGCAAACCATAGGAGAGAAATATAAAAGTTCTACCTATAACTCATGGGTATAAACTTGATATACAAAATGAATCCTATCTAGATTTACAAAATATGGGAAAGTGGCTACAACAAAAATCCCGCAACAGCCCGCATCTGCTACAGCTCCGTGTACACTGGATCGAAAAGCATCTTTGGCGTCCTTGCGGTGGAACACCTATCATATAATACTATATATATATATATCAAGATAGAAATATAAATGGGCCAGAGCCCGAGGTTTGAAAATATATATAGCAAGTGCATTAAAATGCATAATAATTATAGATGCAATTAAAGTGGAGTCGTACTCTCATGGAACTCCATCTCGCCCCTCGACTAAAGTGCGCACCTAAACGTATGCACATGAACCTCAATTAAGCTACCCGACACATTCTAGGGAAAATTCAATCTTAATCTACGCATAATCTACACCCGCATAACCCGTTATCTCAACCATAATCCAAAATCTTCGCATTCTAACATATCCTAAGTTAGCGCCCGAACTTATACATTAACATATACATATATACACAAATATCTTACTAGCGTCCATCGATTCTAAATATGAACTTAATCAAGTTATTATCATCAAATAAATCACACACATCTTTATATACATATAAAGTATTGTTTCCCCATAATGCATAAACCCGAGTACCAGGACTAAACTTATCCCCATTCGCAACATTGCACTACGTTTCGTGTGTGAGACATATTGTAAAGCGAAATCCACACAAGAAACCCCCCGATACACTACTCTTTGACAATGTTGATCGTCAAGATCCATTATGCCCTTAATACACAACACATATAACGTCAACTACTTCAAGAATAACTATCTGGACGTACATAACTAAGATACCGCACATTACCTTTAGGGTCTATATAACATTACTATAGTTAATAAGCATGATCGTTCAATCCTAACAAGAACGTACACATAGCACACCTAACGTGTATTTAAAATACCCCTATCACATTCACTTATAAAAGATGGGAAGCGGCTAGAATAAAAATTTCGCAACAGTCCGCATCTGCTACAGCTTCATGGACACTGGATAAAAAAGCATTTTTGGCGTCCTTGCGGCGGAAAACCTATCATAAAATACAATATATATATATAGCAAGAGAGAAATATAAACTGGTCAGAGCCCGTGGTTTGAAAACATTTATAGCAAGTGCATTAAAATGCATAACAATTATAGATGCATAATTTCATAATTAAAGTGGAGTCACACTCTCATGGAACTCCAGTTCACCCCTCGACTAAAGCACGCATCTAAACGTATGCACCTGAACCTCAATTAAGCTACCCGACACATTCTAGGGACAATTCAATCTTAATATACGCATAATATACACCCGCACAACTCGCTATCTCAACCGTAATCCAAAATCTTCTCATTCTAACATATCCTAAGTTAGCGCCCGAACTTATACATTAACATATACATATATATCTTATCAGTGTCCATCGGTTCTAAATATTAACTTAATTAAGTTATTATCATCAAAGAAATCACGCACATCTTTATATACTTATGAAGTATTGTTTCCTCATAATGCATAAACTCGAGTACCAAGGACTAAACTTCTCCCCAATTCCAACATTACACTACGTTTAGTGTGTGGGACATCTCGTAAAGAGAAATCTAGGCAAGGAACCCCCCGATACACTACTCCTTGACAACGTTGATTGTCGAGATCCATTATGCCCTTAATACACAACACATATAACGCCAACTACTTCAAGAATAACTATCTCGACGTACATAACTAAGATACCGCACATTACCTTTAGGGTCTATATAACATTACTATAGTTAATAAGCATGATCGTTCAACCCTAACAAGAACGTACACATAACACACCTAACGTGTATTTAAAATACCCCTATCACATTCACTTATAGGACGTATAACATTATTCTTGTTATAAAATACGATTATTCAACTCTAGCAAACACGTACATATAACACACATAATGCGCATTTAAATCATCCATAACACATTCATTTATAGGATAAAATATACTTCACAATGCGACCATCTTCCAAGAATTACTCACTTTATCCCAAGTTACCAGCCACCGAACTATTATCACACCGCCCTAGTAATCAAACAAAACACAATGCGTGGGAAGCGCTCATAATTTCGAACTAGAAAGTGATAAAGAATCATACCCAAGACTTCTCAACTAGAATAAAATCACGTAATAAATAATGGACGACTATGACCTGGGGACTATACGCTCCCTTCTCCTCAAGCCAGGGGCCTCACCCATATCGCACGACTTCCCATGATAGCATGTGCTGGGTTTGCTCACACAATAAGTATATATATCATTCACACTAGATATACATGAGATCACATCATATATGTACACACCATCACACAAGGTATATATATATATATATATATATATATATATATATATACATACATACTATCTCTCGGCCGTATGTATAAAAGTAATGAATTCGGCTATATGTATATAACTCTCATTACACTAACCAACGCTATGACGCATACCTACCCAATTCATTTCCTTATACGATCCCTCACTTGAAACTTTTTCATCCAATTCACCTATTATATGAATAGTCTCCCAATTTAACCAACATTACGGATACTGTCTCATAACCAAACGTATATAACAACCATCATCCATACACACCATCTACATCCGTATACACACCTATATATCATAATAATCCTGGCTATAAGTATAAACACAAATTGTTCTAGTTGGTGATATACTAAAACATATACTGTGATACCACTTGACTTCGAAAGCATATAAGTAAAAAGGGAACTATCTCTCTATAATGTATAACCACTTCATAATAGTCCCCCACAATCAAATTTATATAATCCAACTATCTTTTAGTCCCACAATCATTTCCTTAATGAAAGCGGCACCACACCCTCATAAGCCATTCCTAAAATAGGCCCGAATACCGCCTTACGATCCCAAGGTATAAATATCTTGATATGTTAACCTAACCCTCGATAATAAATTAACTAAGAAGGTCCCTAAGTTTTAAACCCAAAAGAAAAGGGTTAAAAAGAAGATCCTATTCTTGGGCTAAAAACAGAGTACAGGTCGACCGACCCCTGACCCTCGGTCTACCATAGTTCCGTAATTTTCCTTACGAAGCAACCAGTAGGCTTTTCCCTTAAGGCGCGGTCAACCGACTTCTTAGCCGCGGTCGATCGTCCATACTAGATATTTCGGCCATTTTTCATTTTGGACAAAACCTAACTCTCCAAAAACCCAATATATCATCTTTTAACCATTAATCTTCAACCCAATCATATTTATAACATCAAAACTGATTAAATATATCATCCCAACTAATTATACAACCTCAAATCCATATACACATCTCAAATGCAAGATTTTACCAAAAATTAAGGTTTTGACATATAAACCCAAAATCCATATTTTTATCCACAAATCATGAAATAAATTACACACATAGATTATTTAGCAAGTTTAATCACTTGCCTCAAAGTTGTAGAGGTTGAATCTTCCTCGAAGTCGCGAATTGGCCGGAATCCCCAAGATTTTCTCCTCTTTCTCTCTTCCTTTCCTCTTGTATCTCTCTCTCTCTAGGGTTTTCTCTTTCTCAAAAATGAGATTGGCTTATTTCGTAAGCCCCCTAAGCCTTTAAATCCTAAACCGCAACTTTAAATGATAATACACATTTTAAATGACTCGTTTACTCCAATTCGAGTCAAACTAACTTAAAATATTTTGAAACCGAAATAAAACCCAAGGATAGTCATTTTGACTATCTCGATCCATCCCTGATCAACCGCACACTCAGAATCATCATCCAAAATACTTTATAACATCCTCAAATTTTGACCTCAATTGCCAAAATTAAAATTCTCCAATTCAAATAAATATTATTTCTCCCAAATTAATTAAATTCTTAGTCCTCAAAATCATGGGGTATTACAACTTTGTATGTTTAGACAAAGGTTGTTGGGAGTAAAGATAAATTATGTTAATTTCATACAGTAGATGATGAATGTATATAGAAGTTTTGCTGTTGAAATAAATTAGCGACAAATGTGAACTTATGATATTTACTCTTGGGAGTTGCTATACTTGAGATTTTACAATGGTGCATTTAGAGGTAGGAGTAATTGGATATGTACCTATAAAATAAAGATGTATAAAATTATTAGTCTAGTTATTGTCTCAACAACTACTTAATCAAGATAGAAGTGTATCATGGGGTTCCTTGTTTTAAAATCATATACGACATGTCCCACGTAAGGAGTCTAAAAAGGGTAGGAGTTGGGAATTTAGGAGGTATAAGTTAAGTAGTTTTCCTTGAGTAGTATGAAGTTGATACAAGAATGTTATAGGGACTCGACCATTTACCATTGGTTGAGTTATCGTATAACAGTAGTTACCAAGAGTCCATTTCTATGGATCTTTATGAGACACTTTATGGGAGACCAAGTCGATCCCCAATATGTTAGGTTAGACCCTAGTGAGGGTAAACAGTTGGGACATCAATAATTCCAAGAGCTGATCGAAAAGATCAAGCTGATTAGGGAGTGAATCAAAATCTCTCAAGATAGATAGAAGATCTAAGCCAATAAAAATTGGAAGCTCAAAGAATTTTAGGTGGCAGAGTAAGTTTACTACATATTTGGCCTATAAAAAAAGTTGATGAGGTTCGAATAGATGGTTAAATTAGCCCATCATTGTATTGGATTGTTCAAGATATCAAAGATTTTGGGGAAGGTTGCGTACCATCTAGCACTTCCAGACTATTTAGATTAGGTGCATAATGTGCTACACCTTTTTCTACTATGCTAGATTTTACACCCTAAGGATGCATATTAACATATTGATATGGGTGAGATTGTGTCAAATTCGGAGGCATCGTATTATGAACATCATGTGGGTATTTTAGATCAACGAATACAAAAGTTGCATTTTGAGTAGATTATTTTGACTCATTCTTATATGAGGAGTTGATTTTGACTCACACGCATGTGAGGAAATAATTTTGACTCACACACATGTGAGGAGATGATTTTGACTCATTCTTATACGAGGAGATGATTTTTTTATTCACACGCATATGAGGAGATAATTTTGACTCATTCTTATATGAGGAGATAATTTTGACTCACAGGCACGCGGGGAAATGATTTTGGTTCATTGTTATACGAGAAGATGATTTTGACTCACACACATGCGAGGAGTTGATTTTGACTCATTGTTATATGAGAAGATGATTTTGAATCAATTTATATGAGGAGATAGTTTTGACTCATGTTATATAAGGAGATAATTTGACTCATTTTATATGAGGATATAGTTTTGACTCATTTTATATGAGGAGATAGTTTGACTCATTTCATATGAGAAGATAGTTTTGACTCATTTTATACGAGGAGATAGTTTTGAATCACTTTACATTAGATAAAATAAAATTTTGAGTAATATAAATTTGGACTTAATGAAATAAGAAATTTATTATGAATTTCGAGGAAATAATTTTTTTTATTAGGGGGAAGATTGTAATACCCTATAATTTTTAAAGGATTTTCTTATAATTTAAAGGATTTTAATTAATAAATAAATTTTGGAGATTGATGAATTTGAAATAATTATTTTGAGTGAAAACTCGAATTTTATAATTATTTGAGTAAGAAATAAAGTTTTATAATAAAGTTTAAAGTTGTAACAATTATATGGGGTTTTATTATAATTTAGAATTTTATTGAAGTAAATTGTAATTTAGAATTGTATTAAAATAACAAATAAGAAAATGAGGGATTTAGACTTAAGAGCATGGGCATAGCGAAAGCTATAGCATACTTGGGGAGAAAGCTAGGGTTAAGGGCATATGAGAGAATGCATAATTAAGATGAGTTAGTATAGAAACATAAGGAAACCCTAATTCCCATCCTAAACTCAAAAACTCACAACAATCTCCACCTAATCGTATTTTCAATCCACAAAGCTTTTGGGGATGTTCTTCAAGAGCAATTCAATTATTTTCTTAAGGAGGGTTTTTCAACACAATTGGGAATTTCTCTATTGAAGGAATTTTTCTACACCTTTAGAATTTGTTCTACAACAATTGGGATTTATATTCTTCATATAAGGCAAGATAATTCAACAACCTCCTCTCATAATTATAAATAACGATTTCTACATAAATAGTGCTTTCATAAATTATAAAAATATGTAAAGATAATTAGGGTTATCTCATGTATTGGAAAATTGAGGTTTTGGGTGAATAAATAAATAAATCAAATTCTTGAAATTTCATGTTTAGTTTAAACTAATTTAATTGACTTGAAATGGGAAATTATACTTTCTATTAGAATTGGATCATACTAGCTGAATTGAATTAAGTTGGAGAATTTTATGAATTCGGTTAAGAAAATTGATGTTCTTATTGAAATTAGTTTAGACTAATTGGATTGTGTCAAGAGAATTATAATTTCCCTGTAGAATTGCCCATTTAGATGAAATTATATGTTAGACTATTGTTTTACATGTTTATAAGTCCCCCCTTCTAAATGTTAAATATCGAAATTGAATATGAAATGATATGTTATAATCTCCTAAATAACTATGAGAAAATGATAGTTTTAAGTAAGGATGAACCCTTATAATCATTCTAGGCCATAATTGGGGAATACTTGAGGATGGGATTTCATTTTCAAAGGAAACATGGTGATTCTACATTCTATATATGTATCAACTTACAGAAATAATCCTTTTGGGAGTTTTGATTTCGTGTCCCGTGCACGACCTAGTTTAGTACCCTTGCGATTGCTTCGTGTGCACGGATGATATTTGGTACCGTTCGTACGATACTAGTAAATTGGTGTAAAGTCTTGTTAAACGTTAAAGGCATGTATGGTAATTATGCACTTTTACTTAATGAACTCTCGTGGCATGTGAAACAATGGGGAATTCTGATTTTTGGAAATATATAACACAAAGGGGGAGACACTCTTAGTACATACTTTATTAACCGTATGCTTAAGGGAGAAGGGTAATGGTTTATGGAAGAAAGAACCAATTGGATACTTTTAGGCTAAACACTTTGTTCCTAATATGAGTTTATCAGTAGTTTGGCGGGGATCAACTCTGAGCCATGGGTTTGTTAGACGAGTAAATAATTGTAGTTATATATGTTTAAGTATAGAAACTTCTTTAACTGTGCATGATTAAATATGTAGAAATTATAACAATTAACTTAATAATTGTATACTTCATTATTTGCACTTAGGATTCATAGTTTTACTACTTGAGTGCGTAGTTATTATCTTATTGCGGTGGGCCTAACCCATCGCATTACTACAGGTGCTCCAGAGTACCCGACTTAATTTCTTACTCTAGTACACTGTCGTCCTTTCCATTCGCCACTGACTTTTGAAGATTTAGGGGTTACGCCTACCTTCAATTTTATTTCATGTACATTGAGTGATGTGAGATCTCTAGTGGTTGTATGCAGTTTTGTAAAGTGAGAAATTCTTTTATATTGATTATTGGTAAACAATTACAAATGTAATTGACTTAAATATATCAAAGGCAGAAGTTTTCTCATTTCGCTCTTTATATTATTTTGACTTCGTTCTTTGTTTCTTGTTCCATGCTAAGGATGATAATTAATTGTTTAGGCGACTTATATAATTTTTAATAAATATATTTGATCAACTTAATTATTAAAAATATATGAGGTGCCATACCTTAAATATCGATTTAAAGACATTTGTAACATTGACTTTGACTCAAAGGTAGGGAAATTCCTAGGACTCCCAAGTAAGTGGGGAAGGTCAAAAAAAGAATCGATGGCTTAGCTCAAAAAGTATTCCATGTCAAGTTAGAGGGATTAAAATAGTCCTTACCCTCAGCAACTGGGAAATAATTTCTAATCAAATATGTTGCTCAATCCATATAGTCTTAGATGATTTCTAACTTCAAACTACGTAAACATTTTTGTTTATCTTTGAGCTCTAAAGTAGAAAATTTTTGATGGAGGGGATCTAAAAAGAAGAAATAAATTCATTGGAATAATTAGACTACATTATCTAAATCTAAAGTGCTTGGCAGAATGGGATTTAAAGACCTTGATCTTATGATTTTATATATTCTAGCTAGAAAATCATGAATATTAATGCGTAACTCAAACTCTCTTTGGGACCAAACTCTTAAAGGAATAGATTATCCTAAATGCTCATTCTGGGAAGTGCCTTTAACTCGTAGAGGTACTTTGCTTTAGAATAGTCTTTTGGATGGGAGAGAAGTACTAAAACAAAGAGATATTTGGAAAATTGGAGATGTGCCTAACATTAAAATCAAGGATAAATGGTGGTTGCCCATTGGTGCTACTGTACTTCAAACTTAGATCCATCTCTCACCAAAGTGGGACAACTATTAACCTTTGAGTCTAAATATTGGAAACTAAAACTCCTAAATTCCATTTGCAAATCCTTATGTAGTGCACATATTGCAACCATACCTTTATTCAATAGATGCAATCATGATAGACTTGTTTAGCCTATTCTAAACAAGGCACCTACATTATGAAATCTGGCTATGCTCTCCTTTTTTCAAAATCCCCCACCCCACCCCCACTATGCTCTCCTTTTTTTCAAAATCCCCCACCCCACCCCCACTCATAAAGCTTATTCATCTTTCTCCATCTAGTTGAATTATGGAAGATTATTTGGAACTCTCCTCTCCCTCATAAAATCAAATCTTTCTTATGGAAAAAATTCTCAAATTGCCTCCAGGTATCCATCTATTTTTGGAAAAAATAAATTAAGGATAGTCCCATCTTCCTTATATGTGATTTAAATACCGAAATAGACTTGGACTATCGGAGCACTTGCATCGGATTCACGACGTGTTCCATATTTCCTCGCTGAGGAAATACCTTAGAGATAATTTGGCTCATTCTCACATTGCTGTGGAGGACATCGATCTCCAGCCGGATAGCTCCTACGAGGAGGGGCCAATTGCTATTTTGGACCGAAGCGAGAGGAAACTGCGGTCAAAGATAGTCCCGTTAGTGCGTGTTCAGTGGCGACATCACAATGTCAAGGAGTCCACATGGGAGCGCGAGGATGAGATGCGCGAGCGTTATCCAGAGCTGTTTTTAGCAGGTACTTTCTAGTTTCGAATTTCGGGACGAAATTCAGTTATTAGGGGGGAAGTATGTAATACCCCGTATTTTTGGCTATATTTATTTTTGGGATTAATTAATTAAATGCGTATTAATTGGAAATTAATCCGGGATAAAAATACTAATGTGATACGAGTTAGTATTTGATTATGTGCATATATAATTATATATGAACTTGGTATTATAAAATTTGTCGTGGGATTTATATACGACATTTTAGAAATTTTGTTGAGACGCGTGGGACCGCCGCGTCACGGTATAATATTTTGATAATAAAAGTGAATTTAAAATCTATAATCCGTATGGTCATTTTGAGTGCGCCAACGCGTCCGGAAGGGTCGAGATAGTCAGAAAACATTAGCCGGGGGTATAGTTTGGGTCCCGGGGTATTTTTAGGCCATACCGGTAACTTAAAGGGTATTTTGGTAATTTTACATTTTGAGGAATTAAAAGTGACGAAAATTAGAGATGTAAATCTGATGTGGATTAGACCCATTAAGCCCATTAGCCAACCCATATTAACCTAGAAAGCTACGTAGGTTATCATTTAGGTTTTCTAAGTTTCCCCAAATCAAAACCCTAGCCACCTTAAGCCACCATTGGAGAAGAGCTTGGAGAGAGAGGAATTTCTGCAGAAAACTGCATCTAGTCTAAACCAAACTCAGAGACAACCAAGGCAAGTGACTTTATTCCATTTAATTTCTGAGAATGTTTCCTCCATGTTAGAAAATTCGGATTTATGGTTTGTTCTTGAAGAAAATATGAAAACCCATGTAGTTTAGATCATAGAACTTGAGAAATTGTGAAGAGAATTGCATGTAGTATGATAGGTAGATGATTTTCCCTTATAATAATTGTGATTTGAAGGAATTAAAACGAAATAAATTCTGGGATTTGATGATGATATAAACCTAGGGTTCATGTTCTAGAGAAATTGGGAAAAGTGTAGAGATTTGTAAATTTGGTTGATGTTATGATGATTCAATCCTTGAAAACATGTTAGGAGATGATGTAAATATGTTTAGGATGAATTAGAGACCCTAAAACGTTGATTGGATGAACTTTGGAAGAAATTAGAATTGATAAAAATGGTGAAAAACGAGATGGGGAAAAATCTGGGCCGAAACTGGTAGCTCGTTAGAAGCAGCCCCCAGGTCGTTCGAACGAACTCGTTCGAACGAGCTTCTAACGAGTTGACCAGTCGTTACTAACGAGAAGGGATTTCGTTCGATATCTCGTTCGAACGAGATATCGTTAGAAGGGACAGTTCGTTCGAACGAACTGGGATCTCGTTCGAACAGCCTCGTTCGAACGAGACTTCTAACGACCTGACAGTCCAAACTCGTTCGAAGCCTCGTTCGAACGAGACTTCTAACGAGCTGGCAGTTTGGTCCTTTTTGGACTGTTTTGACTTTTGGAGTTCCGTATATTTGTTCGAGGATATAGATATCATTCCGTAGATGTAATAATGATAGAATTGGGACATTTGGGTATTTATGAGAAGGAATTTACATACGAGAGTGTATTACATGGACGGTTTGGGTTGAGACGTGAGTGTCTACTACGACGTGAGATAATTATGGCGCGTTTAATTACAAACCGGAATAGTATGAATTGTGTTAATTATAGTTAGTATGAGAATATATACTACGATTAAAATACGGTATTACTAAGATGTGTGTTTACTTAGTATTGGTATATGGATTGTGTGTATGACATACCTACCATACTTGCTATCATGGGAGGTTGCGTTCGCTTAGGACCCTCTAATCCTTGTGTGCCTACGGGGGGGATATAGACTGGTACCTCGATGAACATAGGTCATAGAAAGACTTATTGTGATATTAATAAGTCCGCTGATCATGGGAGCGTAGGTATGTGCGTGACCCATGTGATGGTGACTATGTTCGCCTCCATTATTTGTGATGTTATCGGTAAACTATTCCTGAGAGATTCGGAATATGTGATCCTTATGTACGTGATGTACCGGGATGGATAGCAGAGTATGTGTGCACTACAGCTTAGATTGCGGGGTGCTTGTATTGTATAATTATGATGTGAATAATATACATTTAATTAATGGGAATCCTCATGTTAATGTTGTAAATATATATTAAGGTGTTGTTTCGAGATATATAGTGAGTTAATTAATAGGGATATACATATTGCATATTGAGTATCTAAGTTACATTAAACCCTATTTAATTAAGAGCGTTATTATGTTAATGGAACCAAGTATTATGGGTAGAACCTTTGGCAGTCTAGCTAGATACGTTGTCACTTAGCTAGTGGTATGGGTAGATATAGATGGGTACTTGCGTTAGGAGTGCACAGTTAGACGAGAGGTGAGAATATAATGTGAGTGCACGTCCTAACATGTACTTTGCATTTAATGATTTAAATGTTTTTAAAGCACTTGCAGGTTTTTAAAAAATAACTCCACATTCGGGCTCTGACCCGTTTGCTTTTCAAATCTTTTTCCTTGTAAAACCATTTTAGGTGCCCAGCCACAAGGACACCAAGCATAGGTACTCATTCAGGTGACGAGCTGTAGCTGCTTGTGGAAGCTACAGGGATTTGCATGTAGACGCTTCTATCTCTTTGGATTCCAGAGTCACTATCTATCAGTTGTAGGGCATGTTGCCCATTTCTTTAGAGACATCTTTTACATTTCAGTTTTCAGACTTTAGCATGTATTGTTTCAGCTTATTTATTTCAGTTATGGGATTGTAGTGAGGGGTTTCCTCCAGACTTTATTTACTCTATTGTGATGGTTATTCATTTTACTTCAGCATGGTGAATGGTGTTATTCATTTCTTCATTACATTTGTTGCATGTTAATCAGACTTAAATTAAAATTTGGCAACTTGCTTTTTAAATACTAGGTGGTTAGTAATATTAAAATGTTTTCGACAGTGATGCTATTAACTGAGCCAACTTGGCATTTTGAATTAATTTAATAAAGGAGTAGCTACCCGGTATTTAATTAGTCGGGGTGTCACACCCCAACCCCACATGAGTTTTTGCTAAGGGATATGGTTAGTGGTATTAATTCTCAAAAATCACGGAGGGTGTGAAAAATAGACCTTTTAGCATAAGGCCATTATCCTCTACCCAACCGCATGTGAAACAATGGGGAATTCTGATTTTTGGAAATATATAACACAAAGGGGGTGACACTCTTAGTACATACTTTATTGACCGTATGCTTAAGGGAGAAGGGTAATGGTTTATGGAAGAAAGAACCAATTGGATACTTTTAGGCTAAACACTTTGTTCCTAATATGAGTTTATCAGTAGTTTGGCAGGGATCAACTCTGAGCCATGGGTTTGTTAGACGAGTAAATAATTGTAGTTATATATGTTTAAGTATAGAAACTTCTTTAACTGTGCATGATTAAATATGTAGAAATTATAACAATTAACTTAATAATTGTATACTTCATTATTTGCACTTAGGATTTATAGTTTTACTACTTGAGTGCGTAGTTATTATCTTGTTGCAGTGGGCCTAACCCATCGCATTACTACAGGTGCTCCAGAGTACCCGACTTAATTTCTTACTCTAGTACACTGTCGTCCTTTCCATTCGCCACTGACTTTTGAAGATTTAGGGGTTACGCCTACCTTCAATTTTATTTCATGTACATTGAGTGATGTGAGATCTCTAGTGGTTGTATGCAGTTTTGTAAAGTGAGAAATTCTTTTATATTGATTATTGGTAAACAATTACAAATGTAATTGACTTAAATATATCAAAGGCGGAAGTTTTCTCATTTCTCTCTTTATATTATTTTGACTTCGTTCTTTGTTTCTTGTTCCATGCTAAGGATGATAATTAATTGTTTAGGCGACTTATATAATTTTTAATAAATATATTTGATCAACTTAATTATTAAAAATATATGAGGTGTCATACCTTAAATATAGATTTATAGACATTTGTAACATTGACTTTGACAAAAGGTAGGGAAATGCCTAGGACTCCCAAGTAAGTGGGGAAGGTCAAAAAAAGAATCGATGGCTTAGCTCAAAAAATATTCCATGTCAAGTTAGAGGGATTGAAATAGTCCTTACCCTCAGCAACTGGGAAATAATTTCTAATCAAATATGTTGCTCAATCCATATAGTCTTAGATGATTTCTAACTTCAAACTACGTAAACATTTTTGTTTATCTTTGAGCTCTAAAGTAGCAAAATTTTGATGGAGGGGATCTAAAAAGAAGAAATAAATTCATTGGAATAATTAGACTACATTATCTAAACCTAAAGTGCTTGGCATAATGGGATTTAAAGACCTTGATCTTATGATTTTAGATATTCTAGCTAGAAAATCATGAATATTAATGCGTAACTCAAACTCTCTTTGGGACCAAACTCTTAAAGGAATAGATTGTCCTAAATGCTCATTCAGGGAAGTGCCTTTAACTCGTAGAGGTACTTTGCTTTAGAATAGTCTTCTGGATGGGAGAGAAGTACTAAAACAAAGAGATATTTGGAAAATTGGAGATGTGACTAACATTAAAATCAAGGATAAATGGTGGTTGCCCATTGGTGCTACTGTACTTCAAACTTAGATCCATCTCTCACCAAAGTGGGACAACTATTAACCTTTGAGTCTAAATATTGGAAACTAAAACTCCTAAATTCCATTTGCAAATCCTTATGTAGTGCACATATTGCAACCATACCTTTATTCAATGGATGCAATCATGATAGACTTGTTTAGCCTATTCTAAACAAGGCACCTACATTATGAAATCTGGCTATGCTCTCCTTTTTTCAAAATCCCCCACCCCACCCCCACTATGCTCTCCTTTTTTCAAAATCCCCCACCCCACCCCCACTCATAAAGCTTATTCATCTTTCTCCATCTAGTTGAATTATGGAAGATTATTTGGAACTCTCCTCTCCCTCATAAAATCAAATCTTTCTTATGGAAAAAATTCTCAAATTGCCTCCAGGTATCCATCTATTTTTGGAAAAAACAAATTAAGGATAGTCCCATCTTCCTTATATGTGATTTAAATACCGAAATTATTGAACATGTTATTTTGTAATTGGGTAAACCAAATATGGGTAACCCCCAAGTTGAACCTAAACTTTAAGAAAGAAAAACTTATTAGAATCAAGGATTAGATCTATAATACTTTTAGCTAATGCCCCAAGGTTGATGTCAAGTATGAAAAGGTATTATTAACCTTGATATCCTAGGAAATTTGGAAAGAATGCAACTGAGAAGTGTTTGATCCTATCACCCCCAACCCCACATGAGTTTTTGCTAAGGGATATGGTTAGTGGTATTAATTCTCAAAAATCACGGAGGGTGTGAAAAATAGACCTTTTAGCATAAGGCCATTATCCTCTACCCAACCGCATCCCCCCCCCCCCCCCCCCCCCCCCCCCCCCACAATAAGCTCTTTATCTCTGAGTTGCGATGGTGCGTAACATTTTGTGGAACGACGAGGAGATTATTATTTTGTGACTAGAGATTTAAAATATTTTCTTGTGGAAGATGTATCATGACTTAGAGATGGAGGTTAATTAACAACCGTGGAGGCGGAGGCCATTATGCTTGATACAACTTGGGCGAACAATTAAGAGGGATTCAAATTCTATAAAACCATATGCATAAGTGGTTATTAACGGTATAAATAATGATGATGTAAATTTTAATTGGAGATCAAAGCCTTACATATATTGGATTGGATCACTTGTTTCCCAATAAGCCCACATTACCTTAAAATTTGTTCAAAGATCATGTAATTCTAAAAAAAAAAATAGGTGGCCAAGACTTGTCTAGCCGACTCTTTGTATGAGGATTAGGTGACTTTGCAACTGAGATAATTGAATTTGATTTCTCTCCTCGCGGAGATGGATGATGATCTTGTTTAATGTATTGTCCTTTGGACCCAAAAAAAGCCCAGGGTAAATTCAAATGAGAATCACATGTATTAACATGCAAATACTTTGGTCAATTATACCAAATTCAAGATGAAGACAATTTGGAGAGGTTATATTAAAAAGTTTAATGACAACTCTACATATAATACTCAATCCACAAAAATATGGTTTAAGACCAGGGACTTAACTAATGCGCATTAAAATTTCTTGTTTAGATAAGACTTATTAGGTAATAATGTCTAAAAAATATTTAATATATATAGTTGCTTTTGTAAGTGATGTCGAAAAGGTGAAGACTGTATGAAAATAAACGTTTTACTCTTTAAACATTATATCGAGCAGAGAGATTTTTTTCCTGTCTTCGACGACATCAAGCTTTGATGTCGTCCAATCATATTTGTTTACTTAAACTAAGTGACATTCTCTCACTCCAATTATTGTGGAACAAAAAATCACTTTAGACATCAGTTTTTTACTCGTAAATGTGTGGCATAATCAATATTTTACTAAGCCTCTATATAGAAAAAGAAGTTCAGTTTTTCATAAGCCTTTATATTGAAAATAATAGTAAAACTTTTTCTAAGCCATACGAAAATCGCTTAACAAACTAAACACTCTTTTCCTAAAAAAAATTTACTATTTTTTCTTGAAAAAACCATACAATTTTTATATAAAAAAAAATTCTACATACATTTTTTATTTATCATCTTTTAACGCAATAATTTAAAATTTCTTCTTCCATAAATAAAACTGTAAAATTTAATTCAACAATAGTTGTTATTAACATAACATTTTAAGTTTTCTCCATCAATGCATAAAAATGTAAAATGGAGTAAAACAATAGTTGTGATTAACATATATCACAAAATCACCAAATTAAATATAAAACTGAAATAATGTACTAGAATTGACTATTATTTGGTCCTCTCACTTTTTCACCCAAGTCAATTAATTCTTCCATCGCCGGCATGTTTAAATCAAAGTGTGATATGATGTTAACGTCCACATCTTGCTCCACATGACTGACAAATCCCTACGTAAAAAAAAACTCAAAAGTCTGAGAAAGTATAAATCAAACAATTAATATAATAAATAAAAAAATATTTCGAAACATACCTGCACATTGTTAGGCATATTTGTGGTTTAATCATTTGGATGTAATCTTCATTTGATGGTACATCTACAAACGGATGATGATATTAATTGAAACCTAAAAAGTAAGAAAGAAAAATTAATTTAATGTTAATTATGGCTACACTAAACTCCACATTTTTTTTATTCTTATTTCTTTTCCCTTTTCAATTGCCCCTTTAATTTTTTTTATAGCTCCTTTATTTGTTTTCCTTTGTGGCGGATCTTTAATTGTTATACTGGCATTCGATTTATCCAAGTAGACTTCACTCACTTTATCTTGATTCAAATTTTCTATTTTCCAGTGCAGTACCCAAAAGTGCTTTAGTAAACGGTGCAAAATTTTTGGTGCTAGTACCTTTCACAGCTATATATTATATTAGTTGATCCAACTCACTATATTCCATAACGTTGGATGGTTGAAAATCACTTTGAATCGAGCCTCCCTGATTGTCCATAACAACGCCATCTTTTACAGTGTAAAGTATTTTTTCATTCCACATTAATTGGATTGAGAAAAAATCACTTAGTGGAGGTAAACAAATTTGAATCTGTGACATCAAAACTTGGTGTCATTGAAGAGAGCTAAAAAAATTCCATCTAGAACAAATCGACCAAAGAGATGAATGGTTTTAAGGTCTTTAGCAACTTTGGTGAAAGATTATAATTATATCATCTTAGAGGCTATGTAATTGATCATGGTAAATTTATATCATCTCGAATGTTTATAATTATATTATGTTTAAAATAAGTTTGACTCGTAAAATTATCACAAGTCTAATAGCATATGTGCTTACAATTGGAAATTAAATTTAAAATACACTTCTAGTGTATAAAACTCACACATGTGCTTCTTGCACATTTTAATTGTCTATATATGACTGTTCATCAGCATGAAATTAATCACTTGATCATACATTTTTTTGAAATCAAAATTCGTGTGTTTTGAAAACCATTCAAACATCATTTAAATTAATTTTTTGAGAGTTATCTAGAGAGTAATGCTATTGTTAAAGTTACTGGTTAATTATAAAGCATCATCTGGATCCTAAATCATACAATGCTAGAGATAATGCCAAAAAACTTCAACAATTAAGAAATCCTCATTAAGAGTGAAGCCATATGTCTTCCATCTATCTTCAACCCCTGTCTTATTTTATACATATCTCAAGCGTTCTAGCATAAGTAACACATAAAACTTTATGACTTCACTTAATCTGTTGAAGCCAAATTGCATAAGTGTACAAACAATAATGCCGAAGACCCCGATTTAAACATAGTGGTCAATGGAATACCATATATTCCTCTCCCAAACAACCCTTTAAAAAATGACCAGAAGCATAACACAATAAACACACTAACAATGATCTCGCCTACCCCGACTCCATTTCCACTATAAATCACTGACCGGAACCCTAAAAGTCCGATCACTAATGCCACTAGGTTTACTAGCAAAATAGTGGTTCCAAGCACAAAAACGGGTGAGTCATCGAATGTGAACCTTCCTGAATTAGTATTGGTTTCATTCTGATTTATTGTTTGGTCCTTTTTTGTTACTTCAAACACTGTTCCGGATATTCCTAAGAGTTTAAGTATGGCATTAAAAAGTCCAAATAGCCATGCAGTCATGGAGGTTACTCTCCACATTCTCTGATTATTCCACCATGCAAGAATTGATTGGTCGGACCGAATGTACTCTGACATTGTGTATAAATTGTAGATGATGAAAATGGTGATATGCATGGTGATAGCTGGGTCGTGCAACTGCATGTATAAAATATTAAGTTATTTTTATATAGTTTGAAACAAATATTTGAAACTAAAGCTTAGTAAGCTACATATATAGAGAAACTCTATGATTACTAATATTTTGTCTCTAGTTTATGTCACAAGTTCATTTAAGTATTGCACACATACTAAAATTGCAACACTTCAATCTACTTTCTTTGGTATGAAATGTTGTTTTGACCCTTAATTTTATTTTATTCTCCCAAATCTATTATGTTATTTTGCATGTTTGATTAATTAATATCAAATATATAAACTTTGGAAGGCCTAATTAAAATAAATTTAAAGGGTAGGGGATTGTCCTCACCTTGGGCAAGAAATATGAATTGGTGAGGATACAATATGCGGGTAAAGTAGCATAACATATCTCAGGAATGGACCTTAGGCCCCATAGGAGAATCCATAAGTAGGCTAGGCATTGCCGAAATTGAAGTTTCCCATTAAGAGTAGCGATAAATGGATTTTTTGAGCTGAACAGGATTTCAAGAAGTCCAGTGGCCCATCTTTTCATTTGGGTCATCGAAGCTGGCCCACCGGATGGTGCACACCCGCGAAACCCGTGTGGCTCAAGTGGGCAATATTCGGATCTCCAACCCCTCCCATGGATAGTGAGCCCTGTGAGTGCATCTTCCGCCGTAGATCCATATATCCAACCAAACTGAAATAGTATCTCAAAATTAAATCCATATATCCAACCATTTTGAACAATGAAAAAATATATTTTGAACATTTTAATTAAAAAAAATGTTAGCATGAAAATATCATAAGAGTTTGTACAACACTTTAGAGAGAAGGACTATTCTTTTCCATAATAATTAATAAAATCATCATTCCATAAAACGATACTAATCAGGTTTCAAATTTAATTTATAATGAACTTAACATAATTTATTCGAACAAGGATGATTGACCGATTTAAAAGTACTACAAAAGTAGTGTTTATTTAATAATATACTATCATTTTAAGGGAATAATGTCATTAAAATAAAATGTCAAATCAAAACTACATGTAAACTCGTAAACTAGAGTCTCTGTATTAATGCACAAATGTTACCTCTCTCTCTCTCTCTCTCTCTCACACACACACACACACACAAACACACATGCGCGCGCGCACAAATAGATGTGTGCAAAGGCTAAACATATCATGTCTGATTTTTTTAAATTCCCCAGATTATGTGCTAGTAAGGGCTGGTATTAAGTTCCTAGAACTATCATTTGATACACATAAAGAGGACTATATTTTATTTAAGGGTGTGACTAATAGCACCCCTGTTTGATACTCAAGGACACTAAACTATGTTTTTGTCATACTTTGTCCAGAGCTTTAATGACACTTCAAATACTACTATAAGATTTGTTAAACATTAGAGTTCAAAAGTGAAATGTTAATAATCACATTTCATATGCAATGTTTAATGTAATATAGGGCGTATATACTTCGTCGGTGTTAAAGGCCAGTAAATATATGAGTTTTTAAGAATATTTCCAAATACAATCATATGTTCTTAAATAACTTATGTATAACTGCAAAAATCCATGAAATGTCTCTCACCTTTTTGCCCCAACCGGTACCATATTCATAGCAACACCCTGCAATTTTCTTTGCTACTTCAATAGAACTAAAAAGATTGCTCCCAGTATATGTCTTTATCTCTGACCCTGATAAAATCTGAGCAGCCGATTTGGTATATTCCATGGACATTCCAAATCTTTTCAGTAAATCCCCTTCACTTAATTTTCCTAATAACAAAAATTAGTTCACATTGTTATGAGCAAAAATAAAAATACTTGTTTTGTTAGAGAAAACATATTTGGTTTTGTGGAATCAAATATGAGATAAATTCATGTGAATGTGAATGTAAATTCAAACAATTATAAGAATTGGCACATAAAACTTACAGACCATGTTGAAAATTAGAGTACATAAATTCTAATATTCACAAGAAAAAGAAACTTACTCAAAAGAGAAGCACGCGGCAAAAAAGAAAAACACTCAAAAGAATACTCAACTAAAGCATTAAGTGTTTATTACTTGACTTGTTTTTAGATTATTAGAAGCATTGGTGAAGGGATGCATTTATAGTAAAGGAAATACAATCAACACCACATATTATGATTTAATACACAAACACACTTTAAATAAAAACCACACACTTGTAGCACACCAAAAAAATAGACATCAACCTTAATATGTAAACAATGGCATCATATGTACTTAGGGTATTGGCCTTGGAAATTTATTGGGTTTTACGAATGGGTTGTGAAGATGGGTTGATGATGATATATAACAATCCCCCTCAACATCAGCCCCAATTCTCTGTACCTCATTCAGTTGATGACAAAATTTATCGACTTTATCGGTACTCCAACCTTTTCTGAACTAGTTCACAATTTGATCATTCGTCTTGATTTGTCTTATGTTATTCTCTTCTTGCAGAACTTTTTCTCCGATTAAATGATGTTGCACTTCTATATGTTTAGTTCTTGCATGAAAGAGTGAATTCTCCACCAACCAAACTTCTTACCGGTTGTTACAGTACAATGAAACTGCATAATTTACTAGTTGATGTAAATCATTCATCAATTGTATTAGCCATGCACTCTCTTGAGCTGCATTTGTTACCGCTCGATACTCTGCTTCCGTGGTTGATAAAAATGCAATTGGTTGTCTCTTACTGCACTAAGAAATAGTTTCTAATCCAATCTTAATCACGTATCTGGTAGTTGATCTCCTGGTGTCATGATATCCATCATAGTCAGAGTTATAATAATTAACTAGCTTGAAGTCTTCACCTTTTTTGTACAAAAGACCACAATTAATTATACTATTCACGTATCTCTATATTTGTCGAACTTCTTCCAAATGAGTTTTTTTTTTTTTAATTTTGCATGTACTAACTCATCACACTAACTGTATAAGAAATGTCACGCCAACTTAAGGTCATGTAGATCAGACTACCAAACAATTTTCGATACATCGTCGCATCTTCCAAGTTTCTGCCTTCATGTGCACATATCTTGGCATTCGGTTCCATCGACGTTAAGATTGGATTGCAATCAATCATCCCAAACTTCTGTAACAAATCTTTTGTATATTTCTATTGTAACAAATCAATCATCCCTTCTTGTGTGTGATCGACCTCTAGCCTAAAAAGGTGTTTAAGTTGTCCGAGCTCTTTTATCTAAAAGCGAACTGACAAATTCTCTTTTGTTCGATGAATTTTTGTCTCGTCGTCACAAGTCATGATTAGATCATCCACATATACTAGTATGGCAATTAAATTTACTCCATTGGATTTGATGAAAAAGTTGGAATCTGTAAGTGTTACTGAATAGCCATGAGTAAGAAATTCAGAACAGTTACCATACCATGCCCCTGATACTTGCTTTAACTTGTAGATCACTTTTCTCAGCTTACACACGAACGCGAGATGAACTTTGTTCTCAAATTCCATTGTTTGAATGATGTAAATCTCTCGATCCAACTCCCCGTGAAGAAAAAATTATTTTGCAACCATTTGCCATAAGTTCCAGTCTTTGATGACCGCAAGCACATTTAAGATTCGTATAGTTGTAACTTTTCCATCGAACTAAACGATTCATCATAATCTATTCCATACTGTTGAGAAAACTCTCGAGCCACCAATTGATCTTTGTACTTATCGATTGATCCATTTGGAAGACGCTTTATCTTGTAAATCAATTTGCAGGATATGTGTTTCACATCTCTACGCTTTGACAGTAGATCTAAAGTCTGATTTTTCTCTAGCACAATGATTTCTTCTTCCATAGATTTAATCCACTCGGAGATCTATGACGCTTCTTCAAATATCTTAGGTTGTGTTGTAATTTCCTCTGTTATGGCTGCATTGGCATATTTGGAATTTGACTTTCGAATTCTCATTGACCTTCTGAGTCTTGATTGTGAAGTTCATACTTTCATTTCACTATGCCTATGTTATTTGGTTGGTTGTTGATATATACTAGTTTTCCAAGGATCATTACCATAGTGCGAATATTCAAGCTTGTTTGAACTCATTCCGACTTGAGCAGTTAGCTCGCCCATCTTTTATTGCAACTTATCTTGGAACTCCCTCGAATCTTATAAACCCTCATTTTCTGAGGACCACTAATCATATGCTTCATCAAACACCACATCTCATGATGTGTAATATCAACATTTTCACCCTCTCCTCTAGATGTCATATCCCATAAAGATACATCTTGCACCTTCCTTGTCAAACTTGCTACGTAAATGGTTTGGAATAAATACATATCATACACAGTCTAATACTCAAAAATAGCATACTATAGGTTTCATATCCCACAATTTCTCAAAAGACGAAACAAACTCTAACATTGGTTGGGACAGTTTGTTGATCGTATAGGCTGCTATTCTCATGGATTCAACCCAAAACTTTCCCTATGCACCATTCTGTTATGGCGTGTTGGCACAAGTAAATTGGCGATATACTCCACAAAATTGCAGATAGTTAGAGAACTTGTTTGAGTTATATTCTCCTCTATTATCTGAGCGCAAGTGACAGATCTTCTTTCCCACTTGTCCTTCAACCATTTCTCTAATTTTTAAACTTTGAGAATGTGTCAGATTTTTCCTTCGTAAAGAAAACTCACACATAACTTGAGAAGTCATCAATACACTTCACCATTTACTGCATCCCTCCAACAGATGATTATTTAATAGGTCTGAACACATTAGAGTGAACTAATTATAATAGTTCTTTTGCTTCAAACTCCGACTCCTCGTATGGTATTTGACGCGCTTTCCCATAATGACATCCTGCACATACTATGTATGTTCTTACGTCTAGCTAAGGAAGACACTTAAGCATTGACTTTTTGACTATCACACTTAGCTTGTGATAGCTAATGTGACCTAATTTCATATGCCATAAATTTGTTGTCTCATTCATTCTTGTCTTGTCTATGCATGCGGCCTCTATTGACATCAAATATAGTGACTCCAATTGTCGTCCGTCCATTGTCGACATTCTTGAGATCTTGAGGTCTAGACATACCTATACGTATTATTGACCAAATAAGATATAGTAGCCCGAGGATGTCAACCGAGCCATTGATAACAGATTTTTCTTTATGCCTGGAACATGGTAGATATCTTGAAGTGGCACCTGATTAGGACTATATTAGGAGGCAACTACCATTTTACCAATATGAGCTATCAGTGACCTCGAGTTGTTTATCGTTACCACCACACGACTTCCCTTGTTCTCATCCACGTTCTCTAACTTTTGTTTGTCACCTGCCAAGTGATTTGATAAACCTGAGTCAACGATTCAGTTATCCTCATATCCAATCCGTTCTATCATTGTTACTATAAGAGTTAACTCTTGTTCCTCCATAGTGAAAAATGCTTCGGCATCCCACTAATCTTCAATTTTCTCCTTATAGATGGAAGCAATAACATTTCTCTCAGCAGACTTTTTGTTGGGCCAACAATCTTTCACTACATGGCTTTTCTTCTCGCAATTGTAACATTTTCTCCAAAAAAAATTATTTTTCTTAGATTGACTATTATTGCCACGATTTTCTGAAGCTCCCACTAGATGAGATCCTCCCTCTTCTTGATGATCGTTTGCCTTGTCACCGTCCTTTTTAGATCCACGTACAATGTGATGCTTGAATTTGCCTTTATTTTTATCGGTATAGAGTGCTTCCTCCTCACCGTTTAGTGAGACCCCTCCCATTTCCTTAACAATTGCTTCTTGAACAGCAATCAAATTTTCAAACTCAACAAGTGATGGTTGAGTCTTCCTTCCTTGTACAATGGTAACAAAGCCTCAGTATTCGGGCCTTAGACCATGGATAATTTTTTTACCCTGGTTTCCCCAATAGTAGCAATAGAACCTAATTCAGAAATTTTGCGTCGTATTAATTTTTCCTTGTGAAAATACTAAGAATCGTTATATCATATTATTCAACTAGTAACAACTCGTTCTTGAGAAGTTGTAGTCTTATATCATTCCTTTTTGAGAAAAATGTAGTGAATGGGTACCGTGCTTCTTTTTATGTTTTGGCTTCCCAAAAGTGATCCAACATTTCTTCTTCGATTCTGATTTTAAAGGCAAACATCATTTTGTCCACTTTAATCTTCCAATTACGCAAGGTGTTAATGGTGTCTTCTACCAGCTGAGTAACTATACTACCATTGACGACCTCCCAAAGATCTTGGCCTTGCATGTAAGACATCATACACATCGCCCACGTGTTATAATTTTGTTTGTCGATCTTATTTATTCCTCCAACTACTTGAAGATCACCAATCATGTCGGCAAAATTTCTATAGTACCGAAGAAGCTTGATTTCAAGATACAAACTTGCAAAATATAAATTTTTCATGACTCAAGAAAACTCACCCCATAATGGATACCCGGTCAGACCGCTCTGATACAAGTTGTTAAAAATTAGAGTACACAAACTCTAATATTCACAAGAAGAAGAAACTCAAAAGAGCAGCACACGCCAAAAAGAAAAACACTCATAAAAATACTAAAGCCTTAAGTGTTTATTACTTGGCTTGTTTTTGGCTTATTACAAACACTAGGTATAAACCCACGTGATGCGCGGGCGATACTATTTTCATAGTTGTTTTGCAAAAATCATACTTATACTAATGATTGAGATTTTAAAGATAAATTAAACTACCAAGCATGTTTTTAATATACAGTCAGAAAATAAACACACACACACACACACACATGTGTGTGTGTGTGTGTGTGTGTGTGTTTTATGGTTGCATCCATGCTTAAATGACCCTATATTATCCAATACCGACATCACCCATGAATAAAAAAAATAGCTTATATTTCAGTTTGAATTTCACCTTAAATTAAAAAAATTAAAATAAAAAAGCACAAACATAATATATTTAATTTATTTTGTACACTAATCGTATGCTTGTGACGTCATAACTTTTATAATGTTCAAAAGCATAATAAATTAATTAATTTAAATTGTGCTCGGTAATATCAATCATGCGTACTAGTTAGTTACGAAGACGTTTGCATCAAGTTTACTGTGTAAGTCTTGTTTGTAGGAGTCAACCAATAATACCCACTGGTATAAAATTCGAAATTCTCCAACGAATACCTGATAGTAAGCGAGAGGGAGGGGGGAGGTGTACCTTAGGTTTACTCTGTCACAACATCCTCCCTGTTTAGCTCACATGAGTGAGTCCAAATGACTCGATCGTGTGGAGGCTCAAGGTTATAAAAAAATACCACCTGAATCTATATAATTTCAAAACTTTAAAAATCATAAAATTCCAGGAAATACAAAAACATAACATTCTAGAAATAGAAAAACGTAATATTTGAAATATACAAAATGTAATATTTTGAATAACAAAATGGTTTTATTATTATTTCTTTACAAAATAGCTTTTATTTTAAATTTATTTTTTTAAAAAGTGTTGTAAATAGCGTCCATTAAAAAGTATTATGTTTAATAAATATTATAAAAAAATGTTTCTTACAACTACCTATTACATTTATTTTTAAAATATTAAGTTTAAAAAAATTATAAAATAAAATTTATTCCACCAATTTTTTAAAAAACATTTATTTCGGCTACTTTTAAAAAAGAAAATTTATATCCATTTTTCAACGTTTTTTTGTTCTTGAATTTTGATGAATACTATTGTCCATCTATTTTTTAAAGTTATTTTCTTTCCACCTTTTTTTAAAAAGTTATTTTCTTTCCAGCTATTCTTAAAACTTTTGTCCACCTATTTAAAAAAATTATATCCATTTTTTATGATCATCCAACTATATGTTTTAATAACTAAACATTTTCATGAAATAAAAAAAAAACATAATATTTTGAACATTAAGGAATTTTTTTACATCTACAAAAAATGTTTTGTAAAGCAAATTATATAATAATATTTTATAAAGAGTGACAAAAAAATATTTTGTAAAAAAGCTATAAAAAATGATTTTGTTATTAATAAAAAATACTTGGAGAGAATTTTCCCAAAAACTAAAGAATGTACAATTTTTAAATATAGTAATATTTGGAATATATAACTGTACAATTTTAAAAATTGTTTTAACATAATGTTTTGATAATTTTTTTTATTATTAATAACTTTAATAAAACTTTTTGAGACACTAAAAACATTAACAATAATAAAATAACAGTTAAATTTTTTTACAAAAGTAAAGTTTTTGTTAAAAGAATATTACTGTAAGCCAAAACAAAACAACAGTGTTTAAACATTTTCTTTCAAAGATTCATACCCAGTCGTCCAAACAATCTGCTGCCGACGATCGTCGAGGACCTGCGATGGTAAGGCCTCACTACTGACTCCAATTACAGTCCGAAATTCATTGCCAAATAAACAAACTTCTTCGTGGTTCCCCATATTGTTATTGGACCAAACCATACCAACCCATGGGAAACAAATTACCCCAGATAACAAATCTGGACAGAGACATTTTAGATTTTGCCATAGCACTGATCAGAAATTTTAAATGAGAAGAGAGAGAAATAAAATTAAAAGGACTGAATAAGTTATAGAGAATAAAGAGGAGAAGGCGTCTTGGGGCCACGGACCGCAGGAATTAAACGCCTGTTATAGAAAGCCTTGTTCGGGGAAGGAGGGATTAGTCCAAGGTGCCCGGGATTATCCTTTTTTACCCAAAAAAAAAAAGAGGAGGAGAAGAGCGTTGGCCACCTGGAGATCCCGTTGATTAACAAAAATAAATGTTGTAAAGCATTTTATAATAGTATACAGATCGGTGAAGATATGTTTTTATAATAAAGGAAATACAATCAACATCACAATGTGGTTTAATAAATAAACACACTTTAAATAAAAATCACACACTTGTAACACACTAAAAGAATAGCCTCCAACCTTAATATGTAATCAATGAAATCATATGTAGTAAAGGGTTATGAGCTTGGACATGTATTGAGTTTTACTAATGGGCCGCGAAGATGCGTTGATGATGATATTTAATAGACTATACAAAGAATATTGATGTCGAGCCTTATGTTTTACATTTTTCTAAAACAGATTTGTTTTTTCGTTTCTGTCATGGATTCGATGAACGTTTGTCTCCCAAGATAAAATACATTTTTATCCTTATAGAAGTGACACTGCAATCTATAAAGCATCGACGAATCCATATTTTATGTTGTAGTCTTTCTTAGATCGACTCAAACATGAAGGGACGGAGAATAACAATTATTCGACTCTTAAAAATGGGGTTTTAGAATGAAAAGAGGTCTATTTTT